>JAQPPZ010016388.1:7453333-8780000 GCA_028583015.1 Wollemia nobilis
GGCTATTGAGGATGAGTGGATTAGGCAAGTTGGTGAGAAAATCTTGTGTTTGGCTAATTTGGATGCCATTGCAAACATATGGTTTAAGATATTTGGATCCAATATATCTTCTTTTAATGTTGTAACCAAAAGTGGTTAATTTTTAGGCTCTTGGGTTTTAGAGTTATGAAAGTTTGTTGGAAATTTAAAAGGAGGAAATAGATGCTCTTGCTAGCTAAGGTTGGAGGGAGCCTCATCCCAACTTATAAATAATCTTGTTTTAATATATATATTTTTAAATTCTTTTTCAAAAAAAAAACTTTAAGACAAATTAAACTAGTGAATTCATAGACTTTTAAAAATTTAAAACATATCACAAGTAAAAAAAAACTCACAATCCTTTAAAAAACTTAAAATAATGTTAAAGAATAATTTTTTTTCGTCGATAAGTTTAAATACCCTATGGAATTACAAAATATAATATTTTTTATTTGATTTTTTTGTTAGGATTGTATAAGAAATCCCTACGACTAACGCCTAGGGCTGGGAATTCCCATCCCAACCATGACCCCTCGTAAGGCCGAGAGTTGAGCTTATCAATAGGGGCTAAACACACAACCATACACACTCGCCCATGCCATAGTTTGAACCTTGGACCTCTCCAAGAAGAGCCAAAGCCCAAAAGGTTGTGCTATCCCCTTTAGACATTACAAAATATAAATACCATAAATTAATATATTATTTCACTTAGTTTTTTTTAAGAAATTAAGATTGAAAAACTATAAACTTTGAGGCACCATTTTTGTTTGAAGTGTTAATCTTTTATTGTTTACTTTGATAATAAATTCTCTTAATTTTTAATTCTTAGTTTCTTTAAATAATTATTAGCATTAACCAACTTATATATCATTTTTTATTACATAGAAGAGTTGGTTACAACCACTTTATTTAGTAACTGGCTAGCATAGGGTTCAAACCATAGAGAATGCTCCCAACAAATATATTTATCTCATTTTTGTTGATTCGATGTAAGATGGGGATCACCGGTCATTCGGGATTCATACCGTCGTAGGGTTCAAACCACAAAGACTACTCCCAAAAAATCTATTTATCTCATTTTTGTTGATTCGATGTAAGATGGGGAACACCAATCGTTCGAGATTCATACCGTCGTAGGGTTCAAACCACAAAGACTACTCCCAACAAACCTATTTATCTCGTTTTTGTTGATTCAGCGTGAGATGGGGACCACCGTACCGTCATCGTCAGTCTGACACGCACTCAAAGGATTCAAAGCAGAATACTACCTTTGCAAAGGGTTGGCTTCACCCCCCAAGGTTTGAACCTAGGTCTCTTATTGATAAGTGCCCAACCACACCTGCACTTACCAATCCACCTAGCCCTTGAGGGTACCAACTTATATATCATTATAAGTATTTCATTTAAATATGAATTGTTTCTTCATTTTTGTCCTTAATGTAAAACAAATACATACCTTCCTTTATTTCATTTGGTCTCTTTTTTTATAGGTTATATGAGATTGAAACACCGCACCCGTGTTACAGCATTACCACATATTGGTATTACAATAAATCTTGGATATTATCCAGTGGTATTTCAACCGATTAAATTCCTCAACATTTTTTGAATGAAATGAAAACTTTGTATTAAAGTATAAACATATCATACAAAAAGAGGGTTAGGTGGACGAATCACACCCCGAGCGTTCAACGCTTGCAAAAAGACAACCAAACAAGTGCCACTTGTCCACAAAAGAGGCTGCCACCGCAACTACAAAACCGTCTAGAAATCGAAAGCCAAAAAATAAACATAGTCTAAAACATCATACCACCAAAGGTGGGAGCACCAAGATCAACAGTTTCATAATTATGCATTAAAACCCAAAACCACCAAGCATTAACACCTCAAGGCATTACGGAGTGGGAGGAGTTGCTTCACCCGAATTATCAGGATCCTCATTATGGTGCCACACATTTTGGGGGATGTCTGGAGGCCACTTGGTCGACTGATCATCGACCATACCTTCTGCATTAACTGTAAGGCCGATGCCAGTATCATTCCAGCTACCATTTGCGCCAGTATCATTCCAGCCACCATTTGCGCCAGTATCATTCCAGCCATCATTTCCTCCAACTACTCCATTGGTCCAAACATCACTCTATCGAGAAGATGTCAGGCGATCACCCCAGCCACCACCATGGCGGGAAGAGCTCCATCCGCCTGAGCAACGAGTGAGAGTCCATGCATGCGATCCCTCCGACGCCCGATCTCGCCTCTGAGGAGGGGGACGACAACGCGGATGAGAGTGAGACCTCAGACGAGCATCACGCTCAGGTGGTTCACGAATTATCGAATAGGGGGAATTCCCCCAATGATCAATGAGCACCTCCAAATGGCTGAGTTCTAACTGCACCTTTCTATTTTGCACATTAATCTGAAGCTACACATCATAAAATATAGAAAGCTTATCAACAATAGTAAAATCAGAAGACTGGGGCTTATCATTAAATACAATATCATTCATGCATTTCCAGAGATAGAAAAATATTTTGAGTCAAAACAAATTCCAAACTGCAACAAGAGGCTCTGAAAAAATGTGCTTATCTCCAAGTAGGTTATGGAACCACTGTAAAGGCCTTTGAAGAAAAGGACTGAAAAAGAACTTAATCCATGTCCATGCTTGTTGAGCTTTAACATAGTGCCAAAAAACATGCATAACTGATTCCTTCTCCCCACAAAAAGCACAAGTGGGATGAACAATGCCCAAATGGGTAAGCCGATGACCAAGAGGAAGACCATGATACAACAAGCTCCAAGCAAAACATGCTTGTTTGGGTTCCACATAGCTAGCCCAAAACATTCGAAAATGATCCCGCCATTTAGCTCTAGAAGAGAACAAATCCTAGCGCTCATTGAGCTTGGGAACCATAGACAAATTTGGTGAAAGCCAACTATAGCCATTCTTAGTTCTGTAATTAAAAAAAGGAGTGCTTTTGAACCAATGCCATTCAGACCACCAAGGTCGCTGAGCCAACTGCCCCATCTTGGGCTAAAGAGAGAAAGGCATACAATTAACCACTGTATGATAAGTGCTCTTATCTGACTGCTTAAGGGCAAAAGTCCTCTTGAAAACATCTTAAAGGATCCAATCCTACAAAGAGATACTGAAAAAATTAGAGAGGAATGAAATCCCTTTTCTAAAAAACCGAGAAGCATGAATCCACTGAATGTTAGTTAACGATTGTGACTAAAATTGAATAACAGGAGACCACCACACATAGAGCGAGGCAAGAGGAGTGCCTCGGCCCTTTGCCAGGCATTTTGAAATAAGTTTGTAATATCAAACTTATTTTAAAATATTATCCAATTTAATATGTGATATAAAACTCATTTCAAAATGTCGAGGAATCTAACTGGTTGAGCTAATGTCACCTGAATTTAAGACGAGTTTTGATGAGGGATCCCGGTCCCGGTTTAAATATTTTTAAATGAAAACCCAAAAACTAATCACTACTATATCTCTCACTAAACATTTATTTTGATCTCTTTCATTTATTGATTTTACATTTAAATAAATATAACGAATCTTCAACTTAACTATAAATACTTTACTGTTTATTTTATATTTATTAAATTTAACAACTAAAAAACGTTTTCAAAAAATACTTTTACTGTTCATTTTATATTTATTAAATTTAAAAAATAAATAAACGTATTCGAACTTCAGTGTGCAAAGGCTCCTTAACGAAATTCTCTCATGTAAGTCCCTTACATATAGTTATTAATTATTGATGCTCCAATTCAATCTTGACATGCACGCATTAAACAAATTATCCAGAAATATCAACATTAAAAGTAGTTATTTATTTCTTAAAAATATGCACACCCGTTCCTTTGTTGAAATCTGAAGTATAGTCTTCTTCGAATTTGAATCGAGGATGTCTCGTACCAAAGAACGGATATTCATAATTAAATAAAATTAATGGGATTTTAATTTTAAGGAAATTGAATGGGAATAATTAATTAATAAATATTCAATTTTATTAATTAATTTATTTTTATTTGAATATGTTATAGCTTGAACTAATTTTTTTCAAAACAAATCTCAAATTTTAATCATTGCATTATTCTAAACAAATATGAATTTGAAGTTTGTATTAATATTCATCGGTGAAACTGTAAAATAAAACATATACAAAGCAACGGGAGTGCCTAATGCTCCTTTAGAGAAAATAAAGTAAGAAAAACAATAAACAAAATGACATATGATATACAAAATTTGTGGATCAAGATTACTCCCAACATTCAAGGTTGAAGAGAAGTGAGTGATATAAGAGTTGGATGTCGTCAACATTCAAGGTTGGAGATAAGTGAGTGATATAAGAGTTGGATGTCGTCGTAGATGTTCTTTGTTGGAGTCGACGATGAGTTGATCTTGTTGTATCTTTGTGATCACCCTAGAGCTTCTTGGTCATGGCCTCTAGAGGTTGGAAGAATGAAGTGATAAGTCGGGATCCTGTTATCTTCTGTAAACTGTTATTAAGTAGTTCTTTCTTGAGATTGAATAATTCTCGGATGAAAAGGGCAATGCGTCTCTGATCTTCATAATTAATCCAAGATTTTAGTGAATGAGTGTCTCTGAATAAGCAATAATATTTACCTCGTATCTCGTAGTAGACAAGACAGGTGAAAATGAAATGCTCCCAATAATATCTACCTCGTATCTCGTAGTAGACAAGACAAATGAAAATGAAATGCTCCTCGGATTCCACATTAAGACTGCACAATTTTCAAATACACTGATCTTTGGGGAGGTGATGATCTGTTTCAATACGCAGCTGGTGGGAGCAAACTTGTAGCTGAGCTAGAGGAAACTTGAGGCTGTGTGACATCTGTATCAAGTTATATTTTGGAGTAGTGATCAATCCATTCTCTAATTGGAGATAAAAATGAGAGTAATGGAACAGTTTTGGTGAAAGAGGTTCCTTTGGATCAGTCCAAATAATTTTTATATATGCTGAGTAAATATCATCTCAAATATCCTTATTAAAATATGATACATTGATTGATGCTTTAGTAATAAAAAAATCTCATATCCATAATAAAAAATTAAAATTAAAAAAATATTAAAATAAAATAATAAATTTTTTAATAAAATATTTTTATCAAAAATTTAAAGTTATTTTCCTGTGAACATTCATTGTTATTAGTCCGTAAAGCTTAATTGTAATGAGCTATTAACTAAAAATAGTTATGTTAAAAGAGTTTCTTGTAGGTCACTTTAAAATCTGCAAACATTCATAGGTTGTAAATTCTTTTATTTATGGTATAATTTTTATAACTATTAATTTTAAAATTTGATTTAATATATATTTTATAGTATATATATTTTACTTATTTTTATAATAAATTTTGTTATTTTTTTCAAATAATTTGTATATTATATATTTTTAAATATTAATATTAAATATTATTATATATTTTACATTTCAAAATAAAATATTTTTGTTTTAACTAATTTATATATATCTTCTCCTTTTAATCTTTTTAATTTCTTATTTCATAAAAAAATAATCTTTAATTAAATCATAAACATTTTTACTCTTCAATTAATATTTATCTATATAAATCTTAATTATTTATGTATAAACCTTTTAATAACAATCAATAGAAAATTAAATTTAATAAAATAATACTCTCTCATTATTTTTAAATTTTTTACAATTTCTACTTAACTAACATATATATATATATATTTTGGTAATTATTATAGTAGATTAAAAAAGGGTTTTTATAGAGGATCCCAAAACCTTATGTACAAAATCAGCCTTGCATCATGCCTCCTGGCTTTATGTATAAGCCTATTACAGAAAACGTAACCCCTAAAAAAACCAGATTACATAAGCAATGGGCCTAGGGCATCAATCCCTTGAAACTGAACACCAAAACAGAAATCCCGCCCAGCGGTAACAATAAGCATGAAACAATCCCTGTTAGCGGGAAACAGAAAAATAAGAAAGAAAGTAGTTTTGGAGATCCCACCCGGTGGGAGTAGCCAAAAACCACCATCGAGAAGATCCCGCCCGACGAGAAGCAAAGAAAAACCGTTACAATAAAATCCCGCCTCGCGGAAGTAGTCAAAACCACCCCAAACAGTCCCGCCTAGCGGGAAGCAACATGGAAATCCCGCCATCGGGAAACCAGCAAAAAAGAAAGGATCCCGCCTCGCGAAAACTGGCGGATTTGGCGGATCCCGCCCTGTGGAGAAACCATCCCGCCCACCGGAAAACATTTCGTTCACCGAGAGCCATCCTGCAGGAAGCCGACAGCCAGCACAGAGAGGATCCAGCCCATCAGGAAGTGACCAAAGAGTTGCACCACAAAGAACCCGCCCCAAGAAAACAGAAGAGGATCCCAGCAGCAGGGACCAAGAATCCCGTACAAGCACAGAGCCCGCCGAGGATTCACAAGAAAAGGGGGAAGCTGTCCAAACCCTAAACCATCACCTCCATCGCACTGAGAAACGCAGGGGACCAGATCCATGCGAATAACCTGCAAAAAACCCCAGGAGGAAGCCTGAGGGAAAAAGAGAAGGGATCCCCAACCAAACAGGGATCCCTGGGAAGCACCAGTCCGAAAAAACAACCAAAGAAACCCTAGCCGGTCGGGAGGGGCACAGATAGTGGAGAAGGATCTCCCCCAGGAGATCATCTGCAAACAACCACTCCCCGGGAGGGATGACCTGGGTTGAACCAGAAACTGGACAGGAACCAGGAGCCATGGGAGGGGAGCAAGGGGAGGGACCAGAGCCCTCCCCTCTCTACTTTCTTCCCTCCCAACATATATTTATTTTAATTATGTATCTAATATTCTATCTGTTTATCGACTTTCATCCATATTTCCTTTATTCAAAATTTTTAACGTGCATTTGCATTATGTATGATTTCTTGTCTGGTTGAGATCTTCTTTATCCATATTTTCTTTTGTTGCAGCTTTAAGGATGACAGTACGTAAAATTAATTGCACTTACACACATTTACTATTTCCACGAATCCTCTATTAAGGAATCTGTACTTAACGTCTATTTTGTTGCGGCAGTAAATTAGTTTCTGCAATGTTTGTTTGGATCGTACAAACAATGCCTCTGCCGGCCTTCTTCATAGCCTTCCTTCTCTTATGGAAAGCAATCTGCTTCTTCCTCATTACATGCATTCACTCAATCCAACAACAGACGCCCGCCTTCTCTGCAAGCTTTCCAACAAGTTTGAGTTCCCTTTCCTCACCAATAAAGGTCACGAATTTGCTCTCTTCAGTACTTTCGCCTTTCCTTCCATCACAAAATTGTTACGGACCACTCAGCAATTCTCCCCGGAGTCCGTCAACAAACGCTACGACGACACAGACATTCTTATTCAGGAATTTGTGTTCAATCACGTGGACAGCCCCAGGGGTTCCCTCGCCATCCGACGGCTCAACTTCATTCACGGCCAATACAACATTTCTAACGCCGATTATTTATACACTCTCTCTTTGTGCGTATTGGAGCCCATCCGATTTTCATTCAAGTAACTCCTCACTCCTGCACTCTTTCTTTCTTTTGGTTTTCTGGAAATACAGAATGGATTTATTTTCAGGGACGGGTATCGGAAATGGACGGAGGGAGAGAAGCAGACGCAGTTTGTGGTGTGGCGCGACATTGGGACGCGGATGGGAATACGAGACATTCCGGAGATTCTGGAGGAAATGGAACGCTTTAGTAGACAATACGAAGCCCAGAAGATGGTATATTCCGATTCCAACAAAGTGATTGGGGATACCACGTTGGATCTACTATTATCGAATGCGCCTGCTTTCCTCCGCCCCTTTGGCAGACGGGTGGTCTTTGCTTTGTTCGATGAGAGGCTTCTGGACGCCATGGGATATCCACGCCAGCCTTACTGGCTTGTGTGGACTGTTGAGAACATGCTGCGGTTCTGCTGTGGCACTCTTGTGCGCTGGTTTTTGCCACCGAGGCCGCGGGGCTGGTCAACGGTGAGGATTGCACTGGAGGAGGGGGACGCGAATGGAGATATGGTGTACAGAGTGAGATATGACGTGTACAAACCAGGGACGTATCCAAATGTTTAGAGGATCACAGAGTTGGGAAATGCCAAGGTCAGGCAAGTGGGTGAGGTGGGTGAGGGAGGTCTTTTGTGTCCCTTTCATTGCCAGAAGAAGATAAACTAATGGACACCTGCTTGAAGGGTAAAGGATAAAGGAGTTTTTACAGTTGATAACGCTATAAACGATTTTTTTTGAGATGTTTATTGATTTATAATATATATATATATTTTTTTGGTGGTGGCTACAAGGGGTAAACAGACTGTGACCACGATATTGACTTATAATATTTATAGAATGTTGAATTTTAAAGTTTTTTTTTTATTATATAATTTTATATTAATTAATAATGTTTAGTTTTCTTAAAATCTTTAGGTTTTTTTAAAGAATTATGATACAATGGTTAAGATATATAAATGATGCATCTTACAATAAAATTTAAATACCAATAATATCAAGGTAACTTAATAAGGCGATATAACTAAATAAATATAAAAAGAAAAAATATTTTTTTATTTAAAAAATAACAAGTTTTTTAATTTTTTTTAAAATATTAAGAGATAGGGGTTTGACTAAGAATCCCCAAACCTGTTACAACAACTCCACCACGGAGACACATACCTACCCCATCGCACACTCACCACGCCACGGTTTGAACACCACGGTTTGAACCTTGGACCTCCCGAAAAAAGCCAAAGCCCAAACCCTTGCACCAGAGGTGCTTTTAATTTGTGCTTTTAATTTTTATTTTTTCTTCTAAGTAAGATACCGAATATAATTAAATATAATAGAGTCCCTTCTTTTTTAAATTTGAGACTTTGGTTGCCCTAGCCACTAGCGTTGTTTCTTAAGTGGTCTTGTGTTCAAACCCCTTGTGGGTGGTTGTTGATGTAATTTGTAAACATTCTCCTAAAAAAATTTAAGAGTTTTTAAGTAAAATATAAAAACATGCCAACTTCCATATCTTGGCATAAGAAAACTATGTTTATGAATTAATGATAAGAGATATAGTTTGGGATTCTAGTAGTTAGGGTTTTAGTATTTTTTAAGGGAGGTTCAAGGTTCAAACCATGACCTAAGGAATAGGTTTAATAATAGTTGTGGAGTGTAGGGTTCCATTGACTTCCTCTTATCCACATCATCCCTTATCAATTTTTCTATGTATAAAAAAAATAAGGTTCAAACCATGGTCTAAGGAATAGGCTTGATAATAGTTATGAGTGTAGGGGCTCCATTGACATTGTCTTACCCACATCATCTAATGGTATTATCAATTTTCCTATGTATCGAAAAAATAAATTAATCAAAGATATGAAATAGATGTCGAGTGTAGGGCTCCATTGACTTAGTCTTACCACATCATCCAATAGAATTATCAATTTTCTTATGTATCAAAAAACTAAATTAATTACAAACTTTATTCTTTTTTTATTTGTTCTAAATTAGTAGGCAATTGTTTACTTCTTATATAGGTGATTTAAGGTGGTCTAAGATGATTTATTTTTAAATCTAAAAGTTAGTAGAAAAACATCACTTCAAAGTTTTTTTTATAATTTAAAGTATATTTAAATTATTATATTTATTCTTTTTTCTATTTGTTTTAAATTTGTAGGCAATTGTTTACTTCTTATATATAGGTGATTTGAGGTAGTCTAAGATGATTTATTTATAAATATAAAAGTTAGTATAAAAACATCACTTGAAAGTTTTTTTTTTTAAATTTAATTTTATTTAAATTATTATATTTATTAAAAGTGACTTGATTTTATTAAAAAAATATGAGTGCATCATTTAAAAAATGGGTGGTATAGAAACACACCTCAAAAGCCTATGCAAAACATCAACCTAGGATTAAAAAAAGGTTTGGACAACTAAAAAATAGTTAACATTTGATGCTTATGAGATTCACTCTTTTTGCACCTCTAATTCTTGCTATTATTTGATACTTTTTGAGTTACCATAAAAAATCAAGAATCATAAAAAGGAAAAGCTATCTTAGAGATAATCTTGAGAAAGAAAAACATCTTAGATAACAATATTTTATAAGTGGAATATATGACAATGCTACATGCTTTTGGATTAAGTAGTTTCTTGGATTATAAGTATTATGTATCTTTGTGCCATTATATCCTTTATTCCTATTTACTACTTCATTTGGGAATTAGATGTTATAAAATCTTCATGTGCTTGCTATGTTTTCCTCTTCTAATCCATAATTTGGTCTAGAAATAAGAATAATGAACCTAATCTTAATAAAAATATTTATCAACTAACAATTAATAATGCTTTATGTATATAAATGTATAAAATTGATACCAATTATCCTTTATTACATAAATTTTTATGCATTTACTAGAATAACATAGTCAACTTACTCTTTAAACTAAAATTTTCTTTTTATGGTGTTTCCCCACTCAAAGGTGAAGACAAATAGACTTCTTAAATGACACTAAAGCTATTATATTTTTCTCTCAACTATTTTATTTTGAGCATACTTTACATAGTTATCATTAGTCATCTCACAAGTTGTTTTTCCTCAAGACTAAAACCCCTATTAATGTCCTTCATTCTGTCAATATCTTTGCACTATTTTTTTCTACCCTAGAATTTAATTTTTAAGCATCTGGTCACTTTCTTTTTGCTACCTCAAGCTTCACTACCCATTCATCACATAAATTACTAAGTGTCCATCGAATACAAAGAATTAAAAATGAATTTTTCAAGAGTTGAAACTAAATTTAATTATATCTTCTAATTGTACATATTTTTCTTCCTTATTAAATCATTCTAGACATTAAATTATTTTATATTTTTCTATTTTTCTATTAATAGTTATTACATGTGAATCCTTCAAATTAAGTAGGATTTATGGATACCCCTGCCTCCTTGGGTCTTACCCGAAAGTGGCATCCCTTTTGGGATGTTTTCCACAAAAAAAAAAAAAAAAAAAATTAAGTAGGATTTGAATTACTTCCCTTCACAAATCATTTGTATTTTACACTCATTTTAAGACACAAGGATCAAAAGATAATTTAAAAAATAAAAAAATATCTAGGTTGAATTTTGATCGAACTATTAAATTACCATGACATATATTTATCTACCTACCTTACCATATTCATATTTACATTTTTAATTACACAATATTTTCATTATGGAATTTAGTTTGTTAGAATGAATTTAAATTATTGACAATCATCAAAAACTTGAGCAAAGAATTAAAATATTTATCCTATGCTATATTTTTGACAAAGAAGTTGCAATCCACTTGCAAATTTGCTTAATGTACCCAAAAGAACTGAGCAATAAAATAAATGTAATACATGGAAATGAGAATTGCCAAAATTGTTTTCTTTATTTGATTTTGATACTTTTGTTACAAACGGATCTTGGATTACCCCAAATGTGTTTGGGACAATGTCACAATGCTCTCTCTCTGTATTGATACAAATGAATGATGATTTGGTAGCATAGGGGTTTTTCAAATCTTCAGGGGCTCGTGTTCTTTGTTCTTCTAGTTGCAATCCAAGATGAGTGGACTTTGGTATCCAACAAGGGACCACTCTAGCTACAACAACTTATCCAAGGTACCTGTCACCTACACACATTCAAACCAGTAAAAGGATTAGGAGCACCTGTATATTTGAGCAATAAGATCAATGCTATACATAAAACCCTAAGCAGATAATTATATGAAACAAATGACAAACAATTAACAAACAATGCCTTGCTAAAAAAAAATTACTCATCTTCGTTGAAAAACTACATTTGGCTCTCGGGACTGTGGGAACACGAAAGTGCAGTTGTGGATTGAAAACTGTGGACTTGTGATTGTGAAGCCGTGGATACACATTTTCAACTGTGAAACCGTAGACGGGCGATTTCGACTGAAGAATAGATTGCCTCGGGATTCGAACCAAGGGTACAAAATAAAGCTCGTGCTTATGATATCTCGTTGAGTCTAGATTGATTTCGGTAGCCTATCGGTATGCAAATTTAGATCCCTTTTATTGGTGGGATAAAAGTGCCTTTATAGGCATCTTGGGGTTTTGGAGGGAAATGGGAAGTGGCAAGCCCAACTTGCCAAGTGGTAAATATGGACTGTGAGGTGGAAGGGGGAGTTATAGTGAGTCACCCAGTGTGGCTCACTTAACTAGGGTGATGTGGCTTCAAGTGGAGTGGGATATGGGATGTTGTCTTATGTGAAGGGATAAGGGGACAACAATAAATGAGTTATGGCATGGGTGTTGGGAATCTGCCCCATGTGCAAGGATAAGGGGGATAAAAGTAGGTAAGATGTGGCAAGGGTGTTGGATGAAGTATCTAGGACACATGTCCAATGGGTAGGTAGGGTATCCTAGGGTAATTTTTTGGATTTAATAAATTTGAGAAAATAGGATAACATGTAGGATTTTATATCCCTAAGTTGGAACTTAGGCATATCTATTTATTATGCAGGATTTGATGGTGGGGTGGCAAATGTGGTTTATAAGGTGTTGGATTTTGGTGTCTACAGTTGCCCCTTTTTGTACTGCATTGTGTACAACACAATGCGGTGCAAAAACTAATGACACTCGACTTTTATTTGATGAATAGACTTGACTCTCTTTGGTGTGGCAAAATGAATCATTGTTGTAAATAAAATTTTAATTTGTGTGCTTACCCCTTTAATTGGCGAGTGGGTAACAACTAGGAACCAATTACCAATTGAAAGTGTATTGTTTGTTGTCCCAAGTTATTGTGGATTTTGTTTTACAAATTACCTTTGGTTTGTTGATATGCATGTATTGAAGTAAAGGAACCAATCATCCTAGACACCTGTCCTAGTGAATTTTAGCAATTCCATTATGTAGTTTGATGGTTATGTAATTTACCATGTTTTGTAACCCCACGGAGTGAGCGTCATTTAACCTCGGATTGTTTGCATTGGAATTTATTTGTATTTTGGTGCATTTTTTTTTGAAATGCGGCTGCGCGGTTGCGCATACCTGAAACCACGGGTCTGCGGTTGCGCATACCTGGAATTACGGGTCTACGGTTTTAATGGTTTAACTACGTATTTGTGGTTTAGTCTGTAAACCACTTGTTCGTATTTTTGAGCACCTCAAAAAATATGGATGTGCATTTTTTGTCGTAAAGTGTGGCTATAAATGGGCCAGTGCCATTTCATTTTCATTTCATTACCATTTGTCATCTTCTGATTTGCTGAGAGTGATGAATGAGATGGATATTGGCGAGGGTAGCGATGGCGGAGGTGACGGTGGTGGTGGCTCGACTGGAGTGGAAGCTGACGTCCGCTATGCCGATGTAGGTAGTCTTGCCTTTTTAGTTTAGTTTTTTTTTGTGTTGTTTGTTTGTTTTGTTTTATTTTTGCTTTTCTTTTGTTTCGTTTAACTAAGTGGGGTTGGTAATGAACACACTTTCTTTTCTTTTGTTTGTTTATTTTGTTTTATTTTTGTTTTTCTTTTGTTTCATTTAACTAAGTGGGGCTGGTAATGAACACACTTTATTTTCTTTTGTTTGTGTGTTGTTTTGTTTTTGCCTGTTGATTTTTGATCACCTAGGGGTAGATGAAAGTTTTTTTTTTGTATTGTTGTATTGTGTTATTTTGTTGTTTTGTTTTTGTCTGATGATTTTGATCACCTAGGGGTAGGTGATTTTTTATTTTTTGGAGTGTGATTGATTATCAAGATGTTTAGTTTTTATTTAGCTAATATATCTCATTGCTTTTTGTGTTTTAGGTGAAGCTACTTGATGCCCGACATAGATGGCCTCGCACTATTCACAAAGTGTGTAAGGCCCTTTCTGATGATGATTGGACATTCTTAGAGACCATTTTCCTTGATGGTTATGGGCGGTTGGGAATCGTTCAAGTTGATGAGGAGTTTTCGACGTTAGTTAGGCACTGGGATCCTGACAGGGGGACGTTTCAGCTTCCTACGGGGGAGCTGACTATCACCCTTGAGAATATTTATCGAGTTTTTCGTGTTCTTGTCGAGGATCCTGTTGTCTGTGTTGGCCTTTACAAGAAGGAGGTTTTGTTCCCTTTATTCGGTGAGCTATGGGATGTAGACTACAGCAGAGGTGGGATTGCATACCTGGATCTATTTATGGCTGGCAGTCTGGGAGCAGTTCCTACATTTTTGATGTATATATTGAGAAACATGTTATTACCCAATTCCATGGGATCAAGGATCTCGTGGAACCAGATACCTATTATGTTGGGGTTGATATCTAATCCTCGATGGTTGGCATGAGCTCCCACTCTTCTATGCCAGATTTATAACGAGTTGTACGAGATAAAGAGGTGGGGGCGAAAGGGCCCAGGTTGTAACTTGGTGCTCCAAATTTGGTCTTGGGAGCATATCATTGTTGGACGACCGGTTGGTCTGCATTGTTCTTGTGATGCCACCTCTCCTTGCGCGTACAAGTGGCTTCTTAGTGAGGAGCTCAGTCGTGCAGTGGTGGGGGCATCAAAGTACAAAGACATTTTGAGCTCTCTTACTAGAGATTTTATGATTTGGTGCCCTTGAAGAGGCATTGATTGGGTGATGAATGCGGTAGAGCTTCGTTGCATCAGGCAAGGTCGCTGGGTTGTTGGTGCCCATCTCAAGGATATGGAATTTGTCCAGTTTATTCGGGTGTAACATCAGTTTGGTTTGGTCTAGGGTGTGTCGGATGCGCTTGTGACCTATAAACAACGGGGAGATGAGCTAGGGTTGCTTGTTCTTCCTAATTTTTGGAAGGTTGATAACCCTTCTGATGATATTGACATTGAGCTTCTTGACCTGGATGACATGGGTACCACTCCTGAGTATGAGGTATGGTTCGCCTCTCAGCCTCCTTGGATGCCGAGTGTAGTTGTTGATGATGATGGGAGTGGCGACGAGGGAAAGGTAGGAGGATGGGTTCCTTGGTCGACGAAGCATCGACGTGGTAGTTCTTCGAGGGTGGAGATGGCTATGGATGTGTAGCAACCCGAGGAGACTTTTGACGATGGGGTTCGAGAGGGGGATTCCCCTCCTCGACGTACATAGGAGGAGGGGTATTCTCCAGGCTGAGCAAGATAGTCTGGAGTTGGAGGTGGCTCGCCTGAAGGGTGAGTTGACCTTATGTCAAAGCGAGGTGACTTACTTACAGGCTGAGGTAGATGGACTATGGGGTGGACCTAGTAGCGATGCTATCGCTACTAGGGATGTAGAGATTTCTAGGCTTGGGGGTGAGGTATCTCGACTTGAGGGTGAGCTTACTCGCTTACAGTCAGGTTCTAGAGGAGGGGACACCGTAGCTACTGTTACTGCTCTAAGGGCGAAGATATATCAAAGGGTTGCTCGTTAGGGTGTAAATTTGAGGACCCTACGTAAGCAAGCTACTTATATTGAGATGTTGGAGAACATCTTGCATGAGCGGTAAATCTCACTTCCTATTCCTCCTTCGTCGTCCTGTAACCAAAAGAATTGAGCAATAAAATAAATGTAATACATGGAAATGAGAATGACCAAAATTATTTTATTTATTTGATTTTGATACAATTGTTACAAACGTATATTGGATTACCCCAAATGTGTTTGGAATAATGTCACAATGCTCTCTCTCTGTATCGATACAAATGAATGATGATTTGGTAGCATAGGGATTTTCCAAATCTTTAGGGGCTTATGCTCTTCATTCTTCCAGTTGTAATCCAAGGTGAGTGGGCTTTGGTATCTAACAAGGGACCACTCTAGCTACAACATCTTATTTAAGGTACTTGTCACCTACACATATTCAAACTAGCAAAGGGATTAGTAGCACCTATATATTTGAGCAATAAGATCAATGCAATACATAAAACCCTAAGTAGATAATTATATGAAACAAATGACAGAAAAAATTAACAAACAACGCCTTGCTAACATAAAAATTACTGATCTTCATTGAAAAATTGCGTTTGGCTCTCGAGACTGTGGAAACACGAAAGCACGGTTGTGGACTGGAAACCACGGAGCTGCGATTATGAAACCGCGGATGCGCATTTTCAATTGTGAAATCATAGATGAATGGTTTTGATTGAAGAACAGATTACCTCGGGATTCAAACCAACAGTACAAAATAAAGCTCATGCTCGTGATATCTTGCTGGGTCTAGATCGATTTCGATAGCCTGTCAGTATGCAAATTTAACTTCCTTTTGTTTGTGGGATAATGGTGCCTTTATAGACCTCTTGGGATTTTGGAGGGAAATGGGAGGTGGCAAGCCCAACTTGCCAAGTGATAAATCTGGACTGCCAGGTGGAAGGGGGAGTCATAGTGAGTCATCTAGTGTGGCTCACTTAACTAGGGTGATGTGGCTTCAAGTGGAGTGGGATATGGGATGTTGTCTTATGTGAAGGGACAAAGGAACAACAATAAATGAGTTGTGGCATGGGTGTTGGAAATTTGCCTCATGTGCAAGGATAAGGGGGATAAAAGTGGGTAAGATGTGGCAAGGGTGTTGGATGAAGTGTCCAGGACACATGTCTAATGGGTAGCCAGGGTATCCTAGGGTGATTTTCCAGATTTAATAAATATGGGAAAATATGATAATTTGTAAGATTTTATATCCCTAAGTTGGAACTTAAGCATATCTCTTTATTATGCAGGATTTGATGGTGGGATAGCAAATATGGTTTAGAAGGTGTTGGATTTTGATGTCTACACTTAACCATTAATTTTGGGCTTCAATAATTCTCATTTATTAAAGGTTGTAAATAAAACTTCCTCATAATTTTTTTTTTAATTTGAAATTATTAAAATTAAAAAAATTGTAAACTTTTTCTCTTTACCTTATCCTTCTAATCTAGGAGAAGTAACACATTTTACAATGAAATTAGACCTTATAAAAGATTCATGATCTATTTGTCCCTTTTAAGACCTACCATTACAAAATTGTATCATGATAAATAAAATAGAGACTTGAACATAATAAACCTTATAGACTTGAATCATGAAATATATGCTTTAAGATCAAGAATAAATAAATGACATGTGGTGAATTTACTAGAAAATACATGTTTTTAAATTTAAAAGGTTTAGTTGATTTTATCTTTCATAAAGAAAGGATAAATTTATGAAGAACCTTGTAAATTTGAATCATCAAAGACACACTTGAAGATAAAAAATAAATAAAAATAAATGTGATGAATTTAAAAAAAAAAACATGTTTTCGAACTTAAAAGTTTATTAATTTACTGTTTTCACGAAAAAGAGATAAGTTTATATCATAGTAAAGTTACATCACCTTAACACAATAAAATGATTAATAAAACATATTTATAAGTATCACTCTAATATCACCTAAGGATAAAGAAGGATACAATCTTATAAAGTCTTGCTATTTGACTTCTATTTAATTAAGTAATTAAATAAATAAATCTAATAATATAAAAAATACTATTTAGGATGAAATTCATCAATTGAAAATAAGAGTTTTTTAACCTTCATAGCCTGAATTTTAAAACATATTAAAAGTAAACAAAAAAAACTTACGATTCTTTAAAAAATATAAAATAACATTACAGAATAAAATTCTTGTAACGAATATAAAATAAAATTATTTTTTTATTTTTATTTTTATATTGAACATCGTTTACAAATATGTAAAAATATCAGCGCTTGTTCGAGCAAACACAAGAGGAATAGACCTCACAACCACATGGATGATAATAACTAGGCAACTGCCATTACACCAACATGGAATTTCAATATATAGTATTATCAAATAATATATCTTATTACACTTAATTTTTTTTTTTTTTAAATAAATAGACTAAAAATATATGAAATTTGAGACACCATTTTTTTTTTGTTGATTTTGATCATAAATTATTTTATTTTTCATTCTTAATATCTTTAAATAATTATTAACATTAAGAGACTCATATATCATTATAAGTGTTTCATTCAAAGATGGATTGTTTATGTGTTTTCACCCTCATTGATGTACAAGTACATACCCTCTTATTTTGTCTCTTTTGGTCTCTTTCATCTATCTATTTCACATTTGAGTTATGAAGCTAATCTTCAACTAGACAATCAACACTTTTGATCTATGTTTGATAGGCTTTCATGTAAGTCCACTAAAAATAGTTATAAATTATTGATGCTCCAATTCAATCTTGTCATAAAAGCACATATTTTTCGTAGGTCACTTTAAACCTTGTAAACAATCATAAGTTGACTATGTATAAGTATTGGTATAAAAATGTCTTACTTTATTTTTTTTTTAAATTTAAAACACGTTTAAAAAGAAGGTTTAAGGCATCCATGAGATCAAAAACAATTTATGGGACAAGAACTTTATAAAGAACTATGCCTATCAACCTTAAAATTTGATTCAATTATTTTTTATCTAATGCTCATCATTTTCTCTAAACTTCACTCTTAAAGTATTAGCATAAGTAGCTCAAATATTATTGTATACCTTGCATTCTAAAATAAAATGTTTCTTTATCTCAAATACCATATATATATATATCCTCTCCTCCCATTTTTCTTTAGGTCTCTTCCCTGTACTTGTTTCACATTTAAATTGTTATGAGCTAATCCTTAGTTGAACCATAAACTTCTTTACTCTCCAATTAACATTTGTCCCTATATAAACCTTTTAATACCTAGCCCCCAAGGATTAGGTGGATTGGTAGTTGCTTGTCTCGCCAAGCACTTAGGGTGCCAATTTGCAAAGGTAGTAGTCTGTTCTAAATTTTCTGAGTGCACACCAGACCAACGATGATGGTACAAACCCCAAGCGATCGACGGTACCGACGGTCTCCTCCTCACACCACGTCAATTACAACGAGTTGAAATATGCTTGTTGGGAGCAAACCTTGTGGTTTGAACCCTAACAAAAATAGTGTGGTTGTAACCAACCTCCTTATGTATAAAAAAAACATCTATATAGAATTAAATTTCTTTCTCTCTTCAAGATAGGTTGGATAATAGTAAGAGTGTGATGTCTACATGGTAGGGATCCCATGACTGTGCTTTACCCAACAAACTTAAAATTTATAAAAGTAAATCATTCATAAAAATTAGGAATTAAAAAACAAAAAGACAGTAAATAAAATTAATTTCAATATTTCTGTTCCAGACTGTGCGCCATGCCCGTGGCTTTCCACATATTACACACATTTACTATTTCCACCAATCCCCAGCTTTCTACATATTGCACATTTACCATTTCCACCAATCCTCCGCTTTCCACATATTACACACATTTACCATTTCCACCAATCCCCAGCTTTCTACATATTGCACATTTACTATTTCCACCAATCCTCCGCTTTCCACATTACACACATTTACTATTTCCAACAATTCTCTGATAGGGAATTTGTACTTTACACAAATTTACTATTTCCACCAATCCCCTAATAGGGACACTTCATTTTTTTTTGGCAAAATATAATGGTTTACACAATAAAAAGCCATATAACGGATTACATATGGGAAGCTACATTTCTAAATAGTAACCTTGCTCCCTTAATTGAGTTAAGATAGTCGACATAAAACCTTGTTCCCATAATTGAACTAAGATAATCGACATAGGTGTTCGAAAGGAACTTTTCTTAGAACTTTTCATTACAATAGCTTCCGTCTTTAATTACTTGACGCCTATTTTGTTGTGGCGATAAGTTAGTTTCTGCAATGTTGTTTGGATCGTAGGAACAATGCCTCTGCAGGCCTTCTTCCTCAGAGCCTTCTCTGTTTTCGCCTTCCTCCTCTTATGGAAAGCAATCTGCTTCTTCCTCAGAGCCAAGCGCTCTCGTTACATGCATTCACTCAATCCAACAAAAGATGCCCGCCTTCTCTGCAAGCTTTCCAATACGGTTGAGTTCCCTTTCCTCGCCAATAAAGGTCACGAATTTGCTCTCTTCAAAACCTTCGCCATTCCTTCCATCTCAAAATTGTTACGGACCACTCAACAATTCTCCCCCGCGTCCGTCATCAAACGCTACGACGACACCGTCATTCTTATTTAGGAATTTGTCTTCAATCACGTGGACAGCCGCAGGGGTTCCCTCGCCATCCGACGCCTCAACTTCATTCACGGCCAATACAACATTTCTAACGCCGATTATTTATACACTCTCTCTTTGTTCGTATTGGAGCCCATCCGATTTTCATTCAAGTAACTCCACACTCCTGCACTCTTTCTCTCTTTCTTTTTTTGGTTTTGTTGGATTTATACAGAATGGATTTATTTTCAGGTACGGGTATCGGAAATGGACGGAGGGAGAGAAGCAGGCGCAGTTTGTGGTGTGGCGCGACATTGGGACGCGGATGGGAATACGAGACATTCCGGAGACCGTGGAGGAAATGGAGCGCTTTAGTAGACAATACGAAGTCCAGAAGATGGTATATTCCGATTCCAACAAAGTGATTGGGGATGCCACGTTGGATCTACTATTATCGAATGCGCCTGCTTTCCTCCGCCCCTTTGGTAGACGGGTGGTCTTTGCTTTGTTTGATGAGAGGCTTCTGCACGCCATGGGATATCCACGCCAGCCTTACTGGCTTGTGTGGACTGTTGAGAACATGCTGCGGTTCTGTTGTGGCACTCTTGTGCGCTGGTTTTTGCCACCGAGGCCGCTGGGCTGGTCAACGGTGAGGATTCCATTGGAGGAGGGGGACGCGAATGGGGATCTGGTGTACAGATTGAGGCATGACGTGTACAAACCAGGGACGTACCCAAATGGTTATAGGATCGCAGAGTTGGGTAACGCCAAGGTCGGGCAAGTGGGTGAGGTGCGTGAGGTGGGTGAGGGAGGTCTGTTGTGTCCCTTTCATTGCCAGAAGAAGATAAACTAATGACCCCAGCTTAAAGGTGTTTTTATAGTTGATGACGCTAGAAGCGATTTTTATGGAGATGTTTATTTAGTTATAATATTTTGAATTGTGTAAAACCTTGGATTAATAAAGTTTTTTCATTAAATCGAATAAATTTATTAATTTTTTTGATATTTAATAATTTTTTATTTTTTTGATTTGGTTATTGTGAGCAGTTTCCTCTTAACCATGATTCTTCGTAAAGTCCAGAGCTCACACATTTACCCACGCCCCGGTCCTTGACAATAATTTTTTAGTTTTTTAATGGAGTTATGGTTCAATGATTGAGATATGTAAATAATGTGGTGGAGACATAAATAATACAACTCATACCAAAATTTAAATACCAACTATACCAAAATAAAATAATTATATAGCCCAATATAAATAAATTGATGCGGTGTAAAAGGTTTAAAATGATTGCGACATAACGGTTATAGAGGCAGACTACGCAAAGATCTATGTGACGGCTTTCAGACGGACATCACATAATACTGTGGTAGCCATAAAAGCTGGACAACCTATTCGAATTCATGGCAGCTACCGATTCCACCATGTATATAATAAAAAAAGAAAAAAATGATATAAAAAAATATCTTAAAGATACTAAATAAAATTAATTTAGATATAATAGAGTACCTTCCTTTTTAAATTTGAGACTCTTTAAACTAAAAACATACAAACTTTAAATAAGAGAACTATCATTAATTGTAATAGTTTATGGTTAAGGTTTTGGCTTCTCTTTGGGAAGGTCCAAGGTTCAAACCATGACGTGGATGGTAACTTTAAAGTGTTTGTCGGTATGTCTTAAAGGATCAGGTCTCATTGACTTTGTTCTTCCTAACGGGCTAAGTTTCATAGAAGCAACATCCAATGGTGTCATTGATTTTTCTATGTATCAAAAAATAAATAAATTGTTAGGTGTTGAGGGGGACAATGTAACGGGGCTTTGGCTCGAGAGATCCAAGGTTCAAATTGCAGCATGAACGAGTCCCTTATTGATAAGCTCAGCTCTCACCCTTATGAAAGGTCATGGTGGGATGGGGATGCTCAGCTTCTAGCATAGGGGTTTCTCACAATAACCAAATCTAAAAAAAAAAAAGGTTATTTAATTAATTAAATAAATTCAAGGTGTTTGAGAGGACACGGTGTGTTTAACCCCAGCTTAGCTTTCACCCTTATAAGAGGTCATGGTAGGATGGGAATGTTCAACCCTCAGCGTACGGTTTATCACACTAACCAAATCTTAAAAAATAATAATTAGTTAGTTAAAAAATTCAAGGTGTCTTATCGAGCAAATAAAAGTTCATAGAGGCATCATCCAATGGTGTTACTGATTTTCCTATGTATTAGAATAAATAAAAATTTAAAGTCAGGTCTATTAGCTTCATCTTACATGTTCATATTTTCTTATATATAAAAAAAATATATTTTTAAAAACATTATAATTGTTGTTCCAGGGGGAACAAATGCAACGATATAGGATTTGGCTCTTCTTTAGAAGGTCCAAGGTTCAAACCGTAGCATGGGCTAGTGTGTGAGGGGCCGGTTTTAGATTTTTTTAGGAGGTCCAAAGTTTAAATCGTGGGTGAGTGTGTGAGGGGGTGGGTGTATGGTGGGTGTGTGTTAAATTTCTTATTGATAAGCATAACTCTAGGCTTTACAAGGGATCATGGTTGGGAGGAGACTGCTCAACCGTATACTTTGGTCGCAAGATTTTCTCACACTAACTAAATCCAAAAAAAAAAAGTCCCAGGGGACAGCGCAAAAATTTGAAATTTGGCTCTTCGAGAGGTCTAAGGTTTAAATTGTGATGTGGGTGAGTGTGTGAGAGGGTGAATGCATGTTCATTAAAAAAAAATTATAATTATCGTAATCCGTATACCCAGTCATTTCCAATTATTGGATAAATCAGACATGGGACTTTTAGCTCCAAACACATTTTTTTAGGGTTAAAGAATACTTTTCATTCAGTTGATGAAAATCCGGTATCTCTTGACTTGTCTTTTCCTCTTCGAAGGTTTACAAAATAAAAAGGAGTTCATTCATCTGACCATAGACCAAAGCTTTGGATTTTGAGATATTTTGTTCTTGAATGACTCTCGGATCTCATTATTTTTTCTGACTATAAATAAATCTCATTGGACTTGGAGGAAATTCGTTTTTATGATAAATAATTTATCCATTCGTTCATCTTTGGTTACTAAGGAACAGAGAGGATCTGTTGAATCTCAGGTATGTTATTTAACCAATCGAATTCTAAGACTTATTCAGTCGAAACTACCTATTACCCAATAAAAACCTAGTATTCCTAACAAGAGTTTGAAATCCCATGGGCGACGACATAGCCCAGTGGTAACGGAGGGGATTGCAAATCCCCATCCCCAGTTCAAATCTGGGTAATCTTTATTTGTTTTCTCTTTTATCCTAAATTTGTAGGTAATTGTGTGCTTCTTATATAGGCGATTTGAAGGGGTCTAATATTATTTATTTTTAAATGTAAAAGTTAATATAAAAACATCAATTGAAAATTTATTATTTTTTAAATTAAAATATATTTATATTATTTTGAATATTAATTAATTTTGTTTTAATTTAAAGAAAGTTGAAATAGTTATATATTTTACTTGAAATGAAGTTTGTAGAGGTCATATTTTGATTTATATATTTAAAATAAATTCAATTAAAATAAGATAAATACAGGTAATATGGAGGGCAGGAAAAACAAAATTATAAGATTGAAAAATTATTAGGGTCCTTTCTAGTCAATTACTAATATGTGTAAGGTGTGGGTTAATGATAAATCAAATTTTAAACGAAGATAAATAAAAATAATTCAAAAGTGATTAGTTATAGATAATTTCAAAATTAAAGCATCAATTTCTTATGAGATTTTACTTGTTTCAATAATAGGGACTTTTCCACTAGAAGCAAAAGCTATAATATGGCTATTGACGTACTTAAGAAAACACAGAGAGAATAGAAGATAGTAGGTTGCCAAAACAGGTAAACAAAGAAATATTGAATAAAATAAAATACACATGGATGAAACAAAACAACAAATGGATGGTGAGTGGAGCATTAAATTTCATGAGGTCTAAAACTCTAAAAAAGAAATTAAATAGTATGTGAGAAAAAAATTCAGACTTGTCATGTGGATTAAAAATTTAGGACAACAAAAATAGTCATACATCAACAAGTTCAACCCAAACTATTTACACAGCAAAAAAAAGTACCTATATGCAAAGAAAAAATGCTTATAACCTAGTTAAAATCTAGTTTACACCATCTCAGATGCAAAATTGGGAGATGGACAATTCCTCAGGATGCATGGTTTGTCTTTTCCACAATAGAAGTAGTGAAGACCGAAAACATTTTCTCATGGAATGTGAAGCCTACAAGGACATTAGGATTGCATATGAGGATACTCTAAAAGCAAAATCACTAATGAAATTTTTTAAAGAATTGATAATAGAAAAAAGAAGGAAAGTTTTCATCAAAATCATAAACAAAAGAAATACGCTTCAAAAGATGATAAGAGGATGTTGAGCTTTTTAATTTTGTTGAACAATTTTCATTCTTAAATGTTCTTAAACTTTGAAACTCTGTATAGAAGGTCCAAGGTTTAAATTCAAAAGGGAGTAGGATTGTATACCATACCCCATTTTATATTAAAGCCCTTGGTCCCATATACTATTTTGGTCTTGTGAATGTAATTAAAATCATTTCATTTCATTCATTTTAATTCATTTTATTTCAGAATGAAAATTATGAGCAATGTGTTTTTTATATTTAAATTATTTTGCATTAGTTTATTTTTTATAACTTTACCTTTTATCATAGTATAATGTTTAATAATATAGTATTTAATTGATATTATAATAAATATTGAGGAATATTACATTATTTGGTGCATGCAAATGTATCCCCATGGTATCTTCATTGTACAAATATAAATATGTAATAAATTAGGGTTGAATGAGTGATTTATATTTCCCCTTTTAAGTAAGTGTCAATATGCAGGAAATGCACATGTGTCATGTAAGTAAGAGTGCAAGTGTGTATTGAGAGAATGTGCACAAGTGTATTGTATGTAAATGTGTAAATATGTAAAGTGAGGATATGCACAAGTGTCTTATATTAGGAGTGCATGTAGGAGAGTAAGAGTCATGTAGAAGTGTGCAAGTGTCATAGAGTCAAGTATGCACATAAGAAGAGAATGAAGATTCTAGTATACAAGTGGCAAGATGATAAGCCAAAGGTCATGGGAGTTGTCATATAGAGAGCAATAGTCAAGTATATGAAGAGTCATCTTCTATGTCTATATTATGGAGATAAAGCTCCATACATTGTATTAGGAAAACGGTATGTAAACCATCACCACATAGCAAGCATTGATAATAAATCTTGTATATAGATTTTGAGCAATTAATTTTGTAAGTATTCGTCATGCATGCACATGAATGATTTTGACCATTTACATTCATAATTGATATTATAAGTGAATGTCATTTTCTTAATTATATTGGCATATATATATTTTAATGCTCATTTATATTATTCTACTATTCATTATTGATCTTTTAACCTTTAATATTATGACTTCTTTATATTCGAACCTATGATATTTTGTGGTAGTAAGTCTTAAAATCCAACAACGGTTTCAGAGCTACCACTTTATCTATTTTTGATAGAGTTATTTTATTAGCGACCATAACCATCATTTAACTTTGTCCATTCTTGATAGAGTTAATTTAGAGTCTATCCACTTTGAAAGCAGTGACGACTTGGACTATATTTTTAAAGTTTTGATTGAGTAGAGATTGACGGAACAAAGATAAGTCACCCTGATTTGGAAGCTAAGGTATTTCCACTTGGTTGAAGAAAAACCAGTGAAGACTAGGACTTAGCTAATTTGATTGAGAACCAACTTAGAAGAAAGTTGGACATTAATAAAGAAAAAACTGATTTAGAAGAAAGTTCAAAATTCGGTGACATTCAAAGTCATCCTTATAATATTTTGGATTCTTTAGAGAAATATTATCATAACTTCACTTCACTTTTAAAGTATTAGCATAGCTAGCTCAAATATTATTGTATACCTTACATTCAAAAATAAAATATTTCTTTATCTCAACTACCATGTATATATCCTCTCATCCTATTCCTCTTTAGGTCTCTTCCCTCTACTTGTTTCACATTTAAATGAGCTAATCCTTATTTGAACCATAAAATTCTTTACTTTCCAATTAATATTTGTTCCTATATAAACCTTTTAATACCTAGCTCCCAAGGGCTAGGTGGATTGGTAGTTGCTTGTCTGGCCAGGTACTTACCAAGAAGAGACTTGGGTTCAAACCTTGGAGGTGCCAATTTGTAAAGGTAGTAGTCTACTCTAAATCCTCTGAGTGTGCGCCAGACCAACGACGATGGTACGGACCCCGAGTGACCATTGGTCTCCCCTCATGTCGGGTCAACAACAATGAGTTAGAATAAACTTGTTAAGAGAAATCCCTGTGGTTTGAACCCTGCGCTTGTCAATTACTAAAAATAGTGTGGTTGTAACCAACTCCCCTATGTATAAAAAAAATCTATATAAAATTAAATTTACCCAAACAATGCTCTCTCATTCTTCCTAATTATTTTTAATATAATTATTAAAAAAAAATCTTAACAAATATCTTTACATGTTATAATTATTCATCTATCTTAATATTATATTTGTTTATTGACTTTCATCACTTGGCTATACTTGCTCCCCACCCCCACCCTCAAACTTTCATCCATATTTCCTTTATTCATTTTTTTTAATGTGCATTTATTTTATCTATGTTTTATTTCCTCGAATTATCTATGCTTTCTTTGTTTGGTTGAGATTTTCTTTATTCATATTTTCTTTTATTTCAACCGGAAGCTTAATGTAGTGGTAAAGAGCTTTGGTTTCCTTTTGGGAGGTCCAAGGTTCCAACCCCACTTAATCATAAAAACCTGTGTTTTAACTTAAATATTTTGTTCGCAAGGATAGTATAGTGGTTAAGGCTTTGGCCTCTCTTTAGGGAGGTCCAAGGTTCATATCATTGGATACTCAAAAGGGGATAGGCTGAATGGGTCTGCATACTCAAAAGGGGATAAGTTGAATGGTAGTAGTCAAGTGAAAGGGATAGGCGAGTATGGTGTCTAGAAGATCGGGGTCTGCATACTCAGAAGAGGATAGGCTTAATGGGTCTGCATACTCAAAAGGGGATAAGTTGAATGGTAGTAGTCGAGTGTAGTGTCTAGAATGTCAGGAATCTGCATATTCAGAAGGGGATAGGTTGAATGGGTCTGTATACTCAGAAGGGGATAATCTGAATGGTAGTAGTCAAGTGAAAGGGATAGGCGAGTATGGTGTCTAGAAGGTCGGGGTATACATACTCAGAAGGGGATAGGCTGAATGGGTCTGCATACTCAGAAGGGGATAAGCTGAATGGTAGTAGTCGAGTGTAGTATCTAGAAGGACAAGAGTCTGCATACTCATAAGGGAATAGGTTGAATGATAGTAGTTGAATGTGATATCTAAAGGTCGAAGTTGTTGACTGTATTTTACCAAATTTAAGGTTTATAAAGATGGACCATTCATAAAATTACAAGCCCACCGCTTTCCATATTTTACACATTTGCTATTTCCACCAATCCTCCACTTTCCACATATTACACACATTTACTATTTCCATCAATCCTTCGCTTTCCGCATATTACACACATTTACTATTTCCACTAATCCTTCGCTTTCCACATATTACACACATTTACTATTTTCACCAATCCTCCACTTTCAACATATTACACACATTTACTATTTCCACCAACCCTCTAGGAATTTGTATTATGTACACTCCAATTTATTTTGCAAAATATAATGGTTGACACAATAAAAGCCACACTTCACACGGAGGCATATAATGGATGACACAAGGCAAGCCACACTTATGGGGTGAAGGATATACTGGGTAATATAAGGAAAGCCACACTTCTCAGAAAACCTTGTTCCCATAATTGAACTAAGATAATCGACATAAAACACCATATTTTTGAGGTTTCCCAATTGTGGCGATAAGTTAGTTTCTGCAATGTTGTTTGGATCATAGGAACAATGCCTCTGTAGGTCTTCTTCATAGGCTTCTCTGTTCTCGCCTTCCTCCTCTTATGGAAAACAATCTTCTTCTTCCTACAAGCCAAACACTCTTGTTACATTTATTCACTCAATCCAACAAAAGATGCCTGACTTCTCTGCAAGATTTCCAACAATTCTCCCTCAAGTCCGTTAACAAATGCTACGATGATATTGCCATTCTTATTTAGGAATTTGTTCTCAATCACACAGACAGCCCCAGGGGTTCCCTCTATTAGCAATTCACTGCATGAAATATAAAATACAAAAGAGCAACAAACAAGCAAAAGGGGAAACACACAATAGATGAGACAATAGTTAACGTGGTTCACCCAGTGGGCTACATCCACCATAATTTCAATCCTTTTATTTAAATAATCAGAGTAGCAGAGGGATGAGACCTACATCAAACACCTACTGTAACCTCCTCTCTATATTTGCAGGGAATAATAAAACCCGTCAGTAAAAACACACGCACACATAGACTTCTTTGTTTTTCTCCCAACTATATAAAGAAAAATAAAAAATCTGTAGATCTCAAATGCATGCAACAGTTACAATACACAACTAGATATCAATGCATGAGATTCGATACAATCTACAACCAGGTCTCAAAGCATGTAGGTCTCAATCTATAGATTAACTCCAACATCGAGTTCCCAGCCCTTAATTGCGAGATAAAAAATAGAGTTTATCCCCTGGCGATTGCATTTAACTTTCACTGGTCGTTCTCCTGTAAATAAAAAAAAAAAATCTAATTAGGCTCCATTCCTAACAATCTCCCACTTGGAGACTAATTCCATTGCATCATACTGCAACCAAGGACTGAAAAATTCTCATCATGGACTCTTATTCCTTAAGGCCAACTAAAGTTGAGCAAAAGCTCAACTTCTCTCTTGACACTACTTTTGTAAGCATGTTGGTAGGATTTTGTGATGTGTGAACTTTCCCCAATTTCAAAGATCCATCTTCCATTACTGATCTAATGAAATGATACCTGAGTTTGATGTGTTTGGTTTTCGAATGGAATGTCGAATTCTTCGCAAGGTGTATAGCACTCTAGCTATCACTCCACAACCTATTATCCTCTTGCTTCTTCCCCAATTCCTCCATTAGTCTTTGCAACCAAATCATCTCTTTTCTTACTTCTATAGCAACAACATATTCAGCTTCAGTGGTTGAAAGGGCAACTACAGGTTGGAGTTTAGAAATCCAACTAACCACTCCTCCTCCTACAGTAAAGATGAAGTTAGTAGTGCTCCTTCCACCATCAAGATCACTTGCCATATTAGAGTCTACAAAACCTTCCAAGCATATGTTAGAGCCTCCAAAATTCAAAGAATATTTTGAAGTTCCTCTTAAGTACTTGAGTATCTATTTTACTTCTTGCCAATGTCCTGTTCTCTGATTACTCATAAATCTACTCACCACTCCCATTGCTTGGGCAATATCCGATCTTGTACAAACCATTGCATACATCAAGCTTCCAAATTATGATGTATAGGGAACCTTAGCTATTGCTCTTGTTCCTTTTGCGGGCCACAAATTTGTTTAAATGCTTCCCGGGACCAAAAGACTTTCCTTTTCTTTTAACCCTAGCCCTTTTCAATTATTTTGCTTGTTAATTTTGGGGACTCTCGTTTTTTTTTTTTCCCCAATTGTTGTTTCCCCACCCACCAAAATTCTTTTTTTTTTTTTTCCCCCCCCCACCCAAACAAAAAAAAAAAAAAAAAATTAATTTTTTTTTTTATATACACAAGTGATCACTTTGACATCTTTCAAACCTTTGATTAGCCATGAACTTATCAAATTTTAAATACCACTTTCTAGGAGCTTGTTTTAACCCATACAAGCTCTTTTTTAGTTTACATACCCAATCCTCTTTACCTTTCACCTGAAAGCCTTCTGGTTGGTGCATATAAATCTCCTCCTCCAAATCACCATGAAGGAATGTTGTCTTCACATCCAATTGTTCCAGATACAAATTTTCTATAGCTACAAGACTCAAAATAGCTCTAATAGAGGTTATTTTCACAACTGGAGAAAAAATCTCATCAAAGTCAATACCTTTTTTTTGAGTGAATCCCTTGACCACTAGCCTTGCTTTGTATCTCATACATCCCTCATTCTCCTCTTTAATCCTGTATACCCATTTATTGGTCAAAGCTCTTTTACCTTTGGGTAGCTCAACCAAATCCTAAGTTTGGTTGTGGAATAAAGAGTCCATCTCTTCATTCATTGCAAGCTCCCACTTATTCCTGGTATCCATCTGTAATGCTTCTTGAAAAATTCTAGTTCACCAACATCAGTGTACAAAACATAGTAAGAAAAATGTTGAGGAATTTTACTTGTCCTGGTAGATCTTCTAACAACACTTGCAAGAGATTGAAGTGCTTGCTATTGTTGTTGTTGTTCATTTTGATCTTCTACCACTTTTGGAGTTACATTTTTTGTGTGTCCATCAAGCTCTATGTATTTAGTATTTTCCTCTTCCTATTTCTTTTCCTTGCAACCGATATTTATACAAACTCTTTTCATTAAATATGACATCCCTACTTCTAATGACTTTTTGGTTATCACAATCCCATGATCTGTAACCCAAGCCATCAATACCATAACCAATGAAATAGCACTTTTGGCCCTTAGCATCTAACTTATTTATGTTCTCTTTGTCTATATGCATAAAGGCCTCACATCCAAATACCTTAAGGAAAGAATAATTTATTGGTTTACCTATCCAAAGCTCTTCCGAAATTCCTCCATCCAAGGCACTAGATGGTCCCCTATTAATCAGATATACTGAAGTATCAACAACATTAGACCATAAAAATAATGGTAATTTTACATGTATTCTCATGCTCAGCACATTTCATGATGGTTCTATTCATTCTTTCTGCAATTCCATGTTCTTGGGGTGTTCTTGGAACTACCTTGATTCTTCTAATTCCATTTTTAGAAAAAAACACATCAAATTCTCTACTGCAATATTCTCCACCATTATCCGACTTTAGACACTTTAAACTTTTTCCAGTTTCATTTTCAACTAATGCTTTCCAATTCATAAAGGTATTAAAAATATCACTTTTATTCCTAATGCAATATATCTATGTTTTCCTGGTTGCATCATCAATGAAAAGTACGTAGTAAGAGGAACCTCCAAGAGAAGTTACCTGAGCTGGGCCCCAAACATTTGAGTGCACAAGCTCCAATTTCTCTTTCTTCCTTTCCTTGACACCCTTGAGGAATCTAAATCTCCTCGCTTTACCATAAACACAATCCTCACAAAATTCCAAATCGATCTCTTTTAAATTAGACAATAACTTTTTTGAATGTAAAATTTCCATACCTTTTCCACTCATATGGCCAAGTCTTTGGTGCCACAAAGATGCACTCTCACCTGTAGAAACGAAATTCATGGAGAAATGAGAAGAAACAACAAGTAAATAAAGAGTACCTACCAAATTACCACTAGCTACTATAAATGAAACTTTAGTAACTTTCCAAGCATTTTCTCCAAATGTAACCATGTATCCTTCTCTATCAAGCTTACTTGCTGATATAAGATTTCTCTTCAAATTTGGTATGTGTCTCACCTCTTTAAGAGCCCATTGACATCCATTTAGGGATTTAATCAAAATCTTTCCAATACCCATGATTTACGTGGTTGGTAATTTCGCAACAAAACCTATCCATAATATCCAGAAACATAATCTATTGAGCATTCCTTATGTGAAGTTGCATGGAATGAAGCACCACTATCAACTACCCAATAATCGCTATTTCTATCAAGAGATAACATTAAAGCATCTTGTAAAATTTGTCCAGCAATATTGGCTTCTGAAGTGTTACCTTCATTTCCATCACCCTTTCTTTGCCAACAGTCCTTCTTGAGATGACCCTTTTTGCCACAATGCCAACACTCTAGTTTTCCTTTTCCAAGTGATTTGGATCTACCTTTGGATTTTCCACAATGTGAAATATTGCCTCTTTCTCTTCCTCTTCCTCCATTCTCAAAGAGATGGGTCGTTCTCCGTTTTCTGCACACCAACTATTGAATTTGGACCAGGAGGTAATATTAAAAAATTAACTAAATAATATTAATTAATAAACCTTGCAGAGCTATTACATCGACAACCTTAGAACATAGGCTAGAAACACTAATTTATAAGAAGAGGAGAAGGGAGGAAGTCGACGGAGAGGAAAGGAAGGGAGGTTGGAGGAATAAGGGGAAAGGAAGGTGGAGGGATAAGGAGGAAGAGGGAATAAAGGAGGGAATGGAGGGATAAGGGGAAGAAGAGAAAAACTAAATTAAAAAACATGCCGACATTATAAACTTGCCGACAATTAAACTTAATCTAGCCTAACCACTATGTGTTCACACTGCTACATTCTCCCCCTTAAAGTTGAGAGGTCTGACAATACAGTCTCTCAGCTTTACAAATTGAGCTTTAGCCGGCGCCTTGGTGAAGATGTCCGCAACATTCTCCAAAGTGGGGCAATAGTGAAGCTCAACAGTTTTAGTTTCCACCATATCTCTGATGAAGTGGTACTTCATATCAAAATGCTTTGATCTACTATGGTGGACAGGATTGTATGCCAACTGAATGGCACTAATGTTGTCACAGAATATCCTTGTTGGACCACTTTGCTGCTCTCCAAGTTCTTCTAATACCTTTCGTAGCCATAGAGCTTGAGTACTAGCATGAGTGACCGCTATATACTCAGCTTCTGTTGAAGATAGTGCTACTACTATCTGCTTCTTGGAACTCCAAGTTATTAGTCCCGATCCCAGACTAAAACAGCTTCCCCGAGGTTGATTTTCTGTCATCAATGTTGCTACCCCAATCACTATCACTGAAGCCTACAAGCTTGATAGTGTTACATTTATGGTAATGGATTCCAAAATCCCATGTACCCTTTACATATCTAAGAATTCTCTTAGCCGCCTCGCAAATGCAACTCGGAAGGGTTAGACATAAATCGAGAGACAAGAGAAACAACATACTGAATATCAAGTCCGGTGTTGGCGAGAAACATCAAACTCCCAACCATGCTTCTGAAAGTGGTCACGTCAACTTTTGATGCTCCATCATCTTTGCTTAATTGGATCCCATGTCCAACTCGGAGTTGCAAATCGGTTTGCAATGCTCCATAGCAAACTTCTTAAGCATGTCCCGAACATACTTATGTTGACAGATGAAGATCCCTGTATCTCGATCGATGAACCTCCATTCCAAGGAAGTAGTGCATTAAGCCAAGATCCTTCATCTCAAACTGCTCCATCATGGAGTGTTTGAACTTCATATTCAGTTTTTCATTACTACCCATGAATATGAGATCATCCACATACAAGCAAACTATGAGGATGTCATTTCCTTGTTGGAGGTAGTAAAGGGTGGGTTCATTTCTACTTCTGGTGAACCCAAATTCTTTGAAGTACCCATCAATGCGTGAGTACCAAGCTCGTGGTGCCTGCTTGAGGCCATAAAGTGCCTTCTTCAGTTTGTAAACAAGATGTTCCTTGTCTTTTTCCTCAAATCCTTGTGGTTGCTCAACATACACTTCTTCTGTCAAGTAACCATTTAGAAATGCACTTTTCACATCCATATGTTGGACTTTCCATCCCTTATTTGCAGCTAAGGCAAGAACTGTTCTAATAGTCTCCTGTCTGGCTACAGGAGCAAAAGTCTCTTCATAATCAACTCCATATTTCTGAGTGAATCCCTTTGCAACTAGTCTCGCCTTGTGCCTTTCAATGCTACCATCAACATTAAACTTGGTCTTGTAGACCCACTTACATCCAACACATTTCTTGCCTTTAGGAAGCTTTACCAGCTCCCAAGTGTCATTGTTTTTTATAGAGGTTATCTCCTCTTTCATGGCATCTTGCCAAATTTTTTGAGTACATGCCTTCTCATAACTAGAAGGTTCAAGTTGTGCACTAGTTAACAAAGCATAGTTAACTTGATCTCCCCTAGGTTCCTGCTGGGAGACATCATCACCATACAAGTGCATACTTTCTAATCTGTGTAAAACAGAATCCATTTCACTAGCTTGACTCCTAGTGTATCTTCTTGAAAAAAATTTATCCAACATCTGAGATGATGGATGATACTGTAGAGTTCTCTTACCTTTGGATGGAGAATCAATGTCCATTGGTGAGGAACGTACAGATCGCTGTGGAGAAGGACTTGGTGAAGAAGAGGAATCAGAAGATGAACTTGGACTTGTTGGAGGAGACTGCTTTCCTTTCTGTGGTGTCCGTGGTTGCACCTGTCGAGAAACTACATCAATGGATTCAACATCACTGAATATTTGGGGCTTACCCCATTCTCCCCCTTCATCAAAAATCACATCCCTAGAAATCACAAGCTTTCTAGTCCGGGGATTATAGAGTCTGTAAGCTTTTGTATTCTCATAGTATCCTACAAAGATACATGCCTGACTCTTTGGATCGAGCTTCTTCCTAAGCTCATCAAGAATGTGAGAATAGGCCAGCGAGCCAAACACTCTGAAATGCTTAACATTTGGCTTTTTACCATACCATGCTTGGTAAGGTGTCAGTCCTTTCAAACTTGAAGTAGGACTTCTGTTCAAGATATATACGTTGGTCCTGGCTGCATCTGCCCAATATGAATTAGTCAAATGCTTCGTCTGAAGCATAGACCTTGCCATCTCCACAATGGTGCGATTCTTCCTCTCTCGCGACACCATTCTGTTGTGGAGTGTAGGCAGCAGTGAACCGCCTCTTAATGCCATGTTGCTTACAAAAATTCACAAACTCATTAGAGGAATATTCTCCTCCCCTATCTGATCGAAGACATTTTACAAAATGTCCACTTTCACTTTCAACTCTTGTTTTGAAATCAAGAAAACATTCATATGCTTCATCCTTATGTTTCAAAAAATATATCCAACACATTCTAGTATAATCATCAATAAAGAGTAGAAAGTAAGAGTTGTTACCCAGACTCTGTGTCTGCATCGGACCACAGATGTCGGTATGCACTAGCCGGAGTGGATAGCTGGCCCGCCATGCTTGTCCATGAGGAAACTTTGATCTGGCATGCTTTCCAAGAGCACACCCTTCACAGACTTCTTTACTATCCCGAACTTTAGGAAGTCCAGATGACCATGGCTTGGGAAGTTAGCATTTTCAAACTAGCAGAATTCAAATGGCCATATCTCAAGTGCCATAGAACACTTGGATTGGAAATAGCAACACTTGCTAACTTATCTCCCCTTGGCTGGCCAAACTTTAAAGGAAACAATCTATTCTTTGACATTGGCACTTGAGTAATGATTCTATTATTGTTATTTTTATCAAAAATAGTGCATTTACCCTCATCAAAAAGCAACTTGTAGTTCTTTTCTAACATTTGTCCAACACTTAAAAGATTATGTTGGAGATGGGGTGTATAATAGATATCACTTACTTGTTTGACTCCTTCTTTAGTTGGAACTGCCATAGCTCCAATGCCTTCGATTGCCAATGATTTATCATCTCCCAATTTGATGTTGGATTTGTAGGAGGAGAATTTAGAGTAGCAAAGAGCTCTTCTTTGCCACTCATATGGTTTGAACACCCAGTGTCCAAGATCCATGTATCATTCATGTTTTGATCTCGCTTGACCATATGAGAGAAAGAGATTTGTGGCCTCTTCCTCTTCTCCAAAGTTTCCAAACCGATCGCTCCGGTCGCTACTAGCTCCCTATGAAGTCTTAGTCCAAAAGTCACGAGCATAATGGCCAAGTTTGCCACAATTGTAGCAAGATTGTTTTGACTTATCTCCTCCTTTACCTCTGCCTGATTGTTTCCCTCTATTTTGTTGTCCTCCTCTATTCTGTTGCTGTTCACTATTGTTTGAGAATCCTCCTCTGTTCTGATTTCCTCCTCTGTTAGGAGTTCCACCTCTCTGATTATTTTTGCCTCTTCCTCTAGACTTTCCTCTCGCCACGACCTCTACCTCTGCCTTCTTGAGAAGCAAAGGCTTTATCATCTCCTCCATAACTTGTGGAAGGAGATGGCTGTAATCTCTCCTCATGTGAGAGAAGTGAGCCAATGAGGGTTTCAAAAGACAGAGAAGTTAGGTCTTTAGATTCCTCTATAATGATGGCTACTGAATTCCACTTAGGAAGAAGTGTCCTCAACACTTTCTTCACTATAACTTCAGGCTTTACATCTTCTCCTAAAGTGACCATCTTATCTACTACGGCTTTCACACGCACGCAATAATCACCAACCTTTTCATTTTCTTGCATTTTAAGAGTTTCAAACTCTCTTTTCAAGGTTTGGAGTTTAACTTGTTTGATTTGGTCACTACCCCTATAACTTTCTTGTAAAGCATTCCAAGCAGATTCAACAGTTTTAAAAGAAGCTATTCTAGGGAAAATACTTTTATCAAGGGCGGCGTGAATGTGATAAAGGGCAAAAGAATTATTCTTCTCGTGCTTCTTTTCTAGCCCTTTTATCAGCACCACTCAAAACTCGCCCACTCAAGCAGCTGAAGGTTCAAGATATCCCTCTTCAATTACATCCCAAAGACCTTTGCCAATCAACAGAGTTTTCATTTTAATTGACCAATACTCGTAATCACCACCATTGAATTCAGGGATTGGTAAACTAGTATTGGAAGCCATTTTAGAAAGCAACTTTTATTTCAACTTCAAACAAACTGTACAAAGAAGTACAAAATAGATCACTGATTTACTGATTTAAATCAAATCTAGCTTTCTTAAAATGCTCACTGATTTGGCGTTCTTCTTCTTGAGGATTTCCCAAAACTGGAAAGGTGAAGTTGTCTGCTTCGTCGTCACTGATGATAATGACTTCTTTTGTCATTGTTGCTGGCTCAAGACGCCTTTTGAGAACAACTCGTTCTTCAATTGCAGGTTTCACCTCCACTGGTTCTTTTTCCTCTGCTTCTGCTTCTGCTTCTACTGGTTCTAGATCAGGAGAGCGAGGTGTATAGCTCTCACTCGTTTCAACTTCAGGCACTACAGGAGTATAACTGTCACTTGATTGTCCTTCAGGTACTGTTTCAACCGTCTCGGATTCAACTACTCTTTGCCCGAAGATATTATCTTCATAATCCGCCTCGTATCCAGAATCTGGTTTTCTTTGATGTGCAATCACTTGGTTTTCCAACTGACAAAACACAGTATGAAGTCCACTCTACTGGACTTTCCTGTCAAAGGAATCAGGATTCTCTCTTCTCAACAGAGAGAGCAATGCATAATAGCATCCAGATGACCGAATCATCTACTCAAAAATACACCGCATGCACTGGGTTACAATAATGATGCCAAAAAAAACTTTTCACCCTTTTATTTTTAAACAATTTTTCAAAATTTGTTTTAATAAAGCCCTTAAAATTTTAACAATTTTTTTATATATATTTTAAATTAGTTTTTTTAAATAAAAGTTTATTTTAAAAAAACTTAATAAAAAATATAAATAAAAATTATTAAATTTTTAAAAAACTTTGATTAAAAACAAATAAGAAAAATTTAATTAAAAAACCTTTTGTTTTTTTTCGTCGCGAAATCCCCGACGGGATTCGAACGCAGGACCTCCGCGTCCTGCCCGCAGCCACTAGCCGCTACACCACGCGGCGTCGGTGAGAAGAAATGGTGACGTCCGCCGTTTTAAATTCACCGGCGTCCGAAGATTTAAAAAAAACAAAAAAAAACTTTGTTTTAACCCCCGACGGGATTCGACCCCGGGACCTCTCGTCCGCCAGCAAACAACACAACCAACGCCGCTACAGGCCTCGACGGGTAAACAAAGGAACCTGCCGTTCCTTATACTGTCAACGACGACAATTTAAAAAAAAAATAGGGATTTATCCCACATGCAGTGGGAAGAAGGCAGAACAGCCTTCAAATATGCGCGAAGGCACATTTACCTTCGATTGCCTTCGGGCAATCGCTCCTCAACACTATGCTTGCTCCTCGGCCAATCTGCGATCGCCACGTGTCTGCTTCAGACGAATCCGCTTCTGCCACGTGTTCCAACCAATTTTTGCCACCGCACACGCTCGACCGCCTCGCCACCTCAGCGCGCCACGTCAACCACCACGTTGATCGCCACGTCAGCACCACGTCGACCGCCACGTCAACGCTCTGTCAGCACCCGCCACGTGTCAGCTATCGCCACCTCAGCGTCCACCTTAGCACCTCGATCTACGTGTCCACGTCAGCTGTCCGCTCTACTGCTCTGCCATGTGTCACCTCAAAATGCATGCCCAGCTCTGCCACCTCCTCGATCCGATCGCCAGCTCCTCGAACACAGTGCACCCTCGGGATACGTGCCCAGCACGCTCGCCAGCCAGTCACCGTGCGACCTCGAGATTCGTGCCCAACACGCTTGCCCGGTTGGCTCTGATACCAAATATTGAATTTGGACCAGGAGGTAATATTAAAAATTAACTAAATAATATTAATTAATAAATCTTGCAGAGCTATTACATCGACAACCTTAGAACATAGGCTAGAAACACTAATTTATAAGAAAGGAGAAGGGAGGAAGTCGACGGAGAGAAAAGGAAGGGAGGTTGGAGGAATAAGGGGAAAGGAAGGTGGAGGGATAAGGAGGAAGAGGGAATAAAGGAGGGAATGGAGGGATAAGGGGAAGAAGAGAAAAACTAAAATAAAAATATGCCGACATTATAAACTTGCCGACAATTAAACTTAATCTAGCCTAACCACTATGTGTTCACACTTGCTACACCAACCACATCATCAAATGCTAATTTATTTGAACTCGAATCAGAGTTACTTACAGCCATTACCAAACTGTTCCAACTTTTTAGAAGAGAGCATAAGATTAATAAGGCCTTAATCTCATCATCAAAATCCAATCCTACTGAATGCAATTGATTAGTGACAGTATTGAATTCATTTAAATGATCCGACAATATTGAATTCATTTAAATGATCCTGCACAGATCCTCCTTCACTCATTTTCATGTTAAATAACCTTTTCATTAAGAATAACTTATTTGATGTTGATGGTTTCTCATACATCTTGGCCAACTTATCCATGACTCCCTTGGTAGTCTTTTCATTGGAGATGTTGAAGGCTACGGTGGCTCCCAAGCACAACCTTATAGTACCCAATACCTTTCTATCAAGGAGATTCCACTCCTCATCCAATGTAGTTGAAGGTTTCTTTGTTGCCCCCTCAAGAGGTAAGTAAAGATCCTTCTGGTACAAGTAATCCTCCATCTGCATCTTCAAGAATTGAAAGTTTTGGCCATTGAATTTTTCAACTCTAAATCTCCCTTCTTCCGCCATTGCTTCCACTTGATCCAGAATTTCTCCTTCTATCAAGTGTATCGAACAAAAACGCTCTCATGGCATGACATTGGGACATTCATGGGAATACGAGATATTTCAAAGACTCTGGAGGAAATGGAATCCTTTTGTAGACAATACAAAGCCTAGAAGATGGTATATTTCGATTTGAACTAAGTGATTGGGGATGCCACGCTGGATTTACTATTATCGAATGTGCTTGCTTTCCTTCGCCCCTTTGGTAGAGGGGTGGTATTTTCTTTACTCGATGAGATACTTCTAGACGTCATGGGATATCCACACAAGCATTACTGGCTTGTGTGGACTGTTGAGAACATGGTGCGGTTCTGCTGTGGCACTCTTGTGTGCTGGTTTTCACCACCGAGGTCGTTGGGCTGGCCAACGGTGAGGATTCCACTAGAGGAGGGGAACGCGAATGGAGATATGGTGTACAGACTGAGATATAACGTGTACAAACCAGGGACGTATCCAAATGGTTAGAGGATCATAGAGTTAGGAAACACCAAGGTCGGGCAAGTGGGTGAGGGAGGTCTGTTGTGTCCCTTTCATTGCTAGAAGATAAAAACTAATGGACTCCAACTACATAGGAGAGTTGTTCATAACTACACTATTTTTTTAGTAATTCATAAGTGTAGGGACTACCTTTAGCAAACTTATTCCACTTTGTTATTGTTGATCGAGTGTGAAGGGATCACCGGTCGCTCGAGATTCGTATCGTCATCGTTGAGATTCATATCGTCATCGTTGATTTAACACACACTTAGAAGGTTCAAATCAGACTACTACCTTTGCAAATAGGCTACCTCAAGGTTTAAATCTGGGTGTCTTCTTGGTAAATGCTGGGCCAAACAAGCACTTACCAATCCACCTAGCCCTCCAAAACTATTTTTATGGAGATGTTTATTCACTTGTAAAATAGTGTGGTTGCGACCAATTCTCTATGTAACCGAAAAAAATATATATTTTAATTATAGAATGGTGAATTGTCTATAATTTTAAATTTGTACCTTTATTTAAAATTTTAAAGTTTTTTTTTTTAATTATTTAGATTGAATATATTCATAATTTTATACTAATTAATGATGTTTAGTTCTTTAAAAGGAGTTATGGGTCATAATGTTTAGGTTTTATTAAAAGGATTATGGTTTAATGATTAAGACATATAAATGATGCACCTTACAATAAAGTTTAAATACCAATAATACCAAAATATTGTATAACTAAATAAATATAAATAAAAAAATCATTTTTTTATTTGAAAAAAACAATTCTCAAACTTCATAACAAGTTTTTTTAATTTTTATTTTTTCTTCTAAAGTAAGATACTGAATATAATTAGATATAATAAAGTCCCTAGAACCTAAAAACATACGAACTTCAATATTGGGTATAAGAAAACTATTATTAATTATTTTTCATGAAGTAATAGTTTATGAAGTAATGATAAGAGATATAGTTTGGGATAGTGTAGTGGTTAGGGTTTTGGTTTCTTTGAGAAAGTTCAAGGTTCAAACCATGTCCTAAGGAATAGGATTTATCATCCATTGGGGTTATCAATTTTCCTATGTATCAAAAAATTAAATTAATTAAAGATATGACACGCTATAATCTCTAGATAAACTTTATTCTTTTTCTATTTGTTCTAAATTCATAGGAAATTGTTTAATTCTTATATAGGTGATTTGAGGTGGTGTAAGATGATTTATTTTTAAATTGAAAAGTTAGTAGAAAAACATCACTTGAGAGTTTTTTTTTAAATTTAAAGTATATTTAAATTATTATTTTTATTAAAAATGGCTTGATCTTATTAAAAAATAAGAGCACATTATTCAAAACAAAAATGGGTGGTATAGAAGCACACCTCAAAAGCCAATGCAAAACATCAACTTAGGATTAAAAAAAAGGTCTGGACAACTATTAACATATCAACAAAAAAGAAAGGGTAAAGGCTTGCTAGTACTCAAGTTGTCATAGGAGTAGCACCACTAGAGGGAGGGGGTCCTTATCCAAAGGGTTTCTCAAGCATAGGCTCAACATCTGCTAACTTTGTTGGATCATTGGTAAATTTAAATTATTTTGAATATTAAATAATTATTGTATTTTTATTCAATCAGAGTAAAAATAGTTATATATTTTATTTGAAATAAATTTTTTAGAGATAATATTTTGACCTAGATTTTTAAAATAAACTTAATTAAAATAAAATAAATACAAGTAATATGGAGGGCACTCTACTCATTACTAAATAGAGGTAAAAAAACAAAGTTAAAAGATTGGAAAATCATTAGGGTCCTTTTTGTTTATTACTATGCTATATGTGTGTAAAGGGTGGGCTAGTAATACTTTAATTTTTAAATGAAGACAAGTAAAATGAATTCAAAAGTGACTAATTATAGATAATTTCAAAATTAAAGCATCAATCCCATATGAGGTTTTACTTGTTTCCATAATAGGGACTTTTTGATGTGGATCAAGATGAAGCTAATCTTGGCATTGAAAGGCAGGGCTTAAATATGCCCTATATTACAACCATAAATCCTTGAAACGAGCAACCAAATCCAATGATTGAGCAACTAATTCCCAAATTGGGAAGATAGGCTTTATCCACGATGCTAATTTGAGGGATAGTTCATTATCATTTCAGCTTATAATATCCCTCTAGAAGATATTGGGAACAACAATACGTAGACTTACCAACATGAGCTCATAAAACTCACGTTATTACAATTTTAAGAAATTGTTTATTAACTAAAAATAAGACTAAGTCCTCATTTCACAAAACTAGGCCTAACCTAAAGTTTCATGAATTTTTTTCCTCATCGTCCCTCCCAACAACAGAAGTATTAGACTCTAATGTTTTTAACAAAGATGGAAAGTCATGAGATATTTGATGAATAGAAATTCAGCGAGCTTGATGTGGAAGTTGGCCACGATGGGCTACAAGGTATGAAGTAGTAGAGCCCTGTTGAGTGTGTCGTCTTTGTATCACAGAATGTATTGGCATTAAGCGAAAGTTGTACATCAGGTACCACATCGATAGGATGACTGATTGATGGAGTTGATTCTAATGTTGAATCATAGTATAACTTGAGGAGATATACATTGACAATGTCATGAATGCCAAGATGTGTCGAAAGTTCAAGGCGAAAGGTATTCTCAAAAATATTTTGGAGAATGGTATAAGGCCCATAGTAGATTGGTTTGATCTTGCTATGTGCCTTTTTTGAAAATATCGTTTATCTAATGAAAGTCAAACTTTGTTTCCAACTTGAAAATGATGAGGAGTGTGATGTTTATCCATGTCTAGTTTTTGCTTTTGTTGAGTCTTCTGTAGAATGTGAACCACCTTTGACTGAAGGCTATGTAGATGTTGAATGAATGAGTTCGCCTTATCTTTCTCTTTTTGAACATGCTTGGTAGTTGGAGAAGGCAAGGATAAAGGTAACTCATATGGAGCCAAGGGTTGAAATCCAAGATATACTTCAAATGGAGAGTGCCCTATGGAACTGTGAATTGCTCTATTGTAGGCATGCTCTATATGAGTGAGGCTCAAATCCCACTTAGTTGGAGTGGAGTGGAGATAGATTCTCAAACTCTACACAAGAGTATGACTAACTACTCTAGTTTACCCATTTGAATATGGATGATAGGTTGTGGAAAAGTTAAGTGATACTCTCAAAATATTTGATAAAGATCACCAAAAGTGCCCCACAAATCATGAGTCACGATCTGAAATAGTGTTGGTGGGAAGATCGAAAGAGCACCATATGGTGTCAAAGAAGAGTTGGGCTAAGTCCGGTGTAGAATTGATCTTGTAGTAAGGAATGAACTTAGTCACCTTACTGAATCTATCCACAACTACAAAGACACAATCATGCTTTCTTGTTGTCATTAGAAAACTACTTAACAAGTCCATGGAAATGCTTTCCCAAGGACAAGAAGGAATGGGTAATAGAATATTGAGGCTCAATTTCTTGTTTGTTGATTTTGAATAGCTACAAGTTGCACATTGCCTCAAAAAATAGAGAACATCTCATTGCATGTGAGGCTAAAAGAAGAACCACTGAAGAATATGAAGAGTCTTTTACTTTCCAAAGTATCCACCATAGAGTGTGGAATGAGCCTCTTTCAAAAGAGACTACCGATGATCTTGGGGTACACAAAGTTTATCCAACTTATAGAGTAATCCATACTTTATGTATAAATCTTGAAAATGACTTAGATTTGAAGAGGAGGGTTGCAAGAGTTGTTGGTAAACCTTGTCAAAATCAATATCCAAAGGATATTGTGTTGTCCACATTTGAAAACCAATGTGGGATGTGGTCACAACTATTAAAGCTTGATATTTTGGTGGGCAACTCAAACAATTTGCCACTGTATTACTTTTCCCTTTCTTGTATTTGATGACCAAGTGAAATTGTTGCAAGTAATATTCCCACTTCATGTGATGAGCTTCCTCAATCTTGTTTTGAGATTGAAGAAACTTAAGGGGTGTGTGGTCAGTGTGTATAATTGTTTCCTTTCCCCAAAGATAATGCCTCTAGTACTTGATGGCTTGTACCAAGGCATACAACTCTTTATCATATGTAGAATAGTTCTTCTTTGTAGCTGAAAAATATCTCAAAATAATAGGCCACTGGATGACCATTCTACTTGATTACGACTCCAAGAGTAAACTGCGATGCATCTGTCTCCATCTCAAATGGTTGGGCAAGATCTGAAGGACTAGAATAGGTGTTGTACATAGTTTATGTTTCAATGTCTCAGATGCATGTGCTTGATCCTTTATCCATTGAAATTCAACTTTGGTTTTTGTTAAATAATGCAATGGAGCATCAATAGTGAAATATCATTCTATGAACCTGCGATACAAATTTACAAGTCCAAGAAATATCCTTAACTTGGAGATGGAAGTAGGAGTTGGCCAATTGAGGAGGACTTCAATTTTGGTAGGGTCCACTTGTATGCCTTTCTCATTTATTACAAATCCAAGGTAAGAAATGGAATATTACCCAAAAGAACACTCAAGAAAGTTGGCCAATAATTGGTTCTTCTAAAGAGTTTGGAGAACCTTTTCCAAGTGGTCTAGGTGACTTCTCCAAGTAGGAAAATATACAAGGATGTAATCTAGATAGATGATTACAAATTTATCCAAACATTCTCTGAATACTTCATTCATCAACCTCATGAATGTTGTGGGAGCATTAGTAAGACCAAAAAGTATGACAAGCCACTCAAAGAGTCCTAACTTGGTCTTAAATGTTGTTTTCCATGTGTCTTCAACTTGAATTATGACCTGATAGTATCCAATTTTGAGATCAATCTTGGAAAAGAACTTAGCTCCTTGAAGCTGATCCAAGAGATCATCTATTCTTGGAAGTGGATATCTATTCTTGATTGTTATTTTATTTAGTGCCCTAAAATCAATACATAGCCTCCAAGTACCATCCTTCTTCAATACAAGTAAAATTAAAGATGCACAAGGAGAAGTACTTGGTTTTATGAAGCCTTTAGACAACAAATCTTGAATTTGCTTTTTAATTTCTTCCATTTGCACAATAAATTGCCTATACATTAGAGCATTTGGAAGAGGAGTTGCAGGTACAATTTCTATGCTATAATTGATGTGTCGTTCAAGAGGGAGCCTTGTAGGCTCTTTAAACATATTGGAATATGATTGCAACAATGAGTCAAGTGAAGAGTACCTTCTATGTTTATGAATAGGTGCTTGTGTTCCTTCATTGGTTGGCCTTTTGAAGATGAGTGCCAATTCCTTGCTTGATTTATTGCTCTAAGTGCATGGAGTGTGACTTTTCCATGCAAACATGGACTACAAATTGTCCAGTGGACCACAGAACTCTGGGCTTTTCCAGGCCTTCTGCACTCGCTCTTTCTAATATCTTCCTGAAGGCTGGACTTTTTCTGCGAGCGTCTACCGGCGTACAATATTTGTTTTGGCCTTCACACAGTATTATTGCTTGGGTCTTGAGGTTTGCCTGGATGACCTCCCAGACGCGTCTCAACTGCGGGTAAGAAGGGGGGTAAGAAGGGGCATCGATGGGAAGATAGTGGTGGAAGATGGACGACCTCGTGGAAGGGTGAACCGATGCCACGCTTTTCACAAGAAAATGAAAAGCCGCACAGAAAGCAGAGGGAATACAGTCGAGAATCCCCTGGTTCCACCTGTTATCCCACCTGATACTCTCCCTGGAAGACACCAGCAAGAAGTCCGCTTGTATGATGAACGGCAATCCGGTCACCATTTCTGTGGGAAGGAATGCATAAATGCCCGGACCCATCCTTTCATCGCGTGGAAAAGCCAGTGCTATCACCCACTTATCAATCTCTTCCCTCGCCTCCACCTTGTAATCGGGCTTCACTGGGAACGTCTGTCTCCACATGTAGTAGCTACATTCTCCGTCCAACTTGTCGGTTTTTTCTGCAGATAGGTGAAGACTAAACGATTCACTCTGCTCGTCTTTGAAACTGCCCAGTGATATTTCTTGAGATACGGATACCGTGGTGACGCGGTTCTCGTTATAATCCTCGCGACCAGAGAATCTCTTGATTTTGGACATGAACAGGATAACTTCGGGATGAATTTCCGAGAGCTTCTCTTTGACGGCATCCACCTTCTCCGGACGCAGAGGGAGAATTATCACGGTGTTGGGAAGCTGAGATTCACCATACACATCTATGAGTTCTTCAATACTTGGCTGGTCCTCAACCCACTCAGGAACAATGTACCCAATTTTAGTGTCTGGTGGAGGAATTTCATGGAAGCGAATTCTATATCCTTTGCTGAAAATGTAGGGCTGTTGCGTCACCAGAACAACGCTCTATTACGTAATAAAGAAAATTAAAGCGACTAATAATTACGTGTAGGAAAACCCATCGGAGAATGGGTGGCCGAATGACAGAATTTTTAATTTTTAAACTATAAGTTTTAATGGGAAGGGAATCAAGAATATGATCGGAAGTACGACACAGGTATCTAAATGGCTTATTTCCCAGGCAAAATTTTGTTACCGAGCTTTCAGAAATTCGGCCATGCAGTCTGTGACGCGCTGGTTCATCCGCACAGAGACATGTGAGAAGGAAAGCGAATAAAAGTTACAAAAGAAACTGCTTTGAGATCTTTAATGGTTGGAAAATACCTACGCACGACACAAAGACGACAATACTTTCCTTCCGAGCGAAGACAACGATCCTCCTTCACAAGGAAGTTTGTCGATTGATAATTTAAAAGAGAAGAAAAATTTCATGCTTTGTGATGAAGATAAACATTGTAGTACATATGGTCATTTTAAATGACATACAATGTTCATAGGTTTTATATGAGTAAAATCTATAAGATGTATACAAAAATTGTAATGATTTTTGAACTATAACATTGTTGAGGAGATAAGGAAATCAACAACCTGTAATTTCAATATAAATATAGGAGTTGATTCAATAAATATTATTGAAACATATAATTATTCCTCGAAATATTTTTGGTTTTAATTATAATAGATGTTAAGTTATAGTGGTAAGTGGGAGTTATGTGGATTGATAAAAGGTTGAATATTTGTCAAGAGGAGACGTAAGTTCAAACTTTGGGGGCATGCTTAATTTAGGCAAAGGTAGTAGTTTGACCTGAGTTTGCTAAGTGTGCCTTATTAAGGAGACTTAGTCAAGGTTCTTTTTGAGGATTGAACCCTTGAGTTATTATTTATCTCTTCCAATCATTTGTCTTAAACACTTGTGTTAAAATGATTGAACTTTATTTAAATTAAATTTATAATCATGTTAAATTTGTTTATCTAATATTAAGTTGCAACCTTAGTTAAATTAAATTTATCATCATGTTAAATTTGTTTATCCAATATTAAGTTGCAATCTTACTGCAATGGTAAGGATTCTGACCTCTCTTTGAGAGATCCAATGTTCAAACCCCAGTCAGTATGAGGGGACCGAAACCCTTTATAAAATATATGTAAACTCATTGAAAACAAAATTCAATATTTAAATTGATAAACAATCAACTGTATATAATTAAGAATTTCAATAAATAATGTATACATGAAAAATACACCATAGAAATAAAAAAACAAGATGTTGTATTAAGTTTAAAAGTCCCATTTTGAGTACAAATTGACCCTCATGTAGGGTGCTTTCACAACATTGAACATGTGCCAAACAAAGGGAGTGATCCCTTTTTACAACAAGAAAATAGTGTCTTAATTTCCTATGCAACAAGCAAATGTGGGTGATGTTGTATTTGATGGAGTTGAGTTGTGCCTTTGGAGTGAGGTGAGTTGAGAGCCCTACACACATGCAAACAAGAAACTTGTTAGTAGCACCAATAAGAAAACCAACATTAACATAAACAAATTGAAATGGAAGTGTGCAATTCAAATTTGGAGTGCAAACTTGAGAGGTGGATGTGCATGCTTGATCCTATGTAAACTTTGGCAGCATTTCCTTATGTGTTTTCATAAGTTGATAAAAATGAAGGAAATGAGAGGGAATTTATAGAAATTTGGTGAGGGGTAGGGTGAGGTGGATGGTGGGTGAGTGGGCATCTAGGTGGCATGACTTGGAAACCATGTGGTAAGGTTAGGTGGGTGTAGAGTTCTAGGGCATCCTATGTGGAAGGGGAGTACACCTTTCCTCATGAATGCCCTTGGGTGGAGAGATTTCTCACCCACCCAAGGCCATAAATGAGCCTAGGGAGAAGGGTCCTTGGAAAAGGGGGAAGGAATTAAAAATTCCTTTTAGGTGCACATTGGGTAAAGGGCAAGGGAATTAAAAATTTTCAAAAAGGTGAGGTGGAGGGGGTAGGACATGCAGGATTAAATGGGTGGGTTGACCTTTGGGAGCATGACAATTTTAAATTCATAAAATTGCATGGGGATATGTGGGAGGATGTAGGAGGATTTAGGAATTAAATGAGGGGGAATTCCCATGGGATTTCCTAGGGATTGCAAGGGATTGCAAGGGATTACATGGGGTTCGGGGAGAGATTTGGGGGCACCTAAGGATTTGATTTATTTTTTATTTTTAATTAGGGATCAAATCTCCTAGGGATTTGGGTGGGGGTTTAAGGTAGGCTTAGAAATTAATTAAGGGTTAGGTGAGGGGATTAGGGGGATAATCTAGGATTTTTGGGATTATATTTAAATTGAAAATTCCTTTTATCTTCTCCTTGGGATTGAGTTGTGGATTAGAAAGGTGATTAGGGCCTAATGGAGGACTTAGTGGAGGGTTAGGTGGATGAGATGGGTTATGAGGATTTCAAGGTGGATTTGAATGAATTAAGGAGGCCTAACAATGGATTAGAAGACTTAAATGGAGTAGGGAGAAATTATGAGAAGATTAGGGAGAATTGAAGGATTTTAGAAAATTAAGGGAAAAAGGGAAATTGGAAGAAAATAAGAACCTTAGGGAAACTTAGAAGAATAATAAAAAAAGGAATTTAGATGAAATAAATAGAATTAGAAATTTTAGGGAATTTTAGAGGAAATTAAAAATTTTTGCTAGAAATTAGGGAAAATTGGATGAATTAGACAGAAAAAAAAAAGACAATTTGGAGGAATTCGAGCAATTTTGAGACTAAATTAGAGGTTTTGGTGACTTTTAATAAATTTAAGTGCAAAAGACTAAAATTTGGTGTCTACAAATAACACTTTTCGTATGCATTATATCTTAAAAATAATTTTCTTCTTTAAAAATAATTAATAAAAATTATCACATATTAATATTATTATTAGAATACTCTAAAATTTCTATTAACCTTTAATAATAACTTTAAAAATAATATATAATTAATATAATATATAATAAGATAATATGTTTGCATATCATACTACTAACACATAAAATTTAAGATGCATCTATGTTATCCAATCAAGTACGAAAAATGTGGAAGGATTAAAATAAAGAGACTCTCATTTGGGACCACAAATATATCGATAAATTCCCTATTGATAAGCATAGCTATCACTTTTAGGAGGGGTCATGGTTGGGGGAGCCTACTCAGACCTGTGCATTGATCGTAGGGGTTTCTCACACTCACCAAAAAAAAAAAAAACTATTATTATTATTTTTTGTATATTAGAGGAATCGGTAACTCATTACATTTTTCATTGCTTTTTTGTGAGTTTTAATTTTATTCTTTGTTGCCACAATAACTTCTAGTTGCATTGGGTAAAAATTTTAATGTAGTCGATAATTGGTGCGACATGCCCTCTGGTTCTATGAGGTCTAAAGGATTCGAACCGTGGTCTCCACCCTTCCAAGGGAGCGCTTTGACCAATGGGTCAGGCCTTGAAGCCTTTTTTTAATTCAACATATGTATTTAATTATTTATTGAATTTGTTTTATAGGATTAAAATGGGTTGCACCCATATTACATCATGACCACATGATGATATTATATTAAGCTTGACAATTATACATTTATCTCTTGACAAGTCTTCTCCTTAAAAGTTGAGGAATCTAATGAGTCGATCCAATGCCATTTGATTATAATTTATTTTTTTTAAGAGGGAGGAAATTTTGATTTATTTAACTATTGTATTGTATGTGTATTAATTCAAATATATATTTTTAGATTTGTATTTGTTAATATTATACATTTCAAAGAAGTTTTTGGTCAGAGTATCAAGTTTCGTAAAAGCAGCTATTTTTTCTCAACACCACTGCCAAGAGGTAACTCAAAATTGCTAGAATTCTTGGTTGTTTTATTTCCTCTCTTATTCCACATACCTAGGACTTATGTTTTTTTCAAGTCATCCCACTGAGCACCTCTGGTATAACGTCATAGAGAGAATGCAAAAAAAACTTTCTAGATGGAAAGGATCCCTCTTAATCAAGTTTGTAAAGCCACCCTAGTTCAGGCTTCTCTTTAGAGCATCCTTATTTTTTCTATCCCTGCTCAAAGCCTCTGTCACTGTTTACCATAAAATTGAGTAGATCCATAAAGACTTTCTCGTGTCTGGAACTAAACCTCAGAGAAGATTCCCTCTTGTTGTCTGAGACAAAATCTATACCAAAAAATATCAATGAGGCCTTGGTTTCAAGAAGACCAAAATTATGAACATGACACTCATTACCAAATATTCTTGGAAGTTCCTAAGCAATCATAAAGCCATCTGGAATGATATCGTTAAAGCAAAGTACCTACCTCACAGAAAAAATTTCCTTAACAGTTCTCACTTGCCTAAAGGCTTTGCTTTTTGGAATTCCATGATGCTCACCAGAACTTTAATCCAAAAAATATTAACATGGAAGCTTGGTGATGGGAAAAGTATTGATTTTTAGGGGGATACCTAGATTTTAGAGAAATACCTAAGCCAATTTTTTGAGCTATCTATCTTAAGGACAGTCACTGATCTTTTATTTGACAAAATGATGTACAACTTTTTTGAAACATCTCAAGGTAGGAAAGTATATAAATACCTTCCTATAAATATCAATGTGGCTCAATCCAATGATAGTAGAATGCTCACCAAACTATTAATAAAATGTATCATCCCCAACTATGGAGTTGAAGATTCCCCGATCAGAAATTACAGTGAATCGGGGCTTTTCACTGTGAAATAAACCTATTACCTTCAATTTAATGCTTCTTCCATTTGGTTTCCTTCCAAAATCATATGGTTTAAACACATCATCCCAAATATTACCTTTTTATTCTAGTTTACGATTTAAAATAAAATCCTAACTAGTGATAATTTTATTACCAAAGGAATAACCATTCCTAATTATTGCTACCTTTGCAATTCCAGTGCTAATTCTAGCCAACATCTCTTCCTCGAATGCCCCTTATCTTCCTGGATCCTCCAAGACCTTATTTTAATGTTTGGCATTCCCTAGGCCACCCCTCATTCTATCATGGATATTTACCTTCAGTGGCCCAATCTCTTCAGTGGTAGTCACCTAAAGCCCCTCTAGGTATTTTGCCTTCCCCACCATTTATGGAGCATTTGGTTTGAAAGAAACTCTAGGGACTTACACAACTTATCCAAAGACTCCAGTTTTGTCAGTTCTTGGGTTATCTATACTGCCATAGAGAATGTTATTCTAATTCCTTAGACCGATGCCTTTGAGCTGCCCTCTAAAAATATTTTTTCTAAATCCTTGGGTTTCACAAATAGAAACGCCCTTACTCATCCTATTGACAGGACCCAAGTTAGATGGACCCCCTTGATTTGGGTGGGAAAAACTCAATTTCGATGGAGTTGCTAAGAGTATTCCAGGGCAAGCTGGTGCTAGCAAAATTTTTAGATATTGCAATGGTGACATCCTCCTAGCCTATGCAAAAAATAGTGGAGTCCAAACCAACCATTTTTCCAAAGTCAGAGCTCTCTACCAAGGACTTGCTCTAATTGAAAACCTTCCCACAGACAACCTCATTATTTAAGGAGACTCCACAAATATAATCAAATACCTCAAATATTGCAAGCCTCCTTCATGGAACATCCAAAACCACATTGATGAATCCAAACTCTGTCTTCACAAACTCAAAAATTTCACCATATAACATGTTTATCGTGAAGGAAACCATGTTGTTGACATGCTTACCAATTTGGGTTTAGAACAAGATGCTCTTACAATTTGGCATAGCAATTTATCACAGGCCCTGACCCAAGTTTGTTCTCATGATTACTTATTTATATTTCCTTAAATGTTCGCGTTGGGTTCTACTCTAATTTCGGTGAGTATGAGATTTTTTTTGGGCTTTCTCATGTGGTGTCGAGTTTGTCTCCCACCTATGGGAATTTTTCCATGGCTCTCATCATGTGTTTCTAGCTAGACATTATTAACTTTTTGTGGACCATTGACCAATGTCTCTTCAATATTGCTAGCCTTTGTTCCTCACAAAATAGTGTTTTGAAACACTTGCAGTCAAAAGCTCAATCAAATCCAATTAGTGTTTTTAAACATTTATCCCTTATAATTTGGGAGCTTATCAGTGTTTTTAAATATTTATCCCTTATAATTTGGGAGCTTATTAGTGTTTGTAAACACATTTATGTTGACTCGAGAACCTTGTCCATCGGGATTCTCAAGCACCATACACTCAAAATGCAAATATTTTTTGGTGGTGTTTTCAATACGTTTGTCCTGTCACAAGTGTTTGTATTAGTATTTTTAAACACTTATGTGTTGGCGTGATGACATGATCAAACAAATTTCCAAAGCACTTGCAACTGTATTCATGGACCATACCTATTGGGATCTCCAAACAATATGATCTTGACAAGAGTGATTATTTTCTCGAATCACATATTAGTATTTTTAAACACTTGTCCATCAGTATTTTCAACACATTTTTATCAATATTTTTAAACACTCGTGTATTAGCACCAGGTCCTTATTTGTCGGTGTTTTCAAACACTCATTTCTCAACTCAAGAAACACTTATCTTGGTGTTTCTAAACACCTTCATCTTGTCACAAGTGTTTGTTCAACCAGTGCATCCAACCACTATCTATTTGACATGGTCCAATTTCATCTCATCACCATGGGGTTCCTTCGTGGTGCTCTATACAATGTAATGTGGTTGTTCCAAGTGGGTGGTGTCTAGTTGTTCCCCTGTGGGTCTTTTCGAGACTCTAGGATGCTCATTTTTAAGGCTAGCTAGACCCACTCCATTGTTGTGCTTGGCACTAGGTGGATTTCTTGGTTCAATCGTAATCATCTTGACCATTGGTCTCCTTTCCACCTGGGTGAGCTTGTCATCTCGTGGTTTTAGAATTTTCATGCTCCTATCTCAATTATCAAACCTTGTGTTTTGCACCTATGGAATTGGTGACCCATTGTTATCACATGCCTACCTCATATCACGTCGTTGTGGCACCATGTCATATTTCTTATCCAATCCACTTGCACCACCATCTTACGCTCCATTATTTATTTTTATGCTCGTGCTTAAGCATATTCTAAGGACTTTGAACCACTAACAAATCTCTACCATTGGCCTCCACCCTACTATCTACATGATTATATTTCTCCTAACGATGATTTTATGGTATGTTTTTTATTGTCATCATCTTATCTAGCACAAGGCTCTTAATTCATTGATCTGGTGGTCAAAGCTTTACGATCATAATATCTACGAAGTAGTTAAAAGTTGTTTAAATCTTAGAAGTAGTATTTGGTTTGATAATTATTCTGAGTTCTAGTAGTTGGTCCCTGTGTGTTTTCCATATTTGTAATTATCATTCCTCTCTTCACTCGATGGACCTCATGGCCAACCTTAATTACCGCTTCGAGCCTGAGTCCCTCCACCTGGATGCTCTAATTGAGGATATTTTTGTTGATCATGGGCTTTTGTCGTTCCTTCAAAATTTCATAAGGCATGACAAAGAAATTTCGACTGAACTTGCCCATTCCTAGAATGAGGGTAAAGTCATCGTTAAGGGTCTTCAATTTTAAATAAATAACAATATTTTGGCAGAGTTCATTGGCATTCTAAATGATGGAGAAAATATTCTATGAGAAAAACACTCCATGGTGGTTGAATTGAATAAATTCAGAGATAAAAGGGGACAGTTTAAGTCATGAAAAAGGAGGTATTACTCGAGAATCCCTTCCCAAGCCTTGGGATAAGGTGATGATCACTATCCTCCAATACTTCATTGTGGATGGACATAACACCCCATTGAGAAGCTTCCATCTCGTCTTCCTCAACCACCTTCGAGGAAAGAAGGTTATCAATATACCTAAATACATGTTTAGGTTGATTAAAAGGGCTATTTTAAATTTCCATAAGGGGTCATCTACGTGCCCTGCTCACCAAGGGATTCATATAATCCTATTTAAACATATGGTCCACAAGAAATATTGAGTTCTCGACATCCTTTCTTCTAGTCCTGCTTTAAAAATGCTATCATTGGCATGGGTTCCAGCTCTCTTGATGGTAATCCTGAGGAGAACATCCTAGGTGGTACTTATCAAGCTACCAATTGGATGCTTGAGTACGAATCTCCTATCAATGATGGTCTAATTTACAGTAAGTTTGAGTAGCACCATCGCTCGTCTAGGACCAAGACTTAGATGGGGAAAGGTAAATCCCATATAATTATTGATAATGATAGACATTTTCAAAGACTTACCACCTCCTCCTAAAGTCAAAATGATAGAAGAACCCTTTATAAGGTAATAAATGCAGAAATCCACTGATTAGGGCGAGAAATCTAACTACAAAGAGATGTTGGGCGTCTCCTTCATCACTAGTCTCAACCATATTCATGATATTAGTGATTTTCTCAAGGTCCTTTCCAAAGTTGGTAGGATGACCTCGTTCCTTCTTCAATAGGTCGAGGCCATTCTTGATGAATATAAACTCTCTTCCACAAATATTCAGAATGGTGGTTCGTCTTCTCCTACCATGGGTGATGCTGAGTAAAGGGGTGGGTTCCTCGATCTTGCTTTTGTTGTTTCCTTTTGGTTTTCTTAGTTTTCTAGTCTTGGGTCTGCGTGCCCTATCTCTTTTTGGAGATCCTCCTAGTTGTTGTCTTGTGTTGTTTAGGTGAGTTTCTTCCTATGTTAGGAAACTCAGTATTTTGGTTCATGGTTTTCACTTTGTAAAAAGGTTTGGGGACCCTTTCAAAACCCCTTCCTCCAATCAATAAAGTTTGATATAATTTTAATAATATTATTTAAAATTTTAAAAATATTTTTAATTATTTTCCTCTAAAATTATTATTATGAGAAGATATCTCTATGTTATTAGATTTATATCATTAAGAATTGAATTTACAATTTACACCATAATATATATGGTCATCCATGTCTATTAATCTTCTTATTATGTGTTTGGAATTATTTATAACAAGTTATTTAAAGCAAAAATTTGGGAGATAAAATATTATAGACCAATAGGCTAGCTCATTAGGGCATTATAATATTAAGAAACACATGCTTATATTATGTTTCAAATATATTCTTCATACCTTTGATCACACAAAATCAAATAGATCGTCTATGTGAGGTTCCTTTTTTGTATAGGATCACACTCAAGAGTAAGAGGATGTTCAATGGAGCCTAATAATCTAGTTTTGTAGGTTGAGAGAACACATACACCTAAGATTTTTTTAGATCTATTTTTCTATCATAGATGTAAGATTTAATGATAGATACAAGATGCAAATGAATACAAAGCTTCATAATACAAGCTCTAATCTACATGATTTTTTATTTGAATGATTACAAAACAAGTAATAACATTTATTTTCTTTAAGCAATGATTCAATAAGGCATGCAAACAAATATGTTACCCTATAATGTAAGTTATATGCGTGTACCTTTTAGGCCTAAAATGCTTCAAGGAAATCATTTTTATCCCTTATTACAATTACAAAGGTATTATTTATTTTTATAAATTTTTTTTTAAAGCCAAATAGGAGATCAAAAAATAATTAAATCGACAAGATGGTTTTATGAAACTAATAATTGGCCTTTCAATCCTATATTTAATGCTACAATTATGACTTATGTTTATGATCTTGTCAAATTTTTAATAAAAAAATGTAAATTTAACCCTTTTTGTAAAAGATTCATAAAATTACCTAAATGATTATAAAACAACAAAACAACCTGCAATTTTACAATCTAAGACCAAAATAGAGGTAAAACAAAAAGTGTAAACATTATTTTTTCACTTGTATGCAAGCACTTTTTAATTGCATTTTTCCCTATAAGAAAGCATCATATTGCGATGGTTTCTCATACAATATTTTTGCATATTTGTGATGCTTTCATCCTATACTTGCAAACTACAAAAACTATGAGCAAAAACAAACAAAAATTAGAATCAATGCAAAGGAGCTTGCATGATATCACTAAGAATGATGGATTTCCTTGGTTGTGATGGATGCAATCCAACTTAGATTTTTATTAAAAATAAGGAAATATATATAAACTTAGGAGTATGACATTTCTCATTTGGAGATGAGATTGCTCACAACCACCTATGCTAACAAACCAACTATTATTAGCACCTAGGCTAAAGTTATATTACAAACTAACCTTAGAACTTAAGCTAAAATTCTCAAAAAACAATTCTACATGAGCTTATAGAAGCTTCACATGGGTACATAGGTAGGCAGTAAAATAGTATATCTAGGAATAATAAAATAATAACTAACCTAGAACATAAACTAACACACACACACACACACACACACACACACACACACACACACACACACACACTCCTAGCTAGATTTACTTATTGTACCTCTCCATAGTAGAAGCATTGCACTCCAATGGTTTTATAATAGAAGTGGGAGGTGGATACACCAAACACTGAAAACATACCCCACGGATAGGCTGAAGCAAAAATTGAGATGACACATCATCATCGATCTGAACAAGGTTGAGGATGCCAATAGATGTCCATGTTGGGATAAAATATCTGGTCATAAATTTATCACCAATTTATGAAAAAATCGATAAGTACCAAAGACTTGTTGTGGAGGTTGTGAAGTCGATCTGCTATAAAATAGAAATCTGTCTAATTGAAGGAGATGACAAAGAAAAGGGTCTCTCAATGCAAGATAGTGGTTTAGTAGGTGAAACATCAGGAAGGGAAATTGGAACAATGGTGGAATAACTTATGAAGAAGTGATCATCTCCTTGTAATACAAATGTGGTGTAGTTGGAGTTGATGTGTCCAGGGTCTACTAAAGATTTAAGCAACCGTTTGTGGTTGACTAGAGCAAAGCAAAGGGGTGGTATTTTAAATACCATAAATAAGAAATGTTTTATTCATGTGATCCAAGTATAGGAATTTTTATACACATCATACTAAGCCCTCTTATGTATTGATAGGGCTTACCAAGAATTAAACCACAATAGTCCATTTGAGTCACATCACAAGTGGTTAGATCAACAATATGTGGGCCAAAAGTAAAGGACACCATACAAGATTCTATGATGATGGAGGTGGAAATATTATCATTCCATACAAGTAAGTATGGCTAAGGATGTGGTGCCACATGCAGCTACAACCTATCAATGACAAATTTCATAATCAAGTTCTCTTTTGATTCGTTGTCAATAATACAATTCACAAAAAAATGTGTTAGGTGGGATATAATGATAAACAAACTATCACAACCACATTCATACAAATTTTGATTCATGAGGATAACATTGTTCAATTCACCCTTTAATTCATCATATTTTCTTTCTTCTCCTATAATCTCAATGGGACCATCTTGTGGTTCCTCCTTTTGAGATTTTATAATGAGGTTCTTCTTATTTCTAAAACACTTAGTTTTCAAATATCCCCTTCTTTTAAAATGAATATAAAATTTATTTTTATTAAAATAAGGAGAAGAGGAAGAAGAAAAGAAAAGGAATAAGGTATCTTCGTCTTAGGCAACTACTGTTGACTCGAAGGTCTGGAAGCTCCCTTTGATTGAGCCACAAGCTTCTCTTCTACCAACTATGCATGATTAAAATTTGCATCTAAAGTAGCCAAGGGAGTATATTTAACTCTCGATATAAAGGTTCAAGTAGTCCACTAGTAAATTTGATGATGAGGGTTATTGCGGGATCCTTCACATGAAGCAAAATCCTCAACCTATTGAATTGGAAGACATAATCCCAGATAAGCATATTATAAGTTTTTCTTAACCCATACCATTGGACAATGAGCTCTTGTTCATTATTGGAATGGTAAAAAGTATCCTTCAAAGCTTTGTATTATACCATTCCAAGTGGTAATTGGGTTTTGATCCTCTTGTCTTTCCATAATAACAAGCTTGGCTAACCTTGATAACTTAAGATTTGCAAAAGGCATTTTCTTCTTAGCAAGAACTGTTGTATAGGAGAACCAAGTCTCCATGTCCATTATCTAATTTCCTATGATATTAGGATTCCTAGATCCATCATAAGCTTTTAATTCACATTTTGTCTTTTCTCTTAGATCATTATTATAGATCTTTACATCAAGGGCACTTTAGACTATGATGGATTGGAACTTATTGGCTAATAGACCAACTATCTAGGCTAAAGCAATCATTTTGTGTACTAATTTTGATACCATTTGTGATCGGGTATAAGCCAAAACTTACAAAAATAAAGTTTAAGAGTTATAAAATATTAGCCTTTTCTAGGTAATTACAACAATGGAATTCTGAAGATAAAAAAAATCTTTACAAGAAGGGGTTAAAAATTGACTTTGTGTCAAGTAGTTACAAAATGACTTGTGCAATTTTACAAATGTTTTGAAATTTTACCAATTTGTAAAGAATGTAGTGAAATGGTAAAAATAAAAAAATGCATAAGTTAATTTAATTAGGGAAAAATAAATTCTTAAGTTGTAATCTTACTACAATACTAATGGCTTTGGCCTCTCTTTGGGAGGTCAAATATTCAAACCACACTCAATATGGGGGGACTGGTACCCCTTATAAAAACCTGTGTTAACTCATTGAAAAAGTATTGTTGGAAATACCCCTTGTTTTGACCATTTCAAAGAGACAATTGCAATGGTATAGGTATCTCACAAGGGTCCAATGATACTTGATACTCCTTTTTTTAATTTGGTTTGGGAAAAATAAGTAACAAAAATGAACTCACAATATTCTAGAAGATAATTACACCAAAATATGAACCAAAAAATTTACAAATAAATTACCAAGAAACATGTAGAAATAATGTTTGGTAGAGGTTTTAGAATATTTTTTTTTCCTTCTACTACAATTTTTCATCCCATAAGAAGCTAATATCAAATCTTAGGTACACTTGCTAAGGAACAACTTCAAGAATTATAGCAGTAGCAATAACAAACTAGTAATGCACAAATAATAATACCCAATGATAACAATAAATAAAACCAAATTTCTAGAAAATCAATCAATAATAAAATTCCTTATTCAAATCAATGCAAATACTTAGCTACTTAGATAGGAGGAAGTCTCATAGAAATTTGGAAAGGGTGATGTCTCATCTCATATGAATATGAAAAGTGATCCCAACTACAACTTAACTCTTCCTATTTATAGACTAAATCAATAATTAATCCTAACCCTAATGCTCAAGGTTAACATTCTAAACCAAGGGCCCAAGCTAATAAAAATAAAGATAGCTAACACATATATATTGGAGTTGTTACAATAGAGAAACATTTAACTTGTATGGAAGACCCTATACACTTCTTAAAGAGTCACCAACGCTAAGCATAATGAATATTGGAAAATGATCTAAAATAAATAAATAAAACTATAATCAAACAAGACCTTACATATTGAGACAAAAAGAAATTATTGGTTAAACCTCAAACAAATACATCCTATCCAAACTAATAATCTTATACTCTTCTCCCTATCTTCAATTATGCCATATGAACCTAGAATTATTTTCAAACTCTGAAGGAAACCTAATTGATTAAACACCTCCAAATAATCATGCACACCATTCATTTATAGAAAGGCAAAAGGAAAAAGAATTTTAACTTCTATCTTTATCCAATTGTAAAATATTAGTGTCACCCATAAGGGTCCAATCAAAAATAGGTAAATTAATCCTTAACCACTCCCATAAATGATAATGTTCAACAACTAAGTAGGAGTGTCAAGGAAACAAAACTATAAAATATGTCATTTAATAGAGAAGGTGGTCTGAGAGAATTTTCCATAGTTAATCATAATACTCATTACTAAAAAATAAAAAGTAAAGAATTAACTCTCCACCCTCTACTGATGATAAGTACTCAACCAAAAACCTTTCTTCCAAATAGCTTGAAGGGCAAGATATAATTTCCAATCAATACACTTAACATCCTACAAAAAAGAATATCTAAATTATGTTTCTAAATAACTAATGTAACATTATATTTCCTATCGCTAAAGGTTAACCTATCTCAATAGAGGAAGACACATTTCTAGTTAAGAAGCCAAAGGAATTTTCAAGTGAAAGACCTTGCCTAGGTCTAGATGAAAACTTGGAATAGGTTCTAATAAAAATTTTGTCATCCATCAACATCTAAATTGAAAAATTCACTAATCCACAATCATTGTTAGAAGTTTCTTTGTTTTTAAGAAAACTCTTGGTAGACCTAAGAGATCAATAATATAGTTCTTTATATTTTCTATACAAATACCTCCATCCTTCAGATAGGATTTCATCCTTAAAATATTGGATTCTACACAAATTACCATGAGTCTTTGAACTAGACTAAATCCTATATGAATAACAACTTGCCTTAGGCCAATGAGTCCCAACCAAACCCTTAATGGACCCATCCCTATATACAATAGACTCACTATTTTTAACATCAACATCCCTAAATCTATTCTAAGATAAAATTAAGGACTCATTTAATTTTCAAAATGAAATAGAAAGACTTGGAATCAATTGATCTTCCTAGATACCCTATGCACTCCTAGTCATAGGACCCATACCAAACATGAAATATTTCAAATAAGTCCCCTAAGAGCTTAGAAAATCCTCATTCCTAGGATGACCCATTATTTTTTTCTAGTAATCCCTAGCTAAGTGCCCTACCCCACAACATCAAAAGTGTGAATTTGAAAAATTCAAATAGATGAGTTTCTATTCACACTCAAAACCAAGACTTAGAAGTCAAATTGACTATCGGAGCTCACTATCAAAGTACATTTCTATGTAAGTGCACCAATGGATCCTAAAGCTCAAAAAATTACGTTGCCAATGCTTCCTAAAATATCCTTTAAATAAGGGAGAAATGCTAAGTTTAATAAATGAAACTCAACTTAGAGTGGAATACTTTATCCTTTAGGGGTATTTTAGATGAAAATAAAAAGATAAGCTTGTAAATACCAAACCTTGCATATCACCAATGTACCAAATTGTAGGAACACCTTTGCAAACTCTTTCAAACTAAATTGGAAATTGATATTATTATTTTCTAACCCCCATGTTTGCTCAAGCATCCAACCTTTATATTTGTAATTAATTATCATTCAATTATAAAAATCATGCTCTAAAAACATCTCCTAAGAAAAATATAATTACAATGCATTTTTTATAATCATAAAACCTGAAGACAATCTCACTTAGCACTAAAATGTTAAGTGTTGTATTTGTCATATAAGTACTTTGAGCAATATTTTCATTGAAATTTGACCCTCACTACTTCCTTTTTCTTCTACATCTATCGTGGCTACCACCATTCACTTTAGAATTTGCTCCTAACATATCTTCCATTATATCCCTAAAAAATACTATCTAAACTTTGGTCGTATCCAAAAATAAGTTCATCACTAGGGTACTTCCTCCCTCTCAAATAAGACCTAAGGTTTATTAAATATTGAGCAGTGAAGAAAATAGACAATATGGAGGAATTTTGGACATAATAACATCAAAATTAGCCACAAACAAGAGAAACCCACAATTAGTAGAAATACCAACAACTTGACCAACACAAATTCTAAAGGTAACCAAAGTACTAGACTAAATTGCAAAAATTAAAATCCCAATTGACACATTAGTATGTAAAAAGGACAAAACTAAATACCTTAATGCTTATGACAATGGATAAATATGAATATATAGAAGAAACCCTACTGCAATAGGTCCAATATTTTGAACAATAAGATGGGAAGAAGTGGTAGAACTCAATGCTTTGATGATTTGTATTATGAAAGTGAAGGGTACTTAAATACAATAGTTGCCCAAATATGGCATAAAAAACTACAACTATCATTATCCCTTAGTCAACCTCACAAACCATAAGTTGATGGTTACTCAATTTACATTTATATTACTCATAATGTAATAACTCCTAGAAATGTAGCTATAATAACTAACTATACCTAGAAATGTCTTTATTAAACTCATGTTAAATGGCTCCTCAATGCTCAATACGACTCATATAGTTGGATCTATTTTCAATCCTTCCTTATAAAACAACTTCTTGTAAGGAATTAATAACACACAATTTGTAGGATTCAATGTTAAACGATCTTGTCTATGCAAGCCCATACACTTTTCTAATGCTATTAAATGTTCTATTGTATTTTCATATAAGGACCAATCATCTAGGAAAGCCTTAAAATTCCTTGTGGATATTTGATCGAAGATATATAAAATAATCCTTTGAAAAGTAAATGGTGCATTACTTGTATCATCTTTAGTTCCACATACTTCATAATATCAGGCTCTTTCATTGCTTTGAGTACATTGATCAAATGGGATAATTAATCCTTAATGACTACATCTCCTACTATGTAATCCACAAATTTCTTTATAAACATCCACTTCTTTTCGTCATCCTTCTTTGTCACAAACTTTCTTTGACTACTTTCATCGATTTCTTGCACAACATTCTTTCCTTTCATCACAATTCTCCTCTTTTATGTGGATGCAAAAATAGTGTGGCATGAACACCTTATAATCTTCCTTATTCCAATGGAAGAGTCCTCGATCAAGATATTTCTCATTTTCTATAAAATATTCAAGTTCCAACACTCCTTCATTTGGCTTATTATGCTTTCTTCATCTGAAAACGAGCTTCTCAATTCATCAGATGTTGCCATGTCTTAATTAATGGATTCATTCTTCAAATTGATCATATATTTATGTTGGCCTTTCTTGAATGTGAGATATTCTTTCTCCTAGTTGTGATTCACTTTGGCCATCCTTAGCCATCCACATCCTAGCAATGCAACATAAGTTAATTTTTGCATTGCAAGGACCATGAAATCCAGGATAAAGTCTTCATAAATTATCTTTACCTTTTGATTTGTTAGTATGTCCTTCATCTCTATTCCATATTGATCTTCTCCATACAACTAAAAATTTGGAGACCATAAAAATTATGTCCCAATATCTTTGTAGGTCTTTTTTGATATGGCATTCATGCTAGATCCTTCATCAACAATTACTTGTGTTAGATTATAATCTAATAATTGCATATGGATGAAAGTTGGATTCTTTTCTACTTCAGTCATCAATATCATGGGATAAATAAATTGCTCTTGCTAATTTTCCATGACTTTGTTTAACTCCTCTTCCTTCTTCATATGTGCAATTTTTGGTACCTTTACATATAGCTTCGGTATTGCACCAAGTAAAGTGGACACTTTAACCTTGACTATCGTGTTTAGTACTTGTGTTGCTAATTGCTTTGTTTATGATTTATTTTAGAATTTTCTCATGTTTCTTCAATGTATTTTTGTGGAGTAAAATATCCTATATTTTCTCCATTACTTCTTCTATCATGTTATGTGTTGCCTGCCACTGCTCCTTTTTACTGGTAGGATTTAGATATTGCTCAATTTTCATTGCTTAATTCCTTGTTACCACCAACACATGCTTCTCCCTCTCCTATTGGTTTATAGGTTCACATATATCAATTATATTAAATTTTTTAATTTCACTGTAACTTGCTTTATTTGGGTAATTAACTTCTTTGTGGTTGCTTGGACCACACCACTTATACATGTGTATTGTATTATTTCCATTTGTTCCTCCTGTATACAAGTTGGGATAATTCTTTGCAAAATATCTCCATTATTGGAAATTTTGACACTGAATAATGGTCTCTATTGTTCAAGAATCTTCCTTAGGTATGGAATGTTTCATCCATGTGCCCTAGACCCGATAAACATTGAAAGGCCGAAATGAAAAAAATTCTCCTGTGCCAATATCTAGAGAGGGTTGGTTCCCTTACTATTCTAACTTAGGGATTTGAGATTAGAAAACAATAAAGAAATTAGAAATGACTGAAAGGGATGGGAAATATAACCTCAAGCCAGATGAATAGGGGTGATGAACAAACAACACGATAAATTAATTGCACTCCGAATCAATAGCACTTCACACAAAGAACATAACAGAAATTAAAACCAAATATCTTATATGTGCAATCTCCAAAATTTATTCCAGTATTCACCCTCTATCGGAAGTTGAATCCAAACATAGAATTATAGCCCATAGATAAAGTAGAGAATTTGATAGAGATATAGGATAGAAAATATACACATAAAGAGAAATCCATAATTAGAGCCAAGGGTTTTTTGTATTCATAGTAGAATTCAGGTATAACAAGTTTTTGGCAAAACTTCTATCCTCTTACATTAGAATTGCTAGTTTTTATAGAGGATTCCACCTCCGAGACATAAATTCTCACCCACAAAACATCACGATGGTAGCAAATATTGGATTATGGCACTCATTAGAAAGTAATGAGGCATGACCTAAAACTAATGACTCATCGAGAAGTAGTTGTAATGGCTTCAATGCAATGACATGATTCACTCATAGCGCCACCTCCTCACTTTTTGGAACCGCCTCAATGGAATATCAAAATTTGAAAACCAAGAAAATTAAATCTGGAAGCTTCTGTGATCGATTGCAATTAAACTAGTGAGGATACACCTTTCTTTATCACTGAGAAGCATTTCTAAGGATTTTTGCTAGAGTAGGAGAGTTTGATTGGAAACAAGCACCTATTTGATGTGGGTCCCATTTTCATCTCGCCCATACAAGTCCCGAAAGGAGCCTACGCCCCCAAGTGGGAGCGAAAAGGCCTAGGCCCTATAGAGTTTCACTGCTTTTTGGCTTGAAACAGGCTTACACTCCAAAACTAAGGTGAAACCATTTTGTTATCTTGGGAGTAGCACCAGCATGGAAAAGTCAAAGGCACATTTACCTTATCAAGTCCTGAAACTGCCTTGCACTAGAAAACTGGAGCGAAACACCTTGCTGCCTTGGGAATGGCACTAGAGTGAGAAAATTCAAAGACTATTTCTACCACACTAGGCTTGAAATGGAGTTGCATTGAAAAATTGGGGTGAAACACTTCGGGCCCCACCTGGCATCTTTCTCCTTGAAATTGAGCTACGCTTTGGTGGAAAAGTCAAAGGCGCATTCGCCTTATCAAACTCCAAAATCAAGTTGCACTAATAAATTGGATCAAAACGCCTCGGGCCTCACTTGTATTTTTTTGTTTGGAGTGGAGTTGCAATGACTTTAAGGGTAGGTCAAAGGTGCTTTCACCTAAAAGAAGTATGAAATTGGTTTGTGCTCTTGATCTGGAGTGAAATGGAATTAGGTCCCACTTGCAATCGAAAATAAACTGTGTTGTGCCTTATGAAAAAGTCAAAGGCTTTTTCGCCCAAGTTAGCCCCAAAGTTGTATTGCGCTCTCTATCAGGGGTAAAACCACTTGGGCCCCACCTGGCATCCTTTCCTTTGAAACTAAGTTTCATCCAATCAAGGCCCGATACTGCCTTGCAATCTCACACAGGGGCGAAAAGGCTTGGGACTTACACATTTTTCCTTCAAAATTGGGTTTCACCATTTTTTGACCTGAAATGGGTCTGCGCTTCTCTCTTTGTTCAAAATCAATTTGCGCTTGGAGACCTGACACAAAACTATCCTCACCCAAGAAGATACAAAGACCCTACATGATGAGTGAACAGGAAAAATTGCACACTCCCATGGGCGTAGCCAACGAATTTTAACAGTAAAACGTAGGGAACAAAGAATACATTATGAAGAAAGAACATAGTTTTAGGGAAGAAGGAATTACTGAATAGAAAAATGTACATGGAGTAAATTAATGTGGTAGGGATGCAAACATCTCTAGTGGCTCATGAGGGGATTGAGCTCACCTCAATGTGAATATCCCAGGCATTATCTGTTGGACTCGGAGTCATCATCGTTGTGCTTTTTCCAAATTCTCACTGCTAGAAGTATACTCTTCCTCCAACTTCTCCCTTTCTACTTCTTCTTCTATTTATTTTCACACATGATCCCCTTATTCTCTTTGGTCTCCTTCATGTGCTTGATCTTCATGCTGGTAGGTAGGCTTTTATTATGGGAGGCACTCATGGATATGATTATAGGTTGCTTGGATCAGGGCCCAAGCATCTTCTTTGAGTGTACCATGATCTTGGAGCTCCCTGACTAGGTATCCAAAAGTCTCAAGTTGGTCCACGTCAACGAATTTAGTTCTTTGGCTGAGGTCTACCAAATAGGATTTAATCCATGTGAACCTGGTTATCAACTACATCACTTAAGCTTCGATAATAAGCTCCTCCCAACTATCAATCTTCGAAGTACCACTTTCAAAGGTATCCCAAATTGGCTTCAACTCTTCCTTTGTCAAAATAGATTCGTCCTCGTCAGTGAATCCATGGAAACTGAGCTGCATGAGAGCTTTGAAATACATTAGAGAAATTCACCTTTCCTACTCAAATACTTCTATTAGCCTTCTCACTTCTCGAGCTATTTCCATTTTTGCAAAGTAAACCCGCAGTGTTACCTTTGTAGTTGCCCATGATCGAGTACGTGGGCACATTGGAGTAAGCTCCAGGTTCTTTTTTTCTAGGGTTTGCACCTTCATAGCCAGTTTTAGCCATCAATCAATATCTTTTTTAGCATACTCTACGATAGGTGCACTATAAGTGATTGATTGCTTGGTCTCCCAAATGAACGTTAGGAATATTATTGCTTTGCGCACCCTTTTTTGAAATTTTTTCAGGAAGTGATGGTGAAACTCCTTAATATGGTCTTTTGTGAAGACCTATGATCGCAATGCCCTCTGTGTCAACTGGGCTTGCGATTCTTAGACCTGGGCATTCAGGGATTGCAATTGGCTTTTTGCTTTTACATGCACTTTGAGGTGATGCTCATTTTCTTTCTTGTAATTACCCACCTCCTGCTCCAAGTTGATCATGTGTTGCTGCAACTGTTCAAATTTAGCCTAAGCCTCTTTGATCTGTGCCCTTGTGTGCACCAAGGTCTCTTCAAGCTCTACGTTCTTGATCTCAGCCTTGTAGAAGCAATTCTTGTAGTGATCCCAATGAAATAAATGGAGCCCATTCCAACCTAGATGTTCCCCATCTTCTCTACTGCATCGATCATTCTCATGTCTTCAACTATATGATGGTAGACATAATCTATCCGGGTAATCTCCTCCAGGGGTTTCTGAATCTTGGGAACCTTCTCCATTTTGTGGAGTTGCATCTTCTCTAGGTCGAATATATCCCTCTTTTCCACCTAGGCTAAAGCCTGCATATTTTTTCTTTTCTGGCCCTTGAGCTAGTGTGAGAAACTCTATTGCACCCGATGTATACTCTATGCGATTGGGCCCTCTTGTAGAACTTCTATCTTCATTTCCATTAGTTTCTACACTCCAAAGAGCGGTGTGAAATGGAATAGAGCTTCCTGTAGGTTAGCTTCATCAGATGAATCAGGGATAGTCGTGGCAGTGACTACGGTGACCTTGGGAGATGTTGGGGTTTGAATAGTGATGACTAAAGTACTAAGACCTGGGACTAAAATGTCAAGGGACACTACTGCTACAACTGAGGAGGTGCACATGGGTGAAAATATGCTTGGATTGACTACAACAACAAATGCAGTGACTAGATTGACAAAAACCTGAGGGGGATTAGGTTTGGATGATGCAGCGAATGCAAACACATTGGAGACAAAGGCAAAGAAACTAAACATCTAGGGAATAAGAGGAAACATTGAGGAGAGTTATGATTAGGATGCAGGGAAAGACATGATAGATATGGGGATGTTGAATGCAAGTTGGATGGAAATGAGGGTTTCAATGCTAGAAGGTATAGTTACCAGAGGCACATAAGATAGAGAAGAAGAAAGAGAGAACGCACCTGCAGGCTCGAGTAATTCTAGAGTTGAAACAATGAACTGATGCATGATAGGGCTTGCTCCTCCTTCCTTGTCTGATGGTTTAGCCTCTTGGCCAATGGACTCCACCTCTTATCGCTCTTGCTATACCAAAATAAAGACTTCTAGGGTGTTTGCTTCTATGACTATCAATGTTGCAAAAGGGTGAGAGGTTGGGCTGGACCAGTCTAAGGCTTCTTTACAACATGGAGGAGAGAGTGTTGCACTAGCGCTTCTCTTTCTCAAAATGACCTCTTCCTCAGGGAGCATTTGCTTGTCCTTATCTTTGAAAAGTGGGTCTTATTCAGTGTGCTGATCCTATCCTTCTATAGCATCATACATTACGATAATTTCTCATCCAACACAAGCAACTAATCAGATACCTCCTTTTTATTGTGGACCCTCATTATCCACCAATTTTCAATTTTTTCATTTGACCAGTTGAGCACTTTGTTTTTCATTTATTGAAACACCTGATCATTAGGTACATGTGCTGGATTTGATGCAGGGTCATATTCTGCTTCTATCATGTAGAAGTCATGCCATAGGGGAAGTGACATCATCCTCTCTATGTGCCACTCTAGATCGTGCCCTAAGATATTGTTGCATTGCACTTCGATGTCTGGGCACAGATAGCTATAGAAGCTTTTTGTCCTGATATTTTTCCTAAAGTCACTCTATCGGGCAACTTCGAGGGTGAATAAGTACTCCATGGTGTAGTACAAAAATAGGAAAGGCTTTTCGGTAAACCTAAAAATTTTGACAACAAGGCCCTGTGTTAGTTGAAATACATTATCCTGTATGCCCTGCACTATCTCATCTCTCATCTACCTCGACACTCGCTCACAAACATCGTAGATGAGATCTAGGGTTAGGCTGAGGAAAATTTTATTGAAATTATAGTAGGACTCATGCTTTGATAGAATTCGATTTCACTATAAATGAGAAGCGCTTTACCTTCTTTATTTGTGTTGTTCTTGGTGATGAAGGCAAAGTGGTTGTGCATGTGGTAGAAGAAATACCATGCCAAAAAAGAGCAGAATCGAAATCACATGTCCTTTTTGCTCTAGATATCACTCTACTGGATGTGCATCTGTCATGCCACCCATTCTACCCAATCAAAAAATATAGGCTTTATCTTCGACTTCATGGTAGCAGGAGAATAGAACTCACCATGCAAAATACATTCGACAAGTGAAACCTGCCACTTATACACTGTTGCATCCATGGAGAGCTCCATAAACCATTCCAACATGGAGTATATGTTAGGATTTTTAAATATCTTCAAGGGTTTGAGCAATTCTAGCAATATCTCGAGTGTTATCTTCTCTAGCAGTTGCATCTCCATGAACTGGCGCATGTTGGTGTATCTTTCATTCTGCTTGATGCTGTTGATTTTTCTACTTATGTAGTCAACCTGGGGGTTTTTATCCACAGGCAAAATCCTCTCGAACGCTTTGGATAGAGATGGTGAACAACTTGTTCTCTTTTGCATCCCAAACTGTCCTGGTCTGTAGGTTGTAGAATTTAACAATTACACATATTAGCTTCAGGTAATGATGCATAGGCATGCACAAGTACCAGTAGAGGTGAGAGTGATAGGCTATCTACCTACTTTTGGAAGACACCTTGGTCATCATAATATAAAAAATATGGCGCAACTTCTCCACACACATTTTGATGAGCATACAATCCTGGATTCTACTCAACCTATCTTTGGGTGGGGGTGGCGATAGTTTCTAATTTTTCTTCTTCTATTTCTTCTTGCCTTTTGCATTATTTTGGGCATTATCCTTCTTGTTATTGATGCTCTTCTTACCTATTCTGACCAGGTATTTGCCTAAGCACTCACTTTGATAAGGACAACACTTCACTACTTCTCAACGCACTATGTTTTATCAACAACTCTCTCGCTCTGATTCAACAAGAGAAATGGCACTACTACAAAAATCCTCAGTAATTTTGTTGAGTTCATTTGAGGCGTAGTTATGGCCTTCTTATAGCACTACAATTTACCCACCATATTAATTATGCTTTGGGGTGGAGAAAATGCCTAGAGGGATTATGGGCAAGGTGGGAGATCTGCACATCATCCGGTGGTGGATCGTACCTCCCAATGTTGGCCAACTACGTGGGCCATAATATTTTTTGAAAGATGAGACACATCACCTTTTTTAATTTTTAGGCACTAAATTTAAACCTAGGATCGGATAGATATTTGAGGATCTCCAATACAACAATGGGTTGAATGAATCTCGCTTGGCACCTAGGTATGCTTATGCCTTATCTAATATATTCATTTGCACACACAATGGTAATGAATAGATTGGTATTTTAGAATGAAAATTTCATTTTTTAGAAGTCTAGTATGGTCATTATACAACTTTTGATAAGTCAACTAGGGTGTTTGAGTTTCATGGAAAACCTCAAAAATTCCCAAATAGCAACAACCAATTTTCAAGCAATCATAAAATATCAATTTCTTCTTATAAGAGTTTGTTTGTTAGAAGGGTTCATAACATAGGTTAGATACCGGATAGATATCAACAATGATATTTAAACGACCACTGACTATGTTGTACATATTCTTTTAATTTACAAAAGCTTATGAATAGAAACAATACATCATTACATCTCACATATGGGTGTCCAAATGATTAATTCTTATAATAAGATATAGCAATTACAGTTCATGATTGTTATACATTATGTGGTGTCATCCATTAGATTGTCAAACTCATATTGCATTCATACATTATGTTTTAAGTGATTAAAGCATACATGTCCATTTATAGTAAATCATCATCATGAAAATTATGCAGTACATACATGGCATGAAGCATGTCATAACATCATAAATTAAATGCATACAAGTACAATAAATTAAACATGCATTTAACATCAAATATTGCATCTATATGCATACATCACATTAGTCCATCTAATACATCTAGATCACAATATCTAGTCATACATCCATCGTCTAGCTAGTGCATGTCATCCATACATCACATCATATAGCATCAAATAAATATAGCATAAAAGCATTGCATCCATATGCATCTCATACCATAAAACAATAAAAATAATCTACACATGTAATGAGTCTCATAAAAGTTTGATCATACACATATATATATATATATATTATTTATATATATATATATATATATATATATATATATATATATATATATATATATATATATTTTTGTGTGTGTGTGTGTGTATCAAAAATAGAGAGTGTCCAGGCATATGTCCAAAATGCCCATAGGCTACAACTATGTAGGTCCTCGACCTTACACTAAAAAATGGTACAATAATATCTGTCAAGATCTGTACTAAGTAGGCCCTGTGCCTCCTACCTGTGAAGCTCCTCCACCAGTGTCACCCTCCCTGTGAGTCCATCTAGAGCTGGTTCCTGAGGATCTCTCTATTTGATGTGTCCTATGGTTGGACGAAGCTGAGGACTACCCTATCTCCCATGTCCTGGTGCACTAAGACTCTGTAGCTATGGGTCACTCTGGCACCTCATCACCTAGCATTATGATCTCTCCTACCATGAGAGAGATGTAAGCCACATCTTCTGACTACTATGCATTACCCTCCCGGACGAGGACATCCAATCTATGGATCTCCATGCCTGGATCCAAACCTACTAGTCCTAGTATAGTTGGAATAACAGGGGCAACCTATGAAGTTGAGGGATCTCCCCTCGCTACCTTGAGAAAGTATCACTCTATAGTGACAGCATCTAGTCGAGCCTGGAGAAGATCACGCTATCCAGTGATCTTCCCTATCTCTATGTCTATGATGGTGATATGTGCCTGGAGAGCTCTCCTCTCCTCCTCATAGCTCTACCACTACTCCTATCCCTGCCTCAGTTGACCCTATGCAGCGCTCAACTGCACCTGTAGAGTAGCCATGGTGGTATCCCTATGTAGGATCTGCATCTATAAAGTCCCCACCTATCTTTATAGGCTGGCTACCTGAACTCAAAGTTGTGTAGCCTCATCATTAGGCCCCTCCTCCTCCTCCTCAACCTAGGGTGCATCCTTAGCAGCTATGCCCTCTCCCCATCCACCCTCGGTTCACTAGAGAATCCTATGCCCATGAGGATCTACTCCCTCTGGGTGTGCCTCAAGTGCCTCTACTCCTATGGCTCCATATCCATCATTGCCGAGTGGGTCGCCACCTCGATAGATCAATAGAGCCCACCAGGCATCATAATCGGTAGTAGTCCATGTCTGCTAGCCCAGAGTCCTACTAGTCATCATCCTCATCACCCAAGGGGGTGACCTACGACCATGCTAGATATCTCTCCAAAGTGAGGTGATGGTAGATAAAAGGCACTGGTGGAATGTCCTGGTGGATACCAAACTACCTCAGGATACATGAGAAGTAGAAAAACTCATGCATGTCGGCCTTACACTCGATCAACCACCTGTCTCATCTGGTACACCTCAAGTATCTGTCTGCCTCTGGCCACACGGGGTAATCCATGTAGGCCCTCCATAGTACCTATCTAGAATGTAGTCACGAGATCCTATCAATGTAGTACTCCAGATCTCTTGACTGAGTCTTGCTTTAGAACCCCTCAACCTCTCTAGGCCAACACATAACATAGCACTGTGAAGCCTCTGCTATGGCATCAATCTGACATGGAAGTCCCTCTAGATGATCAACGGTAAATACTACCACACCCATATATACAATATTATGCTGCAAGTGACTCCAATGTAGCCTTGCTATGTAATATTATATAGCTCATCATAGAGTTGGGCTAGGAGGGCGCTACCCCATGATAGAATCATCGGCTCCTCTATAGTGCACCCGAGAAGATCTTGCATCCTAGAGAGGAGGTTCCAAGGGAACCTCATTCCTGATGTATCTAGTAGGAGGATGTGGATGCATGAGAACATCAAGATGACCTATCTCTCTGAGAAGACATGTGCCCTATACCAACGCTCTATGGGCACACCCCCATGGTCAATATCCTGGAGCACCGCATCGCTCCGATCATCGGAGATCCATCAAAAAATTATAGTCTTCACCATAGTAGGCAAATAGGTGATGGCCTCACCATCAATGGGGATGCACAAGATGTGGTAGATATCCTCCAAAGTGACCGTGATCTCCTTGATTGGCAGGTGAAACATATTGGTCCACGCATCCCAATAGTGGGCCAATGCAATCAGGTAGGCCTGATCAAGCCTGATGGTAGGGAGGTAGAGGACATAGCCGAGCCCTATAGCACCAAACCAATCTTGATCGACATCACTAATCTCTCGAAGGAGATCCTGGTAGAGCTCAGATTCCCTCACTCGGGAGGTCAGCTAGAAGAGCACATAATAATAAACATAAAATCAACCAAAAACATCAAAAAATGAAACTTAAAAAATCAAACAAATTCAAAAATATTCAAAAGAGATAAAAACAATCATAAATACATGCAATACATTTCAACAATCAAGATTGCATTTCAAAAATATTCAAAAATCAATCAATAAAACCAGTAAAAAATAAAAAAAATTGAAAAATTTGGAAAATTTTCCTAAAGTTGCCTCATCGCGACTAGGACCTATGGCCGGTGCCAATGGTCAAATTTATGACCATTGGAATTTGAACCTAGCCATGGCTGACAACCATGGCCCCCAATTTTCCAATTGGGAGCCGCGATTGCCACCCGCTAAGGCCTATGACCTTTTTAGGGTCACATCCCACCCAGAAAATGATAAAAAAAAGAAAAAAATAGACAAATAAAATAAATAAAAAATTAAACCCTCCCCTACACTAACCTAGACTAATCCTAAGCTAGGGTGAGGTTCATTACCGACAATTTAATGTGGTTCAATTAACCCATTACTTAATGAGGTTTATTTTTAACTGCTAACCCTAAACTACGGTGAGGTTCTTTATCGATAGTTTAGTGTAGTTCATTTAACTCATTAATTAGTGAGGTTCAATTTTAATCTGGTAAATCAAATGAGAGAGTTGCAGTGTTACCTTTGCACTAGCTCCGCCACTAGAAGATCCCTCCATCGGGTCAGCCATGTCGAGTAGAGTGAGTATGCATTTTGATAGTATTTCGGATCAAAACGTCACTTTCTCCTCTCATAGCTCTCAGGTGTACAGCTTGGAAATTGGAAAATAATGGTTTAAAAATGATAGATTTTCTTTTATATTTTCCAAATTTGCCCCCAACTGTGCTTTGCACCAATAGGTACAAAACTAGGGTTTGTCTACCACGTATCAGAGTCGTGGCTAAGAAATTTGTAATTTCTAGCTGTCGTTGGCACACACGGCTAGCATCTGGACACAGATACCCTCAAAATTTCACCATGAGGAGTTTCAAAATGAAAAATTAAAAATATCTAATGGGCCAAAACCCTCAAAATTTTCAAAATAACAAAAAAAATTTAGATAAATCAAAATTGCAAATGCGCCTCATATCCAGTTATTTACCCTATACACTTGGTGGTTGCAGTGACTTGTGATCCATGCAATCCGATAAGATGAGTAAATTACCATAAGGCCATTTGGGGTAAATTAGTCATCATAGAATTGATATGCTTCACCTCTATCTCTAAGAAGCCCATATGGCCGGAATGCTCCACGGGAATGAGGTATTCATCTCAATGCTTCTATGCCATCTTTTAGCAGATCATCTACCAATATGATTCAACACATGCCTAATTGGAATTGTTATCATCTTGATTCCCTAAGAAGGCCTTCATGGTTGGACCGCTCCACGGGATAGAGATATACAATTACTATTAATAGTTGCAATCATGGCTGAATTAAGCCTTGCCAAGTAATCAAAGTGCTAAACCTTACATTACTCAAGTCATTCATAGTGGTCAAGTGACTCGTCGCTTCATTTAATTGTCCTACTCTCATCGACTCGTCACTTGAGGGGGTAGTCATTATATCAATTATCATAATCAAAGTCAATAAAAGATCCCTTGATCTTGTCAAAATTGCGTTCGTCTTACGAATCATTGCCAATGACTATCATAAGCTTACCCTTTGCTTGGGGAAAAAAACAACTATGACAGTTAAGTTAGTAGCTCTCCTCCTTTCGGATCTATATGGCATATAAGCCTATAGTAGCACTGAAGCTACCCGATCACCGCTGGAGCTTGCCAAAGCTTTACAAATTTAAGCCTTCCCTCAGTTGGAAGAAATTATTCTAGGATGCATGTTCTTTTATAGAACTTGGGCATCTATTATTGATCTAACTAATGATCATCATTCAACCTACGACATCATTTTAGGAGGTCTATTTTTGCTTGGCATTGTTCAATCTCACAATGCATCCCAAAAGGGGCATCTATAGACACCTAAAATACGTCATGTCGAGGTGACTACTCATATGGGACATGCTAATAGACCATATGAATGATCTTGGACAGCTCCAAGGTGAAGCAGTGGTTTTTACCACTCAATTTGGGTAGAGTTGCTTAGCTCAGCCTTAGTCGCGGCTAAGACCCATGGCTAATAGAGCTAGCTGTGCCTCAGAGCCACGACTAGCATCAAAGTAGTTTTAGACCCAGAATCGGTTGCAACGGCCTGGATGATGAATCCAAATAAATTTTGGGTGGGGAAGCCTCTAGAACTTTCCCTCCAACTACTCCAACTGCAGGTTCTTGATCTTGGCTTCTCCATGAAGCCAAGGCAAGGCCTTCTCAAGTGCTATAAGATCCCCCTCCAAATTGGGGATAAGTTTGGAAGGATCTCGAGTTGAAATGTAGTGAAGCCCTATCAAATTGTGGATTCACTTACCACCTTTGAGAGGAACACTTTTGTTGCCCCATTGGAGATCATGAATGCATTCAAAACCATGAAGGTCCTAGAGGTCTAGGAGAATCAAGAAACACAATTGAGTCAATTCCATCAATGATTCAGATAATTCACACCGCCAATCCATCAGAGGACACTGAGGCGACCCTTGATCATCAATTCAATGAGGATAATTGGAGATCCAACCCTAAATTTGGAGAGCAAAGTCATTTTCAGCTCAACCATGGCTAACAGTGCTCACTGCACCTCGAACATGCGGCTAGGGTTTGATCCCTAATTTCCCTTGTTTAGCAGTAGATTTATCTTTCTTTGCATTTTTTTAGATAGATCTTAGTTAGATTTACATGTTTAGATACAATTGTACGGTTGAATTAGATATTTAGGATAGATTTCCTTCATTTCTTAGCATTTGGCAATTAAACTAGTTTCCTTGTTATTTCCATGTATTTGATACTTTTAATGGCTAATTAGATTAATTCATAGCTAGATCTTTATTTATTTATCATGCTTTATGAAAATTTCACCATTTCTTGCATAGATTGATAGATTTACAAGCTTTCTTGATTTCATAACATGTTTTATGCAAGATTCCTCTAAAAGCCTCATCAAGAGAGGCATCCTTTGCTTTTAATTGTTTCTTGTTGTTTCTTGAACGCAGGGTTTTCAGGACTCCATCGTCAAAGCATTCAAGGCAACAAATGCCTCTTCCAAGGAGAGAAGAAGGTCATACTTGACCTGGAGCAGTTCATGTCATTCTGAAAGGCCTACGGATTACACCTACCCTTGCGAGGGATTTCTTATGATTGTAGCATTGTATCACATTGGGTATCCCTAAGAGGGATGAATTTGTAGCCATGAATTGATTTAATTTTAATAAAAGACACCTTTCCTTTGGTTATTTCAATTTTGTCAATTTATGTATGTGCTTTATGTGATTTTCAATCGTTACTAGATTAGGTGTATGCCTTTTAGGATCGTACAAGTATCAATAGGACGGGCACAAAAGGAAGGGATCCTTGTCAACTAGCCTCTAGTAGTACATAGGACATTCTCAGTTGCATCTTGTATTTGTAGGGTGGACATAGGGGAAATGAAACCTGGGTCGGCCTCTAGCAACGACCAAGACTTTCACCAACTGCGCTACACAATAAAATGAAACGAAATTCCAATCATTAAACAATAATTAAAAACATTTATAAACAGGGGGAGGGAAGAAAGTAGAGAGGGGAGGGCTTTGGTCCCTCCCCTGCTCCCCCTCCCATGGCTCCTGGTTCCTGCCCAGTCCCTGGCTCAACCCAGGTCATCCCTCCCGGGGAGTGGTTGTTTGCAGATGATCTCCTGGAGGGAGATCCTTCTCCACTATCTGCGCCCCTCCCAGCCTGCTAGGGTTTCCTTGGTTGTTTTTTTGGACTGGTGCTTCCCAGGGATCCCTGTTTGGTTGGGGATCCCTTCCCTTTTTCCCTCGGAGCTTCCCCCGGGGTTTTTTGCAAGTTATTCGCGTGGATCCGGTCCCCCGTGTTTCTCTGCGGTGGAGGTGATGGTTTAGGGTTTGGAAAACTTCCCACTGTTTTGGTTCCTAAGGATCCCATCCTTGTGACTGGTTCCTCTTCCCGCTCGAGATTCCTAGTCCCTAGATCCCTGGTCCCTTAACCTGTTGTTTCTTTTTGTTTTGTCGGGACGGGATCCTCTTCTTTTTTCCCGGGGCGGGTTCATCGTGGTGCAGCTCTCTGGTCGCTTCCCGATGGGCTGGATTCTCTCTGTGCTGGCTGTCGACTTCCTGCAGGATGGCTCTCGCTGAACGATATGTTTTCCCGGTGGGCGGGATGGTTTCTCCACAGGGCGGGATCCGCAAAATCCGTCGGTTTTCCCGCGAGGCGGATCCTTTCTTTCTCGCTAGTTTCCGGATGGCGGGATTTCCTTGTCGCTTCCCGCTAGGCGGGACCGTTTGTGGTGGTTTTTACCGCTTCCGCGAGGCGGGATTTTATTGTAACGGTTTTTCTTTGCTTCCCATCGGGCGGGATCTTCTCGATGGTGGTTTTTGGCTACTTCGCGCTGGGCGGGATCTCCAAAATTACTTTCTTTCTTATTTGTTTGTTTCCCGCTGAGAGGGATTGTTTCATGCTTACTGTTACCGTTGGGCGGGATTTCTGTTTTGGTGTTCAGTTTTAAGGGATTGATGCCCTAGACCCATTGCTTATGTAATCAGGTTTTGGGATCCTTGTTAAAACCCACTGTAAATACAAACACTACTTACCAAAAAAAAAAAAAACATTTATAAACAATTATTCATTTAAATTGTTTTTAAATGCATTTAATAAAAAATAATATAAATTGCTCATCATGCTAGTCAATTAAAATAAGTTTAATTAACAAATCTACTTCATTTGTAATGTAATAAAGAAATTTAAATATGGATCTCTCTCATTTATTTATCAAGTTTATCACAATATATTATTTGCATTGGTTTTGGATAGATATAATTTTATATGGCCTTTAAATGAAAAATTGGACTGCTCTTTAAAAGATGAAAAATAAAAATTAAGTTTTTCTAGAAAGGATAATTTTTTTTTCCTGAGCAAATACTTCTTATTATGAAGGATATTTTTTATTTTACTCTCTTTAGAAGGTAAAATAGTAATAAAAGCTTCTTATGATTATATTTTTAAATTCAATTATTCATCTAATTATCTCCTTTAAATATATATTTTTAAATTTTTTTAAAATTAAGAATTTAACAAAGAGTTTATTTAAAACCTGAGAGAATTTGGTATCACTTCATCTTGTACATGTTAATCATTTAACACGTGTATTTATGTATCTAACATAAATATAAATTAATTAAAGTTATAATAATTTTTAATTATATTAAAATTTAATTATTAAAGTGATGAACTCAAAGTTTTTTAAAATTATCTTATTTATGAAGCAATTTGTGATATTATATAAAATAAAATAAATAAAATATAAAAAAAATTATTTATATTAATATTTCAAATAATGTACATTATTATTAAAATAATTTATTTTTATATTTTAATATTAACATAATTTCAAATATAAAATTTTAATCATAAATATATTTTTATATCTCCTCACTATTAACATACCCGCAACATGTGAGGGGAGAGATTTGAACCTGGCCTCACGAGGAGAGTTTTAACTACCCACTTGCTCTCCAACTCCTTTACATAAGCCGATTGAAAATATTTTTGGAATGTGAGTGTCACTGACCGGCAAAATACATGACTTTCTTTCGGTTGATAGGTTGAAAATACCCTCTTTGAACCATCACACTCAATTCTAAATACCCGTACATTAACCTACGCCGAGACCATAAGTAGTTGAGAAAATCGGAATGGAATGGAAAGAAATCAGGAAAAGAATAATAAAAAAATCGATAAAGTAATTTTTCATTAAAAAAAGCATTTTTTGTTTTTTTTTTAATTTTTTTTTTAAATCAACAAAATCACAAAAAAAAAATCAGCCAGGCCAGGCTGTTGGGAAAAATCGGCTCAAATGGGTATGTTTTTTCAAGATTTTCTCATCTTGACTGGGAAGGAAGGTACAGCATTGCTTGTGACATAGTCAGCGCCATTGTTTATCTTCATGAAGAGTGGGACCAGAAAGTAGCTCACAGAGACATCAAGTCCAGCAATGTGATGTTGGATTTTCAATTCGTTGCAAAACTTGGGGACTTCGGTCTGGCAAGACTGTTAGAAGGTGCCTCCCGCACAACAGGAAAAATTTTTACTAGAGAAAAATTGAATAAGCGTTCTGAAGTTTTGGCAAAGCCTGGTGGTCATGTTTTTTCACGAGCAGAACCGAGGCATAAGCAGGATATAGTTCGCATGCTCAAAGATGCCGGCCACGTTGTAGCAATGACTGGTGATGGTGTTAATGATGCTCCTGCGTTAAAGCTTGCAGATATTGGAATTGCTATGGGAATTGCTGGAACAGAGGTATGCTTGTCTTCATTATTTAATATGGTGTCTGCACTATTGCAGTAGATGTGTTTTAATTTGAAAGGCATGCACAGCAAGAGTGATTAAAGACCATTCTTAATATTAAATGCTAGCGGTGTTACTTTGACATTTATAAACCAAAATGTGAAAATAGATTTTGGAGATTGCAGGCCATTATAGGAGCAGTGCCCATTCTTGCCCATCAACATGTTAGAAATTTACATGATTTTACATTCGTCGTTTTCATAAAAAATTTTAATTTTTAATTTTTATTTTCTGAATTTTTTCAAAATTTTTGTATGAATATACATATTTCTTGATATTTTTTTATAAGTCTTTACAATATCAAAATTTTAACTATACTATCTATGCATTACATCTTAGTAGAGCAATATTTTCAAAACATTGCACTATATCATAGTTTGCTTTACCAAATTTGGATTGCTAGTTTCCTTCTTGAAACACAAGTGCAACGACGAACACATTAATTATGCATTACATCTTAGTAGATATTTTCAAAACATTGCACTATATCATAGTTCGCTTTACCAAATTTGGATTGCAAGTTTCCTTCTTGAAACACAAGTGCAACCACAAAAAATATAATAATTAGTTTAAATGAAAACACATTAATGTCACCAAATAAAAAGAATTTAACTTCACGATCCTTAATTAAAACCCTTCTATTGGCTAGCCTATCTCACATTTGTTTCCTTCCCTTAATGCATATATAAACCCGATTTCTTCAAACTCTTTAGCAAGATCTTGAATTTCAATAATTACCTCTTGTATGTTCCATGGAACCTTTGCTTTCCTCAAAATTGCATTCATTACTATGAGTGAATCACCTTCTATCCATAATTTATTCCATTTCATTTGTTTACATATTTTTAACCCTTCTAAAGCCACCCAAGTTTCAGGTTCATTATTTGTCTTAAACCCACTATTGAAAGCATAATGAGACAAAATATCTCCCTTATTATTTCTAATTATTCCTTCTCATGTTGGTATTGGGTTTCCTTTAGATGCTCCATCAAAATTCAATTTGATCAACTTTACATTTGGTGGTTTCCACTTTATAATATTTACTTTCTTTTTGTTTCTCTTATATTCAACATCATAATTCCATTTGATGACTTGAATCTATCTATCAAGTCTCCCTACTTCCATATTCCATATTAGGGATTGGGTAAATTGATATCATTGGTTTAAACTCCTCTATGGCTAAACATATCTTCATTTTCACTACCTCTAATCTACTTTTTTTTCCCTCTCATTTTATTTTATTCCTTTTTAGCCATACAGTCCAAAGTATTGTATATTTTGATATATCCTATATAATATGTAAAGCCTTATTTTTATAAGTGTTCTGCCATTTCTTTAACCAATATTCAATTATACTATTCATAACCATGCATTTACCAAACATATTAAGAATCAATTGTCATAGTTTCTAGACTATTGAAGAATGTCCCAAGAGATGGTCTATACTCTCTTCCTTTTTACAAAGAACACATTGAGAGGAGCTATGAAAACCCCTTTTCATAAGATTATCCCACAAAAAAATTCTTCTATGACGTATTAGCCAAATAAACATTTTAACTTTAGGAATGTTTGGGCTATCCCAAATATCTCTCCATATTATTATTATGCTATTTTTATTTTGTTGGTATTTTACATTATATCCACTTCTTGTCGTGTATTCTCTTGAGCTATTCAACTTCCAAATAAATTTATCCTTGGCTCCTCTCAAAATAATCATAGTTGTTATCTTTCTACTCAATTGCCTTCTACCATCAATGTCTTGTATACTTGTAAAAAATCTTCTTTCTATTTGTATCTTCCTCCCTGATCCTTGTACAAAATGTTTGAAACCCTATCACCATATTTATCTTGAAATAATCTCATCCAAGGTTTCAAAATTGGATTAGATTGAGTGATTTTTTATCACACCAAGTATCCATCCAAATAGATTTTTTTTGTTGCATTTGGTAAAACAATGTCAGTGCCTTTTAAGGATAGTCATGTATTTCGTAAACTATAATTATCATATTCCATGAGAAGACGTCTCGTTCAATTACACAGTCAAAAAATTTGAGAGCGTCCACCTTACTTTTGCAATGGACATACATGTGAATAAGTTTATCTTGTAGAAATTTGTGCTCGAAGGGGTCAAATTAATGTTTGATGCGGTTGATGAGTGAGTGAAGCAACTTGCCCTCTAAAGGCCATTGTTGGTAATGCAGGTTTGCAGGAGTTGAAGACATGTTGAAGAGCGTAAAGAGTTGTGTGTATTAGTGTTTGTAGTAAGCAAAATGTGTATTGCATCCTTCAATCACCCCTCTCGATAGAGTTGTGTGAGAGTGAAATTGATATTGATATGGATATTGTGATTTTGATGGGCAATGGATGAGATTGTACAAATGGAACAACGTGAACATTCAAAGTTTAAGGAGGTGTTAGGACAAAGACAATATCGTGGTTAGGGTTTTTGTATTTCTTTGGAGATGTCCAAACAAAAAAGCTATAAACTATAAAACTGTAACTTTGGAGAGATGTAACTCGTACACTGATTGGTTCTCTCAAGCATCCGTGTAAGTAGATTTTTTCAAGTAAACTTCTGACCCCAATATCAAATGTAAAGATTGGAAACTTTGTCATCTTGCTTTTGTTCAACCAATGCCAATCTCCATATGAGTTCTCTTGTTGAGTACTGCAGGAATGCTGAAATTACTTAGAAGGGAAGGGATCGTTAGATTTTGCTTTCTCCGCAGGAACCACCAATTCCAACTATGATGGAGTGTTGTACCCTTCATGGGTGAGGATTGTGGAATGAGAAAAACAATCATCTATGGAAGTAAAAGCATCGAGCTGAGGATAATGGTTAGCTATAAATATGAAAAAGTTGTTGGATGTGGAGTAGAAGGCTGCATGTGACAATTGTCATCTATGGATCAAGAAAAACCATTTTTGTTGTGGTCCACAGTAGTCAAACCATTTGCCTTAGGTTGAGCTGTTATTCGAGGGATGGGCATGGAAATTAACTTCGTCTTAGGATGCAACATACACAAATACCCCTTCGTAAGACCTTATGATAGAGAGCTTCAAAACGGAAATAGGTGTCCAAAAGATTAATGTAAACCATCCAGTGAAAAATGATGACCTCCCCACTTGAGTGATAACGAAATCAATTAATTCTTTAACAAATTTACTTTAATTTTTTTATATTAAATAAACATTAAAAATTTTAATTTAAAAAATATATTATATTTAATTTTAAAAAAATCTTATAATAATGTCTAGCCTTTGATTAACCCTTACAATAAGATATTTTTAAATGTAAAAAACATTATATTAATTTAAAAAATTTAAAAATAAATAAATAAATAAACATGGCTAAAGCTATAAACCAAAAAAAAAACATAGTAAAATATTATCTTTATAATGTTAACCATGTTTGCCATTGTGATTAACATTTTCTTTGTGATAGATGCCACCACCGCATCCTTGCTCAGCTTTATGTTCTTTTATCACTCGTCTGCTTTAAAGCCTTTCCCTAGTTGCTTTCGTTGGACATTTCATTTGGCATCTCCCAACACTAAATCATTCCTCTTTTTAAATCAACTTTCCAAATGTTGTGCTTCCTCTTTCTTTCCAAATCTATCTAATTTCTTTATATTTTGATATTTTATAACGCCAGCTTTCCAAATGTTGTGCTTCCTCTTTCTTTTTACATGCACATTATACATATGTGTATTCTCCATTTTCTGAACCATGAATGCTTTTCAAATTCCATGAGGTTGCCATTAAAATTCGTATAATTTAATGCGAGTTTGCTCGTGCACAGATATTCTCTCGAAGCTTTGTCTGTTTTAATAAATGCAGACAATTACTCGAAGCTTTGGAGATGAGCTTGCTAAAAGCTAATTTGCCCTCAACCAATTATTATTTTTAAAATATTTTTATATTAATTATATAAGTATAAAATTTAAAAATACATATACCCTAGTGGTGGAGTTGGAGAGCAAGTGGATAGTTAAAACTTCACAGTTGAAATCGAGAGGCCCCTGGTTCAAATCTCTCCTCTCACATGTTGCGGATATACTATGTATAGGGGTTACAAATCAAAAAATATAAATACGATCCCGACCCCTGGTGGCTTGGGGTTGGATCGAGAGGCCCAGGTTCAAATCTCTCCCCTCACATGCTGCGGATATACTATGTACAGGGGTTACAAATCAAAAAATATATATAAACACGACCCCTACCCCTGGTGGCTTGGGGTTGGATCGAGAGGCCCCAGGTTCAAATCTCTCCCCTCACATGTTGCGGATATACTATGTACAAGGGTTACAAACCAAAAAATATATATAAACACGACCCCGACCCCTGGTGGCTTGGGGTTGGTACCGCCGTCACCAAGCTGGTGCACATTCATCAACTCAAGTCTACTACCTTTACCCAAATTTAGCATGTCCGCAAGGTTTGAACCTAAGTCTCCTCGTGATAAGTGCTCAACTTTTTACAAATCTCCTTCTAATAAATACCCAACTTCTTATCTCTAGCATGTCCGCAAGGTTTGAACCTAAGTCTCCTCCTTTTTACAAATCTCCTTCTAATAAGTACCCAACTTCTTATCATTAGCATGTCTGCAAGGTTGAACTTAAATCTCCTCTTGATAAATGCTCAACTTTTTACAAATCTTCTTCTAATAAATACCCAACTTCTTTATCTCTTAAAAATATAATAAGAAATTATCTCTGAAAGATTAAAACTTAAGTCCGCTCTCTAAAAGATAATAAAGTGAACACATTCTATAAAAGATAAGAAAGTGAACACATCCCATCAATCGATTTGTCCTAGCAACATACGACATTGCTGTACGGTATCTTGCTAGGGGACGTTCTGCCTTAAGACGATATGTTGTGCGCGATTCATCTGTACAACGTGCCCTGCCCGTACTACATTCTCCCGTACTGCCCTGCGTGTCTTCTGCCATTAATGCCTGTCGCTGTACTCGAAGGTTCGAACAGTTGCCTTAAGGACGCAGGTATTGTCCCCTAAAGATTGATTAGGCCAACCTGAAATAGCTGAAGTTTTCTGAATCTCCGCTGGGATGGATTCTCTAAAGCTGTTATTTGACAAGTCCAAGATGGGAAACTGACCAGAGAAGGAGTTAGAGTAGAGATAAAGTATCTGCAGGTTTTCCATTCCCTTAAAGGCCCCTTCAGGAATTTTTCCAGTCAGATTAGCCCGCTGTAGAGCCAGGTTTTGCAGATTACTGCAGTTACCCATAGAATAAGGAATGCTTCCCTTCAAATTGTTGTCAAACAAGTGAAGCAGCTGTAGCTGAGATACATAGCCTAATTATCGAGGTATAACCCCACCAAGCCTATTTCCAGACAGGTCAAGTTGAGCAAGTGACTTGCATTTGCCTAGAGACGCTGAAATGGATTCTGTCAATGAATTCTGGGACAAAGCCAGAACTTGCAGATTGCTTAAATTCCCCACCCCTTGTGGAATGCTTCCTCTCAGGTATGTGCCATTGCCTCTGGGTTTCTACTTGTGATTTCCTTCTCAATAAAAGCAACGCTTCCCCTTCTTTCATCGGGGTATGTAATTTGATTTTTTTTTAAATTATTAAGATATTAAATTGGTAAGATTCACGTAAGTCAGAAAGATTGAAAATTGTGGGTTCATCTAACATTTGCTCCATTGCATCCCTTGCCGTTAATATGGGAACTGTAAAAGAACTTTATCATACCTCTGTTATCGTACATTCAAAGCGAAAGGGAACCGATTAATACCCCACGTGGAAAAGAAAATCTAGATGGGAAGCTAGACAATAAGTCTGCAGCTGTTTGGATGGTTAGTATAATAGCCCCGCCGCTTACGTGGATGCCGATATCAAATGATGTGTATTAAATGCTATCCCTTCTGCTTTTTATTAAGAAGATTTAGGTTTAAATTTTGGAAATAAGTTTATTTGGGATCGTAGATCACACATTAAATGTTAACCCTTTGTTTTTTATTTAAAGAAGATTTAGGTTTAAATTTTGGAAATAAGTTTATTTGGAACAAAGGTAGTAGACTGTCCTGACTCTACCAAATACATGTTAGTGTGATCACAATGGTTCCAATCCTGAACCATGGTTCCAATCCTGAACCAGAGATCTTCCTCAAGCCGAATAACTAAAATGATGTGAGGTAGAAGTAATAAAAGCAGCTTTAAGGATTTGAATCCAAGTCTAATAGTAAAAAAATGAAAGACCTATGGTTAATAAAAAGTGAGGTAAAAATTATAAAAATAACTTTAAATATTTGAATCCATATTTAATAATAAAAAAGAAGAGAAATTACCCATTCTCTTTAATACATGCTAAGTTCATATCCCTAAAGAGAGGGATTAACAATCCCTAAGAACTAGGTTGACTGGTAAGTGTACCTAAAGAAAGGGATTAACAACCCCTAAGGACTAGTGGATTGGTAAGTGCAAGTGGTTGGGCTCTTGTCAAGAAGAGATTTAGGTTCAAACTTTGGGGGGAAGCCAACCCTTTGTAAAGGTAGTAGTCTGCTTCGAATCCTCTGAGTGTACGCTAGATCGACGACGACGGTATAAACCCATCTTAAGCCGGGTCAACAAGAGAGACTTGTGATCCCCATTTCACGCCGGGTCAACAAGAATGAGATGAGTATTTTTTTTAGCAGTCCTTATAATTTAAACCTTGAAAAAGTGGATGTAAAAAAAAAAAGAGGTATTAACAACAAAATTCAGTGGAATTACGGGTTGACCTGGTCGCGGTGCAATGCTCATCTCTCGAATTTAACGAGGTTTGTGTAATGTAGCAAGAGAAAATTGGGTACTTGAAGGTCGGGTTTTCAAATCGTGAGAACAGATGCCGTGTTGTTTTTGGGTTCAAAGACGTTGTACAACATTGGAAATTTTTCCTAAAATTTTCCTAGAAAGCTCGGTTTTTTATGTTCCTTTGGTTTAATATTTTTTTTGTTAGTTTATCTGAACATTTTTATTGTCATCTCTTAACTTTTTTTTTTTTTATATTGAACATCGTTTATAAATATGTATAAATATCAGCGCTCGTTCAAGCAAACATAGGAAGAATCGACCTCACAATTATATAGATGATAATAACTAGGCAACTGCCATTACATCAAATACCATTCAGCATCTCTTAACTTTTCAATCTTTACACTTTTCATTATCATTTTTAAAGATTAAAATTTATTATCATTATTTTATTTTAGTGAGTTACTACATTCTAATGGTACATAGATTTTTAGGTTTACGTATTATTTTCATTTAAGGTCCTTTCTTGTAAGCATCTTTAACATAACATCAATTGTTTGATTGATGGTTTTGGATTTTTTAGTCTCCTTTTAGTTTTAAACAATAATAGCATACTTACGCAAGGTTGTAATCAGAGTTGTATAATGCTAAGAGGAAGGTATCCTTATATAGACTTTTCCATCTTGGTAAGTCCTTGAAGCTATATACTTGATTTAGTGTATTTTTAAAAACTTTTCTCTATGTAAAGATTATGTCGCTACCTATTTCACCAATGGATTTATTATATTTAGTTGTGATCAACTTTATTTAAATGTCATTTATTTACACAAAACTTTAGCATGCCTTTCCAAGCCTATTGTATCACCTCATCAAAATCTATAATGACCTAACCATATAGTCCCAAAATTTTACTTTTCAAGATGATTTGTTGTCCAAAACATGTGGATTTTTTGAGTGAAGAGCTATCATTGGGCTGGTCTTATGGCATAATGAGTTGTAAAGCTTCAATGACAATAGATAGCATTATGAATTAATGTGGATAATTTATCTTTTGTTTATGACTCCTTTGCTAGACTTCCCATGTATTTTAGGCCTTGTGATAGATTGGCACTCTACATTTTATGAATTCCTAGGCTCATGTGCAATACTATGTTACCCATGAATCTGGGCAAAAGTAAATTCAACCGACCATTTAGTACTAATTCCTCTTGCTTCTAACGGGTTAGCATGTCGTTGTAAAGAGAATGAATGACCTTCTCTATTTTAAAAGGGTCTGGAAAGGGATACATTTCTATGGAATTTTCCCATATGAATATCCCTCGTAAAGATTAAGTGATTTATGTACATGTCGAAAAGACCCATACAATATCGAGCCTTTTGAAGAACCTCCTCTTTTTAATTTAATTCCAGGGTGCATTGAAGCTTTAGAATAGAGAGGAGAAGGTAAAAAAAACTATTGGTAGACCACTCAAACTAGTCATATATGTATTAACAACCTGTCTTTTCTATATAAAATATGAGAAGACATCAAAATATCCACTCTGGTTTCTCTATTGTAAAAGAGGAACTCTTAAGCTCTTCATGGAGCCAGAGCCCTTCCTCTCTATTTTAAGGTTGAAGAATTCAAATCATTTTGTTTGAAAATAAGAAAGCCTGAAATCCCTCAAAAGGAGAGAACATGAGCATAATATAATGTAGAGAATTGTTTCAAATTCATATAACCATTTTATTGTGGTTTGTTAAAATATGTATAAAGTGACTGTAATATAATGCATGACAATATATAAATTGTTTCATTTTGGAATACTTAAAATATTATCATAATATGGTTTGTTAAAACATTTATAATGCAACCATAACATAATACATGAATTGTTTCATTTTCATATAATACATGATTTTTAGTTTCCTTAAATTTTGATTTTTGTTTTTGGATGGTTGAGGCTAAGAGCAAGATCATAAAGGATATTGAAATGACATAGGATTTTACTTTTGGAAATAAGAAGCTCCTCCTCCTCCTCCTCCTCCTCATGCTCCTCCTCCTTATGCTCCTCCTCCTCATCCTCCTCCTCCTTGTGCTCCTTCTCCTCCTCCTTGTGATCCTCATTCATCCTCGTCCTCCTCATCCTCCTTCTCATCCTCCTCGTCCTCGTCCTCCTTCTCATCCTCCTCATCCTCGTCCTCTTCCTCCTCGTGCTCCTCGTCCTCGTCCTCGTCCTCCTCATGCTCCTCGTCCTCCTCGTGCTCATCCTCCTCCTCTTCCTCCTCCTCCTCATGCTTCACCTCCTCCTTCTCCTCCTCCTTGTGCTCCTCCTCCTCGTGCTCCTTCTACTCATGCTCCTTCTCCTCGTGCTCCTGCTCCTCCTATATATGGACATCAATTAAAAACAAAGGTCAACTATCGGATCAAGCTCATGCTCCTGCTTCTCCTATATTTAGACATCAATTAAAAGCTAAGGTCGACCACCGGATCAAGTAAGTGCCCTGAGTAAATTTTATAGGTTGTATGTTTTTTGTTTTCTATCCATTTTTATTCTAGATCTAGATCATAAAAAAAAGAAAAAATATTTTGATTTCATTTCTAGACTTTTGAAAGAGAAAAAACATATAGTTTGCATTCTAGGGTTAAATTTGTTTGTGCATTCTCTTAAACCCTTACTGAAAAGGAAAATATTTTTTCATTACAAGTTAGGGTTTTAGTCCTCATCAAAAATTAAGAATCATTCTAGGGTTAGTCTTTGCTTGTATGGTTTGTTTAAACATTTATAATGCAACTATAACATAATACATGAATTATTTCATTTTCATATAATACATGATTTTTAGTTTCCTTAACTTTTGATTTTTGTTTTTGGATGGTTGAGGATAAGAGCAAGACCATCAAGGATATTGAAATGACATAGGATTTTACTTTTGGAAATAAGAAGCTCCCCCTCCTCCTTGTGCTCCTCCTCCTCCTTCTTATCCTCCTCCCCCTCCTCCTCTTCCTCCTCGTGCTCCTCCTCCTCCTCCTCGTGCTCCTCCTCCTACTCCTCCTCGTGCTCCTCGTGCTCCTCCTCCTTCTCGTGCTCCCCCTCCTCCTCCTCCTCCTCCTCGTGCTCCTCGTGCTCCTCCTCCTCCTCCTGCTCCTTCTCCTCCTCCTCCTCGTGCTCCTCCTCATGCTCCTCCTTGTTCTCCAGTTAAAATCTAAGGTCAACCATCGAATCAAGTAAGTGCCCTGAGTAAAGTTTCTAGGTTGTAGTTGTATTTATATCCATTTTTTTCTAGATCTAGATCATAAACAAAAGAAAACTATTTTGATTTCATTTCTAGACATTTGAAAGAGAAAAAACATATAGTTTGCATTATTGGGTTAAATTTGTTTGTGCATTCTCTTAAAGTCTTACTGAAAAGGAAAATAATTTTTCATTACAAGTAATGGTTTTAATCCTCATCAAAAATTAAGAATCATTCTAGGGTTAGTCTTTGCTTGTATGGTTTGTTAAAATATTTATAATGCAACCATAACATAATACGTGAATTATTTTATTTTTATATAATACATGATTTTTAGTTTCCTTAAATTTTGATTTTTTTTTGGATGGTTGAGGATAAGAGCAAGACCATCAAGGATATTGAAATGACATAGGATTTTACTTTTGGAAATAAAAAGCTCCTCCTCCTCCTCCTTATGCTTCTCCTCCTCCTCCTCCTCCTCCTCCTCCTTATCCTCCTCCTCCTCCTTGTGCTCCTCCTCGTGCTCCTCCTCATCCTCCTCGTCATGCTCCTCCTCCTTGTGCTCCTCATCATCCTCCTCGTCATGCTCCTCCTCCTCCTCCTCGTGTTCCTCCTCCTCCTCCTCATGCTCCTACTTGTGCTCCTGCTCCTCGTGCTCCTACTCCTCATGCTCTTGCTCCTCCTATATCTGAACATCAGTTAAAAGCTAAGGTCAACCACCAAATCAAGTAAGTGCTCTGAGTAAATTTTCTAGGTTGTATGTTGTTTGTTTTCTATCCATTTTTATTCTAGATCTAGAACATTAGCAAAAGAAAAATATTTTGATTTCATTTCTAGACATTTGAAAGAGAAAAAACATATAGTTTGCATTCTAGGGTTAGTTTTGTTTATGCATTCTCTTAAACCCTTACTGAAAAGGAAATATTTTTTCATTACAAGTTAGGGTTTTAGTCCTTATCAAAAATTAAGAATCATTCTAGAGTTAGTATTTGCTTGTATGGTTTGTTAAAATATTTATAATGCAACCATAACATAATACGTTAATTGTTTCATTTTCATATAATACATGATTTTTAGTTTCCTTAACTATTGATTTTTGTTTTTGGATGGTTGAGGATAAGAGTAAGACCATCAAGGATATTGAAATGACATAGGATTTTAATTTTGGAAATAAGAAGCTCCTCCGCCTCCTTGTGCTCATTCTCCTCCTCCTCCTTCTCCTTCTCCTCCTCCTCCTCCTCATGCTCCTCCTCCTCCTCGTGCTCGTTCTCCTCCTTGTGATCCTCCTCATCCTCCTCCTTGTGTTACTCCTCCTTGTGCTCCTCCTCCTTGTGCTCCTCCTCCTCGTCCTCCTCCTCGTCCTCCTGCTTCTCCTTCTCCTCCTCCTCCTCCTCCTCCTCCTTGTTCTACTCGTGCTCCTTGTCCTCATGATGATCCTCCTCCTCCTCCTACTCATGCTCCTCCTATATCTGGACATCAGTTAAAAGCTAAGGTCAACCACTAGATCAAGTAAGTGACCTGAGTAAATTTTCTAGGTTGTATGTTGTTTGTGTTCTATCCATTTTTATTCTATATCTAGATCATAAACAAAAGAAAAATAATTTGATTTCATTTCTAGACATTTGAAAGAGAAAAAACATATAGTTTGCATTCTAGGGTTAAATTTGTTTGTGCATTCTCTTAAACCCTTACTGAAAAGGAAAATATTTTTTCATTACAAGTTAGGGTTTTAATCCTCATCAAAAATTAAGAATCATTCTAGGATTAGTATTTGCTTGTATGGTTTGTTAAAATATTTATAATGCAACCATAACATAATATGTGAATTGTTTCATTTTCATATAATACATGATTTTTAGTTTCCTTAAATTTTGATTTTTATTTTTTAATGGTTGAGGATAAGAGCAACATCAAGGATATTAAAATGACATAGAATTTTACTTTTTGAAATAATAAGCTCCTCCTCCTCCTCCTCCTCGTGCTCCTCCTCCTCATCCTCGTGCTCCTCCTCATCCTCGTCCTCCTCCTCGTGCTCCTCCTCCTCCTCCTCCTCCTCCTGCTCCTCCTCGTGCTCCTCCTTCTCCTCGTGCTCCTCCTCCTCCTCCTCCTCCTCCTCCTCCCTCCTCATGTTCCTCCTCATCCTTGTCCTCCTCCTTCTCCTCCTCCTCCTCCTCCTCCTCCTCCTCCTCCTCGTGCTCCTCCTCCTCTTCCTCGTTCTCCTCCTCCTCGTGCTCCTCCTCGTGCTATATCTAGATATCAGTTAAAATCTAAGGTCAACCACTGAATCAAGTAAGTGCGCTGAGTAAATTTTCTAGGTTGTATATTGTTTATTTTCTATCAATTTTTATTCTAAATCTAGATCATAAACAAAAAATATATTTTTTAATTTCATTTCTAGACATTTGAAAGAGAAAAAGCATATAGTTTTCATTCTAGGGTTAATGTTTTTGTGCATTCTCTTAAATCCTTATTGAAAAGGAAAATATTTTTCATTACAGGTTAGGGTTTTAGTCCTCATAAAAAATTAAAAATTATTCTAGGGTTAGTATTTGCTTGTATGGTTTGTTAAAACATTTATAATGCAACCATAACATAATACATGAATTGCTTTATTTTCATATAATACACGATTTTTAGTTTCCTTAAATTTTGATTTTTGTTTTTGGATGTTTGAGGATAAAAGCAAGCCCGTCAAGCATATTAAAATGACATAGGATTTTACTTTTGGAAATAATAAGTTCCTCCTCCTCCTTGTGCTCCTCCTCCTCCTTCCCCTCCTTCTCCTCCTCCTCGTGCTCCTCCTCCTCCTCCTCCTCATGCTCCTGCTCGTGCTACTCCTCCTCCTCCTCCTCCTCATTCTCATCCTTCTTCTCCTCCTCCTTCTCCTTCTCCTACTCATGCTCTTCCTCATACTCCTCATCCTCCTTATGCTCCTCCTCCTCCTACTCCTCATGCTCCTCCTCCTCCTTGTGCTCCTCCTCCTCCTCCTCCTCTTTGTGCTCCTCTTCATCCTTATCCTCCTTCTTCTCCTCCTTCTCATCCTTCTCCTCCTCCTCCTCCTCCTCCTCCTCCTCCTCGTGCTCCTCCTCATCCTCATCCTTATCCTCCTCCTCCTCCTCCTCCTCCTCCTCATCCTCACTCCTCCTCCTCCTCCTCCTCGTGCTCCTCCTCATCCTCATCCTTCTCCTCCTTATCCTCCTCTTTCTCCTCCTCCTCCTCGTGTTCCTCCTCCTCCTTCTCCTCCTCCTCGTGATCCTCCTCCTCCTCGTGCTCCTGCTCCTCCTCCTCCTCGTGCTCCTGCTCCTCCTATATCTGAACATCAGTTAAAAGTTGAGGTTAACCACCGAATCAAGTAAGTTCCCTGAGTAAATTTTCTAGGTTGTATGTTGTTTGTTTTCTATCCATTTTTTTTCTAGATCTAGATCATCAACAAAAGAAAATTATTTTGATTTCATTTCTAGAAATTTGAAAAAGAAAAAACATATAGTTTGCATTCTAGGGTTAAATTTGTTTTTGCATTCTCTTAAACCCTTACTGAAAAGGAAAATATTTTTTCATTACAAGTTAGGGTTTTAATCCTCATCAAAAATTGAGAATCATTATAAGGTTAATCTTTGTTTGTATGGTTTTTTAAAACATTTATAATGCAACCATAACATAATACGTGAATTGTTTCATTTTCATATAATACATGATTTTTAGTTTCCTTAAATTTTTATTTTTATTTTTGGATGGTTGAGGATAAGAGCAAGACCATCAAAGATATTGAAATGACATAGGATTTTACTTTTGGAAATAAGAAGCTCCTCCTCCTCCTCCTCCTCCTTCTCATGCTCCTCCTCCTCCTCCTCCTCCTCCTCCTCCTCGTGCTCCTCCTTGTCATGCTTCTCCTCGTGTTCCTCCTCCTCGTGCTCCTCCTCGTCATGCTTCTCCTCGTGCTCCTGCTCCTCATGCTCCTGCTCCTCCTATATTTGGAAACCAGTTAAAAGCTAAGGTCAACCACAAGATAAAGTAAGTGTCCTAAGTAAATTTTTTAGGTTGTATGTTGTTTTTTTTCTATCCATTTTTATTCTAGGTCTAGATCATAAATAAAAGAAAAATATTTTGATTTCATTTCTAGAAATTTGAAAGAGAAAAAACATATAGTTTGCATTTTAGAGTTAAATTTGTTTGTGCGTTCTCTTAAACCCTTACTAAAAAGAAAAATATTTTTTCATTACAAATTTAGGTTTTTGTCCTCATCAAAAATTAAGAATCATTCTAGGGTTAGTCTTTGCTTGCTTGTGTTATTGTTTGTCATGTTTTGTTTTTTTAATTTTCTTCTTAGTCTATATTTTAGAAGGGCCAAACATAGATGTTTGGTCATTATACACATCAAACATCCCATCCTTGGACTTGGACCGAGTCCTTAAATCATTCCTGGTGAACCCCTTGATCCCCAAGCCTCTAAGTGTAGAGAATATAACATACCTCTCCGATCACCTTGGATCCTAGTGGATCCAACTAAGAATTGTATGCAATATGGCAGTTTCTCCCTCTACATATTTGGTGAACCCGACATGAAAAACATATTTAGTGGCCAAATCAGGAAGCTTCTTTCTTTAATTTTCTTTTGAAAACTTTAAGCAAGACCATTAAATTTGTTTTTGCTTAGAATTAGAAAAACATTAAAAACATCTTAAGAATATTTTGTGTACTTTTTTCTAGATCCTTCTCTTCTCCTCTATCCTTTCTCTTTCTCCTAATAGCTCCCAGCCTTAGGAGTAAGCAAAAAAATTTATAATCTGGTGAGATTCTTTAATAAAATGACTAAATTGATAGGGAGAATCCCAATCTAGAAGAGGAATAAAATATAGAAATTGGTAATGACCTTGATCCTATTGAGGGGTCTAATGGACACCTCACCTTTAAATCATTTGATCATATCTATAATTTCTTTAAGCATCATAGAGATGCCTTGAACAAGGCTATGGATGAAGAAGACCAACTTGAAGAGGCTAGGAAATCTCATCGTCAAATAAATTTTCCTCAAAATATTCACACCAATCCTTTATTTGAATCTTCACATCATGTTAATCCTTTTCATAAACCAACATATATTACTACTATGACCACCAACGTTCGAAGAATTCCACAAGTTCCTCCAAATAGTAGTGCATTTCAAGATTATGCTCAATTTTCTCCTCATTCTACTCATCTCAACATTAATTCTTTTGTTCCATAAAATGTTTGTTATCCTCCATAACAAGATACCACATATCATAACTCATATCATAACAATGTTAATGCATTGAATATTAGCCAAGTTTCCTTTCAACAACCTACCTATAATCCTCCATTAGGAAACCCAAGGGTATTGAACAACAACAATCTTTATATGCAAAGCTTGAAAAGTGTGGTGAAATAATTAGTTTCAAGAATGGACATTATTCAATCTCCATCTTTCAACTACAACTATATGAAAATGTGCAGTCAGCCCATAGACTTGTTATCACCTATAGGCCCTATCCTAAGCATTTTCTAATGTTGATTTTGTCTACTTATAAGGGAAAAAAGGACCCAATTGAATATTTAAGGATGTTTAGGACAACATACCATTATATTATATATGATAACATGTTGTTACTAAAAACATTTTCTAAGAGCCTTGGTGATATTGCATTGGAATGGTATTATCAACTGCCTAATCATTATTTGAGGAATTTTGTAGAAACAACATAATTGTTTGTCTAGAAATTTAGAGATTATGATGAGAAAAATATGATTATGAAAGATGTTTATATGTTGAAGCAAGGTAAAGAAGAAATATTTTTAGAATTCTTGTCTTGTTGGAAAATTTTAGTTGGACGGTTAAGATATACCTTGCCTCCTCGAGACATGCTAGAGATATTTATTAGAAATTTACAAGAGTAAATATCATATGAATTAGAAACAACAATTATTACCTCTTTTGAGCAAACAATAGATCTAGAAATAAGGGTAGAGCAAGCCCTTATTCAAAGAGGTCAATTTAAGCCAAGTAAAGAAGAGGATAGGACCACAAAAATCCTATATAAGAACAAGCATGTAGATGATGATGGGGTAACAGATAATAGACCTATCAACAATGTTGCTAATACCTTGCAAAATATGATGCTTAGCAAACCTCAAACATCAAGCCAAACTTCTCACAAACAAGCTCATCAATGTGTTCTCTTTAATATGGATGAAATTCAGCGTTGGGTAGAGTAAGTAGATGTTTATTTGTTGTTGTTATAAATGGCCAAATATTATTTAAATCCAACTATGCTTGACAAAATTTGGGCCAAATCAGGAAGCACCTAAAGAGAATCAAAGAATCCAACCCTCGTGCAACAAGAGATGAAAGGGTGTTGTAAAAAATCCATAACCGAACATTCATCACTTGACTACAAGATTGAGTTATTGTTTGCTCTCTTGAATATGATCTTTGACATTTATGTTGATCATCATGTAATGTTCTAAAATCATCTTAAAACTATTCTTCTTTATTTTAGTTTCATGGAGATGGAATGCAACATAATGATGACTCTAACATAATAAAATGGTTGGCACGTGGTCCAAGAAAAGCTACAACCAAATATTTGGGCTATTTTATCAATGGTTATAGATTTCATATCAAATATAAGGAGGCACAAAGAATTACTCAAAACAATAGTGTGTGTGTCGATGCTACTCCTTTATATAGAGCAAACATAAAAGACACAAATCCAATGCTTCAAATAGTCACATATTATGGTGTTATTAGGGAAATAATCTTGTTGGATTACTATCAGTTTTGATACCCCCTATTCAAATGTGATTGAGTGAATATCCTTGATACAAGGAATGGATGTAGAAAGGATGAAAGGGGCTTCACATTGGTCAATATGAATAGATTACTTGGTCAGGATAGACTAAAATACGATCCATTATCCTAGCATCGCAAGCCAGATAAATATTTTATATATAAGATCCACTTGATACCAGTTGGTATGTGGTTCTCACATCACCTCCAAGAGGGATCAAAGACACTAAATAATATGAGGTAGAATATGTCAATGTCTCTAGAGCAACATATTTTGTTCGATTTGAAACTGCACAAGATGAAAACACAAACAATAAAAATATTCAATACATTCATGAAGAATGTGAGGGTATATGGTTGGAAGCATGATATGGTAGGTTGGTTGGAAGCCTAATTACTATACTTCAAAAGAAGTTGTCCATCCATTATTTTATTTTCAATTTCAAGAGTTTTAATGTTTGCTATAGTGAGTGGAATACTTGATCCCATTTCCTTAATTTGGAATACTACTTTTTAATTTTTTTTTGTATATTATGGAAGTAGAGCTTGAGAATTTTACTGAAAATATTACAACTTTCTCATTTCTTTGGTACAACTATTCTCACTTTGTATTGGTTGCAATCTGAAGAAAACAAGCTTATACTGAGAGGGAGGTGAACAGTATAAGATAGAACTTTTCTCTTTTCTTTCCAAAGCAATAACTTCAAGTAATAACAATGCAATAATGAAACAATGCATGAATCACCACACACATGAGAGAAAAATATTTTTACATGGAAACACCCTCTCGAGAGAAAACCACAACAAAATATTGCTTATATATTTCTTCAATAAATTTCGTGGGCACCAACCCACAAGAGACACCAATCCCCTATACAAGTTCATGGACACCAATCCACATGAGACACCAATCCCCTTGCTCAAGTTCATGGACACAAATCCATAGGAGACACCAATCCCCTATACACGTTCGTGGACACCAATCCACAAGAGACACTAATCCCCTATACACGTTCGTGGACACCAATCCATAGGAGACACTAATCTCCTGGCTCAAGTTCATGGACACCAATCCATAAGAGACACCAATCCCCTTGCTCAAGTTCGTGGACACCAATCCATAAGAGACACCAATCCCCTTGCTCAAGTCTGCTCACAAAACTTGCTCTAATCTACTTCAAAACCTGCTCACAAAACCTTCTCAAATCTGCTCGAAAACTTGCTCACAAAACCTGCTCAAATCTGCTTTAAAATCTGCTCACAAAACCTGCTCAAATATACTCACATATCTTCTCACAAACACTGCTCAAATTTGCACCAAAACCCTGCTCACAAAACCTACTCAATTCTGCTCCAAAATTTGCTCAGGTCTTCTCAAAACTCTGCTCAAGTGTGCTCAACAAACTGATCCAAAACCCTTCCCTTTTCTTGAGTTTGCTTTCTTCAAACCAAAATATATTCTACCCAAAATTCGTTTAACCTCCTAAACATATAGATGATGTACTTGTGTAGGAAGCTTCAAATGACCAAACTATTCTTTTCATTCATCAATTCTGTTACTTCCACATGTCTCACATTTATTACATTTTAAGGTAGCTCTAGTCTAGCACTTGATAACTAACCTTGTAAATGTTGATTTGTAACTATCTTGTGCACCTTTCCTTCTTCTTGTAGGTATCTATAAATATCCAGATCTACCTCAATACAACAATGATCTTTCTTTTGTTTATGCCCTTCAAATATGTCTCAACAAAATTCCCTGCGTATGTGATCAAGTCAAAGTAGGTCAATAGCGAATTCACAATAGGTCGTCCTTCAAATCTGCCTAAATAAAATTCCCCATGTATGCGGTCAATAGCAAATTTACAATAGATCATCCTAACTGCGCAATATGACTTCCAATAGATGGTCATAATAGCAAGTCACTCAGATTCTGCCACATGGCATGTGAGACGTCAATGCCCTCCAACTGGGCATGGTTGTGTATGGCGCGTAAAGCGCCAGTGCCCTCCAATTAGGCATCGTGGGAATTGTGAGGTGCTCATGATTAATCTATTGTACGAATGCTCATGTATATCCCTCCATGCCATTTTTAGGGCATATGTGGGATTTAAATTCCCAAAACAAACACAAATATAAACCTTATGCGAAAATGATATATGACGTCGCTAAATTTAGCAAAATTAAAATAGCAAAAATTATTGCTTTCCTGTTATTGCATTCGTTGGTAATCTTTGATGAGTCCTGTGTTCGAAGTTTTTGGTAAATGTTTGGCTTAACCAAATCCTTCTTTGATGGCTTCACCCGGATGGTAGATTCTCAACGTCTGCCTTTACTGATGCTTATAAAAAATGATTATGTTATCCACAATGAACTTTCTTTTGTTATCGTCGTTTCTGATGCTTATCGAAAATGATTTCTCCTACGTTGTCCACAATGAACTTTCTTTTGCTTCCGCCATTTTTGATGCTTATCAAAAATAATTTCTCCTACGCTATCCATAATGAAATTTCTTTTTCTACCATCGTTTCACTTGCTTACAATACATTGAAATCACATATTTATTGAAGACATTCGAGCAACCACTGCCACTATAAAAACTGAGAGCTACCGCTTCTACCAAGACAGAAGATACTGCATCTTAATCTGTCATCATTGTGTGCAAGCTCTTCAATCTCCCAATCATTGGTTCCAAGTACACTTCACCGTGTGCAAGCTCTTCAATCTCCCAATTGCTGGTTCCAAGTACACTTCACCGTGCACAAGCTCTTCAATCCTCCCGATTTTTGGTTCCAAGTACATCTCTCTGCACGTAAGCTCTTCAACCTCCCGATCGCACCATGCCTCAAAATGTATCACCCAATATTCTTATGAAAGTCATAAAATTTTCATATATTTATATCAAATATTTTGATTTGATTATTGGCACCCTAGATGGTCGACTCATTGAAACTTCACCTTTATAATATTTAAAATCTTGATATTTAAATATTATAAATTTAAACCTTTACTTTATGATAACCTTCACTTTATAATATTTAAATATTATAATGCTTCATTTGAAATATATTTGCCTTGCTTCACTTGAAATATATTTGCCTTGCTTTACTTGTCCATTGTTTGCTATTTACCAAGTCGACCTTTAACATCAATGACAACTCAATCAACTCAATAATTCTAACAATCTCCCCCTTTGTCATTGATGGTAACCTTGCAAAGAATCTATCCTTTACTGCAATATGATCACAAACTACTCCCCCTAACTAGTTGCTCCCTCTTACTGAAATTCTCCCCCTTTGACATCAATGGCAAAGGCTCATAGGGGCTGAAAGATAAGACACTTGACAATGCCCCCTTACTCCTTGCTCTTCTTTGAGACTTCAATTATGAGATGGGAGTGAAACTCCCAAATTACTATGCTCTTTTTCTTGTTCCATTTTCTTTCTCCAAACTTTGGAGGTCATATTATTTTGAACAGATTGATTATTCTCCTTGCTTGACTTCAAAAGTTCAGGGAGCACTATTCTACACCATCTAGTTGTATGTCCAAAATTATTACATTTGTAACATATGATGTTTTAGTCCATGAGAGGTGCAAATAAATTGAAATTTCTCTTGGTGAAACCAAAATCATTCTTAGCACAAACCTTGCAATTTATAGCTTTATGACCAAATTGGTTACATGAGAAATAATAACCATGGAAGAAATATTGAAACTGTCTAATTGCCTTAGAGGATATTACCGCATGGTTCTCTCATTGTTGTTTATGTTATGGAATTTATTCCTTGATGATGCTTTGTTTTCATCCTCATTGATGCTTCCACTTCTCAAAACATCATCATAAGTCTTAGGTTCTTCTTTAATCATTTTATTTTATGCCTCTATTCCTTTTGAGATTCACTCCCATTTTTGTTTTCTTTGACCTTATTCAAAACCAAGTCCAGTATTTATAGTCGAAGATCTTTGTGCTTTGATAATGTCACCCATGATTTTTGTGCTTTTCCCAAACCTATGTAGCTTATCATTAGAATCTTCCACTTCCATCCTTAGAGAGACAACTTCATGTTCTAGTTTTTCACATTCCAACTCTTTTGCCTTTAACTACTCAACCATACCTTCTTCAATTTGCTTTACCTCTTCAACTTTAACTTTCAGGTCAATGAGTTCTTGTGACAACTTTACCTTTGTCTTCTCATCCTCTTGTACCTGGGCCTTCAATCTTGAGTTCTTCTTTCTAACCCTCTTCAACTCTTCAAGAGCAACAACAAGTTCCTATTCTATGTCAACCATGACTTCTTCATTTTTTGAATCTTTCTCTTCTTATTGGTCTTTGACAACAGGAGCATCTTATTTCTCTTCTATGGCTAATAATAGGATTTCTTCTCTTTCACTATTGGAGAGAATTTCATCACTACTACTTGAAGAACTACTTGCTTCTTCAACATAAAAACTCTTCTTGTGTCTTTCAAATATCTTCTTCTTATGCTTTTTTTGATCATGCCTGTTTTTATTTTCATGATAAAATTTTCTTTCTTTCTTTCTTTTTCTTGTATTCTTTTTCTTCTTCCCTGTTACTACTTCTAGTTTATGGACAATTAGATGCATAGTGACCAAGGTTACCACAATTAAAACTTTTTACAGAATGTATACCTTTGTGTTTTCTTGGACCCTTCTTATTTATTCGCACAAAGTTAGCTTCTTCTTCGCTGCTTGATTCTTCACTTGATTATGGTTCCTTATTCTTTATCTTCTTTGAAGCTTTAAATTTTGCTTCCCATTTGGATGTTTGATCCTTTTCAATCCTCATCTCATAGATTGTGATAATTCCATGCAGCTCGTTCATGCTTAAGGTTTTAAGATCCTTCATCTCTTTTATTGTTGAAACCTTTGCATCAAACCTCATGGGAAGTGACCTTAAGATTTCATGGAAATGGACATTATTCAACCTCCATCTTTCAACTACAACTATATGAAAATATGCAGTCAGCCCATAGATTTGTTGTCACCTATATATCCTAAGCATTTTATAATGCTGATTTTGTCTACTTATAAGGGAATAAAGGACCCAATTGAATATTTAAGGATGTTTAGGACAACATACCATTATATTATATATGATAACATGTTGTTACTAAAAATATTTTCTAAGAGCCTTGGTGGTATTGCATTGGAATGGTATTATCAACTGCCTAATCATTCTTTGAGTAGTTTTGTAGAAATAACATAATTGTTTGTCTAGCAATTTAGAGATTATGATGAGAAAAATATGATTATGAAAGATGTTTATATGTTGAAGCAAGGTAATGAAGAAATATTTTTAGAATTTTTGTCTTGTTGGAAAAGTTTAGTTGGACGGTTAAGATATACCTTGTCTCCCCGAGACATGTTAGAGATCTTTATTAGAAATTTACAAGAGTAAATAACATATGAATTAGAAACAACAATTATTACCTCTTTTGAGCAAGAAATAGATCTAGAAATAAGGGTAGAGCAAGCCCTTATTCAAAAAGGTCAATTTAAGCCAAGGAAAGAAGAGGATAGTGTTAGAGTTAATGTAATGTGCACTATGCCAGTTTGACACTTGTCAGTTTCATTGACAAGTGTCATGTTCATCATATAGGCTTATGCCTATATATTTTAACCATTTATCAATAAAATAAATCCCATCAGTTTTCCCTCCTAACATTTGGTATCAGAGCTCCAGGCGGTCTCCTGAGCTTGTGAGCTTGAGGGGGATTTCCCTCATGGAAATCCTCCCTCCCCTCATTTTTTTTTTTTTAATTTTTTACCGAGGGAGTATGCTCTCCATCATTTGATGGATCAGAAACCAGATGGTAAGATTTTTAATTTAGGGAGAATTTTTTTTTTTTTTAGTTTTTAGGGTTTGCAGATCCATGGAGGTAGCCACGCGGCGTGGGCATTCGTCACATTCTGGACTGTTCCCCACATTGTGAATAAAATGCACCATTCCCTGCGAAAACACGAACAATGTTTGATCTCAAACGTGCCATATCAGAAACCGAATTGCCGAAAACTTTAATTATTTGTGTATTCACCTCATGGCCTCTAGTTCTGCCGTGAGGCTCCGTGAGCCCAGAGTGTTGGCGGCGGAGGCGATCCAGAAAGTGTTGTCGTAGTGGCCATAGAGGGCCTGCTTGCCGCGATTAGATGCAACAAAAGAACAAGGAATCTTCGTATTATTTCGCTATGGAGTTCTCGGGAGTTGAAGTGAAGCCCGGACAAAATCTGCCTAGGGAAGAGAAATACATTCATTTATCTCAAATTGCAATTGGGAAAAATGGCAAAGCAAACAGTTCTAGTTTATGTGCATTTTGATGGAAATAAAATCATGCTTGGGACCTTTAATGTGGGGACATGTGATCAGATCGGACTGAATTTGGTCTTTGTGTTAGGACTTATGCATTTCTACATGCTCTGTCTTGACATCAGATTCATAAAGCTAAACTGGAAAATATGATTCATTTGCTGCATCTCCTTGATATCGCCTCTATTCTCAAAAAATCTGGTGGTGAAGCAGTATTTTCGCCAATGCAGTTCAAGATCATCGAATTAGTGGTGTTGTCCAGATCTCAAGCGTTATAAGGAGGGCACAACATGACTAGCGCGTTGTGGATGGCTGCGCTAATGGAGGTGTTCGAAGTATCCATTTTACTGCAGCTGGAGGGATATCGGAAGGAGATGATAACTTTGCATTTCAATGCGTCCACCAGTCAATTTCGTTGGATGTTGTGATGAATTGTTGTTGTTTGCGGCGTGGCCCAGATCACGTGGCAGATGTGGTTTGAAGGGACCACAAACAACGGGAGGTGGCATCAGTCGATCGTCGACACGCACTACCCATTTTTTTCCCAGAACTCATTCCCCACTTTCTACATAATTTTCCTCCACTTCCCAGATGCTGCTACTCGATTTGTCCTGTCACAAGTGCACCTGTAATTGCAAGTGGAGAAATTAATCCCTTCCATTGCCGGGAGTCTGTGTAGAGTCGTTCCAGCATCGAGAGTTGGTGGGCCAACATGCTGCCCGAGCTACTCCAAGACGTGTTGCTGTGCATCGATGAGAGCGAGGACGTGTGGCCTGCCCAGCGCCGTGGCCGTCGATCTGCTATCGCGAAGGATCACCTCGGGCGCCACATAGGCCGATGTGCCGCACGTCGTGTGGAGCAGCCCGTCCTGTCGTTGCTGATTAGGCAGCACGAAGAGTCTGAAGTCGGAGACCTTGAGGTTCCCATTCTCGTCGACCAACAGTTTTTGGGCTTCAGGTCCCAGCGGAGCTCCACGTCGTCCACTATGATCGGTGAAAGTTAGACTATGAGTTTTTTGAAGATGCTGCCATGCAAGAGTTCTGGAAGGATTTTCTAGCCCCGAGGAATGCGGGGAAATAATGGAGAAGTCTCTGTTGGGGCCTGCGTATGAACGGAGATGTTAGATCTTAATGTAGCCGCTGATTTGAATGGTCATTTTGGTCATATTTGTGGACTTCTGCGCATCCATGGCGTTGTCGTCTTATGTTTTGTTTTTAGCCCACTTGGATAGTGGGTGTACACCATATTTTTTAAAGTTTGATTCTAATATGGCCACACCATGCATTATTTGAAAACACAGCGGGCCCACTTAGCCTATAATGCCTTTCAAAGCACAGGAGCATTCACAATTTTTAATGTATTTCCACATGAAAAGTGGAAGTGAAAATGGTGGACCACTTTATGTAATTTCCTTGCAAGGAAAATTTGAAGACTGTTCTTATTCCGCCTGAGTGCGATGCCAAGAATATTCTATTCTTGAGGTTTATTTTGATGCCTAGATAGGCATGGTATTGTTTTTCCAGATGATGAAGGCCCCTTTGATAATGGAATATAGGGGTATTTATAGTCATTGGAAATGTTTTTCCGCGACGGACACAATGGTGGTGTCATATTCTAATTTTGAGGCTGTTTCAAATGATTTTTTTAGCCTCAAAGTTTTTTTCTACCTTGGAGTGCACTCTCGGTTGTACTCGACACTCCCAAGGTAATTTAATATGTGATCCTTGTACCTAGTGATCTTTTCTATACACTTGGCGAATGCAGTGGCTGGTTACCCATGCATTTCGGTGGGATGACATGGTCACCATAAGGACACTTATACTAGGGACTATAGACAAAGACACCCTAGACTCTATTCGAGGTTTTTCCGGATCTACTTCTGAAGACTACAGACGAAGTCAGAAGATTCTCTTCTTTTCTTCTTCTCTCCTACTATTTGGATCTATGGCTCATTTTATTGTATTGAGTGCATTTTCGGTAGAGACCGACACTCTTATATGGCTCGTTTTTTCCTTTAATTAGGTGCATTTTCGGCAAAGACCGACACCTTCTAGATTGAGTTCACCATGAGGAGGGATTTCATACTCATGGTGAATCTAGTCAGTGACCTACGAGAGGCAACATCCTCTCGAGGATGACCTGCAGAGGCAACAGACCCAGAAGTGGCTGACCTTGAGGCACCCATGATGACCCCGAGGCACTTAGACGGCTGACCCAGTGGCAACAGACCCGTGGAAGTGGCTGACCCTGAGGCAACAGATCGAGATGTATACACAGTGAATCTAGCATTATTCACAGTTGGAGAGCCAAGAGCACAGAGCACGAGCCTAGACCAAATCAGCAATAAGCGAGGATGATAGGTTGTTTTCGAGAAGTCAACATTAAGGGGGAATGTTACCTAATGTTGACTTGTTTTTTCTTTAGTTAGGATAGTGCACATTAAGGGGGAATGTTAGAGTTAATGTAATGTGCACTATGCCAGTTTGACACTTGTCAGTTTCATTGACAAGTGTCATGTTCATCATATAGGCTTATGCCTATATATTGTAACCATTTATCAATAAAATAAATCCCTTTAGTTTCACTCCCAACATATAGGACCACACAAATCCTATATAAGAACAAGCATGTAGATGATGATGGGGTAACAGACAATAGACCTATCAACAATGTTGCTAATACCTTGCAAAAGATGATGCTTAGCAAACCTTAAACATCAAGCCAAACTTCTCACAAACAAGCTCATCAATGTGTTCTTTTTAATATGGATGAAGTTCAACCTTGGGTAGAGTAAGTAGATGTTTATTTGTTGTTGTTATATATGGCCAAATATTATTTATATCCAACTATGCTTGACAAACTTTGGGCCAAATCAGGAAGCACCTAAAGAGCATCAAAGAATCCAACCCTCGTGCAACAAGAGATGAAAGGGTGTTGTAAAAAATCCATAACCGAACATTCATCACTTGGCTACAAGGTTGAGTTATTGTTTGCTCTCTTGAATATGATCTTCGACATTTATGTTGATCATCATGTACTGAATATCATGTAATTTTCTACAATCATCTTAAAACTATTCTTCTTTGTTTTAGTTTCATGGAGATGGAATGCAACATAATGATGACTCTAACATAATAAAATGGTTGGCACGTGGTCCAAGAAAAGCTACAACCAAATATTTGGGCTATTTTATCAATGGTTATAGATTTCATATCAAATATAAGGAGGCACAAAGAATTACTCAAAACAATAGTGTGTGTGTCGATGCTACTACTTTATATAGAGCAAACATAAAAGACACAAATCCAATGCTTCAAATAGTCACATATTATGGTGTTATTAGGAAAATAATCTTGTTGGATTACTATCATTTTTGATATCCCTTGTTCAAATGTGATTGAGTGAATATCCTTGATACAAGGAATGGATGTAGAAAGGATGAAAGGGGCTTCACATTGGTCAATATGAATAGGATAGACTAAAATACGATCCATTATCCTAGCATCGCAAGCCAGATAAATATTTTATATATAAGATCCACTTGATACCAGTTGGTATGTGGTTCTCACATCACCTCCAAGAGGGATCAAAGACACTAAATAATACGAGGTAGAATATGTCAGTGTCTGTAGAGTAACATATTTTGTTTGATTTGAAATTGCACAATATGAAAACACAAATAATGAAAATATTCAATACGTTCATGAAGAATGTGAGGGTATATGGTTGGAAGCATTATATGGTAGGTTAGTTGGAAGCCTAATTACTATACTTCAAAAGCAGTTATTCATCCATTATTTTATTTTCAATTTCAAGAGTTTTTATGTTTCCTATGGTGAGTGGAATACTTGATCCCATTTCCTTAATTTTTTTAAATTTTTTGTATATTATGGAAGTAGAGATTGAGAATTTTACTGAAAATATTACAACTTTCTCATTTCTTTGGTACAACTATTCTCACTTTGTATTGGTTGCAATCTGAAGAAAACAAGCTTATACTGAGAGGGGGGTGAACAATATAAGATAAAAAAATTCTCTTTTCTTTCCAAAGCAATAACTTCAAGTAATAACAATACAATAATGAAACAATGCACGAATCACCACATACATGAGATAAAAATATTTTTACGTGGAAACACCCTCTCGGAAGAAAACCACAGCAAAATATTGCTTATATATTTCTTCAATTAATTTCGTGGGCACCAACCCATAGGAGACACCAATCCCCTATACACATTCATGGACACCAATCCACAGGAAACACAAATCCCCTTGCTCAAGTTCGTGGACACCAATCCACAGGAAACACCAATACCCTTGCTCAAGTTCGTGGAAACCTATCCACAGGAGACACCAATCCCCTTGCTCAAGTTTATGAACATCAATCCACGGGAGACACCAATACCCTTGCTCAAGTCTGCTCCAAAACCTGCTCTAATCTACTCTAAAACCTGCTCAAATATGCTCCAAAACCTGCTTACAAAACCTACTCAAATCTGTTCCAAAACCTGCTCAAATATGCTCCCAGATCTCCTCACAAACACTGCTCAAATCTGCACCAAAAACCTACTCACAAAACCTACTCAAATCTGTTCCAAGATCTACTCAGGTCTTCTCAAAACTCTTCTCAAGTGTGCTCAACAAACTGATCCAAAACTCTTCCCTTTTCTTGAGTTTACTTTATTCAAACCAAAATATATTCTACCCAGAATTTGTTTAACCTCCTAAACATATAGATGATGTACTTGTGTAGGAAGCTTCAAATGACCAAACTATTCTTTTCATTCATCAATTCTATTACTTCCACATGTCTCACATTTATTACATTTTAAAGGTAGCTCTAGTCTAGCACTTGATAACTAACCTTGTAAATGCTGATTTGTAACTATCTTGTGCACCTTTCCTTCTTCTTGTAGGTAGCTCCAAATCTCAAGATCTACCTCAACACAATGATGATCTTTCTTTTGTTTATGCCCTTCAAATCTGTCTCAAAAAAATTCCCTACGTATACGGTCAACTCACAACAGGTCAACAACGAATTCACAACTAGGCACCCTTCAAATTTACCTCAACAAAATTCCATGCGTGTGCGATCAACGACGAATTCACAATAGATCACCCTAACTACGTAGGATGACTTCCAATCAATGGTCACAACAGCAAGTCACTTATATTTTGCCATGTGGCGTGCGAGATGCCAGCGCCCTCCAATTAGGCATATATGTGTATGGCGAGTAAAGTGCCAGTGCCCTCCAACTGGGCATCGTGGGCACCGTGAGGTGCTCACAATTAATCTATTGTGTGAATGCTCATTTATATCCCTCCATGCCCTTTGTAGGGTAGATGTGGGATTTAAATCCCCAAAACAAACACAAATCTAAACCTTCTATCAAAAGGATATATGACGTCACTAACCTTAGCAAAATTAAAATAGCAAAAATTATTGCTTGCCTGTTATTGCATTCGCTGGTAATCTTTGATGAGTCGTGTGTTCGAAGTCTCTAGAAAATGTTTGGCTTAACCAAATCCTTCTGTGATGGCTTCACCCGGATGGTAGATTCTCAACGTCTGCCTTTACTGATGCTTATCAAAAATTATTACGCTATCCACAATGAACTTTCTTTTGCTGCCACTATTTTTGATGCTTATCAAACATGATTTCTCCTACACTATCCATAATGAGCTTTCTTTTGCTACCGCTATTTTTTATGCTTATCAAAAATGATTTCTCCTACGCTTTCCACAATGAAATTTCTTTTGCTAGTGTCATTTCACTTGCTTACAATACATTGGAATCGCATATTTATTGAAGACCTTTGAGCAAACACTGCCACTACAAAAACTGAGAGCCACCACTTCTACCAAGATGGAAGATACCGTATCTTAATCTGTCATCGTCGTGCGCAAGCTCTTCAATATCCCAATCACTAGTTCCAAGTACACTTCACCGTGCACAAGCTCTTCAACCTCCCAATCACTGGTTCCAAGTACACTTCACCGTGCGCAAACTCTTCAATCCTCCCGATTGCTGGTTCCAAGTATGCTCTCTATGCACGCAAGCTCTTCAACCTCCTGATCGCACCACACCTCAAAATGTATCACCCAATATTCTTATGAAAGTCATAAACTTTTCATATATTTATATCAAATCTTTCAATTTGATTATTGGTGCCCTAGATGGTCGGCTCATTGAAACTTCACCTTTATAATATTTAAAATCTTGATATTTAAATATTATAAATTTAAACCTTTACTTTATGATAACCTTCACTTTATAATATTTAAATTTAATATTTAAATATTATAATGCTTCATTTGAAATATATTTGCCTTGCTTCACTTGAAATATATTTGTCTTGCTTTACTTATCCATTGTTTTCTATTTACCAAGTCGACCTTTGACATCAATGACAACTCAATCAACTCAATAATTCTAACACAATCTTCCCTCAATTGATGACAACATTCTCACGATCTCACCATCCAGGGCTATTTATATTTACTTTAAAGTGGTAAATATAATATTATCCTCCTTATTAAACTAAGAAAATGATAGCATAGACTTTAAAGGCATCAGCTAGTGGACAACCTGAATCTCTTCACCGATATTTTTTCTAGAGTTAGGTGTTAAGAGTGTTGCTGGTTGATGCTATGCAAATAATTGCTACATGTTAACTCTTTTATAGGTTCTTTGTATGCCCTTTATTTTTGGCAACTCTTGTATTAGTTTCACTTTTTATTTTAATTTTTTTTGTATTTTTGCTTCTTTATATTTCTTGTATAACTCACGGTTTTGTGTCTGTTATTACTTGTCCAATATTACTCTTTAGGGGTGCATCAAATAATATTATCAGACACTCTATTCACTGTAATTTTGTAGTTCTATTATCCATCTTGGCAGCTAATGGACATTAATATTTAAATAAAAATAAACATAAGTAAGTGAATAAATAATACACTGCACACTTTTTCTTTTAGCATATGTTTCAATGTGTTTATATTTTTGTATATTGTTGTGATTGATAAGCATACATGTGGTTTCCTCTTGTGAAATTTGTTGAGATATTCTGGCATCTTGCAGGTACAATGGGCAGCCAAGCTAGGAGTGAGGTGAGTATGTATCCTAAGCATGAGGTTGGCCAGTTATACATTTATGTATCTGACTGAAGTCTTAGGATACCCTCTCACCTCATCTCTGATGGTTGGGGCGGGTAGGGATGTTTAGACATCTACCCGTTATATGGAGGGCTCAGGTTGCCCAAATGAGGATTGAAGCCTTGTGTTGTGTTTTAGAATACCCAAAGTGGCAAGACCACCTTGGCACTAGCCTTGTGTAGGGACCCTACAGTCAAAGGTGAGGATATTTATATCGTATTCATTTTGCATTCTCTTATGGGTACGTGGTATTCATGTTGCATTATCCTAGACTAATTTGGAGAAAGATCTCATAGAATCTATATGGCCATATCCAACCCTAAACTAAGGAGCACATGCAACACCTACTTTAGCATTGAAATTAATAAAAACAGACAACACATGCAACACCTATCTTAGTCTTCAAATTAGTAAAACGAATAATACATGCATCACCCACCTTAGATTTGAAATAAGCATAAGAGGAGTGCAATCAGTACAGGAGCATAGGGCACAATGTTGTTTCATTTCTTACAATTTAGTTTTCAATGTCACTCAACATTATTACTACTTGTCTCATGTTTGGCCTATCATTTTCCTTAGCTTCTGTATATTTCAATGCTATTTTTATTGTGACCATAATATTTGTTTTCATTCTTGACATTTTGAATTCATTTCGAATCTCTTGATCTATCACGTCTTTAGCTTTATTAGATGATTTTATCCAACTGACAATGTCCATGCCCTGTCGAGAACTTGAATCCAAAGTCTTTTTCCTTGTTATTAATTCCAACAAGATTACATCATAACTTTAGAAATCTAGCTTCTTGCTTATTTTGGTTGCTTCTCTAAATTCTACTGCAAAAGCAGATATAAATCCCAGGAAAAAAAGCAAGAACAAAGGTTCTAACCACATTCAAAATTAATGTTCAAGCAATGTTCTTACTAGGGGCAATGTAACCAAAGTCCCTCTAATTGAATAAGAATCTATGGTCAAAGATGTATCTATGAGTTGGGCTATCTTAAAATTAGATATGTGAGGTTCCATATATGAATCCAACGGTATATTGGAGTGCCTGATATCTTTGTGTATAATTGGGGGGCGACAATCATGGTGAATATATGACAATCCATGAGCAATGCCAATGGCTATCTTGTAATGTGAATCCCATACTAGAGTTGGATATGGCCTCATCTCATGCAATACATCACTAGGCTTTTTTTTGTGCATGTATTCATATAAAATCAACCCACAATATTTGTGTTTCTAAAATCCCGATATTTTACAATTGGCTCAGCTTTAGGTAAGAGTTTGATTTATGCCTGGTGGGTCTATAAGGGCTTATACACCTATGAGGCATCTAATTGATAATCTCCCTTGCCTTTAGAATTTTATAAATATGTCTAAGAGAAACATGGTTGTGATACCTGATATTCAAAGAAAAATTAGCAAAATAAAAGTGGTTTATTATAAAGAGAAACTAGATATGGAGTGTTTTAGGATTTTAATCCAGTTGCTTCTGGGTGTTTTACTCTTTTGGATTTCTATTATGTTTGGTCCTAGTAGACCAATTCACTATGTGGACTATTTCATATTGGTTTGTTCTAGTTTTATGGGTTGTCTTGTTTGTAATGTCTCAAATTTGATATTGTTAGAAGATTTGTAGGTGCTTTCTTATAAAAGGTTTAGGATCCTTTTGAAAATCTCTTCTTCCACCATAATAAAAAAAAACAAAGTAAAGAGTAGAGACAATGCAAATCTCCAAAGAAGCTTTAAGGATGAATGAAAGAAAATTTAATAGAAACACCTCTTTACCTCTTATGTCAAGCCTACCTATGAAGCATTGGGAAAGCATTCATCCTAAAATTTGGAAGGAGGATCAAAGGTTCTAAATAGTCTTTCTATATGACCAATCAATGTCACTTCATACTTGCTCTAATACCATGTCAAAATTCACAATATTTTCTATAACTAAATAAAATCAATCCATCCACTCAAATCTTATACATAAAGCATAAAAGGAAAAATGAAATAAAATCATATATAGATATTGGGAGGCATTTGCAGACACCATAAATAATCACTATATTTTCCATAGATAAGAATCACTTCACTCTGATAATTAAATAAAGAGTGGTGGGTGGTATTTATTAATGGAATTAATAAAGCTTTTAAAAAATGAACATAAGAAAAACATACACTCATCTTATGCAAAAAGCAAAAGGGACAAAAAATATTGGGGTGCCCATAGGCACCATAAATAATCACTTTGTAGATAATTTTACTCAACACTCTTATGGAAAATGATGAGTGCGGGGGGTATTTATAGCAATACTAAAACCCCAAATTACATCATAAAGTTTAACCTAAGCTAACATAACAAGTGGGATTTAAATAACCATAGCAATGCTAACCATGGTTCATTTGGTTACATAATACAATTTATAAAATAATAAATACATTGTACAATGAAATGCCCTTAGGCCTATTTAATACATCTTACAATATTGAATCTTAACCATGAATTAGATTACAAATCCAACACACCCATAATATAGACTAAGGGGTCAAGAAGAGCAGACATTAGTGATAATATTATATCCCCCATAATGGATGCTCTAGTGGGTCTCTACAATTGAGGAAAATCCATATGAATCTCTCTCATCGTCTGAAAGACATCCACCTTGCTTCAAGAACTTAGCTTCAATATTTTATAGTTTTGGCAAGCATTTCTTTGTAGGATTTTCATCCCTTTTACGATATCCACAACTGGTCTTTGATTTCTTTAAATAATTAGCCTTGCTTATAGGCCCCTAGGTCTTAGTCTACTTAGATTGAAATTCTTTTATGTGAGCTAGCATTTGAGGATTTCCATCACCATAATTCCACATTGTAACCTATAAGTGAATTAGAAGAGAAAAAAATTGATCAAGAGTAAGAGCCTTTTAGAATTCCAAGAAAATAGGAATCATATCAACCATTAGGTTCAACATTTGAAAAGAGGATGAGAGATTTGAAAGGACAATCCAACGCACTCTGCATTATCTTTATTTTTACTTTCAAAAGATGCAATATATGCCCTCAAAGCCTTGAATCTCACAATATAGTCCTCAAAATTATCTAGCTCAACTAGCTTAAGAGAAGAAAGCTCTAGTTCCAAATGACTTATTTAGTAGTATTAACATTTCTAAAATGTTTATGTAGCTTTGAACATACCTTGATTAGGTCACTCTCTTCTTTAATATGGAAAAGCAACTCTAATTCAATCAACAAGGAGAACAAACCTTGAGCCTCTTTTATCTTTTAGTGTCAATCTTCATCATCAAGAATTGCTACTTTATCCTCCTAAAATATGCACCATAAGTTCTTACTTCATAGCAGATTAATCATTTGAGTTGACCAAGTACTATAATTTCACTCATTAAGATGAGTAGCTAGGATTTTATGGTCCATCTTGCACAATCTAACCCTAACACTGCAATAGGTCTATGAACTAGTGCCACTAGTACATAGCGCTCAAAAAATTATATGATTTAAAAAATAGGCTCAAAATGCTTACATACATAAAAGTTGTGGCCTCCAAAATATTTTTCCTAAATGGACCCAAAAAAATTAAAACTTGAAGTTTCAAACCTTAGAAAAAAGATCCAACCATTTGCTGCCACCTGACAATTCATAATTTGTTGATGTCCTCCACTTATCTTTTGCCAATTCAACATTTCTAAAGTAATGTAACTATGACACTTTGTCTTCTTTAGTTCATTTGGCTTGTATAAATATGATAAAAATGGTTTAACATGGCATGAAAGAAGGCCACATCAACAAAATATCCATTATGCTCAATAGATATTGTCACAGGTAGGACTAAAACTCAGGTATTGTGAGTGTAGGGTGTCTTGGTCTAAGGCAACCAACTTACCTTTAAGAACATTAGTACCTTGATATATGCATAACCTTTATTCCTGAGCAAAGTTTTAGAATAATATTGAAAAAATATGCCTCCCTAGGATTCAACCTAAGGACCTCAAAGGCGTTAACAACTTACACAAGGAAGACTGATCGATCGGGCTACATGACCCCTTAGTATACATACCATGATGTCTCTATGAATAACGCTAGAGGTTCTAAGAGAAGTTTTTTCCACTACTCAAAAGTGTGGTTTGAACCCTAAACCATGCATTATATAGACCTAAATATCTACTTGGCTGACCAGTCATTCGACCTACTCTATCGTGTTGACCACCCAAGGTACTCCATCTTATATTGAAACTATCTTATCCCATAAAAAGGTGAGACTATAGTTTGACCCCATAACCTCCTACATAGAGCATCTTCCCACTCATATTATTATCTATATTGGCATAATTTGTGATGCTATACATAGGGTGACTACTCGTGAAGAGTAGTCTCAATGTCATAAGTTGCATCGATAGATAATGTAATCAAGGCATAAAAATGTGAGACTATAGTTTTAACCCCATAACCTCCTACAGAGAGCACATTCTCACTCTTTTTATTAGCTATCTTGGCATCTTTGTGATGCTATACATAGGGTGACTACTCCTTGTGAAGAGTAGTCTCGATGACGTAAGTTGTGTCAAAAACTGATGTGATCAAGGCACACACAAAACATCTTGCATGTGCTAAAATGAAAGTACCAAAACTTATTTTGAATTTCAAGTTGTTCTCATTATTTCTTTTGCTACTACATGGATCTTCAACAAGATTTAAGGAGGATTTAAAAGACAAAAATAATTTTTTTGTGCAGATGTTGGGGAATACCTTAATGGAGAAAAGATGATTTCTTCTCTACTTCCTATGCCAAAAAAACTTATTAAGATTTGAATATAAAATTTTTCAAGGTTTTGAAATAAAAATTAGAGGCTCTGAATAAACTCCCTACATGACTAATTGATCCATAGCCACTTTTATACCATGAAGAAATTCATAATGGTTTCTAGAAATGAACAAAAGTAAAACATACACTCAAATATTATATATAAAGTGAAAGAGATGAAAATGATTAAGGTGCACATAGGCACCATAAATAATCGCTATTTGTAGATAATATTGCATAATACTTTGATGAGAAATGAGAAGTGTGAGGGGAGTACTTATAGCAATACCAAAAGCCCAAATTACATTATAAAGTTTAACCTAAACTGATATAACAAGTGGACTTAGGTTAATCATAAATATTAAAAAAGGTTTAGCCATAACAAGGTTAACCATGGCCCATCGGGCTTAAATAATTAAATATTACAAAGTAATAAATATATTACAAAATGAAATGCCCTTAGACCTATCCATCATATCATACATTGTTTTTTTGTTAAGTTGGAAAAGTGCATTTTTGAAAGGAATGCTAACATTTTACATCAACAGATATGGTCAATCACTGTCCATTTCACCAAGAAGGATTTCCCACTGGCATAAAGCCTATACCAACCGTGTAACAACAAACACACTTCACTAACCACATCCAAAACTAGAAAATCAACATACACCTTACATATCTAAATATCATATACTCTATGCTTTCGTGGCAACCTTTTCCTACTGATTCCCATTGTCAATTCTTATGGCATTATCATTGTCAACTAAATTATTTATGTGCACTGGGATATCTTTCCCCCATTCCTTTCTGGCATATGCCATAACTCCTTTGTTAGCAAGACCATCTGCTACCTTGTTGGTTTCTCTATAAATATGATTGATAAACATATTCTCGAGTCTATCCAAAAGAGCTTGAGCTTCCACCATCATTAAGTCAATATTCTAGGTGGATGATTGGTAGGACTCTGGGTCCTAGCTGGTTTCACAGTTAAAATGAATGGATTTGGATGCAGAAAATAAATGAAATGGATAGAATCACCTTTGTTAGAATCATTGTTGCACTGGAGGCGAACCTGCCAATGGATTAAATAAATATATCTTCTTATAATTTGATGGATGATTATCTACACCCAAGTGAATGAGTCTATATACCTATGCTAGAGTTATGAGTGAAGGGACACAATGGTCCATATAAGTTATGCATAGTTAATTAGTGATAATAGTTAGGATTAAGGAATCCTAACATGCCACCCTCCTTAAAAAGAGCTTTATCCTCAAAGCTCAAAGTGAGGAGCTTTGTCCCTTGTTGTCCAAGTAGCATTTGCTCATGTTCTTGCACTATTTTAATGTCATATTTTCGTAAGTAGGGATATTGTTAAGGTTGAAATGTTGGTGGGGGATAGGTAGGAAGAATAGTAGGGTTAGAATGATGACAAGGGGCAACCCTTGTTGTACCTTTTTGGTGACTTGGATAGAAAATAAGTGGGCAACCATTTTCTTGCCTCCTTTGTGAAGAATTTTCTCCATTCGATGAGAGCTTACTATTGGAGAAGGGCTTGATTTTAATCCTTTAAGAGTATATGTTTGATTTTTTATTGTGAATTTCATCCATAATTCCTCAAAATCCCATTGGATTGTCCCGAGTGTTCGTAACCATTGCACTCCTAAGACAATATCACATCCTCCTAAGGGAATTACATACATGTCATGTTTCATGTTGTAATTGCCCATGGTGAGCTTAATATTTTGGCATTTCCCCTTACAAGCGATCCTTCCCCCATTACCAATCATGACCTCAAAACTATTGCAAGGATGTATAAAGCAGTTAGCTTATTTTACCACACATGGGTCGATGAAATTATGGGTGCTGTCGGAGTCAATAAGCACAACAATATTTTGGTGTTTGAAGGATCCTAGGACTTTCATAGTTTGGGGAGAATAATTATCGGTGAGAGCATTAAAATAAATTTCTAGTGGACCTTTAGCGTGATCCTCGAGTGTATCCGTCACTACTTCTACCTCGATCTCATCTTCTTCGTTGGTTGAACTACAAGGAATAGCTGCATCCATAATATATAGTTTAGGTGTAATACATTTATGATTGGGTATAAATTTCTCATCACAATGATAACAAAGGCCTTTTTCTCTTCTTTCCTTCATTTCCTCGAGGCTGATACATTTAATTGGTAATATTCGGTTAAGTTTTGGGGTGGTGTAAGTATTTTGTGATTCCCCCATAGATGGTCTTCCTAGTCGTCATTGGTTAGTGAATTTATCTTCCGTCATTTCAAATAACGTAATAGTCTGCATCATGTCAATGGGATTGAGCATTTGTACTTCTAATCGAATGTCTTCCCTTAAGCCACTGATGAAACAACTTTGGAAGAATGATGCATTTAGCCCTGATGTAAGATTTGCTAATTTTTCAAATTGAGCTTGGTATTCTCACATTGTAGTGGTTTGGCAGAGTTTAGTAAGGGCTCCCATAAAATATTCAAATTTACTAGGGCCAAATCATACCATTAGATTTTTTATAAATTCTATCCATGTAGGGGTGTCATTCATCTTTTCGTACCACCGGTACCATTGGATGGCGGTACTTTCAAGGTGGAAGGATGCAATGTGAACCTTTTGTGCCTTAAGGACCTGGTAGAGGGAGAAGTATTGGTCAGCTCGATAGATCCAATTAGTGGGGTCACCTCCTTAAAATTTTGGAAAATCCAATTTAGTGGTTCTAGGTAGGATGGACGTTTGTGGCCCCCCAAGTAGTGCTTGGTGTGTTGGTCCCCCGATAGATTGGCCAGCTTGGATTAGTGCCATATTTTGTTGTACCATATTGACGGAGTGGTTGTAGGCATCAATTTTTAAATCTAATTATGATATTTTATTTTCATATTCCACCCTTGGTATGGTATTGTTTTTAATTTTGTCCTTCCACTGGCGAAACTCGTCTTTTCGTATAGTACTATTTGTGATTTCTTCCCTCCACTGGTGAACCTCTTACATGAATTCTTTAAGGGTAGGGTCCTACAATTGTGATCTCCAGCCATCGACCATTTTAGGATTGGTTGCAAAGTCTTCTTTTAAAATTTTGAAAATTTTTGTATTTTAGTTAAAAAAATTGCAAAAATTGGTAAAATTTTTGGCAAAAATTTGTTTTATCAACTAGAACTCAATGGTCAATTTTTGAAATTTCAATTTCAATTCTCTTTCTTTTGTGGGAATGCAAACGACAGGTGACGTCGGCGGGCGGGGGGAATAAGGCAACAGTTAGCAAAAATAATACGGTTAAGTGAGTGACAAGGGAGCGTGGGACAAGTGAGGCGGACTAAGTACAAGGGAGGGTGGAGCAGAAGGTGAGGAGGGGGTATCACAGAAAGTGAGGGCTAGGGCGGAGCCAACGGGTGGGCTAGGGTGGAATCAAGTCAACGGGCGGGCTAAGGTGGGAGTCGTACGAAGCGTGGGAGGGAGCGTGATCTAAGTCATGACTTACCCTCTTCGTGTTCATGTATTTAAACTACCTTGTTTCTTTTAAACTGAGGATGTGGGATTTAATCCCAAACCAAATTTAAAACCTTTGCTCTTAATGCGACTCGGCGACGGAATATCGATCAAAAAAATATCGACGTCAGAATTTCTTGTTTAACTTTAGCTTATATTTTAGTTTTTATTATTTTTTGCAAAATTTCTAAAAAAAATTTTGGAAAATGATGGCATCGTCTGCATATTTGATTTTTTTCACCGTTTTGATTTCTTCATTAGATCTGGAAGGATTTTGACGTCCAACAGAGATTAGGAAGATTTTTTTTAAGGATTTTAAAGTTTATTTTTACGTCGGAGATGATTAGTTGATCTTTACACCTTCAGTTGGCCCTCGATGATAGTAGTTTGTGAGTGTCTGCCAATCACTTTTATCTACAACTACATCAATTTTATGGGTGTTTGGATGAAACCGCTGTAGGTGAAGGTGGCTGGTGATCGAAATGGAGGTGATAACGTGTAGGCAGGGTTATGCATAAGCACGAAATATTGTAAATTGGCTCTATTTAGAATTTTTAAAATCTTGAAAAGGCTAATTTTGGATCATTTCACTAGGGCCCATTTGCCCGAAAATTACGGGGCGAAAGTTTTTTTGGGGTAAATTCGCCTACCGTTGAAAATAATTAAAATATTTTTATTTTAATTCACCGACCTCAAATTATAAATGAAATTTATTTTCCCGCCCAATTCGCCTTCAAATTATAAATGATTTTATTTTTCCTGCCCAAATCACCTCATATACTACCCATATATATACTGTAGTGGGTACCGATAAACATACATTGCTCTGAAACAACAAAAAACTTGCCAAGGTTGAAGAGTGTTAGTCTACATAAGCCGATCGATTGCAAAGGTGTGTCGATCAGTTATAGAGGTGTCGATCAGTTGTAGAGGTGTGTTGATCGGTTGCAGAGGTGTCAATTGGTTGCATAGGTGTCTATCGGTTGTAGAGGTGTCGATCGGTTGCAAAGGTTTCGATCGGTTACAGAGCCGTGTCTGTCGGCATAAGTCGATCAATTGCAGAGTCGTGTCTATCGAGATAAACCGATGGGTTGCAGAGCCATGTCTATCGACATAAATCGATGAGTTGCAGAGCCGTGTCTGTCGGTATAAGTCGATTGATTGCAGAGGTGTGTCTGTCGACATAAGTATATCGATTGCAACCGATCGGTTGCAGAGCCCTATCTATCAACTGTAATAGATCGATAAGCCTACAACCGATCGGTATACCCTAAATCGATCGACATGGCTGCAACCGATCGATATAGCTGCAACCGATTGGTATGGCTGCAATTGATCTACATATTTGCAACCGATCGGCATGTCTACAATCGATCGACATGGTTGCAATCGATCAACATGGCTGCAATATCGACATGGTTACAACCGATCAGTATGTTTGCAATTGATCAACATATATGTAATCTATCGGGATGGCTGCAACCGATCGACATGGTTGTAACCGATCACCATGGCTGCAACCGATCGACATGTCTACAACCAATCTCCATGGTTGCAACTGATCGACATATCTATAGCCAATCAGCATGCTTGCAACCGATCGAATTTTATTTCTCAGACCGATCGTCATCAATCGTAAAGGCTAAAAGTATTTCTTGTCGGCCTAAATCCTTTAATTTTGTTGTACATTTTTAGATTTTGCAAATCTGATATTCATGGCCCCAAACACAGAAAAAATCGCCATGGTTTGAAAATTTTTGGAGAAAAATAATTGCAATTCGCCACGGTTTGAAAATTTTTGGAGAAAAATAATTGGAATTCGCCATGTATACTTCTCCATATTTCGTCGGGATTCCAAGACAATTCACCTTCAATTTATAAATAGATTTCGGGGCCGACCCCTTATGCATAATCCTACGTGCAGGATTTTAACCGCTCTAATACCAGATGGTAGGACTCTGGGTCCTAGCTGGTTTCACAATTGAAATGAATGGATTTGGATGCAAAAAAAAATGAAATGGATAGAATCACCTTTGTTAGAATCATTGTTGCACTAGAGGTGGACCTGCCAATGGATTAAATAAACATAAATTATTATAATTTGATGGATGATTATCTAAACCCAAGTGAATGAGTCTATATACCTATGCTAGAGTTATTAGTGAAGGGACACAATGGTCCATATAAGTTATGCATAGTTAATTAGTGATAATAGTTAGGATTAAGGAATCCTAACACCGATTTTCCCATCTTTAAAATGGTCACAATATTTTGTGAGTCTTCTTCAACTATGAGCTTATCTAGATTGCAATTAATAGCCAAATAATTCCTACATAAGGTGCTCTTGCTTCAGTAAAATGACTTATTTGTTCACCCAAGGTTCAACAAAGGCTTTGATTACCTTACCAAGATGATTTCGGATCACTCCTCCAACTTCTTCTAGCCCAGGATTACCTTTCGAGGACCCATAAAAATTTAATTTGAACCATCCAACCAACGACAGTATCCATTTTGCGTGAGTTATGGGATGAACTCGAGGCATTGGTAATTTCAATCTGACTCCCCAACATTCCAATAGCCGCATTTTCTACTTTGATTCCCATCCCTCCTTGAAGCTCCATTAGGAGACTTCTTGCTTGGTTCCAAACCATTTTCTAGTTCATCTTCAAGTCCTCAAAGATTCTATGGTTTATTTCATTCCAAACTCTCCACCAGATATGTGGAAGGCTTAAAAGCCACAACTTCCTGATTCTTCTGCCTTTAAAAGGAGGCTCTGATGGCAAGTTCAAGTTTGAGATAGTTCTAGGGAAAACCCACTGAACTTGGAATTCACTACAAAGCTAACCAAACAAGTTTTTGGTAAAAGAGCACTTAAGAAGTAGATGATCAATGCTTTCGTCCTCTTTTTCACACAAAACACATCTATTTGGTAAGGAGAAACCACGTTTTTTCACATTATCCTGGGTCATAATTTTATTATGCATAACCAACCACTGAAAAATAGTAATATTAGGGATGATATATTTGTCCCAAACCTGTACATGGGGCCACACTATCCCTACACCTTCAACCAAGTTATAACCGGACTTCATATTATAATTTCCACTCTTCATTTTCATCCAAATAAATATATTAGTCAATCGTCAATGGTTGAGGATGTAGGTATTAAGGCATATATTAAGACTTTCCAGGTGTGTATGCAAGTCCTCATTGATGTTATCAGCATAAAGCCACTTCCACATCTTGATACCATTTTCTTCCACCATATAATCCTGAACCAACAGTCCATAAATAGGAGTCAGAATTGTTCTTAAGTTTGCAAACCTTGGAATCTCATAAAGGGGAGAGTTAAAGAGCCAAGTATACTGCCAAAATCTCACGTTAGCACCATCTCCAATCTTCCATCTACAACCCTACTGGATCAGAGGTTTTACCTGTTGAAGGTTATTCCAGAAACTAGACCCCTTAGGGGGTTGAGGTTTTTAGGAAGGAGGAATTATGTAAATACTTAGCTTTTACAATTTTTACCCCAGGAGTGTCTTCTTTCTACGCCAACTTCCAACCCAACTTTCCCATTAGATATTTGTTCATTTTGGGAAGAGTTCTCAGTCCAAATCCCCCATATTTTTTAGAGGTATAGACTTTGTTCCAAGCAAGTAAAGATATCCTCTTCTTTTCCTTGGTCCCAGACCATAAAAAAATCCTTTGGATCTGTTCAATCTTTTTGCAGACCAATAATAACATTTTAAAATTGACATGAAGTAAATAGATATACTTTGAAGGCACAATTTCACAAGTTGAGCCTTTCTTGCCTGACTAAGAAGAGAGCCTTTCCAGTAAGACCATTTCTTTGTAACACGTTCAATAACCGAATCCGACAAGGCTTCCTTCATAATCCCATGGAATAAAGGCATCCCTAGATAGGTTGCTGTCAAATCACCTATGCCACAGTTGAAGATTCTTGTTATCTGCAGTTGGAGAGCTCTAGAGGTATTTAGGAAAAAAGAGCTTGCTTTTATTAAATTTACCTTTTGTCCTGCTGCAAGCTCATAGAAATACAAAATTATCTTAATATGTCTTGCTTGTGGAAGAGATGATCTTATCAAAATTAGAGTATCATCCACAAACTGTTGAAAAGAGATCGGTTCCAGAGTGGAAGCTAGCATGATACCTTCTATGTCTCCTCTATTTGTGGCTTTTGTGAAGGCTCTACCCATAGCTTTAGCTAAAATTATAAATAGATAAGGGGACAGGGGGTCCCCTTGTCTCAACCTCCTCTTGCTAGAAAAATAACCCAATGCAGACCCATTAACTAAGATGGAGATCATCATTGTGGAGATGCAATTTTTCATCATAGAGATCCAATCCTCATGTAAAACAAAATGTTGATGCACTTTGATCAAGAAATCCCAAGAAACTCTATCATATGCTTTATACATATCCAATTTAAGAAATATAATTTTTTTTTTTTTTTATTTAGAGACAAAGTGCAGGATCTCATGGATCAAAATGATCCCATCAAGAATCTATTGTCCCTGAACAAAACCCCTTTGGTGTTTGTCAATGATAAAAGGGAGAGCCATATTCAACCAATTTGTAAGGACTTTGGATATAGTTTTGTAGAGTATTACACATGCTAATTGGGTGGTAATATACAAAAGATTTAGCACCTACAATATTTAGGATGAGGGCTATAAGAACGTACAGTTCACATCAAAAGGGATCCTTTTAGAGGTCTGAAACTCCTTAAATACCAAGGTGACCTCATTTCCAATGATGTGTCAAAAGTTGTGATAGAATAGCGCTAGAAACCCATCTAGGCTAGGAGATTTGTCTCCCTTCATGTAGAAGACGACCTCTTTAATTTCCTCATCCATAAAGGGGATGAGGAGATAGTCATTTATCTGGTTTGAAATCTTTAAGGGAATATGGCCTAACAATAGGTCCATCGTCTCTTCATCCAGTTTCAAATCCACTCCTAACATGTCTTGGAAAAATTGAACAACTTCCCCTTTAATTTGGAAAGGATCCTTTATAGAAGAACCATCAACAATCTTGATCTCCTGTATTTTATTAAAAAATTTGTGTCTGAGAGTTGAAACGTGTAAAAACCTCGTATTCATGTCCCCTTCCTTTAACCACAAAGCTCTTGATTTCTACCGCCAGAAAGCCTCCTCACACACCAGAGTATTGTGCCAATCACATAGAAGATCATTTTCTCTAGTTAGAAATTCCTTCGAATACTCCCCCATATGCAAAGAGTTTTCTAACTCGGTGAGTTGTTGTTGTAATGTTGCATTTTTAATCATAATGTCTCCAAACACCTATTTTTTCCATAGTTTTAAGTTCCACTTAACAAATCTCAGTGTCTTTGCTACTTGAGTCAATCTATCCCCGAAAAAATCTTGTTGCCACCAAGATTGAATCATGTTCTCTAAATCAGAATAAAGTATCCACATCTTTTCAAACCGAAAAGGGGTAGCAAAGAGCCTTCTCCTATTCATTGTTTCCCAAATCAAAGGATTATGGTCTGAGCCAATTTTTGGGAGGGCCATGAGAGTAGTGTCCCCAAACAACACTAAGCTCTCTTGAGAAATCAACACCCTATCCATTCTAATATGAATCAATTGACTCCCCAATCGCCTATTAGTCTAGGAAAACTTTGTTTATCTAAGCTCCAAGTCCATCAAAGCATTTGAATTTATAAAATCACCAAACTCAGTCATACTATTTAAATATCCTTCAACGCCTTCTATAGACACCTAAAACGCGTCATGCCGAGGCGACTACTCATATGGGACATGCTAGAAGACCATATGGAAGACCTTTGGATAGATCCAAGGTATAGCAGTGGTTTTTACCACTCAATTGGGCACCTTTGCCTAGTCAGTGCTAGCCGCTGCTGACACCCATGGTTAGCAGTGCTCACCGCGCATGTCAGCCGTGGTCAACACTCAGAATCAGTTGGCCTTCATCCGACCCAAAGTTGGTTGCAACGGCCAATTGGTTGCAGATTGGAGCGGTTTGAGCGAGGAAGGTTCTGGATCCTTCCATCCAACAAGCTCAACTACCCAATATTGATCTTGGCTTCATGAGGAAGCCACCCCTAGCCCTGGGCCAATGCTATAAGATCCCCCTCCGAATTGGGGATAAGTCTGGAGAATATTTTATCAATTGAGCAGCGAAGCCCTATCGAATTGCATAGCCACCTAGATGCATTGAGAGGGATACTTTTGCTACCCAATTGGAGATCAAATTGCCATGGAAGCCCTAGGAGCCTAGGAGAGCCAAGAAACACAAATTCATGCAATTGGTGCACAATCTGAACAATTCAACCACCAAACCTATCAGAGGACATAGAGGTGACCCTTGGACATCAATTTGACAAGGTGGATCAGAGAGAAAGCCCTAATTTTGAGGGTAAGTTTACTCAGAGCTCCATCACGGCTGTCAACCATGGTGAACAGTGCCACCCGCACATCAGACCCACGGTGAGAAAATGACTACAGATCCCCTTGTGCTCTTTTTTATAGATTAATTAATTAGATCATATTATGCTTAGTATAGGTTTAATTAGCATTTTAGAGACATATAACTGGTAGAATTAAGCATTTAAAGTAGATTTACCTTCATTTTGTCAATTTGTAATAATTGCAATTTGGGTTATTTCATGCATTTATGCTTTCTATTTGATAAACTAACCAATAGATAGATAGTATTTGCTTTCTTGCACATGTTTTATGGCAATATTTCATGATTAATATAGGTTTACTATGTTTTTTATTTTCTTGATTACATGCTTGTTATGACATCATTTTGTGAAATATCCTTTTAAAGCCTCATCAAGAGAGGCCTCCTTTGTTTTTAATGTTTCTTGTTGTTTATTGCATGTAAGACTAACAAGGTTTTGGGATGCAAGGCAACAAATACCTCTAATCATGGAGAAGAGGGTCATCGACACCCTAGAGCAGTTCATGTCACCCTAGAAGGCATTTGATTCACATCTACCCTTGAGAGGGATTAGATGCTATTGTAATTGATGTATCAAATGGGTATCCCTAAGAGGGACGAATCTATAATTTGAATCCATTGAAATTAATAAAGAATTCCTTGTATTCATTTCATTTCTTGTTGTCAATTTATGCATGCCTATTTGTTTATCTTTTATCAATTACAATAGTTAGACTAGGTGTGAGCCTTTTTGGTGGTTACAGTAGGCGATCATGATGGAACTCCACATATCTAGCCATGATTAACTGACTATGTTTATGTTTTTTATGGTAGGTGCTCCCCGTGGCTGACAACCATGATCAAAAAGTTAGCCCATGATTGATAGGCATGGGCAAATCGCATACATGCATCAGAGCCACGGTCAACAACAGACCAATCAGAGAAGAGGATAAAGCTTGATCAAATGTGGACCTGAGGTAGGTTTCACTATCATTTTCCTTTCCTATCTTCTCTATCTATATTTTTCCAGAAAGCATAAAATGGTAACCTAAGTAGGACAACACTAAAAAAGGGTGAAATGAATTAGGTCCATTAGGTTTTTCATTCTAGGGTTTCATTAGGCATTGCTAGGAACAACGGACCTCTGATTGTAGTCCACCCTAGAATACAACGTGCTAAAGTATCCTTGTATGTTGGATTGCTTGCTTAAGGCCCGATTAGAGGCCACTTCATCATTAGTATGCATTGTCTAAATATCATGTAGATTAATCATGCATGTTTCTAAAATACCAAATATTATTTTTATGCATATCATGTAGGAAATGATCATGTGAGTGTTGTATTATGCATCTTTCCTTTTATGCAAATTAAAAAGAACACACACACACCACATTCCAAAGTAAACGCTAGTGAGTTGGAAGTCACATCCAACCACTAGTAGGGTTTCAATGATGGTGGAGGTGATTTCCATCCGTTGGCCCAAATCCCACGTACCCTATGTTCTAGACCAATACCGGATCCAAGAACCTTTCGTAGCCTAGAAAATTTGCATATACTCCTCTTCGGAGGGTATGACGTTGACTAGGTGAAAATGGGTGAGGATCTGGGAGGACCTATGCTCCTTGCCTAGGTGTGGACTTTCATTACCACACTTTGGGGGGATTACGTGACCTGGAGTTCATAGCCAGGTTGTCGAGCTACGAGCATACAAGTGAAAGCCATTAAACAATTGAGAAAATCATCAACGCTTTGCAAAACATGATAAGAGTTACTTTACTGATACAACAAATTGAAAACACATCAAACAGTTTAGGGCTCATTTTAAATTGTAAAAGAGATAATCATCATTGTATTCTTTGTGTGCTAATAAAAGTTAAATCTAGACATAGGATACACAATGGTGTGTACACGGAGTGGTCGACCTAGGCATAGACCCGAGATCGAGGCTCAAGCTCCACCTAGTGCACAACATGATGTAGAACACCCTCAATTATAGAATCCTCCTGGACATCATTCAACGAGCATTAGAGGGGATAATTCTACATGAGGGGATTCCATTGAGAACACCCCAATTAGAGGAAGTACTAGACATCCCTCTAGGCACAGATCAGAGCATGGGACTTCCCAGCATGGGGGTTCCACATATGGTAGCATTTACCATGACCATATTCCACATGGATCCATAGGTTCTACCGAAGAATATGTCATCGAGGGATCCAAATTGGTACCCCTTCGATAGGTATCTAAGGGAGGCTCATGACCTCCACCTCTAGAGCATAGACATGTCCAAGATCCACCCATTCAGGGGTGAACAGAGAGGGCTACTTCCGAGCATAGGCCCACATAGACTCCCCATAGGGGTGAACATACCAAGTTTACCATAGATATATCCAAAGTGGGAGCAAATGGTATGCCACCTCATGAGCCATGGTATAGCAAACAATTGGATGGTCTAGACAAGGTCCTAGGGCATCTAGGATATAAGCCTATGCCTGCACCCTCTCGACCTATGAGTGTGTGTAGCGGAAGCACCATTAGGACCACCCGAGAACCTGGAGAGTGCTCCAAGCATTCTCGAGACATGCGTGCTCCTGCATCGCATGCGAGCACTGAGTATAGGAGACAACCTGACATGAATGCCATCTTTATAGACAGAGGCAAGAGTGTGGTAAATCAGTCCATTGGAGGACATACTCATAAAGTCGCTCGAATAGAGCGCACCCCTCCGAGGCCTCAGATGATCGATCATATTGATAGGGCTCATAGAATGATGTCGGAGCAGAGATGATAGATTCTCCAAGATCAATTGGAGGATGTTCATGCAGAGAAAGAGCACCTCAAAAATGAGAATACTCAGAGGCAGAGGTTCATCAGAAAAATTGTATGAACAATGCATGTGTGAACAATGCATCCTTGATCAGAAGGAGCGTGTAGAGAGGGAGGATCGATTGGCTAGCACCGGTTTACATCCTCACAATGAGATCAGGGAATGTGTCCATAGACGAGTGGCTTCACAACCTGAGTTACACCCTGAGAACATAGACACCCATACTCGCCATACGACTCAACATAGAGATCGGCATCCAGCATCCGAACAACATGAGCATAGGTAGTATGAGAATGAAGTGGGAGAGGAATTAGAACAAGAGTATCCAAAAATCTCCCAATTCAAGGAGGAGGGTGAGCCTAGTCCCCCACCTCGACCGAGGAGGAACCTACCTCCGAAGCCGCCTCCAAGACAATCTCGAGAGGAGGAGTTTCTTTCCTCGCAAGCCTACAAGACCTTAGCAGAGAAGGTTCAAGCCATAGAGAAGCAAGGGATGACTTATCAAAAGCCTACCTTGAACAAAATTCACAATGAACCTCTATGCATGTCAGTGCCTATTCCAGCATATCCTGAGCATTTCAAGATGCCTAGGCTGGACAAGTTTCAAGGAGAGGAAGATGCACAAGAGCACGTGACTAGTTTCCTAGATATGTGCTTTCAGATTGAGAGCAATGATGCTTTGCTCCTATGCACCTTCATCATGACCCTCTCAGGCCCAGCTCGAGAGTGGTTCAACCAACTAAAGAGGCACAACATCACTAGTTTCAAACAACTAGCTGATGCATTTCTTGAATGCTTCTCCTTCGACATCAAGAAGAAGGTAAACTTATCCGACCTGGCCGCTCTAACGCAACATGATGATGAGCCAGTGATGGATTATGGAAAGCGATGGAGGAAAATGATGGCAAAGCTACCATTCTCCATCCCATCCTCTGAATTAACATGAATGTTCATGAAGAATTATGCCAAGCACATTTTGTTATTGCTACAGTTGCAGCAATACCAGACATTCGAAGAGGCTTTGGTGCAAGCCAAGGTAATTGAGGACATCAAGTTATAGGAGGGTAACTTGAAGCTTAGGAATAAGGAGGGACACAAGAAAAGTACTAAGAGACATCAGGCCAAGCTGACCCATGTTAATCAGGTAGTGTTGAACCTTCAAAAGGGAGAAAAAGGGCAACAAAAGCAAAATTATCAAGCCCAACCTCGCCTGCATAGTACGAGCAATGCAACAACAATTACAAGGGTAAAAATAAGGAGCAATGCCCACCTCACATATTCACTCAGTTATCGAAGTCGTTGAATTTAATTTTTCATCAGTTATGTGAGGCGAAGGCTATACACTTACCCGAAGTCAAGATGATAGACCCTAATCAGCCTAAGCCTAAAGGCTATAAAGATGATCAATATTGCATATTCCATAGAACGAAGGGCCACGACATCGAGGTATGTTGGTCCTTCAAACATCTTGTGCAAAATATGATCGAGAGAGGTACGCTTCTTGTCGACAACCCGCAAGCACCTGATAATAAAAATATGGGGATTTACAAAAATCCTTTACCTAATCATGAGGCACCGAGGAATAATGTTGGCCAGGTCAACCAAGTGTGCATCGAACCACCAACCCATGGGTTCATTGGCATGGTCAATATTGTCATGAGGAACATGAGGTATGAATGACCGAATCAACCTCCAACGCCTATTAGGGTCCAAGCTGTGCCTCCTCCAAGGCCAGCCCAATATGTGCCCGACCCACCAACTAGACCGGTGGTGACCATCAGAAGTAGGTTGATTCAAAACCTACAGATAACTCCAACAAAGTTGTCAATATATGAGCTTATTCAATAGTCTCCTAAGCATAGGGAGACGCTTATGGACATTTTAAGGTCCATAGAGGTGCAACCTCAGGATCCCAAAGCATTTACACACTTCATGGGGCACGTGCAATAGTGTTAGGAACCGGTCATTCAATTTCATGACCATAAAATCAAGATGGTTTCCACTATTATAGCAGACCCACCATTGCATATTATCACTTGTGTGAATCACAAACCATTCAAGCGGGTTTTGATCGACATGGGGTCATCGATCAATATCATAACTACCAAGGCGTTAACTCACTTGAAGTTACCCAAGATGCATATCATCCCTTCCACCTTCACGTTGAGAGCGTTCAATGATGCATTATGCTCGATGGTCGGTACTATAGTTTTACCTATCTAGGTGGGACTGAAGACCATCCCGATGATGTGTCACATAATCGAAGGTGCTATGCAGTATAATATACTTCTAGGTAGGCCTTGGATCAGAGAAATGCATTGCATCCCTTCTATTTTACACCAGTGTATCAAATACATTCATGAGGGATAGGTTCACGTGGTGCCTTCGGATGAAGAACCCTTTAAATACGTGAATCTAGCAGATTTGTTAAGGGAATTTGTGCTCCCCTCAATGCACCTGGATGTGCGACCAACATCGCCAATCAAATATCTAGGAGGTATAATCAAAGAAGTGTGTGCTAGACCCACAACATCCGTATCTCAAATATCGAAGCACACAACAACTACTTCCATTAGACCGACTGCATCCACGATACAATGGGATGATAGGAAGTTGAAAGAAAAGGTGGGAAAAAGAAGATAAAGCAAAATCCCAAGTCAGTTATCATTGAAACCCCTACTCCCATGGAAGTAGAGGAAGTTCAAGGAAGAGTCGAAGAGGCACCTCAACCTACTTCACCTGTGTCTTCAACAGGGTCATCTGCATCGTAGGTGACCATCCATTTGGTTAATCTCGAGTTAGGGGAATACATTGTGTAGAATGTGATGTTCACACCGATTATCGAGACTGCACATGACATGGGCCGACCTGAGCCCATCGCCTTCCCATAGGGATGGTGGAACCATTGGGGGTACCACCTAACCAAACCAACTTCATCTATGGAGGGTTAGACCAAATTGCATCTCCCACACCCATGGATGAGGATGATAATGAACCATTCACTATAAATGTTCATTATCTATCTAACCTGAACTATGCCATGTGATACTTTGAGCATTACCATTGGCATGGTTACGATCTCAGACTATTCGAGCAGGGGCGTAAGAGGCCTATAGAACCACAATATCAGTTACCTACTGATAGGTTCAGGTTGGGATTCTATAGTGGAGGACAGGCTAAACTCCTTGCGATATCTCTAGACCACCTATACCTCAGTCTAGGGGGTGAGGTTGACTTCAATCCTTATCACCCTAATCCTTCTATATTCTAGAGGGATAACCAGATGGTGTCTTACATCACCATAGCACCACCCAAGACATATCATGAGGATATCTTGGTGGACATCGGTCCAGATGATTTACCAAGAGAAAACTTGGGTCAACAAATCCATGAGGTAGCCGATGATACAAGCATGCAAGTTCACAGTGATAATCTAGTGATAAATTCTGAGTTGGAAGATCATTCTGATGAGGATACAACAGAATCCATCTATGAGATAGGTGGACCAAGTTGCATATATAAGAGCGATGATGACAATGAGTCCTCAAACAATGAGCTATATGAGGATGAGACTGAGGTTCGCCTATCTGGACCCTCATAACTTATATCATCTATTTCAGAATAATCATCAAGATGATCAAATCCTTAGATAACTATGTGTACATGGGACCCCATATTCCAAATCTCTCAATTCCAGTTGGTAGTGATGAGGTCTCTATTATGATAGTGATGAAGAAGATGAGATAGAGAGAGCCTATTTAGGACCTCCCTACTTACGCTATCATAATGCACCTTACACTATAGAGGATTTGTATAGAGAGATTAATCTCCATCCTCTTCTTAGAGGGAGACCACCGAATCTTAATATGATTTATCATATGGTGTTTCCTGATCCACCAATGTATATGGAGCTCCTTGAGCCCAATGATCCCATCCGATAGTCTATTCATAGACCGGATCCAGAGATCCCCATACCCCTAGAACCACATCTCAAGGATGGTAGTTTTGTTAATGATGAGTCACTTGCACGTGGTCCTAGAGATATAATCCATTTCATCAACATGATCTCCATTTATTTGACCACTCCACTCCACAATCCAGTCGATCCATCCAAACCATTGCATTTAAATGTAGATGCTATCGATTGGGATCACATTGATTCACCTCTAGAGCCTAAATATTTCTTCCCTAATGAAGAAATGTTACAACCTTTCCATTTTGCACCAGGCTGTGCACATGATGTCTATCATGCTGAGGATGCTTCCAATGAGGAACCTATAAACCCAGCAGATGACATCCACTTGATCCCTACGCCTCATCAGCTTGAGGAGGGATCCCATATGTCAGTAGAGGAAACCTTCGAAGTGGATATCAGTAATGATCCCACCAATCCAAGGAAGGTTAAATTTGGAGAAATTTTGACTCCTGATGAGCATGCCAACCTCATCCCTCTACTGAGAGAGAGACCTACTCTCTTTGCTTGGACTTACAAGGATATGTCGGGTCTAGATCCAAAATTGGTTACTCATAACCTTTCGCTAGATCTATCAAAGAAGCCAATCAAGCAAAAACTTAGGAAGATGCATCCAATAGTAGCCTTAATGGTTAAGGATGAGTTGCAAAAGTTATTGGACGTAGAGTTTGTTATCTCCATCGACTATCCAGAATGGGTATCCAATATGGTGCCTGTAGGAAAACCTGATGGAAGGATCCATATTTGTACGGATTTTAGAGACCTGAATAAGGCAACACCAAAGGATTCATTTCCATTGTCGAATATCGATGCTCTTGTAGATGCAACTATAGGTCATGAGATGCTCTCCTTAATGGATGATTTTTCTGGTTACAATCAAATTTAGATTAAGCCCGAAGACCAACATAAAACCATGTTTATAATGCCATGGGGAACATTTTGCTATAAAGTTATGCCATTCAGCCTTAAAAATGTTGGTGCCACATATCAATGGGCTATGACATATATCTTTCATGACTATATGCATAAAATCTTAGAATATTATATTGATGACTTGTTGGCAAAGTCATTATTGCATTCTGAGCATGTAGAGGTCTTAAAGAAGGTCTTCGATCACCTGATAGAGCATAATGTCAGGTTGAATCCTAAGAAGTGCGTATTTGGCATAACTTCAAGAAAGCTCTTAGGATTCATCATTTCAAAATGAGGCATCAAAGTTGACCCAACAAAGGTCAAGGCTATTTTGGAAATGCGTCCTCCCACGAACATCAAAGAATTAAGAAGCCTTCAGGGCAAAGTAGCATCCATAAAGTGATTTATCACTCAATTATCGGATAAATGTCGACCCATGAATCGATGGCTACACAAGGGGGTCCCATTCAATTGGGATGAGGACTGTCAAGCAACCTTTGCTGAGATAAAGCAATACCTGGTGACGCCACCAGTGCTAGCTCCACCAAGGCCAGATGTGCCATTTTTGCTATATATATCGACAACCGAATTTGCACTGGGAACCATGTTAGCCCAAAAGAATGTGCAAGACAAAGAACAGGCCATATATTATATTAGTCGAACCTTGGTGAGCTATGAGCTCGGATATGCATATGTGGAAAAGCTATGTTTAGCAGTAGTGTTCGCTACCAAGAAATTGTGACACTATATGTTGAGTCATACGACATATGTCATATCCAAACAAAATCCTTTGTAGTATATGATGAGCAAGACATATCATAATACACGTACTACAAAGTGGATCATGCTACTGATAGAATTTGATTTGGAATTCATAAGCCAAAATTCCATTAAGGGACAAGTCATAGCAGATCAACTGGCTGAGGCACCTCTCAAAAATAGTAGGCCCCTCACCATAGAGCTTCCTGATGATGTAGTCTTTGCCTTATCAGAAGCACCCAAACTCGAAGAATCAGACAACAAAGCCGATATGACCTTGTTCTTTGATGGTTCAAAGTGTGAGCAAGGGGGTGGTGCAGGAATAGTGTTGTTCACGCCACAAGGAGCTCCAATGCCCTTGTCATTCAAGTTGGACTTTCCTTGCACTAACAACAATGTTGAATACGAAGCCCTAATTTTGGGTCTCCAAACAGCTATCGCCATGAAGATAAAAAGGCTAAATATCTTTGGTGATTCCCTTCTCATTGTGAACCAAGTTAAGGGACTATTTCAATGTCGATGTCCGATATTGAAAGCTTACAAGGATCTTGTTGACACATATCTAGCTCGACTGGAATGGTATGACATCGAGGCAATCCCTCATTCATCCAATAGATTTGTAGACACAATGGCATCTTTGGGATCTCTAATCCCTCAGAATCCATCTACCGATTTCACTACCATCCATGTAAAAATGTTGTCACATTCTATTGTGCAACGTGAAGCATTGGATAACAAAGAGTCAATCAACATGATTCATGTAGAACCAAACCATGAGTGGTTCTACAGAGCTAGAGACTTTCTGAAGAGAGCATCCTAGGGGTCTTTGATCTCATAGGATCTGATGGGGAGTGGTACTACCATTCACCATAGGGTTGTTTCCCAGTCTGCATTTGTAAATGTAGAACCATAGGGGGAGCATGTTGTCTTGTCAGTCGAGGCCGAAGCTTATCATAACTGGACATCATAGATATATGACTTCCTTAAACTTGGTATAATCCCTCAGGGATTATCGCATGCCACAAAATGCACATTCAAATAGAAAGTGACAAAGTATGTCTTGTTAGCAGACATCCTATACCATAGAAGCTACGATGGAGTTCTCCTTCATTGTCTTGAGCCCCAAGAGTCATCTTGGGCAATTTTAGAAGCTCACGATGGTACGTGTGGTGGCCATTTTAGTGGCATGGCTATCATCAAGTGCATCCTTCGTATGGGTTATTATTGGCCCACTATGGAGAAGGATTGCAATGTGTATGTCAAGAAATGCATTAAATGTCAGCATCATGCTAATCTTATGCACCTACCATCATAGGCCTTACAACCCATTCAAGTGGCTTGGCCATTTGCTCAATGGGGACTAGATCTCATAGGTAAGATCTCTCCTCCATCATCGGGTCGACATACTTTTATTATTATGGCTACTGAGTATTTCACTAAGTGGGTGGAAGCTATTCCCTTAACAATGACAACTAGAGCGCGTATTGCTGAGTTTATACTCACCAATATCATTAGTCATTTTGGGATACCATCCAAGATAGTTTCGGATAATGGAACGTCATTTAAGAACAAAACTATGAGAGCTTTGACATCTAAATATAGAATCAAACACAATTTTGTGACTCCATATTATCCGCAAGCAAACGGGTAGGCTGAAGCTTCAAATAAGACAGTGGTCTCCATCTTGAAAAATATGGTACAAGAGCACCACAAATATTGGCATATCCAGCTACCCCTTGCATTATGGGCTTACAGGACTAGCATTCGGACACCCACTAGGGCAACTCCATTTTCACTAGTATATGGCACTGAGGCCATTATACCCCTAGAGTTGGAAATTCCAATGTTGCGCATCGCATTGAAAGAGTTCATTGATGATGACACTGCATGACAAGCTCACCTAGATCAATTGATGCTACTTGATGAACATCGCATGAATGCCCTTGAGCACCTCCACATTTATCAAGAGCACTTAAAATGAGCTTACAATAGCAAAGTCCATCTGAGAGACTTTGAGGTTGGTGATCTTGTGCTGAAAGAGAACCAACAGAACTCAAATTTACCACAAAAATGTGAGACAAATTTATGGCTAACTAGTTAGGTCCTTATATGATCTCGAAGAATATTGGACCTAGGACATATCACTTGACATCGCTTGGAGGAGTTGAAGAGCCTGAACCTCTCAATATCCTTCATATTAAAGTGTTCTATGCCTAAGAACCAAAAAGGCTCCAAAGGCATCTGTAAGCCCTTTGGTCATCTAAAAAGGCTCCAAGGGTTTTTCTTATTAAAAACTCCTTGGTCAATCCAAAAGGCTCCAAGGGTTTCTCAAAACCGCTTGGTCAATCCCAAAAGGCTCCAAGGGTTTCTCAAAACCACTTGGTCAATCCCAAAAGGCTCCAAAGGCATCTATTAGCTCTTTGGTCAAACCAAAATGTTAAAATCCATAAAAAATTGGAAAAATATCAAAAATAAAAAACATTTGCATTTCATTTGCATCATTGCATTGCATTTCATTTGCATTTCATTGCATTGCATTAGGCATATTCATCCATCGCACTTGCATTGGAACAAATTGTGTTAACAATATTACAAATGACACCATGTTTGTATCTCAATCATGCATCTATGCACTATATTTTTCATCTATTTATCACCCTTGTGAGTAATTATGTTTTTCAACACAACCCATATTGTTGCTATGAAGAATATACTAGGGTTTTCTGATCATTCAACCATACCTAGAGGTCTTCTCAAGAGTTGATAGAAAGCTTGCTTTGCTTTTGTAGTTGAGGTCTAGTTAGTATAGCCCTTAGCATATCAGAATCCTATCACTAATCAACAAATTAAACAATCCTAATAAGGACTAGGGGAAGATGAAAGCCACGAAGCAGGACCAGGTATCCTGAGGTGAAAATATTTATTCTTGCTTATCCCCCTATGCGGACGGTATGGGAAATGTTGGCAATTGGAAAAAGGACAAGTTTATTCCCTACCCAGAATCCCTTGCTTACATTAAAATGAGCAATATCCTAGAGTGATATCCCAGATCAATCCTCCATATTGATACCCTAGATCGATATCATAGATCGACATCCCAGATTGATATCCCATATTGATATCATAAGATCGATATCCTAGATTGATATCCCAGAAATAGTTTCCCAAAGTAAAATCCCCAAAGGAAGTTTCTGAAGAAAATTATCAAATGTAAATCCCAAAAAGTCAGATCAAATGAAGATCAAATTGTACAAAGAAAGTAAAATCAGTATCAAATCCCTTGCTCAAGAGAAAAAAGGAAAGTACAAAATAAACAGTGATTTTTATCACTATAGTACAAAAATAAACAGTGATTTTTATCACTTTATATGAGCAAGTATCCCAAAAAATTGAAGAAAAGAAGGGGGTGAGCTTGAATCCCTGGAATTGTCAGCACTACTGTACCTTACGCATGATGATATGTCTGATGCATTAGCATTTCGCTTATGTGCAGACCAATGTTTGAATGTGGAAGAGCTAGCTTCAGGTGTCCTGTATCGCCTAGTGGTCTAGTCCAACTAAAATCTAAACCTAGGATTGGGTAAGACATTTGTGGACCCCGATCTTAGCAATGGGCTGAAAGAATCCCACCTGACATCGGGGTATGCTTGTGCCTTATCAAATATACTCACTTGCACACATAGGGATAATGAATAGTTAGGGCCTATCCTAGCGAAAACCTTATGTTTCAGAAGTCTAGTGTGGTTAGTATACAACTTTTGATCAGTCAACTAGGGTGTTTGAGTCTCATGGTAAACCTCAAAAATTCCCAAATAGCAACAATCAAATTTTCAAATGCAATCATCAAACATCAATTTCTTTTATGAGAGTTTGTTTATTAGAATTATTTGTACTATATAATTAGATACCGGATGGATGTCAGAAATGATATTTAGATGGCCACTGATTATATTATACATATTATTTTAATTTACAAAAGCTTATGAACAGAAAACATACATCATTACATCTCACATATGGGTGTACTATCTTTCACAAAGAGATAAAGCAACTACAATCCATGATTGTTATACATTATGTGGTGTCATCCATTAGATTGTTAAAACCTCATATCATATTGCATACATTATGTTTTAAGTGATTAAAACATACATGTCCATTTACAATAGACTCAATATCATCAAAAATACATGCAATACATACATGGCATGAATCATGTCATAAACAACATAAAGTAAATGCATACAAGTGAAGCAGATCAAAATTGCATTTAACATCAAACATTGCATTCGTATACATAGCATCATAAAGTAGTCCATCTACACATGTATATCACTACATCCACATCATATAGCTAGTGCATGTCATCCATACATCACATCATATAGCAATAAATCAAATATCTGCATTGCATCCATGTGCATAACATAAACATAAAATACCAAAAATAAAGTACACATATAATGAGATGAACTATCATATCATATATATATATGTGTCAAGAGTACATAGTATCAAGGTATATCAAAATGCCCATAGGCTACAACTATGTAGGTCCTCGACCTTACACTCAAAAACTAGTACATAAACAAAATTCTGTACAAAATAGCTATGAGCTACCTCGTGCTCCCACCTCCTGGGTCACTCTATGAGTCCATGCACCATTAGCTCAATATCTATGATCCTCTTCAGTCCGATGAATCCTATGGCTCGAGCTAGCAGAAGACTACCCTGTCTCCCTGGTCCTAGATCTGGTCCTCTGAGTCCCTATAGTGTGGGTATCCTCTAGTACCTCCCCACCTATCAGCCTGATGTAGCCCTCCAACTAGGAGATGTGAGCTACACACACTGTATCTCACTCATTACCCTCCTCCATGAGGGAATGAAGCCTCCTGATCTCTACCATGGGGTCACGACCTACTGGTAGTAAAGAAGATGGTGCTATGGGAGGCACCATGATAGCCTATGTAGATGAGGGGCCCCCATCATTACCCTTAATAAGTCCCTCTTAGTAGTCATGACACTCAGTTATGCCTATGCCAGATCTCGCTCGCCTATGAGCTATGTGATCCGAGTGTCTACAACAATAGCCTATGCATGGAGAGCTATCCTCTCCTCCTCATATCCCTACCACTACCTCTCACCATGAGTTAGCTTCACCTCTAGAGTGGTGATAGAAGTATCCCTATGTAGAATCTAAGTCTGTAGTCTCCCAACCTAGCTCTAGAGGTCGACAATCTAGGCTCTCAACTACCCAATCTCATTGTCTAGAGGTGCCTCACCCTCCTCTAATACCTCCTCCTCTACCTCCACCTATGGGCCCTCCTCTATAGTGGCCCTAGTGCCCCATGCACCCTCTATCCTCTAGTGGGTCCTACACCCATGAGGGTCCACCTCTACGCCCTCTACTATGAATCCACCAATTGGTCAGCCTAGAGGACCCTCTCCATGCCACTAGAAGTCTGCCCACCATCCATCATAGTCAGGAGTAGTGCCTACATCCGCCTGGCCTGACTCCTGAAAGTCATCATCCTCATCCCCCAAGGGAGTCACCTAGGGCCATGTCAGGTCCCTCTCGAGGACCAAGCATCTATAGATGAGTGGCAACTCTGGGACATCCTACCGGATCCCAAACTACCTCAACATGAGAGTAGAAGTGGTACTCATGTATGTCGCCTTTCGATCGAAGATCCATCTATCTCTACATGCTCGATGTAGGTCCCTATCCGCCTATCCAGGTCGGATAGTCCATATACGGTCACCACCATATATGCTGAGGATAGAGCTATGCAAATCTAGAAATATAGTGCTCTAGGTCTCCTACATGAGACCTACTCCTAAAGCCCTCTCGCTCCCAAGGCCAAAGTGGTATAACACTGACTCTCATCATCGATGTTAGTGATCGACATAGGTAAATCAATAGGGTGCTCAATCAAGATGTGCTGCTAGCCCCAAACCTAGAGGAGGATGTTACAGTTGATGTCGACTCTACTAATGTGTGATCTGATACAGCTCATGGTAGAGCTATGCTAGTAGGGCACTCCCCCATGATAGAATGAGAGGATCTCAGGTCGAGCTCACCATCACCTCTCTAGTCCGAGCCAAGAGGTTCCAAGGGAACCTCACACCTGAAGAATCTGGGAGGACTATCTGAATAATCAAGAGCATAAATACAGCCTCCCACTATGAGAAGAATCGGGCCTCGAACCACTCTTCGACATGGATGCCTCCATGGGCATTACGGTCCTACGCCTCAATGCTCCATCTCCCAAATATGGCATCAAATACGACCTTCCTGGCCATGGTAGGAGAAGAGGTGATAGGCTCACCATAAATCGTAGATGAAAGATGTGGTACACATCCTCCAAAGTAATAGTCATCTCACCCATCGATAGGTGAAATGTGTTGGTCCATGCATCCCAGTGATGGGCCAAGGTAGTCAGATATGCCTGATCAATATGGATGGTGGGGAGGTCCAAGATGTAACCGAACCCCACAGTAGTGAACCACTCTCGCTCCTCATCAGTGAGATCACCATGGAGGTCATGAAGGAGATCGGTCTCCCTCGCTCTATTAGTCAAAGTCTGAGAACAAAAATAATAAACAAGAAAAATAATGAAAAATAATTCTAAAATGTCAAAACAAATCAAAAAATGCATAAAAATACAAAAACATGTAAAAACATGATCACCAATTTCAAAAACATCAGAAAAGCATTCCAAAAATGCAACAAATGACATTAAGTGCCTAGAAAAACTCAAAAAAATTAAAAATTTTAAAATTTCTAAAATTTGGGCATCTGGGTCGAAAGATCGGCCAATGGTCAAAAATTTGACCATTGGGATTTGAATCCCATCATGGTGACACCCATGGCCCCCAATCTACCAATTGGGGCACGCGACTGCCACCCACGGCTAAGGAGAGAAACCCTAAATGGGTCTGCCCTTCCCAAAAAAACCTCCTAAAAATTAATAAACCCCCCATCTAATCTAACCTACGCTAAATCCTAACTACAGTGAAGTTCATTACCAATAGTTTAGTGTAGTTCATTTACCAATTAATTAATGAGGTTAATTTTACATCCGATAATGACAAGCGAGGTCTCAGTTTGTGAGTTACCTTAGAAGCACCGACTCCTCCACTGGTCGAGGCTTCGCTGATCCACCATCGATGTGGAGAACGGGAAGTGTGTCGAGTTTTCGATAACGTTCCATGTCAGAAAGTAGTTTTTACCTCCCAGAGCTCTCAGTTTTACTATCACTGTCAAGTAAATAATGAAAATTTACAAAGTAAAAAATCTTATATAATTTTCAATTTTGATGCGGCCCATGGTTGACATCCGTGGTCCCCGGATTAGGGTTTTACCCATGGTTGCCATCCATGGTTAAGGAATTGGCCCACTTCTGACAAGCATGGTTAGCAAACTATATTAATTGCTCCAAATTCCCATCATGGAAAGCCTTCAAAGGTCAAATCAAGGATATTAATCAGACCAGATAATTCAAAAAATTCAAAATTAACAAAAAAATCAAATAAATCAAAAGCCAAATGCACCTCGTATTCAGTTATTTACCCTATACACTTGGCGGTTGCAACGACTTGCGATCCATGCAATCCGACAAGATGAGTAAATTACCATAAGGACATTTGGGGTAAATTCATCATTTCTGAATTGTTATGTTTCATTTCAATCCCTAAGAAGGCCTACACAGTCGGACTGCTCCACGGGAACGAGATATTCATCATAATTCTCCTATGACACTTTTTAGCATATCATCGACATTATGATTCACTACAAGCCTAATGGACATTGCTATCATTTTGATTCCCTAAGAAGGCCTTCATGGTTGGACCGCTCCATGGGATAGGAATATGCAATTATTCTAAATGGTGTAATCATAGCTGATTAGGCCTTGCCAAGTATTCAAATGCTAAATCTTAATTTGTGCAAAGATCATTCATAGTGGTCAAGCGACCTCGTCGCTTCATTTAATTGTCATTACCCTCATCGACTCGTCGCTTGAGGGGGTAGTCATAATATCAAATCATAATCAAAGTCAATAGTAGATCCCTTGATCTTGTCAAAATTGTGTTCATCCTTGCGAATCATTGCTAAAGACTATCATAAGCTTACCCCTTTGCTTGGGGAAAATAGCAAATATGATAGTTAGTTTGTAACTCTCATCCTTTCGGATTGACAGGCATGAAAGCCTACTTGGCATTGATGCTATCCGAATGTCTGATGATGAGTGCAAACTTTTTCAAATTTAAGCCTTCTACCGAGTTAGAAGCAATGATTCGAGGATGCACATCCTTTTGTTGGACTCGGGGCATCTAATGTTGATCAGATCAATGATCATCATCCAACCTACGACATCATTTTAGGAGGTCTAGTTTTGCTCAACGTTGTTCAAAATCATAATGCATCTCAAAAGGGGCATCTGTAGACACCTAAAACATGTCATGTCAAGGTGACTACTCATATGGGACATGCTAGAAGACCATATGGAAGACCTTTGGATAGATCCAAGGTATAGCAATGGTTTTTACCACTCATTTGGGCACCTTTGCCTAGTCAGTGCTAGCCACTGCTGACACCCATGGTTAGTAGTGCTCACCATGCATGTCATCCGTGGTCAGCACTCAGAATCAGTTGGCCTTCATCCGACCCAAAGTTGGTTGCAATGGCCAATTGGTTGCATATTGGAGCGGTTTGAGCGAGGAAGGTTCTGGATCCTTCCATCCAACAAGCTCAACTGCCCAATATTGATCTTGGCTTCATGAGGAAGCCACCCCTAGCCCTGGGCCAATGCTATAAGATCCCCCTCCGAATTGGGGATAAGTCTAGAGAGAAGCATAGTCAATTGAGTAGCGAAGCCCTATCGAATTGCATAGCCAACTACATGCATTGAGAGGGACACTTTTGCTACCCAATTGGAGATCAAATTGCCATGGAAGCCCTAGGAGCCTAGGAGAGCCAAGAAACGCAAATCCATGCAATTGGTGCACAATCTGAACAATTCAACCACCAAACCTATCAGAGGACATAGAGGCGACCCTTGGACATCAATTTGACAAGGTGGATCAGAGAGAAAGCCCTAATTCTGAGGGCAAGTTTACTCAGAGCTCCATCGTGGCTGTCAGCCATGGTGAACAGTGCCACCCGCATCAGACCCACGATGAGCAAATGACTACAGATCCCCTTGTGCTCTTTTTTGTAGATTAATTAATTAGATCATATTATGCTTAGTATAGGTTTAATTGGCATTTTAGAGACATATGACCGATGGAATTAAGCATTTTAAGTAGATTTACCTTCATTTTGTCAATTTGGTAATTAGTGCAATTGTGGGTTATTTCATGCGTTTATGCTTTCTATTTGATAAACTAACCCAATAGATAGATAGTATTTGCTTTCTTGCACATGTTTGATGGCAACATTTCATGATTAATATAGGTTTACTATGTTTTATTCATTTTCTTGATTACATGCTTGTTATGGCATCTTTTTGTGAAATATCCTTTTAAAGCCTCATCAAGAGAGGCCTCCTTTGTTTTTAATGTTTCTTGTTGTTTATTGCATGCAGGACTAACAGGGTTTTGGGATGCAAGGCAACAAATACCTCTAATCGTGGAGAAGAGGGTCATCGACACCCTAGAGCAGTTCGTGTCACCCTAGAAGGCATTTGATTCACATCTACCCTTGAGAGGGATTAGACGCTATTGTAATTGATGTATCAAATGGGTATCCCTAAGAGGGACGAATATGTAATTTGACTCCATTGAAATTAATAAAGGATTCCTTGTATTCGTTTCATTTCTTGTTGTCAATTTATGCATGCCTATTTGTTTATCTTTTATCAATTGCAATAGTCAGCCTAGGTGTGAGCCATTTTTGGTGGTTACACCTTCTTATCATACGGATATAGAGGGGTTTTGAAGTCCCCTGCAATGATCCATGGGATGCCTACAAAGACATGCTTGATTTCACTCAATTCCCTCCATAACCTTCATCTTCTAGCCACAATAGTGGGTGCATAGACATTTGTAATGATCTAGTGGGAATTATCCTCCTTCGCAAAGAAGTGGATAGCACAAAATCTATCATTTGAGATAATTTTTTGTCCTTCCAATTTATTTGGGTCTCAAATACACATCATTCCTCCTAAGGAGCTCATTGAGGGTTGAGCAACAAAGTTCACTCCTCTCCAAATCTTGTCTTTAACCATTGCTAAGTTTACTTCTACCACCTTTGTCTCTTGTAATAGCAAAATGTCTAGGTGATTATCTCTTCTCAATGTTTGTACTAATCTGTCTTCTAGTATCGTTGAGACCTCATACATTCCATGACAAAACCTTCATTTTTTATATTTAGCTATTTTCTTCCCTCTCCCAACCAGATTGATGACGGTTTGTGTTCCTTTAGCTATTTCTGTCATTGTTTCCCTCTTTCTTACCTCTCTTAAAGGGGGTCTACCTATAGTGTGTTCATTACCAACATCCATGGGAGTTCTCTTTGCTTGATTCCTAGTCACCCTTGAGGGCGTCATCGAAACCTCCTTTGAACCGAAATCCTCCCGTATTGGAGCTATAGGCTTCACCTCTATCTTTTTTAGGATCTTCTTATCTTCCCTTAATGCTTTTCCAGCTTCATCCTACCTGTCTCGATTTGTAAGAATCATGGTAATAGGGTTAACCTCTACATCCACTTCTAGAGGTTTTATGCTTTCCTGTTGTACCCCCTCATGATTCACCCATTGTGTCTCCTCCACAAATTCCACAACTTTGGCTAGGTCTCCCATTTCGACCTCTTCAACTCCTCTCAAGCAAGCAAAAGAGTTAGGGTCTACAAAGTCAAGGGGTTCCACAGCTCCAAGGGGGGCTGGACTACCACAACTCCATAAGAGGGATCTTCCATGTGTTCCTCCTCAGCCACCACATTCGGCTGGTGTGAGGTGCTTTCTTCCTTCTTATTATCCACCACGAGATCTATGTGTTTATCCTGCTTTACATCTTTACTCTCCTTCCTCTGCCAGAATTTCTTATTGGGAGCTTTCTTCTTTCGGTAGAAGCTTGAGATATGACCTCTCCCTTTACAAAGATCACAAAGGGGCAGGATATTTTCATACTCCAGCCTCTGAGTCAAGGTTCCCACTAGGGATGTTAGGTTTATTGTTTCCAGAAGCTTTCTATCTAGATCAACATTAACACAAATTCGAGTAAACACCATACAGGACTTTAGCCCGATTACCCTATCAATGGTAACAAAGGTACCAATACCATTTGCAATAGCCATTAAAACTTTATCATGCCAATATTGAAAGGGAAGGTGAGGTAATATTACCCAAAAAACAATTGTGTTGAGAGTTTGGGTGTGAGGATTAAAATCCACATCCCATTTTCTGAGAAATAGGCTACGCTTCCCCATCGACCATGGTCCTCCACCTAGAATGTTTTGCATGTCACTTACCTCAGTAAGTTTAATCATGAAGAACCCATTTGGGAGCACCATAATCTCCATGCAGCCCGCTAGTTTCCATCTAGCGAAGGCCCACCTTTGAATAGTGTCTATATCTAGCCTTACCCCAAAAAACTTGCCCACCAAATTGTGTTCCCCTTCTGCCTTCATGTTCAAAATTATCTCCTAGGAAATGTTGAGAATGCCATCTTTAACTCTCAAGTTTAAGTCGCTTACCAACAGAGGAAGAGTAGTAGCAGGTTTAGAACCATGTACCACCTAGGCCCAAGAGCGTTTCTATCCCACTTTTGGGTTCTGATTCTCCTAACTGTTGTCTGCATTTGATTCATCCTGTCCCTTCTCTAGAACCATTTTTTTGGGAGGTTCTTAGATTTTTCTTCCTAGAAAGCCATTCTCTAGCTCTTCATCCAAGGCCCCATTCGTTGACGTACCTTCCAAGGCCCTAGTATGGCCCTGCCCTACTCTAATTCCTGTGCCAGCCGCTCCCCGTCAGTATCCAGTTGCTCCAAACCCTGGTTCGTTCGCTCCTTTTCCTGCCCGTTCCATTTTTATTCAAATACCCATTTATGGGTTGAAAATAATTGAAAACCCTATTTTTTGAGTTTTCTTTTTTTCCCCTTTTCAGGTTTTGACCCCTCGCTGGTTATTCGCCCTGCCTGCTACTCTTGTCAACTAGGTCCGAGCAAAATTTTTTACTACTGTTGTTGCTCGCCACCACCGTTGCTTCCAGCTTCGTTTATTATTTTTTCTGCTCCTTGTGCACAAGGATTTTCGTTATGCTTCATATCATACAATTTTAGCTCTTAGCAATGAATTAGATTACAAATTCAACATTTATCTTAATATCAAAACCTCAAATACATAAGTAAACTTAACCTTAAGCTAATATAACAATAAAAGTTGTAAGGATAATTACAAGTCTATATAGTGAGTTTAACCATAACAAGTTTAACTGCAACAGCCCTCAAACCTATCCAATCTTATATCATACAATATCTTAGCCATAAATTATATTATACTTCAACAAACTCTATAATAAACAAACAAATATAGAAAAATCATTAAAAAAATTGTCATTTTTAACTAATCTAGTTTTTTTACATGTTTTTATGCTTTGATTCAAAAATTTAAGTGTTAAAGAAAATTATGTTTTTTATTCTTATTAAAAATTATAAAATGAAAATAGAAATTTAGATGATCTATGAGGGATATTGTAGTGATAAGTTTTTAGGTTTTCATGTAGTGATAAAAATTATAAAATGAAAATAGAAATTATGTTTTTATTTTGGTTTTGTGGAAATACAGAATGGATTTATTTTCAGGTACGGGTATCGGAAATGGACGGAGGGAGAGAAGCAGTCGCAGTTTGTGGTGTGGCGCGACATTGGGACGCGGATGGGAATACGAGATATTCCGGAGACTGTGGAGGAAATGGAACGCTTTAGTAGACAATACGAAGGCCAGAAGATGGTATATTCCGATTCGAACAAAGTGATTGGGGATGCCACGTTGGATCTACTATTATCGAATGCGCCTGCTTTCCTCCGCCCCTCTGGCAGACGGGTGGTCTTTGCTTTGTTCGATGAGAGGCTTCTGGACGCCATGGGATATCCACGCCAGCCTTACTGGCTTGTGTGGACTGTTGAGAACATGCTGCGGTTCTGCTGTGGCACTCTTGTGCGCTGGTTTTTGCCACTGAGGCCGCTGGGCTGGTCAACGGTGAGGATTCCACTGGAGGAGGGGGATGCGAATGGAGATATGGTGTACAGAGTGAGATATGACGTGTACAAACCAGGGACGTATCCAAATGGTTAGAGGATCACAGAGTTGGGAAACGCCAAGGTCGGGCAAGTGGGTGAGGTGGGTGAGGGAGGTCCGTTGTGTCCCTTCACTAACGACATCACCAATAATATTGTTTTAGAGATAATGTAACGGTTTAAGCTTTGGTTTTTTTTGGGAGGTATAAAGTTCAAACCGTAGCGTGTGTGTATGACTGTGTTAATCTCCTATAGGTAAGTTTAGCTTCAGCCTTGTGAGGGGTCATGTGTATGGTTGTGTGTTAATCCCTGTTAATAAGTTTAGCTCTCGGCTTTAGAGTGTTAATCCTATGTTGATAAGTTTACTCGTTGTTTAATCCCATATTAAGTTTACCAGTCGTGTTAATCCCTTATGATAAGTTTAGCTTTTGGCCTTGCAAGGGGTCATGTGCATGGTTGTGTGTTAAATCCCTTATCGATAAGCTTAGCTCGTGGTCTTAGTGTGTTAATCCTTATTAATAAGTTCAGCTCCCTGTCTTAGTTATTAATAAGTTCAGCTCCCGGTCTTAGTGTATCCTCTATTAATAAGTTTATGGTCACATTACCCAAATAAAATAATAATAATAATTTTTATTATTCAATTTTTACATTCATTTTTGTTTATAGCATTAATAATAATGTGTGAATCCTTTTGAATTGAAGCATATTTTTATCATTTTTATTGTAATTTTAGTTCTTATAAGAAGTGTTTAAGCCTCTTCATAGTTAGTTGAAGTTTCATTTGATTATGAGTGAGGAATATTTGTTCTTTATTATTTTAAAAAAACATCATCTTCATCAATTTTCTTGAATTTTCTTTAGAAGCACCATCAAAATACATTTCCATTTTACTATGGATTGAAGTAGATCCTTTGTTTTAATTTCACTATCACAAATGACTATTTCATGTATGTTCAAATCCTATAACCAGGTTGTTACCACCTCTTTTTCCATACTTGAGACTTCCCATGAGTTCCATATATGTAAATATTTTACAAGAGAGACAATAATACAATTTCAAACTTGGGCATGATTTTCAAATTTACTTTTTAAAATTCTATTATTCCTTTCAAACCATAAATTTCAACAAATAATTGTAGGGTCAATCCTCTGTAGAATACATAATGTTTTAGCTTTGAAATAATTAATCCAACATTCCATTGACAATTTCAATGTTGATGGAGCTATCCATTTTTTTTTTTTACTTTTTAAAAAAGTAACCTCAAATGGTATGAGCAAATGGACAATGAAGAAGAAAATCGTCTAATGTTTCTAAATCCTTCTCACAAGGCAAATATGAAATGTCTATGATATCCTCTTATTTGTAGACTCTCTTCTATAAGAATCTTACTTTGAACTGCTAACCGAAGGTATGTTGAGGCCTCAGGGAGAGCCTATAATGACCTAACATTCTTCCAAGGAAAATCTTTGGGAGTAGAAAAAATTGATTGCTCTAAATCATCATATCCCAACTTGACCAAGTATCCACCATATTTTGATAGATTCCAAACCAAATCACCCTTTCATGTAGAAATCAACAAACAAAACTTTTGAAGCATATTTTGAAGTTTATTTGTAATTTGTTTTTTGTCTCCTTCAACTAGGTTACTAATAGAGCATCTTTTGAAGTTTATTTGTAATTTGTTTTTTCTCTCCTTCAACTAGGTTACTAATAGAAATCCATGAACTGAAGTTGTTGCTCATATTAATATCGTCTTTGACCTTTGGACCTTTACAAGCTAGGCATTCCAGTTTTAAGTCAAAGATAAGAGGATAAGGCTTTAATCAAGCATCAGACTAAAAAATTGTATAATTCCCCTCATTGACTAACCATCTAATATGTTTCTTTATAAATTGAAAACTATTTGATATGAAGTTCCATGTTGACAATCCTTTCGACAAAGTTCTTTCCCTAAAATTCCATTGCATCAAGAGAACCTATATATTTTTTAAGTAATATGTTTGCCCAATTCTTTACTTGATCTTAGAATAATCACCACCCAAGCTTTACCCCTAAGGCCAAACTCATAAGTCGGCAATTTCATAAACATGCACCTCTAATATTCTTTCCTTTGCAAACCCTATCCCACTTATAAAGAGGAAACCTAAATTTTTCCTCACATCCCTTCCAAAGATTGATTGCAATGTAGTCTTTATGAGTTGTAGCCTTCCTACCATGGTTAATAACTTACCTTTACAACTTGCTAAACAAGCTTTCATTCTATCCAAACAAGAGATACAAAGCTCCTTATTATTTCCTTTATGGGACAAAGGAATGCCTAAGTAGGTTGATGGAAAATTTTCAATTTTAAACCCTAAAATGTCCATAATAATTTTTTGTAAATTTAGAGAAATGTTAATGAAAAACCCTATATTTTATAGTATTGACCTACTGTCTAGTAGCCTTCTGACAACATGATAATATTGATTTAAATTCCATGGTATGAATGATTGAGGGTTGGCTCAAAAGAAAAGTATAATCAACAAATTGGAGATGATATTCGAAGGGACCATATTTTACAACCTGAATACCTTTCATTTTCCCTTCATTTTTCCCTTTCATAAAGCTCTTTCTAATGCCTATACAAGAATAATGAATATATAAGGAGATAGTAGATCACTTTGGAAAACTCCACAAGTTGACTTAAAGTAACCAATAGGAGAACCATTGATCAAAATAGAATATTTGGCTATGTTATAAGAACATTTAGTCCATTCACCCTAAATATATTCAAAACCAAACTTTTTGAGAATATCATGTAGAAAACTCCAAGAAACCCTATCTTATGCTTTGTTCATATCTAATTTCATTAACATACCTAGTTTTTCATGGAATGAAGAGAATGTATGGCTCCTATGCAATGATATACAATCAATAATGTGTTTACCATGAACAAAACCATCTTGTTCCTCTAAGATAACACAATCTAGAATGTCTTTCAAATTGTTTGCCATAATTTTTTAAATAATCTTATAAATTATATTATAGTCCTATTGGATGAAAATTATCAAAATATTTTATCTTGCCTTTCCTAGAAACCAACGAAGAGATATTGATCTCACCTATTATAGCCTTCCTTTTCCTATCCTCTTCAATCTAACTAACATATCACTCTTCAATAAATCCTAAAAAAATTAAAAGAAAATTACAAGAAATCCATCAAGACTAGGTGCCTTGTTAGGTTTGATAGATAAAATTGCTTCATGTAGCTCAAGGTTATGCATAAGGGTTTGGACTCAAAATATACTTCTAAAAAAATGACAAATCCTAATCAAAATCAAGGTGAATCAAGGCGAATCCTAATCAAATCAAATCAATCATCTTCACACCAAAATTTGGGGTATTTGAAGCCCTAAAAAGTAAGTTCATCTTTGGAGCAAATTTTGACCTATTAAATCACCTTATAACTCACCATTAGATCAGGCTCAAAAAGAGCTTTTCAACGAGTACAAATATGCCTATGTTTAGATATATATTGTGGTGAATTGACCCTAAGAAAAAATTGGTCCCAAAAATTTTAGGCGAATGGGCCGACGTCGAGGGTCCTCATATTCGCCAATTTTCAATTTTGGAAATCGTTTGCCCAATTTGCGAATATTCACCATTGTGCATAACCCTGATGTAGATCCTCCATATAAAGTTTCTTCATCAAGCTTTCATTTTGTCCCTATGTGATAATTTATGGAATATTTTGTAAAAGCTTAACTTATGACTCCTTGTATTGCCTAGTACCTAACAAAATAATTTTGAATAAATTAATAGCTTCCTTCCTTATATCTTCTTCTTCCTCAATATTTCTTCCACCTGGAGTTAAAATGTTTTTGATGTGACAAATATTTTTTTCCTATAGCATTTTTTTTTGTTTTTCTATCTCCTTCCTTGAGCTATTTCTCCGTAGATTTTTGGAACCAATATAACTCATTTTTCAATGCATTATGATAATTATAATCTTGATCCATTCTATTAGTTCCTACTATCTCTTGTAATTTTTTTACCTTGAATTCAAATTCTTTCTTTTCTTTGATAATGTTACCAAAATATATGTCATTCCAAATATTCATTTGCTCCTTAAAATATTTCATCTTTTGAACAAACCTATACTTATATGATCCTCCAAACTTTGTTTTATCCCACCATAACATAACCATCTAGAAGAAAATGGGGTCTTGGAGCCACATAGACTAGAAACAAAATGGCTTTGGATGACCATTATTGGGTAAGTCACAAGTTTAAATAATGGGTTTGTGATCCGATCCTGCTTGCAATAAAATATCTAAAGAGATTGTATACTGTGTTTGCATCCATTTGTTGGATAACAAGAATCTATCCAATCTTTCTACTATATGAGTTCTCCCAATTGTTGGAAATATTGAGCATATTGAGTTGTCATTGATGTCAAAGGATTGATGTCAAGAGTTGTCATTGATGTCAAAAGGTTGCATGGTATTCAAAGCAAAAATATTCTTCAAGGCAAGGTATATCTAAAAGCAAGGAAAATTGTTGTAAAGAAAAGGTTTATAATATTTATTTTAAATATTATAAAGAAGAACAAAGAGGTTTAAGAGTTACTTGGAACAAAGTGGATTGGGCCAAAGGTTTAAAAGAGAAGGTAAGGTTTAAATAATTAAATGAGAAGGCCAAGGGTTAAAAGAGAAGGCAAGCCAAAGGTTTAAAAGAAAAAGAAAGGTTTAAAAGAGAAGACAAGGCCAAGGTTTAAAAGAAAAGAATTATAATATTTAAATATTATAATGAAAATATTTGTAAATGCTTGAAGCAAAAGTTTTTATGGAGGACAAAGTTTTTAAGGCAAAAGTTATAATATTTAAATCTTTAGATTTAAATTATTATAATATCAAGAAGGTTTAAAAAGACAAGGCGCCAAAAAATAATTTAGAGCAAAGGAAATTCGAAAAACCCATGTGTGCCAACGTCGTTGAAGAGGAAGGCTAAAAGATATAAATACACCACCAAAATCAATTGGCAAACTATGGTTTTGAGTGAAATATTTGATTTCTCCTCGTGCGCTAAAATCGGCGAATTGCAAAAGGAAGAGGACACGATTTTTGATGAAACAATGATCTGAGTATAAAGGTGAAGTGTTGCAGTGTTTATCTCAACTAGGTGGCTAGCCTAGTTGGTCATTGAGCTAGCGCTAAGGCACTGGGAACAAGGAGGTCGCAGGGTCGAATTCGGCGGGTCTTGTTTTGCTTGGCAACAAGGAGAAAACATTTTGATCGAAAGGGGAAGACCATCAAGTCATCGTGTTGCATGGAGGTGACTACCCACTAGGGTAGCCCAACTGGATGCCTAGCTAGTGCTAGGGCACCGTGAGGTAGGAGGTCGCAGGGTCAAATTCGGCGAGCACTATTTTTGCAAGGTGAGAAAGGAAAATCGTGCGCTTGGTGGCCGGAAAGGAAAATCGTGCGCTTGGTGAAAGGTATGAATAATTTTTTGATTAAAGGGAAATCGTTCGTTGTGCGTGTTGAATATAAAGGGGGTAAAATACTTTGTGTTGAATTTGATTTAAAGGGAGTCATAAGGTGTAATAAGGATTATTATTTAATATTGTAATGTTTGCATGAGGTAAATAGACATAAGGTGATTTGGGTATTATTTGAAAGTTGTGACCTTGCATCTTTAGAGAGGAGAGATAAGGTGTGTTTATGATTATTGTGATCTGTAATTTTGCATGTTCTAGAAAGGAGAAATAAGGTGTATTTGTGACTATTATTGTTTGTATTTTTGGCACATCTTAGAAAAGGAAATTTGAGGGTTTAGTCATGATTACAAGCTTTATTTTGTGAGACTAAAAGAAGTTATAAAGTATTATTTTCAAGCCTTATTGTGCACATATTTTGAGAAGGGTTTTAATGTGGATGATTTGAAAAGGATATTTGCTAACCTATTTTTGAAGTGGCAAAAGAAAGGGAAATTATTTTAAGATAGGTTTTGAGAAGTCAATACACATAGAAGATTATCATCAAGGCAGCCTTAGAGGTATGGTGATTTGATTCCTTTCTCAAGGTGGTTTTGTTTAAGGAAATTATTTTTGATATCATATGGTGGAGATATAAGGATTGATTTGATGTGCATTAGTGATTGATTGAAGTTGATAGTATTTGTGCATTGCCTTGATTGAAATTAGAAATATATGAGCTAGGGTTTGAGAACAAGTTGTGCATGAGTATTGAATGATATTGGGAATAAAAGTGCAAGTGTTTGAGAACATAATTATGCATTGCTTTGAGTGAAATTGAAGTGGAAATGTGCAAGGGTTATAGACCAGTTTTGTGAAGCAAATTTGTGCATTACTGTGATTAATATTGAGAGAAAATTTGCAAGGGTTATAGACCAGTTTTGTGAAGCAAACTTGTGCATTAGTTTGATTGGTTTTGGGAGTACATAAGAAGGTCAATTATCAAGTGCTAGACTAGAGCTATCTTGTGAATGAAAATAAATGTGAGACATGTGAAAGCGACAGACTTAATGAATGTGAGAAGAACATATTGATTGTTTGTAATGCATATCATTCTCTATATGTTCATGAAGAAAAAGAATTATGGGTAGAATATGTCTAAATTACTTCAGTCAAAGAAAGCACTTGGGAAAGATATATGAAATTGTTTGTATGCAAGAATTGGGAATATTTAAGCAATTTCTGTGAGCAGATTTGAGCAAACCTTGTGAGAAGGTTTGGAGTAGATTTGAGCAGGTTTTGAGATCCGGTTTGAGAAAGCCTTGTGAGTAGGCTTGGAGCAAATTTGAGCAGGTTTTGTGAGCTATACTGAGTAGGTTTGAGGTGAAGCATATTTGAGCAAGCCTTGTGAGCAGGCTTGGAGCATATTTGAGCAGGTTTGAGTAATGACTTGAGCAGGTTTTGTGAGATAGACTGAGTAGGTTTGAGCAATGATAGTGAGCAGATTTGAGCAGTTTTGGTGAGCAAATTTGAGCAAGCTTAGGATAGATTTGAGCAAGCCTTGTGAGCAGGCTTGGAGTAATATTTGAGTAGGTTTTGTGAGTTATACTGAGCAGGCTTTATGAGCAGGTTTGAGCAGTGATAGTGAGAATATTTGAGAAGTTTTGGTGAGCAGATTTGAGCAAGCTTTATGAGTAAGCTTGGGGCAGATTTGAGCAGAGTTGAGAGCAAGTTTTGGAGTAGATTTGAGCAAGCCTTGTGTAAAGGCTTGGAGAATATTAGAGCAGAGGGGATTGAGGTCTCCTGTGGATAGAGGTCCACAAACCAAAGCAAAGGGGATTGGTGTCTCTTATGGATAGAGGTCCACAAACCAAAGCAAAGGGGATTGGTGTCTCCTATGGATAGTGGTCCATGAACTTGAGCATAGGGGATTGGTGTCTCCTTTGGGTTGGTGCCCATAAAAATTGTAATAGAGAATTGGTTCCCAAGAGATTTGTTGAGAAAATTTATAAGAAATATTTTCTCCATGGACGTAGCCCACATTGGGTGAACCACGTTAAATCTGTGTCTCTTATGTGTGTGATGATCTGTGTATTATTTCATTATTGCAATTGATAACATTGGATAATACTACTTTGGAAAGAAAAGTAAAAAGTTGTATCTTATACTATTCACCCCCCCTCTTAGTATAAGCTTGTGTTCTTCAATTGGTATCAGAGCGGGTTCCTTTAGAGAATCCTAACAGCTTGAAGGAAGATCTTACAGGAACACAAATGGCTAATCAGGAAGGATTTCCAACACATAGAGCTTCATTGTTTGATGGTACTAATTATGAATTCTAGAGTGTGAGGATGAAGATATTTTTTATGGCACATGGATTTGATACATGGCATTCAGTTGAGAATGGGTACACACCACCTGCAACTCCTCCCACATATATAACTGGTAAGAAACTATATGAAAATAATGCCAAGGCAATGAATGAAATTTTAAGTGGATTACATGACTCTAAGTTTGTAAAGGTCATGCATAGCAAATCAGAAAAATAAATTTGGGTTACGCTACATTATACATATGAAGGAGATGACAAGGTCAAGATGGCAAAACTTCAAACTCATAGAAGGAAGTTTGAAGACTTGAAAATGAAAGATAAGGAAAATATTGCTAGATACTTACTTTGTATTGATGAGGTTGTTAATACCATTCGTGGACTTGGAGAAAATATTGAGGATTCTACTATTTTTCAGAAAATTTTAAGATCACTTCCCATGAGGTATGATGCAAAGGTTTTAGCAATAGAAGAAATGAAGGATCTTGCAACTTTGTGTAGACACCTAAAATGTGTCATGTTTAGGGGGGCTACTCACATAGGCACATTCATAAGATCATAGGACATAACCTTGGACTTTCCAAACATCAAAAGTGGTTTTCACCACCCATTTGGGGCATTCTGAGCCCATCCAAGCTTATCTGCTCAAGACCATAGTAACCAGATCTTAGCTGCTCAAGCTCAGAGTGGCCAGACCTTAGCCGTTGCAGATAACAATATTAGTCACTGTAGACGACAACGACTAAGCCATAAAAAGCATTTTGTCGATAAACAGGCCTAATCAAATGTGGAAGTGGCAGTCTGCATGCAATAAAGGTGAGTGGGAGTAACTTTGCATTCCCCTTCACAACCAATTCACATAGAAGACTTGAGTCTAAATTTAGACTTCAGTTAATTAGTCTTTAAACATAGAAAAAACAAAAAGTTTCTCATGCTAACATTCACTACGCATGAGGGATTCAATCCTAGGGTTTTAAGCATAGACTTTAGGGTTTCACACACTTTAAAAGATGCAAGCTTAGAGCACCAGAAAGAGAGAGATAATCAATCAATCCATAGATACAAGAATGCATTAGATCATTGAGGAGAGCTTTCAAGACTTGGAGAGTTTCCCTTGGAGATCACATTTACGGTGAAGCCCTGACAAATTGGAGAGCATAGCAACCACCATTTCAACATTGGATACAAGCTTTGATCCATAGATTTGGAGCAAAGAGAACGAGATTCACTTTAGCGACCGTTGTCATTAGATAGTGGCCCGTGGGCCTAGCTTAGGGTTTTAGATATTAGTTTCATTATTTTGTTTAGCATATCATTAGCATAGCATCATTTCATTCATTTGTATTCATAGCATTAGTTTCATTTGCACTTGCTTTCATTTGAGTATATTCATTGCTAACAACCTCATCCGGGAGGCAATCTCGGACATCTAAGCGTGTGTTGTTGTTTCATTGCTTACAGGGCCACAGGTTCATCGGACGGAAGCTACAACATATGAGAGCAAGAGGATCCCTCTAGCAATCAGACCTAGAGAAGGAGGCATCTGTAAGCCCTCATACATTTCTATGTGCAGAACCAAGAAGCTTGTGAAAGCGCACCACCCCTTGCTAGGGGACTTCTTCCTCACTTGTAATTCATTGTATCAAAATGGGTATCCCTAATAGGGACCGACATGTAACCGAATTTTAATACAAATAAATAGATCCATATTTGTTAATTCTATGTTCTATGTTTTTTCATGGTCTTTCATTTCGTCTTGGGTATAATATTGCAAGTAGAGTAAAGCGATGTGTAAGTCCCGGGGTCGCTACAGATGGCGATCACGATGGGAGTTCCACTGATTTTTAATTTTTTTGCCTAGAAACTGACTTAGTATTGTGTGCATGTGTAGTCTCTCTGAGCTACAGTGGCCAAAAATCAATCACTCTGATCTACAACGATCAACAGTCAGTCGCTCCTGCTAATAGTGGCCATAAACCAACCGCTCTGGTCAACAACGACCAACACAGGAGTGCAGCAGAGGCCAGAACCTTGGTTCTATGAGCTGGATTAGAGGTTGGTATAACTTTTCTAGTATTTCATGGTTTTTTGTCTACTTCTATTTGTTTAAAACAATGAACTTAAAACACATTTATATTTAGAAAACTGAAAGAATGAAAGAAAAAGAACTTGCATCTTGCACATCTTAGAGTTCCTTTTAGATTTTCCACTAGGCATTGCTAGGAACAATGGCTTTTTCTTGTAAATTTCACCCTAGAATCCAACGTGCTAGACATTGTATGTTGTTTGCTTGCTTTGAGGCCCTGCTAGAGGCCATAGCTACATGGAATAAAGTGTGTCCATACAAATCATGGTAGTTCATGCATTTTTCTGAAAATCAAAACGTCTCTTTGCATTTAGGCATATAGGAAATATTCATTGCTGCTATATGATGCATTTTACTTTATGCAAGCTTAAAATGAACACCACACACATACGCATCATTTAAACATTGGGGAGTTGGATTTCATCACCAACCCTCAATTCAGTCTAGTGACGTTGGAATTCATCTCCTTCCACCGGCTTGCCCCCTAGAGCTTCCTAGAAACATATTGATAAACTTACTTATAGTGGTACTAAGTTAATTGTGCTCAAACTGTCTCCCACTATTGGAACAATCATTGGTTCAGAGTGGAAGAGCTAGGTGAACCCCCCACTGGGACTTCAACAATGTACCCTAGCATCTTTTGGGAAAATCATGTTTGGCATGGGTGTACTTGATTATCACTATGGATGAGCCTTCTCATTCTTAATCCAAGAACAAAAGCAAGAAATCAAAGGAACAACAAATCATCAAAATACAACAAACATTTTAGGACACACTTAAATTGATAATCAAGATAAATATTTGCTTGATATTGTTTGCGTACATTGAATTGCAACTCAAAAGACAAATTCCTAAAAGTAAAAATGGTCAAAACAAGAAGTAAACATCCTCGGTCTAATGTTGAAGGAGAGTCTGAAGTAGCCCATACCCATAGGTGAAGTCGTAGTCATATTGGACGACCTACCCACAAGACCGTGAGACATAGGTCCATGAGCCTAAGGGGTGATAACTCAACCCTTGGGGGTTCTCCTCAAGAAACCCCAAGTAGGGAACTACATCATGGAACAAAGTCACATAAACAAAGAGAGGCTTCAAAGTCGTCCTCATCAAGGAGACATGAGGGGAACTCAAAGGCCTCCTCTAAACACACAAAAACTTCTCAAAGGCATGAAGAAGCTTCAAAGGCTTCCTCCTCACATAGGCATAAAGAAGGTTCTAAAGCTCAATATTCACATAAGGATGACGAGGTTGCTACATCTCCATTCTCATGGAGAGAGCATGTGACCACAAAGCCTTCTTCATCAAGAGGGCACACAAGAGTTACAACTTCTCAAGCTTCACAAGAAACATGTGGAACAGATCTGCCTACTGAAGGGTAAGAAACTAGAGAAACATCGAGTCATAGGCATCAAGCAGAAGATACCCTTCACATAAGAGGAAGGATTCCCATAGACTATGACCTTATTGGAGTGAATGGTACCCCATGGGACCAGCCATGGAAAATAAGACAACTGGATGAGTTGGATAAGTTTCATCAGAGGCCAACTCAAAGAACCATAGTTACTAAGAACTCTGCATCTAGAAGTTCACGAACTGTGACTTCTAAGAATACCTCTCAGTCTGGGGGTGCCTCAGAATGGCCCCATAGTAAACATACAAAATCTGATCATGAAAACACTCAAACATACATTGAACAAGTTACATTAGCTAGCAAGAGCAGAGAAATGGTATAAACCTTCTCGAGGAATCTGCGCATTAGAACCACCAAAACTAGATCAGACAAGCATGAGTCCTCCATGACAGCGCATTCTATCTGCATGCAATGGTTAGAGAATACCTTGCGCAAAGAGCGAGAGCTTGTGGAAGCTCTTGAACATGAAAATCAAAGAGAAAAACTCTTGTGCCAACATGAGCAACGTTTAAGAGAGCAAGTTGAGCAGCTAGCTCACATCAACCATCAAACAAATGGTAATGATCATCGAAGAGATCAACACATTGACTCACCAAGAGAAAGGCGCACTAGACAAGAAAGTGACCCGCACCAAAATCACCCTCCAAATCATGAGTGGAATCCAACTGGGGGGGAATGGTAGACTTAATAAATTAGGATTAGGCATGTCTTGAATCCCCTCATAGGAGGGAAGAAAATGGAACAACTCAAGTGGATAGGGGGTCACCTCCATTGCCACCATGAGGGGTCCTACAAGAAGAGGAACTCCTCACCTCAAAGGTATTTCAAGCTCTTGCTGAAAAGATGAAGTCCTTTGAGAAACAAGAGACGATTGGGAACCAACCAACATTGAGCAAAATACATAATCAACCATTGTGCCCATCGGTTCCTAGCCCTGCATATCCTAAGCACTTTGAGATGCCTAGGTTGGAAAATTTTAAGGGTGAAGAAGATGCACAAGATCATGTCACAAATTTCATCAATGGATGTTTTCATCTTGAATACAATGATGCTCTTATACTAAGGATATTGATCATGACATTTTTGGGCGCTGCCACTCAATGGTTCAACCAATTGCCCAAGCATAGCGTAACCAACTTTGAACAACTAGTAAATGCTTTTCTAAAGCATTTCTCCTTTGGTGCTAAGAGAAAAGTGAACCTTTCGGACCTGGCCAATTTGAAACATTATGATGATGAGCCAGTAATGGAATATGGGAATAGATGGAGAAAGATCATGGTAAAACTATCATTCTCCGTCCCCACATAAGAGATTATTTGGATGTTCACCAAGAGTTGTTCCAAACACTTCTCCCTCTTGCTACAACTATAATAGTACCCCTCATTTGAGGAAGCTTTGGCACAGTCCAAACTCATTGAGAACATAAAAGTAGATGAGGGAACCATCAAACTCCAAAACAAGAATGACAAAATTGGCAAAAATAAATAGAAGCAGGCAAACCCTTCCCTAGTTAATCAAGTAGTGTTGGCTGCGCCTAAGGATGGGATTGCACATCAACCCCAGAATTATCAAGCACATCCCCCACTAGCCAACTATGATCAAAAGAACTATCAGGGGAGAAACAAAGAACGAAAACCCCCTCGCTACTTTACACCATTAACTGAATCAATGTAATCAATCTTCCACCAATTGAGCGAGGCGGTAAAGATCATATTCCCTGACATACCTCTTATAGATCCCAACCATCATAAGCCAAAAGGATATAGGGAAGATTAGTTTTTCCTTATCATAGGATACTAGGACATAACATTGAGGTTTGCAATGGTTTTAAGCACCAAGTTCAAAACATGATTGAGGTGGGAGAACTCAAAGTGGACAACCCACTAGCCCCTGACAATAGAGATATGGGCATCTATAGAAACCCACTACCAAATCATGAGGCCCCTAGAGAGCAAGGGGCCCAAGTCAATCAGGTCCGAGTTGATATACCTACCCACAAATGTGTTGGGATAGTCAAAATTGTCAATATAGCAACCATGAGTAGACGGTATGGTCAACCGCAACCTCCTACAGCTCCTATGAATGTTCCAACTACACCAAGGCAGATGCAGGGGCAAAACAACCTTCCAGGTCCGCCAACTCATCTTGTGGTAACTATCCGGAGTAGACTTGAGAAAAACTTACAAACGACTCCAACTAAGTTATCCATTTATAATCTCATACAATAGTCCCCAAAGCATAGGGAGACCTTGATGGAGATTTTAAGGTCAATTGAGATCCAACCGTAAGATCCAAATGCCTTCACCCATTTTGTGGGACAAGTACAAGAATGCCAGGAACCTGTAATTCGATTCTATGATTATGAGATTAAGACAGTACCTACTGCCTTACCAGACCCTCCACTGAACATTGTGGCGTCAATCAAGGATTTACCTTTTAAGCAGGTCTTGATCGATACAGGTTCGTCAATCAACATCATCACAACAACTGCCATAGAACACCTGAAAATCCCCAAGTCACATATCGTTTCGAGAGCCTACACATTAAGAGCTTTCAATGATGCTTTATGCAATACTATGGGAATGATAGTCTTACCTATCAAGGGCATAAGACCATCCCCGTGATGTGTCATGTCTTGGAAGGGGCCATGCAATACAAAATCCTTTTAGGGCGACCTTGGATAAGGGACATGAAGTGTGTCCCTTCAATATTACACCAATGTGTCAAGTATGTGCATGATAATTAAGTCTATATGATGTTGACCAATGTTGGGCCATTCAAGTATGTCCATCAGGTGGATTTTCCAGGAGAGTTTGTGATCCCTTCTACCCACCTGTATGTAGGGCCTTCATCTCCAATTACACAACTGAAGGACAAAGACAAAGGGGTACAAAAAGACCCATCCACATTAACACCTCAACATGCGCCCAACATGACTAATGCTTCTAAGAAACCATCAATGTCTAAGCCACAAGATAATCAGAAGCTAAATGTGCCCTTAGTCGAGGAAAGAAAGCCCAGGGAAGCACTAACCATAGCCATTGAGGAAGGTCCAAGTCACATGGACGAAGAAAATCTCCAAGAGCAAGTCGAAGACGATGATTACCATCCTGCTTCGCCAGTGTCATCCATGGGCTCATCCACATCGCATGCAACCATACACTTGGCAAGCACAGGGATAGGAGAATACCTTGTGCAGAACATAGCATTCACATCTATCATAGAATCTGCACTAGACATGGGAAAACCAAAATATTTGAGACCACCAGTGGGAACAGTAGTTTCTCTTGGAATCCCTCCCAACCAGACAAACTTTGTCTATGTTGGACTAGACTGCGCCCATAAGACTACTAAAGAGGAAGAGGACAACGACGAATTATTCACTGTTAATGTTCGTTACCTCTCTAATCATGAGTTTGCTCTAAGCTACTTTGAACGTTACAATTGGCATGGTTACGGTCTTGGTATATATGAGCAGGGGCGTAGGCGACCACTCGAGCCGCAATACCAGCTTCCTACTGATAGGTATGGGGTAGGTTACCACATCAGATGTCGAGATGACTCTTTGGCAGCAACTTTAGACAAATTGAGCTTGGGGTTAGGAGAGGACATCGATTTTATTCCTTATCACCCACTAAGTTCAAGACTTATGTGCAATAGACAAGTGGTCACAGTGAACATCCCGCCGCCTTTGACATATCATCCAAGACTCACAACTGATGCCATTCTGTTGTGGCTGCTCCACAACTAGCCCCAAAACTTGGGGACCCAACTTTGAATTTTTCTTTTGGAGTTGTGAATGGTTTTGAATGATAATTTCGTTGCCTCCAAGGGTTGTTTGGGTGTGGTAGTAAGTTTGTTTTTCTTCGAGGTCTGCGGAAGTGATCAAGGTCTCCTTTGTTGGCTTGTAGAGCCATTGATGAAGAAGTTGATTGCTTTTTGTGGTTTTGTTAATTATTAAGTTTTGTTGTGTGGATTGAGTTTTTGTGTTTGCCTTAGTGGGCTTCCTTTGTTCCTTTGAACTAATAGAAGTCTTATTAAAGCTAAAGCAAATCTAAAAGGAAATAAAAAAATTAAAAATGTAAAAAATAATAATAATATATATATATATATATATATATATATATATATATATATATATATATATATATATATCATAAAAATAAAAATATAATAAAAATTATTTATTAATATATATGCTTTTATATATATATTAATAATATCAAATAAAAGGTACAATAAATTTAAAAAAATAAAAAATAAAAAAAATGAAAGGATAAGTTTAAGTATATATATAAAACTTATACAAAAAAAATTATAGATTAAAAAAAAAAAAATTAAAAGAAAATATATATTTTATTATATATGCATGTAATATTGCATATATAACAATGTAAAAAAAATAAAAAATAAATATATAATATATAATAATAATAAAAAAAAAAGGGAAATGGCATGTTGGTCTATAATATAATAGTTGGCATATATATTATAATTGTATATTATGATATAATATATATATTATAATATATATGATAATATAATGGGGAATCATTGTATGTTGTTTATTTATATATGAAGCTTGGGACATTTCATTTGTTTTACGATGTCTAATCGATTTGTCTTTTGTGATACAGAGGGCGGAGGACAGTAGCTGCGGCAAATGACGTGGACGGAGACAATACTCCACTCAGCCGGCGCGTACAGGAAAAACACAGCGGGCACCGTGACGTGGCAATAGCAGGCAGGTACTCCAAGCATTGATAACGAGGACACGGGACTCGGTTTTGGTGACAAGGAGAGCTAGACAGCAGCGTCGACGTTCGTGGAAGCGTGAGGAAATTCGACGGGCATTCGTAGACGAAATCCCAAAGGAGACAGCGGAGTTGTTTTTTTTAAAGGGCTTGGAGAAAAGTCATGACACGATGTCGAAGGATTCACCTTAGGGGAAATGAGGCCACGACATTCGATTATGCGGTCGATGACACTATGAGATAGAGCAGTATTTTTATCGCGCGCAACGGTGTACAACGGAAAGGAGCCCGACGAACAGGTTACAGATTCACGATGAGTTATTCGATGATGGGCATTCGTTTCATTAAAACCCATAATTAAAACTTCAAAATTCTCCACGCATATTCCATTAAACTTCAACGTGGATCACTACATTGTAATGTACTGCCATGGTTGCAGTATTTGGGTATGTCTAGTTCACACTCACGTTGATTTAAAAGAAGCCAGCATCGACGTGCAGTGCATGGGGGTTGTCAGTCACGTTAGGGCATAATTTGAAAGGCAATCCATAGCGGACATCGCAGACGACACAGAATAACATCGGGCGGCAGTTCTGTTAATCTTTGGCAACATGGCAGCGTGGAGGCAGTGAAACGCGACGTGGGTGCCAATGAATTAGTCGAATGCGTTATCGGATGTGTGTATCCGCATGGTGAACAGGAGTAGTTCGACGCAGATTCGAGGAGCTACTGGAACAAACGAGGGAAAAGCGCCGAGATGGACCCACAACTGTTTCGAGGGCAGTCTACGGGCAGCACAGAAGGTACGCGGCAGAGGCGTTAGACTGCAGTAATCGAGGAAGGCCGTGTTCATTCGTATGGTAGATACGTTGGAAGGACTTGTGTAATAAGGTCCTAAGTTTGATATTAATGAACATGCCTGAGTTAAATGGGCCATGTGGCATCATATCACAACGGCATCAAGGGTTATCGAGGGCAGTTATTCACATTTTTAATGGAGGTTTTTAAAATGTTAGACACGAACAAATACTTGAGAAAGCATTATGAAATTAATTGGGGACCCAAAATTGGGTCATACAAGTGGACAGAGAAGGCCACGTAATTAAAGTTTCTTCTAATAACAAAGCCATAGAGTATGTGATATTATAAAGGTTGCGCTTTAATGTTGGGCTTATGATGAGAAGAGCCAGCAAGGTTTAGAGGGAAACGTGGATTTATTGGGGGCAATTTAATGTCCAATAGCCGTTATCAAAATAGGAATCGCATGCACAGCGAGTAAAATGGGAAAAACAAAACAAAGGCAAGCAAATAGAGAATCAAAAGTCACAGGAAATGAAAACCAACAAACTTTAAATATGAAATGAAGAGTCACTGAGGAGAAAATGAAAAGTTTTCACAAGTTTTAAATATGCCATGGAAGGACTGCAGAAGGGCTGGACCTTTGGAAGGCCACATGTTGCTGGAATGTAACAGAGAATATTGTTTTAATTTAAAAGTTTTTTCAGAAATTTGGATTTCGTTTGTTAAGATAGGAGGAGAAAATTGTCTGCACTTATTTTTTTGTTATTTGGAATCTGAAATTTATTGTTTGACCTTAGGAGCTAGCACCTGTTTTATTTTGATTGTGTGAATGCAGGTTGAAATATAATTGGTTGCATGTAAGAGTTTCTCACAGTTTCGGTTTTGCAGGACGGGATGCCATCAAACTGTATTTTTTTTCAGCATTCAATTTGATTTCAGATTTTATTTTTTTGTTTTCCAACCCTGCATTTTACATTAATTTTTGAAAACTGAATATGTCATTTCGATTTTATATTAATTTTTGAAAACTTTTGTTTTTCAAGGGTTTTATAATTTTGAAAATTCATTTTTTTTCGTTTTTGGGTCAAATTTCATTTTTTTGGTTCAGATTTCATTCATGAGCCTATGATGACAGTTCTTTCATGAAAATTTCAATTTCATTGAAGGGGTTATGTTTTATGGCATTTCACAAATTACCATTTTTGGAGCATAAATGTACCTCTTCTTCATGAAAATTTTGATTTCATTGAAGGAGGTAATTTTACATGTTATATTAAAATGTTGTTATTTCAAAGCATTAAATTTTTTTTTTTTTATGAAAATCATTTCATAAAAGAGGTATAATTAAAAGACATTCTAAGGTTCTCACTTCAAGGCGATAGATTATCCTCTCTTTGTGAAAATCAATTTCACCAAAGAGGGATAGTTTATAAATCACATCAAAAGCTATCTTTATCTTCATGATAAGAAGCTATATGCAAGGAGCCTATTCATCATTTCGGATTTACATTCATAGATAGATTTAATCTTCATTTACATGTTTAAAAGTAGGATTTAATGCAAGATGAAACTTGATTAAAATCCACTTAATAAGGGAAGATAAAATCTACTTTAAAATCCTCAAGATAAAAGGAATTAAGGTTACATCGTGGTCATATGAGGGCCAACTCACATTTGCTTTATTTTGGTTCAATGAACATTCATTAAAGTAGCATGGTAAAATAAACCAACACATGCCCCTTGTTTATAGTTACTTGCAATCACTAAGGTATTCTAAGCATTGAATTGATATATCTTTATTTAAGACAACTAATGCACATGCAAATGCTAATATAGTGGAGACCTTGGAGAAGTCGTTTTGTTTAACTTCTTTGCAAGAGAGGGTTTTGGGATCCAAACCCTAAGGGAGAGTGTAATTTCACAATTGGGTAAAATTTACACTCAACACATCCCAACAGGATACAACTCATGGGATGATGATCAAGAAGAAAACATATATGTGGCAAGTGATGATGATGCACAAGAGGGCTTGGCCTATCATGGACCTCGCTATTTACAAAGCTTTACTTGGTCCATCCACAACGAGAGTGGATACATATCGGATGAAAGTAGCTATGAGTCAGAGGACTCGACAGAGAGAGCCTACTTCGGGCCAAGGCATTGGCCCCATGACATGGGACAATAATCTAATGCAAATGGCATCTTCATGAGTGACGAGGAGTATGAGGATGAGATAGAGATGGCCTACTTGAGGTCAAGATACGTGCCCCATATCTTAGGGCCACACACTAATGCTAATGGATTCTTCATAAGTGATGAAGAATATGAATATGAGACAAAGATGGCCTACCTGGGGCCAAGGCATGCACCCCTTGTCTTAGGGCCACATACAAATGCTAACAATTTTTGGATAAGCGATGATGACTTATCTTGGGCCTCGCCACTTGCGGCAAGTTGACATGCTAGTAGAGAAAGAAGCGCCACTTCGTGCCATAAACCGTCATCTACAATTTTTTAGGAGACCTATTGACCTAGCTGCCATTCACCAAATGGTCAATCCCCCTCCACCTACATTCAGAGAGGTTAGAATCCTATTATCCACCCTGCTCATAGGCCAGATCTAGAAATTCTCATTCCTCCAGAGCCTCATCGTGATTATGGTAGGGAAACCTCTAAGATAAGATTATACCCACTTGGTCTTGGAGATTTCATTCCATCCATCAACACAATCTCCATTGATTTGACCACTCCACTTCATAATCCAATCGATCCCACAAAACCTTTGTGTATTGATACAAAGGTAATTGATTGGGACCGCGTTGATTCACCCATAGAGCTTGAAGATATTTTCCCTAATGAAGAGATGTTACAACCGTTTCATTTTGCACCAGGCTATGCATATGACATATTTCATGCTGGTTTAGATCCTATGTCAGTAGGACCTATAAATACCATCGATGACATTCACTTAATACCCACACCTCATCAGCTGGATGATGGGTCACATATGGTTGTAGAAGTGACTTTCGAGGTGGACATATGTGATGATCCTACTTAACCAAAGAAAGTCAAGTTCGGAGAAAGTCTATCTCTAGAAGAACAAGCCATCATAATTCCTCTCCTAAAGAGAGTCCAAATATTTTTGCTTGGACTTACAAAGACATGCCTAGGATAGATCCAAAGTTAGTTGTTCAAAACCTTTCATTGGATCCCATGAAGAAACCAGTAAAGCAAAAGTTGAGAAAAATACATACAACCATCGCTTTGATGGTAAAGAAAGAATTACAAAAACTATTGGATGAAGTTTTCATAGTTCCTATCGACTACCCTGAGTGGGTGTCCAACATGGTGCCCGTGGGGAAACTCGACAGAAAATTTCATATTTGCACAGACTTTAGAGACTTAAATAGGGCAACTCCAAAGGATTTATTCTCGTTGCCAAATATAAATTCTCTTTGATGCCATCACAGGTCATGAGATGCTTTCCCTAATGGATGGTTTTTCTGGATACAATCAAATCTAGATTAAACCCGAATACCAGCACAATATTACTTTCATTACTCCATGGGGAACATTATTTTACAAAGTGATGCCATTCGGTCTCAATAATGTTGGTTCCACCTACCAACGAGCCATGACATACATATTCCATGACTACATGCACAAGATCTTAGAGGACTACATGGACGACTTACTTGCTAAGTCTTTGTTGCGGCAAGAGCACGTTGAAGTCCTTAGACAAGTCTTTAACCGCCTCATTGAGCACAATGTAAGATTGAATCCTAAGAAGTGCGTATTTGACGTAACTTTTGGTAAGCTTTTGGGATTCATCGTTTCTAAGAGAGGCATCAAGGTCGATCCAGCAAAAGCAAATGCGATACTGGAAATAGCTGCCCCTACCAACATTAGGGAATTAAGAAGCATATAAGGCAAGATAGCATCCATCAAACAGTTCATTGCACAATTATCAAACAAGTGTCAACCCATGAACCAGTTGCTACGCAAGGGTGTCTCATTTTATTGGGATGAAGAGTGACAACAAGCCTTTTTAGATATCAAAACATACCTGGCCACACCGCCAGTGTTGGCTCCACCAAGGCCATACATTCCATATTTGCTATACATATCGGCTATTGATTTTGCTTTGGCCACCATGTTAAACCAAAAGAATGTACAAAACAAAGAGCAAGTCGTATATTACATTAGTCGCACCTAGGTGAGTTATGAGCTGGGATATGTGTATGTCAAAAATTTGTGTTTAGCAGTAGCTTTTGCAACCATAAAGTTATGACACTACATGTTGAGCTATACAACCTACGTTATATCTAAACAAAATCCTTTGCAGTACATGATGAACAAGATATATCATAATACTCGTACTAAAAATTGGATCATGCTACTGACAAAATTTGATCTAGAGTTCATAAGACAAAATTCCATCAAGGGACAAGTCTCAGCAGATCAACTAGCAGAGGCACCTCTTCAGGATAACAAGCCTCTCACCATAGAGTTGTTTGATGATGTAGTCTTTGCGTTATCAGATCTACCTGAACTCGAAGAACCTAAGAAAGAAAGAGATATGCCGTTGTTCTTCGATGGTTCAAAATGTGAGCAAGGGGGTGGAGTAGGGATAGTCTTTATCACATCACAGGGCACGTCATTTCCCTTATCATTCAAACTAGACTTCCCTTGCACAAACAACAACACAAAGTATGAGGCTTTGATCTTAGGACTCCAAACAACCGTAGCAATAGGCATTAAAATATTGAACATCTTTGATGACTCCTTGCTCATAGTAAATCAAGTTAAAGGCCTATTCCAATGCAGGTGCCCACTCCTAAAATCTTACAAGGAACTTTTTGATACCTACCTAGCCTGACTAGAACGGTATGACATCAAGGCAATCCCTCGTACGTCAAACAGATTTGCAGACACCATGGCCTCTCTAGGATCCTTAATCTCTTAGAATCTGTCTGCTGATTTTACAACCGTTCATGTGAAAGTGCTCTCGCACTCAGCAATACGTGAGGCTTTGGACAATCAAGAATCAGTCAACATGATCAACTGTATCGCTCCAAATTTTTTGCATCCCTACCTTCAGGCTATAGGATCCGTGCTCGAAAGGAGGATGGGAAAAGGATGGCACGATACCTCGAACTGAGAGCCCTTGCGAAGGTCCTGCATCTTGGGGGATGTGTATTATGGTGATTTTTCGACGGATGGTGGGTTCACCAAGAAACGTTTAGTGGCAGTTTCCACGCCTAGGTTGGGAATGTGTTTGATGTATTCAGTTTTAACTTTAATCATCCAAGTCCTAGGTTTGGCCAAAATGCGTCTAAGCTATTCTATATGAAATGCAGATTTAAATGAAGACAAAAATAGATTTGGACAGAAAAATAGAAAGAACAAGATGGATTAAAGACCCATACCTGATCCGGATGTCTGATGAAGGTTTTGATTTTTGAAGTAGTCAGGATCATCTGGAATTTGATAGGATCATCTCCTATCTGTCAAGATCGTCTGAGATCTGACGAATTCGTCAGAGACCTGCAAACAGAAAAACAGATGCAAAATACAGAGAATGCAACTATGATAATAGAGGGAAATAATGTAAAATGACAATAACAATATCAAATTGAGAATTATAAACAGAAACATGAATGCATTATACCGATTTAATGACAATTATAACTTAATTATGCATTTGATCTAGATGGGTGAACTCCAAGATGCAGAATAATAAAGAATAACTATAGAATTAACTAAATGCAGAAATGCAAACTCTGGGCACTGATTACCCCCAATGATGATTGCAGTCGAAATCGTCTCTAATTCGACAGGATCGCCTCCGATCTTAATAGGATCGTCTACGATGATGTAAGCTTGCTCCGGCTGAAAAATGACAAGGTTCCTGCAAGAAAATTGGATGCAACAAATGTAGACGGTAATACAGGTTATTCTAATGCGTGTGAAGGTCGATTTACAAGAAAATTCAGCCAGGGGTATGCTAAGGGGAGGGCCTAGGATTAAATAGGCTTAGGAGGGAGGTTAGAAGGTTGGAGATCATCCCTATTTGGGAGATCTCCAACGGGGAGGGTCTCTAACGACGCAGACACGCTTCTGCCCGGATTAGAGACGTCGTTGGAACATAGACTAATTGTGAAAAATCAGTTTTGGGACAAGATCGTATGGACGTCCTAGTCTAGACGAAATCGTCTGATCTGAGGCGATATCGTCTAATCGGCGACGATATCGTCAAACGGACAAAACAAACTCTAAAAATGATGCGAGAAACGAGGAAACGGGTTAAAAGGTGGTTTTGGAGCGATTTTGAAGATTGAAATTTGAATTTGAATATTTACTAGAGTAATTGTAATTATTAAGGTTTTACTGCGCCAATTTTAGGGTGCTACATTTTGCCCCCTCTTTAGCGAATTTTTTGAAGAAAATGCGTTAAAGATGAGTTCTTCTCGATCTACGAGAAAGCAAAAAATTATTCTCATTTTTAGGCGACGATCCTTGGTCGAATCGTACGACAGCTTACTATGGTGCCCCCTCCGTGTTTTTACCCAAATCGAACGTTTGAGGTAAAAGCGCGGAAAAGCAAAATTTTAAAATGTTTTTAATTGTGTTTTGAATAAAATTAAGAAAAATAGGGTAAAACCCTAATTCATTTTTACTGTTCATTTTTCTAGTTTTTGGAGCTCTGTAAGCAAAAATGGTGGAGATAGCGCATAGATCGACAGATGTCCGACGCGGGCTACGGGTAAGAGTCTAAACTTAGCTTAGAATGGTTTAAGTTGAATTTACATGCTTTTTAGATGAATTTTGAGCAATTTTTGAGCATCGTGGTTGTTTTTGGGCCGTCAACGTCGTCGGGACGAAATCTTCCCGATTTCGATGAAATCGTCTCAAGTTCGTCAATTTCGTCGAAGGGCGAAATCGACGAAAGGGGGACGATTTCGACTTACAAAATCGAAGACGATTCTGCTCAAATTTGGGATGATATCGTCCAATAGTGGACGATATCATTATTTGTATAAAATTGAATTGATTTTACTTGCATTATTAATCACTTGAGTTTTTATTAATGATTTTTTTTATTGTGTTGTTGTTTATGTTGCAGAGAGGTTTACTAAAGAGCAGAGAATGGAAATACGACGGGTTGAGAGATGACTTGGCCGCTCTATCACATGCAGAGCGAGATCAGCTGGCTCAAGCTGGATTGCAGCATGTGGCAGACATGCCACAAGTTTCTATAGACATGGGGCTACTGATAGCCCTGGCAAAGAGGTGGTATCCGGGTTCTTCCTGTTTCTGGTTACCCATAGGGGAGATGACTCCCAGATTGGAGGATGTATGGAGGATTTTGAGGATCCCCATACAAGGACGGTTGATCACTCCTACGACCAATCAAGGCCACGTTATGATGCGGTTGTGTGGCAATCCAAGCTTCGCCTTGGAGAAGGGCGGAGTGAACATCGAGGCGCTGCGTCTGAGTGGTAGGTGGACTTCTACTGTGCCACCAGAGCGGGTGGTAGGTACCATGGGTGCTAGCAGATGTGATCTGTGACATGCGTGACCATGGTTACAAATTTTCTTAGGGTAGTTTTGTTCTATGTTGGCTGTACAGGATCCTGCACGGGGTCGCGTACAAGGGTGACCGATGTCTGGTTATGACATCATTACTACAGGTTTGGTGCTGGGAGCACATTGCAGTGCGAAGGCCGATAGGGCTTCCTTTGATAGGGATTGACGGGGAGAGGCCCCGAGTTTTCTACTGGTGGCTTCGAAGAGGGGCACAACGGCGGATTGATTTGCCGATGTCCCAGAGACTGTTGTATGACCTTGTGTAGACACCAAAACAGCACCATTCGATTAAGTGACTACAAACACTGATCGCATGCACATACACAGCTTTTAGGGCAGCCTTTAGAGGTCAAATAGTGGTCTTGACCACTTACACAGCAGTTTAAAAGATCAAAAAATGAGCAGAGCAAAGTCGGTCGTTCTAGAGCCTTTAACAAACTTCAAAGCCTTCTTAGCCTTCTTCAAAGCCTTCTTCAAGCCAAGCCTTTATCCGCGCCAAGCCTTTTGTCAAAAACCAAGCCCTGGCCGAAGTGTCGCGATATCGCGACACTTTGGGCCCCGACCCAAGCGGGCCCAAAGTGTCGCGATATCGCGACACTTTGGGCCCCGACCAAGCGGGCCCAAAGTGTCGCGATATCGCGACACTTTGGGCCCCGACACAGCCCAAAGTGTCGCGATATCGCGACACTTTGGGCCCCGAGCCAAAGTCGGCCCAAAGCGTCGCGATATCGCGACACTTTGGGCCCCGAGCCAAAGCCGGCCCAAAGTGTCGCGATATCGCGACACTTTGGGCCTCAAGCCAACACCTGGCCAAAGTCAAAAGCAGACACGTCACCAATCAAAAGCATACATTCGACCATCCAAGGAACGACCGCCACGTGGCACCTCTACGTGTCCCTTCTCGAAGAGACCCCATGGCTCTGTAAAACGGTGGACTTCACCAACTGAAGTAATGAGACGAGCACTCTCAACAACAAATCCAGCCTGAGGCCATACTTCATAACTGCTGACACGATTTTCTAGCGAGAATCTCTGTGCGAGCCATGCCTCATAATGACCCGATAAGGATCAAATTTGAGCGGCGCCTGCGAATTTAGGGTTTTGAACATTAATGCTCTCAGAGGCCGAACCCTCTATAAAAAATCGGCTCGATACAATATATTGAAGAGACTGCGAAGCATTTTGTTAACACAACGAAGTGCTGCTCATTTGGATATCCGACTGTATCAATCTAAGTTCACCTTCTTTACATCTAGAATCTCTCACAAATAGAGGTTGGTGGGTGATTCTTAGAAGAGTGAACCGGACTTTCACACCCGACAGTGGATCACCGCATCCCACTAATTCGACGACAACACACAGCCTTAGATCTCGAGCCCATTCCTAGTGGATTGGCGTCGAGACTAAGTGTAAACCAAGGGTGGCCCGCTTGGGCAGCCCATGAACGTTTCTAGTTAATGCAATATATGTTGTTCTCTTTTGAAATACATTGCAAAAACTAACAGTATCGAAATAGCTTATTCTTTACGTTGTTCAAATAAACTTTACGTTAGAATATATCGTGTCATACGTTATATGCTCGAATGCGTCTTGCAATACGTTTTATCGAATATTGTCATGCAACACAATGAAGTGCTAACTTGCAGGCAATAGCATTAGAATCGGTTGATTATTTTAATGACTGTCCATGTCTCATGTATTGTGCTGTCTTCAAGTAGAATAAAAATAACAGTTTACGTTTTACATCCTCGGATATATGCCATTTCGAATGTATATTGTTCTCTGTTCTCGGCAAAAGTTGCAGTTTCACGAAGAGTTGTTTTATTCATGCATCTGATCTATCTTCATATGTATGCTAAAGTCAAAAGGTTCTGCCCTCTTATTACAGGTGCTACTAACGTTCTTCTCGTGTTTCTGAATGCAGGGTAAGCGGCTGAACGCAAGATAGGCAACGGCTAACAAGACTCATTAAACATCAAGCGGCGGCAACACTACAGCCCGCCCATTTTACGTGTGGGCATGCGGAAGGGGATCACTGTTCATCTGTTGTAACCGAGAACGTGTAACTGAAGAGAGATACTGTAACCGAGCGGAATTACATTAATAAAAAGGGTTGTGCTCTTGTTTTTAATTTAATTCTATCTGTGTTATTTTATGCCTCGATTTAGTTCTATTTTATTTGCATCTCAGTGTTTTATTTCCGAAATCTCATGCTTTCAGTGGCGATCACGGTGGGACCCGAGTCCACAGTTTTATTTTTGGATTAAGTTACTGATCTAAAAATTGCTTTTTACAGGTACGCTATTCGTCTCACCCGGGACGATTACGAATCTCCATTTTTCGGAGAAAATCGGAGACATCCATTAGGCGAAAAGAGGTAGCGGTTTTTATAGCTCGTCAAAATTTTTCTTTTTCGGTCTTCGGTTTTTTTTTAGTTTGGACGGCTTAAAAATTGTTTTATACTTTATTTAAATAAGGGTAGAAGAATTTTAATTTTCTTAAATATTTTTTATTTTGCTTTATTTAAAGAAAGATAAGAAGAATTTTAATTTTTCTTGCTTTATTTAAAGAAAGATAAGAGGAATTTTTTTAAAATTTTCTTGCTTTATTTAAAGAAGGGTAGAGGATTTTTTAATTTTTCTTGCTTTAGTCGTAAACTTTTAATTTTCTACTTGTTGTTTTCCAGTTTGTAGTATATGTCTGGCATAGGGAAAGATTTCTTTTTCGGTTGCTTGTTTCAAATTTGCAAAGTAAAATGAATCCCACACACCACGTGGTACTTTAAACCAAGGCGTTGGTCGTAAAACCCCAACCCTTGAGCAAGACCAAAGGTGGATTCCATTATCACTTTGGCTTGAGATATTGCATCCATTACCTCGATCGCGACTGTTGCTAGACGTAAATCCTGACGAAAGCTGACCGAGTGTTGCTGGGGTGATTCCCATGCACGCGAGGATAAGTCTTCTATGGTAGGTGTCATAAACAGAGCGATTCCCCTTTCGTACCGCCTATGTTCCACGTACCATCTGCTCTCACGTACCTATAGTCTCCCTCACGTAAGGGCGGGTATATAGAGAGGTTGGTATATCGGTCCGACAAATGGTATATTGAAGGGGCGACCATTTATGGGAGTCATATGAGCCAACATTATGCATTTAAACGTTCTTCCAAAATTGCAAACACAAAACGAAACATCAAAATGCACTAAACCAGTTTAGGACACACTATTAATCCTTAAAAGAGATAATCACGGTTTTGTGTATGCGTGTGTTCATTTTTGCTTAGTGTAGACAAAAAAAGACAAATCATCATAAACGAGATAAAATCTGCTTAGACAGTAGAGAGCACCACGATGATGTACACCCGTAGCCAAGCCCAATCAACGGCGGACGCTGTGGAAGGTGCACAAAGGGAGGGCACTAGTCGCCTTCGCTTTAACCCCAAGGATTTGGTCATACCACCTTGGCGGCCTGACACACAAGGTAGTCCCCTCCAAGGTACCCCTTCTGAGAGCACTCCTATTCAACATAACACTCGACACACACCCTTCCATGAAGGGTACAATCATGGGAGAGCTCCCTTAGATGCTCGTTATGAGCGGTCACCGTGCGATGAAGCGCTGAGTCAACCTAGGGTTCGACGAGAGGAACCACATGGTTACACTATCCCTCTTTCAACCCCTCCAGCTTGTCAGGACTACAAGGACAAATCCATAGCACAAAGCTCCTCAGGCAGGCCAAGCCAACTCCGTCCGCCAAATCATGCTCACTTATGAAAGAGAGCATGAGGAAGATTCCTACCTTCCTCATAAACAATACACATCGCGGGAGCAATACGCCTCCGCACCTGCTAGATATCATGGTCACACTCTGAGGCCAGCACCTCAGATAAATGCCGCTACCCCCATCAGAGAGAGATGGCCTCTAGAGATCTTGGATCACTATGACCGAGATAGACATCTAGGAGAGACGTCTAGGCCTTCGAGACATGAAGTGGTGAGACCAACTATCTTAGAATCTATCAAACATTTCACACATCGGATGCAACTCACGCAACTTGAGCAAGAACAACAACGGTTAGAGCAATGGTATCTTCTAAATAAAGAACACCTTCAACACCAGGAGGAGGAGTTGTTCCAACACACTGTGCAAGAGAGGACTCCAACCCCTCACACACATAAAACAAAACATTATGAGAGGCACAAATCCGAACCTCTTGAGCAAAATAGGGTAGACCACATCGACCCGACAGTCGCCAAAAAGTCGTCCGCCAAGCTCAAATAACGCAGGTTGAACAAGGTCGCCAGGAGTTAGAAAACTTATACATGCAACGCAAAGCGGATAAGTTGCGCTATAAACTACCTGAGAAGGCGCCAACCCCTTGCATCCAAAGAGCACAACAGTATGAGGAGCACAACCCCCAGGTGCGAGACGAGTCTCTGCGACCTTATCAAGCATCACCCCCAATGCCTCCTAGACATGAGCAGGAGGCTACTCCTATAAACAATGACGAGTGCCTTCCTCAGGAACCCACTCAGGTTTATGGGCCACCCTTAGAAAGTCACCAAGAAGCCTCTGAGGAATCGGAGCAAAGAGAAGAGCTGGATGAACTCGCCCTACCAAGACATGGGGGTGCTATTCAGCTACCCCTCCATAGGTCCCCAGTTTCTCAACACGAACCAATCAAAGCGGAGGAGCTCAAATCTCCCGATCTATGCAAAGAGCTAGAGCACTTAGAGTTGGTGGAGACCAAGATTTTGGAGCTCCCAAGGCCCAACTTACATGAGGCTCTTTTCGAAGAGGATCAACCTCTAACCGTACTCACCGATGATGCAGTCCTCCATATCTCGGAATCTACGGATCCTGATGAGCTATACACATTGTTCGAAGCTTCTGAGGAATCAGAACAAGAAGAAGAGCGGGATGAACAGCCCCACCAAGACATGGGGGTGCTATTCAGCTACCCCTCCATGAACCCCAAGTTCCTCAACAAGAACAAATCAAAGAGGAGGAGCTCAAATCTCCCGATACATACAAAGTGCTAGAACACTCAGAGTCGGTAGAGACCAAGATTTTAGAGCTCCCAAGGCCCAACGTACATGAGGCTCTTTTCGAAGAGGATCAACCCTTGGTTGTAGGACTACCTGATGATGCAGTCCTTCATGTCTCAGAATCCCCAGATTCTAAAGAGCTATACACATTGTCCGAAGGTGAGGATGAAACAGAGATAGCCCACAACAATCACATACGGCAGCATCGACACCCTGTAAATATCGATGAAGCATGTCAAATGATAAACATAATACTAGGGCATGAGTGGCGCATAGACCCAGCCTACCAGCATCACATGTCGATCCCACTCCTTTGGGAAGGTCGCGAGCAACTTCCACCCAGAGATATCATAGCACCATCAGTGTCGAAGGCAGACCCTGTCCTCCTATCCGTGCATAAGGCCGATCCATTCGTGCCAATTCCTACAGAGCCAGATCCGGTGCACAAAGATTGTCAAGCTGGGGGTACCTCTATTCCCTGAAGAGCAAGTGGATTACACCAAATGCTCCAAAGGTGTCCATCAACCCTTTGGTCAAACCAAAATGCTCCAAGGATTTCCACAATCGCTTGGTCAATCTCAAAAAGCTCCAAGGATTATCACAATCGCTTGGTCAACCCCAAAATGCTCCAAGGATTATCACAATCGCTTGGTCAATCCCCAAAGGCTCCAAGGATTATCGCAATCGCTTGGTCATCCCCAAAAGCTCCAAGGATTCTTGCAATCGCTTGGTCAATCCCCAAATGCTCCAAGGATTATCACAATCGCTTGGTCAATCCCCAAAGGCTCCAAGGATTCTTGCAATCGCTTGGTCAAACCAAAATGCTCCAAGGATTATCACAATCGCTTGGTCAATCCCAAAGGCTCCAAGGATTCTTGCAATCGCTTGGTCAATCCCAAAACGCTCCAAGGATTTCCACAATCACTTGGTCAAAAATCATGAAAATTCAAAAACAACAAAAATCATCAAAAACAACAAAAATTTGCATTTCATTTCTAGGCATATTCAAATTCATCAAATAGAGAGTTCTTCTTGCAATTCATCTTCATATTCACCAAAATCAATCCATCAAAAATACAAAAATATGTAGCTGCATCAAAGCATTGCATCCATACATTGCATATTCATGGGCATACAGGTCAAAGGCACCATAGGCTATCATGGTTCTACTAGTCCATCTTGTTCCACACTGTTCCATTTTACAAAAACAACAAAAACACCATTCACTTTACCACACTAGAGTCAGTGGTCTTTTAATGTATCAAGAGTTTTTCGTGATTCAGTCATCATTTTGCTCTTTAGCAATGAAATGTATCAAGTCAAACAGATTTTACGAAGGTAGAGTTACACTTGCAATACACCTTGTTACGTAACATCCCAACACAAATTAAAACACATAAAAATTCCCGAGTTGTGTGAACGAAGGATGAAACCCGCACGATAATCCAGGTTACCATAAGCGAAACGGTTATCTTGCTCATCCCCCTGTGCGAATGACCCCAAGAATGCCGAGAGTTGGCAAAAGGACAAGCATCCTCCCTACCCAATTCCCTAAGAATCCCAAAGTTGCAAAACGTCAAAAATTTGCAAAATGTCAAAACTTCAAAATTTGACACCCTACAGTGCACATCTCAAAAAGCACAAAGAATAGTGATTATCGTCACTCCATATCCAAATCCCTTGCTCAAGAGAAAAGAAAAATAAATCAAAATAAACAGTGATTATTATCACTATAACGAGCAAGTATCCCAATACAATTGAAGAAAAGAAGGGAGTTGACCTTGAATCCCTGGAACTCTCAGCATTCTGACAGGTCATGAGGCAAGCCTCGGTACCGGTTTGGTTGATAGCCTATCGGTCACTGGCGGTAAACTTCTCGCATGACGATATATCTATCACATTAACTTGTGTACAGATCAATGTTTGCATGTGGATGAGCTAGCTTATGGTATCCTGGAGAACACCGCAGATTAATCTAACTACATACAACAAAGGAGTTAGTGGAGCTAATTAGGTGATCCTCGATACGAGTTCGGTTGAAAGCCCATCTGGCACTGGCGGTATCCCGACAAATACCACATAAATGAACTCAATTGCACACACAGGGATGTGAAATAACTTGGTCAAAAACAAGTCCGATTCATACCTTGTTCAAAAGTCTTGTAAGATAAAGTACAGTCATGGCTAGTGAGTTAAAACTGTCTGAGTCTCAGAAAACCTTAGCTACATTTCTAAACCAATTACACTACTTTTCATCCTTGCAATACCATCAGAAAATACAAAAAGAAGAAACACCACATTTGTACATAGCAAAATAATGGAGATCTAAAACAGTCTATGGTGCCATAACCAAATATCACCAAGTCCATACATCCATTTCATTTTTGCATATCACATGCATTTGCATTCATCATGCATCCATCAAAATAAATCAACATACAACATCGGTAATTATCATACCATATGCATCCATCAATATAAAGTAGCATGCATCCACCAACATCAACCATTGTGCATAAAATCATGACATCTACGTAAAGAAAGAAAATCAAAACAACAAAAACATCACAAAAATGCAACACAAAAAAGAAGCAATAAGCATTGCCGGACACGAGTGCTCTTGCACTCAACCTCTTGGCATAGAAAATCGATGTCGGGGCTCAAATTCTCACTCTCCTACTTCCCTAAGAAGGCTACCATAGCCGGACCGCTCCACGGGAAGATGGGTTTTCGATGATTTCACCCCATTACGGCATCACCAAAAGGGTTAACACCCACCAAAAATAGGTCCAAATGTCGGGAAATTGCACGTGCTCAAATGGAAAAACATCTAAAGGCACCCTAACCTAAGTCATCTTGGGTCAAGCGACTCGTCGCTTTTCTCACGAAGGTCATTCCCTCATCGATTCGTCGCTTGAGGGGGTAGTCACACTTAGTCACCAATCAACAACCACACACCCAATCAAGGCAATGACATGCATTCAAAGAATCATTGACAAAGACAATCACGCTCCCGCTTGGGGCAATAAACAAGCAATCATTAAATTGATCAAATACTTGGCATTCCCGAAGCATGAACACAAGGTTCCCCTGTGGATAAAAGGTTACGCCCTTTGCCTAATCATGACTGATCAATGTCCAAGCTCAAGTCACACCTCACCAAAATAGGTTAACACTTGAAATCAAATTCCTTAGCTCGTCAGAAGCAAGGATTCAAGAATGCATGCCCTTTCCATACTTGGGGCATTAAAAGTTGGTTAGGTTACCAAGAAACCCTAATCATTAGTGCTTTGGTCGTATATTTTTGCTCAGCACTGCGTCACCCGTAGCGCTTCCCAAAAAGGGGCATCTGTAGACACCAAAATAGCACCATTCGATTAAGTGACTACAAACACTGATCGCATGCACATACACAGCTTTTAGGGCAGCCTTTAGAGGTCAAACAGTGGTCTTGACCACTTGCACAGCAGTTCGGAAGATCAAAAAATGAGCAGAGCAAAGTCGGTCGTTCTAGAGCCTTTAACAAACTTCAAAGCCTTCTTAGCCTTCTTCAAAGCCTTCTTCAAGCCAAGCCTTTATCCGCGCCAAGCCTTTTGTCAAAAACCAAGCCCTGGCCGAAGTGTCGCGATATCGCGACACTTTGGGCCCCGACCCAAAGCGGGCCCAAAGTGTCGCGATATCGCGACACTTTGGGCCCCGACCCAAAGCGGTCCCAAAGTGTCGCGATATCGCGACACTTTGGGCCCCGACCCAAAGTCGGCCCAAAGCGTCGCGATATCGCGACACTTTGGGCCCCGCAAAGCCGGCCCAAAGTGTCGCGATATCGCGACACTTTGGGCCTCAAGCCAACACCTGGCCAAAGTCAAAAGCAGACACGTCACCAATCAAAAGCATACATTCGACCATCCAAGGAACGACCGCCACGTGGCACCTCTACGTGTCCCTTCTCGAAGAGACCCCATGGCTCTGTAAAACGGCGGACTTCACCAACTGAAGTAATGAGACGAGCACTCTCAACAACAAATCCAGCCTGAGGCCATACTTCATAACTGTTGACACGATTTTCTAGCGAGAATCTCTGTGCGAGCCATGCCTCATAATGACCCGATAAGGATCAAATTTGAGCGGCGCCTACGAATTTAGGGTTTTGAACATTAATGCTCTCAGAGGCCGAACCCTCTATAAAAAACCGGCTCGATACAATATATGAGAGACTGCGAAGCATTTTGTTAACACAACGAAGTGCTGCTCATTTGGATATCCGACTGTATCAATCTAAGTTCACCTTCTTTACATCTAGAATCTCTCACAAATAGAGGTTGGTGGGTGATTCTTAGAAGAGTGAACCGGACTTTCACACCCGACAGTGGATCACTGCATCCCACTAATTCGACGACAACACACAGCCTTAGATCTCGAGCCCATTCCTAGTGGATTGGCGTCGAGACTAAGTGTAAACCAGGGGTGGCCCGCTTGGGCAGCCCATGAACGTTTCTAGTTAATGCAATATATGTTGTTCTCTTTTGAAATACATTGCAAAAACTAACAGTATCGAAATAGCTTATTCTTTACGTTGTTCAAATAAACTTTACGTTAGAATATATCGTGTCATACGTTATATGCTCGAATGCGTCTTGCAATACGTTTTATCGAATATTGTCATGCAACACAATGAAGTGCTAACTTGCGGGCAATAGCATTAGAATCGGTTGATTATTTTAATGACTCGTCCATGTCTCATGTATTGTGTCTGTCTTCAAGTAGAATAAAAATAACAGTTTACGTTTTACATCCTCGGATATATGCCATTTCGAATGTATACTGTTCTCTCGTTCTCGGCAAAAGTTGCGGTTTCACGAAGAGTTGTTTTATTCATGCATCCGATCTATCTTCATATGTATGCTAAAGTCGGAAGGTTCTGCCCTCTTATTACAGGTGCTACTAACGTTCTTCTCGTGTTTCGAATGCGGGGTAAGCGGTTGAACGCAAGATAGGCAACGGCTAACAAGACTCATTAAACATCAAGCGGCGGCAACACTACAGACCCGCCCATTTTACGTGTGGGCATGCGGAAGGGGATCACTTTTCATCTGTTGTAACCGAGAACGTGTAACTGAAGAGAGATACTGTAATCGAGCGGAATTACATTAATAAAAAGGGTTGTGCTCTTGTTTTTAATTTAATTCTATCCGTGTTATTTTATGCCTCGATTTAGTTCTGTTTTATTTGCATCTCAGTGTTTTATTTCCGAAATCTCATGCTTTCACCTTGTCCCGAACTAGATCACCTGGAGGCCTTGGAGAGGTCATCCAGGGTGGGTCGAGGACAGACATGAGCTGGCTCACATCAGGCGAGTCTGCTAGTTGAGGATGGAGAGGGGAGAGGTGGAGCTCCACCAGTATAACCGAGTTTTGTGACAGTTCGGTCTACTGCAGGGGATCCCATCTCTCAGGGATTATGAGTTTTCTCGGACCGTCCGAGATAACACTATAGTTAGCGGGGCTCTAGATATGCAGTGCTTCTGGAGTCAGGACGCAGATGATGCCCCCATTCAGCCAGTGGATGGATATGACATTGGGGTAGCCGACGGCTACGATGCCTGGTACGCAGGCATCCGCCCTCCTCGGATGACGAGGGCTCAGGGTCCGATTCACGTAGTTGTGCGTCGGATGGGGAGGCGGCACCAGGCGGCCATTGAGGTAGCCTAGGGTCATGGCAGGAGAGAGCAGAGGAGACCACAAGTGCAGGAGAGGCCATGACAGCGAGAGAGGAGGGAGGAGAGACCCCCTTCTCCATAGAGAGAGAGGCCACCATCGCCCGATAAGGGCAAGGGTGTGGACACTGGGGAGAGCAGTGAGACAACGACTCTTCGATCGGAGACAGTCTGTCTCCAGGCACAGGTGCAGACATTGCAGGATGAGGTTGCACGCCACCGGGATGAGGTGACACAGCTCAGAGACGAGATTGCACGCCTTAGAGCACGGGGTGGAGGGGCGAGCACTCGGGAGCTAGCACGGGCTATTACCCAAATCACATTTTATCAGACACTATACCACCAGATGGTGCCAGAGGAGGAGAGATTACCACTGCCGGCTACCATCGCGGATCCGATTAGGATTGGGTCATCGAGGACCTCGTCCCGATCCACGACTAGGACTCGCAGTACCACACATACTACGATGGGGCCACCTCGTCCACCTCAGGGCGGGGGGAGAGATGAGGCTGAGAGCTCGAGGGGTTCTCGAGGCTAGACTACTGCACTGCACTGTATAGATTGAGACATAGTTTTCATTATTTTTGAGAGAGGATTGAGTATGCCGAGGTATAGATTGTGGCATACCAATCCGGTTTTGATATGATGTATATATATTTGTGATATATATATATGAGATATATTTTTGATCATATGACTTGTGTCTTATGTATTTTTATGATGCTTTTAATGTTTTGATTGATTGATTTGATTGAGGATTCATGTAATTATGTCGTTTGGAAATATTATGGTTTGAATGTCATGCTTTAAAAATTTAAATGAAATAATCTGATGTAACAAATTGGTTGTTTGTGATGTGATGTGATAAAAGATAAAAAGGGACTTCTAACAATAATTTCAAAGGACATTGTCGCTATTATAGACCATTTCATGGAGTCACCGCTCACTCGGTCGTCAAGCTAATCCCGGTATAGAAATATTGTTAAAAGTAAAAGAGTGCTTAAGAGACTGTCTTAAGACTTTGGTGCAATGGTGCAAATGATGATGATGATGTGTTTGTTTTCAGATTTTCATAAAAATAGTATGCATGAAATAATGTTAAAATGATTTTTGCTAGGCATAAATTCCTAAGTGTGATAAATTTTTTGGATAATTCCCTAGGAATTATACCATCATTGCAAAATTGAAGGTTGACATAATGACATGAAATAGTGATAATGTTTGCTTGTTTTGAAAGCATAATTGTGTAATATAATGATTTAAGTCATATGGTTTTGATGATTTTAAAATAAATGGGGAAAAAAAATGGGAAAAATGGTTGGCCCGGGGAGAAAAAAATTTGAGAGAAAACTACTACCCCCCCCAAAAAAAAAAAAAAAAAAAATTTTTTTTTTAGGATTGATTTTTAATATATAAAAAATATGAAGATGAGGACTTGCGCTAGGCATAAAATTCCAATTTTGGTTTTGGAACTATACCATCGTCGTGAAAGTCGACAATATATATATATATGTGTATAAAAAAAAAAAAAATTTCTATTGTATGGTTTTGAAAGAAATTTTGATTTTTTTGTGTTATGCATGTAGTTGTCTTTATACTAAACAACTGTACTTTAAAGAAGAAAATGAATTATTCCAAACAATTTGCAAAAAAATATTTCAAAGTATCTTAAAGACAAAAGTTAGATTTATAAGGAATCCCATGTGCATATGTGAGTTCATTTCCAATCTTGATTTATCATAATGATACACAAAATCTCTCAAATACAAAATGTGTGTGCAATTGCTTTGTTCGTTTACCGCTTTTGAGCAAGATAATATGATACAAGTGATTTGAATGAACCAAATAAGTGTTCATTAACCATGATGTAGATGCATATAACCATACTAGACTACTATGTAAGTCGGATTATCAAGAGCTAGCTGATCCATAAGCGGACATAGGTCACGTACAAAAGAAGGTCGCTAATGTGATAGACATATCGCCATGCTAGGAGTTACCCAAGGCCAAGTAGGTTGGGCACAAACCACCTGTTATGGGGCTTACCTCACAATTTTCGAATAATTGAGAATTCCAGGGATTCAAGCTCATCAACCCTTCTTTTCTTTTCAAAGGGTAGGGAAAGGGATTTTATTGCTTTTTCTTTTGCTTTCATTTCTTTTCTTTTTGTATTTTTGCTTGATAATGCTTGGAATCATTGCTGTAATGATATAAAATAACATTTTTTTTTTCTCTTTTTCTTGAAATTTGCTTTTCTTCCTATGCTAGGGATACTTGCTCGGATTAGCTGTAGAGCAAGGGATTTTTATTCTGGGTAGGGGTGAGCTTGTCCTTTTGCCAATTCTCAAAGATTCTAGACCATGTGCATGATAGGATAGCAGGGAAACTTTTCGCTCAAGAAACCACTTCTACTATGTAGCAAAGCATGGAAATTACAAATATAATCATTTTATTGTGAAAGGATGTGCTTGGTTTAAGTAAATAACAAGATCAATTCTCTATGCTCAAACTTTATTTAATTGAATTTTGTGGACTTTGATATAAGAGAGATTAGTAATCATGCCAGATAAAATCAAGATATTTATTTTTGTGAATGTGAAAGTGAGGGATTCCAAATAAATGCTAATTTATCCAAAATAATTTGAAACATATAACTGCAACATTTGTAAGAAGATATATATAAAAATACTTTTTGAGAAGTTTTGAGAATGTTGACTCTCTCTTTCTTCTTTATGTTGTTTTGTTTTCAAAAGAGTCAAGAATATTGCTGTTTTTATTATTTTTTTTTTATTATTATTTTTGAAAGAATTAACAAGTGCCATAAATAAATAACAAGTAGTTTTGAAGATTTTGATGATTATGAATGTTTTTGGTGTTTTTGAATTTATAAATTGAAAGAAATACAAGATAGTGATTTTGAAATATTTTAAACAAATATATACAAGGATGAAATGACCAAATTTATACATAGTAACATTTAAGATGCAAAATATTCATGGGTTCTTTAAGTTCTTTACCATCTAAGGTAGATAATTTGTATGCTCCTGATTCAAATTTAGCAGTGATAATGTATGGTCCAAGCCAGTTGGGCTCAAATTTACCTTTAAGGTCTTTAGTTGCATTAGTATTTTTTTGATTTTCTTTTAAAACAAGGTCGCCGATCTCAAAGGATCGATGACGAACTTTTTTAGCATATGATCTTTTAAGCTTGTTTTGGTAGGCACGGAGATGCTCCAAAGCATTGATGTGTTTTTCATCTAGGAGTTCCAGCTGACTGAGTCTGCAAGCTTGATATTCATCTCCTACTTCGGTATCTTGAAGTAGTAGAGCCAAAGAAGGAACTTCCAATTCAAAGGGAAAAATGGCTTCAGCACCATAAACCAAAACAAAAGGTGAAGTTCCAGTGGGAGTTCGAACACTAGTTCGATAGGCCCACAAGGCTAGATATAACTGAATGTGCCAGTCGCGCCAGATTTATTGACCAATATTTTGAGAATTTTGATTAAGGTTTTGTTAGATGCTTCGCTTGACCATTACCCTGAGGATAATAGGGAGTGGACCAGCGATGTTGAATCTTATATTTTTGGCATAATTTTTTAACATCTTTATTTTTGAAACAAGTTCCATTATCGGAGATGAGATTTGCAGGAATTTCGAACCTACAAATGATTTGATTAAAAATAAATTTAGAGACTTGTGTGCCAATGCAGGAAGCTAAAGGCATAGCTTCAACCCACTTCGTGAAATACTCAATGGCGATTATGATGAATTTGTGTCCATCAGATGACACGGATTAATTTTGCCAATAATATCTAAACCCCATTTTGAAAAGGGCCAAGGAGATGAAATAGCACTGCAGCTCTTGTGCGAGGGCATGGACAAGGTCAGCATGTTTCGGAACTTGTCGCAATGGTGCACATAATCATGTGCATCATTCTCCATGGTAGGCCAAAAGTATCCTATCCTAAGGAGCTTTTTAGCAATGACACTACCATTGAAGTGTCCTCCACAAGATCCATCGTGGGCTTCACTCAAGGCTGATTTGGATTCTTCTAAATTCAAACATCTCAATAGGATACCTTCAAAAGATCTCCTATATAAAGTATTGCCAATTATTACAAATCGACTTGCTCGTCTACGTAATAACCGATGCTAGTTTCTATTAGAATTGGCAGGGAAAGTCCCATTTTGGAGAAAATCAAATATATTCGTATACCAAGGTTCAGGAGTAGTTTCATTGATTAGAAACACATCCAAAGGTTCTAAGCATGACTTATTTGAAGCGGGTTCTTGGAGTCGACGAATAATGATGGTGGCATATTCATCATCTAACTCCAAGGGCAGGAGAGATGCAGCTACGACCATAGCATCAACTGCACGGTTGCAAGTTCAAGGAATAGCTTCCAAGGTAACTTGATCAAATAGAGACATTAATTGTAAAACATAGGCTTTATATGGGCGCAGTTTATCATCTCTGGTCTGATAAACTTCATTAATTTGGTTTATAACAAGTTGAGAATCACCAAAAACTAACAGATGTTTAATTTTTAGTGCCAAGGCAGCTCGTAATCCAAGGATTAGAGCTTCATATTCAGCAGTATTGTTGGTGCAAGCAAATGTTAATTTGAAGGACAAAGGAATAAGATGTTTTTGTGGGGATATTAAAATAATACCCGCACTAGCCCCACTCATGCATCGGGCTCCATCAAAGTATAAGGACCATTGTTCAATATGGTCTGCCTCTAATTGAAGGCATTCATCAGGAAACTCAATGATGAGGGGATGGGTAGACTCTAAGGGTGCAACGACTAATTGATCTGCTATGATTTGACCCTTAACGGACTTTTGTCCTATGAACGTGAGATCAAACTCGCTTAGAGCAAGAACCCACTTGGTTGTGCGACCCGATAAATAAGGTCGACTCATGAGATACCTCAAGGGATCATATTTAGCAATGACATAAGTTTTCTGACTAAGCATATAATGGCGTAATTTTTGCGTAGCAAAAATGACTCCTAGACATAGTTTTTCTAATGTTGTGTAGTGGGTTTCATAACTTATGAAGGTTCGGCTAATATAATAATTAGCACGTTCTCTCTTCTCATCATCAAGCTGAGCTAACATAGCTCCTAAGGCAGAATATGAAGCTAAAATATACAGGAGAAATGGGCGATCAGGTCTAGGCGATGAAAGCACAAGTGGGTTAAGGAGGTATTGTTTAAGAAGTTCAAAAGCTTCTTTACATTCGTCGTCCCAATTAAAAGGGACATCCTTCTTAAGAAGTTTAAGAAAGGGACCGGTTTTGTCCGCCAGCTTATCAATGAAGCGACGGATGGCTTGAAGCTTACCTTGTAAACTTTGTAACTCAGATATATTAGTAGGTGCGGGCATATCAGTGATAGCCGCAATCTTGAGAGGGTCGATTTTGATACCACGTAAAGAAACTAAAACCCCTAATAGTTTACCGGACTTAACTCCGAATATGCATTTGGCTGGATTTAATCGAATAAGATATTCTCGTAATCGATTAAAAACTTTTCTCAAATCATCTAAATGATTATCTTCATTAATAGATGGAGCTATAATATCATCTACATAATCATGTAGGATATCATGCATCATATCATGAAAAATATAAGTCATAGCTCGTTGATAGGTTGCACTGCGTTCTTTAAGCCAAATGGCATCACTTTCCAACAAAAGGTACCCCGGGGGGTAATAAAGGCTATTTTAGCCTGATCTTCGGGAGCTATCCCGATCCGATTATAACTGGAGAATCCATCCATTAAGGACATCATCCCACTCCCATGCAAGTAAAGTCAATGATTTGATCCATGTTTGGAAGAGGAAAATCATCTTTAGGGCATGCAGCGTTAATATCTCTAAAATCTATGCAAACCCTAACTTTGGTGGCTTCTTTCTTGGTGACTGGAACTACATTTGAGATCCATTCAAGCATAATCAATAGCTTGTATAAAAACAACATTCAGGAGTTTTTCTAACTCCCCTTTGACTAGCAAAGCCACTTTGGGATGCATTTTTCTAAGTTTTTGTTTAACAGGTTTAGCATCCGGATGGACTACTAGGTGATGCATGACTACGGAAGGGTCTAGACTCGGCATATCTTCATATGTCCAAGCGAAGACATCTTCATATTCTTTAAGGAATGCAATGTATTGCTCTTGTTTTTCTTGACTTAATTCTGATCCAATATTGATTATGTGAGGACTATCCTCGGTTCCAATATTAATTTTAATGACGTTTTCTACCTCCATGTGTAGATCTCTTTCAAAATTAGGTGGGGCGGGTGAAACGCCCAATTCTTGTAATTCTTGTAAGGTTAAGTTGGATAATTCATCTTGAGGATTAGTGGTCTCAAGTTGGGCTATAGTTGGTATAGAACCATCAAAATAAAATCCATTGTGTAACATCTCTTCAACGGAGACATCGTGGAAGATATCTCCTTCCAACTCCTCATCGGAGTCAACAATCATTTCGGGGTAAGTTATGGATAGCATGTTACATGTAAATGGCTGATTTTTTAGAGGCAAATCATCATGCCTATCCAAATAATCTTGATAACATATGAGTTGATCATCATCTTCAAAAGGAAAGGGTTGACCCTTACTAGGAAATAGGCCCACACCACGACAGGCGGGGCCACGGTTCTACCTCGAAAGGTTCTTTCATGCCATTTTGGAAAGGTCCCAAGCCTTTCCCTTTATATCCCATTTTAAGCATTATGGGTTTAGCTTTAATATATTCATTGGTAAAATAACATCGAGCATATCCCTCATGATGAGTTTTGATATTCTGAGGGATTCTTCCCTGGTCATATCCTTTATAAATGAAGGCACAACTCCCGACTTGGTAAGTACTTCCCATAGGTTGTGGGAGGCCCAAAGTACGAGGAGATGGCGGCAAGTTATTTAAAAGAATTGAATCTTGCATGAAAGCATTTGTTTTTTCTGATATTAAGATTGTGGATAAATCTGGTAAAAGTTCATCGGAAAGAGCATAAGATGTAGAAGGATCATTCCCTATATCTTTAGATGTGGAAGGTATGATAGATGTTGATAATGTGGAGGTGTTAAGAGATGGGTCTATAGGTTTTGAAATTATAGGGATAGAACATGAAGGATTGGTTGTAGATTGAAGATCTTTTTGAGGTTCTAGAGTGGTTTGTTTAGAAGATTGTTGATCTATATATGAGGGTGAAATTAATGGAGGGGAAATAGGTGAAGCTATGGGGTGTGTTTCACAGTTTTAGATGGAAAATAAGAATTAGGATGTGTGGATGACAGAGCAGGGCAAAATTGCACTCCAACGGGTTCCGCCAAAGCACACATATCAAAGGGTCTAGGATCACCGTGGATAGTGACCAACTCGATTTTTAAATTCGAATTTAACACATTGGTGTAAAGTTGATGGGACAGGCCGCATTGCATTGATCCAAGGATGACCCAAGATTATATTGTACGATTCGGGGCAATGTACAATAAACATGGTGGTATCTAGGGTTCGAGGACCAACTTGCAATGGGATGGTAATAACTCCAGTAGCACCCTAAAATTGGCGCAGTAAAACCTTAATAATTACACTTACTCTAGTAAATAATTCAAATTCAAATTTCAACCTCCAAAACCGCTCCCAAACCGCCGTTTAATCCGTTTCCTCCTTTCCCATGCCATTTTTAGAGTTTGTTTTGACCGTTTGACGATATCGTCGTCGATCAGACGATATCGCCTCAGATCGGACGATTTCGTCTGGGCTAGGACGTCCAGACGATCTTGTCCCAAAACTAATTTTTCACAATTAGTCTCTGTTCCAACGGCATCTCTAATCCGGGCAGAAGCGTGTCTACGTCGTTAGAGACCCTCCTCATTGGAGATCTCCCAAATAGGGATGATCTCCAACCTCCTAACCTCCCTCCTAAGCCTATTTAATCCTAGGCCCTCCCCTTAGCATCCCCCTGGCTGAATTTTCCTATAAATCGACCTTCACATGCATTAGAATAATCCGTATTACCATCTACATTTGTTGCATCCAATTTTCTTGCAGGAACCTTGTCATTTTTCAGCTGGAGCAAGCTTACATCGTCGCAGACGATCCTGTTCAGATCGGAGGCGATCCTGTCGAATCAGAGACGATTTTGACTGCAATCATCATTGGGGGCAATCAGTGCCCAGAGTTTGCATTTCTTCATCTCTTTTTCGCTGCATTATTCTGCATTTAGTTAATTCTATAGTTATTCTTTATTATTCTGCATCTTGGAGTTCACCCATCTAGATCAAATGCATAATTAAGTTATAATTGTCATTAAATCAGTATAATGCATTCATGTTTCTATTTATAATTCTCAGTTTGATATTGTTATTGTCATTTTACATCTGTTTCCCTCTGTTATCATAGTTGCATTCTCTATATTTTGCATCTATTTTTTTGTTTGTAGGTCTCTGACGAATCTGAATCTCGATCAATTCAAATTCGTCAGATCTCAGACGATCCTAATAGATAGGAGACGATCCTGTCGAATTCCAGATGATCCAGACTACTTCAAAAATCAGAACCTTCATCAGACATCCGGATCAGGTATGGGTCTTTAATCCATCTTGTTCTTTCTATTTTTCTATCCAAATCTGTTTTTGTCTTCATTTAAATCTGCATTTCATATAGAATAGCTTAGACGCATTTTGGCCAAACCTAGGACTTGGATGATTAAAGCTAAAACTGAACACATCAAACACATTCCCAACCTAGGCGTGGAAACTGCCATTAAACGTTTCCTGGTGAACCCACCATCCATCGAAAAATCACCATAATACACCTCCCCCGAGAGGCGGGACCTTCGCAAGGCCTCTCAGTCCGAGGTACCACGCCATCCTTTTCCCATCCTCCTTCCGGGCATGGATCCTATAGCCTGAAGGTAGGGATGTGAAAAATTTGGAGCGATACATTTTGGTGAACCCGACGTGAATGCATTTAAAACCTTTTGAAAACAAAAAACAAAAAAAATAAAACAACCAAAACATAGATGCATTTCAAATCATTTAAAACTAATAAGTTGCATATCATGTTTAGATGGTAGCTCCTAAGAAAATATTAGCAAGTTACTATAAATGTTGAAAACCAATTGGCAGCCATAGAAATCAATTCTGTGCTTAGTGTGCCTGAAACAGGATAGAAATCAACTTTTGTGGGACGAACTTGATAGAAGACTAAGTGTCATTTCATCTAGGTCAACAAAACTTAAACAAATCAAGAGGCTTGTCCTAGATAGAATCCTGGATCCTCATCAACTCGTCTTTTATCATGAACTTCAGAGAGCCTGCCATAGATGGTTAGCTTATAGGAGAGCTCTTGTGTCTTCAGAATTGTTCACCTTCGAGGAATACCTCGAGAACGCAGCCATTATACACCAGTTCCTAGGTCGTGTAGAAGACCAAGAGGTTGTTCTTACGGATAGGGAAATATGGAATAGAGTTCCTCGAGCTGTGTTATATCGAGAGTATTGCCACGAGCTTTACTTCTATCAACCGACATCTGAGACGAGATAATATCACTATAGCTCTTTTCATTAAATTTTTGAAAGAAAATTTTCAATTTGAAGAAGAACACTTCATGACTCTCGAAGAACTCGAGCCCATTAATGATATTTATAAATTGTTTATAGAAAACTAGATCATTACTTTCAGTATTAGTTCTTGCATTTATTGTGTTGTTTGTTATCTTTACAATATTATTACAAAAACAAGAAAAACTAAAAAAAAACATAACAAAAACCAAAGCATTTCATTTTAAATATTGTAGTAGGTATATAATTAATATATACCTCTTAAGCTTGTTGCATATATATATATATATATATATATATATATATATATATATATATATATATATATATATATATATATATTTGCTGAAATCTAAATTAAGCACAATGCCTAAACTTAGGAATGGTAAACAAACTGAAGGAGAAGAAGAAGATTGGTTAGAAGATAAAACTAGAAACCCAAATCTCCTTCCTGAGGATCCAATTCCGGAAGGAGAAACTCTAGATCAACCAGAAGATGACCTAGGTGAAGACAATGAACAAGAAGAAAATGTTAAAGAGGATGGATCCTCATCCCCTAGAGTAGCTCCAGATGGAACTATTGCTTTTGACAACTTAGATCATTTCTGGAAATTTTTCAATAATAACATTGGCGCTCTTAATATGGCAGTTCGTATTGATAAAGGGCAAATTAGTGACACTCAAGCAGCCATGGAACATATGTTTGATGTGCACACTAATCCCTTGTCTTTCATTGATCAAGAAAGTGATAAGGCTGGACCATCCAATAGAGATATGGTCACTATGATTCAGAACATGCCAAAACAACGGGTTACCCAACCTCCTAAGGAACCTGTTATTGAGCCTAAAATCATTCCCACACAAAAGAAAACTTCCTTCACCGCTTTACTTCGCCAAACTATTGATCAATATGCTTCAAGTAAACAAAAACCTAAAATGAAGCCAAACACCAATTTTCAACAATCTGGAATACAACATAATACAACTTCAAAATTCCTTCATAACACCTTTCCTACCAACAATTTACACAATAGCAACATAGCATCTAATCTTCATGTCCCTCCATCATATGCTCACAAATCCCATATCAATGCCCTACCGAACCAATATGGTGGGCAAACTAGTAATCTGGAAGCCATGGTGAAACAATTAGCTTCGCGTATGGACCAGATAGATCCTTACCGTCCCTCGTACAATTATCGAGAGATATGTAGTCAACCTTTGGATCCCATAGTTGTAGCACAACCGTACCCTAAGCATTTTCCCATGCCCATCCTGCCTATATATAAAGGAACCGAAGATCCCATAGAGCATCTTCGCATGTTTAGGATAGCATGTCATGATATATCACATGATGACTTGCTATTACTAAAAATGTTCCCAAAAAGTTTAGGTGGAATGGCATTAGAGTGGTACTATCAATTGCCCACTCATTCTTTGAGAAACTTTGAAGAAACAAATGAATCTTTTGTCCATCAATTTAGTGCCTACATCGAGAGGCATGTAACCATTAAAGATTTATACAACTTAAAACAAGACAAGGATGAATGTTTTGCCGATTTCTTAGCTAGATGGAGGCAGTTGACAGGAAAACCGCACTTTGTGCTACCTTATAGGGAAATGTTGGACATTTTTATCAATAATTTACAAGAACAAATATCTTATGAGCTATCAATCGCTACTTTAACTACCTTCGATCAGGCTATAGATTTAGCTCGAAGAGTAGAAGATGCCCTCATTAGGAGAGGCCAACTTAGGAAGAAGGATGATGAGAAAACATCCAAAAATCAATATAAAAACAAACAAGTTGTAGGTGACGGAGTCATTGACAAAAAAAATGTTGCTAATATCAATGCAATGAAAACAACAAAAAAATTTATATTGAAACTTCCTGATAAGCCTCATCGAGAATTTACTAGATTGAATCAACCGTTATCAACTATTTTACCTCAATTACTCGAAAGAGGTTTGATCCAATTACCGACTATCCGGGAACCTGATCCAACTATACCCGGATACAGAGCCGACTTACATTGTGATTTCCATAGAGGGCCTGGACACTCTACCAACGCTTGTAAAAGGTTGAAACATAAAATACAGGATCTGATTGATAATAATGAAATGGAGGTGCAAGCCTTCCAACCTAAACAAAATGCTCCTAATAATCCTCAAAAGAACATTCCCCAAAATCAAAATCAAAATGCTAATCAATCATTAGACATATTTCAACACCCTTTACCAAGACATGGTAAAGAGGTGGCCAATCAAATCGAACATCATAATGTTCCTCCTCCTACCCGATATGTAGGAACTATTAGTGGACATTTACTTAATCATGATCCTCAAATATTTGACACAACTTTATCCATGGTTACGACCAGTGCCCCTACATAATATTCAAACCCAGATCCTAGTGATATAGAATCAGATACTGAAAGTGAAATGGACATCACTTCAAACCAATCGAATAGTTCTGAAAATGAATCAGATCCTATTCAACCCATCACAGATGCTATGGTTCCGGAAGAACCATTTCCTAGAAGAGTTACTACTCGACCCTCTTCTAATCAATTCCTCCCAAATGAACAAGCCATAAACGCTCAACCGAGACCAGTTCAGCGTCTTCAATATAACATTGTAGGTACCATTGGAGTCGTTACCCGACAACAGGCTCAAAATTCTCAACAAGAACCAAACCAGAATGATGGATCAGCTCCATTTGTTTTGAAAAATCCCAATAAAGGGAATCATGCTTCCAATGTTCAACTTAAACCCCCTTACAATATTAATGAGCAATTATCCAATACTACAGCCATAATTTCCCTTTTGGATTTATTAAGATCTTCTCCTACCCATAGGGATGAGTTGATGCTTACATTAAGCCAAATGATGGTACCTCAAAATATTCAACCTCGAAGCCATGGCCAATACTATCATCACTCGAGAAGTTGATTGTATTGACTTTCGGGATAAAGATATCCCACAACACAGTTTACATAAGGATAATCCCTTATATATTACTCGTCTAATTGGAGATGTAGCTGTTAAACGAGTCCTGATTGATAATGGTTCATCTCTAAACATTTGCACTTTTGACTTCTACCAATGATTTGGCTTTAGAAGTGATGAAATGAAGAAAACTGACATGATTATCAAAGCTTTCAATGACGAAACACAAGAAACGTGTGGAGTTATTACCATCCCATTGCAAGTTGGTCCTCGAACCCTAGATACCACCATGTTTATTGTACATTGCCCCGCATCGTACAATATACTCTTGGGTCATCCTTGGATCAATGCAATGCGGGCTGTCCCATCAACTTTACACCAATGTGTTAAATTCGAATTTAAAAATTAGTTGGTCACTATCCATGGTGATCCTAGACCCTTTGATATGTGTGCTTTGGCGGAACCTCGTTGGAGTGCAATTTTTCCCCGCTCTGTCATCCACACATCCTAATTCTTATTTTTCATCTAAAATCGTGAAACACACACCCATAGCTTCACCTATTTCCCCTCCATTAATTTCATCCTCATATATAGATCAACAATCTTCTAAACAAACCACTCTAGAACCTCAAAAAGATCTTCAATCTACAACCAATCCTTCATGTTCTATCCCTATAATTTCAAAACCTATAGACCCATCTCTTAACACTTCCACATTATCAACATCTATCATACCTTCCACATCTAAAGATATAGGGAATGATCCTTCTACATCTTATGCTCTTTCGGATGAACTTTTACCAGATTTATCCACAATCTTAATATCAGAAAAAACAAATGCTTTCATGCAAGATTCAATTCTTTTAAATAACTTGCCGCCATCTCCTCGTACTTTGGGCCTCCCACAACCTATGGGAAGTACTTACCAAGTCGGGAGTTGTGCCTTCATTTATAAAGGATATGACTGGGGAAGAATCCCTCGGAATATCAAAACTCATCATGAGGGATATGCTCGATGTTATTTTACCAATGAATATATTAAAGCTAAACCCATAATGCTTAAAATGGGATATAAAGGGAAAGGCTTGGGACCTTTCCAAAATGGCATGAAAGAACCTTTCGAGGTAGAACCGTGGCTCTGCCTGCTGTGGTGTGGGCCTATTTCCTAGTAAGGGTCAACCCTTTCCTTTTGAAGATGATGATCAACTCATATGTTATCAAGATTATTTGGATAGGCATGATGATTTGCCTCTAAAAAATCAGCCATTTACATGTAACATGCTATCCATAGCTTACCCCGAAATGATTGTCGACTCCGATGAGGAGTTGGAAGGAGATATCTTCCACGATGTCTCCGTTGAAGAGATGTTACACAATGGATTTTATTTTGATGGTTCTATACCAACTATAGCCCAACTTGAGACCGCTAATCCTCAAGATGAATTATCCAACTTAACCTTACAAGAATTACAAGAATTGGGCGTTTCACCCGCCCCACCTAACTTTGAAAGAGATCTACACATGGAGGTAGAAAACGTCATTAAAATTAATATTGGAACTGAGGATAGTCCTCACATAATCAATATTGGATCAGAATTAAGTCAAGAAAAACAAGAGCAATACATTGCATTCCTTAAAGAATATGAAGATGTCTTCGCTTGGACATATGAAGATATGCCAGGTCTAGACCCTTCTGTAGTCATGCATCACCTAGTAGTCCATCCGGATGCTAAACCTGTTAAACAAAAACTTAGAAAAATGCATCCCAAAGTGGCTTTGCTAGTCAAAGGGGAGTTAGAAAAACTCCTGAATGTTGTTTTTATACAAGCTATTGATTATGTTGAATGGATCTCAAATGTAGTTCCAGTTACCAAGAAAGAAGCCACCAAAGTTAGGGTTTGCACAGATTTTAGAGATATTAACGTTGCATGCCCTAAAGATGATTTTCCTCTTCCAAACATGGATCAAATCATTGACTTTACTTGTCGGGAGTGGGATGATGTCCTTAATGTATGGATTCTTCGGTTATAATCAGATCAGGATAGCTCTTGAAGATCAGGCTAAAACAACCTTTATTACCCCCTGGGGTACCTTTTGTTGGAAAGTGATGCCATTTGGCTTAAAGAACGCAGGTGCAACCTATCAACGAGCTATGACTTATATTTTTCATGATATGATGCATGATATCCTACATGATTATGTAGATGATATTATAGCTCGCTCTATTAATGAAGATAATCATTTAGATGATTTGAGAAAAGTTTTTAATCGATTACGAGAATATCTTATTCGATTAAATCCAACCAAATGCATATTCGGAGTTAAGTCCGGTAAACTATTAGGGGTTTTAGTTTCTTTACGTGGTATCAAAATCGACCCTCTCAAGATTGTGGCTATCACTGATATGCCCGCACCTACTAATATATCTGAGTTACGAAGTTTACAAGGTAAGCTTCAAGCCATCCGTCGCTTCATCGATAAGTTGGCGGACAAAACCGGTCCCTTTCTTAAACTTCTTAAGAAGGATGTCCCTTTTAATTGGGACGACGAATGTAAAGAAGCTTTTGAACTTCTCAAACAATACCTCCTTAACCCACCCGTGCTTTCACCGCCTAGACCCGATCGCCCATTTCTCCTGTATATTTTAGCTTCGATTCTTGCCTTAGGAGCTATGTTAGCTCAGCTTGATGATGCGAAGAGAGAACGTGCTAATTATTATATTAGCCGAACCTTCATCAGTTATGAAACCCGCTACACAACATTAGAGAAACTATGTCTAGCAATCGTGTTTGCTACGCAAAAATTATGCCATTATATGCTTAGTCAGAAAACTTATGTCATTGCTAAATATGATCCCTTGAGGTATCTCATGAGTCGACCTTATTTATCGGGTCGCATAGCCAAGTGGGTTCTTGCTCTAAGCGAGTTTGACCTCACGTTCATAGGACAGAAGTCTGTTAAGGGTCAAATCATAGCAGATCAATTAGTTGTTGCACCCTTAGAGTCTACCCATCCCCTCATCATTGAGTTTCTTGATGAATGCCTTCAATTAGAGGCAGACCATATTGAACAATGGTCCTTATACTTTGATGGAGCCCGATGCATGAGTGGGGATGGTGCGGGTATTATTTTAATATCCTCACAAAAACATCTTATTCCTCTGTCCTTCAAATTAACATTTGCTTGCACCAACAATACTGTTGAATATGAAGCTCTAATCCTTGGATTACGAGCTGCCTTGGCGCTAAAAATTAAACATCTGTTAGTTTTTGGTGATTCTCAACTTGTTATAAACCAAATTAATGAAGTTTATCAGACCAAAGATGATAAACTGCGCCCATATAAAGCCTATGTTTTACAATTAATGTCTCTATTTGATCAAGTTACCTTGGAAGCTATTCCTCGAACTTGCAACCATGCAGCTGATGCTATGGCCGCAACTGCATCTCTCCTGCCCTTGGAGTTAGATGACGAATATGCCACTATCATTATTCATCGACTCCAGGAACCCGCTTCAAATAAGTCATGCTTAGAACCTTTGGATGTGTTTCTAATCAATGAAACTACTCCCGAACCTTGGTATACGGATATATTTGATTTTCTCCAAAATGGGACTTTCCCTGCCAATTCTAATAGAAACCAGCGTCGGTTATTACGTAGACGAGCAAGTCGATTTGTAATAATTGGCAATACTTTATATAGGAGATCTTTTGAAGGTATCCTATTAAGATGTTTGAATTTAGAAGAATCCAAATCAGCCTTGAGTGAAGCCCACGATGGATCTTGTGGAGGACACTTCGGTGGTAGTGTCATTGCTAAAAAGCTCCTTAGGATAGGATACTTTTGGCCTACCATGGAGAATGACGCACATGATTATGTGCGCCATTGCGACAAGTGCCGAAAACATGCCGACCTTGTCCATGCGCCCGCACAAGAACCGTAGGCTATTTCATCTCCTTGGCCCTTTTCAAAATGGGGTTTAGATATTATTGGCAAAATCAATCCTGTGTCATCTGATGGACGCAAATTCATCATAATCGCCACTGAGTATTTCACGAAGTGGGTTGAAGCTATGCCTTTAGCTTCCTGCACCGGCACACAAGTCTCTAAATTTATTTTTAATCAAATCATTTGTAGGTTCGGAATTCCTGCAAATCTCATCTCTGATAATGGAACTTGTTTCAAAAATAAAGATGTTAAAAAATTATGCCAAAAATATAAGATTCAACATCGCTGGTCCACTCCCTATTATCCTCAGGGTAATGGTCAAGTAGAAGCATCTAACAAAACCTTAATCAAAATTCTCAAAATATTGGTCAATAAAACTGGCCATGATGGGCACATTTAGTTATATCCAGCCTTGTGGGCCTATCGAACTAGTGTTCGAACCCCCACTTGGAACTTCACCTTTTGTTTTGGTTTATGGTGCTGAAGCCGTTTTTCCCTTTGAATTAGAAGTTCCTTCTTTGGCTCTACTACTTCAAGATACCGAAGTAGGAGATGAATATCGAGTCGCGGACTCAGTCAATTGGAACTCCTAGATGAAAAATGCATCAATGCTTTGGAGCATCTCCGTGCCTACCAAAACAAGCTTAAAAGATCATATGCTAAAAAAGTTCGTCATCGATCCTTTGAGATCGGCGACCTTGTTTTAAAAGAAAATAAAAAAAATACTAATGCAACTAAGGACCTTAAAGGTAAATTTGAGCCCAACCGGCTTGGACCATACATTATCACTGCTAAATTTGAATCGGGAGCATACAAATTATCTACCTTAGATGGTAAAGAACTTAAAGAACCCATGAACATTTTGCATCTTAAACGTTACTATGTATAAATTTGGTCATTTCATCCTTGTATATATTTGTTTAAAATATTTCAAAATCACTATCTTGTATTTCTTTCAATTTATAAATTCAAAAACACCAAAAACATTCATAATCATCAAAATATTCAAAACTACTTGTTGTATTTATTTATGGCACTTGTTAATTCTTTCAAAAACAAAAAATAATAATAATAAAAAAACAGCAATATTCTTGACTCTTTCGAAACCAAAACAACATAAAGAAGAAAGAGAGAGTCAACATTCTCAAAACTTCTCAAAAAGTATTTATATATATATCTTCTTACAAATGTTGCAGTTATATGTTTCAAATTATTTTGGATAAATTAGCATTTATTTGGAATCCTGCACTTTCACATTCACAAAAATAAATATCTTGATTTTATCTGGCATGATTACTAATCTCTCTTATATCAAAGTCCACAAAATTCAATTAAATAAAGTTTGAGCACAGAGAATTGATCTTGTTATTTACTTAAACCAAGCACATCCTTTCACAATAAAATGATTATATTTGTAATGTCCATGCTTTGCTACATAGTAGAAGTGGTTTCTTGAGCGAAAAGTTTCCCCTGCTATCCTATCATGCACATGGTCTAGAATCTTTGAGAATTGGCAAAAGGACAAGCTCACCCCTACCTAGAATAAAAATCCCTTGCTCTACAGCTAATCCGAGCAAGTATCCCTAGCATAGGAAGAAAAAGCAAAGTTCAAGAAAAAGAGAAAAAGAAAAATGTTATTTTATATCATTACAACAATGTTCCAAGCATTATCAAGCAAAAATACAAAAAGAAAAGAAAAGAAAGCAAAAGCAAAAGCAATAAAATCCCTTTCCCTACCCTTTGAAAAGAAAAGAAGGGTTGATGAGCTTGAATCCTTGGAATTCTCAATTATTCGAAACTCATGAGGTAAGCCCCATAACAGGTGGTTTGTGCCCAACACTCGCTTGGCCTTGGGTAACTCCTAGCGTGGCGATATGTCCGTCACATTAGCGACCTTCTTTTGTACAGACCTATGTCTCGCTTATGGATTAGCTAGCTCTTGATAATCCGACTTACATAGTAGTCTAGTATGGTTATATGCATCTACATCATGGTTAATGAACACTTATTTGGTTCATTCAAATCACTTGTATCATATTATCTTGCTCAAAACTGGTAAACGAACATAGCAATTGCACACACATTTTGTATTTGAGAGATTTTGTGTATCATTATGATAAATCAAGATTGGAAATGAACTCACATATGCACATGGGATTCCTTATAAATCTAACTTTTGTCTTTAAGATACTTTGAAATATTTTTTGCAAATTGTCTGGAATAATTCATTTTCTTCTTTAAAGTACAGTTGTTTAGTCTAAAGACAACTACATGCATAATAGAAAAATCAAAATTTCTTTCAAAACCATACAATCAAAACAACACACACAAAAAAAAAAAAAAAAAAAAAAAATATATATATATAATATATATATATATATATATATATTGTCGACTTTCGCGACGATGGTATAGTTCCAAAACCAAAATTGGAATTTTATGCCTAGCGCAAGTCCTCATCTTCATATTTTCTATTTATTAAAAATCAACCATGCAATAAAACTATTTCTTCCTTGATTTTCGCGATGATGGTATAAGTCTATACCTACATATTCTATGCCTAGCGCAAACCATTGTACCAATTTTTATTACCCATTCATTTAAAAATCAATTCATGAAAACCATATGACTTAAATCATTATGTTATACAATTATGCTTTAAAACAAACAAACATTATCACTATTTCATGTCATTATGTCAACCTTCAATTTTGCAATGATGGTATAATTCCTAGGGAATTATCCAAAAAATTTATCACACTTAGGAATTTATGCCTAGCAAAAATCATTTTAACATTATTTCATGCATACTATTTTTATGAAACTCTGAAAACAAACCATCATCATCATCATTTGCACCATTGCACCAAAGTCTTAAGACAGTCTCTTAAGCACTCTTTTACTTTTAACAATATTTCTATACTCGGGATTAGCTTGACGACCGAGTGAGCGACGACTCCATGAAATGGTCTATAATAGCGACAATGTCCTTTGAAATTATTGTTAGAAGTCTCTTTTTATTTTTTATCAATCATCACATCACAAACAACCAATTTGTTCCATCAGATTATTTCATTTAAAATCTTACAGCATGACATTCAAACCATAATATTTCAAAACGACATAATTACATGAATCATCAAATCAATCAATCAAAACATTAAAAGCATCATAAAAACACATAAGACAAGTCATATGATCAAAAATATCTCATCTATATATATCACAAATATATATACATCATATCAAAACCGGATCGGTATGCCACAATCTATACCTCGGCATACTCAATCCTCTCTCAAAAATAATAAAAACTATGTCTCAATCTGTACAGTGCAGTGCAGTAGTCTAGCCTCGAGAACCCCTCGAGCTCTCAGCCTCATCTCCTCCCCCACCCTGAGGTGGACGAGGTGGCCCCATCGTAGTATGTGTGGTACTGCGAGTCCTAGTCGTGGATCGAGATGAAGTCCTTGACGACCCAATCCTGATCGGATCCGCGATGGTAGCCGGCAGTGGTAATCTCTCCTCCTCTGGCACCATCTGGTGGTATAGTGTTTGATAAAATGTGATTTGGGCAATAGCCCATGCTAGCTCCCGAGTGCTCGCCCCTCCACCCCGTGCTCTGAGGCATGCAATCTCATCTCTGAGCTGTGTCACCTCAGCTCGATGGCGTGCAGCCTCCTCCTGTAGGGTCTGCACCTATGCCTAGAGACGGACTATCTCTGCTCGGAGAGTCGCTGTCTCGCTGCTCTCCCCAGTGTCAACACCCTTGCCCTTATCGGGCGATGGTGGCCTCTCTCTCTATGGAGAAGGGGGTCTCTCCTCCCTCCTCTCCCACTGCCGCGGCCTCTGCTGCGCCTGTGGTCTCCTCTGCTCTCTCCCATCGTGACCCTGGGCCGCCTCAATGGCTGCCTGGCGCCGCCTCCCCATTCGATGCACAACTACGTGAATCGGACCCTGAGCCCTCGTCATCCGAGGAGGGCGGATGCCTACGTACCAGGCATCGTAGCCATCGGCTACCCTTGCATCGTCCCCATCCACTGGCTGAATGGGGGCATCATCTACGTCTTGACTCTAGAAGCGCTGCATATCTGGAGCCCCGCTAACTGTAGTGTTATCCCGGATAGTCCGAGAAAACTCATAATCCCTGAGAGATGGGATCCCTTGCTGTAGACCAAACTATCACAAAACTCGGTCATAGCGGTGGAGCTCCACCTCTCCCCTCTCCATCCTCAGCCAGCAGACTCGCCTGATGCGAGCCAGCTCCTGTCCATCCTCGGCCCACCCTGGATGATCTCTCCAAGGCCTCCAGGTGATCTGGTCTGGGACAAGGTCATCCAGCAGTCTCCGGGACATCGGCAGATCAATCCGCCATTGTGCCCCTCTCTGGAGCCACCAGTAGAAAACTCGGGGCCTCTCCCCGTCAATCCCTATCAAAGGAAGCCCTATCGGCCTCCGCACTGCAATGTGCTCCCAGCACCAAACCTATAGTAGCGATGTCATAACTAGACATCGGCCGCCCTTGTACACGACCCCATGCAGGATCCTGTACAACCGGCATAGAACAAAGCTGCCCCAAGAAAATCTGTAACCATGGTCACGCATGTCGCAGATCACATCTGCTAGCACCCATGGTACCCTGCACCCGCTCTGGTGGCACAATAGAAGTCCACCTACCACTTCGGCCAAAACCCGTGTGAGTCTGGATGCCCCAGGCATTTGACGCAGTGCCTCGATGTTCACTCCGCCCTTCTCCAGGGCGAAGCTCGGATCACCACACAACCGCATCATAGCATGGCCCTGATTGGCCGTAGGAGTGATCAACCGTCCTTGTATGGGGATCCTCAAAATCCTCCATACATCCTCCAATGTGGGAGTCATCTCCCCTGTGGGTAACCAAAAATAGGAAGAACCCGGATACCACCTCTCTGCCAGGGCTGTCAGTAGCCCCATGTCTGTAGAAACTTGTGGCATCTCTGCCACATGTTGTAAGCCGGCTTGAGCCAGCTGATCCCGCTCTGCCTGTGATAGAGTGGCCAAGTCATCTCTCAACCTGCCATATTTCCATTCTCTGCTCTTTAGTAAACCTCTCTGCAACATAAACAACAACACAATAAAAAAATCATTAATAAAAACTCAAGTGATTAATAATGCAAGTAAAATCAGTTCAATTTTATACAAATGATGATATCGTCCACTATTGGACGATATCGTCCCAAATTTGAGCAGAATCGTCTCCGATTTTGCAAGCCGAAATCGTCCCTTATTTGATGAAATCGTCCCCCTTTCGTCGATTTCGCCCTTAGACGAAATCGGCGAACTTGAGACGATTTCGTCGAAATCGGGACGATTTCGTCCCGACGACGTCGACGGCCCAAAAACGGCCGCGATGCTCAAAAATTGCTCAAAATTCACCTAAAAAGCATGTAAATTCAACTTAAACCATTCTAAGCTAAGTTTAGACTCTTACCCGTAGCCCGCGCTGGACCTCTGTCGATCTGTGCGCTGTCTCCACCATTTTTGCTTATAGAGCTCTAAAAACCAGAAAAATGAACAGTAAAAATGAATTAGGGTTTTACCCTATTTTTCTTAATTTTATTCAAAACACAATTAAAAACATTTTAAAATTTTGCTTTTTCGCGTTTTTACCTCAAACGTTCGATTTGGGTAAAAACACGGAGGGGGCACCATAGTAAGTCGTCGTACGATTCGACCAAGAATCGTCGCCTAAAAATGGGAATAATTTTTGCTTTCTCGTAGATCGAGAAGAACTCATCTTTAACGCATTTTCTTTAGAAAATTCGCTAAAGAGGGGGCAAAATGTAGCACCCTAAAATTGGCGTAGTAAAACCTTAATAATTACACTTACTCTAGTAAATAATTCAAATTCAAATTTCAACCTCCAAAACCGCTCCCAAACCGCCGTTTAACCCGTTTCCTCCTTTCCCATGCCATTTTTAGAGTTTGTTTTGACCGTTTGACGATATCGTCGTCGATCAGACGATATCGCCTCAGATCGGACGATTTCGTCTGGGCTAGGACGTCCAGACGATCTTGTCCCAAAACTGATTTTTCACAATTAGTCTCTGTTCCAACGGCGTCTCTAATCCGGGCAGAAGCGTGTCTACGTCGTTAGAGACCCTCCCCATTGGAGATCTCCCAAATAGGGATGATCTCCAACCTCCTAACCTCCCTCCTAAGCCTATTTAATCCTAGGCCCTCCCCTTAGCATCCCCTTGGCTGAATTTTCCTGTAAATCGACCTTCACACGCATTAGAATAATATGTATTACCATCTACATTTGTTGCATCCAATTTTCTTGTAGGAACCTTGTCATTTTTTAGCTGGAGCAAGCTTACATCGTCGTAGACGATCCTGTTCAGATCGGAGGCGATCCTGTCGAATCAGAGACGATTTCGACTGCAATCATCATTGGGGGCAATCAGTGCCCAGAGTTTGCATTTCTTCATCTCTTTTTCGTTGCATTATTCTGCATTTAGTTAATTCTATAGTTATTCTTTATTATTCTGCATCTTGGAGTTCACCCATCTAGATCAAATGCATAATTAAGTTATAATTGTCATTAAATCAGTATAATGCATTCATGTTTCTGTTTATAATTCTCAGTTTGATATTGTTATTGTCATTTTACATTGTTTCCCTCTGTTATCATAGTTGCATTCTCTGTATTTTGCATCTATTTTTCTGTTTGTAGGTCTCTGACGAATTCGTCTGACGAATTCGTCAGATCTCAGACGATCCTGACAGATAGGAGATGATCCTGTCGAATTCCAGATGATCCTGACTACTTCAAAAATCAGAACCTTCATCAGACATCCGGATCAGGTATGGGTCTTTAATCCATATTGTTCTTTCTCTATTTTCTGTCCTAATCTATTTTCTGTCTTCATTTAAATCTGCATTTCATATAGAATAGCTTAGACGCATTTTGGCCAAACCTAGGACTTGGATGATTAAAGCTAAAACTGAACACATCAAACACATTCCCAACCTAGGCGTGGAAACTGCCATTCAAATGTTTCCTGGTGAACCCACCATCCATCAAAAAATCACCATAATACACCTCCCCCGAGAGGCGGGACCTTCGCAAGGCCTCTCAGTCCGAGGTACCGCGCCATCCTTTTCCCATCCTCCTTCCGGGCACGGATCCTATAGCCTGAAGGTAGGGATGCGAAAAATTTGGAGCGATACCATTCTGGTTTGGTTCTTGTTGAGAATTTTGAGCCTGTTTTCGGGTAACGACTCCAATGGTACCTACAATGTTATATTGAAGACGTTGAACTGGTCTCGGTTGAGCGTTTATGGCTTGTTCATTTGGGAGGAATTGATTAGAAGAGGGTCGAGTAGTAACTCTTCTAGGAAATGGTTCTTCTAGAACCATAGCATCTGTGATGGGTTGAATAGGATCCGATTCGTTTTCAGAACTATTCGATTGGTTTGAAGTGATGTCTATTTCACTTTCAGTATCTGATTCTATATCACTAGAATCCGGAGTTTGAATATTATGTAGGGGCCTGGTCGTAACCATGGATAAAGTTGTGTCAAATATTTGAGGATCATGATTAAGTAAATGTCCACTAATAGTCCCTACATATCGGGTAGGAGGAGGAACATTATGATGTTCGATTTGATTGGCCACCTCTTTACCATGTCTTGGTAAAGGGTGTTGAAATATGTCTAATGATTGATTAGCATTTTGATTTTGATTTTGGGGAATGTTCTTTTGAGGATTATTAGGAGCATTTTGTTTAGGTTGGAAGGCTTGCACCTCCATTTCATTATTATCAATCAGATCTTGTATTTTATGTTTCAACCTTTTACAAGCGTTGGTAGAGTGTCCAGGCCCTCTATGGAAATCACAATGTAAGTCAGCTCTGTATCCGGGTATAGTTGGATCGAGTTCCCGGATAGTCGGTAATTGGATCAAACCTCTTTCGAGTAATTGAGGTAAAATAGTTGATAATGGTTGATTCAATCTAGTAAATTCTCGAGGAGGCTTATTAGGCGGTTTCAATATAAATTTTTTTGTTGTTTTCGTTGCATTGATATTAGCAACATTTCTGTTGTCAGTGACTCCGTCACCTACAACTTGTTTGTTTTTATATTGATTTTTGGATGTTTTCTCATCATCCTTCTTCCTAAGTTGGCCTCTCCTAATGAGGGCATCTTCTACTCTTTGAGCTAAATCTATAGCCTGATCGAAGGTAGTTAAAGTAGCAGTTGATAGCTCATAAGATATTTGTTCTTGCAAATTATTAATAAAAATGTCCAACATTTCCCTATAAGGTAGCACAAAGTGTAGTTTTCCTATCAATTGCCTCCATCTAGCTAAGAAATCGGCAAAACATTCATCCTTGTCTTGTTTTAAGTTGTATAAATCTTTAATGGTTACATGCCTCTCGATGTAGGCACTAAATTGATGGACAAAAGATTCAACTGTTTCTTCAAAATTTCTCAAAGAATGAGTGGGCAATTGATAGTACCACTCTAATGCCATTCCACCTAAACTTTTTGAGAACATTTTTAGTAATAGCAAGTCATCATGTGATATATCATGACATGCTATCCTAAACATGCGAAGATGCTCTATGGGATCTTCGGTTCCTTTATATATAGGCAGGATGGGCATGGGAAAATGCTTAGGGTATGGTTGTGCTACAACTATGGGATCCAAAGGTTGACTACATATCTCTCGATAATTGTACGAGGGACGGTAGGGATCTATCTCGGTCCATACGCGAAGCTAACTGTTTCACCATGGCTTCCAGATTACTAGTTTGCCCACCATATTGGTTCGGTAGGGCATTGATATGGGATTTGTGAGCATATGATGGAGGGACATGAAGATTAGATGCTATGTTGCTATTGTGTAAATTGTTGGTAGGAAAGGTGTTATGAAGGAATTTTGAAGTTGTATTATGTTGTATTCCAGATTGTTGAAAATTGGTGTTTGGCTTCATTTTAGGTTTTTGTTTACTTGAAGCATATTGATCAATAGTTTGGCGAAGTAAAGCAGTGAAGGAAGTTTTATTTTGTGTGGGAATGATTTTAGGCTCAATAACAAGTTCCTTAGGAGGTTGGGTAACCTCGTTGTTTTGGCATGTTCTGAATCATAGTGACCATATCTCTATTGGATGGTCCAGCCTTATCACTTTCTTGATCAATGAAAGACAAGGGATTAGTGTGCACATCAAACATATGTTCCATGGCTGCTTGAGTGTCACTAATTTGCCCTTTATCAATACGAACTGCCATATTAAGAGCGCCAATGTTATTATTGAAAAATTTTCAGAAATGATCTAAGTTGTCAAAAGCAATAGTTCCATCTGGAGCTACTCTAGGGGATGAGGATCCATCCTCTTTAACATTTTCTTCTTGTTCATTGTCTTCACCTAGGTCATCTTCTGGTTGATCTAGAGTTTCTCCTTCCGAAATTGGATCCTCAGGAAGGACATTTGGGTTTCTAGTTTTATCTTCTAACCAATCTTCTTCTTCTCCTTCAGCTTGTTTACCATTCCTAAGTTTAGGCATTGTGCTTAATTTAGATTTCAGCAAATATATATATATATATATATATATATATATATATATATATAATATAATATAAGCTTAAGAGGTATATATTAATTATATACCTACTATAATATTTAAAATGAAATGCTTTGGTTTTTGTTATGTTTTTTTTTTAGTTTTTCTTGTTTTTGTAATAATATTGTAAAGATAACAAACAACACAATAAATGCAAGAAATAATACTGAAAGTAATGATCTAGTTTTCTATAAACAATTTATAAATATCATTAATGGGCTCGAGTTCTTCAGGAGTCATGAAGTGTTCTTCAAATTGAAAATTTTCTTTCAAAAATTTAATGAAAAGAGCTATAGTGATATTATCTGTCTCAGATTCTGGTTGATAGAAGTAAAGCTCATGGCAATACTCTCGATATAACACAGCTCGAGGAACTCTATTCCATATTTCCCTATCTGTAAGAACAACCTCTTGGTCTTCTACACGACCTAGGAACTGGTGTATAATGGTTGCGTTCTCGAGGTATTCCTCGAAGGTGAACAATTATGAAGACACAAGAGCTCTCCTATAAGCTAACCATCTATGGCAGGCTCTCTGAAGTTCATGATAAAAGACGAGTTGATGAGGATCCAGGATTCTATCTAGGACAAGCCTCTTGATTTGTTTAAGTTTTGTTGACCTAGATGAAATGACACTTAGTCTTTGTTGGTCCGGCTTTCATGCACACCCCGGGAAAGGATGAAGGCAAGGAAAGCTCCGGAGACACCCACGGGACGGATCCCACTCATCTTTAGGATCTAGCCGGTTATCCAAGGTGCGAGTTACGGAGTTGGGTCGAATGGCAATTCACTCTTTTCCACTTCTGGAATAGATTTCAATATGGATCGCTCTCGTTACCTTACAGGGGGTTCCTGAACTTGTTCAGTAGTTGCAAAAGTTGTTGACAATCAGATTTAACTTGAATTCTTTGATCTAGCTCTCATGGGTCAGCAGATTTAAATAAAAGGCAAATAAAGAAAATAAAAATGGATCATTCACCGAAAGCAAAGAGAGGGTAGGGTAAGGCAGAAAAGAGAAGCTTATCAAACATCAACTGTAAAACCCTAAACTATCAATCTTATCTATGCTATCAGCTTCACAACAGAACAAATCAAAGAAGAAAGTGTCCAGTCAGTCTAAGATCACTTTCAACTAAGAGCACAAGGCAGAGTGAAACAGATCTAGCAAAAATTATAAATCCAAGGGCAACTGGTTAAAACCGGTATCTTTCACCGGCAGACCTAGCTCGCACAAATGAAGACAGAGCAATTAGAACAAACTTACACCTGAAATCTGTAATTTCCCTAGCAGGACAAAAGAACAACCGAAGCCTAACAAGATATTTAAACTTGATAACTGGCAGATTTACAAGATATATCTAACAAACTTTAAATGGAACGGATAACAAAAGAAAATACACTTATCACACTCGCAAAAGATTAGGCTCCCGGCCATGCTATCACGTAAAAGCTAAAGCACATCAACTCCAAGTCCGAAAACAAAGGATTTCACAAAATTTGCAAGAAATTGCTTATAAGCCTTTATTTCTAAGTCTCCGCCTCCTCGCGATTACATTTAGAATCTGTATTTATAGACTCAGGACAGACCCTGATCTTTTCAAAATATCTTGCTCAAACCCTAAATCTTATCGCACTTAAACCCTAGGACCCGGGTTTTACAATAAAAATCCATTTAAAATCAAAGTCCGGATAGAACTTAACCCTTCGGCAAATCATGGCAACTACCGCCATAAATGGAGAAGATAAAATCAAATGCAACTTGCATTCATCCGCAGCTGCAAATAAATGCCTCCATTAATTCTGCTGGTGAGCCGGATGAGTCACCACTTCTCCATCAATTTGATCTCCGCAAATCCATCTCTCGAGTTGAAATTGTCTCCATGCTATCAAGTCTGCAATAAATTTGCCATTGAATGCATTTACCGGCTTCTTCTCCTCTAGCATGGCGGTCCTTGACTAAATCCGCACTTTATCTTTGCCTTTATGGTCTTTCCCCGTTGTCCCGTAAGTGCCAGGTGGAATCCTGCATGAAAGACAAAAGGATGCATTAGATTAGCATTTTCATTAAATCGAAGCTTAAAACATTAAAAACAGATTAAAAACCGCAAAATAAGCTTGCATGTCGGCTTCGGTTTGTCCCATTCACGCTTTGACACGTGTCGCTACCCCAGGAAGCCTTCTGTTTCAGCTGAAATGCACTTTCGGGCCCTCTGAAGACTTTCTCTCTCCGCCACGATTCTGCGACATGTCGCGACATGTCGCGAAATCGCGACTCGCGGCGCATCGGCAACTTCTTCCCTCGTCGGCCGCGAAAACGCGACATGTCACGATTTCGCGACGTGTCGCGAAATCGCGACCCTCCTGGCCTCCGTACAGCCATCCCGATTTTCAGCCGCGATTCTAGAACACGTCGCGATATCGCGACGCTCCGTACCCGCATGCGTTGACCGCGTTGACCGCGATTTTGGAACATGTTTGCGACTTAGCCGATTTTTTCATTCTGCAGCCCACTTTCTCTCTCCTACCGCGAAAATGCGACATGTCGCGATTTCGCGACATGTCGCAAAATCGCGCCCTCCGTACAGCTTGCTTCTCTCTCCAAAACTGTCGCGATTTCGCGACATGTCGCGAAATCGCGACCTTTCTGGCACTTAGCCGCATTTTGACTTACCTGTCGCGATATCGCGACATTTCCGAAAATGGAAGTGTCGCGATATCGCGACACTACCAAAAATGGAAAGTTTGATTTTTCAGTGAATTATGCAACTGTTTTCTGGATTTTCTCGGTACGGTGCAAGATTTTGCTTGTGCATGAATGATTCTAGCATGTAAAAAGTGAATTCTTGGATAACACAAACTAGAATGCAAGAAAAAGCACAACTTTAAAAAGGAGGCAAGCAAATTTGGATTTAAAACCCGAAAAGATCAAGAGGGTCCCTGCCGCAAAAAATGAAAGTTCAGAATTTTCTAAGGATGGAATCTCATTTTTCAGTGGGGGTGTGTTGCTTATCAACAAATGGCGATATCTCACGGGTAAAATAGTAGCACTATTTTAGAACCCAAGACTCGGGTTTCAAAACAAAAAGACCATGCATCATGCCTTGCCACGAACATTCTTCACAATAAATTGACCGCTAACCGCAAGTCGTTAAAATTTCCCAAGGACATACTAGGTCGGATTACTTCAAGGAAGATTTCGATGTGCAATTTCAAAGGGTATAAAACTTTCTTCAAGGATGACTCGAATTGAATGATAAACTTGGATTAATCAACTTTTCTAGATTGTAAAAGGGGAAACCGAGTAGAGCTCGGTTTACTAGTTTAGCCTTTTACAACCTAGACAGAGTTACCCTTTAGATTTACACGACCCAAATTTACAACCGTAGGGCGTAATCTAATATTGGTCGCCTCTTTTAATTATAACTTTTTTTCTTTTTTTCTTTTTTTCTTATCTTTTTTTTTTATCTCTCTTCTTTTGAAATATATCAATATCTCGGAAGACCTTAGAGAAATTACAATTTTCTTTTAATATTTGATCAATCTGGAACTGCTTCAGCCTAGGCATTGATAGCCTCCGGTGACACCCAAATAATTGCATGAACCATAGTCCCCTCTTATAACCAAACTTTTCTTGGATTCCCCGGGAGTTCCTCCAACTAAACAGCATAGCAGTTTTTCTATCATTAAAACAACTGTGGCAAGTAAGACACAAGATCCAATCATCTCTCTACCTTTGTCCTGAATAACAAAATAGTTCCACAGTTCAAAGCAAGCAGACTATCTCAATTAGAATGGTGAACAACATGGGCATTGGATGGAACTGGATTGATCAGCTTAGAATAAACAATTTTTTAGCAGGCTGACTTTTCATTGATTGCTCAAGCAAAGGCAAAGGACAGAAAATTTTAGAAGCCAAAGGACTTTATACAAAGCTTCCAAGGACAGACACAGGCTTTAAAGCAAAACAAAATAAAACAACTACAAAAAAGAACTAAAACAAAGACAAAAAAAAAGAAAAGGAAAAGGGAAGAAAATAAAAACAGAGAATAAAAGAAATAAACTAAAAGAACCAAGCAAATAAAACAATCGAAATAAATTAAACTAATCGTAAACAAGAAAGAAAAAGAAATGCAATAAAGAAAAGACCTATACGACTAAAATAAAAGCAAGCTAAAATAAAAAGACAAAGAAAGGAAATAAAAAGCATCGACAAAAGAAATAAACGCACAAGCTAAAATCTAAAAAACAACTAAAGAAAAACCTAAAAACCTACTACATTTAAAAATAAAACTGCACTGACAAAGAAATAAACTGAAAAACAAATAAATTAAAACTGCAGAGCATTAAAATTAAACTGAAACAGATTAAAACTGCACATACATTGAAATAAAAACTGCACTGACAAAGAAATAAAACTGAAAAACTTCAAAGCTTATTTACAATGCATACATATGTTACAACTTCCCTTCATACTCAAAAATGCAGCAGTTGGGAAAGCAGAGAAATGGTGCTTTAAAAAATTTTGACCATGCAAGTAATTTAAAAAAAATTACCTTTCGTGTCCCGTTGACGAAATGCACTCCGGACTGTGCTTCAAAAATTTGCTATCCGGGGAAAGACTTGGGTTTATCGTCTTCCCCGTCCCATTTGAAAACAAATCCGCAACTCCTTCAAATTAAACAAATCATATAATAACAAATCATATGATAACATGTTTATGCTTCTAATTGAAGGGTTTGCAGAGTTCTTTCAAAAGGACCGAATGTAAAAACCCCCAGGATCAAATACTTTAAAATCTTGACAGACCTGCACCACCACATCTTCAAAATTATGTGACAACTGAAAGAAATCATGTTTTATCTGTATGCCCTGGTTCTTAACAACTTGAACATTTTGTGGTTGCTGTACTGCTTCAATATCCAGGACTTCAATTTTTATCCCTCTAGAAGGATGCTTACAATTTTCCTTTTCACCTGAGCCTTGCTTAGACTTAACCTCATCAATGTGCAATGTCCAAACATCATTGTTGTTATTGATTAGGGCTATAATTGTTCTCACCTTTTCAGTTGCCAAATCATAAACTCCAATATCTGGCATCAACACCGCTTTATAGCCTCCTCTTTGACATTATGTTCGTAAGTTGCAGTGCTTATGTTGAGACAAGCTCATCAATTCCAAGTTGGTCGACCACATTCATATTTACTATCTTTTCCTCCTTTTCTTGAAATTCAACAGTTGGTCCAAAGTAAGCCTCAATCAAGTTAACCTTTTGTCCAACAATCTGAGGCAGTTCATAGAGGGTGATGTCAGCTTTAAGTTCCCTCATATCCTCAATGATGCTATCCTCCTCAGTTACTTCTGCATAGTGAGATTGAATCTCACTTTCATCATCCTCTGATGAGGAAGGATCATTATTAAGTTCTGGACTCTGACATCTCAAGTCATAACTGTCCATTTTGAACTGTTGAAAATCTTGCATTTCATCCACAGGAGTCTCGTACAAGACTTTCTCGTCTCTTCGGGAAAAGTGACAGAATCAAACCCCGGTTGTACTATTTTTGGGTGAACTAGAAATATCAATATTTCTTTGATCTCTAGGAAAATTTAACTCACCAGGAAAAACTTCGGATTTGGGTGGTGCCGGATCACAACCGTTCGGCTCAAGCACCCGCACTTTGAACTTGTCGAACTTTTCTCTCGTATTTTGCACATGCCGAGTGGATGTGACAGCTAACGGAGTCTCCTTGGGTAGAGCATGACATGTTGGCACTAACTCATGATGTGGAATGGGGTCTGGAATAGGCATGTTCTTTGTAACATAGGATATCAAAGGGCTACTCAAAATTTGAGGCCCTAGCTGTCTTTCAAGAATTAAGGCTTCTTTATAAGCCCCCGCCTGTGGTTGTGATATTGATGTCTCTCTTGAGGAAAATAGAGGTCACTGAATCCAATGCATTCTTGTAGATTTCTAAGGCCAGATTTGCATTTGGGATGTAATGGCCAGTCATTCTACCGTAAGCTCTTTGGAACCTCATATTGAAAGACCTGACAGTTTCTCCCGACTCTCTCTTGATGCTGGAAAATTGTTGATATAAAATGTTGGGATCTATCACTTCACCGAACCGTGATATAAAAGCTTTCTCTAGATCATCCCACCTAGTAATGGAATTGCCGGTGAGGTTTAAAAACCAGCCATAAGCTCCCTCCCCGGAGAGTGAACGGGAACAATCTGCAGGCAACATCTTCATGCTGTATATTCAACAATCTTAAAGCATTTTTAAAAGCTAGCAGATGTTCTTCTGCAGTTCTTGTCCCATCATGTTTGTACCTGGGGAGATATCTTTCTCGGACTTCTGGGCAAGTCATGGGCTATACCCGGAATGTTCAAAGCAGTGGGGCCCAACCAATTTGCCATTATTACTTGGCTGACAGTGATGTTCTGATTTGTAATTGGATAACCGCAAGTGATGATAGAACTGTTCTTAACAAACCACTGAACTTAAGGCCTTCTCTGGCAATTTCAAAACTGCACTGACAACTTTCAAAAACTGCACTGACAATTTATGAAACTGAGCCACTTTTAAATGTTAAAATGCCAGACTCGATAAAATACAAGACATACAACTTTACAGTTCTTAACAGGTCTCGCATTTGGAAATTTAAAACACTGCACTGACAATTCACAAAACACTGTACTGACAATTTATAAAACTCTACTGACAATTTATAAAACTGTCCGGAGTTCACTGTGGGTCCTTCAAATGTTGCTGTTATGCCCTTACAATACTTGAACTGAGTTCATGCCCTCCTTCTAGCGCCAATTAGATGTTGGTCCGGCTTTCATGCACACCCCGGGAAAGGATGAAGGCAAGGAAAGCTCCGGAGACACCCACGGGACGGATCCCACTCATCTTTAGGATCTAGCTGGTTATCCAAGGTGCGAGTTACAGAGTTGGGTCGAATGGCAATTCACTCTTTTCCACTTCTGGAATAGATTTCAATATGGATCGCTCCGTTACCTTACAGGGGGTTCCCGAACTTGTTCGAGAGTTGCAAAAGTTGTTGACAATCAGATTTAACTTGAATTCTTAGATCTAGCTCTCATGGGTCACAGATTTAAATAAAAGGCAAATAAAGAAAATAAAAATGGATCATTCACTGAAAGCAAAGAGAGGGTAGGGTAAGGCAGAAAAGAGAAGCTTATCAAACATCAACTGTAAAACCCTAAACTATCAATCTTATCTATGCTATCAGCTTCACAACAGAACAAATCAAAGAAGAAAGTGTCCAGTCAATCTAAGATCACTTTCAACTAAGAGCACAAGGCAGAGTGAAACAGATCTAGCAGAAAATTATAAATCCAAGGGCAGCTGGTTAAAATCGGTATCTTTCACCTGCAGCCTAGCTCGCACAGTGAAGACAGAGCAATTAGAACAAACTTACACCTGAAATCTATAATTTCCCCTAGCAGACAATAGAACAACCGAAGCCTAACAAAGATATTTAATCTTGATAACTGGCAGATTTACAAGATATATCTAACAAACTTTAAATGGAACGGATAACAAAAGAAGATACACTTATCACACTCGCAAAAGATTAGGCTCCCCGGCCATGCTATCACGTAAAAGCTAAAGCACATCAACTCCAAGTCCGAAAACAAAGGATTTCACAAAATTTGCAAGAAATTGCTTATAAGCCTTTATTTCTAAGTCTCCGCCTCCCGCGATTACATTTAGAATCTGTATTTATAGACTCAAGATAGACCCTGATCTTTTCAAAATATCTTGCTCAAACCCTAAATCTTATCGCACTTAAACCCTAGGACCCGGGTTTTACAATAAAAATCCATTTAAAATCAAAGTCCGGATAGAACTTAACCCTTCGGCAAATCTGTGCAGTCAACTGCCATAAGTGGAGAAGATAAAATCAAATGCAACTTGCATTCATCCGCAGCTGCAAATAAATGCCTCCATTAATTCTGGTTGGTGAGCCGGATGAGTCACCACTTCTCCATCAATTTGATCTCCGCAAATCCATCTCTCGAGTTGAAATGGTCTCCATGCTATCAAGTCTGCAATAAATCTGCCATTGAATGCATTTACCGGCTTCTTCTCCTCTAGCATGGCGGTCCTTGACTAAATCCGCACTTTATCTTTGCCTTTATGGTCTTTCCCGGTTGTCCCGCAAGTGCCGTGGAATCCCGCATGAAAGACAAAAAGATGCATTAGATTAGCATTTTAATTAAATCGAAGCTTAAAACATTAAAAACAGATTAAAAACCGCAAAATAAGCTTGCATGTCGGCTTCGGTTTGTCCCATTCACGCTTTGACACGTGTCGCTACCCCAGGAAGCCTTCTCGCTTCAGCTCGAAATGCACTTTCGGCCCTCTCTAAGACTTTTCTCTCCTACCGCGATTCTCGCGACATGTCGCGATTTCGCGACATGTCGCGAAATCGCGACTCGACGGCAACTTCTTCCCTCGTCGGCCGCGAAAACGCGACATGTCGCGATTTCGCGACGTGTCGCGAAATCGCGACCCTCCTGGCCTCCGTATAGCCATCCCGATTTTCAGCCGCGATTCTAGAACACGTCGCGATATCGCGACAGTTCCGTACCTGCATGCGTTGGACCGCGTTGACCGCGATTTTGGAACATGTTTGCGACTTAGCCGATTTTTTCATTCTGCAGCCCACTTTCTCTCTCCTACCGCGAAAATGCGACATGTCGCGATTTCGCGACATGTCGCAAAATCGCGCCCTCCGTACAGCTTGCTTCTCTCTCCAAAATCGTCGCGATTTCGCGACATGTCGCGAAATCGCGACCTTTCTGGCACTTAGCCGCATTTTGACTTACCTGTCGCGATATCGCGACATTTTCGAAAATGGAAGTGTCGCGATATCGCGACACTACCAAAAATGGAAAGTTTGATTTTTCAGTGAATTATGCAACTGTTTTCTGGATTTTCTCGATACGGTGCAAGATTTTGCTTGTGCATGAATGATTCTAGCATGTAAAAAGTGAATTCTTGGATAACACAAATAGAATGCAAGAAAAAGCACAACTTTAAAAAGGAGGCAAGCAAATTTGGATTTAAAACCTGAAAATATCAAGAGGGTCCCTGCTGCAAAAAAATGAAAGTTCAGAATTTTCTAAGGATGGAATCTCATTTTTCAGTGGGGGTGTGTTGCTTATCAACAGTCTTCTATCAAGTTCGTCCCACAAAAGTTGATTTCTATTTGTTTCAGGCACACTAAGAACATAATTGATTTCTATGGTTGCCAATTGGTTTTCAACATTTATAGTAACTGCTAATATTTTCTTAGGAGCTACCATCTAAACATGATATGCAACTTATTAATTTTAAATGATTTGAAATGCATCTATGTTTTGGTTGTTTTATTTTTTTGTTTTTTGTTTTCAAAAGGTTTTAAATGCATTCACGTCGGGTTCACCAAAATGTATCGCTCCAAATTTTTTGCATCCCTACCTTTAGGCTATAGGATCCGTGCCCGGAAGGAGGATGGGAAAAGGATGGCACGGTACCTCGGACTGAGAGGCCTTGCGAAGGTCCCACCTCTCGGGGGAGGTGTATTATGGTGATTTTTCGACGGATGGTGGGTTCACCAGGAAATGTTTAGTGGCAGTTTCCACGCCTAGGTTGGGAATGTGTTTGATGTGTTCAATTTTAGCTTTAAACATCCAAGTCCTAGGTTTGGCCAAAATGCATCTAAGCTATTCTATATGAAAATGCAGATTTAAATGAAGACAAGAAACAGATTTAGACAGAAAAACAAAAAGAACAAGATGGATTAAAGACCCATACCTGATCCGGATGTCTGATGAAGGTTCTAATTTTTGAAGTAGTCAGGATCGTCTGGAATTTGACAGGATCGTCTCCTATCTATCAGGATCGTTTGAGATCTGACGAATTCGTCAGAGACTTGTAAATAGAAAAACAGATGCAAAATACAGAGAATGCAACTATGATAATAGAGGGAAATAGTGTAAAATGACAATAACAATATCAAAATGAGAATTATAAACAGAAACATGAATGCATTATACTAATTTAATGACAATTATAACTTAATTATGCATTTGATCTAGATGGGTGAACTCCAAGATGCAGAATAATAAAGAATAACTATAGAATTAACTAAATGGAGAATAATACAGCAAAAAAGAGATGAAGAAATGCAAACTCTGGGCATTGATTACCCCCAATGATGATTGCAGTCGAAATCGTCTCTGATTCGACAAGATCGCCTCCGATCTGAACAGGATTGTCTGCGACGATGTAAGCTTGCTCCGGCTAAAAAATGACAAGGTTCTCGCAAGAAAATTGGATGCAACAAATGTAGATGGTAATACAGATTATTCTAATGCGTGTGAAGGTCGATTTACAAGAAAATTCAGCCAGGGGGATGCTAAGGGGAGGGCCTAAGTTTAAATAGGCTTAGGAGGGAGGTTAGGAGGTTGGAGATCATCCCTATTTGGGAGATCTCCAATGGGGAGGGTCTCTAACGACGCAGACACGCTTCTTCCCGGATTAGAGATGCCGTTGGAATAGAGACTAATTGTGAAAAAATTAGTTTTGGGACAAGATCGTCTGGACGTCCTAGTCCAGACGAAATCTTCTGATCTGAGGCGATATCATCTGATCGATGACAATATCGTCAAACGGACAAAACAAACTCTAAAAATGACGCGAGAAACGAGAAAATGGGTTAAAAGGTGGTTTTGGAGCGGTTTTGGAGGTTGAAATTTGAATTTGAATATTTACTAGAGTAATTGTAATTATTAAGGTTTTATTGCGCCAATTTTAGGGTGCTACATCAACATCGAACCTAATCAAGATTGGTCCGTCACAGCTAGAGACTTCTTGCAAACAACACCTTGGGCATCTTTGGTTTCTCAAGGACCTACAGAGTGTGGCACGACCATTCACCATAGAGTTGTTTCTCAATATGTGTTTGCACATGTTGGATCGTAGGAGGAACATGTTATTTTATCAATAGAAGTTGTGGCTTATCAGGATTGGCTTTCCCAATTACGGGATTTCTTGAAGCTGGTAATGCTACCGCAAGACCTGTCGCATGGTGAAAGACGAACATTTAAACAAAAGGCGACTAGGTACATTTTTCTAGGAGAAGTCCTCTATAGGCGAGGTTATGATGGAGTACTCCTTCATTGTCTTGAGCCCTAGGAAGCATCCTGGGCAATTTTTCAAGCTCACGATGGTACGTGTGGCGGCCACTTCAGTGGCATGGCTATTGTTAAGCGTATCTTAAGGATGGGTTACTATTGGCCCACTATGGAAAAATATTGTTGTGAGTATGTCAAGAAATGCATTAAGTGCCAGCATCATGCAAATCTCACCCATTTGCCATCACAAGCCTTGCAACCCATCCAGGCAACATGGCCATTCTCGTAGTGGGGACTAGACTTGGTGGGGAAGATCTCACCCCCATCCTCGGGCCGACACACGTTCATCATAATGGCCATTGAGTATTTTACTAAATGGGTTGAAGCGATCCCTTTAACATCGACAACTGGACCAAGGATTGCAAAGTTTATACTCCACAATATCATAAGTCATTTTGGGGTCCCTTCGAAGATAATATCGGATAATGGGCCATCTTTCAAGAACAAAAATGTGCATGCTTTAATGAACAAATACCATATTCAGCACAATTTTTCAATGCCTTATTATCCACAAGCAAATGGGCAAGTAGAAGCCTCAAATAAAACAATCATCTCCATCTTGAGGAAGATGGTAAAAGAAAATCATAAGGACTGGCACTTGCAATTACCTCTTGCACTATGGGCATACAGGACTAGTGTGCGGACGCCCACTGGGGCAACACCGTTTTCACTTGTATATGGCACTGAGGCCATCATGCCCTTAGAGTTGGAGATTCCAACCTTGCGAGTAGCCATGAAGGACTTCATAGATGATGACACCGCACGACAAGGCCACCTTGATCAGCTAACGCTTCTTGATGAACGCCGAGTCAATGCCTTGGAGCATCTCCATGTTTATCAGAATCGCCTTGCACGAGCTTACAACAATAAAGTCCACTTGAGGGAATTCAAATTTGGGGATCTTGTGCTCAAAGAAAACCAACAGAACTCAAATCTGCCACCGCACCTACGAGACAAATTTATGGTAAACTGGATAGGCCCCTACATGATTTCAAAAAGGGTTGGACCTGGAGCATATCACCTTACATCGTTGGATGGTGTTGAAGAGCCTGAACCTCTCAATATCATTCACTTGAAGGTATTTTATACATAAAATCAAAATAAAAAAACATTCAAATATGTCAAAAATCAAAAAAACATTCAAATATGTCAAAAATAAAAAAACATTCAAATATGTCAAAAATCAAAATACAAAAGCAATAAAAAATGCTCCAAGGGTATCTTCACACCGCTTGGTCACCTTCATCACAAAAATATCCAAAGGCATCTTAAAGCCCTTTGGTCAAAAGCAATCAAAAATGCTCCAAGGGTATCTTCACACCACTTGGTCACCTTCATCACAAAAAGCTCCAAAGGCATCTTAAAGCCCTTTGGTCAAAATCAATAAAAAATGCTCCAAGGGTATCTTCACACCGCTTGGTCACCTTCATCACAAAAAGCTCCAAAGGCATCTTAAAGCCCTTTGGTCAAATCAAAAAGCTCCAAAGGCATCTTAAAGCCCTTTGGTCAAATAACAAAATCAAAAACACAAAAACAATGCAAAAATAAAAAATACAAAAACATTTGCATTTCACACTTGCATTCACATAAGTTGCATTACATCCATTGCATTCGCATATGTTATGATCACATTCTAGCAAAAGATGCCACAGTTTGTATCACAACCCAAAAGCTCAAATCCACCTCCATCCATGCACTCATGTGTATAACTGTGTTTGTCAACACAACCATTTCATGTTGCTATACAAAATAGGCTAAGATTATCCTGTTATTCAAACATGTCTAGTGGTCTTATCAACTTTTGTAGAAAGCCACCTTGATTAGTAGAAGGTAAGGTCTAGCTGTGATAATGCCTTGGATATTCAAGATCCCATCACTAATTGAAACACTAAAATCCTAGCTGGTACAAGGAAAAGATGAAAGTTGTGAAGCGGTCTAGGTTACCTTAAGCGAAAAGGATCTTCCTTGCTTATCCCCCTGTGTGACCGGTTTAAAGGTGCTGAGAATTGGCAAAAGGACAAGCTTCGCCCTATCCAAATCCCTTGCTTAAATCAAAATAAGCAAAAGCCCGAAGCAAAGTACAAATTCAAAAAGCCAAGCATACATTCCAGATTTCAAAGCAATGATCCGATACACAAATCAGAGATTCCAAGAATCCTCGCTCAAAGAAAAATCAATAAAAAATAAACAGTGATTTTCATCACTACATATGAGCAAAATAAATAGTGATTATCATCACTACAAGAATCCTCGCTCAAGAAAAAAATCAATAAAAAATAAATAGTGATTTTCATCACTACATATGAGCAAATATCCAAAGCCAAAAGGAAGAAAAGAAGGGAATGAAGCTTGAATCCCTGGAATTCTCAGCATTGTACAAAATCGGAAGGAGAAATCCTTATGCATGATGATATGTCTACCACAATTGCTTCATGCATTTGTGTAGACCAATGTTTGAATGTGGATGAGCTAGCTTAGGTAACCCAATACTGCCTAGTGGTATAGTCCAACTAAGTCCAACTTAGGACGAGAGGAACACTTGAGAATCCCTGATCTTAGCAATGGGCTGAAAGAATCCCACCTGACATCGGAGGAAATGCTTGAGTTCTATCTCAAAATATACAATCACTTGCACACACAGAGATCATGAATATCCAGGTCCATGGTAAAAGCCTTACTTTTCAAAAGTCTAGAGTGGTCAGTAGACAACTGTTGATAGGATAACTAGAGTGGTTGAGTTTCAGGAACAACCAAAAATAATTCCTACATAAGCAACAAATCATATCACCAATCACATCAACAACTTTCTTCATAAGCTTCTATAAATTAGGGGGTATTAATAAAATATATGAGATACCGATTATATGTCAGAAATGATATTTAGACGGCCACTGATTATTTTATATTTCTTAAATTACAGAAGCTTATCCAGAAAATACATTCATCCCACACCATTACATTGCACACATGGATGGAGTAAATGATCAATTCTCATGATTAGAATGATTATTAAAACAAAATCCATGGTTGTTATACTTTTTGTGGTATCACCCATTAGATTGTCAAAATCATAGCATATGCATTCTTTGTGTTTTGAGTAATTAAAACATACAAGTTCATTCACATTACCCATTACATATTACATTCACCATATACATAGCACATTGCACATTGCATTTACCATATCATAACATAAGTTAAGTGCGCACACTGAAATCAAAATCAAACATGCATTTAACATACCAACATCGCATCCACAAAAACACAAGTCATTAATCATCCATCATCACATTATAAAACACATCATAAAACACATAAGCAATATCCATTTGCATACAATCATAAATCCATCATCAAATCACTGCATAATACATCACATCATATCACAATAGGTAGATCATATCACATCTACATGAGCATCTATCCCAATATCCACATCACCACCAATATCATCTATCATCTATCATATATGTCAAATCATCATAATACCATCATCACATCTCATCATAAAACAAATAACAACAAAAACATGAGCAATAAATGATACACATAATGAGTCGTAAACATAAAGATATCATATAAATGTGTGTGTCAAATAGATGGGTATACAAAACTGCCCATAGGGCTACAGTCATATAGGTCAAGCCAACCTCAAAAATGATAAACTAAGAGCATCATCAATCAAATACAGGGCCTGAACCTCCTGCACCACCTCTCCCAGTGCCACCTCCCCCTATGGTGGTGTCACGGGTCGAATGGTGTGAACCTGTCGGTCTCTCTGTCCGAGTCCTGGTCCTCTGGCTAGAACGGGTGGAAGACTACCCTGAGGTGGAGCGCCCGCTGACCTGTGAACCGCCTGCACCTGGTGCCTCCCTGGGGACAAGCCCATGCCTCTTGAGCTACATCTGGAGGGTGGTAATATGACCAACATGCCCATGGATCATCATCTCATACTCCTCTAATAGTGACCTCAGGTGTAGAACCTCTACCCTTGAGTCTATCCCTGTAGCACCCTATGGAGTAGAGGGAGGTACAACAAACTGCATCCTAGCAGCACCACCCCCGATAGTAGCCTGCAAAGCCTGGATCTGTAGTGTGAGCTGCTCTATGGTGGCATCCCACTGTGCAATAGTAGCATCTCATTGCTCTACCTAGATCTTGGTCGACTGGAGCTCGACCTCGACCTCGTGCAGCTGTGCTCTTAGAGGAGAATCTCTCTCCTCGGGCTCCAGCTCCTCCTCATCCTCCGTAGGAGCCTCCTGCTCCTCCGCTACCACCTGCTCTATTGGCTGGCCCCATACCTCAGTCCTAGCTCGGACTCTACGCCCTACTAGATCTGTATCATCACCTCCACCATCATCCTCGTGACCCAAGCTACCATCGCCATGCCACATCCGATCCCCCCACCACTGAGTGTATGCCTCTATAACACCCCTAATGACTCTTGGGTCAACTATTGGGGCATCCTCCTCAGCTGACAACTCTATGATCCATGGTAGGGGGAGATCTCCCTCTACTATGATGCGCCTATATACAAATGGAACCAGAGGCACATCCTGCTGTAGCCCATACTGACGAAGAACTCGAGAGTAGAAGAAATACTCTTAGATGCCAACCTTACGGTCGATGAGCCACCGCTCACACTGTGTCCTCACTATGAAACTAGCAGGATCATCCCAAGCTGAGCACTCATGATATGGTCGCCACATGACATCATCGACCTTCAGCCCAATAAAAGTAGTAGTGTAGTGGGGAAGCTCCCCCGCATGAGGGTGGCTCTTGCGTAGCTCGTGCTCTCGAGCCCATCTAGAAGCATAGCACTGCATCCACTCCTCCATAACTGTAATCTCGATAGGAAGCCCTCTGGGATGATCTACCTTGATGTGCTCCCATCCCTAGACCTATAGAAGCAAGCTGCAAGCAATGCCGATGTGACCTCACCGATGGATGTGGTACAACTCATCATAGCACTGAGCCAACAAAGATCTACCCCATGCATAGATGATAGGCTCTGCACTATCCAAAAAATCCTGAACCATCACCAAAAGGTTCCACGAGAACCTCAAACCTGAGCAATCTAGAATCAAGATATTGTTGATGATTATCAGCAACACTGCATGCCTCGCAGAGAAGACATCCACCTCATACCACTACGAGATGGACACTCCCCTAGATTTGGTGTCCTTGAGAGCCTACATAGAGCGCCCTCCGAACACCCAAGTGAAAACAATAGTCTGATCATTAGTGGCCGAAGAGACAATGGCCACTCCATCAAAGGGGATCCGAAATATCCTATACACATCTTCCGGCATGATGGTCATCTCACCGGTAGGAAAGTGGAAGGTATTGGTCCGAGGGTCCCATCGATGGACCAAAGTCATAAGGTAGGCATGATCTACCATAATGGTGGGTAGTCTGGTGACATACTGAAGCCCACGGGCTTTGAGCCAAGCCCAATCATCGACATCCAAGAGGGGCAGAAGTGTATTCATGAGCTTTGGGTCCCGAGCTCGAGCAGTAAGAATCTAATAGCAAAAGAAAATGAATCATAACTACAATGCATCTAAGGCATAATTCACAATAAACATGAAAATGGTGCAAAATATGATAGGCTATTCTAAGTCTAAGCAAAGGGACAAAATTGCACCTAATCAAACAAATCAAAAATTCAAAAAAATCAATAAGTCAACCCAAAAAATGCACCAAAAATAAAAAATTTCACTAAGTGTTCTTGGCCGCTGTCGCCTACAATGGCCAAAAATCGGCCATCGAAGCTGACAGCGGCCAAGCCCCAATGGTCAATTTTTTGACCGTTGGGATTCAAATCGGTCACTGCCAGTGACAACGGCCAAGTTGCAGGCCTTCCTGGCCGCTCTGATCGATAGCGGCCAATGGGTAGCGAGGCAGACGCATCGACCCTAGGCCAAAAAATACCAAAAAAATGTAACAAAAGCAACAAAGACAAAATGGGGACAAGCCCACCACATAAAAACCTAAACTAAGCCTAGCTACGGGTTTTCATTCGTTGCCAGCAAGCTTAATGGGGTTCAATTACCGATTACTTAATGTGGTTCAGTTTTACCCAAAACAAAAATAAACAAGCAGGGTTAAGGTTTGAGGGAGTACTCGAGAAGCTCCGGCTCCTCCACCCGAAGACGCTTCACCCCACACAACCATAATCTTCCAAATTGCAGAAACACTCCAAGTTGCAGAAGTCACTTTCACCTCAGAGCTCAAGAAAGCAGAATTGACAGCTGGCAAAGTGAAAAGACAAAACCCTAGGGTATCTTTTTATATTGCCTTAGCCGCTTCTGACGTCAGCGGCCCGAATCTTGTGGCCGCCTAGGATGAGAGCGACCATGGCCAGGCACTTGGTGGCCACTGGACCTGACAACGACCGAGATCCTAAGCAAAAATAAGTTGTTTCCCTCCAAGAGAAGCAACCAAAAACATCAAATAAGCATATTTTGGTGGTTCATAATCACCATAATGATCAAAATAACAAAAAAATTGCATAAAAACAAATTCTCAAGTAGACCTCGTATTCAGTTACCTACTCTATCAACTTGGCGATTGCAGCGACTCGCACTCCATGCAACTCGATAAGATGAGTAAGTTACCATAAGGCTACTTGGGGCAAAAACATTCATTTTGGAACCACGATGCATCATTTCAAACCCGAAGAAGACCAAAATGGTCGGACTGCTCCACGGGTGCGATAAAATCATCTTCGTTCCCTTATGAGATCAAAAACATTGAGCCAAAGTGATACAATATGAGCATAAATAGAATCACTCATCCTAACTCCCTAAGAAGGCTCTTGATAGCCGGACCGCTCCTCGGGATAAGGATGGATGATTATCATAAACAGTTGGAGTCACACTTGGATGGGGGTTCACCCATTGAAAGAACAAATGTTAGAAAGAAACCAAGTTAGTCATATTGGTCAAGCGACTTGTCGCTTTATTCATCGCCTTTTTCCTCACCAATTCACTGTGTGAGGAGGTAGTTCAAATCTTCAAAATAATCATAGTCAAAATCAACAACAGATCACTCGATCATATCAAAATTGTGTTCATCCTATGAATCATTGCATACAACAATCACATACATCTCCCTTGTTTGTTGGGAACGTAAGCAAACATGACATCTTCAATTTGTAGCTATCCTTCCGATCGGATCTGATTGTAGCAGCTGAAGCTACCCGATTGAGTTTGAGGAATGAGTGCAAATTGAACGTGCATAAGCCACTTGGCTAAGTTAAGTCCTCTGAACATTGAGGCAATGATTCAAAGGATGTGCACCGTCTTGCATGATTGGGCCATCAGGCATTGGTCAGACCATTGACCATCATACACCTTACAAGCAGATCAGTCTACATTTTTGCTCAGCGTTGTGTTTTCCACACAAGCGCATCGCAAAAAGGGGCATCTGTAGACACCTAAAACGTGTCATGTTTAGGGGAGCTACTCACATAGGCACATTCATAAGATCATAGGACATAACCTTGGACTTTCCAAGCATCAAAAGTGGTTTTCACCACCCATTTGGGGCATTCTGAGCCCATCCAAGCTTAGCCGCTCAAGACCAGAGCGGCCAGATCTTAGCCGCTCAAGCTCAGAGTGGCCAGACCTTAGCCGCTGCAGATGACAATGGCCAAATCTTAGTCACTGCAGATGACAGTGGCTAAGCCATAAAAAGCATTTTACCGACAAACAGGCCTAATCAGAGGTGGAAGTGGCAGTCTGCATGCAATAAAGGTGAGCGGGAGTAACTTTGCATTCCCCTTCACAACCAGTTCACATAGAAGACTTGAGTCTGAATTTAGACTTCAGTTAACTAGTCTTTAAACATAGAAAAGACAAAAATCTTCTCATGCTAACATTCACTACGCATGAGGGATTCAATCCTAGGGTTTTGAGCATAGACTTTAGGGTTTCACACACTTTAAAAGGTGCAAGCCTAAGAGCACCAAAGACATATGATAGATCAGAGAGAATCAATCAATCCAGAGATACAAGAATGCATTAGATCATTGAGGAGAGCTTTCAAGACTTGGAGAGTTTCCCTTGGAGATCACATTTACGGTGAAGCCCTGACAAATTGGAGAGCATAGCAACCACCATTTCAACATCGGATACAAGCTTTGATCCATAGCTTTGGAGCAAAGAGAACGAGATTCACTTTAGCGGCCATTGTCATTGGACAGTGGCCCGTAGGCCTAGCTTAGGGTTTTAGACATTAGTTTCATTATTCTATTTAGCATATCATTAGCATAGCATCATTTCATTCATTCGCATTCATAGCATTAGTTTCATTTGCACTTGCTTTCATTTGAGTATATTCATTGCTAACAACCTCATCCGGGGAGGCAATCTCGGACATCTAAGCGTGTGTTGTTGTTTCATTGCTTACAGGGCCACAGGTTCATCGAACGGAAGCTACAACATACGAGAGCAAGAGGATCCCTCTAGCAATCAGACCTAGAGAAGGAGGCATCTGTAAGCCCTCATACATTTCCGTGTGCGGAACCGGGAAGCTTGTGAAAGTGCACCACCCCTTGCTAGGGGACTTCTTCCTCACTTGTAATTCATTGTATCAAAATGGGTATCCCTAAGAGGGACCGACATGTAACCGAGTTTCAATACAAATAAAGAGATCCATCTTTGTTACTTCCATGTTATATGCTTTTTCATGGTCTTTCATTTCATCTTGGGTATAATATTGCAAGTAGAGTAAAGCGGTGTGTGCATCCCGGGGTCGCTACACTTTGAGGATAGATGAACTACATGGGATTCTCATAGCTTATGAGATGAGAACAAAAAATGATCAAACATCCAAAAGGGAGGCAGCATTCAAAGCTTCAAAGAAGGCAAAGAATAAATAATCAGAATCAAGTGATGAATTAAGCAATGAAGAAGAGGCTAATTTTGTAAGAAGAAATAAGAAGAATCCAAGGAAACACAATAATATGCAAATTATGAAATGTTTTAGTTGTAGTAATATTGGTCACTATGCAATTTATTGTCCATAAAATGGATATAGTAGTAGTGAAGATGAAAAAGAATACAAGAAAAGAAAGAAAGAAAATTTGGTTATGAAAATAAAAACAGGCATGGTCAAGGCAAACATGAGAAGAAGATCTTTCAAAGGCACAAGAATTTTTTTTATGTTGAAGAAGCAAGCAGTGCTTCAAGTGATAGTGATGAAAGTCTCTCAGACAATGAAAAGAAGATATTCTATTTTTGGAAATAGAAGAGGAGGAGGATACTCCTATTGAAGGCCAAGTAGAAGAGAAAGATAATACTCCTGTTGAAAACCAAGTAGAAGAGAAATAAGATGCTCCTATAGTTGATGACCAAGAAAAAGAGAAATATTTGGAAAAGGAAGAAGAAGCCACAAATGATATGGAAAAGGAACTTGATGAGTTGAAAAGGGAGAACTTAAAATTGAAGGCTCAAGTAAAGGAGGATGAGAAAACAAAGGCAAAGCTTCTACAAGATCTCACTGATTTAAGAGTTAAGGTTGAAGAGGCAAGAAGAATTGAAGAAGGTGTGGCTAAAAAGTTAGAGGCAAAAGAGATAGAGTGTGAAAAACTAGAAGATGAAGTTATCTCTCTAAATAAAGAACTTGGAAAAAATCTTGATAAGTTAACTAGGTTTAAGGAAATATCAAAAACCTTGGATGACATTATCAAAATACAGAGATCTCCATTTATCAAGATATGACTAGGTTATGGAGAAGGCCAAGAGGTACAAAAAGGGGAGCCAAGCTCAAAAGATAAAGAAGTTTCAATGGAAGTGATTAAAGAATAAACTAAGACCTTTGTTGATGAGTTAAGAAGTGGATGCATCAAAGAGGAAGAAAATAATGCACAATCAAGGAACAAAGATCATCACAAAAAAGACAAGGAAAAAACCATGAGATCACACTCTCCAAGGCAAGATAAATATTTCTTCCAAGGATATTGCTACTCATGTAATCATTTTGGCCATAGAGCTATACATTGCAAGGTTCATGGTAAGAATTATTTTGGCTTCATCAAGAGAAACTTCAAATCATTTGCACCTTTCAAGAATTACAATATCAGATGTTACAACTGCAATAAATATGGGTATAGAGCAAAGTGGTGTAGAATAGAATTTTAGGATCTTCCAAATACTAGCAAGAAGGATAGCCAAAAGGTTCAAAGAGGTATGACTACAAAGATATGGAAAAATATTGAAACAGAAGAAGAGCATTGTAAGTTGGGAGTAGGTTTACTCCCATCCCAAAATTGATCACCTCAAGAAAAGAGATGGTGAGGGGGCTATGCTAAGTGTCTTATCTTTAGTCCCAATGAGCCCTTTGCCATTGATGTCAAAGGGGGAGAGAATTCAGTAAGGGCGAGCAGCTTTTCAGGGGGAGAAAATTGGGAATCCAGTTACAGTAAAAGGAATATTTTTTATAAGGGTTGCCATCAATGACAAAGGGGGGAGATTGTTGGAAATATTGAGCATATTGAGTTGTCATTGATGTCAAAGGATTGATCTCAAAAGGTTGCATGGTATTCATAGCAAAAATATTCTTCAAGGTAAGGTATATATCTAAAAGCAAGGAAAATTATTGTAAATAAAAGGTTTATAATATTTATTTTAAATATTTGTAAAGAAGAACAAAGAGGGTTGAGTTACTTGGAACAAAGTGGATTGGACCAAAGGTTTAAAATAGAATGTAAGGTTTAAATAATTAAATGAGAATGCCAAGGGTTAAAAGAGAAAGCAAGCCAAAGGTTTAAAAGAAAAATAAAGGTTTAAAAGAGAAGACAAGGCCAAGGTTTAAAAGAAATGAATTATAATATTTAAATATTATAACGAAAATATTTGTAAATGCTTGAGGCAACAAATTTTATGGAGGACGGTTTAGAGAGAAATGATAAGACACTAAAAATGTTAGTTTTATGAGAAGCAGCAGCCGCCATCAGTCGGAGAGGGGAGCAGCAGTCTCCCATCAAATTTGCCACTGTAGCAGCCGACACTGTAGAAGCCTGCATACTGTAGCAGCCGCCACTTTAGCAGTCCGTGCACGGTAGCGGTCACAAAAATTTTGGCCCTAAAAAAAAAAAAAAAAAAAAAAATGGCAGATTTTGGAGGCAACAAGTTGTGACGGATGGAGCAGCAAGGAGGAGGAGCGAGAGGTCTAGGGGCATCAAACCCTAGGTGTGGGACTTCAGAGGGCAGATCAGCAGACGCGGCAGGTGGGGGCTCTGGCGAGATAGCAGGCCCCCAGGCGGAGGATGTGGACAAGGAAGTTCTATTGGAACCGGTCCAAGGGCGTTGGGCGGATGCGGTTGAAGATTTCTCTGAGGGGGACCAGGACTCTATGCGTCAGGATCAAAGGAAGACCCAAGAAGGAGACAAAGAGAAACCTGGCAACTGGAGACCTTCATATCTTAATGCTCTTCGCGGTAAGCAAAAATTATCCGACTCTTGTTTTAATCTAAAATCTGTCAATGGTAGGTTGCACGTCCCGATTCCTTAGCTCAAGCATGTGGCTATGGAGGGCGTAACATCTCTCGGTGGCTAAATTTATGGGGGTGAGGCCAGACATGGAAGTCATAAGGAGATGGGCCATCCAAAAATGGCAGCCAAGGGCCGGTATGATGATTAAGGCTTTACCCAAGAGTTTTCTTTTGGTGACATTTCAATGTGAACAGGACATGGAAAGGACTCTCCAAGGAGGTCCTTGGTTTTTTGGGAAAAGGGGCTTGTATCCAAGCGTTGGTCCCCCGATTTCAACCCCTGCACTCAGTGTCGGATTTGGCTCCTATTTGGGTTAAGATGCCGGGATTACCTCTCGCTTTTCTGGAACGAACAAATCTTGGTCGGGATAGCTACAGAGATTGGAGAACTAATAGCTATTGATCCCGCAACCTTGAGCAAAACAAGACTCTTGTCTGCTCGCATGTGTGTGTTGGCGGACCCGAGTAAAGAGCTCCCTAAATCCATTATTTTGTCGTCTATGTTTGGCCTTCATACTCGGGTCTTTGAATATGAAAATATGTCTTTTAAGTGTAGTGTTTGTGGGAAGGTAGGGCACCAGTGGTATCCACTCGCATTTCCAAGAACCAGCCCCCACTCCAAAATACTGATCCTCAAACCCGTAATAATATCCCTCCCCCGTAGATCTCCATTCCTACCCAACCTGGGCCTCAAGGACGTGGAGCTCGAAATCCGAATATCAGAGACCCTGTTCGCCCTATTGTAAGCAAGAGGCAACATTTTAACCCTCCTCCCAAAAATTCCTATGCCCCGAAACCCTCTCACAGGGGAGCTGGTCCCTTTGATGGGAACCCTCAAGCTCAACCTGCTCCTAAGATGATACAGCAAGCCTCAGAGCCAAATCACAAAGGAAAGAACCCCATAGATCAACGCCCGGGGGCAAGTAAGTTTGATTGGGTGATACGGGAGGCCTATGGAGGCTCGGTGGAAGTGGTCCCATGTACTGCAGAGGAATTTATGGGAAGAAATTCCAAGGAGATCAACATCCCAGTGGAGAACAATTTTGATGCATTAAATCATTTGAAGGGAGATCAGATGGACAGCCAAGAAGTGGAATCTGAGGTAGAGGAGACTCAAGAGAAGGATTTAGAGGAGAAAAATCAGAGGAAGGAGCAGGAAACTAATAATACGGGCAAGGATACTCAGGAGGAAGAGGTGAACCACCAAGATCAGTGTAACCCCAAAGCAGGGAAAAAAGAATCTACTAATCAAGAAGCTAAGAGCACGGAATCATCTCCACTCGTCAAAAAGACCAGCTAACCCGGAAAGCCGATTGTTACCCCAAAGACCAAGACTGACCTACCCAAGATGGTTACTAGAAGCCAAGTGAATCCCAAGGAACTTCAACCTAGAGCGGATGTATGGGGATATGGTTCGGTAGGAAGAGGGAAACCTAGCAATGCTGCCTTAAGGCAGAAAGAAGCAGAGCGAGGAGTGGCTGATGGCACTCAAGCAGTATTGCTCTTTGGGGCGAAGGCTCGAGGATCCAAAGCCCATAAATGAAGATTCTTTCATGGAATATTCGTGGGAGTAATCCTGCAAAAATAAGAGCTTTGTATGCTCTTAGACAAGAACACAAACCGGATATGATTTTACCGTAAGAAACTAAAATGGAGGAGAGTAGAGTTATTCCTTTTAAGAATAGGACTTGGCGAGAAGTTGAAGTAGTAGGCCAAGAGGCCACTGGAACAGCAGGAGGGTTACTGGTTATGTGGAACAAAAATGTGATTGATAGTAGAGTGATTCTGATGTCTAGTTGGTTTATTTGTCTCTTATGTGTGGATAAAACCACGCAGGAAGAGTGGATCTTAACGAATGTATATGCTCCAGTTAGACAGGGACTGAGAAGGGTTCTTTGGAGTCACCTAGCTGAATTGAGGGAGACGGTCCCCAACTACCCTTGGATTGTGGCGGGGGATTTCAATTACTACCTTAATCCTCGTAGATAAATTGGGGGGCTCTCAAAGAATAACTGCTGATATCTACGAGTTTAGAGATTTTGTTGAGCAACATGAGCTGATGGATGTGGACCTGTGTAGATTCTCCTATACATGGTCTAACAAAAGATTGAAGGAAAACCAAATTCAGATAAGATTAGATAGGTTTCTTCTTTCTCAAGAATGCCTGGAGAGGTTTGGGGACTCTTCATTAACGGCACTCCCAAGAATCGGGTCTGATCACAACCCAATTCTGTGGGAAACAGGGAAGGACTCTAAGAAAAGATACATCAGACCCTTTCGATTCGAACTTATGTGGTTCCAACATCAGGATCTCAAGGATCTAGTTGCCCAATGGTGGGACAAAAAGTATAATGGTTCGAAACCGGCCCAAGTGGCATGTAAACTAAGGAATGTGAAGGCTAACATTAGAGAGTGGAACAAAACTTCCTTTGGCAATATTTTTGTTAAAAAGGCGGAACTAAAAGACAATATCAATGAACTACAGGAGAAGTCGAAGTCAGAGCAGCTTACAGAGGATCTGAGAAACCAGGAGAGGGAGCTATTAGCCGAATACCACACGATGCTAGGATTTGAAGAAACCTTTTGGAGGCAGAAATCCAGATTGCGTTGGTTAAAGGAGGGTGACAGAAATACAAAGTTCTTCCATGTCTCTACTCTTCGCCATAGGAGTACTAACAAAATTAAGGAGATCAAGATGGCCGATGGGTCTAACACCAAAGATATGGAAGACATAAGGAGGGAAGCGGTTGAGTACTTTAAATCGTTGCTAGAAGATGTAAATCCGACTATTGAAGAAGAGGACTCTCTGATGGCAGCCATTCCACCCCTCAGAATCGATAATCTTAATGGATTCTTACTTAGTCCTTTCACAAAGGAGGAAATCAAGAAGGTCGTTTTTGACATGGATGGTAACAGCTCCTCAGGACCGGATGGCTTCCCTGCAGCCTTTCTTCCGAAGTTTTGGGATATCCTAGGCAATGATGTAGTGGAAGCTATAATTGAGGCTCAAAAGGACATGGAAATCCCGAAGGAGTTAATGCTACTTTTTTAGTCCTCATCCCTAAACTAGTGGGAGCAATGGAATTTTCCAGCTTTTGCCCTATCAGCTTATGTAACACTCGATGAAGATTCTCACAAAAACAATCGCCAATAGGTCGAAGGTTATCCTTCCTTTCATCATTGATATGAACCAAGGTGGCTTTGTGAAAGGGCGACAAATATTGGATGGTATCATCACAATTCATGAGGTTATTCATTCAATGGTGACTAGTAAGGAAGCAGGTATGTTACTAAAGCTTGATATGAATAAAGCCTACGACCGGGTCTCATGGCGGTTCCTCACCAAGATTTTGGGTAAGTTTGGTTTCTCGTCCTCAATGGATTAAGTTGATTTTTAGTTGTATCTCTACTACAAGATTTTCTCTCATGGTGAATGGGTCACCCTCCGGTTACTTTAAGAGTGAAAGGGGGTTGCGACAAGGAGATCCTTTGTCTCCATACTTGTTTATTATTTTAGCGGAAGCATTGGGTAGGAACATTTCAACAACGGTGGCAGATGGTCAATTGGAAGGTTTTAAACCAGCCTCAACAACAGAGCCAGTGTCTCACCAACAGTTTGTGGATGATACAATCATTGTGTCCAAAGCCTCGATGCCTCAAGCTAGGAAGTTGAAGAGAATTCTAACCAAGTATGAGACGAAGGTAGATAAAGACATAAACTATAAGAAGAGTAGCATCTATTTCTTTAACACGCCCGGTGGGAGGGAGGAAAGAATAGCTAACCTCTTCCGGTTGTGGAAAGGAGCTTCTACCAAGGAACTTATCTAGGCATGCCTATGTTCGAAGGAAGAATGAAGGCTACTTTGTGGAACTCAATCATTGACAGGATCTCCAAAATGTTAGCAGGATGGAAGGACAACCTTCTCAGCTCCGCAGGAAAAGCCTTATTAGTTCAAACTACTTTACAGAGCATTCCAATTTATTGCATGTCTCTATTTAGAATGCCTGCAAAGGTCCGAGCTACATTGGAGCTAATTCAACGCAACTTCTTGTGGTCAGGTTCAGAGGAGAGAAAGAGAATTTCGTTGGTAGCATGGAATCAGGTGTGTGCAAGCAAGGATCAGGGGGGCCTGGGGTTAAAGAGAATGAAAGAAATGAATCAAGCTCGGATTGGCAAATAGGTATGGAGATTTATCAATAATGATCAATTGGGATGGGTAAAACTTCTTAAGGCAAAATATATCGAAATAATCGGGACTTCCCGAAAGTCGATAATCTTCCTAGAGGATCCTATTTTTGGAATTGTTTGCTCGAATGTCTGGAGGTAGTCATGAAAGGCATCAGATGGAGAATTGGTAATGGAAGACAAGTGGACTTTTGGAAAGACCCGTGGTTGGAAGAGGCCCCTCTGAAAGATAACTTAGACCTTCGGGTCCTCCAACATAAACTTTCGAAGGAAATGGGAGGAAAAGTAGGGGATTTTATTGTCGTAGCACAGAAACTTCTTCTTGGAAGAAAATCACAGCTCATAATCCGTCAGAGCAAGAGAATGTGGCCCTGACCAAACTTAATGATGCTTTAAGGGTGTTCCTGATCATTCCATGGGGAGGAAGAGACAAGGTGATTTGGGACAAAACTACAAGTGGGATATATTCAAGAAAATCGCCTATAAGTTAATCCACTCAGATTCAATGGTCGGACTCCGACTTCTGTTATTTGGTTAAATAATTTAACCCCAAAAATAGCTTTCTTCTTTTGGTTGGCAGCTCAAAATAAGATCCCGACAATGGATAATCTGCAAAGGAGAGGTTTCCAATTCATCAATCGATGTATCTTGTGTGAGAAAGCAATAGAATCTGTAAGTCATATATTTCTAACTTGTGATTTTTCTTGTACAGCATTCCAAATGATCCTGTCCAAATTTCATATAGATTGGGTCTGTCCAAATAGCATGTCTGACTTCTGCATACAAGGGCTTCCCCCTTCCGGAAAAGCTTTTGACTTGGCTCGGAAGCTCAGCCTTACCCCATTTTTTATGGGGGATATGGAATGAGAGAAATAAGAGAGTATTTAAAGGACGTAAGAAAGATCCCAAGTTATGTGGTAATAAAATAATCAGAGCTTTGAAAGAAAACTGGAAAACTTTCTTCTTCAAAAATGAGACCATGTCTCTAAGGGAAAGGAGGATTTTGCGGAACTGGGGAGAGGAACTTCCAGACCTAGACATTACAACCAACCCACGGGATGGTGTCAAGTGGATACCCCCCACACAAAAGTGGGTTAAGTTTAATTTTGATGGGGCAGCTAAAGGAAATCCGGGGGCGGCAGGAGCAGGAGGAGTTTTGAGAAATGAGGAAGGAAAAGTGGTCCTTGCCTTTGCAGAGCCTTTGGGAACTCAAACAAATCATTTTGCAGAAGCCCGAGCTCGCATGCAGTGCAATGAGAATTGCCAGACTTGAGGGTTATAAGGAAGTTATCTTTGAAGGGGATTCGCTTAATATAATCAAGGCAATTAAGGAGGATAAAGACCCCAACTGGACCATATTGGAGCTTATCCTAGAAGCAAAGATTCATAAATCTCATTTGGTTAATGCCCGAATCCAACACACCTTCAGAGAAGGGAACCAAGCGACGGATCTAATGGCAAATATTGCAGTTTTTGTTGGGGAGATGCAAATTTGGAAGGATAACTTCCCTCAAGAACTATTGGTGTTGGCTGCTAGAGAAGAGCTAAGATCAAACCTGTTAGAGCATCAGGAGATCAGAGGGGCTGATGATGAGTAATCCGACAGATGGAATTAGGCAGAAAAAGGCATCCCATTTGTCGGGGCCTCGGGAGGTGACAAGTGTACAAGACAACAACCTAGTGTTAGTAAGTGCTAGGTGTTGTTTGGTTTTTGTTTTATCCCGAATAGTCAAGCGACAAGTATAGGACCGTGGACTCTAAGTATGGCTTAATGTGAGTCTTAGAAAGATCCATTTTGTATTTTGATTATACGGGCTTGATGCTAGAACCAGCCCATTTTGACTTTGTAAAAGGTTTGTGGACCTTATAACCACCTCTACCTTATACCAAAAAAAAAAAAAAAAATTATGGAGGACAAAGGTTTTAAGGCAAAATTTATAATATTTAAATCTTTAGATTTAAATTATTATAATATCAAGAAGGTTTAAAAAGACAAGTTGCCAAAAAAAATAATTTAGAGAAAAAGAAATTCGAAAAACCCATGTGCGCCAATGTCGTTGAAGAGCAAGGCTAAAAGATATAAATACACCACCAAAATCAATTGGCAGACTATGGTTTTGAGCAAAATATTCGATTTCTCCTCGTGTGCTAAAATTAGAGAATTGCAAAAGAAAGAGAACATGATTTTTGGTGAAATAGCGATCTAAGTATAAAGGTGAAGTGTTGCAATATTTATCTCAAGTAGGTGGTTAGCCTAGTTGGTCACTGAGCTAGCACTACGGTGCTGGGAACAAGGAGGTCGCAAGGTCGAATTCGACAGGTCTTGTTTTTCTTGGCAACAAAGAGAAAATATTTTGATCAAAAGGGGAAGACCATCAAGTCGTCGTGTTGTGTGGATGTGACCACCCACTTGGGTAGCCCAACTAGACGCCTAGCTAGCACTAGGGCACCGTGAGGTAGGAGTTTGTAGGGTCAAATTTGGTGAGCGTTATTTTTGCAAGGTGAGAAATAAAAATCGTGTGCTTGGTGGCCAAAAAGGAAAATCGTGCGATTGGTGAAAGGTACGAATAAATTTTTGATTAAATTTTTTGATTAAAGGGAAATCGTTCGTTGTGCATGTTGAATATAAAAGGGGTAAAATACTTTGTGTTGAATTTGATTTAAAGGGAGTCATAAGGTGTAATAAGGATTATTATTTAATATTGTAATGTTTGCATGACGTAAATAGACATAAGGTGATTTGGGTATTATTTGAAAGTTGTGTCCTTGCATCTTTAGAGAGAAGACATAAGGTATGTTTATGATTATTGTGATCTGTAATTTTGTATGTTTTAGAAAGAAAAAATAAGGTGTATTTGTGACTATTATTGTTTGTATTTTTGGCACATCTTAGAAAAGGAAATTTGAGGGTTTAGTCATGATTACAAGCTTTATTTTGTGAGACTAATAGAATTTATAAAGTATTATTTTCAAGTCTTATTGTGCACATATTTTGAGAAGGGTTTTAATGTGGATGATTTGAAAAGGAGATTTGCTAACCTGTTTTTGAAGTGACAAAAGAAAGGGAAATTATTTTAAGACAGGTTTTGAGAAATCAATACACAAAATATTATCATCAAGGCAGCCTTAGAGGTATGGTGATTTGATTCCTTTCTCAAGGTGGTTTTATTTAAGGAAATTATTTTTGATATTATATGGTGGAGATATAAGGATTGATTTGATGTGCATTAGTGATTGATTGAAGTTGATAGTATTTGTGCATTGCCTTGATTGAAATTGGAAATATATGAGCTAGGGTTTGAGAACAAGTTGTGCATGAGTATTGAATGATATTGGGAATAAAAGTGCAAGTGTTTGAGAACATAATTATGCATTGCTATAAGTGAAATTGAAGTGGAAATGTGCAAGGGTTATAGACCAGTTTTATGAAGCAAATTTGTGCATTACTGTGATTAATATTGAGAGCAAATTTGCAAGGGTTATAGACCAGTTTTGTGAAGCAAACTTGTGCATTAGTTTGATTGGTTTTGGGAGTACATAAGAAGGTCAATTATCAAGTGCTAGACTAGAGCTATCTTGTGAATGAGGATGAGATAATTAGGCAAGGCTATTAAGGATGAGAGAATTAGGCAGGTTGGTGAAAAAATCCTGTGTTTGGCTAATTTGGACAGCCATTATAGACATATAGTTTAAGATATTTGACTCCAATGTAGATCTCCTTTTAGTGTTGTACCCAAAAATGGTTTGTTGTTAGGATCTTGAGTTTTAAAGTTATGAAAGTTTGTTAGAAAGTTAAAATGAGGAAACGAGTGCTCTTGCTAGCTAAGGCTCGAGGGAGTCTTGTTCCAATTTTTAAATAATATTGTTTTGATATAATTATTTCAAATTCTTTTTCAAAAAAAAAACTTTAAGATAAATTCAGCTAGTGAATTTATAACCTTTGAAAATTTTAAAACATATCACAAATAAACAAAAAAAAACTTACAATCCTTACAAAAATATAAAATAATATTATAAAATAAAATTCTTTTAACATCTATAATTTTAAATATCCTTAAAATTACAAAATATAATATTATCAATTAATTTATATATTATATATATATATATATATATATATATATATATATATATATATATATATAAACTTTAAAACACCATTTTTGTTTGAAGTATTAATATTTTATTTTTTTTATTTTGATAATAAATTCTGTTATTTTTTATTCTTAATATTAATTATTAATATTAACCAACTCATATATTATTATAAATATTGTATTTCTTTGTTTTTACCTTCTTTAATGTACAACAAATACATACTTTTTCTCTCTTTTAATCTCTTTCATATCTCTATTTCACATTTAAATTGATATAACTAAATCTTCAATTATATTTAGTGTTCGTTTTATATTTACCCTTATATAAAGTTAAATTTAAAAATAAAATAAAAAATTCAAACTTTATTGTGGATAGGTTCCTATATGGAATTCTATCTCATGCAAGCCCACTACAGCTAGTTATTAGTTATTAATGCTCCAATTCAATCTTGTCATGCAAGCACTAAACAATTCATCCAGAAATATCAACATTAAAAAGAGTTATTTATTTTTTTTAAATATATTATGCACACCCGTTCTTCCGGTGAAATCAGAAGTGTAGTTTTCTTCGAATTTTAGAATTTGAACCAGGGTGTCTCGTACCAAAGTACGGATATTTCCATGCCAGGGATGATGCATAAATAAAAATATAAAAACCGTCATAATTTTTTGAGAATTTAATTTTTTTTTTAAGAATTGAAGGTAATTAATCGAATAAATACTTAATCTCAATTTTTTAAAGAATTGAACTGAATAACTAACTCACATTTTTACAACCTGTTTATTTTTGTCAGGTTTAAATTAAAATCTCCAATAAAATAGTCCCAAGTCTTAACCACTCTGTTATTTTAAACAAACAAAAAAATTAAAATAAAATACAAAATTTTTAATAAGAGATCTAATCTCCTATATTGAAACTTGAAATTAAATCTTATTAATTTTTAAAACTTGATAAACTCTATTAATTTATTTTAAAAACTTCATTGTCATAAACTAAAAATAAAAGAGTTTTTTTTTTTGTCACTTTAAAACTTATAAACTAAAAAATAATCATCTTTATAAGTGTTTTTTTAAGGTCATTTCAAAATTTTAAAAAACATTCATAGTTTGTTTGTGTAAGTATTCTTATAAAAAAAAATTATTTTAATTTTTTAATTTAAAATATATTTACAATTTTGAATAGAATAAAAGATTTATGACATCTACAAGGTTATAAAAATTTCACAAAGAATTATGATTATTAATTAAAAATATTGATTTAATTATTTTTATAATATTTATTTATTTTACTGATTTTCATAATTTTTTTTAATATTTGTTACCTCGATTTTATAAATATATTGTCAGCAATTTGATATTTTCTTAATTAATATTCTAAGATATCATGTTCATCATCATTTTTTATTTGAAGGTATAGCCCCACTTCTTATTTTTTCTAATGGATTGTATAGGATTGAAACAGACCTTAGCCTTATCCATATTACATCATCATTACATTGGTATTACAACAAAGCTTGGATATTATCCATGTATCATTTGGCAAGATTTAAACCTTGGTTTTCTCCTAAAAATGTTGAAGAATCTAATCAGTCAAGCTAATGCCACTTGATTATTGACTTTTTATAATTAATTTTCTTACGTTATTTATTTTTTTCCCTCAAACAATTCTTATATTAATTTTATTCTTAAAATATTAACATTGAATATTAATATATACTTTGCACTTCAAAATAAAATATTTGTATCTCAACTATCTTATATATATCCTTTCTTTTTAATTATTTTTTAACCTCTTATTTCGTATTTAAATTGGTATGAGCTAATCTTTAAATAAATCATAAACATTTTTACTCTCCAATTAACATTTACCTTTATATAAATTTTTTAATAATAATCAATATAAAATTAAATTTAATAAAATAGTATTTCATTTTTTTTTTTTTTTATAAAATTATTTTAAATTACAAATATATATTTATTATAATTATCCATCTGTCTTTATATTATATTTGTTTATTGACTTTCATCCATAATTTCTTTGCATTTGTTTTATCTATGCTTTCTTTCTCTGCTTGAGATCTTCTCTATTCGTTTTTTCTTATGTAGTAGCTTTAAATAAAATTAATTGCACTCTGTTCCAGACGGCATCCCTGTTTTAGGGAATCTGTCCTCTGTACAAAAATAAAAAACGAAACTAACGTTTTCTTCAACTTTTTTTAAGTGAGGATACATGTGGGAGTTACCTGTCTTCCCGAAGTTCGAATTAAATATAAAAATCCTTGGGTATCGTAACACGGAGTTGACTTCGATTTTTCAATACAATAGCCTTTCGAATTAAATATAAAAATCCTTGGGTACCGTAACACGGAGTTGGCTTCGATTTTTCAATACAATAGCCTTTCGAATTAAATATAAAAATCCTTGGGTATCGTAACACGGAGTTGACTTCGATTTTTCAATACAATAGCCTCCGTCTTTAATCACATGACGCCTATTTTGTTGCTGCCTATTTTGTTGTTGCAGCAAGTTAGTTTCTGCAATGTTTGTTTGGATCGTAGGAACAATGCCTCTGCCGGCCTTCTTCATAGCCTACCTTCTCTTATGGAAAGCAATCTGCTTATTCCTCAGAGCCAAGCGCTCTCGTTACATGCATTCACTTAATCCAACAAAAGATGCCTGGCTTCTCTGCAAGCTTTCCAATATGGTTGAGTTCCCTTTCCTCGCCAATAAAGGTCACGAATTTGCTCTCTTCAGAACCTTCGCCATTCCTTCCATCTCAAAATTGTTACGGACCACTCACCAATTCTCCCCCGAGTCCGTCAACAAACGCTACGACGATACAGACATTCTTATTCAGGAATTTGTGTTCAATCACGTGGACAGCCCCAGGGGTTCCCTCGCTATCCGACGCCTCAACTTCATTCACGGCCAATACAACATCTCTAATGCGGATTATTTATACACTCTCTCTTTGTTCGTGTTGGAGCCCATCCGATTTTCACTCAAGTAAGTCCACACTCCTGCACTCCTTTTTTTTGTTTTTATTTTGGTTTTGTGTAAATACAGAATGGATTTATTTTCAGGTACGGGTATCGGAAATGGACGGAGGGAGAGAAGCAGTCGCAGTTTGTGGTGTGGCGCGACATTGGGACGCGGATGGGAATACGAGATATTCCGGAGACTGTGGAGGAAATGGAACGCTTTAGTAGACAATACGAAGGCCAGATAATGGTATATTCCGATTCGAACAAAGTGATTGGGGATGCCACGTTGGATCTACTATTATCGAATGCGCCTGCTTTCCTCCGCCCCTTTGGCAGACGGGTGGTCTTTGCTTTGTTCGATGAGAGGCTTCTGGACGCCATGGGATATCCACGCCAGCCTTACTGGCTTGTGTGGACTGTTGAGAACATGCTGCGGTTCTGCTGTGGCACTCTTGTGCGCTGGTTTTTACCACCGAGGCCGCTGGGCTGGTCAACGGTGAGGATTCCATTGGAGGAGGGGGATGCGAATGGAGATATGGTGTACAGAGTGAGATACGACGTGTACAAACCAGGGACGTATCCAAATGGTTACAGGATCACAGAGTTGGGAAACGCCAAGGTCGGGCAAGTGGGTGAGGTGGGTGAGGGAGGTCTGTTGTGTCCCTTTCATTGCCAGAAGAAGATTAACTAACCGTCACCAATAATATTGTTCGAGGACAATGTAACAGTTTTGTTTTTTCAGAGACGTTTAAGGTTTAGATCGAAGTTTGTGTATTGCTGCGTGTTAATCTCCTATTGATAAGTTTAGTTTCGGGTTTTGTGTATGGTTGTGTATCAATTAGCATGGTTGTGTATCAATCAGCTTGTGTATTGCTGCGTATTAATCCCCTATTGATAAGTTTAGTTTGGGCCTTACGAGGGGTCATGTGTATGGTTGTGTATCAATCCCCTGTTGGGGGTGTTAATCCCGTTAAGTTTAGCTTTCGGTCTTACAAGGGGTCATGTGTATGGTTGTGTGTTAAATCTCTTTTTGATAAGCTTAGGTCTCAGACCTTAGTGTGTTAATCACCTATTGATAAGTTTAGCTCTCAGACTTAGTGTATCCTCTATTGATAAGTTCATGGTTGGGATGGGAATGCTCAACCCTAAGTGTTGGTCGTTGGTTTCTCACACTATCTAAATAAAATAATAATAATAATAATTTTTATTTAATTCTCACATTTATATTTGTTCATAGTATTAATAATAATGTGTGAATTCTTTTAAATTGAAGTATATTTTCATTTTTTTTATTGTAATTTTAGTCTCTTTTTTTCTGTAATTTTTTTTTTTATTATTTCAAAAAACACTATCTCCATCAATTTTCTTGAATTTCCTTTAGAAGCACCACCAAAATACCATTTTACTATAGATTGAAGTAGATATTTTGTTTTAATATCACTATCACTAATGACGACTCTTTCATGTGTGTTCAAATCCTATAACTAGGTTGTTATCACATCTTTTTCCATACTAGACTTCCCATGAGTACCATATATGTTAACCTTTTACAAGAGATGCAATAACACAATTTCAAACTTAGGCATGAATTTTAAATTTATTTTTTTAGTTCTATTATTCCTTTCATGCCATAAATTTCAACAAATAATGGTAGGGTCAATCCTGTGTAGAATACATAATGTTTTAGCTTTGAAATAATTAATCAAACATTCCATTGACACTTTCAATGTTGATGAAGCTATCCAATATTTTTTTACTTTTTAAAAAAGTAACCCCAAATGGTGTGAGAAAATGGATAATAAAAAATAAAATGGTCTAATGTTTCTAAATCCTTTTCACAAGGCACATCTGAAATGTTTATGATATCCTCTTTTTTGTAGACTTTCTTCTATAAGAATCTTGCTTTGAACTGCTAACCAAAGGAATGTTGATGCCTTAGGGAGAGTCTCTAATGACCAAACATTCTTCCAAGAAAAATCTTTGGGAGTAGGAAAAATTGATTGCCCTGAATCCTCATATCCCAAGTTGACCGAGTATCCACCATCTTTTTGATAGATTCCAAACCAAACCACCCTTTCATGTAGAAATCGATAAACAAAACTTTTAAAGCATCTTTTGAAGTTTATCTACAATTTGTTTGAGTTCCTCTCCTTCAACTAGGTTACTAATAGAAATCCATGATCCGAAGTTGTTGCTCATATTAATATAGTCTTTGACCTTTGGACCTTTACAAGCTAGGCTCACCCATTTTGAGTCAAAGATAAGAGGATAAAGCTTTAACCAAGCATCATGCCAAAAAATTGCATAATTCCCCTTATTGACTGGCCATCTAATACGTTTCTTTATAAATTGAAAACTATTTGATATGAAATTCCATGTTGACAATCCTTTCGATAGAGTTCTTTTCCTAAGTAATTCCATTGCATCAAGAGAACCTATATATTTTTGAAATAATATTTTTACCCAATTCTTTACTTGATCTTAGAATAATCACCACCCAATATTTGCTCCTAAGGCCAAACTCATAAGTCTGCAATTTCATAATCCTGCACCTCCAATATTTTTTGCTTTGCAAACCCTATCCCACTTATAAAGAGGAAACCTAAATTTTTCCTCACATCCCTTTCAAAGAAGTCTCTTTGAATTTTATCAATTTTTCATATCATACCTACTGGCAATATTGAAAGTGACATTATATAAACGAGGATGGATTGAAATATAGTCTTTAAGAGTTGTAGCCTTCCTACCATGGTTAATAACTTACCTTTCCAGCCTGCCAAACAAGCTTTCATTCTATACAAACAAGAGACATAAAGCTCCTTTTTATTTCCTTTATCGGACAAAGGAATGCTTAAGTAGGTTGATGGAAATTTTTCAATTTTAAACCCTAAAATGTCCATAATAATTTATTGTAAATTTAGGAAAGTGTTAATGAAAAATATTATATTTTGTAGTATTGAACAATTGTCTAGTAGCCTTCTCACAACATGATATTATTTATTTAAATTCCATGGTATGAATGATTGAGGGGTGGCCCAAAAGAAAGTATCATCAACAAATTGGAGATGATATTTGAAGGGACCATTTTTTGCAACTTGAATACTTTTGATTTTTCCTTTTATTTTTTCCTTTGAGAAAGCTCTTCCTAATGCCTTTGCAGGAATAATGAATAGATAAGGAGAGAGTATATCATTTTGGAAAACTCCACAAGTTGACTTGAAGTAACTGGTAGCAGATTCATTGATCAAAATAGAATATTTTGCAATGCTATAACATCATTTAGTCCATTTACACTAATCAAAACCAAACATTTGAGAATATCATGTAGAAAACTCCAAGAAACCCTATCCTATGCTTTTTTTATATCTAATTTCATAGCCATACCTAGTTTTTTCATGGAATGAAGAGAATGTATGGCTCCTATGCAATGATATACAATCAAGAATTTTTTTACCATGAATAAAACCATTTTATTCGTCTAAGATAACACAATATAAAATGTCTTTCAAATTGTTTGCCATAATTTTTTAAATAATCTTATAAATTATATTATAGTCCTATTAGAAGAAAATTATCAAAATATTTTATCTTGCCTTTCCTAGGAGAAAACAAAGCATTATTTATCTCACATATTATAGCCTTCCTTTTTATATCCTCTTCAATTTGACTAACTTATCACTCTTCTATAAATCCCAAAAAAATAAAAGAAAACTACAGGAAATCCATCAAGACTAGGTGCCTTGTTAGGTTTGGAAGAGAAAATTGCTTCATGTAGCTCCTCCATATAGAGCTTCTTCATCAAGCTTTCATTTTATCCCTATGTGATAATCTATGAAATATTTTGTAAAGGTTTAACTTATGACTACTTGTCTTGCCTAGTACCTAACAAAATATTTTTGAAATATTTAATAGCTTCCTTCCTTATATCTTCTTCTTCCTCAATATTTCTTCCACCTGGAGTTAAAATATTTTTGATGTGACAAATATTTTTTCTTATAGCATTTTTTTTGTTTTTCTATCTCCTTCCTTGAGCTATTTCTACTTAGATTTTTGGAACCAATATAACTCCTTTTTCAATGCATCATGATAATTATAATCTTGATTCATTCTATTAGTTTCTACTATCTCTTGCAAATTTATTAACTTGAATTCAATTTATTTCTTTTTTTTGATAATGTTACCAAAGTATATGTCATTCCAAATATTCATTTGCTCCTTAAAATATTTCATCTTTTGAACAAACCTATCCTTATATGATCCTCCAAAATTTGCTTTATCCCACCATAACATAACCGTCTAGAAGAAATTGGGGTCTAGGAGCCACATAGACTGGAATAAAAATGGCTTTGGATGACCATTATTGGATAAATCACAAGTCAAAATAATGGGTTTGTGATCTGATCCTACTTGCAATAAAATATCTAAAGAGATTGTATACTGTGTTTGCATCCATTTGTTGGATAACAAGAATTTGTCCAATCTTTTTACTATATGGGTTCTCCCAATGCATCTATTATCCAATGTATATTGAAAACATGGAGGAATAACATCCCAAATTCCATTTGAATTGACAAATGAAGCAAAATATTACATTGATTTAAACCATCCTAGAGTACCACATTTCTTTTCCAAAGGAGATAAAATAGCATTGAAATCACCTCTAAGAATCCATAGATCATAATGAATCATCGTTGTGTTTGACAAAAATATGTGAATATCCTTCCAACATCTTTCATGAGGAGTAACTGTAGTTGGAGCATGTACATTTATAACCCAAACTTTGATGTTTTTCTCTTTTTTACAAAATAATCCAATAATTTTATAAAAAGAAACATTTGAAGTAAGATATACATTTCAAATTATTAAAAAACATTAGATTATAAAATAACAAAATTTACTTTTGTTAATTTTGTATGAATTTAAGAGCCAAAAGTAAGAGCAATGTAGGAGTAAGCTTCACCTTTTCATGTTTTAGAAAGTAAGAAAGTGTTACAAGTGCAAGTAGGAAACATGAGTAGGAAGCAACGTGAAAGCAAGAAGTGAATACAACTTCTTTTTGTTTCATATCTTAGGAGAAACTCAAAAACTACAGAACTCATGTGAAGAAAATCTAGGTAATATTATCAAAAATATATTTCTTGAACTTTATCAATAGAAGTAAAGAAGACCTAGTTTACAAAAGAGGAAGAGACAATATATGACAAACCCTATCTAGGTAGTAGATATGATACCAAAAGTTATTATAAAGGATGATATGATAGAGCATGATGTAATGGTTCATAAAAGCAGAGAGTTAACATGTAAGTTCCATGGATACTAGCGAAGTTTTATGGAGATTCAAAATTGGATCAAGTGGAAGTTAGGATTGAATTCAAATTACTTGATGAATTTTCTTCTAAAAGTATTTTATCTCATTATCTTCTGTAGTTCAAAAATAAGAGATAAAATAATATATGATGATACCCCTTGGTTTAGGGAAAATTATGTATTATATCTAAAACCATGAATTTAAAATTTTTATGTGGAGACAAAGACTATTAAAAGGCTTCTGGTATGAATTAGGCTCTTTGGACTTCCTTATCAATTCATCAATAAGAAGGTTTTGAATACTATCGACAATACTCTAGATGACTTCATCCAAGAGGGACCAACTACTATAGAGAGAAGGCACATTTTATACACTTGAATATATTTTTCCATGGATATTATGAAACCTTTACCATAGTCCATTAGGATAAAATTTCAATCAATAGAACGTGATCAACAAGTGGATTAAAAATGTTGTATTTTGTTGTCACAAATATTATGAGACGAGACACATGGCAAGAGATTACAAAGTAAAAATGATGGAGAAAGAGATGGAAATTTTTGGGCATGAGACAAACTTCAATATGAAACAAGGAGATCACATCATACTAGAAGGCCAAAATAAGGATTTCCTACTTCGAATAAATTGGTAAAGAATACCCCTATACATTATCAAATTACAAAGGCTATTGCAATTGACTTGAATCAACCATTGGAATAAATAAATGAAACAAGATATGAGGAATTACAATGCACAAGTTCAAATTTAGGAGTTAAAGATACGAAGGAAGATAGGGAAGCAAATTTTATAGCAAATGAGGTGAAGAAGGTCAAGGTTAATCTAGGTAAATCATCTTCATTTTTTTCAAGTAGCATAAAATTCTCTCCTTGTAATAAAAATAAAAGTAGTGTAAAGAATATTTGTTGTACTTTTAGGGTTTCAAGAAAAACACAATAAGGAAATGCATTTGGATGATATCCATCAAAATTTTGGGTTTTTATGGTAGCATAAAAAAATAATTACTATGGAATCTCATCCTTGTACTTTAGGGTGTTTGGAAAAACATAAAAAAAGAAAATGTTTACAAGTCTATTCCTTGCTATTGATATTGTTTAGGACAATGTAAATATTTATAAGATAAGTAGAATTATGAACAATAGGAAAAAATATAAGAGATTGAAGAAGAGTAAATTGTTGGTGGGAATGGGAAAAGAAGAGGAAGGTCATAAAAGCATAAATAAAGAGAAATATAAACTCAAAGGGATGTCTATTTAGGAAGCCAAATAAAAATATGACATATGTTAACAAGAATGGGGCTAAGCCCACCAATAAAAGTAAAAAGCAATGATCAAATTGGTATCATGGACTATGAGTGGTATGAATAAGACCCCTTCAAAAAGAGTTGTTAAGGAAATAATAGGTTGTTATAGTCCTGAGTTTATTTTAATACAAGAAACAAATTTACTAAGTAGTGAGGAATACAAGGATGTTTTTAAAAACATTTGAAACATGTGGGATTGTTTGGAAGTTTCTTCTATAGGAGCTTCCAGCTGTATTGCAACAATATGAGACAAATGCAAATGGTATGGGAAATTGTTAGAACCATAAAATAATTGGGTTGTTGGACTATTTTGCAAGAAAGATAAAAACATCAAAGTTAGGGTCATAAATGTATATGCTTCAACTATGATTACTCCTAAAAGATATTGGAAAGACCTTAACATATTTTTGTTAAGCATGATAATAATTCATAATTGTGATCTAAGTATTCTTGCAGGCAACTCCGATATAGTTCCATATCCTTTCGAAAATAAGGGTGGTACTCTTGGATGGTCTAAATCAATGCAATATTTTACTTCACTTGTCAATTCAAATGATCTTTGGAATGTGATTCCTTTAAGTTTTCAATATATATAGGATACTAGATGCATTGGGCAAATTCATATGGCAAAAATATTTGATATATTCTTGTTACCCAACACATGGTTGCAAATAGAGTATACAATATCTTTTGATATTTATTACAAGTAAGATAAAATCACAAACCCATTCTTTTGACTTGTGATTTACTCAATAATGGTCATCCAAGACCATCTTGCTTCCAATCTATGTGGCTCCAATACTCTAATTTCATCCAAATGGTTATGTTATGGTGGGATGAGATAAAATTTGAAATATTGTGTATGTACAAGTTTATTCAAAAGATGAAATATATAAAGGGGCAAATGCATATTTGAAATGCCAAATTTGTTGGTAATATTATAAATAAAATAATAAAAATGCATTAAAGCTCAAAAAATTATAAGAGATAGTAGAAATCAATGGAATGGACTAGGATGATTATATGCAAGAAAAACAATTACTTTGTTAATATCATAATGCACTAAAAAAGGAGTTGTATTGGTTCTTAAACTTTAGGGAGAAATAGCTCAAGGGAGGAAATTGAAATACCAATTTTTCTTGATATAGTGAAAATCAAATTCTATTTTCCTTGCATCAAAAAATTTTCTAACTCCAAATGGAAGAAGTATAGAGGGAGAGGAAGATGTCAATAAGAAAGCAATTAATTATTTCAAAAATATTTTGTTAAATATTGAGAAAGATAGGGAGGCACAATGTAAGATTTTCAAACATTCCATCAATTATCACACAGGGATAGATTGAAATCTTGATGAAGAAGATATCTATAGAGGAGTTGTGAAGTAGTTTTCTCTTTCTATCCTAACAAGGCATTTAGCCTCGATGGATTTCCTACCAAAAAAAATTCAAATGTCTAGGAATTTATTAAAGAGTGATGTCTTGGTCATGATTGAATAGGCTCATGAAAGGAGGGCTACAATATATAATATCAATGCTACTTATATTACATTGGTTTTAAAGAAAGGTAAAATAAAATTATTTGATAATATTTTTCTAATAATCCATTTTAATATGATATATAAGATCCTTTCAAAAACTATGACATGTTCGAAAGCATTTTAGATTCTATTATTTTAAAGGAACAAGGTGGTTTTGTTCATGGTAAACAAATTTTGGATGGTGTAATCATTACATAGGAGGTCATACATTCTATTCATTCAATTAAAAATAGGTATGCTTATAAAATTAGATATAAACAAAGCATATCATAGGGTTTGCTAGATTTTCTACATGATATTTTCAAAATATTTGGTTTTAGTCAAGGTTGGTGTGAATTGATTAAATGTTGTTATAACATCCTAAAATATTCTATTTAGATCAATGGTTCTCTTGTTGGTTACTTTAAATCATCTCATGCACTCCACTAAGGTGATCTTTTGTCTCCTTATCTATTTATTATTCTTGTGGAGGCATTAGGGATATCTTTCTCAAAGGTAAAAATGGAAGGAAAAATCAAAGGTATTTAGGATGCAAAAAAATGTCCCTCTAAATATCATCTCCAATTTGTTGATGATACTTTTCTTTTGGATCATTCCTCATTTGGAAAGTCCATGAAGTTTAAATTAATATTATCATGCTATGAGAAGGCTAGTGGAGAGTTGGTTAATACTACAAAATATAATATTTTTCATTAATACTTCCCTAGATTTATAATGAATTATTGTGGATATTTTAAGTTAGTTGAAATTTTCTCATCAATCTCCTAGGCTATTCCTTTGTCATAAAGAAAATAAAAAACAACTTTATATCTCTTATTTGGATAGAATAAAAGCTTTTTTGGAAGGTTGAAAATGTAGGTTTTTTTACAATGGTGGGAAGGCTACAACTCATAAAGACTACATTGCAATCCATTCATATTTATATGATGTCACTCAAGATTGTGAGTAGGTATAGCATCAAAAAATGATAGAATGCAAAGAGACTTTATTTGTAAAGTATGTGAGTAAAAATTTAGGTTTCCTCTTTGAAAGTGGGATAGGGTTGGATGGACAGGCTTGCAAAATTGTAGACTTACGAGTTTGGCATAAGGAGCAAAACTTGGCTAGATATTATTGAGAGATCAAGAAAAGATCTAGGCAAAACTATTAATTCAAAAATATATAGGTTATCTTGATGCAATTAAAGTGCTAAGGAAATGAACCCTACCCAAATGGTCACCAACCTGGAAGTTCATATCAGATATTTTACAAATGATTAAGAAACAAACAAAATTATTATTCAATAAGGGGGATTATTCAAAATTTTGGTCTAATGCTTGGTTGAAGACTTATCCTCTTATCTATGATTCAAAATGGTAACCATTACCTTGGGTGTGTCTAGATTGTAATAGTCTAAAGGTTAATAATTATATTAATATAAGTAAAAACTCTAGATCATGGATTTCTTAGTACGCTAGTTGAAGGAAAGGAATTAAAACAAATAGTAGATGAAGCTCACAATATGCTTCATGAGTTTTACTTACTTATTTTTACATGAAAGCGTGAGTTGGTTTAGAATCTATTCAAATATGGTGGATACTTAGTCAAGTTGGGATATGAGGATTTAGAGAAAAAATTGTTACTCCCAAATAGCTCACTTAGAAGAATGTTTGCTCACTAGACACTTTTCCTAAGGTCTCAACATTTGTTTGGTCAATAAACCAAAGTAATATTTTTATAGAAGAAAGTCTAAAAAGAAGAGGATGTCATGGACCTTCCATATGTGCCTTATGTGAGAAATATTGAGGAACATTAGACCATTTACTTCTTCATTCTCCCTTTGCTCACACCATTTGGGGTTACTTTTTAGAAAATACAAGAATATATTGGGAAGCCCCATCAACATTGAAAGTGTTAATGAAATGTTGGATTAATTATTTTAAAGGTAAACCTTTATGTATTCTATTGAGAATTGTTCTTACCATTACTTGTTAGTATTTATGGCTTCAAAGGAATAATAGAATCATAAAAAATAAACCTCAATATCATGTCCAAGTTTAAAACCATATTATTGTCTCTCTTATAAAATGTTTAAAGATATGATGCTCATCATAGGAATCTCAAGTGCAAAAAAAAAGAGGTGCTACCCACTTGGTTACATGATTTGAATATATGTGGAAGAGTTAGCTACATTAATGACATTAAAACAAAGGATCTACTTTGAACTATGGTAAAATAGAAATGTCCATAAATTAGGTTTATAAATATTAAACTTGATGGTGCTTCTAAAGGAATATAGGGAAAAGCCAATGGAGGTTGTATTTTTTGAAATAGTGGAGTTGTTATGCCTATGATGTTGTCATCATGGAAAAGATATTAAGTACATCCTAGAACCATTTTCTTGTGGATATTTTTTCCTCAACCAATTTGATGGTGTTTAAGACTTGATTCAAGTTATGTTCCACATTTGCCATGAAGTGGAAGTATCCTTGGGATTTATGACCTCTGCCTTGACTTTCATTGAGGGACTTGATCCATTGGATACCACAAATATTATTAGAATCTACAATTGTATTCGTTTATTTTGTAGCTGCTAGTTCTTCTTGGAGATACTCAATTTTCTAATCTCTCTCTTATAGGGCTTCTTGCAGTTGTTCAATTTGACTTTTCCCTTGCACAAATTGTTACAAGAGATCCTCTAGCTATTGTGTATTATTTTTAGCCTTAGCAAGTTGAGATTTAATATCCTCAAATTATTTCTTTAGTTGATCCCTTTTTAAGGCATCTTTCTTTAGTGTCTCATTCTATATATAGAGTTGCCCCTTATCACGTTCAACTATGTCACCTCTTTTTTGAGCTCTTCATTTTTCTTTCTAAGTGATTTTTCCCTTACTACTATTTGGATGTATTTTATTGTTGCTCCAATTGAGTTAATTCATGGGTTTGATTATTTGATATAAATATGTATGGATTGAGACTAACTCAAAAACTATGGTACTAAAGTCAATAGGGGATGTTGTGACCTTGGATGGGTCACCTTATTTGACCTATATGATAAATATTTTGTTCCCTTTACATGTCAAATATGACCATATCAATAGTGAATCCTTATAGGTATTGTCCATCAACTACTTGTATTCTTCCTTCAAATTCTTCTCTTTTATAGTGAGCACATCAAATACCTTTTCTACATGTTTCTCTTCAAGATCACCAACTAAATTCCACACAAGACCTAGCTTAGTCCTATGACTAAACTAGATTTAGGGAGTGCTTTTGTACACTCATTCATCTATTATGAGGTGGGTGATATCATTTCTTATAGGAATAGTTTCCTAGCTTGGGATGATGGATAGTGTGGTCACATTGAGGTGGTTTAGTGGGGTAAAAAGTATGGATATGGTGGTGAATATGGTAGGTATGAAAGGGGTTGATCCCAACACTATCTATACTAAAATTTTTTCCAATAATGAGACCAATGACAAAGAGACAAATTATAATGAAGGTGAGAGTGTGTATGATACCAATGTGTGTGAATCGGACACATGAATCAATTATGATAGAAATGATATGATGAGAGTAATATCAAGTATGAAAGTGATAATTAAAGGTAGGGTGCCTCCAAGAGAACCATGGAACTCATTGGTAGAGGGTGAGGTAAGTGCAATAGGGTGGAAGAATAGGAAGCGTAGAAAAATAAGTGGGAGTAATGGAGGGTGAAATGGGTGTGAGAATGGAAGTACTCATGGCTATGACTTTATCCATTTCCAACTCAAAAGGGGATTCTCCTTAATGGATTTCCCCCTTCTCAAGCTAAGGTGTTTGTTATTGTTGTTCCTATGCTACCATTGCTTTGCAAAATATCAACCCATATCTTTCAAACCCATGATACCCCTCAATTGTTGTTTTTCACACTACTAAGTTGACCATTTTTAGTGTTGTGGAAATAATAATCTTTATTGTAGGTGCACATGATGGCCTTAATAGACTGGATGGGCCTACTATATTTATACCTATTTTTCTTTTTCTTTTGGCACTCCCAAGGTGTTTGCATTTCCAAATGGTAGAAAATTGATCATCAAATAGGCCATATCTTGTTTGCCTCATTGAAGTACTAGTCTCATAGCAAATATTTTTCCAAGCTAGGAATTTTCTATCTATATACCCTATTTTTCTTAAGGCCCTCAACTTCTAATGAATCATTTTGATGTCTGCGTCAAAATCATCCTTAAATTTTGTGTAAAATGTGTTATTTTAATGGGTTATTGTACCATCCTTGGATATCATACTCATATCTATGTGCACTCCCCAATGTGGTAAGGGCTCACTCTTCACTCATGTTGGCTTCCTTTTCAATGTTGTATTTTTTCTTATGAGCGAAGAAGGTGTCCAACTTCATCTCCTTGACTTAGTTTTTTCTTATGCTCCTAAAATGCATATCTTTTGAGTTTCTTCTCTATGACTCAATGGAACCCACATAGCTTTGAAGTGATACTCATGAAGGGTTTTTTGAGTGGATATAATGTTGTATTCTTCTACCCCTAAATTATTGTAGGTCCATGTAGTTTACTTGCCTCATATATTTTATATTGAACATGCAATTACGCACAAATACAATAAACTTAAAGGGTATGGACAAAAAACCATAAAGTTGCATGAATGAGCTGGTCCTCTCCAAATAGAAATCTCCATTTAACAACTACAAAAATTTCATTAACTATCAATCCACTTCTAACAACCTTGGTACTTTTTCCTTAACATTTTCTATTATCACTTCATACACCTCGTCATAAAATTAGTCAAATATTTTTTTCACTTATTGATAGGATATTTTAGTGCACTCCACTATAAAGAGTGGTTCTTCATTTACCTCCATCTGACCTAGATATAGAATTGAAATCTAGTATTTCTTTTAGTATATGATCATCCAAACTAAGTATGAGGTGTAAGTGAAATTTATTTTTTCTTTGAAGTCCTTCAACTAATTATCCATCTAATAGATAATGTATTTGATAAAATCAATCATTTATGAATGTCTTAAGTAGGTTTGAACTATGTACAATAGGGAAATATAATCTTCTAGATGTTTATATCTATTCTCTCCCTAAGCATTATGGCAATTGTAGATAACACCATTTGGACATCTTTCTTGAAAAGTTCTAGCTCTAAAGGGATGAAAAGTCTACTATTAATTTTAGCTTATTCATGTAAGGAATTATAAAATCCCTCCAATATTTGATGGAGCATTGTGTTAGTTTTGTATGCTTAATACTTAAAGCAAAATAACCACAACATCTAAAATAAAGTTGTTGTAAAAAATATAAGTCAATGGTAATATTCTAAACATATAAAACTCATAAATAACTTCTACAAAAAATCATAAAAATGCAATTAACAAATGCTCACAAAAATAGTATCTTGATAGGATAAATATCCCCAATACACCATATTTTCACACTCTCACTCTACATTGTGTCTCACACGCACACACATAGACACATATATAATGAATGTGACTCTTCATATGGAGTACTCTTAGCCTTGACTCTTCTTGAGACTCTTCACTTTCCTACTCTATGGACTCATGTGCACATGGAATATTATGCACATTTACATTATTGAATACTTTGCATATTCTAATAATACTTGTGCATTTATTACATTGCATAAAGTAAATACTCACACTCTAATCTAAGGCACACTCCTAATCTAAATATGTACCCAAGGTGGTATATTAGCATGTATCAAATAATATAATATATTTCAACACCCCCTTGTATTACATTATTTGGTTATTGAAGACTTTAATCTTCAATATGGTCTTCATCATCTTCCTGTATCTCATACAATCTTCTCTTGGTTTCTTCAATTTACTTCCTATTTGTATCCTGATCATGTAGATGATTATTATTCTCATGATGTTTGTATCCTGATCATGTAGATGATTATTATTATCATGATGTTTGTATCCTTTGAATCTAAGTAACAAAATCACTACTAGATCTCTGACTCTAAAACATTACCTCTGTATTATCAAACTTTTAATCATAGTTGATTTCCTTTTGTAAAAATCATACATTTTTTTTACCATGTGCCATTCTATCCATTCATAATTCATTATAATTTTATATTTTTCTAACATGACTTCCGATCCTTTGCTACTTTTTTGTTCTGTATATTCATAATCTTCACCTTTAGGTCTTATTTCTAGTACATTAGCCTTTGTTATTTCATATTCTTGCAAGCTTGTATTTCTGTATCCCATCTTATTCAACAACTTTGAACCAATTCCTTTAATAAGATTTTCAAAATAACCAAAAATATTACATCCTTAAACATTGTTGTCACTATCAACATTTGAATCAATTCTAACAACACAAGTTTTTTTTGACCAATCACAAGTTATATTTAGATCACTTGTATCGCATGCAACATCATTTTTTGTAATAGACTCTTTGAACTTTTTCATGAGCTTTAAATCACTAGTGTTATTGCTTGCATCAAACATTAATGGCTTTAAGTTATTTGTACCACAAGAAGCATATTTCATCATTAATTTACTTCCTAGTTCTTTAACCTTCTCTTATTTTCTAATCTCGTCTTTGAAAGCTTCATTAGAAATGCTATATTTATCATCATTCCTATGTCATTAAGTAATATGAAAACACATTTATATTATTCAGTTGTTTCTTCAACCTTTGAACTTATATAACTCCTAAGTACTAAAAATTTTTCATCTTGAGCTTCTTTCAAGATTGATTGTAGAGTTTTATTTTCCTCTACTGATATTTCTCTCTATTTTTCAAGCTTTGGTATCATATATTTAATACAACATTTTAGGTTTTGCAACACCTCATTAGTTTCTTCTAATAAGTTGTCCTTACTATTTATTTGTTCTTCTTGATAACACAAATTTTCTTTCTCAATTGTTTTTGACAATTCACATGTTGCTAAGTTTCATTTCACTTGTTTCTTCTTTGCCATATTCCTTTGAAGTTAAACATTTTTATCTCTAAAATTTCAAAAATATAATTTCTTAATTCTAAATTTCACAAACCTATGTTGGTGTTGAATTCCTTATAACTCCCCAATTAGAAATTTAGAAAACAAAGGTATTTGCAAATTTAATATTCCTATTTCGATGTAGAAATCCTTATTCCTCCAAGTTAAACTATTTGCAAATATTTCTATGTAACTTGAATTTAAAAAATAATGGTAACTTGAATCTTGACCTTCACATAGAGTCTCTCCAAGTTTGGAGGGATGACTTCCCCCAACCACTCATAGGTGTGTCCTCTAATGATTGATTGACCCCACATTGTTTAACTTTCTCCTGTGTCCTCTAATGATTAGACCCAGGCAATTTGTTGTGCTCTCATGGCTTCTTTTGACCACTAGTTATCATGTCTCATGTGGTGTTATCCCCGTCATCCTTGACCCCTTCCCTCCTGTCACCTCTCACCATCCCTATTCTCGACCCTCTAGCCTGCACAGGTATGTCATCTGTCACCTCCACTCTTGATTCTCTGGACATCTTGGTCCTGCTACCTATCACCCCCATCCCTGCTCCCCTGCATTTACTAACCCTATCACCTTGGCCACTTATCACCCCCATCCTCACTCACCTACCTTTCATGATCCTACCACCTTTGCCACCCCTATCAACCCCACCATCCTCATCACCCCTAACACCCTCCTCCACCCTCCTTCCATTTGTCCTCCTTTTATTGCAACTTTACCTTTGAACTACCACTGTACCATACCTATCCATACCATGATAAAAATCACCACAACCTTTGGCTTCGTGCAAGTTAATTACTTCTAAAGTACTCTATTTAATAATTCAATGATTACTCATTTCCAAAATAAGTACTCCTTAGGTGGTAAACGTGATACGTATCAACCCGAAGCGTACCTTTCCCATGCCATGAGTCCCATGCACAGTAGAGTAAACCAATCCCAAAACGCTTGCTCATCACAAGGTAATTCCGATTTGTTTCAACTTTGGGCATACCTTTCCCACACTGAATTTATTGCAAATCATGGCTCACGCTTCCAATATCACCAACTTCAAAGTCCATCAATGACTCTCGAAGTGTTTCATTTCCAGAAGCTTCGGCATTTATCCCGCATATTCTTCTCAAGGCACTGTCACCTCGCAACATTATTTAGAGACCCTCAATGAATTCTTACCACCATTATTACCTAAATTCACTAGCCTCCCTCAACTTCAATAGAGAGTATATTCCTATTTTTCCCTCTTTTGGTTAAGAATGGTCATCCTGGAGCCTAAATCCCTGCAACTTAACCCTATTGTCATGGATATCCTCAATAGCCATGGGTTTCTACCATTCATGAGGAAATTCAATGGTAGCGACACTAAGGTCTCTACTAAGTTCATGAAATTTTGGAACCGTGGTTGAGTTTTTGTTCATGGCTTGGACTTCAAGATTAGCATCCGATGACTTACTAAAATTATAGGATTTCCAAATGATGGCAAGGTCATCCGATAAGATAGGTATTCTATGGTCGAGGAGACCAACTCCTTTGCTAATAAGGGTAAGAAGCTCATTTGGGAGAATGGTAGAATTATTCGTGGATCCCTTCCTAGCCCGTGGGGCCGAGTCATGATCCTGATGATGCAATATTTCACCCTGGATAAGATCGACTCACCCTTATGTAACCTCCACCTCACCTTTCTAAATCATTTACAAGTTATGAAGCTCATTAATGTTCCTAACTATCTCTACCGGTCCATTAAGATTTCCATTAACAATGTTAGGAAACACAACTCCTCCTAACTCATTCATCAAGACCTCCACTTAATCCTTTATTGTGATGCTCTTAGCAGACAATCCCAAAAGCTATCATCATTGCAATCCCATCCAAATAAACCTCTATCCATAGCTCAAGCCAGGAAACCCTTGACATTAACATCGTTGATGATTATGACGGGTTGGAAAAATATTCTCCTATTTCTTCCAAATAAGGTAAAAAGTCACGTTCTAGGTCATCGCTTGGTACCACCCTACAGTCTGTTGTTTGTCGATCCTCTAGAGCCAAGGTGATAGGTGCAAAGTGGAAAGATAGCCTTGTTACGTCATGGGAGTCTCCTCGTGTTAAGCAAGTAAAGATCAAAAATTCACCCCAAAGGTGACAATTAACGATAGTCTTCCCAGCATGAAGTTCTTGGAGTCCTTGGGTGAGCTTACCACCAATCTGTTCCAAAAGACTATCATTGACCCTATTGATGAAATTGTGGTAACCCTATCTACCACTACGAATGCAGCGAAGACTGCCTAGATGTTGTATAATTAGGCTCGCAAGGTTCTTGAAGAACTCCTCTGCCAACTTAGGGAACTTCAGAAGAATGAGGATGTGAAGCCAGTCATTAGCGCTAATTATAAGTGAGGTGGCAAATTATGCTTCTTGAGGATCATCTTATGGCTTCCGGGATCATCCTGTTGAATTTTTTCAATCTATCCGCTCCGTCTTTCTAGGTTGACCTTCATGGACCTAATTTCTATTTTTGTTGTAAAGGTACGAGTGATCTAGTTTCCTTTTAAGTTTTATCTAGTTGGTAACTTCGTATGCATTTAAATGTGTCCAGTCTTGCCGACCTGTTGGTTTTAATATTTACACTGTAATAAGGTTTTGGGATCCTTTCAAAAATCCTCCTCCAATAAAAAAAAAAATAGAATAGAGTAATTTCAAAAACATGATATTTTTTCTTTGGATAATAAGGGGTTGTACTCGGGTCCCCCACCCTTGACAAATTACAACTCTCTTCTTTAAAGCTTGAGAGTTTATAAATAAATACACTTCTCATCTCAATTGAGATGCTATAGCTAGAAACCTACATCATTTTACATAAAAATTTTGGATTCTTGATTTTTATTTTAGGGATCTTTTCAATTTTTTGTATGAATACAATTATTCTAGAACTTAACATCTTTCTTGATATTGTCCTATAGCAGCTTTCACAATACCAAAACTTCACCTCTAATATCTATTAGTAGAGTAATATTTCTAAAATATCTCACTATCATAGTATGCTTTACCAAATCTGGATTGTTAGTTTCCTTCCTCACTAAAATCCTAGCCCTTCATTGCTCTTTCCATCATTTGAACCCTAGCTAACAAATATTTACAATTTCATTTTTCATGACTTGAAAAATCATCACTACCCTTGTTCTAAATGGTTGACTTCATAGGGTCAAATCTCCCTCAATATTGCTCGAATTCTTGCATATGACCACTCATTTTAAAGCTATTCAAATTTTGCACAAGTTGGTCCAAGAATTAGCTGAATCGGATAACTTTTTGTGAAGATATGGATCCTAAAATATGAGATATTTTTTAGAAAAAACCCTAATCCTTTACACATTTTTATGTTGTAAAGAGGGGGAAAACCACCCCAATACCTGTGGGTTCCAAACCCACAAGCACACCAAAGATAAAAATAGGGGGTTTTAGTTGACCCAGCCTTCCACCCAACAACCCGACTTGTTGCTACACTACACTCAACAACCCAACCTATTGGTGTGGTTCCCTCAGCTGATTCGATCTCAAACAAGCCTTCCACCCAAGAAAGGTTAGCCTTCAATGCTCCTTCAACCTAAGTAGCCTTCCACACTCCTTCAACCTTCTCAGTCTTCCACTCAGCATCCCAACCTTTCGTTGTAGCTCCTTTAGCCGACCAAGCCTTCCATGCTCCTTCAACCTTATCGACCTTCCACATTCCTTCAGCTATCTCAACTTTCCACTCAACATCCCAGCCTTCTATTGTAGTTCCTTTAGCCATCCCAATCTTCCATGCTCTTTCAGCCAACCCAGCCTTCCATGCTCCTTTAGCCTTGACACTTCAAATATCAACTCATCATTCAACCTTCCACGTTCCTTCAACCTTCATATTTGTTGATCGTTAAAGCACTAGACCATTTTCCAAGCCCCTTAGGGGGCAACCTCACCCAACCCACACAAAATAATGGTCTATTTATTATTATTATTGATAGCGATACCAACCCCGAGCCATCGAGGGTCTCCCTCACTTCAAGTCGTGTTTATCGAGACCAGATAGGGTTTATAATGGTAGCACCATGATTTGACACTACGATCGGAGGCAATACGACTTGACCCTGTGACCAGTTTTTCAAAAAAAAAAAAATAGTTGTCGATTCCTCTATGTATCAAAAAAATTATTATTATTGAGAAAATTATAACATATTAAGATGAGTGTTTCTATTATATATATATATATATATATATATATATATATATATATATATATATATATATATATAAAAAATTATATATAACTCAAGCAAAAACAAAAGGCTCTGACAACTATAAAATAATTCATATCAATAAAAAAGAAAGGACAAAAGACTCGATAGTGTAGTTGGGGTCTGCGTTCATACCATCCATTTTCTTTTTATAAATGACTTTTTTTTATTTTTATTTTAATAAGTTCAAGTTCACTTTCAAATATATATATAATTAAAATTCATATTTCACCTAGTATAATGTTAAAAAATGTCATAGAACAACTCAAAACCTTATAATTTAATCTTATAATTTTAAACCATAATTAGTTATACATTAAAATGCATGATATATATATATATATATATATATACCAAAAGGAATAGTGTAACATAGTGCAATATGTTAAACCTAAGGAAAAATTTAAGTTTAAATCTTATGAAAGGATGCATAAATAATATTCAAACTTGTAAAATATAATTATATAACATAATGTAATACAAATTACAAATAAAACCATTTTAATTTCATATAACTAATTAAAATAAATATAACTAACACTCTTATTCCATTTACACAACTTATGAAAAGTTCTTGTGATAAAACAACTCAAAACTTAATAAATTAAGCTTGTAAGATTTGGCATAATTGAGAGACCAATATAGTCCATATAAATATTTCAAATAAGAATGGCCTATGCTATGGAGGGTCATCTATAATAGAATAGTCATCTATGCAACCCTGACGAAGTTGTAAGTTTAAATTTTTCAAAATCATATTACGTTTTATAATATACTCCATATAAATATTTCAAATAAGAATTGCCTATGCCATGAAGGGTCATCTATAATATAATAGTCATCTATGCGAACCTGAGGAAATTTAAAGTGTAATTTTTTCAAAATCATATTACGTTTTATACATGTTTACAGGCGATTGAATGAATAATATTTAAATAATAATGTTAATGTTTTGTCTGAATTTTATTTTGGCCGTTATTGGCATCTTCTAAAATGTCCTCTTACCATTATTTGTTCGTATTCTGTCCATTGTGTGGACCGTCTTCTTGCTTAAACTTAAAGCACAACCTCCGTCCAAGCTGATCGATATCCATATAACATTGGATCATTGAATCAAGAGAAGAAGATGGTTATTTTTGCCGTGATTATAACAATGCAACAAAGCATTTCATTTTATTTATAAATTTATTTATTTATAATTGGTTGGAGGAAGGGTTTGAAAGGTCTTCAAACTTTTTACAAAGAAGGGTTGTCCAAACACGAGACCGAAAAGAGACAAGACCCACAACACATTTAAATTTGAAGTTTCCCGCCTAAGAAAAATGTCGTTCAAACAAAAGATTTGAAATTTGAAAATTTTCCCCTTCCCCAAGGGGCTCTCCCCAAGATCGACCATTCAAAGAAAACTCCTCCAAACCCAAAGGCAAAGAACCACCCTAAGAGCACAATATACACTCAGCCAGAGCAAGAAGATCTTTTCCAAGAATCAATGGTGCACATGACCACAAGATGCACTCCTAGGAAGGGAAGGCAAGCATACACCACTGATGGAAGACAAGGGGACCTCCTGGCCTCTAGTAAGACAAGCTCTCCAAGGATGCACACATCCACAGAATTCCCAAGAAGGGACAGCAATCGCACACCATCGAAGAAAGATAAGAGGACCTCATAGCATCCAGTAAGACAAGCTCCTTGAGGAAGCACGCGGTCGCAGGATGCTCTCCCAGGAGGGGAAAGCAATCACACACCATCAAAGGAAGATAGAGGGTCCTCCTCCCTGGTAGGACAAGCTCTCTGATGACGCACACATCCCACATCCTCGCTGGAAGATAGGGGCCCTCTTGGCCCCTGTTAAGACAAACAGGTCCATCAACTTCGAAAGGAATAGAGCTAGCAAATTGATCACCATAGAAAAGCCCAAAAGAGGCTTCTCGAGAAAGGAGAAGAAAAATCCCCAAACCCAGAAGAAGCAACATTAGTCTTGCTCGAAACCCAAGAGAGGAAACTAGCAGAGACAAACTAAAGGCCAAAGAAGAAAGGGAGGAGAAAGGAAACCCCAAACGCAAAAGAAGCAACAATAGTCTTGTCAGAATCCTAGGAGAGGAGATCCAGCAGAGACAAGTTGAAGGTCAAAGAAGAAAGGGTGGTGAAAATAAAAAAATTGAGTCTTCCCTGCTAAGGAAGGGCTAGGAAAGAATCGTTAGAATAACCCTCGAATGCAGAATAAAATGCAGAAGCCCTAGGTGGAGACAAACTGAAGGCCAAAGTCACCCTGATTTTGATTGGTTCCAGTCCAGTCGAGACCAAGGTAGAAGAACCAGCGTTATAGCACCAAGGTAGTAGAAAGCCTCTCCAGACAAGGTTGACCTAGCAACACCTTCTCCCGCTCCCTCGCTCTAGTTGGTAATACGGAGTGTCAAAAAAAAAAAACTGGGTTATAATACACCTAAAAATATTATTATCAGGATGTGTTTGATATTCATGGTATCATGGATGTATTGAGTCTCCTCGAAATAAAAGGATGAATTTTATATTGGAAGATAACTTGTAGACAATCACTTTAAACATTGTTTCTCATAGTTGTCACTTTCAATTAATTTGGATCATTCACCCTCGAGGCTTCTAGAGGTTTGAGACAAGGGTGTTCTCTTTCTCCTCTCTTTTTTATTTTGGTAGCTGAAGGTTTGAGTAGACAGGAACAAAAAAGACATGGAATGATTAAGGGTGTTAAAATTGGTAACTCTTTGAACATAACCCATTTGCTTTTTGTAGATGATGTTTTACTTTTGAAAACGGGACATTGAAGGAAGTCGTAAAGTATAAAGAAGTGTTAGACCTATATTGTTTGGCTACATGAATGGAAATAAATCTTTAAAAAAACTAATATCATTCAATAGGTTTCAGTTAGGTCAAACAGATGCAATAATGAGAATTTTTGGATTCAAGCAAGTAGACTTTGATAAAGGGATAAAATATTTAGGCTTTCATTTGAAACCAAATGACATTTTTTGGTTCATTGCTCTTTCACAAGAGAAGTGTGGAATTCAATTTTGCCTTTGACTCAAGGGAAAGGACAATAGCCTTCTAGGAATATTTTGGATAACATGCAAAAGTGGTTCAAAGAAAGATAATTAAAGGAGTATATATGTATTCCTTTTGATAGTGGGATGGTACTTATGGTTGGCTAAAAATGTCAAGTTATTTAAAGGTAAGGAGATTCCAAAGATTCAGGTGCAAATGTAGATTAATTCCATTTTTGAAAGTCTAAAAATCTCCCCAAAATAAAAACTAAGCATGAGTTTAGGAACACTAATAGTGGATCCTATGAAGCCATGGTCCTTCTTTGATGGAGCTTGTCAAGGCCGCCCAAGTAGGTGTGGGACATGGGAGGCACTTTACTTAAACAAAAATCATAAGATCACTTTCAAGGCAGGTTTAGGAGAAGAAACAAATAATATGATAGAATGGAAAGCATTGATCCTATTAATTAGGATAGCAGTGGACCAAGGAATTACAACTTTACAAATTTATGGAGATTCAAAATTTGTGATAAGTTAGGTTGTAGATTTCAATCATTTCTATGAGCAAATAAAATTATTAGAATCTTTTATAACTAAAATTGCATAAAAGAAATCTATAGGGAACTAAATGTAGAAGCAGATGACCTTTCAAAATATGGTTTGAATCTTCCAATAGGAACTTGGTAGAGGGAAGAAGTGGTTATAGGACTTGGGGTTTCCTCACAATCCTCCTCTTATTAAGGATCATATTAAAGATCTATTAATAGCAAAAAAATGGGGGGTTTGAAAGGGACCCTGGCCTTTATTTTATAGAAAGATAGGCTTCAAATAGAAATTGTCTTTATAATTGAAACTTGAGTCTTGTTTTTGTAATTAGGTAAGATTCATCTGAGAAATGTGATTGATCAGGAAGTTAATCATGCTTTCCACTTGTCAATCATGTTATTAGGATTTTGTTTCTAGATTATAAGTTGACTATAACATAGTATAGCAAGGAGGTCAATACTCCTTTTAGTTCAATTTATACCAACTCCTATATAGGATGTAACTAAAATTCTTAAGGGTACTTCATACCCATAGCATTTTAATTTTTTTTTATTTTTGATACAGAATAAACCATAAAACCCACAATAAAAGCACGCAGAAGGTTTTAGACCATAAAGAACTATCGAATACATTACAAAATCGACAATTGATAGCCAATACAGTGATCGGATAAGGTTGCAATTAGAAACCTTATCCAATTATTCATGGCAATGTTATCTAGTTATTTACAACAAGTTATCATATGCGAATAATATATTTATGGCAACATAAATCCCTATCATTCCTCCCCACCATAGAAGCATAGGACCCCAATTCATACAAAAAGGAGGAGATCATGTTGAATGTGGAAGTTGGAAAGAATATAGGAAGTCCTGGTGAGTCTTCATAAGAATGATGGTCCATGTAGATGCAAGGATGACCTCCAAGTTGAATATGATTTTGGTGCATGGATGACAGTTGTTGAAGAATGAAAGAATAGACCGTCGAAATTTGGAATCCCTACAAGGTGGAGGAGACAAGATACTAGATGATGTGAAGCAAATCCGAAATTGGAGCTAGAGCAGTATAAGGAGGAGGAACAAAAAGAGTAACTGCAAGAACCGATGCAATAGGATCAAGAATAGGTGTAACAGGAATAGGCGTAGAGGTAGGAATAGGAGCAGGTGCAACAAGTGCTCTATGAATGTGGTGCGCATGGGGGCAGCATGTTGAGTGGTCAAAAATATTTTTGCTTGTGTGTCCTCATGTTGTAGGGTGCTAAAAATTAAGGTAATCTTGTGTTCTTGATGCAAATTAGTACAAGCCTAATAGAAAGTGGGTTGAATACTACGAATAATAAAAGTTTGTTGCTCATGGTGAAAAGTATAGGTATTGTGATAAGCATCATATTGAGCTCTTTTGTCATATTGATAAGTTTTAACAACAAACCACAACAATCCATAGGAGTGACATCACATGTGACAATGTCTACATACTTAGGACCAAAAGCAAAAGATAAGGTGCAGGTGTGGGTGATTATAGAAGTAGTAGCACTGTCCTTCCATCCAAGTGAGTATGAACGAGGATGAGGACATGTAGGTAGGTGCAACTTATCAATAATAACCTATGCAATCAAATTTTTCTATGAGCCATTATCAATGATACAATCTACTGAGAAAATAGGTGTCAAATGAGCACGAGTAATAAATCATGCTCTCCTACAAAATATTTATGGCTGAGTAAGGTGACATTATTGAGTTGACCTTCTAAGTCAAGATAAGTACAATCTTCTCCACAAGTCTTGAGGGGTTCCCTCCTAAAAAGTTTCTTCCTAGAATACTGTACAACCAATTGTTTGTTTTTATGTTTTTGTAATTGTCTACATTAAGATCTATCATGCCCCTTCCTTTTACAATGATCACAATATTTAGAAGGAGAAGAAGAAGAGGAAGAATGAATTGAGTAGAAGTGGGAGGAGGAGAAGAAGGGGAGAATGTGGGAGATCTCTGAGATGCCTGCTGGTGTGGATGAGATGATGGTGTTGAACCTCCTAGAGAGTATCGAGTCCCCTTGTTATGTGCTGCAAACTTCTTCTCCATGAGCTAGGCCTGATTGAAAACATCATCAAGAGTAGTGTGAAAGCACGAGGATACGGAAGCAAAAAGGAAAGCGAATACGAAATGCAAACAAAAAAACCGAACTCAACGCTAAATCCTAGGAATTTGAAAGTGCATGAAAAGAGAGAAAGGCATGAGCGAATCGAAATGAAACACAAGTGAATAAAGAAGACAGCCCTTTTTATTGATATGTTTCAAACTCGGTTACAATGCGCATCCTTCCTTTCCAAGGGCTAGGAGCGTTTAAGCATGCGTTCTTGTTACATCCATGGGTGCCTTTCCTTCTTCCGCGTGCCCACATGTAAGATGGGCGGACCAGAACGTCACCGCCGCTTGTGTCTACGAATGTTGATTCCTTGCTGCTCCTCCAATGTTCCGATCCTACATTCAAGGGAACAAGAAATAGTTAGTAGCACCTGCGGATGAAACAAAACATGCAATCCCCAAGCCTACGATAAGCGAATGAGAAAAATGAATTAAACTATAACTAAAATGAATCCAAATGCTCTAGAAATTTGATAGGGGCATCAAGACATCATCAGGAGGGCACTGCAAAAAGAACAGTCGGGAAATTCCTCACCGATTTGAATTCGCTCCGGGGTGGGACGAATTCACCTACAACAAAATGCCGAAAAGGTACTGTCCCAATGTCCTACCTAGGAAGCTCCAAAAGACCTGCAAACTTGGGGTTAGCTAATTGGGGGCATTTTGGGAAGACCTAGATGGTCAGATTTTCCCAATTTGGCCTCCGTTAGCAAGAATTTGATGATGCTACCTGCAAGTTAGTAGAAGCGAGCAAAGATAGAAATATGGTCAAACTTGTTCAAAACGAGACGAAATTCAAATGACAACCTATCTAAGCATCATAGAACTGAATGCAAAAATGAAAGAAAACAAGTCTGCCATGGAATTCCCATCATTCCGAAAGGGGGCGATTAAGATTGTGGCAGTGTGGGAGGGGGCGCCCATGGGGCAGGCCGCCCGTCGTTTGGGGCCTGATTTCAGCACCAATCCACTTGGGATGGGTCCAAAACCTCTTGTGTGGTATTGTCGAAAAATTTGGTGGAATATTGTGACCAAATGTCAGGTTTTGGGCTCCAGATTCATCCTCCCAATAGTCACCCAATGACCTCCCCTCTAAAGGAGATCAAGGATGTGAAAGGCGCAAATCCAAAAGGTGTGAGGCATGTAAATAAAATGGCAGCACTTCATTGCTCTAAAATGCTCCTTCTCTATATATTTTGGGGTGAGGAAACTCACCAATTTATAGACCTGGAGGTCTCTTGAAATGGGCATGCAGAGGTGCCACATGGCAATCATGCCTTCCCAGGGGGAAGGAGATTCCTCCCTGAATTGGGACTTCATGACTGACCTTGCAAATGCCTCTAACGCTCGAAAACGCTCACCCATACTCCCATGCGATGAAGGAAGCATTGAGTGGTAGATCTGAGCTGCCATTTGTCAAGATTTGACTTTTTCCCATCAAACCTGCAATTCGCCCCACCCTGGAGCGAATTCAGAATTCATCCCTGGGTGGGGTGAATCCCAGTTTGAATTCGTTCCAAGGTGGAACGGATATTGAGCAAAGTGCCTGAAGGTGCCAAACTGATCTCTGGCCTTCCAAAACTATTGTGAGAGTGGTTAGGACCATTGTTTAACCTCTAGGGGCTGCCCTTGGGGCTGTGTGTGTCAAAGCGATCAGTGTTTGCAGTCACATAATCGGATTGGTGTTGTTTTGGTGTCTACAGATGCCCCTTTTTGGGATGCGTTGTGCATGGCACAGCGTCGAGCAAAAATAGATAACCAAAGCACTAATGATTAGGGTTTCTTAGTAACCTAACCAACTTTTGATGCCCCAAGTATGGAAAGGGCATGCATTCTTGAATCCTTGCCTCTGACGAGCTAAGGAACTTCATTCAAGTGTTAACCTTGTTCAGTGAGGTGTTACTTGAACTTGGACATTGATCAGTCATGAATAGGCAAAGGGCGCAACCTTTTGTCTGTGAGAACCTTGAGTTCATGATTCATGAATGCCAAGTGATTTGATCAGCTTGTGATTATTGCTTGTTTACTGCCCCAAGCAGGAGCGTGATTGTCTTTGTCAATGATTCTTTGAATGCATGCTATTTCCATGATTGGGTGTGTATTTGTTGATTGGTGACTAAGTGTGACTACCCCCTCAAGCGACGAATCGATGAGGGAATGACCTACATGAGAAAAGCGATGAGTCGCTTGACCCAAGATGACTTAGGTAAGGGTGCCTTCAGAGATTTATCTTTGAATGTGTGTGCAGTTTTTCGACATTTAGACCTATTTTTGGTGGGTGTTAACCCTTTTGGCGACGCCGTTTGGAGCTAAAATTGTCAAAAATTCGTCTTCCCGTGGAGCGGTCCGGCCATGGTGGCCTTCTTAGGGAGTAGGATGGTGATAATTTATAACCCCAACATCTATTTTGGATGCCAAGAATGTCAAGCATGAAGGCACCTTCGTTCGACAACTCTATTGCTATTTTTGGGTGGGTTTTGACCCTTTTGGGGACGCCTTTTGGGGATGAAATTCTCGAAGATCCATCTTCCCATGGAGCGGTCCAGCTATGGTAGCCTTCTTAGGGAGTAGGATAGTGAGGATTTGTGACCCCGACATCTATTTTGCATGCTCGAAATGTCAAGTGCAAAAGCACTCTCATTGGACAAGTTTATTGTTGCTTTTGGTGCATTTTTGTGCATTTTTTGTTATTTTTGAAATTTGTGTGCTGAATTCATTCTAGGGTGGGACGAATTCCTATGTAGTATTCATCCTAGGGTGGAACGAGTGCTAACCAGAGTGCTCATTCCAGGGAGGAATGATTACAGGCTCAAAAAGCCTATTTAAAGGCCAAAACTAGGTTTTGGGCTCATTTGCACTTGTTTTTTTGGCGATTTGGAGCTCTACGGAGGAGGAGGTCAATTCTATGAAGCGAAGCGCTGCCGAATTTCTCCCGACATTATGAGTGCACAAACCGGATCGAGCGGCGGAGCCGAAGCGAGACCAGTAAGTGCTCCTTAGCGTTATTGCTTTTGTTATATGTTTTAAAACTGCAAGTGATTTGTTTAATTTTCTTTGTTATGTTGCTTTTCAAAATTAAAATTGAAACCCTAAAACTGAGCTGAACACAAACCAAGACTTAGCTTAAAACTAAGCGAAAAACGTAGTTAAAACCTAGGTGAATTTTTTTTTTTTAATTTAATGTTTTTGTGTTGTTTTCTTTTGCAGGTTGTGAAGAGCCGGTATCGTGTACCTACTGCTTTTGCAGAAGCATGGGGGCGCTAACTGTGGCTGACTAGGAGTGGCTTGATGCCCTTGGGCTCAAGCAGGTGGCTCGACTGGAGCCTATGGTCGAGGATCGGGCCTATCTGATGGCCCTGATCAACCTATGGGATCCCCGGACCAACACCTTCCATCTCCCAACAAGGGAGATGACAGTGACCTTGGAGGATGTTTATCGGCTTCTACGGATTTCGATAGACGGACTGCCGATCGGATGATGTCACGGGATCAGTGGAAAGTGCTGATACGATGCTTCGAGCATGGGGAGGAGTTGGGGGTGGATGGTCCAGTGGAGATGGCAGAGGTTGACTGCCAGATGGGCGGGATTCTGGTTCGATGGTGGTTTGAGAGGGGGGTGTTGGGAGTGAGGCACGCATTGCTTATGGGCCTCATTTCCAACATGCTGCTACCTGACTCATCAGGTGCGAGGTTCCCATGGAACCTACTGGATGTGGTCTATCGGCTGGTGGAGTGTTCGATGCAGGAGCCTTTGATCATGAGATGGGGAGACACACTAATGGCGTAGCTCTATGGGGAGCTATATGAGGTCCGCTATCAGAGGTGAAAGGGGATCAGCTATAGCTATCTATTGTAGAGTTGGGGTTGGTAGCACATAGCGATGGAGAGACCAGGGGGTTACCATGGATGACACGGGTGGAGATGGTAGATAAGGATATCGGTTATGTGGCTCTATGGCGGGTTTGAGGAGCAGGGACAGAGTCGATGGTGGGCAGGTGTCGTAGGGCACTATGTCGATGCCTTCGCTGGGCTTACTCTAGGGGAGGTGTCTTGGTACCCTTATCGGACTATCCAGCCTGGCCAGAGGCTGGAGAGTGGCTCCGATGGGTACATAGGGAGCGATGGCTGATTGGGTGGCATGGGACCGAGCATGAGTTCTTCCCTTACAGTCGAGTGACATGATAGTTTGGGGTGTGCCAGGGGTTTCTTGGTGAGCCCGTGGTCTATCGACATCGAGGGGATGAGAGGACTCTAGATCGACCGGTCATCATGCCACTAGGCGAGGATTCAGATGTAGTGATCGATGTCCCAGACATGGATGACGTCGGGACTACCATAGAGTATGACCAGTGGTGGGTACTACGGTGATGGCGGGGAGAGGGGCCACTAGGAGGTTGGAGGAGCAGACACGGGTGAGGAGGGTGCCGAGGCACCAGGAGATGCTTGGGGAGCTCCTCGAGAGGATGCAGATATGGTGGAGGTGGAGGATGAGGATGTGGGGGTTTTGGATCAGCCGGAGATGCAGGACATCATGGAGTAGTGGGAGCTAGAGTAGGCTACTATTCTAGATATGCCTATGCCTCATGGGGAAGTGGAGGACATAGAGTCCAGGCTATGCACAGAGATTTCACGGTTGGCGAGCTACTATGGAGGTGGGATGAGGAGTTGGGGGAAGCTTTGCAAGAGAGGGATCTCCTACGGGCTTAGCTGGCAGAGTGGGAGAGCGCATTCATTGCACACCATCGGGGGATGGGGACACCAGCGCTGCATAGGAGAGGGATCTCCTACGGATGCAGCTGGCATAGCACGATGATGCAGTAGCTTACTACCATCGATGGGAGGTAGAATGGTTATGGTGGGAGGCAGATTGGTCTCGACATCGGATGGATATGGAGGGAGAGATTATCCACCTCGATGGGTGGTTACCTGAGCCCTCGGGAGGTGGGTCATCATGTCGGATGAGGGGCAGTGATACTGAGCAGTCAACATCATCTCATCATAGGCGATTGGATGAGGGAGGCGGTAGTAGGCATGATGCGGGGGCTAGCAGCAGCCACCCTGAGGGGTCCCATAGGACCCACACCATGGGGGGTAGTTCCCGTCGCACCGATCCTACGTGATCATGGTGGCCGATGCCTTAGGCTTGGGGGTTTTGAGATTTTGGATTTTGTTGCGGGGTCAGAGGACCAGCTCTTTGTAGCCTACGGGCATTTTTGATGATATATATATACAGACTTTATTTTGTTTATGCGCATGTGATGATTTGATTTTATGCATGATGATTGATGAATATGGATGTATGCATGTTAAGTTATAGTGATGAATGCATATGTTGTGCTAAAATGTGAATGTTTGTAATTGATATGATATGCAAATGGAATGGATGAATTGAATTTGTGATGTTTGGTAGTCGCACCATAGACTATTTAGAACTTTATGGCTTTTTGTCCTAGGCGATTGCTGGGATGAATAGCTTTGTAGGCATACATGTTTTTTTTTTTTGGTATGGCGAGACTAAAATATAGCAAGTTGGTTTCGAATGTAGTTAAGGTTTTCTGAGACTCAGATGTTTTAACTAACTAGCCATGACTGTACTTTATCTCACAAGACTTTTTGAACAAGGTATGAATCGGACTTGTTTTGGACCAAGTTATTTCACATCCCTGTGTGTGCAATTGAGTTCATTTATGTGGTGTTGGTCAGGATACCGCCAGTGCCAGATAGGCTATCAACCAAACCTATACTGAGGATCACCTGATTAGCTCCACTAACTCCTTTGTTGTATTTAGTCAGATTAATCTATGGTGCTATCATAGGATACCATAAGCTAGCTCATCCACATGCAAACATTGATCTGCACACAAGTTAATGTGATAGATATATCATCATGCGGGAGGTTTACCACCAGTGACCAATAGGCTATCAACCAAACCGGTACTGAGGTTTGCCTCATGACCTGTCGAAATGCTGAGAGTTCCAGGGATTCAAGTTCGACTCCCTTCTTTTCTTCAATTGTATTGGGATACTTGCTCTTTTGTAGTGATAAAAATCACTATTTATTTTTGTATTATATTTTTCTTTTGAGCAAGGGATTAGGATATGGAGTGATGAGAATCACTATTGTTTGTGCCTTTTGATGTGTGCACTTTGGGATATCAAATTTTGGAGTTTTGAATTTTGCAAATTGTTCTGATGTTTTGCAACCTTTTGAGAACTTGGGATTCTTGGGGAATTGGGTAGGGAGGATGCTTGTCCTTTTGCCAACTCTCAGCATTCTTTGGGGTCATTCGCACAGGGGGATGAGCAAGATAGTCATTTCACTTATGGTGACCTGGATTGCTTTGCAGGGTTCATATTTCATTCACACAACTTGGGAATTTTGTTATATGTTTTAACTTGTGTCGGGATGCTACGTAACAAGGTGTGATCCAAGTAGAATTCTACCTTCGTAAAATCTGTCTGACTTGGTACAGTATGTGGCTAAAAAGCTAATGACGACTGAATGATGAAAACTCTCGATACATTAGAAACAACTGACTATGATGTGGGAGAATAACGTGAATGGTGGTTATAGGCGATGAGCTATTGATAAAGCGGAAAAATGTAGAAGATGATGGTTTTTGCCAAGTAATGACAGTCTATGGTGCTTTGACCTGTATGACCACAAATATGCAATGTATGCAGCTATATATTTTTGTATTTTTGAGGGATTGATGTTTGTGAGTATGCAGATGAGATGCAAAAGAGCTCTGTACTGTTATGATGATTTTGCGTATGCATGGAAATGAGATGCAAATTTTTGTTATTTGTGATGATTTTATTGTTTTTGAATTTTTCTTGTTTTTGACCAAGCGATTATGGGAATCCTTGGAGCCTTTTGGGTTGACCAAGCGATTATGGGAATCCTTGGAGCTTTTTGGGTTGACCAAGCGATTATGGGAATCCTTGGAGCTTTTTGGGTTGACCAAGCGATTATGGGAATCCTTGGAGCCTTTTGGGTTGACCAAGCGATTATGGGAATCCTTGGAGCTTTTTGGGTGGGCTATGGCTCCTTTAAATATGGAATGGCCGCAAGTGACTGATGTTCAAGGGTTCTAGTTCCTTGATTCCATCAAGAGAGGCTAGCCGGTATGTTCCAGGTCCTATTTTGCTATCAATTACATATGGACCTAACCAATTTGCCGTGAACTTGTCCCTTAGATGGGACGGCAAACTAGAGTTCTGTTGGTTTTCTTTTAAGACCAAGTCACCAATCCGAAAGTCCCTCAGGTGAACTTTCATGTTGTATGCTTTCTTAAGTCGCTCTTGATAGATACGTAAATGCTCGAGAGCATTAACGCGTCGTTCGTCAAGCAACGTAAGCTGGTCTAACCGGGCCTGCCATGTAGTGTCATCATCGATGAACTCTTGCATTGATATGCAGAGGGAGGGAATCTCCAACTCGAGAGGCATGACTGCCTCGGAGCCATACACGAGCGAAAATGGAGTTGCCCCGGTGGGCGTCCGAATGCTAGTGCGATAAGCCCATAGGGCAAGTGGGATCTGAATGTGCCAATCCTTATGACTGTCTATGACTATCTTTTTAAGGATAGCAACTAGCATTTTGTTTGACGCCTTTGCTTGCCCATTTGCTTGCGGATAATAGGGTGTCAAAAAACTATGCTGAATTTTGTACTTTGTGGTCAAAGCACGCACATATTTGTTCTTGAATGACGTCCCATTATCCGAGATTATCTTGGATGGAATACCAAAATGACATATGATGTTATGCAAAATGAACTCCACAATGCGGGGTCCAGTCGTAGAGGTTAGCGAAACCGCTTCCACCCACTTGGTGAAATACTCTGTGGCCATTATGATAAACGTGTGATGGTCGGACGATGCAGGGGAGATCTTTTCGATGAGATCTAAGCCCCACTATAAAAATGGCCAAGCCGATTGGATCGGTTGCAAGGCCTGGGAAGGTACGTGTGTCAAATTGGCATGATGTTGACACTTCATGCACTTTCGCACATATGCGCAACAATCTCGCTCTAAATATGGCCAATAATAGCCCATGCGAAGGATGCGCTTTGCGATGGCCATACCACTGAAGTGGCCACCGCATGTACCATCGTGTGCTTGGGTGATCGCCCAAGTGGACTCTTGTTGGTCTAAGCAACGAAGGAGGATCCCTTCATAGCTACGATGGTACAAAATGTCTCCTAACAAGACATACTTTGCCGCTTTCTGCTTGAGTGCTCATTTTGTGGCATGCATCAATCCAAGTGGGAGGTTACCTAACTTGAGGTAGTCCCTGATGGGGGAATACCAATCCTGTTGATCAGAAGCCTCGATGGTATGAACAGCCAATCCCTCTTGAAGTTCATCCCTAGCAAAAGTTGAGTGGGAGAGAACTTGTAAGAATAGCATTGTATTGCTATTAAGGGGAGTAGGGGAGAACAAGGACCCCTAGTTGGCATGTTTCAGATGATCATGGATTCGAGAGAACCTGTCCATGGATGGCTCAATCTGGATCAAGTGGATTCCTGGCATTAAATCAGAGCTTGCTCGCTCCATCGCTGATTGCGATAGTGTTTTGACTTGAATGGTTGTCATATCACCAGAAAGGTCTTGCGGGATTAGTGACCCCAAAGAGGCCATAGTGTCCGCAAAATGGTTCGATGATCGAGGGAGTGCCTCGATGTCGTACCATTCAAGCTTTGCCAAGAATTTGTCCACAAGGGCTTTGTAGGCCTGCAGAACTGGGCATTTGCATTGGAATACCCCTTTGACTTGGTTGACAATTAACAATGAATCACCAAAGATATTCAATCATTTAATGTTCATGGTGATTGTTGTCTGAAGACCTATGAGCAAGGCTTCATACTCTGCATTATTGTTGGTGCATGGGAAATTTAATTTAAATGATAGGGGCATAGGAGCACCCTACGGTGTGAAGAATACTATTCCCATGCCACCACCTTGCTCACATTTAGAACCATCAAAAAATAGGGTTATGTCGGCCTGTGACTCAGGCTCGTCAGAATCTGGTGATTCTGAGACATGGAAGACCCCATCATCGGGTAGTTCTATAGTCAGAGGCTGGTCATCTTCGAGAGGAGCCTCTGCTAGTTGATCGGCTATGACCTGACCTTTTATGGATTTCTGTCCGATAAACTCTATGTCAAATTTTGTCAACAACATGATCCATTTCGCCGTGCGACTACTATGATAAGTATGACTCATCATGTACCGCAATGGATTCTCCTTAGACACAACATACGTCTTGTTGCTCAACATGTAATGGCATAACTTTTTGGTAGCAAACACCACTGCCAAGCGAGTTTCTCAACGTATGCATAGTTAAGTTCATAGCTGACCAGGGTGTGGCTAAGATAGTAAGTAGCCTATTCTCTATGAAGTTCATTCTTCTGGGCTAACATGGCTCCCAGTGCCACCTCAATAGCTGAGATGTATAAGTAGAATGACACTCCTGGTCTAGGTGGTGCCAATACTGGCGATGAAGCCAAGTATTGTTTGATGTCATCAAAGGCTGACTGGCACTCGTCATCCCAGTGAAATGCTACCCCCTTGTGCAACAACTTGTTCATTGGTCGGCACTTGTCAGATAGCTGCGCTATGAAGCGCTTGATCGACGTGACCTTTCCTTGCAGGCTTCTGAGCTGCTTGATGGTAGTTGGGGGAAGCATTTCAAGGATTGCCTTGACTTTGTTTGGGTCCACCTCGATGCCTCATTTTGAGACTATGAAACCCAAGAGCTTTCCAGATGTGATGCCAAAAATGCACTTCTTGGGATTCAGTCTGACTTTATGCTCCATGAGGCGATCGAGGATCTTGCTTAAGTCACCGAGATGATCCGAGCGCAAAAGAGATTTGGCCAACAAATCATCCATGTAATCTTCCAAAGTCTTGTGCATGTAATCATGGAAGATGTATGTCATGGCACGTTGGTAGGTGGCGCCAGCATTTTTAAGGCCGAAAGGCATGACCTTATAACAAAATGTTCCCCAAGGCATTGTGAACGCCATTTTTAGCTGGTCCTCGAGATTGATACAAATTTGATTGTATCCCGAGAAACCATCCATGAGGGAAAGCATTTCATGACCCGTTGTAGCATCTACCAATGCGTCGATGCTCGGCAAGGGGAAATCATCCTTAGGACTCGCTTTGTTTAGATCTCAAAAATCAGTGCATATGCGAATCCTCCCGTCAGGCTTCTTGACGGGCACCATGTTGGACAGCCATGGTGGATAATCCATGCAGATGACAAACTGTGCATCCAACAACTTTTGCAATTCATCTTTGACCATTAAGGCCACTATTGGGTGCATCTTGCGTAGTTTTGCTTAACTGGCTTGACTGTCGGATCAAGCGTTAGATTATGCGTGACTAGCTGCGGATCTAGCCCCGACATATCTCTGTATGACCATGCAAAAACCTCCTTCTTCTCTTTGAGAAGGGCAATGTAGTCGGCTTGCTCTTTGGGGGATAAACTTACCCCCAGCTTGATGATCTATGGATTCATTGGATCTGAGCCGATGTCTACGTCAGTCGTCTCCTCGACCGACATGTGGGATCCATCTTCCAACTGATGTGGAGTTGGGATCAAGTGGATATCATTTGCTGAGTTTAGATCATCGTTAGGAACCTCGGGTCCCTCTTCAGCATGGAAGATATCCTGAGTTGGCCCAGGGGTAAAATGAAGCATTTCATCGAAAGGCCAGTACTCGGATGGGGATGGAGGGGAATTGACGTGATCCCAGTCTATGGCATCTATGTCTAGATACAATGACTATGCCGGATCGGCCGGATTGTGGATGGGGGTGGTTAAGTCAATGGAGATCATGTTGATGAAATGATTTTGGTCTCCATTACCATGGGTGTGGTTACTCGGACATCCTAGATGCTCTCTATGCTCTGGATCTGGCTCTAGAGGGACGGGCACGAATGGATCGGCCCTATGTGCGGATAGGAAGACAGGGTCTACCCTCGGCACTGATGTCACTATAGGGTCTCTAGGTGGAAGGTGCTCTTCGTATGCCCAGAGTAGCGGATCCAACACTTGGTCCCACCACGTTGGGTCTACGTACCACTCATGCCCTAGCACTATGTTTAATTGTTCAAATATGTCGTTAATCTCCAAGGGGCACCGATGCTGCATCTGTCGCATGTGATTAAGATATGCCATCTCTATTTCATCTTCATAATCACTATCGAAGATCCAAAGGCCTTCGTTGGCTCCGACTGCTTATGGCATTAAAGGCTCGCCTTGCTCAAGCAAATTGATGTGGTCCCACCTAGGTTGTTCCGCTCTCTACGGGGGACTTGATTTCCTTGGAGCGGTGCTTGCTCGATGGGAGCATCCAGGGGGAACATTGTCAAGAGGCTTTCTTGATAATCATCCATGGGGATCACCTGTGAGTGATTGCTATCTGATTCGAAGGGGTCATATGATGCTAGTTCATACTCCGACTCATCCTTCGAGGACCCTTCTTGACATTGTCTAGACCCTCCTTGAAAATGAGCTCTCGAGCTTTCTCCTCTCTCGAGCGAAGGGAAGGGATTGCTAGAGCCAACAAGGTTGATTGCCGTTAATGGGAGATAATCCCTCAATGTATATGTGGTGTTAGGGTTGGCATATGGATCTGATGCCAATCCCCCCTTGTTGCCTATCCCTAGGCCTTGCATGTTCTCCACCAAGATGTCCAAAGGGAGGGGGTGGTTGAACCCTACTCCTGACTTGTCATATGGCATTTGGTATCTTGGTTGGCAAAGAACACGTATCCCTTGCTCATATCGGCCTAACCCATATCCGTGCCAATTGCATTGGCCAAGGTATCTCAGAGCAAAGTCTGGGTTAGACAAATAGTTGACATTTTTAGCAAAAGGCTCTTCGTCTTCGTCCTCTTGCGTGCATGGTGCAACGCCATGATCAAGGCCCCCATACACAAAATTTGTCTGGTTCGATGGGTAGCCTAGGGGAACAATAGTGCCAATGGGAAGGTGAGGTCTCCCCATGTCCTGCATGGACTCTAGTGTGGGTGTTGCTACAATATTCCACACCAGATACTCCCCTAGGCCCGTATTGGCCATTTCAATGGTGATCGTTGGTGGTTGAGGGGGAGGGAATGGAAGTTCTCCTTGAGTCCACTCCATGTCGGGTGGGCTAGAAGCCTCGACTTCCATCCGGCTAGGCATCTCCTCAGTAGAGATAGTTGATACTGATGGCAATGTCTCTTCCAAAGGTTTTGCCTCTTCCAGGGGTTCCTTCCCTTTGTCCTTCTATTTGGCCCCCATAGATGATGTCATTGGTGGAGGACCAGATGATGAAGATGAACCCGACTGGGATTTTGAAGAACTTGTTAACGGGGATGCCTATGGAATCGGACCCTGTTTAGATGGATTTAACTAGAAATCCAAATGCGTTGATGGCAGGGTCGATTGCGGCATCAACTGCACCGCATTACAATACTTGAAGGGTTCTAAGTCCGTCGGGACTACATGCACCTCCCCTTCAAATGTATACTTTAAACATTGGTGAGCTATCGAAGGGACACACTTCATGTCCCTGATCCATGGCCGGCCCAACAAGATGTTGTAGGCCATCTCACCTTCCAATACGTGGCACAATGTGGGTATGGTCTTTTGTCCCACTTGGATTGGTAGGACTATTGTGCCGACTGTCGAGCAGATTGCGTCATTGAATGCTCGTAGAGTGTAGGTGGAAGCTGTGATGTGAGATGCGGGCAACTTCAGATGCTTGAGAGCCACAGTTGTGATGATGTTGCTGGACGAGCCAGTGTCTATCAACACCCTCTTGTATGGGATCCCGTTGACCCACGCGATAACGTGCAGGGGTGGATCCGCCATGTCATCGATCACTGATCTCAATTCGTCTTCTCGAAATGTGATGACCGGCTCAGTGCATCATTTTACATGCCCCACAAAGTTGTTGAAAGAATTTGTCTCATGGGGCTGCAACTCGATGGCTTTCAAAATCTCCATTAGAGCTTCTCGATGGGGCGTAGATTGTTGTATAAGCTCGTATATGGAGAGCCTAGCCGAGGTGGTCCTCAAACTCTGAGTTAGTTTGGTCCGAAGTGTGGCCACCGGCTTAGGTGGAGGAGGTTGTGCAAGGTGCTGTTGTGGTTGCGATGTTGTTGGCACCTCTCCTGCCGCTATCGCAGGAGCATTCATGCTCGGATACCTCCTGTTTCGAGTCACTATACTGATCATCCCTACATACCCCTGCATGGGGCAGTTCTGTGTGACCTCGTTAACTTGTAGGGTCTTTGCCTACGGAGCATGAGCAGGCAAGGGGTCTTTGAAGACCTCCATTTGTTGATTGCTTGGTGCGACGGGATTATCCACCGCTAGGGTCTTGTTATCAATCAGGTCTTGCACCAAGCCCTTAAATTTCCAATAGGCATTTAGGTCATGTCCCTGCCGCCTATGGAACCTACAGTACAAGTCCTCTCTATACCCCTTAGGCTTGGGTGCATTGGGATCTATAGTCCGAATCTCTGGCAGGTTGATCAGGTTTGCCGCTAACAAGCGGTCAAACAAGGAGTCCCTGGACTCTGTGTAGGGTGTGAATTGTCGCCTAGGGCGACGCTGTTGACCTTGTTCTTGCCTCTGATTTTCTCTGTCATAGTTGTTAGGAGGCACTGCCTGATAATTAGCCTTTTGAGGCTGAGTTGCTTGCACAGGTTTAGGGACATTGATAGCAACTTGGTTAACCGTAACGGGTTTTTGTTGCGTGGTCCCAGCTTTAGTGTTTTTAGTCCACTCTTTTTTCTTAGGCTTGGCTATCTCGCCATCCTATATTTTGATCTCTTCAATAATTCTGGCTTGTGCCAGAGCTTCTTCTAAGGTGGCATATTGCTGCAGCTGCAATAGCATAGAGATCGATCTCAAACAACTTTTGGAGAACATCTGAGTGAGGTCGGACATAGGAGGGAGGTAGGGCAGCTTTGAGAGCAATGTCCTCCACCGATTCCCATAGGCCGCCATGGTCTCCTCCTCATACTACCTGAGGCTGGCTAAGTCACTTAGTGATGCCTTCTTCTTGGTATTGAAGGTGAAGCATTCGAGGAATGCATCCACTAACTGATCTAAATTGTTAATGTTGTGCTTTGGTAACTGAGTAAACCAATCCGAGGTAGGGCCTACGAATGTGGTTATGAATGTTCTCAATAACAAAGCATCATTGTCCTGAATGTCGAAGCATTGGCTCAGGAACCTTGTCACATGCTCTTGAGCATCCTCCTCACCTCTAAAGGTTGCCAACTGAGGCAGCTTAAAGTGCTCAGGGTAAGGAGGTGCTGGCACTGACGGATGCACAAGATGACTATGGAGCTGGCATAAAGTGGGCTTTTGAGGCCCAAAAGTTTTGGTTTCCATAGACTCCAACCGCTCTAGCAGTGCTTTGTATGCATCGAAAGATTTAATCTCTTCCTCTTTAGTTTGCTCCCGTTGTGGGTTGTGGGAGACTTGAGGCCTCTGAAGGGGTGGCCGGATGGCAACTCCTCCACCTAGGTAGGGCATTTTAGCCCGCTCTTCTTCTTGCTCATACTCCTCGTAAGCTTCCTGAGGAGTCTCTGGATGAGACCTATGACCCTGGGTGGGTCCCCGTGGAGGGTACCCATCATTGTTCCAGGGAGTGGCCTCCCGCTCAGGTCTAGGAGGTCTCGGAGGTAGCACTTGGTAAGGTCACGGAGACCTATCTCGCACCAAGGGATTATGCCTCTCATATGGTTCCGCCCTTTGGGTGCACGGGGTTGGAACCCTCTCAGGCATCGGGTTATGTAGCAGCTCATCTGTTTGGTGCCTAATGCGCTCTTTGCTAAGGCGATATAAATGCTCTAGCTACTGTTGGTCTTGCTCAAGCCGCATGATCTGCGCTTGGCGGGTGGCATGTCTGGTGACTGCCAGGTCAATTTGTTCTGCCATCTTGAGCCTAGGAGGCCTAGATGCCTCTCCTATGCACTTACCTCGATCGTGATGATCCGAGATCTCAATAGGTCGCTTCCCTCTATCGAGGTTGGTGGCATTCACCCGAGGCTCTGGCCTCAGTGGGTGATCATGGTATCTAGCTGGTGCGGAAGCGCATGGCCCCCACATTGTATATTGCTCTTGAGGAATGTAATCATCTTCCTCGGGCTCCCTTTCATATGTGTGAAAGGGGTGGGCAGAGTTAGCTCACCCGGTTTGAAGAGCCTTACGCTCTGGATTTTGTCTATTGGTTCTAACAGTGATGGGGGGCAAAGGGGGAGGCTATCATCATGTGGCCTCTCCTCATGGAAACTATGCCGCTCTAGCGCTTCATCATGCGGTGGCCACTCATATCGAGCTTCTAAGGGAGCTTTCTTGTCTATGTTGAGTGCCACGTGTAAGGACTCCTCCTGAAAGGGGCTATGATGAACGGGCGTGTCCCTCAAAGGGGTGTCCCTATAGTTCCATCTTGACATGGACTGATGTGGACTCTCTTGTGGGTCGGGCCGCCAAGGCGGTATGACCAAGTCCTTGGTGCTGTAGCGGAGGTGACTTGTGCCCCCTTGTACACTTTTCATAGCTTCCGCCCTTGATTGGGCTTGGCTACGTGTGTACACCATGGTGGTGCTTTCCTACAAGCTATGTAGATTTTTTATCTCTTTTTATGATTTTTTATGCTACACTAAACAGAAATGAGCACACACATACACAAAAGTGATTATCTCATTTAAATATTGAGAGTGTGTCCTAAACCTGGTTTAGTGTGTTTTTATTTTTTTTTTTTTTGTTTTTTTTTTTGTTTTGAAGGTTTTTAAAGAACGTTTAAATGCAAAATGAGGGCTCTTATGACTCCCAAAATTGGTCGCCCCTTCGATATACCATTGCCAGGCCGATATACCAACCTCTCTATATACCCGCCCTTACGTGAGGGAAACTATAGGTACGTGAGAGCAGATGGTACGTGGAACATAGGCGGTACGAAAGGGGAATCACCCTGTTTATGACACCTACCATAGAAGACTTATCCTCGTGCACTGGGAATCACCCCAGCTACACTCGGTCAGCTTTCATCAGGATTTACGTCTAGCAACAGTTGCGATCGGGGTAATGGATGCAAAATTCAAGCCAAGGTGGTGATGAAATCCACCATTGGTCTTGATCAAGGGCTGGGGTTTTACGACCAGCGCCTTGGTTTTTAAGTTGCCACGTGGTGTGTGGGGTTCTTTTTATTTTGCAAAAGGAAACAAGCAAACAACAAAAAGAAAAACTTTCCCTAAGCAAACAAATAATCCAAAAATAGAAACACTGAAACAGAAAATGACAGAGAAAATGCAGAATCCTTACCTCTTCTCTGCCCGCATCTGTCGGTCCTGAGTTTCTGCCCGAAAACTTCACAGACTGGAATTCATCCCGGGGTGGAATGAATTACAGGACTGTATTCATCCCAGGGTGGGGCGCATTCCAATTCATCCCTGGGTGAGACGAATTACAGTTCTGTGTTCGCCATAGACTGGAACGAACAACAGTCCCGCGTTCCAAAAAGATACCTGCAAGCAAGATAAATTTTGATCAAATTTCTGATCCAAAAAGGTAGAGGACAGGTCCCACCATGATCGCCACTGAAAGCATGAGGATACGGAAGCAAAAAGGAAAGCGAATACGAAATGCAAACAAAAAAACTGAACTCAACGCTAAATCCTAGGAATTTGAAAGTGCATGAAAAGAGAGAAAGGCATGAGTGAATCGAAATGAAACACAAGTGAATAAAGAAGACAACCCTTTTTATTGATATGTTTCAAACTCGGTTACAATGCGCATCCTTCCTTTCCAAGGGCTAGGAGCGTTTAAGCATGCGTTCTTGTTACATCCATGGGTGCCTTTCCTTCTTCCGCGTGCCCACATGTAAGATGGGCGGACCAGAACGTCACCGCCACTTGTGTCTATGAATGTTGATTCCTTGCTGCTCCTCCAATGTTCTGATCCTACGTTCAAGGGAACAAGAAATAGTTAGTAGCACCTGCAGATGAAACAAAACATGCAATCCCCAAGCCTACGATAAGCGAATGAGAAAAATGAATTAAACTATAACTAAAATGAATCCAAATGCTCTAGAAATTTGATAGGGGCATCAAGACATCATCAGGAGGGCACTACAAAAATAACAGTCAAGAAATTCCTCACCGATTTGAATTCGCTCCGGGGTGGGACGAATTCACCTACAACAAAATGCCGAAAAGGTACTATCCCAATGTCCTACCTAGGAAGCTCCAAAAGACCTACAAACTTGGGGTTAGCTAATTGGGGGCATTTTGGGAAGACCCAGATGGTCATATTTTCCCAATTTGGCCTCCATTAGTAGGAATTTGATGATGCTACCTGCAAGTTAGTAGAAGCGAGCAAAGATAGAAATATGGTCAAACTTGTTCAAAACGAGACGAAATTCAAATGACAACCTATCTAAGCATCATAGAACTGAATGCAAAAATGAAAGAAAACAAGTCTACCATGGAATTCCCATCGTTCCGAAAGGGGGCGATTAAGATTGTGGCAGTGTGGGAGGGGGCGCCCATGGGGCAGGCCGCCCACCGTTTGGGGCCTGATTTCGGCACCAATCCACTTGGGATGGGTCCAAAACCTCTTGTGTGGTATTGTCGAAAAATTTGGTGGAATATTGTGACCAAATGTCGGGTTTTGGGCTCCAGATTCGTCCTCCCAATAGTCACCCAATGACCTCCCCTCTAAAGGAGATCAAGGATGTGAAAGGCGCAAATCCAAAAGGTGTGAGGCGTGTAAATAAAATGGCAGCACTTCGTTGCTCTAAAATGCTCCTTCTCTGTATATTTTGGGGTGAGGAAACTCACCAATTTATAGACCTGGAGGTCTCTTGAAATGGGCATGCAGAGGCGCCACTTGGCAATCATGCCTTCCCAGGGGGAAGGAGATTCCTCCCTGAATTGGGACTTCATGACTGACCTTGCAAATGCCTCTAACGCTCGAAAACGCTCACCCATACTCCCATGCGATGAAGGAAGCGTTGAGTGGCGGATCTGAGCTGCCATTTGTCAAGATTTGACTTTTTGCCCGTCAAACCTGCAATTCGCCCCACCCTGGAGCGAATTCAGAATTCGTCCCTGGGTGGGGCGAATCCCAGTTTGAATTCATTCCAGGGTGGAACGGATATTGAGCAAAGTGCCTGAAGGTGCCAAACTGATCTCTGGCCTTCCAAAACTGCTGTGAGAGTGGTTAGGACCATTGTTTAACCTCTGGGGGCTGCCCTTGGGGCTGTGTGTGTCAAAGCGATCAGTGTTTGCAGTCACATAATCGGATTGGTGTTGTTTTGGTGTCTACATAGTGCAAGAAGTGTATTTTATCTCTCAATAGGAGTGTGCTAGAAGTCCACTTTTAAAATTAGCACTTAGGGAAGGGGTAAGATAAAAAACACAAAGCAAGACACATAATCGGTTGAATTGATGGACGTAATGCTTTAGTGTTTTCCCTATCTAAGGCGGAGCCATTGGTTGAGAAAATCGTCATCATAATTGGATGAATAGAATGTGGCCTTCAAGGCCATGACTAAAGCATCCCAAGTTGTGATGGAGTTTTGAGTTCCTGGGCGTTCGGTAATGAGAACCTTAGCCATACCAAAAAGTTTGAGTTTGGCAAAAGGAACTCTATCATTATCCAATGTTTGATTAAATTTAAACTATGTCTCCATATCTAGGATCCAACTATTGAGGACATCGAAATCCCTAGAGCCTTCATAAATTTTGACTTCACACTTTGCATAAGGATGATTAGAGAAGGAAGAATATTGCAGCTTAAGGTCTTTAATGATGTTGGTCAAAAAGCAACTAAACAAATAACCTCCATATTAACTGCAATATTTCTATCTTAAACATGAGGAAAAAAAATTGAGAAAAAAAAGTGCCTTATCAATAAGCAAAGTGGATGCAAAATAACTTTATATCTAATATAAAACAATTCATTTTTTTTTTGGTCATTAATCAACAAAGTAGAGCTTTTAGGTCTCACACAAGCAAAGGACTCTAGTAGAAAGGCATAATTAAAGGCTCAACCGTTTTAAAGAAACAAGGATCGTGATTTCAGTTGGTGACTTCTCTCTGTCGGTCATGCGAATATTAAACTGTGCGGTGGAGTCAGGAAACGGCCGTCAGTCAGTGGTGAAATGGCTAGTTATGGGACCCACAGAAGCTCCCATGTCAATGAGACCCTTGCGGAGTTCGACCAATGGTGACTCGTTGTCGTGGACGTGGGTGCCACGTTCGAAAGAGAGGCTCCTTCGTGTTGAAGAAGACAATTTTAGAAGTGTTAAAAAATTGCAGATGCCACCTCAGACCGTGCTTATGGGCGATTGCGTTCGCTTTCATCGAATTGATACGCGACAAATGTCACACGGATGTGGTGCCTCCGCTAATTGCATGATCAACATGCCTCAATTGCAATTTTTCATCAAAAATTTATCTTTTATCTCTCTACATGGGTCATGAGATCGATCCGGACACAAGTGTAGATGCAAGAGCTGGTTGCAGCATGCAGACACAGGGACAACACGAAGGCAGGCAAAATATCTCTCTGGACAAGAATTGAACTTATTAATTATCTTAGATAGCTCACTGGAAGGGTGGCTTTTCTTCTTCAGGAGTATTAGCACCTTCTGTGCTTTCTCCGAGTGCTAAGCTAAATCACTGGATTCATTAATCTGTGAAATCGTACGAGCTACGAAAGGCTTAAGCTATGATTAAGGTCGTCACTGAGGTAAAATCCGCAGAAGCAACGGTCCAAACTGGGGATCGAATATCTTTTTACGTCCTTGCAGAAATGAAGCACAGGAAAAATGCCAGCAAACGACGCTTGCCAATGCCATGTTTAGCTTTGATACCAACTGATACGGAATAAATCGTAAAACTCACAAGCAAAGCACACAAAAGATTTTAGACGATAAAGTATAGTCGAATACATCACAAAATCGAACAATAAATAGCTAATACAGTAATACAGTGATCTGATAAGATTGAAATTATAAACCTTATCCAATTATTCATGGCAATGTTCTTTTTACTGAAAAAAAAAATCGTAATTTTATATTAAGAATATGCCTCTTTTTTGTTTTTTTTTTTTTTTTTTGGCATTTCTTCAAAATTTCAGTAGTGACCTAAAAATCAGGTCATTTATACATCATAATTAGATATTTATATCATGCTAAGTTCTTAAGAATATTTTCAATTTATTAAACAGTATTCTTTAAATCATTTGTGAGTTTTTTTTTTTTTTTGGGAGAAGTTGCTTTAATTGTGCTTGCTTTAACTAGATTGTATTAGTCCCAAATAGATATTTGGAACAACTGCAGTGCATTGCCCTCATTGAATTCTTGTACTAAGCACATACCTGGATCAATCTGAAGTGCCTCCTTTGAGAGTTCATTTGCTTCCCTATTTAATTCTCTAAAAATGTGATAAAAAGTAAAAGCTTCACTTCTATCCACAACTTCTTTTATTTGAGAGAAGATGGGTTGTAAAATCATGTTTTCCATCCTAAAAACACCAAGCATCCAATTTATTACCACCTGTGAGTCTCCGTAAATTTGAATTTTATGTATTCATTTTGATTCTGCCAATTGAACCAACAATTTGAGAGCCATAATTTCGGCATAATTATTAGAACCTTCTCCCAATCTAGCCTTGAATTTAAAATAATAAGAGTTATAAATATATAGTAATCCTCTTGCACCACAAACTCCAGGGACTCCCTATTTTGCCCCATCAAAAAAACCCCAGGCCCCTCATTTATCAATCTTTGGAGGGATGATTTGTTTGTTAACCTTTGTTGTTGTTGTAACCTTACATTTTTTTAAACTTCCAATGATTTGGGAGGAGACCTGCCAAGTAGGCTTCTCTTGATCCTGAAAAATTAATGCATTCCTAGATAACCATACTCCCCAAGACACAAACAATGGGAGAGCTATAAATCCTTTGTAACACCTATTTTCAAACCAATATTTTAAGCACTCTCCTAAGGAATCTTCTTGCCATCCTATAGGAAGCTTAAATTGAGCTAAGACCTCCCTCCAAACCTGTTTGGTAAATGAGCAAGAAACCAATAAATGATCAATTATTTCATTATTTGACTTACAAAAATGATACCTTCCTGGACCATTCCAATTCTTCTTCTGTAAAACCTACCATGTTAGAGCCTTATTTTTCATGGCAATTCAAAGCAACAGTCTTGCATTCAATGGGGCTTTATGCTTCCAAAGTGTCTTCCACCACCATGCTGGATTGTCATTGCTATCTTCTAATAGAGTCTTATACCCTAACTTTGGAATGTACTACTCTGTAGCTGCATTCTTTGTCCCCAATTGATCAGTTTCATCTCGTAGCTTGATATGTCCAGATTTAAGTCTCCCCACGTATTCTTCAGGGTAGATAGCTCACTGGAAGGGTGGCTTTTCTTCTTCAGGAGTATTAGCACCTTCTGTGCTTTCTCCAAGTGCTAAGCTAAATCACTGGATTCATTAATCTGTGAAATCGTAAGAGCTACGAAAGTCTTAAGCTATTATTGAGGTTGTCACTAAGGTAAAATCCGCAGTAGCAACGGTCCAAACTGGGGATCAAATATCTTTTTACGTCCTTGCATAAACGAAGCACAGGAAAAATGGCAGCAAACGAAGCTTGCCAAGGCCATGTTTAGCTCTGATACCAACTGATACGGAATAAATCGTAAAACTCACGAGCAAAGCACACAAAAGGTTTTAGACGATGAAGTATTGTCGAATACATTACAAAATCGGGCAATAAATAGCTAATACAGTGATCTGATAAGATTGAAATTAAAAACCTTATCCAATTATTCATGGCAATGTTTTTTTTTTGAGAAAAAAAACATAATTTTATATTAAGAAAATATGAAATTACATTTTTCATATGTTTTTTTTTTGGCATTTCTTCAAAATTTTAGTAGTGACCTAAAAATCAAGTCATTTATACATCATAATTAGATATCTATATCATGCTAAGTTATATCCTTAAGAATCTTCCCAATTTATTAAACAATATCCTTTAAATCACTTGTTAGTTTTTTTGGAGAAGTTGTTTTAATTGTGCTTGCTTTAACTAGATTGTATTAGTCCCAAATATATATTTGGAACAACTGTAGTGCATTGCCTTCATTGAATTCTTGTACTAAGAACATACCTGGATCAATCTAAAGTGCCTCCTTTGAGAGTTCATCTGCTTCCCTATTTAGTTCTCTAAAAATATGATAAAAAGTAAAAGCTTCACTTCTATCCACAACTTCTTTTATTTGAGAGAAGATGGGTTGTAGAATCATGTTTTCCATCCTAAAAACACCAAGCATCTAGTTTATTACCACCTGTGAGTCTCCGTAAATTTGAATTTTATGTATTCCTTTTGATTCTGCCAACAAAACCAACAATTTGAGAGCCATAATTTCGGCATAATTATTAGAACCTTCTCCCAATCCAGCCTTGAATTTAAAATAATGAGAGTTAGAAATATATAGTAATCCTCTTGCTCCACAAACTCCAGGGACTCCCTGTTTTGCCCCATCAAAAAAATCCCAGGCCCCTAATTTATCAATCTTTGGAGGGATGATTTGTCTGTTAATCTTTGTTGTTGCTGGAACCTTACAGTTTTTGAAACTTCCAATGATTTGGGAGGAGACCTGCCAAGTAGGCTTCTCTTGATCCTGAAAAATTAATGCATTCCTAGATAACCATACTCCCCAAGACACAAACAATGGGAAAGCTATAAATCCTTTGTAACACCTATTTTCAAACCAATCTTTTAAGCACTCTCCTAAGTAATATTCTTGCCATCCTATAGGAAGCTTAAATTGAGCTAAGACCTCCCTCCAAACTTGTTTGGTAAATGAGCAAGAAACCAATAAATGATCAATTGTTTCATTATTTGACTTACAAAAATGACACCTTCCTGGACCATTCCAATTCTTCTTCTATAAAACCTCCCATGTTAGAGCCTTATTTTTCATGGCAAGCCAAAGGAACATTATTGCCTTCAATGGGGCTTTCTGCTTCCAAAGTGTCTTCCACCACCATGCTGGATTGTCATTGCTATCTTCTAATAGAGTCTTATACCCTAACTTTGGAGTGTACTCCCCTGTAGCTACATTCTTTGTCCAGACCAATTGATCAGTTTCATCTTGTAGCTTGATATGTCCATATTTAAGTCTCCCCACGTATTCTTCCCACTAGAGTGCCTCTTGACCTTGAAAACCTAACACTGTTGCTTCCTTCCATCCCTGACTCCAATTTGTAGAAGATTTTGGATTAGTTGCATGGGCAAGATTTTCAATCCCTTGTGCTCTTAGAGTCTGAATTATATTGTCTGGCAGTCTGTGCATATCACCACAACCAATCCAAGGGTCTAATCCTAGTCTTATCCTTGAACCATCCCCTATTTTCCAAGCAAGTCAATCACCAACAATATAAAAGGCCTGAATCATTGTCTTCCAATAGATTGAAACATTACGTGTTTGCTTAATTGGGGTCCTTATCCACTCCTCAACTGTGAGTGACTTTAAATATTTTTCATGCATAATCTTATTCCATAAATCTTCCTTTGATATTATCTTCCAAACACACTTTGCTACTAAAGCCTTGCTAAATAGGAAGATGTTCTTAAGTCCCCATCCTCCATTTTCCTTAGGCTTGGATAAGGATTGCCATTTAACCAAGGGAATACCTTCCCTTTCCCTTTTCCCTGTTCATAAGAATCTATAACTTAACTGTCTATTTTTTTCCAAAACTCCTTTTGGTATATGAGCCAAAGATTGCCAATATACTGGTATTGCCTCCAAAACAGACTTGACCAAAGTCAATCTCCCCCCCAAAGAGAGCCATTTGTTGCACCAAATATTAATTCTTCCTTCCACCTTTTTGATCAGCCAATTCCAGTCTTGTTTAGTGTAGTCATTGGGTTTCAAAAAGAACCCCATATATTTAAACCCTTCTTGAAGATCAAAACTGTTAAAGGGGAAAGCTATTATGGTTTGAGTTTGATTTACACAATTAAAAGAAATGATTGACTTATGTGCATTAATCTGCATACCTGTTGCCAAACAAAAAATATCTAAAGACTGTTTTAATTTCTTTGCAGTTCTTACTGATCCATCTGTGAAAAGGATAACATCATATACAAAAATGAGATGAGTGACTTCCACTGTTGTACCTATTTTAATTCCCTTAATTTCTCCTTCCCTCTTGGCTTCTATAATACACCTGCTTAATCCCTCAACTACCAAAATAAATAACAATGGTGACAAGGGGCAACCTTGTCTAATACCTCTAGAAGCTTTGAAGAACTAAGAGGTTGATCCATTAACCAAAATTGCAAAAGAAACTTAACAAAGACATCCTATAATCCAATTCACCATTTGCACACAAAACCCAATATGAGTAAGAATCATTCTTAAATATAACCAATTTACCCTGTCAAAAGCCTTGGAGAGATCCAACTTCATCACTATTAGTTATTTACAGCAAGATTATGATATGCGGATAATATATTCAAAATTATATTTATGGCAACATCAATCCCTAAAGAGGAAAAAAAAGTTATCATTCATTATTTTCAAATCATATTCAAACTCTTGATAGAAAATATAAAAAATAACAAAATTATCAAAAGTTTGTAACATGAACCTTAAATATAGAATATAAGATTTTAAACCTTCAAATTTTAGTATTGGCATGTAGTCCACCCTGTCAGAGAATCATGTGTTCATGTGTATTCAACAACGGTAAATACATAGAAATACTATGGCCAAATCAAATCTGACGTGTGAATGAATCTAAAGGTAATGTTCATTCTTGATGCTTTGCTTTAGTAATGTGTTTGGATTCATAATAAAGACACATGCCTTAGAAGAACTCGGTATAGACAAATTCATAATATTTGTGCCATCTTTAGAAAATTGAGGCAGTTTTATGGCCATTTCAAAAATCTTTGAATGTGTTAATTATATATGGCAATTAGAAATAGAATGGGTTAAAAATGAACTTATTAGAAATAGAATGGATATTAAACTTAATGTTGTACAATTGTAGTATAGATTTTTGTTGTGTGTTGGTCAAAGAATGATTTTAACCTTTCAACTTATAGGTGTTTGTGGGCCCTGTGAACAAAGCTCTTGAATAAGTGATCAATTGTCTATAGTTTTGGTTCAAAACCTTTAAACTTGCCTTATTTTTTTATTGTAGCATTCAAATATTACCTTGGTACTACGTGAGACCCTCATAGCCCAACACATATCCTAAATCTTTCATAACTAGAGGTAGACTTACACAAAACCTCTAAACTTACCTTATTTTTTTATTTTTTATTGTAGCATTCAAATATTACCTTGGTACTACGTGAGACCCTCATAACCCAACACATATCCTAATTCTTCCATAACTAGAGGTAGACGTACATAGGTTCTCCTTTGAATGTCTTAGACTCTAACAATGCACTAATCTTAAGGCATGACCCTCACACTAGTTGAACGATAAGGACTTACCTTCACAGTTACGTAAAGAGTTAGAGCTTTTAATGACCTTCATGTTTCACGTCTTTTCTTCTTCAAATGGTATGCAAAGATGCAAAAGAACCATCATGTTGAAGCTAGACTACAAGTGTAGACACACTTGTTAAAGTTATATTTATAAAATTTCATTTTGCCCTTTTAATTAGTTCATAAATTAGATTTATAATATACTTCATGAATGACTTGTTTCTTCATCACATATATAAAATTAATGTAATATTTTTTTTGTGCATTCATAAACTCATAGGCTACATTTTTTATATGCTTCATAAATGTCTTATTTATTCATCATAAAATACAATATAAAAATTGTCACAATGGATTATATGCTTTGCGTAGATATTTCATATTACATTCATAATATAAATTGTTCATGATGATATTTTTAAAAAGCAAAAAAACATTATCATATTTTGACTATATATCTCATATTACACATACAATACAAATATTCATGGTAATTTCAAATTTAAAAAAAATATATTATTAATCCTTAGTGGTGTTTATATATCTAATATTGCATACAAAATACATATGATCACGATGATTTCAAATTAAAACATTAGAGCAAAAAGTTATTCATACTTGACTGTGTAACTTCTTCCTTTAGAGTAATGCTAGTAATTAAACCCTTTCAATATTAGAAAAAAAATACACATAACAAGTGAATCAATTGTTGAAAAGGTTGAAGGAGGACTCCCAATAGAAAATATATTTGAAAAGAGGCCAATAGTTGGTGATGGAGGTAATACCTACAGTAGTACCTAGCTTGTTGGTTCTACAATTTTTCAATTTGTGTTCTCAACCATTCATAAGTAACACAAAAAATAAGAAATGATTAAATCAAAAGTAATTATTATATAACAATTGAAACATATCCTACCACCAAAAGTATCATCATTTTCTTATCAAAATAGTTTAAGTACTAGTTATAGACTTAGGATACATAGATATAAATTTCAATAGCATTGGTATTCATGTTTTTGTGTTACTTAAGAATTATTCATATATGTATAGCTAGCAATTGTCACTATTGGCATAAAGTAACTTTGGTAGGGTTAAGTGATGACATTGTAAAGTAATCACATGTTCACTATTATAAGATAAAATTATACATTAAATGCTACATACTTTGATCATTATTTTTTATTATTTTTTATAGAGTATATGCTCCTATCAAATCTGTTATTGAATATTTGATTATGTTGGCTAATATTTATTGAACTTACATACTAACCCTCTACTTTTAAATTTCACTATATCATGTTCTATCATCTCATTTTTTAGAAGATTTTTTGTAAAATATTTGTTATGCACTATCATATTTTTTTTTTTCCCTCAACTAAGGTAGAGTCACCCATGGGATTGGAATCTAGGCTAACATTATGAAAGCCTATACACGTCACTTGATCCAATGGATTGGGCAAACACTGATAATTTTGCCTAATGAAATCCTTATACATTAAAAATATGTAATTTATATAATCCTATTCTAGTTTTTAAACATGGAATTTAAAAAATCCAAAGATATATAAGTGCTTAATATTTTTAAAATCCTATTAGATTGTTTGTTAAGCATGTCATTTCAAAGTTAAAAAAGAATAAATACTTAATACTTGAAGTTGGAAAAAAGAGTTTATTTCAAAATTTCATGTCTTGGAAAGTGAAGAGAACAAGAATAAATAAATAAAATTTAGAGACATCAAAATATTTTGAAGAGTTTGCATGATTTACAAGGAATTGTTTTCGCACCTTTCTATTTACAAATATGGTGATCCTTACAAATAGGAGAAAACTTGTATGGTTGGATATCATGATGAAAAATACATGAGTGGAACCTATGCCGTTAATATTACTTTATAGAAGCTTGTAATGAGGTATGATATCAATTCCATATTGCATGGAAATCAAGTAGTTAGTCTCACAATAAACAAGTAGAATCCTAAAGACGTCCTCTAATTATGTTGGAATATGTTGTGGTTAAGCTTCTCTTGAGACCACTACTTACTTTTATATTATATTATCCATATAAATTATTTGGGCCCTTGTAAACCTTTGATAAAGGTATTATATAATATTTTATTATTTTAATCTTTAAGATCTATCTCTTAAACTTGACCTAAATGTAACTTGTATTTGGTTATAAATACCCCTTCATACCAACCATTCTAATGTTGATTATGTTCATTTTTTAAAATTGTTATGAAATCTAACATGTGCTTAATAACTTACCATAAAGAACTCTCCTTAGGTTCGTGCTTGATAGTTATCCATAGTTTAATCTTATGAATAACAAACCCATTAATTTAGCAAAAACATATTCAAAGGTGTCACACTTGAATTACATTTTATCTTCCATAAAATATAGTAAAATCTAGTATCATTATAAAAGATAGTTTTAACAAATTTAGAAAAAAATACTCACACAAAATAAGAAAGATAAGAGAAGGATATCATGATGATGATGATGTTATTATGCTGCATCACATTGCCAAGAAATTGAATTTTAAAACCATTAAGTGAACCCACCATATTCAAGTTGTATTCTAATTTATTATGGTTTTCCCAATAAATGATATACACAACCTTAGCAGAATCTATATTACACTCCATGTATTTGTGCTGATCAATATTTACAATTAGAGGTTAGGTCCCCAAGGTCTAGGTGGATTAGTAAAGGCTTGACTGGCCAAGTACTTACCAAGAAGAGACCTAGGTTCAAACCTCAAGAGCACATTGCCAGCTTAAGCAAAGGTAGCAGTTCGTGCTAAATCCTCTAAGTGTGCACCAAATCGATGACGACGGTACAAACCTTGAGCGACCGGTGGTCTCCATCTCACACCAAGTCAACAACAATGAGACAAATAAGTTATTGGGAGCAATCCCTATGGTTTGAACCCTGCGCTTACTAGTTACTAAAAATAGTGGTCTGTAACCAACTCCCCTCTCTCTCTCTCTCTCTCTCTCTATATATATATATATATATATATATATATATATATATATATATATATATATATATATATATATATATATATATAATATTTGTTTATCATTCTCCTAATTTACCCTATCCCATTATCCCCCTCCTCTTTCACTAATTGTTTTAGAATCTATAACATATCCTCATGATTCATAGGTTGTTGCTCATTTTTGCCATGTTTCCTTCTTTCTTATAATTTATATTGTGTATTTCATTTCCCATTTATTAAAAGTTGTCTATAATTTATTTAATTTTTTTTAGTTTAGTATTTTATTAAATTTAACATTCATAGTAAAACTAGATATGATACACATAAATATTATTTTTATAATCATTCTCTCACAAGATTCACCTATTCAATAATATAGGAAAAATAAACTAGATGTATGCATATAAGGGTAACAAGTACCCTTATATGAGATAAAATTTATTTGAAAGATATACTTGTATTTTTAATATTTGATATTCCCTATTAAAATAGCCTTCTATCTTATAGAGGGATTCATACCTATTATTCTTAACCATAAATTTATAATTTATTTTTAAAATAAAAATAAACTATATATTCTTATAATTTTAATATATAAATTGGTTGGTTTAAATAACAATTTAGGAATGTTGTTCTCGGGGGTTAGGTGGATTGGTAAGTGCTTGTGTGACCTTTAATATATATATTGGTTTAAATAACAATTTAGGAATGTTGGAGGGCTAAGTGGATTGATAAGTGTTTGGCATTTAATATATAAATTTGTTTAAATAACGATTTAGGAATGTTGTCCCCGAGGGCTAGGTGGATTCATAAACTTACCAAGAAGACACCCAAGTTCAAACCTTGGGGTAACCTGTTTGCAAAGGTAGTAGTATGATTTGAATCCTTTGAGTGTGCATCATACCGATGATGATGGTACGAATATTGAGTGATTGGTGATTTTCTTCATGTTGGGTCAACAATAATGAGGTGAAATAGGTTTGGTGGGAGTAGCCCCTGTGGTTTGAATCCTGCGCTTATTAATTACTAAAAAGTGTGGTTGTGACCAACTCTCTACGCAACCAAAAAAAACAATTTAGAAATGTTATCAAATGGCATTAGCTCAACTAATTATATTCCTCAACATTTAAAAAAAATAAAAATATCCAAAATCTGTTGTAATATCATTTTGTGGTGATGATCTAATACGGGTGGACCCGACTCAATCCTATATAACCAATTGAAAAAACAATTTAAAAATGTTTAACTTTTTAACTTTATTTTAACATTCTTAACTCTTTATAAGTGAAAGATAAACTTTTTATTTATTCTTATAATGAAATTAAAAATAATATATGATAAATATTTTAATAACTTCTGAAATGAAATGAAAGATTTTAATTACGTTCGCAAGCCCCATAATACAATTTTGTGGTGATGATCTAATAAGGGTGGACCCCACTCAATCCTATATAACCAATTGAAAAAACAATTTAAAAATTTTTAACTTTTTAACTTTATTTTAACATTCTTAACTCTTTAAGTGAAAGATAAAACTTTTTATTTATTCTTAAAATGAAATTGAAAATAATATATGATACATATTTTAATAACTTTTGAAATGAAATGAAAGATTTTAATTACGTTTGCCAGACCCAAATATGGTCTATGGGACCTCAAATGTGGAAGTAAAATTACTCAAATCATATCATATGATCTTTAATATCTTTGAGAAGGTTGGCTTATTTGGGTTAGCAATTTTCCAATTTTTTTTATTTTGTTGTCTTCAAATAAATCTGTCATAGACCGTTTCCAAGTGTTTCTTTGTATTTCCTACGGATATCTAAAAAACTCGAACATTTATACATGAAGTGTTCATTTGTCTCCACTGCCCCTGTGTTGCATAAAGTACATATCCTTTCTTCCCATTGTTATTTGAGCGTTGTCCATCTCCCTGTTTCACATCTAAGCCTATGAGAGCTAGTCCTTATCTGAGCAATGAGTATTTTTTCTTCCACTTGATTTCAGTGCCTATATACGGTTTTTCCTTGTGGTCATACGTTGGGTTAAACTTTGCAATATAATATTATTTTTTCCTGCTTGCATAATTCCACATTCCACTTCTAAACTTTTCATTCACATAATTTTGTATGCCTTTGTTGACATTTGGACATTCATTTATGTTGATTTCTCAACGTTTCATCCATTTCTGATTTTGTTTCATCCATGTATTCTTCTACCTATGCAACTCTTCGTCCCTAGCTGCCCTAGGCCATGTGTCATTTTTATGTTTTCTGTTTTTTTCAAGTAACATAACAACTTGGTCATAGCAATTGCTTCTAAAGCGAACATTCCAGTTTCAGCTAGAATAATTTCGTAGGGGTTGTGGCCTTAATTTTAAGAAAATTTGTGATTAAATATTTTTGAATCCTTTCTATTTGCCTTCATTTTGTATTTGCTGTGCTACTAGCCCACACCTCGGAACCATACAACAAAACCGGTGTAACAAGCAGGCCAAATAAGACCTTGGTGGTCTTCCAATCTCACAACTTGGCATTCCTACACTTGTTTTGAAATGCATATCAATATAACTTTTTTAATTATTATAACTTTTATTTTTAATTATATATTTTTAAATATTTTTATTTTTCACATTAATAAATAAAAACTCATATATTTATATATAAAAAAAATTAAATTTATTATTCCAAATGTACGAAGACTCGTCTTTTCAATTTCGAGAGACTTTAATTTACCATCTCTATAAATTTATATAAAGTTTAACTAATTAAAAATTAAACGTCCTACATAAAAAAAATGAAATAATTTTCTCGAATAGGAAGAATGCTCAGCTTTCCAACTTCATTAAGTTTTGTTAGATTTTAAAAGTTAAATAAACATTTCAGTTTAATAAAATTAAATTTCAAAATGTAAGAATACTCATCTTTTCAACTTCGAGAGACTTTAATCTACCATCTCTATAAGTTTATATGTAATTTAACTCGTAAATAATTAAACGTACTATATTAAAAAAAATAATAATAATTTACTCGAATAGGAAGAATGCTCAGCTTTCCAACTTCATTTTAACATTTTTTAGATTTTAAAAGTTAGATAAACATTTCAGTTTAATAAAATTAAATTTATCACGAATGAAAACTAATTATTTTGAACAACATCAAGATAAGAACTTAACCATATCTGAATTCACTTTATCACTTATATTTGGATTGTTCGTCTCAACCATATCTTAGTACTTGAATTAAAGATTGTCTTTTTCTATAGTTTTTATTTATCAAGAATTTCAGACTTATCAGGGTTGGTTTTCTTAAGTATGTGATTTGTGGTGGTTTTGAAACTTTTAAACGTCTGTTTTGGTTTTACATGTTGGTCTTGAATTCATTCATTGTTCAAGTCCTTTAAACTCACTTTCTAGTCAGTTTTCTATACATGAAAAGATTACAATGTTTTATGTTGTTATTGTTCAGATCCATCCGCAGACTTCCAAGTTAACTGGTGCATTTAATAAATCATAAGATTCTATACATTATTAGCTGGATTTTGCCTCAAGGTCCCTCTGTTTCGGGTCAAGCAGGCAATATTTTCCAAACCTCAGGCGACTTTGTCATTGCCCACGATAGGGCTTGGACTCCTTCAAGAGCGCAGCTCCCTTTATCTAGTTTTATTTGCCCTTTTAAAGATTGATTTTGTTTTTAACCTCAAACATCATCTTAACATCATCTTTACAATATTGATCGTTATTTTCACCGGTAAATTTTTTTAACCTCGTGACTAACTGATGCATTTGATAAATCATAAGATTCTATACATTATTAGCTGGATTTTGCCTCAAGGTCCCTCTGTTTCGGGTCAAGCAGGCAATATTTTCCAAACCTCAGGCAACTTTGTCATTGCCCACGATAGGGCTTGGACTCCTCCAAGAGCGCAGCTCCTTTTATTTAGTTTTATTTGCCATTTTAAAGATTGATTTTGTTTTTAACCTCAAACATCATCGATAAATTTTTTTAACCTCGTGAAAAACTTTCCACCCCATTTTTAATATAGTTCCATTTTTCATTATAGACGAGAGTTTTTTTCCTAAATTTCTTTTATTTTTATTAAATATAATTATTGGTTCCAATAAATTTAATTAATTTGCTCTAAGAATTCTCCTTTTTATACTAACGACTTTCGGTGCATTGCAATTTGGACCATTCTAAATATATAAACAAGATGAAAGACGTTGAGTGTAAAAATAGTTGCAAGACAGACTTCACTTTTATCACCATGGAAATGCTGGTTGGTATCTGTTAAATGCCTGGTTACCTCTGTTGGATTTCTGAAATGATTGCTTAGTCTTTATCTACTAACAAACTAGTTTATAGAGATTAGAGATTACACTTTCACAATTACGAAGAACACATGAGATATGCCTTAGCTCAGCTATATAAATTAATTGTAATATGTTCAGGAATACGTCCATAGATATAGTAATGCGATACTCTAACATCCAACTGAACATACGACAGTGGAGTGGTTTCGGAGATACCTACTTCGTCTTCTTCGCAGCACGAGCACGGAAAGCGACATAACAGACTTCCCTCTCCGGCTTTTCCCATCAGCCCAACCCTTGCATGTCCTAGCTCGGAAATTCTGTAACCATTCGGATATGCACCCGGTTTGAACACGTCATACCTCAATTTGAACACACTCTTCTCATTCTCTTCATTCTCCTCCTCCCCTCGTTCCAGCAAGATCCTCTCTGTCGACCAACTCAGCGGCCTCGGGGGAAGAAACCAGCGGACGAGCGTGCCGTTGAAGAACCTCACCTTGCTCTCGAGAGTCCAAGTCAGACAGTAAGGCTGAGGTGGATATTGCAGGGCGTTCAGAAGCCTGTCATCGAAGAACGCAAAAATAGCCCTTTTGATGAAAGGCCGGAGGATAGTTGGTTTTATTAATTTTCTATTTACAGAAGTTCATTAAACCAAAAAAATTATAAATAAAAGGCTATACTTTGTAGAGATAGTTCTGTCTTTTAGAGATGAAAAAATTATTTAATCTGTTATTTATTTTTTTTTTCCTTTTACCTAAACCCGAGAGAGCACTCCAAATAAACCAAAAACAAAGAGATGCTCTGATATACAGACGGTTCTTCTCCACCAATTAATGCAGTGGGCTGCGGACATGCAACAATCACGGGCTTCATAAAAGTCATGCAGTAAATAATGCAGTGGGCTCCGCAGCTGCAATAATCATGAAGCGGCTTCGACAAAATGTTGCTGTTTTCGAAGGGAAGTAAATTCTTTGATACCTGTTATTACAATACGCTCTGACAAATTTTTACAGGTGATTTTTAAAAGAGATAACATGTGACCATTTATATATAAACAACTATCCACCCACCCATTTTTTTATTGGTTTAGAGTTTGACTTTAATTACTGTGACGATAAGGTGTTGACGATCTATGGCGTAGATGCATGTATTCTTTCTTTCATGTCAAACTACTTGGCATTGAGGTGGTATCAATTTATGGTAATAATGATGCCTTAGCACTAGATTTGGTTCTAGCAATGAAGACTCACTTGTTCTTCATGCCAACCAACTTCAACTTTGAACTTCCAACATAGAGATTTTTAATTCAACTCTCACCTTTGCATTAGCATCAATGCCAACTAACAAGGCAACACTTTAAGAACCTCAATAGTCTTGGAACCAACATGTCAATTAAATGGCATTATTTCATATGGCGTATGTCACTGACCCTAACTTTAGTGCCAAGGAAGGTAGAAAAGAATACGAAATTTCTTCCTTCAAATTGGTTTAATACATTTTGAAAGCAAAAGCACCAATAAGTCCTTTAAATGGTTTCGTGAAGGTTTATGCACCCATCAAGGGTTCAACTATGCTTCAATAACAAACCACTACTATCAATAGTCAAAGGAAATGTTAGACATGTTCTAAGTCTCAAGGATATTGATGAGGGCCTAGGGTGTTTGGTATCACTCTATGTTATGCCACTATGCCTTTAATAACATAATCGGAAATACTAGTGCTTTGAGTAGAATTAATAATTGGTCCACATATGCCTATGGATACCTAGGATGGACCATAATTGAGGTAACATTTTACCACCTTGCCTTCCTCCAAGCCCCACAAGCACCTAAAAAATCTAATATAGGGCTCCTAATTACTACATTACCAAACCAAAACATAGTCACTAACAAGGCACAATATAACAACATGAGCACTTGAATACCATAATATGTCAACTTAAGTGTTGATAAACATAGGGACCTTCGTTTAGCCATCCTCATAGTAGAAATAGTTTATTTGAATCATTGTCTCACTAGGCTTGCACACATATATAGGAAGAAGATGGTACATCATCATAAACACAAAAGAAAAACCTTGATGCGCTATACCAAGCACATGATTATCATAATGTAACTATACATGAACACATATAATACAATCTCAAATTTGAATCAACCATCCTCAAAGTTTGATTTACATATATAGATCATAACCATCTTCATAGAAGTAACACTTACTCCATGTATTTCTAGTTCTAGGGATTGCATCCCTTTTTGGAGTCATAGTTAGTTCGACCATTTCCAAATCTAGGTATCACATCCCTCTTTAAAGAGGTCACACTTGCTCTTCATAAAAATACAAGATGGAATTCCAATAAAATAAAAATACATGCAACCTAATTGTACTAACATTTGAGATCCTAACAACCTCATAGGATAGGCCAACTAATATGGATCACATCCATATTTAGAGAGGTCATACTTTCTATGTTAATATATAAATTCTCCTTTACACCTTGGTGATGTTGTACATTCTCCAAAAATATTTAAAAGAGGCAATCCCTCAATTTCTCTCCTCTTATATATAACGTGGAGAAGCTATAACTCATTGGTCCATGCCACCATCTTGGTAGCCCATAATATCCTTCACCCTAACTGTTTGTTCAAAATCCAAATCACTTATATTCCACATTCTTACATTGTATAAAATTACTATCAATTTTCAAGCAACATGGCCTTAGAGTGTTAGACCATGCATTCAATAGCTTATTTGTGTAAAAAACACATGAAATCTATAGGTTGTCAAGCGACAAGTCCAAAAAGGTAAACTGCATACTCAACAACATTTAGGCTCAAAATAATGCTCAATATCATGTCATTTATCTAATGACAACATACCAACATTAACTTTATTTTATAACATTATGAGCCCAAATATTACTTGTCCACCACCAAACACATATTCCAGATCAAAATAAATAATGCAATAGACTCAACTAATTTACACACCATAGATATTTAGCCAAGGAGATAAACTTAGAGTTGTAGCCATTATTTTTTTTGTTTTGTTTTTATTATTATATATAAGAGGTTAATTTATGTTTGTGACAGTTAACCTTAGATTTTTCCTACTCAAGTTGTAGTGGTTGATCTTACTAGAGATGGTTCATCATGTTGACCTTTCATTCTCATATTTGTCCTTCATTCTACATAGTGTATCCCCCTCCATCATCTTCTTCTCCCTATTGCCATCCACTTGTCATTTGCATGTCATTAGCTAGAAGTATATATGCTACCCCCTTCCCAAGACCTATGTGCAAGTTCGATTTCATGTTTGGGTGTTAAAGTAGAGAGAGGCAATAACTATTTTTGACATTGAACAAAAGTGGATGAACGTGAGTGTTCATCGATATTGATCCCAACATGTTTCCTTTAATGTCACAAAGGATTGTTGTTTTTCTAGAATGAATAATTAGCCTAGTATTTAAGTCATCCTTTAATGATCAGTTTAATATATTGATGATATCTACTTCACATGTGATATTTAGACGTCCTAGGCCTTAACCTATATCATAAGGTAAGTTTTAAAACACATTCTTGTTTTGATTGGTAAGATAATATGGTGGTATTATAAAAGTCATATGTCTTTTAATTGCTTTATCTTGCATCAGTTGTGCCCTTTGACATTGAAAAACACAAGGACAATTGCTTCTCTACATAGTTAATATATTTTATTAAAATTATCATAAGTACCTCTAATCTACATATATCATTTATTAAAGCAAAACATGAATTCATGGCAAGAATCATCTCATGCAATATAATACAATATCATAAAGTAGAGCACACCATATCAATATGCTTTATTCATTCAACACTCAATAAATCAATCATACATTACTACTATCTATGTTAGTCTATCAATCATCTACACGTATCATTTTATCTAGGGGTCTAGGAGGTAGGAACTACAGAACATGTTGGATAGAAATGCGCTAAATTGGAACGTATATTATGGATGAAAAGTGAACTAAGCATGTATAAAGTAGAATACATATAGGATGAATGCATGAAATATCATCTCCATTCATGCCTACATTGTTGGAGATATTACATTATTTGGTAGCATTGTAAATATTATATTAGAGAGTGTGTTAAATATTTGTCTAATGTATGTGTCATTATGTGAGAAGAGTCCAAGTGTCATGTAATAAAGTGTGCAAGTGTGCAAAGTGTGAGAGTACAATGTGTCATGTAAGTCAAGAGTCATAGTGTTAGGTGTCAAGTAGGCAAGTGAAGAGTTATGGAAGAGAGAAGGTCAAGAGTGCAACATGTGATTATATATTTGTGATAAAGCATTATAATAAGCATCAAAATAACATAGCTTTATGCACGCTACAATACACCTTTGATAAATAATATTTTGTTTATTGTGTGCATATTATTGTGATTATGTGAGTGATTTTATATATGATTAATATTTGATCCTTGATAAAAGGACCTATGATTTAATCTGGCTAAAACTATTAGTGGTATCAGAGCCATAGTGGCAAAAGTTATCATAGTTCATAGATATTGTGAAAAATTGGGTTGATAAGTGCACCCAAGGATTGATAGTAGGGATGAATAAAATTTTCAAAGATAAATTTTAGGACTGAAGAGATCACTCAAGTCCAATAAATAATTTGAGAGAAGATTGTGTATTTTTTTAAGGAGCCAAGCCTCATAGAAGGAAGGTCATATTTGTGGAAGACAAGCAGTGAGAATATCATACTTGTAAGTAGTTAAGCCTATTTTAGCCTTTAAAAAAGCAAGACTCGCAATAAGAGAACCATAAGTGTAGATTGCACATTGTAGTTATCTGCAAAAATTAAAAAACGTAATTTTAAATATTAAATATTGAAGAAAAAGAGGGTTGACATCGTCTAAAGTTGAAGATGGACAATTGCAAAGATTACTAGAAGATTGCAAAGAAGTTGAAGAAATCTAGCATCAGAATCTTATGTGAATATAAGGTTGAGGTCGCCCACAATGTTGGAGATTGAAGGAAGAAAAAAAGGGCTAAAGTCACCCAAGTTATAGTAGAGAAGAAGAATAGCCAAGGTAAGGCAAATTAAATTTGAAAGTTATTTTGGAAGAAGTGATTTCAAGGTTTTTGAAAAAAATATATTTGAAAGAAGATATATTGTTGGAGAAGTAAGAAGAAGAAAATTATTTAATTATTGAAAGAATTAATATTGGAGAAATAAGAAAAAAATAATTTGGAGGAGAATATTGAGAAGCTAAATGATCGATTGCTATTGAATCGAGAACGAGAAGCATTTGAAGGACAAAATATAAAGATTGCATCCTAATATTGCTAAAGTTGGATGTGAGAAAAATCAAGTTAATAGCCACCTAAGATTTCAAGTTAAAGGACAAATTATTGGGGTGATTTCACCCTAAGGTTGTTGAAGTCAAAGAATAGAAGAGGAAACAATTATATATTGTAACCTACAAAGCTTGAAGGAGATCGAAGAAGCAAAATCCATGTAAAAAAAATTGAATGCTAGTTGGATAAGGAAGACTGTGATTATTTTTTGCAGTTAAGAGCCAAAGCCTATCATTCATAGAAGAGAAAGTCACTTAAAGCAACCTAAATCATAAGCCCCATGAAGTGTAGCTAGTGGATAAAGCTAGCTAAAGTTAAGTGTGAATGCATGGAAAGAATACGAAGACTTCTAAGATTTGTTACAAAGAAAGTCGGTGTGAGGATATTAAAGAAGAGTGTGAAGCAACTTAGAGAGAATAAAAGCAGAAGTACCTGAGATTTTGAATAGTAGCAGAAGAGCGAGTTTTCGACCTGTGTAAGGTAAAACCAATAGAGTATTTTGAAAATATTGAGAACGAGCCAAGCATAGGAAGCATAGAAGATCCAAAAGGTAAACTATTTGAACCTACAACAGTAGAGGTAACACTTGTGCAAATAATACCTATGAATTTGCTTTGACTCAAACTTAACATATAACACCTAAGAAAAGGTAAAGTTTAAATTTGATTTATTAAAGAAGGTGCACGATAATTTTGGGTAGTTTTTTTAAGTGAAATATTTGCTTGAACTTAGGAATTATAAGGGTTTATTAAATTAAAATGCTCGATTTTTTGGGAGGCATAAGTAAATTTAAAATTATATTGAAATAATTAAGAGTTATCTAGAAAATCAAATCTCCTATAAGGAATATGTAAAGACTAAAACATCCACAAAAATACTAAAATTATCTACAGTAGAAAATCTAATTGTCAAACTATGTGAAACGGACCATGCAAGTGAATTTATTAATGGACCATGCAAAGCAATGAATGATTGAAAAATGATATTGTGAGTATAGAGGAAGAAATGTTTAAAGCAACAGAAGAGGTAGTTAAGAGATTCACCTTACTAAAATGGTTGAGAGACACGTCTTAGTCCTACCTATTGGACTAAAATTTGTCTAATTTTTAAAGAGTGCCCTAAATTTTAGCCAATATTGAATGATTGAGATTTCTCCCACGTTCAACCTCCAAAGTAGGCCAACTCCCTATATTGCTTATAAAATTAAAACATGGGTTAAAAAAAAAATTAATAAATAGAAGGGTGAAAAAGGGGTGAGTTTGAAAATGGATGGGATATAGTGTAACAACAATGAATATGTGCTACATAAAAACCTTACGCAATCAATTTCCAATGATAATAGACCAACCATTAGCAAGAGCATCATAGATCTCATTCAATTCTGATTTTACACTTTAACCATTCCAAATACTTATTGAAAGCAATCCAAACAACGATCTAAAAAGAAGAATTTATTTTAACAGAATAAACTCATCAAGTTCAATAGAAATGAATTAAAGTATAACATTTATGTATTAAAACCTGATAATATAATTGAAACGGAGGTCAAACAACTTTTACTTTTCATTAATTGGTAGCAATGATTATATAGAATATATCCATGAAAATGCTATAGAGTCGACCCTTATTATGAGGTCTATTGAGCTATTTATAAGCTACTTATGAATCTTGCAGTAAAATATTTACAAAGAATCTGTTACATATCTATTAGAAGTAATATAGCAAGAAATGTTCTTAAGAGTGGGGGTCATTTTCATGCCCTACACTGTCATGTTGACATGGAAGGTTCAGATTTCTTCATCTCGCTTTAGCTCCAATGTGGCTTTGTCAGCTTTGTTGATCTCCAACCATCACATTTTGCAACTTGTTTGGCCATTGCAATCGTTTGTCACTTTTAGCTCCAATTGTCTTGGTTTGGATACCTAGCAAGCATTCGGGTGGTTATGGCTTTTGACAAGAGACGGTTGGATGAAAGGGATATTCTCAAGTGGTTATGGCTTCTAACAAGGGAGGGTTGGATGAAAGGGACATTCTTAGGCGGTTAATGCTATACCTTGTTAATCATTGCTAAGTTTTATGGTGAAGTTAGGCTTTCTAATTATTAGGAAGTTATTCTTTACCAAATTCATACCTCTTAGTGGTGCCCTCACTTGGTAATATCTAGATTAATGCCTTCTTGGATGATACTTTGACCTTTTGATTTTGTGCAATTTCAAACCCTTTTGGCGCTTTTACCTTCTAAACTTGATTTTATTCCACCTCAATGTTTTGGTGTAATCTTGGACTTTTGTAATACTTATGCTGATGTAAGCACTTTGAAAAGTTTGATTTTGTTTTGTTCTGACTTTGTGCATGTTTGGAAGGCTTGACTTTGTCTCATTTTGAATTTGCACAAGCTTAGAATTTCATTACTTTAGCTTCCTTGACTTTGGATTTTATTGCATCTTTTATTGACATAACCTTTGTGATAATCCAAAATTAATTAATTTAGGGTCTGCATATGGTCGAAACCCTTTGAGATTTGGTCAAGTTTCTTTCAAGCCCAAAATACATTATGCTCACTCACTTCTCATGATCCCAAATCTATTGTAAGGCATATTTACTGCCTTGGAACATAGCTTGATTTTGATGCATTTAAGTCTTTGCTTTCTTTGCTTATGCTACTTAAACACATCTCTAAGTTAATTGCCTTAGCAAAATTTAAGCAAAAGTTTGACAACATGTTAGGTCAACCTGAATTGTAAGGGTTTACAATGTGGACTTTATTTTGACCTACATTATTGACACCTTTTGGAGGTTTCTATTTGTAAAAATGAAATTATGAAACATAAAATTATAAGGATGAAGGAGAGCTAGAAGATAAGTTGATAAAAATTTGGGGATTAAAGTGAAACAAGGCTTACATGTTGGAATATATTACATTATTTGGTACATGCTAATGTACCACCATGGGTACATGTTTAGATTAGGAGTGTGCATTAGATTAGAGTTTGAGTATTTACTTAATGTAATGTAATAAATGCACAAGTGTTAGAATGTGCAAAGTACTTGATGATGTAAATGTGCATGTTGTCCATGTGCACATGAGTCCATAGAATAGGAAGGTGAAGAGTCATAGGAAGATGGAAGGTCAAGAGTCACCTCTCATTATATATATGCTTTTGTATGGACATATGAGAGAGAGAGAGACACAATTTTGGTGTGCACAAGGTAGAGTAGTAGTAGTTGATATGATAGATACAATGTAGAGCATGTATGAAATATGGAGAGTTTGAGACCTCCATTTTATAGCAATATACTATTTTCATGAGCTTTCATTAATGGCTTATTTATGAGTAGTTGCAGAAGTTTCTCATGATATTTACATGCTTAGTATATTGCCTTTTTCATATATTTAATATTGCATGCTCATTTTATACCTTGTGGTAGTTATTTCATTAAATATACAACATCAAAAGCTAACAATGGTATCAGAGCCACAAGGGAGATTGATAGGAGATAGGGAGAGCCACAAGAGAGATTGAGAGGAGATAGGGAGATTTCATTTCCAGAATTTTTGAAATTGCTTTTTGGCTAGAGTCTTTCCATAGGGTTGCAGGAAAACTCGTGAAGACTAGGACTCAACATAGATTTTTCCACTAGATTGAAGGATAACTAGTGATGTTTATTGATTTATAGATATCTAGATATTTGCATGTATTTGCTTGCTACTATCTAAGTTTTTTGTTGCAGAAAATTAATTCTCAAAAGTTGAGAAGCTTCCTACAATAGCTAGGAAGAATATCTTCTTTGGAATTGATCCAATACTTGAAGCAACAAGTTGAAGATTGAATAATTTGGAGGCCTAAAGAAAAAGGTCCCATTGCAAAATTTTCAGATTGAATATTGAGAAAAGAGGAAGAGGCCAAAGGAGCCCTATTAAAGATAGAATATTGAGGAGACTCAAGAAAGAGATCTCCATAGAATATTGAAGATTGAGGAGAACCAAGAAGAAAGCAACTTTATTGAATATTGAGAAGGAGAAGACCCAAGAAAGAGGTCCCATTGAAGAACTTCTAGATTTGGAAGAAAGAAGATTGAAGATTGAAGATAGAGGAGGACTAAGAAAAGTCCTATTGAATATTTGAGAAGCTACAGAATTTGAAGACCCAAAAGAAGAGGTCTCAAGAAAATTTGGAAGGAGAAAGAAGAAGAAGGCTAGAGAAGCCCTATTGAAGAAATTGAAGAAGTGGCCATTGGAGGAGATTTGAAGAAATCTCAAGGGAGAAGATTGCAAGAAGGAGTAGCTCCTAAAAAGAATAATTTGGGATAATTGTCACCATCCAACAACAAGCCCAAAAGGAAGAAGGATTTGGCAAGAAGTTTGCCAAATTTTGGAAGAGATTTTTGAAGACCTCAAGACATTTAGATTCTTGAGGAGAAGGCCAACAAAGAGGCCCAATTTGAAGTCAGAATTCAACAAGGAATATTGAAGGAGAAAGAAGCTAGAAGAGGCCACCAGATTTGAGAGTTTTGAGGACAGCCACAAAGGATTTGAAGGTTGATTTACAAAAGAGAAGATTGTTGATTTTGCAGTAGAAGTTGAAGAGTCATAGGACAACAAATTCAAGGAGACATGGAAAAAGCACAAATCAAAAAATTGGGCAACATTAGAAAAAAAGTTAATTAGAGAATATTAAGGAAGAATTGAAAGTATTTTTGGACAACATAGAAGTTGATTTTCGAGCACCATTGGAGGCTACTGATTAAAGGAGTTTTGGACAACAAAATAAAGGGTTATGGAAAACAATATTAGAGCTACGAATTGAAGGAGTTTCCTAGCAAATTTGAGAGAGTTAAGGACAACAAAATGAAGGAGGAATTGGCTGCATTAGAAGCTAAAAATTACAGAGTTTAGGACAGCAAGAGGGTAGCATTTTGGGTAGCACTAATAGCTGCAAATTTCAGAGTCCAAGAGAATGAGTTTGGAGGAGAATTGAAGCCACAATAATCAGATTTTCAAGCAGCAAATTAAAGGCTAAAAAGAAAAAAATTGGGCAGCAATTAGAGCTACAAAATTGACAAATTTAAGGCAACATTTGAGTAGAAAGGAGAGCTGCAAGATTGACAAGTTTAGGGCAGAAAAGAAAAAGGAATTGAAGCTGCAAATTTCACAAAATCGGGGCAGAAAATAGGTGAACCAAATCACCAAAAATACTAGCTACAAAAGAAGGCCAAAAGGTGTGTAAAAGTGGTGCTATGAAAGTTTATTTTTAAAGTATTAAATCTAGTTCATTTTAAGGTTTTTGAAAGCACCATATTAAGAGTTATTTAAGGAGAAAAAGCTAGTTTTATTTAAGTATCTCCAAGCCAAGGAAGGAGACTTCATTATTATCTTGAAATCTACAAAACAAAACAACAAAGGTAGAAGTTAAAACTTGCTCAAAAAGGGAGTGATAAGTAGAAGAAGCATATGTTGTGTTTATAATTGAAGTGCAGATTTTTCTAAGTCCTATTGAGAAAAAGAAAGAGATTCAATAGTGAACAAAGGTAGGGCAGATTTGTAGTGTCTAAAGACATCGAGAGGTGTGCTTAGTGTGGCAAAATTTTGGTGAAGATAAATCACCAAAGGCATAGAAGAGGTTCCATAGTGAAGTCAAGCCACCATTGAAAGGTAGAACCACCATAGTGAAGAAGCACCACCATATTGAAGGAGGAGCCACCATAATAAACTTGAGCCACCATAGAGAAGAAAAGCCACAATGTTAGACAAAGAAAGTAACATAAAAAGGAAAGACAAAAGTATTATAGAAGGCAACATTACTTGGAGGAGTTGAAATTTCAAAGAGTTTGAGTGCCACCAAATTTGAATTAATATCCATTACAAATAAATCATTGGACATTGAAACCACCATAGGAGGAGAGCATTAAATAAGTGATAACCAAAATAACTTAGGTGGACGTTGGTAAACTAAAAAGAATAAGGGATTTTTGAATGCTTGAGAGCCAAACAAAAAAAGAAATTATTTAGAGCATGTTAAGAGCATCATAGGGAAGGTAAATTGTTGAATAAGCCATATACCATGTGGAGAACATTAAAATTGGTATTAGAGAAGAGCATAATTACATTTATAATGTTCAAGGAGTCATAATATCATCAGATAATTCAAGGCTCAAGAAATATAATGCTCTTGCCAAGCATTGAGCGAAGATCAATTGGATAGAGTGCCATAAGTAATAGCCATAGAAGAACAAAGGATATTTGATGCCACTTGGCACTTGAAACTTAGAATATAAATCATGATTGGAGGAAGGTGCAACATCTAAGAGTGTCTATTAATGCATGGGCCAAATATAGTCTGCAGAGAATAGAGTGAGCACATGGAAATCAAACTTGAGCACCTTGGAAAAGCTTGAAAAGCATAGAGGAGAGTCAAACTTCATAAGGCCAAATTTAATGAGCAAGGAGATGCATTAATTACAGCAAGAGAGAAGACTATTTTGAGCACAGGTTGTAGAGTTGAAGCAAGTCAAGTTTGATGCATCTCATATACGAGGAGGTAAGAAATATTTAAATCAAAACCTTTGCAAAGATTAAAGGAGGTATAAAGCTTATTTTTTGAGGATAAGATTAATTAAGATTTTATACTTAAGGTTATTTGAATATAAGGAGAAATAAGGTAATAAATTATAACCTTAGAAGAAGTATTGAATGCCTTAGAAATATTTGAAGCAAGAAGCATTTTGAAAGGTTTTGAAATTACTTTATACAACTTTTGAAATTCATATTGCATTGAAATATTTGCAAATTGTTTAACTTGGAGAAATAAGGATTTCCACATTGAAATTGAAATATTGAATTTGCAAATACATTAGTTTTCTAAATTTCCAATTAGGGAGTTATAAGGAGTTCAACACCAATTTAAAGCTTTGAAATTTAGAAACTATATTATTGAAAATTGAAAGGTATAAGAATCACAACCTAGAGTTGTTTGAAAAGTTGGAAAATTATATTTGGTATTAGTCTCTTGCTCAAATTAATGAGACATAAGGAATCCAACTTAAAGTTTTTGAAAATAGAGAACCTTATCAAACTTGAAATTGCATCAAAAATTATCTTTAGCTTTCTATTCATAAATAGGGAGAAATAAGGTGAAGAATAGAAGTTGAACATTAGGGAGACAAAAGGAATTCAACTCAAAAGAAATCTAAGTACTTTATTAAAACCATATTACATTCAAAACACTTGGGAGATACAAGGTATTCTACAAAACTTGAGAATTGGAAAGATCTTATCAAATTTGATCTTGGCCAATAGAACTAGGGAGTCATAAGGTAGTCAACCTCAAAGGTTTAGAGATTTTAAATTCTACCAAAATTGTTCTTTTTAAACCAAAGAGTTACAAGAAATATTACTTTAAAAAGAACTATGGAAAAGCTTATTAAGTATACAAGATTCAAAGAATCAAAATGGTTTAAAGATATACTTGATTCAAGAGATGACAATATGAAATACAATAGAGAAGAACCAATATGGTTTAGAAAGACTTTTGGAAAATCATAAACTAATAGTTTGGCAAGAGAAGATTCTATAAAAACATCTTCCAACAACATGATAGAAGAAATTGATGACAATCATATCAATAGAGATATGGAGAATAAACTTAAAAACCATTCTCAAAATGTAGCAAAGAATATTGATCAAAAGGATGATTTACAGATTTATAAAAGAAGTAAAGATAGAATAGCTACAATTGTACACAAATGGTTTTTCTATTTTATCAAGGAAGTGGATGAACTTGAAATTTCCAAGACAAGTAACAAAGTAGTAGAAATATCTTCACGATGTTCTTATTGCAATAAGACTAGTCATGAAAAAGCAAACTGTTGGAATTTCCATCCATGTAAATATTGTGGAGGAAAATCTCACTCATATTTTTCTGCTACTATAAAGACAGGTACTATAAAATATTTGAAGAGATTAATATTCAGACTAGATTATCTCTTTCAAGTTCTTATTTCTGAAGCAACTAACAATGAGTTCGAAGAAAGGTCATCCAAAGAACCAAAGGAAAGAAAATGGATTAATTTTGATCCACTCATGACTTGTAAGATAATGAGATCTCTTGTTCATCAAGGCTACCTTGAAAAATTCAAAAATGAAGATCATATCAAAGACTATGAAACACAAAAAAGTGTCAAAATGAAGAAAACAAGAAAAGACAACATGAGTTCCAAGAACGAGATGAAGATTGAACCAAAAGAAGAACATGAACCTAATCCAGTTGAAGAACATATGAAATATGAAGATCATATTGAAGACTAAAGTCTTCAATACCCAAATAATGTAATACAGGGGGTGTTGGAATATATTACATTATTTGGTACATGCTAATGTACCACCATGGGTACATGTTTAGATTAGGAGTTTGTCTTAGATTAGAGTTTGAGTATTTACTTAATGTAATGTAATAAATGCACAAGTGTTAGAATGTGCAAAGTACTTGATGATGTAAATGTGCATGTTGTCCATGTGCACATGAGTCCATAGAATAGGAAGGTGAAGAGTCATAGGAAGATGGAAGGTCAAGAGTCACCTCTTATTATATATATGCTTTTGTATGGACATATGAGAGAGAGTTAGAGAGACACAATTTTGGTGTGCACAAGGTAGAGTAGTAGTAGTTGATATGATAGATACAATGTAGAGCATGTATGAAATATGGAGAGTTTGAGACCTCCATTTTATAGCAATATACTATTTTTGTGAGCTTTCATTAATGGCTTATTTATGAGTAGTTGTAGAAGTTTCTCATGATATTTACATGCTTAGTATATTACCTTTTTCATATATTTAATATTGCATGCTCATTTTATACCTTGTGGTAGTTATTTCATTAAATATACAACATCAAAAGCTAACATTACAATGGTAGGAGATGGAAAGATTATGAAATGGCAAGGGCTATTAGAAGCAAGAAAGGCGGAGGTATTAGAAAATGGAAGGGTTGAAGATGATGAAGAGATATACAAGTGTAGAAGATGCATAAAAGTGGAACAAAGGGGAATATAAGAAGGGGAAAAATATAAATGGAATGAAGATACCTAAATAACGGTACCTCTTAAAAATTTGATACTTCCCAAGAATAGTCCACCACAACTAAAAGTTGTTTTAGACCCAAGTAAATTGCCTTAGGTAAAAATTATAGGCACTTGTAGATCGAAGCCTTTCATTGCTCTGTGCCTTTTTTCTTCATGAAGTTACATAGAAATTCTTCTTCAATGTCGTAAGCATTTTCATAGTGTTTGAGGGCTTTAGATGCATGCATGGCCATTTTTATATTCATGAAGAACATGATACTTATATTTGTATTTTGGCTTGGCCTCCTATTGGCTTATACAACTGAGCAAAAAACTATGCCAACTAAGTGTTGCAATAATTATGGATGTCATCTTCTGAATCGGTATTTTTTCAAAAAATATACGGCTTGCGTGACATGTTTGCTTGTATGATTTCTCTTTTGTGCATTGAATGACATTTTTATAGCTAGGTCCTTCTAGTTTAGCTATATTATGCTTGATTTCATCATCAAGGTGTCTAAGTGTCATGCAACATATTTCACTTGCCTTCTTCTACACTCTATATACCATCTTCTTAGGGCCTTTCAATCAACAAGGGTACTTTCCATTGCTTGTAAGCTTTGATTGGCCTATCCATTGGGCTACGAAGTTAAGGAATATGGAGGAAAACATTTGGAAGCATGAGAGTGATCAAAGGTGAGCATGGAGTGGTCGAGGGAAGAAATGAGGGAATTAGAATAATGGATAAAAATGTTAAAAATCGTCGTATTGAAAAACTAAATAGCATGTCTACAAGTATGAGGGTGAGCAAGGAACGAGTGAGAGTGCAAGTATAGGAGTGAGCCTAACCCTTAGAGTTATCCTAGGTCTTTTGAATAATTCCAAAAAATAAAATATTATCATGAGAAAATGCTAGGTATCACAGAATTAATGTCATTTATAAAAATCCTAAATGGAATCAAGGCTGCCCTAGTTGGAAATAAACATAATGAATGTATAAAAATCCCTATCTAGACAACAAAAGATACACCAGTATTATTATAAAGGACCAGACAATCAAGCATGATATAATAGTTCTTAAAAGAAGAGAATTAATATGCAAGTTGAACAGGTATTGACTAGGTTTTTTAGAAATGAAAAATTGAAACATTTAGAAGGTAAGATTAAGATAAAATAATGGGTAATGGCTATGGTTTTAAGAGAGATATGGATTGTATTTAAGACCATGAGTGAGAATTATTTTGTGGAGATAGAAAAGTATTAAAAGGATTCTAATTTGTGTTAGAAATTTTTTAACTTTCATATTAGCTTATTAGTAAGGAGATTTTTAGGAATATTGATAATACTTTAGAGGAGTCCATCCATGAGGGCCCAACTACTAAGGAGTGAAAGCATGTTGTGTATACCTAGATATAATTTTGTATGGATATTTCAAAAACTTTCGCAAAATCCACCAAGATTAAACCTAAATCAAGAGAATGAGATCAACAAGTGGATTATGAAAATTTTATATTTTGATCATACAAATGTTATGAGACTAGATATATGGCAAGCGATTTAAAGTGAAATTGATAAAGAAAGAGATGTAAATTTTTTGTTATGAGATATATGTTAAGATGAAGCGATGAGAATATATTGTCATGGAAGTTAGCTTATATCAAAAAATTTCCACTCCTTTAAAGGTGACAAATAAATCTCCTCTATCTCATCAAATGGAGAAGGTCTTTATGGTTTATTTGGAGAAAAAAGTAGAAGAAACTAAGTTGGATGTAAGGGATGAGAAACTACAATGTGCAAGTTTAAATTAAAAATATATATGAAAGATGGAAAAGAAGATATTGAGGCAAATTTTAATATGAAAAAGGTTGAAGAGATTGAATTTAATCCAAGCAAATTGTCTTTATTTTTATCAAGTAAAAAATCACCTTCTCGCAATAAAAATGATAGTATAAAGTTTATACCTTGCACTTTAGGGTTTTAAGGGCAACACAATAAAGAAATACTATGGAAGATATTCATTGAAATTTAGGATTTTTAGGGTGGCATAATAAAGTAAGTGCTATAGAATATGACCCTTGCACTTTAGGATTTTTAGAGAAGCATAAAGAAAAAAGTATCTTCAAAGTTATTCTTTGCACTCAAGGTGGCATACATGTATAGATGATAAGTCACATTATAAACAATTTGGAAAAATGGAAGAAATTGATGAGGATGAAAGTATTGTTAGAAATAGGGAAAGAAGAGGAAGAACCTTGTATCAAGAACATGGTGAAAATGAAACTCATAGGGATATTGATTTTTGGAAACTAGAAACAAATATTACAAATGTTAGCAAGAAATGGGGCTAAGCCAATAAATAAGAATAAAACATGATGAGGAAGATTATATCTTAGGATATTAGGGGTATGAATAAGGCCCCTCAAATAAGAGTTATCACATAATTATTAGGTTGTTATATTCCTAAATTTATTTTAATATAAGAAAGAAGAATAAATAGTGAGGAATGTAACGATACATTAAAAAAGATTTAGAAGGTAGGGCATCATCTAGCAATGTTTTCTATGAGAGATTAATGAGGTTTTGCAATGATGCGGGCAAATCATAAATATGATGAGCATTGCTAGAAGTAATTGGGTTGTGATTCGTTTTTATAAGAAAGATGAAAATATCAAATTTTGAGTCATAAATGTATAACTCTAACTACAATTACTCTTCATGATAGACATTGGAAGGAACTCAAGTTCTTTATATCAAACACGATAATGTTTCATAATTATGATCTATGGTTTCTTTAGAGGACATCAACATGGTTATATCTCTTTTAAAAAAGAATGGTTGTATTTCAAAATGGTCTAAATCAATGGAGGATTTTTCTTTCTTTGTTAATTTAAATAGACTTTGAGATGCTATTTCTTCAAGATTTCAATATATATGGGATAATATATGTATTGAGTAAATTCATAGAGCTAAGATATTGGATAGCTTTTGGTTATCTAATATATGGTTGGAAATAGAGTATACAATCTCTTTATACATTTTATTATGAGTAGGATTAAATCACAAACCCATCCTCTTGACATGGGACATATCCAATAATAGTCACCCAATGATATTTTGATTTTAGTCTATGTGGATATAATACTTTGATTTTTTGCAAAATGGTTATGTTATAGTGAAATGAAGAAAGTTTTGAAGGATCATGTATGTATAGGTTTGTTTAAAATATTAAATATCTAAAGGAAAAAATGAAATTTTGGAATATTAAATATTTTGATAACATATCTAAAATCAAGAAGGATCTTAAATTCAAGCTTAACAATCTACAAGATATTATAGAAAATAATGGAATTGACAAATATATAGTTATGTGGAAGAAAACATATTTTTTATTTTCATAATGCATTACAAAAGAAAGAGTCATACCAGACCCAAAAATCTAGGGGAAATTTGCTTAAGAAAGAGGATAGAAATACCAATTTTTTATGCTACCATGAAATAAATTTGTCTTTCAACAAATAAAAAATAATTTAGTTATAGATGAAAAAAGTGTTGAGGTAGAAGAAAATACTAGGAATGAAGCACTTAATTGTTTCAAAGATATTCTAATAGAAGTTGGGCAAGATAAGGAGGTTGAGCGCAAGCTAATAAAAATATTCTATCAATTATCATGCAGAGAAATAATAAAAGCTTGATGAGGAAGATCTCTATGGAGAAGCTATAAAAGTCAAATTTGTATTTCCACCCTAGTAAGGCACTTGGTCTCAATGGATTTATTACAATATTTTTCAAAAAAAAAGAGATTTATCAAATTTTTATTGAATATAGAAAAAACAAGTCTATAATAAGTGAGATAAATGCCACCTTTATTGCACTGGTTACCAAAGAAGACGAGACAATATTTTGATAATTTTTGTCTAGTAAGATTGTAATACGATCTATAACACAATTTTAAAAAATTATGGCAAATAGATTGAAAAACATTCTAAATTATGTCATCTTAGAGGAACAAGGTGGTTTTGTTCATGGTAAACAAATACTTGATGCTATAATCATTACAAGAGGCTATTCATTCTTCTCATTCCATGAAAAAACCGAGTATGCTTGTAAAATTAGATGTGAACAATAGGGTTTGTTGGAGTTTTCTACATGATATTCTTAAAAGAGTTGGTTTTGATCAAGGTTGGTGTAAATGGATTAGATGTTGTTATGACACTCCAAAATATTATATTTTGACCAATGGATCCTTTGTTGGATACTTTGAATCATCTTGTGGACTCCATTATAGTGATCAATATCTCCTTATCTCTTCATTATTCATGTTGAGGTATTAGGAAGATATTTATCAAAGGTAAAAATGGAAGGTAAAATCAAAGGTGTTTTTGTTGCAACAAGTAGTACCTTTGAATCGTATCTTTAATTTGTTGGTTACACATTTCTTTGGGTTCATCCCTCAATCAACGAGGCCATGGAATTTAAATCAATAATGTCATGTTATGAGAATATCATTGGATAGTTGGTTAATAGTATAAAATCCAATATCTTCTTCATTAACAATACCCTAGGTTTACAATAAATCTTTCGAGTTTAATGATGAAAATTGTTATCAACATTTTTGGTCATTTCTTTGTTTGATAAAGGAAAGAAGACGATTCTTTGGGACTCAATTTTGGATAGAATGAAACCTTGTTTGACAAGTTACAAAGGCAAGTCCTTAACCATGTTTGGAAGGCTACAACTCATAAAGAATATATCTATTGTATGATATCACTTTCAAGATTACCAACAAGTATATCATTTGAGTTTATTAAAAATCAAAGAGATTTTCTTTTAAAAGGATGTGACAAAAAAATTAGGTTTCCTTTTTGTAAGTGGGATAGGGTTTATAAAGCAAAGAATATTGAAGGGGAAGACTTGCAAATTATGAGTTTGACTAAGGGATAAAACCTGGTTGGAAATTATTTATATATTAAGCCAAGAGATGTAAAAATGTTACTTTAAAAATATATTTGGTTTTATGGATGTAATAATTTTTTTAAGGAAATAAATACTAACTACAGGTTCAACAACATGGAATTGCATATAGAGAGTTTACAATTGTTCAAGAAACATATTAGCAATGAGAGAAATATTATAAATTTATGGTCCAATGCTTGGTTGAAGCTTTATCCTCTTATTTTTAATCTAAAATGATGAATTGGTTGGGAATGCTTAGCTCGCCGAGGTTTAAAGGTCAAAAGTTATATTGATGTGAATAACAACTCCATATCATGGATTTCTATTAGAATTCAAAAACATCAAATGAGTTACTTCTTCATTCCCTTTGCTTACATCACTTGGGGCTACTTTTATAAGAAATAAGAGCTTATTAGATAGCTCCATCAACATTGAAAGAGTTGATGAAATATTGGATTAATTGTTTCAAAGCTAAAGCACATGCATTCTATAGAGGATTAGTCCTACCATTACTTGTTGGAATCTATATATTAGAAGAAGTAATAAATTTTTTAAAAACAAATTTTCAAATCATGCCCAAGTTTGAAATTGTATTATTGCTTCTCTTACAAAATGTTTACAAGCATGATGCTCATCATGAAAAAATCTCAAGTGGAAAAAGAGGTGTTAGTCTCTTGGTTACAATATTTGAATATACATGCAAGGGTTGCCTATGAAAATAGAGTTAATACAAAAATTTCCATTGATCCGCTCATGTAGAGGAGTTGGAGAGCAAGTGGGTAGTTAAAACTCTCCAGTTATCGAGAGGCCCAGGTTCAAATCTCTCCCCTCACATGTTGTGGATATGTTGTATATAAAAGGCTTCTCATAAATAATAATAAAAAAAAAAAAAAAAAAAAAAAAAATTCCATTGATCCATGGTGAAATAAAAAGGTCTAGAAGTTGGGTTCATCAAAATCAATTTTGATGGTGCTTCTACAACAAATATGAAAAGAGAGCAAAAAAAAATAGTGATTTTTTTTTGGAATAATGAAGGCAACATCCCTCACTTACGAATCCTATGAAGCTTCAACTAATAACTATGTAAAGGTTAGGGCACTTCTTATAAGGATCAAAATTGCCATTAAAAGGTGATAAATATATTTCAATTGAGGAGGGTTCACATATTATTTTTTGATGCATAGGGGAATCGACTACATCCACATATTTCAATTGAGGAGAATTCACATATTATTATTCATGCTATCAAAATGGATGTAAAGATAGTAGTAATTGGTAATTGTCTGGCCATGCACTTACCCATAAGAGACCTAGGATCAAACCCCGGGGACATGTCTGTTTGCAAAGGTAGTAGTATGCTCTGAATCCTCTGAGTGCATGTCAAATCGACAACAATAGTACAAACCCCGAGCGATCGATGGTCCTCTTCACGCCTGGTTATAAAATAATGAGGTAATATTGGCTTGTTGGGGGCAACTCCTATGGTTTAAACCCTGCACTTGATAGTTACTAAAAATAGTGTAGATGTAACCAACTCCTTTATATATTAAAAAAAAAACAAATGTAAAGATTAAATAAAAATAATAATATTTTAAATGTCTATCAATTATTGTTGGAAATAGTATGTTAAAAATGTTAATATATATATATATATATAAAGAAGGAATCAGAAAAACAAATTATTTAACTAATTATAGTATTGATATTTGTATTAGTCAAATTCAAATTTTAGAAAGCAACTAGCTTAAGATAAGTCATGTAATCATATAGTCATTTACGAAATATTCTTGTGCATGACGAAATGTTAGAAATATTGACATATCTGTAGCAAAGGAAATAGAATAACAAATAATTCAACTAATCATAGTATTGTTCCTTATCTTAGCCAAATTTAAATTTTAGAAAGCAACAAGCTTTAAGATAAGTCATGTGATTATTTTGCCATTTACAGAATATTCTAATGCATGAGGAGACACATGTGATTTTTCTCCTAATGTTTGCCTAAAATAACGCAATGGTTAGGACTTTAGGTTCTCTTTGGGAAACCCGACCCAAGTTCAAACCATGGCATACCCTAAAGGAATATATTGGTTGGAGTGTTTGCTAGTTGGTAACCCTGGTCGATGCTCTAAACGATCAAGGCATTGTTGACTTTGTTACCAAGAAAACTACTATAGTTTCTACGAAGCTAAAGATGCTCTAAATGGTCAAAGTCCTGTTGACTTAGCTATCCAAAAACTATTAGAATTAAAATCTCTATGGAATCAAGAAATCCATCCTCCTTAACGAAAAAAGATGTTACCAATTCGTTATGTCAGCAATTAAATTGGTTCGCTTCATTATTCAAAATGTTTGGTATAATATATTGATCATCTTTTACTGGTGGCGGCCGCAGCTTTTAAAATAGAGGGGTCTCTTCCCTTTAATAATGGGATGGGCTCTCTGTTTTTAAAGTCCATAGTTGGCCCTTAATAATGGGATGGGCTCTCTGTTTTTAAAGTCCACAGTTGTCTTAACCATCTTTCACGGGTAGAGAGTCAATAGTTGGCTTAACGGTCCTTTACGGGTAGGTAACCGATGAATTTTTATTTAGGGTTTGGTTCGAACGTCACTCGAGTATGCCAAATCAGAAGTGTTCAGTTCGTAGTCAGTACACAGTGACATCTGTCGCGACACAAGGTTCTCCTGCCGCTATCGTTACAGCGAGGTTGACGAATCACATGAGATGGACAGCCAGCCGTTTACCTTAACCTGCGCTGGCAAATACAGACGCTATACAGACAGACAACACACTGGCAGTAGCCCTCCGTCCCATGACCACGCCGGATATGCCGAAAAAATCATATGCCCACCTGCTACCTTTTCGTCCTCGCCCTTCCTTTCCATGGCTGGAATTTTTTCCACTGTTAACTAAAATAAATTAACAGAATCTGTCATTCCAAAAAATTGAATCCATACAACAAACCTGCAAATATTTGACCCTTATCAAGAGAACTATCCTTTTCTGGCTTTCCATGATTAGAACTGTTCACTTAAAAAAGACTTATCGGCGTTTTTTTTTATTGCAAGCGCGTCGTATTCTTTTATCGAATGCTCAATCCCCCAAACTTCGAGGCATATAGAGACGAAACTGCAATTTTTGTCGCTAATAACGCTACCCCCGCACGTATTTTGTCTGTTGTGTAGATGATGCAAATTTTTTTTGGCAAGCGCGCCCAATGGAAGGTGGCGCAGTGATCTGAAGTTCTATTAATTCTCGCTGACTACTGTCGGAGCCTTGGCAGGGACGGACTCGGTTTTGCTTTTAATTGCTATCTAGGGTCTACACCAAAATTTTGGGTCCCCAGTGTGCGGGAAAAAGCAAAGCCCGAAAAGAGCCCGAAAAGGTTGTTTCAGGCTTCCGTCATGCACAGTGCCAGACTCGAACAGGGCACCTGTTCACTTCCCAACGCATTTTTTTATAACGCGATACCCGACTATTCGCGGTCTGCTACAGGTTTCTCCACAATTTACGTTGGTTACACGTGAAGAAATTCTCTGCCAACTCGGTATGTATGCTTTATGTGAAGGAATTGCGGTCTATGGTCTAAAACAGCGAAATTGAAGAGACTTGTATATTTTCTCGTTTGTCGCGGCGAAATGAATGCGGATCTTTGGCGGATCCTTTAGCCTTTTCAACGGCCGCCATTTTATGATTAAATATCGGAAAGTAAAGGCTTGCAGAGATTTTTCTGGGTGTTTCAAGAGGAGAGATAGGGAGAAAGCGTAACATTTGCTGGGAATTTGAGGCGTGCATATGGTTCGTACGAGCTGGCTTCCGCGTCGGAGCGGAAATCGCAAGAAACGCGACAATGTAAGACGTTTTGACTTTGAGAGCGGCATTTTTTCAGGATGCTGTTGTTCAGTATTGAAATACTGTAATTTGGAGATATTATTAGCAGTTTAGATGGCTCGTTGTTGCTGAAATTTACGATTTTGTTTCAAAATAGGCCGGAACGGCGGATTCTCTGCTGATTTTTAAGTTTGCTAGTTGCTGAACTTTATTTGTTTTAAATGTTAGGCCAAATAGGGGAAATTTTGTTGAATTCTAGCGCATTGGAATCCACATTTTAAATATTTGTCCCACAAATTTGGCTTGGACTAAAATCTAAGTAGATGTCGCTGAAGAAATGAAATTTGAAGTGTTGCCGTTGGTTCCACTGGTAATAAACTTTGTGAAGTGCGCTGTTGCAGGAGAAAGATTTAAATTCAGAGTGTCCCTCAAAGTCAGAAGTGAAAACGGATGACGATAACACCAAGGACAATAGTTTTTGCTCTGCTGTTTCTGATCAGACGTCTGGCTTCAACAGGGATGCTCAGACTTGGACCAGTTTGTCTCCGTCTGGGACAAAGCCTCAACCTCGATATAATGTAAGAGTTCTTTCCACTGTGAATGTTACTAATAAAGTTAATATTTTTGTTTACATCTTTGGGGTACCCTAAAGGATCGTTGAGATGGAGAACAGGTCTTACACGAGCTTTTCTGCGGCTTATGTGCTATTCGCATTATTGTTGCTGGCAGCATAGCTGTCATTTACATCAAATCTATCTCTACATATGTATGCCAGGAATCTCAATATTAATTGAAATGGTTTCAACCTGTAGAAATGGTTCTCACACATATTACATATAATGTGATAACAGTGTTACCACCCTATTATAATATGATAACAGCGTTATCACCCTATTTAGCTCATGTCGTTTAATTTAATTTAATTTTTTTTTCTAACTTTATATATGAGATTTGTAAAACCTTAGTTTACAGTGTGAAACTTCTTATTTCTCTACCACTTTTTCCAAATCTCATGGACACCAGGAATCTCATTTTTATGTTGGAGAACATCTGTGATATATCTAGCCAGGTGAGGGGGTAGACAAAGAAGGCCGTGCAAATTATGTATATCTCGTTTTATTGCGTGCCTTTATCTTGCTTGCTTATATTGATCATACATAAGATAATGTTGCTTGCTTATTTTGATCATACATAGGATAATGCTACACCATATTTGTCTCCGTCCTCAACTTTATCCTGTCCAGGTACATAGCAACCATAAGTAAATGCATTAGTCGGAAGAAGAACTGCATGCGGCGTAACCCCAAACATTGGTTGAGAGTCCTCTCTTTCTATTTTTTTGCAAATACATAGAATAAGTGTGCCACTACCAATGGACATTACCCAGGTGTTGTAGGTGAGTTGGAGAGGAGAGGGTAATTCTTCAAGGGAGGTCCTAGTTTCGAATCTCCACCCTACCAAAAAAGTTGAATTGGGTACCCAAAATCCACTTGATAATGTTGGTGCGGGCAAGGCCGGGCGCAACCCCGGATGACTTTGACGGTGTAGAACCCCTTGGTCGTGGTCTCTCAGACCAAGGCGGGTGCGACTCCCGGGTGACTTTGACGGTGTAGAACCCCTTGGTCGTGGTCTCTCAGACCAAGGTGAACCCCTTGGTCGTGGTCTCTCAGACCAAGGCGGGTGCGACTCCCGGGTGACTTTGACGGTGTAGAACCCCTTGGTCGTGGTCTCTCAGACCAAGGTGGCCCCACAAGGGGTTTTTCGCTTAAAAAAAAGTGTGCCACTACGAAAAGGAATAAATGCCGGTTTTGACAGCCAATTTAGCTAAACTACACTTCAGCATCTTTTCATAATTAATTTGGTCATCTCATGCATTCAAGAATGGTGCATATGCTTGCCCTGGTGTACTAGTGCTTGATTGTTTTCTTTGAAAATTGAATACTCAATGTTTCTTTCCCTTTTCGTAAAGTATAACTATGTTAATAGTTATAAAATAAATAACTATGCATTACAACAGCATGCAGCAACAGTGGTTGGAAGAAAAATGGTGGTGGTTGGAGGAGAATCCTCTGGTGGATTATTAGATGATGTTCAGGTAAGCTGTCACTACAGTTCACAAATAGTCAACAGCAACACTTATATTTGATCAGACTATTCCATGTACGTGCTAATGGATTCTGGTTGTTCTTAAAAGTTATTCTGAATTTGCATCCACATTATCAAATTTGTTCATAATCATTTACAACATCAAGGAAGCTATGTATATATAGGTGCTGCATTTGGGGAAGCTCTATTGGTCGGCTGTTGGACCACCTACTCAAACTGCTGCTAAGGATGGTTTATCAAATACAATGCAAAGGCAGCAACTTCCTGCTTGCAAGGGTCATAGTTTGGTATTTATCTAAGGGCCTTTAACTGTGCTTCTTAAAATTAAAGATAGTTTTGAATGAATTACCTTTTCCTGTGCTTCTTAAAATTAAAGATAGTTTTGAATGAATTACCTTTTCCTGTGCTTCTTAAAATTAAAGATAATCTATGAATGAATTACTACCTGTTTCATATCGGTCTCTGTCAAGCAACTCGGATAAGGTAAATAAATAAAAAATGGCTAAAGGATGTGGTTGTTTAGTTTCATGGCATCCAACAACTCATCTTCTGCAATGGAGTTGAGGTGCTAGTTTGGTTTGATGGCATCCAACAACTCATCTTCTGCAATGGAGTTGAGGTGCTAGTTTGGTTTCATGGCATCCAACAACTCTGTCTTCCAGTCTGTGGCATATAATTAATTTATGGGTGGCAAATTTCTTTGGGTGATGGCTTTTCTTTGTTGTTCTCTGTTCTCCAATTATAATTATGAGCCTTATGAATGCTTTTTATGTCATTATATCAATGGTTTTAGCAATTCTAAACTATTTTGGGTGATGGCTTTTCTTTATTCTTCCCAGTTCTCCAATTATCATTATGAGCCTTATTAATGTTTTTTATATCATTATATTGATGGTTTTAGCAGTTATAATGTTTTGGGTCCATCTGCAACCAAGGTTACGTGCTGGTAGTCTCCAGCTGGAACTCATAACACTTCAATAATCTCTTTTATGACATTTTGGGTCATCTTCATTGGTGGAGTCCTCAAAACTCTGTGCAGGGCCCACCATTGCTGAAATTCTTATGCATTGTTGCTCATTGGAGGAGGTTGCGAAGTGTGGATGCACTAGGAGTTGGTTGAAGATTGTTTGCTAGCGAGGATGTGAGGTGAAGAAATGCCAAGGGAAGAATTCCGAAGTGCAGAAATGAGAAGCGAAGAAAATCAACCACCAATGGCAAACATGTCCAATATTGCAGTAGCAGCAAGCAAGCAGAAGTACCCACCATTTTTGGGTGATGGGAAGGACCTAGAATGCCTTATTGGGACTTGTGTGATGATATGGCGGGCAAATGGAGTGGATGATGAAGGATTGTGGTTGAGATTGTTTCCAACAACATTGTGAGGGATTGCAATGGATTGGCACTTGACGAGAGAAAGGACAAACCCCTTCACCACATGAGAACAATTGACAACTGAATTCATCAAGGAATGCAAACTACTACAAGATGATATAGAGATCATTGAAGAGATCTATATCATAGAACAAAAAAAGGATGAAGATGTTAAGTCTTACAATAGAAAATTAAAGGGACTCATAAACAAAATGGAAGTCACGCTAGTAGATTGGTTGCGAAGGTGATGGTTCTTGGATGGGTTGCCGCCAAGGTACAAGAAGAAGATGAAGGTAGTACCATCGACTACCTATCGGGAGGCGTTTGATAGAGCCATTAATGTGGAAAGTGAAGCCCAACAAACGGCAGCAAGATTGAGTCACTATAGAGATGAAGTTACAGATAGTGACCGGGATGGCAGCAAGATTGAGTCACTATAGAGATGAAGATTCAGATAGTGACCGTGATGACTTGCATGTGGTGATCCAGGCCTGTAGGCAGCAAAACTGCTTCCCAAAAGAAGAAAAAGTGAAAATATGTACAAAGTTTTGTTTAAACTTTTTGTAAATGAAATGCACATGAAATAAATGTAAATGGCATGAAATGAAATGTAAAGTGAAATGAAATGAAATGAGAGCGAAATTAGAATGTAATGCAATTTGATAAATTGCATATAGGACTTCAGGAAAAACGTTGATAATTTTATAAAGTCAAGTATGTCCAATTTGGGGTGGCAGTTGTAGTTGATGTGCTGTCCTGGGAACGGCTTACAAGGGCAGTGCAGGCATTAAAAGTCCCCCCTCTTTCATTTGCAGTATGGTAGATATGGATGGTGAGTAGTAGAGGCATAAGGAGGATTAACATTGCATGGCTATTGTTGTTGTCATGAGAGATTGGTGATGTTATTGTGCAGGCTGGTTACACAACCCTGCCATTGTAATTGCCAGTGTTTACTGTTGTTTACTACAATCATTGATTATCAATACAAGTCTGCCATTTGCAGTTGATTGCAGATTGTTGTCATTGTTTATGATCATGACTGTTTGGACATCGCGTGCATTATTTTCTTATAATTGCAGGTTGCAAAGTTAATGTCCTAGTTGCAATTTCTGTTAGCGTTTGCATTGCAGCAACATTGTAGGTATTTGCATGTTGCAGGACATATCGTAGGGGAAGTGCAACAGTTATGACCAACAAACTATACAAGTGGTTGATCGTACGAAGGATTGCATACGAGGGTTTGCAGTCACAAGGATTACTTATTGCTTGGCAAAGTCTGTGATCTTGCACATGTGATTATTGTATAAGTCATTGTTGTACTGAAGGATTGAGTCTTAAGGATTGTGCGGTCATTGCATTTTATTGGCATTATACTTCATTTCATTTCATTTCCACTTAGTCTAACTTAATGCCTTACTACTTAGACATTTCTACAAATATTTCTACTTCTGCTTCTATCTAGAATTGGTGCCTATATTTGTCCTCCCCTTTAAAGTGGTTGACGTCCTTGTCGACTTTCTCCTTTGCTCCAGGGTTGTTGAGGTTGTTGTGATTGGGGAACACGTACTCCTAATTCAACAATTTGCAGCTTCAAGGCCTCCTTCTCGTCCTTGAGGCTATTGGCGTAATTAAAGCACCTGGCCCATTCAAGACCAAAATGTTTGGCTTTCTTCTCTGTCTCTGCCAAATTTGTTAAGATCTTCTCTTCCCTCTTTGTGAAGACCTCACTTACAGTCCCCTGCATCAATGTTGCAATGTGCTCATCCTGTTCCGTGATCAACTGGTCCTTGTGCTCTAGTTCCTTCGACTTTGCTTCCCAAATCAATTCTCTTATTGAGCATTCGGACCTCAGATGTGTGATCTTTGCTTCCTGTTCCTCAAAGATCTTGTTCTTCTTCTCTATTTCCTTGTTCTTTTCTTCAAGATCTCATGCCTTTTCTTGCATCTCCTCAAGTTGTTGTTTCAGCTTACCCAACTCTAATTCAGTTGCCTCACTTGCCTGCTGAGTTTTTTTTTGCTTCTGTTGTTTGCAGTAGGTTAGCCTTCTCTTCCCCACACTGTGTAGTTTCTTGATACTTACAACTAACCATTGCACTAAGTATGCCAAAAAATTAATATTAGCATAAGTTGGAAATAACTTTGGTGCCAACTCTACATACCGTACATTTTCATTGCTTGCTGAGCAATATAAACTGTGATTGCCATTAATATAAATACAAGTTGGTTTAGTGTACAATGTCTCAGTTCCTTCTGGCAATTGCTTCACCCCAACCATGGTTCTAACACTGCCAGTCTCTAACTCCCATGGCTGCACTTGATAAATGCTGGTAATTTCTGTCATCCATTGTTCCTCATGGATCCAATTCACCAACTTGTCAAGTTCATTTTTTGCCATCAACTACCATTGTTTCCACTATCCAACACAACCTATCTCAAATTCTAGCTTCAATCTGTCAATGACTCCAAAAAGCTTATTGAGACAAGTATTAACTTGCACATTAATGTGCTCCCCCATCTCTAGTGGTTGCTTGAAGTTTGGCACTTCAATCAACACATGTTCACTCAATTCATCTTCCATCTCATTATTTGAAGTTGCTTTTATTAGTTGCTCTTCCACCCGCCTTAACAGATTGATAGCCCTCTTCTGTGCTTTGCTCGTTGTCACTATTTTCTCAACTCTTTCAGCCAATTTACTCTTTCGTTGGCTATTTCCCCCTTTAAACACATCGCATCTCTAGGAAAGCTCGTTGTCTTGTGAGTCTGTCCCTTGTTGCATTGGTGCAGTACCAACTCTATCTCTTCCCCTTCTATGTTATCTTTTTTGGCTCAATTGGCTTTTCCTTTTATGGTATTTTAGCAGGTGCAATTGGTTTTCGAGCCTACACTTCCTTTGTTATGGATGTAACTTCAAAACGGGGCTCTCCTTGCACTGGAGGTGATGCCATAGGATCAAACCGTTGAATTTTTGCCAAGAATTCAGTCATTTTGATCTACACATTCCTCATTGTATCCACTGCTTCTTGGAGTTTCCTGTCCATGGCCACAACTTTCGGAAACTCCCAATCGTGTTGTTGTCCAACTGCAGCTTCTCCTTCAGCTACTCCAACTATTCCAGTTTCTTGCTATTGTTCTTCCTCCACAACTTGTTCCATCATGCTGCCTACTTCCATTGCGACATGCTATGGGGATTGTGATGGTTCTTGGAGAACATATCTTCTTCGTTTTGTTTGTTTTTGGTTGAATCTGTCCTTAACGGTGATGCTTCCTCCTGTGAATCCTCAATATCTTCTTTGTTATTTTTATTGGAGTACTCGTCTTTTGTTGTGGTTGTGCTTTTATCCACCTTAGTATTGTCGCTGGTAATTCCGACAACTCTCTTGGAGGATCCATTCCAGCAATCTCAATCTTTGCCTGTGATGCATCATTTAGTAACAAGCCAATGACGTGGAATACCATAGAGAAGTTCTTCATACTCCACATTAAGAAAGTCTTATTGTGATATGAAAGGTAAGATGCCCAGTTGTAGGCTTCCCCTTCTACTACTCCTTGCATGTATGGTATCAGCCATATGGGTCTTTGGTTAACCTTTGTTGTTCAAGGTTGTTTCGTTGTGCTTGCCTTTGCACTTCTCTTTCATTAATTTGTTGCTTTGTCTTGTGTAGTTCTTGAACAATTTGATCCCTCATTCTGGCATTGTAACTTTGCAGAGTTTCATATTCTTCTTGGAGTCTTTGTGCTTTCCTATGCATCCTTTCTTGCATTAAACCAATTTGCGCTAATGGACTCATGTCCTCATCTTCCCTAACATTTGTCATAGCTTGGGGTCTTTGGTCTCCCCTTTTGTATTCGAAAACGTTACATGAACTTGTATTCTCTGTCATTCAGTTGGTCTTGGTTCCAACTTTCTTTGTTCAATAATGGGTTGTCTTCCTGCTTCTATTTTGCATAACTATTGTAGACCCATATCTATTTCTTCTTGGTTCACACCTTGAATTGCGGTCCCACTTGGCTCTCCACATTCTTGGAACCATATACCTTCAGAACTTGCGGAAGACTATTGTGGTACCTCCGTCATTCTTCTCATCGTTTTCTTCCTCTGATGATTCAAAGTTGATCATATTTACTTGCGCCTTCACCTTGTATGGCTTCAACTTTGAACCATTAACTGTCTTGTGACACAATGTCCCATCTAACTTCTTCAACCGAACTGCTCCATTATCCATTATCTTGACTGCTTGGAAGGTCTCGGGCCATAGGGTCTTCAACTTCCCTAGCTTGATCTCTCTCTTGCCATTGAACTTCAACACCAAGTCCCCTGTTTACAACTTCAACTTCCTCAGGTGCTTGTTATTATTGGGGAAAATATCAATGAATAGGTTGACACATTCTTTGAGAAGGTGATTGGATTGTTTGATAGAGTTCGTAGTGAGTTTAGAGTCGGATGTGTTGGAGACTAGCGACTATGGTAGTTGAGAATCGGGAATGAGTGTGCATTGTGCACGTGACAAGGAGCGTATGAAGAAGCTTGCAAAAATTCATCAAGCACAACCATAGGAGCTAGAATTTGGAAGTATCAATTTGGTTTTGGGAATCAAGAATTTGCCAGAAGGAACTCAAGTACTCGATTGACATCCACCACGAGTATATGTAGATGAAGGGAATTTGGTGCCCCATCATGAACAAGAATCAGGTGTCAAGTATGTGAAGCTTGCACCTAAGTTGGTAAAGTCATATGCTAGAATGAACTTTTTGGCATATCTCATTCAGTGGTTAGCAACATGATTAGAGACGTTTCAGCAAACGGTTTGTAACCAAAAGCTGAAGGAGGAAGAGTTGACTAACCAAGTGCAAAGGGTGGAAGAACAACTTCGAAAAGTGCAATAGGATGCTGAAGGATATCTAGCGGAGTTGAGGAAGAGGTAGAGGCTATGAGGCAAGTGCATGAACAATAGGATTATTTGATTGATCAGTTGAAGTCAGTGTGTGGTGAGGGAACAAATTCTAGAAGCAAAGATGCAGGATATTGCTCACCGGGATCAACTGATTATTAAACGTGATGAGCAATTGGCAGTTGCAACAAGGAGAGAAGCTGAAGCAACAAAAAAGGAGGCAGAGTTGAACGTTAGCTTGGTTGAATTCGAGCAGAAGTCAAATCATTATGGATTCTAGTGGGCTCGTTACCAAGCCTATGCAAAGTGGTTGAAGGGAGAGGTCGAAGCCTTGAAGTTATAGATCTAGGAGCTTGGAGGAGTACCTGTTCCTACGCCTCAACCTCAGAAGAGCCAAGTCAATGAGGACGTTGACCAATTTAGAGGGGAGGGCAGATGTAGGTGCTAGTTCTGATGTGCCACCTCAGCCAAAGAAATAGACAAGTTAATAAGTGCGCTAGAATTCAAGTACATGCACAATGTAATTTTGGTGTCATAGGTTTTGACATCATAAGTTTTGATATTCCAAAGTCTTGTAAATTGGAATAAAGTCATACATTGTAATGCATGTAATAATGAAGTTGAGTTAAATGCAAACGTAGGGTAGTTATCACCCAATTAGAGGTGAGGTGTCTAGGGTGATAGTTTTGTGTTAACTACCACCCCCAAGTTTAAATAGACCCTTTCATTCATTTGAGCAAGTACCATGTATCAACGCAAAAACACGTAAGAGAGAGTAGATACATTTGCACAAGCATTGTATTGTGTATGCAAGGAGACATTCTATAGGCGATTGTGTATGTAAGATAATGTGGTACGATCGTATAGGCTATTGTCAATACAATATCTACTCGTTCATTCATATTTTTGTTATTTCCATTGCGTGTTCTTTGTGTGTTTTGTTACTAATGATTGCTGCAGTAGAATAGATTCAGTTTGTTAGTTGTATTCTTTCCATGTTTGTCACATAGGACCGTATAGGAAGTTGCTTGGTCGTAGAGTGCATTGTCAAATGTCGTACAACGAAGTCATTGTTGTACAATGGAGAATTTAGACTGTGCAATGAATGTTAGCAGTTTGGAAAAGGGCAAACCATCCTATCCATAGATTGAGTTGTCTAGAGCTAAGATTGAAGCAGCCATAAGCAAGATATGATGCAAGCCATACAACCTCATCATTATAAACTTGATCATTAAATTTGTCAATTCAAATTGTTCCTCCAAGGGTGGAATACCACCACCATGCTACATTTGTTGCTAGTTGCATGAGCACCTCTTGGTGCCTTTCCTTACAACTAATTCTTCTTTGGTTTGTTTGATGAACCTTGCCACTTGGTTGAGGATGATGTTGGTATTGGATTCAAATTCAAAGTACCTCTTGGCACTTGTAACCTCAGTTTTAATAGTCTTTTAGGGATAGCACCTTTTCTATCTCTGAGGCCTGCCCTAAGTCAACCATTGCTCCTTTTAGTTTCACAATTTCATCTTGGAGCTCTGAGATGTTCTGATCTTTCTCTTGTTGGGCAACTTGCAATCGTTCCACCTATTTTTCCAGCAGTGACTTTCTATTCAAACTGCTTCTTCAACTGGTCTTTCCCCTGTGCAAGTCGTTGAGAAAGATCCTTGAGTTGTTGTTGAGGATTTAAAGTACTCAACTTGCTGTTGCAAATTAGCTCTTTCCGCGACGTCCATCTTGAAGGCTTCGTTTTCTTGTCGTTGTTGCAGCTTCTTTGCTTTTAGTTGGGCCACTGTTGCTTTTTGCATCATCGTGTCTTTCTCCACTTCCATTTGGCTAATTTGCATGGCCGCCCCAATGGAGAACTGGTTTGCGAGTTGGATCATTTGGGATTGTTTTGGTTAGATCCAACTTCGACACTCTGGCATTGAAGTTAGTAGGTGTAGTGGTGGGTTTAAAAGGGTTGTTGGGGTTTTCTTCTGTGATGAGGATCCTTCCACCACTAGATGCTAGTTGGGACCATATGACGACTAGTGGCTTGGAGGTTTTGCTCTTCAGTTGCTTATACTCTTTCCAGACTTGTCTCCTCTGCTTAGGGGGAGTCAAAGGTTTCTTAAACATTGATTGCCTCAAGGTCACCAATGATACTCCAAACGAATGCGTGGCTAGGTCCTGTGATTGTACTTGGTTTTGGGGTTGCTTTTGCAACCTCAGTCATAGGAGTAGGAGTGGGAGTGGGAGTGGGCGATTCTATTCCCTCAAGCAAGAGCTGCTTGGCTTGAAAGATGGGATGGTATGGTGGGTGGGGTGAGTTGGGTGGAAATGAGAGTGAATGGAGAAGTGGAAGTGGATGCCCCCGTCGCCTATTGAGGCAAGGTCTCAACTAGTGGAGAGGCTAGTTGAGAGGGTGAAGGGCTCACGGTGTAGGAGACTAGAGACTATGGTGTTGTGACTTTGATGCTGGGTGAGGGAAATGAAGTGATGGGTGTGGTGCCAGTGACATGGGATGTTGTGGGAGGTCGGGTGCCTCTAGGAGAGCCAATGGCCACACTTACTAATGGTGACGGATGTGCAAAAGAAAGAGAGGGAGAAGAAGTGCGAAGAGAAGAAACAAAAGGTGAGGAAGAAGCGGGAGCAGAAGAAAGGGAAAGTGAAGGAGTGGTGGAAGGCGCGATGGTTGTGGCTTTGACTATTGCCAACTTAGGAGTAGGTTCTCGCTATGGAAATTTTCCTTCCTCAAGTTGGGGTGGCCCTTATTCTTTAGTAGGTTGTTGGCCTACCTCCTACACTGTTACTTTCTCAAACATTAATCTATGTGGGTCTCCTTCCTATTTTTCATTCCTTTCTCTGACCGTCTCTTGTATTGTAGCGCTTACCATCATCAATGTTGTTGGTGTTTCAAATATTGTGATTGTTGATGTTGTGACGGAAGGTGGACTTGGTAGACTTCCTTTTGGGGATCCCTTTGCGCTTCTTTGCCTTTTAGGTCCTCTCCTATGCTTTCTATTCCAAACCGTTCAGAATTGCTTGTAGAAGGACTGCTGTGCATTGGCCTCTTTGTTGTTCTAGTTTCATATCTCATTTTTTGCCAAGGATTTTCCTTCTAGAGTATCCATGTTCCAAGGCTTCCAATGCATGATGGTTTAGCCTGCAGTTAGGATCAAAATCATCCTTGACCTTGGCATTCGCATAGAAGGCGAACCACTCTAGTGGATGAGCGTATCATTGTTGGATCTCATCTTTGTACCCTTTGAAGGGTTTACCTCCTCCACCCTGTATCTTGTTTCATGCACGTAGAATGTGTGCAAACCCATAGCTTTTGGTTATTATCAGAATTAGGCCTTAGGGTCATAGGACCAGATGTCACTTAGTTGTTGAAGCCCCATACTTTTTAGTTTCTTCACGATGACATGGTGGAACTCGTGCAACTTGGGGGTTAATTGCATCACTTGTTGTTTTAGAGGGTAGAAGGTGGCCTCCTTCTGACCCTAGAAGGACTTCAAGCCTATGTAGCCTAGCGACCTAACATATTCCAGGTTGATTAAGTAGTCAGGCACGTATGCAGGAAATTCAAAAGGCATGGCCAAGAAGCCGAAGAAATAGATGAAGGATTGGGACTTTCCCAAGTAAAGATATTCATTTGGCCATTCCTCTGACTTCAGCAGGTTTGGGTCTCTTGTGACAACCTGGGCATCTTCCCCTTAAGCTTCTCCATAATGGTTTTGTAGATTGCATCATAGAAGCAGTAAGAGGTCTTTCTTGCTTCTCAACAGGGCAAATCAGTGTAGTCCATCATCGGAAGTGGGTTATAATCTTGCCCTGTCTGGTTCAGCTGCAAGGAGGGGAACTGGTCTTTCTTTTGTTAAAGTATAAACCAGAGTAGGTAAGAAGTGTAAGTGAACTTTTCTTCTTTGAATTCCTTCAGTTTGTTCATCTGGTCGACTATATACTCGGCACAATTGATCATTTGAGAGTGCCTTGTGTACTCCACCACATGCAGGAGCACAACATTCTCCTCATAGACTTTGGCATCGGTTTTCTCTTCCAAAACTATCACAATCCTCAATCAGATCAGCTGGACATCATGGTTGAACCACTTTAACTCCAACAGGATGCTGAAGTCAAGAGCATTGTTTGGGTCCTTTAGATGACAGATTAAAAGATCCTGCCAATAGTGCTGGTTGAACCGGTAATAATAATCCTTCTGTGCCTTTGGATTGTAGGTGACCCACATGGCAATTATACTTTTTTACATGCCTAAACAACATTTATTTCTCAGTGTGGGGTTACTATAAGGTGCTGTCACAGTTCTGTATCTTTGTATCAAATTTTTTGATTCAAAGGCTTCGCTCTATGTGTCCTGTTAGAACCTCAACTGCATTCAAACATAAGCCTCTTGCTACTACTGTGCAGAACTGAAAACTCCACACATTCAAATTTTTGTATAGAATTGATCATTGCTATCTCCACCCTCCCAGCTGTTCTAACTTTAGGGCTGCAGCTGTCTACCACACCTCAGATACACAATCTTAAAGTCTGACCTTTGTCCTAGAGATCCCATCATTGGGCTTGGATATAAGGGTTGGACATTGAAAAATTTACAAGGCAAAGGAGAGAGAAGAGACTATGAAATAGAAGGGAGAATTATGTTACTCCTGGTGGTAAGCTTCAGAGCCGCAGTGCATTCATAGGCTTCTATCCATAAACTGAAATTTGAAATTGCCTTAAAAACTGTCAACTGCCTGATGACCAGTATGGTTGGTTGGTTGGTTGGGTGTGTGTGTGTGTGAGAGAGAGAGAGAGAGAGAGAGAGAGAGAGAGAGAGAGAGATGCGTCATATATTAATCATTGGAAGTTTCTTTCTTAAATAAGCAATGAGAGAAGTCGCCTGGCCTTTTACTCATGTTGTTGAAGAGTTAATATATTTATGTATCAATCTTACATGTGCTTCAAACAAAATTGAAATCTTGCACAAATAGTTTGACTTAATGCAGGCTTAGTGAAGAGGTTTCCTCCTGAAACATGGCTTGGCAATGCATCTTACAGAAGAACCGTGAGATCTTTGTTATCATCGAAGAGTCCCCAAGCAGCACTCCTGTCCTGGGGAGTGTGGAAGAAAATAAGATGGAACATTATACTGGGAAACAAGACCAGAATACTCAAGTTGACATACAACTCTAAAGCACATAATTGTTTCTTCCTTTCTACAAATAGGGCAATTAGAATTTGAAGACAGGCCTTTACTATCAAATTGTGATTAATAAGCCAGCCAAAAATGTTGTGTTCAAAGGGGGATACATCCAAATTTCCTATGAACAGCATTGCTAATCCTTTTCTGTTATGTGATACTCCAAAATTTGTTTAAAAACAAAGCAATTGCAAGAGCATATCTTAGTTGCTCATATAAGTCCCTGGCCTCATAGCAGAATATGTTTTTACTATTGAGCCATTTCCAATCCTTCCAATGGAAGTTGTATTCCTTGTGGTTGTAATTTGAAAAGGCATGTGCAACATATGATTTTGCAAAGATCTATGAGCGCTGCTTTATTTGAAGGATATATATTTTTTTTTCAGTTCTGTTAAGTTATTGCCATAAAAACCATTGTTGAAGGTCTTGATACAAAAGATTCCTCCAACGAAGAAGACCTTTTCTTGCTATTCTCCTGCAATAAGAGCCTCAAATTTCCTTGAGTGCAGAGATTCTGACGGGCGAGGAGAAAGATCCCAAGCATTCTGTGGACCTTCAAACTGCCAATATAGAGAGGTTGCAACTGATTGCCACACCTTCCACATTCTCTTTATGGGAGCTGATCCAGGCCAAATGATTGCTTAAGGGTTGCCAATAACATCACAAAGTCAAAAGGGCCCAATATAGAAGTCAATAGGACCTGTTACAGATTTTATATTATAGAAATGCTGGCATGAAAACAACAATCTGACGAAATGGTGGAAATTTGACTATGCCAAATCAGGTTAAGATGGTTAGAAGCAGTCAATTGCTCTTTCAAGATAAATAATTTGATCAAGTTCATATTGAAATGTTCTTCTGATATTAATCTCAATTCATCAAAATAATAAAACTGTAACTAGGTTCTGTACTTAATAATTTAGCATAAACTAATAGTATGGTATTTTGAATGTGAACTGAATTGCCACGGTGGAACTCCACAGATTTTTAAAGAACTTAATTGTTGAAAGCTCTCAACATATCATTTATGCAAGAAAACACATGAGTTCTTTAAGGGAAACTCAATAGTGTCATAGCCTTAGCAGAAATTGTCAAGATAAAATTGTTCCACAAAGCAAAAAGATTCACTGATTCATCTATTTAAAGCAAAAAATAAATGCATAATATGCCCTTGTTGTGCAGGTTTCCTGGGGTAAAATTGTGCTTTTGATTGGAGGGCAGATGGATCCACCTTCTGATCATGTCTCAGGTTGGTATATGCTGAGATTTACTGAACCACATTTTAAGCTGTTCAATTCTTTGGACTTAAGAATTTAATTATCTTTGTTCTGAGAGTCATATTGATTCTGTTTTTCGTGAGCTTTTCAGTGTGGGCATTTGATATGGAATCTGAAAGCTGGTCAACAATTGAAGCAAAAGGAGCCATCCCGGTATTCTCTCAAGCTTTCTTTTAACGTAGAATTGGTTACTGACTAGAGATCTTTCGTTCAAGATCAAACCAAACACACAGGGATCATTTGTTGAGAAACTAAAACTTTGCTGGCTTTTAGATTAGTATCTAGCAGTTAATGTGTTTGCTGGTGGTCAAACATACTAACTAATGATCAAACAGGCAGTGACTACTGGTTGCAATGGTCTTAGAAGACAGTAGAATTTTGATTGTTTTTATTTTCTGAAAAAATAAATTTTAGGTTACATTATAAATTTGCATTAGCAGATTATATGACAAAGAACAGGAAATGGCTACACCATGAAGGGGCTTATGTAAATCTTGACCCGTGTTTGTTTCTGCGGTTTACAAAGTAATTAAGTTCCACTAAGGTCAGAACTATTGTTTGGGATTCAGTAACAATGAGGATTTGTTATCAACTATGTTACTGCAAATATGATGGTTATATCCAAGTTCAAATGATGTGTGAAAGCTTGGATTTTGTTGTAGGTTGCACGTAATGGTCAAAGTGTGACTAAAGCAGGTTCCATTCTTCTCATGTTTGGTGGCGAAGATGTGAAGGGCAGAAAGCTGAAGGATCTGCACATGTTTGATTTAAAATCCCTCATGTGGCTTCCTCTACAAACAACGTGAGGATTCTCAACTTTGACCTTTGAATACTTAATTTTTGAGATTAATAAATAGGAGACAAATTTCTTGTTCTTGTCATCATTTTAGAATACTAATTCCTGTCAAAAGTTGACAAATCCTAATAATTGTGTAAACCAAATTTGTTTAAGGCATTTCCTATGTTCGCTTTTTGATATTACTTTGTATGTAATATTCTTATGAATGTGTTATGATTCTCAATTTGTAATAATATTCACAGGAGTGCTGGACCTTCTCCAAGATCCAAGCATGTAGCAACCTTGTATGATGATAGATATTTGCTGATTTATGGTGGAGCATCAAAATCCAAGGCCCTGAATGATTTGTTCTCACTAGATTTTGAAACAGTGCGTGACTGTAGTAAGAAATTGCTCTCTTTTCTATATGGAGTGTATTACCAACTGATAAGTAAGGAAATCTAGATTTTGTTATGCACCCACAAGTCCTGTTTGCAATGGGGCAAAAACTGTTTGGTCATAGCAAAGATTTAAATTAGTCATGTTATATCGTCATTATTTACATCGTTTTTGCTCTTTTATTTTCAATTGCAGATGAGATGGTCTAAAGTCAAGACTCGAGGATCAAGACCATCCCCTAGGGCAGGTTGTGGGGCAGTTCTATCTGGTGATAAATGGTACATAACAGGAGGGAAGGGACGAAAAAAAAGTATGTATCTGTTAGTATCCCATGTCCAGGAAAAAATGATACTTGCTGATGTTAAAAACTTTTTTATGTGTTGTTAGTAAAACAGAAGGTAACTACGATTGCCTGTTTGTGAATTTGAACAGACGCACACTATATATATAAGTTATGTAGAATTGAAATGGACTCTGATCAAAGAGGGAATTTTCTTTTGCAATTTACTGAAGGCCATAGTTTACAATGAGATGAAGATTTCAGTAAAGAAATCAGAAAGCACCATAATTGCTGATGCATGATTTGATAACTTGACTGCATGTGTTTATCAATTTTCTAGTGGTCATCACTGTCTTGAAATGTGTACCTAGGAGGAGGCTCACCAATCATTATATCCCCATTTCTTGATATATAAAGTAGATATTTAGCAAATGCTATTCAAATAAGTTATGTGGGGCCTTGGCTACTTATAAGTTTATGCTTATCAAAAATTTATTATTCCCTGAGATATATTTGTAAAGCTATGCTGCTCTAACTTTTGTACAGCTCTGTTTGAGTACGCATTCTTACTGATTGAAGTGGAGAATACTTTCCAGCGTACAAAAGTTTGAGTATGCCTTAACTTTTGTACACTGGAAAGTTCTGTTTGAGTATGCATTCTTCAGAAAAGGCACTAACTTCAGAACCACCATGGGGAAGTTTCCGTAGAGAATCAGAAAGTTACTTACAACATTATGCAAAATACTATTTGTAGAGTTTGATATAAACTCAGATCATAAAGAACAGATTCCAATCTTACACTTGTAATTGGATTTGAAGTCTTAGGTTTCAATGAAAAGTTAGGATTTCAGCAAAACCGCAAAAACCATTGTATTGTTTTATGTTAATAGTTTACTGACCAGTACCACACATATTAATCAGTTTACATTGTGGTCATCATTGTTTTGACTCCTGTATCTAAACATAGGCTCGGGAAATCTTATATCATTTTTTATGATGCACAAAAGAAGCTTTCTAGTCAATGCTAATCACATTAGTTCTGATATGCCTCTCTGTTATTTCTGTTGTACTGACTTAAAGCATACATTTACCAGAGTATATATAAACCCTAAGATTTAGTTACAAAACTCCTCAGTGTGCCTTGTTTATTCTCAGTGGGATTTAGTACTATATTCTTTAAACTTTGAAATTAAAGATTATGTTGTTTAATTGGCCTGATATATTTTTTGACATGAGTACTTAAACAGAATTCAACAAGGTGAATTCCAGTGGAATAGAGTTAAGATGCTTGATCCAAGAAAACAAAGAAAATATGTAGTACTCTGGAATTAGAGATTCACCTCCTGTAGGCTATACCAACTTTTGCCCCGGTTCATGGTCCTAGAGGTCCTATCTACTATTTCAACTCCAGCATGGAACTGTGGCAGTCCAATTTTCTTTTCCCCATGCTCTTCTGGTGGTAGAGTGACTACAGTCCACGATCAGACTTGGTCTTCATTGTGACTTCTCATGAAACTGTTGAGAAACTGCTTCCCACCTCTACATGTTATTCTTGAATCAGAGCTTATGGGCTGGAGGTTTATTAGGGGTCAAAACATTTTGGATGGTGCTTGACACAAATGATTGTTTGATCTCTTCCATTTGCTATTAAGGGTTGATGGAGGTAGTCAATAATTCATTGAACAGAGTGCAGCAAATTACACCTGCATGATGCAACTATCTATGCACTTACATAAAATAAAATTATAAAATGTGTACATGCTCATTCTCATCAATCACAAGCTTCTATATATTATATTACCAAATGTTTAATATACAATATCTCCTGTACCATATATAAGTGACAACACCTTTTCACAAGTGTCACAATTGTTGATAATCACTAGTTAGGTTTGCACCTGACTAAGGGATAATAGATAGAGTAAGATATGGTTGGGCCTCATATCTATCGTATCCCATTCACATTTTCTTGCAATGTAAGAATAAGAATTTTCCTATGGCCTTCCATGTCATTACTCTTATGTTGGATTTACCATGTGTGCAAAATTTTCTAGTAGCTGGATGGGGGTTGCTACATACCAAACCTAGCCTGTCGGCTAGGTTTTCCAAGTGAAAATAATTCATATTTATTAGGTTAGATTTTTTATTTGAAATCATCTATCTATCATCTTGCATTTATATTCTTCATCTGCGTTAGTCGCATTTGCCTTGAAGGCGAGCCCACCTTGAGTGGCAAGTCATTTACTTCATTATTGATTTAATTGCTATTATCGGCTTCTGCTGTGTATGTATTGGTTTCTAGATATCTACATTAAGTTTCTGAGCATTGGTGGATTATTATTGAAAGAGACGTTTGTTTCTTTCCAAGTGGTATCAGATTCGTCGATCTTGGCATAGACTTGTGGCAAATCCCTTCCTGTCCATTCGCAGCAATAGAAGAGTGCATCGTCAACAACGTATATTTTTTCAAATTACCAGGGACCCTAAACCATTAAGCGCACTTACCTATCAACTTGAGCGTCGTCTCAAGGTGATTAAATAAAATTGGATTCTCAAAAGAACGTATTGTGCGATGAAAATTCATACCCCTCCGACGAAATGACGCGAAGCAATTATAAGGAATAAGCATATAAGATTAGTCGAACAAATAAATTAAATAAGGCTCACCAAGCAGTTTTGAGCGCAAAAGGACTTTCGTTACGGGTATGTATTAAGAATTTTTTTAGTTGGTCATATTATACAAGCAAAAATTACTACATCCTGATCGTCGTATTAATCCTACTGGCCATTTATATTTGTTATCCATATGAACCCCCTCATTGTTGTTTTCTCTTCGTTGTCCAAAACCTCGTAGGAGATTACATCATTGTTTTCCAAGCTAGGTTCGTTGGGTTCTTAACAACGGACAACCTGATCATCTGTTCGTCGTCCTCTTGTAACGACATTCCATGTAACAGTGTTCACTGCATTAAGAAAATACCGACGTCAGCCAAATAAAATCGTTGGGCACATTCATTGATTAACAAATCTAAGGATTCGATTTTAATCACGTCCGTTATTATTCGCTAATCCGAAGGGTTCAAATAAACTATTCATCGTCTAATCAGAATCACCGGGTAGCCTGGATTAATCGCAATTTTACCAAGTTTAAAGTCATTTTTTTTCATCTTGGTTAACCTTTATCCCACACACAGCAGGAGGTTGACATACCATCATTTATATTTAGAACAACTCACCTAATATTTCGTGGCTTCGGCCACACCTATTAATCCGTTCCCGCGTGCGTCGATTAGTATTTGTTGTCTTCGGGTCAACAGTCGTCCGGTCCTCGCGTCCTTTGCCCTTGCGTTCCACATCGTCCTCCTTCCCAAGACTTCGCCCCGCATCTAGTCCTCGATTCCTCCAGTTAGGTGTCAGCTTCCGTTCGTGTCTTCGTGTCTTTCGCCTCGCTGTTTGTCCTCGTCTCGTTTGAGTCTTGGGTGTCGGTTCTATAGTGTCCGGTGTGCCCTCGGTGGTCCGCGTATCCGCTGTTTATTCGTCGTAGTGTCTAGTGCTAGCAGGGCCAGTGGTCATTAGGTCCGGTTCCTTTGGGGTCCAGTTCCAGTTTGTAAGTTCCAGCTGTCGTGTGAATTGTCTAAAAGTTGTCACAAATCCTCGAATAGTTGTCAAGAGTTGTCAAGAAATCATCGAACAGTTGCCAAGAAATCATCGAAAAGTTGTCAAGAAACTCATCGCAAAATTGTCAAAAATTCGTCGGAAAGTTGTCAAGAAATCGTCAAAAAGTGTAAAAGTTGTTCGAAAGTTGTTCTGACGTTCACAAGGGGGAGGGCCAAAAAATTCAAATCCGCGTCGCAGTTGGAGCGACAATTGAAGCGGACTACAAATTTTTGCCAAATTTAACAAAATCTAGCAGAAATTGGAACTCAAAAGCTTCTAAGCAGGAGATTTTGAAAGTGCTTGAACAAACAGTGGATCAAAGGTTCTAATGGTCGACTATCAAGCTCGGTGACTCCCAAAAACAACACAAGAAGAGCTCGTCGAAGCCCAGGTACAAAAAATTCTCCTTCTCCTTCTGGAATTGGTAGTTTTAATCCGAGTCATCCAACGGTCAACCCAATGGCATCCAATTCCTCTCTGGATTTCGCACATGAAAACGTCACCCAAGTAGAAAGTAATCATCCAGTGATCAATGATGAGGTGTTAAAAGAGTTAATATTAAATCTTCAGATGATGACTGCAAGCTTCAACGCATCTAGGAAACCGCCCCAACCAAATCCTTCTAGTTCCAATCATTGGAGTAGAGATGCCTACTATGATGACTATACACACCATAGAGGTCAAAATAGTCAATCCCTGAATCACAATGGTCACCAAAATATTGAGGATGGGGGTAATGACGAAAGTAGGGAGCAACAAAGAGGTTTTAACAGACCTTATCAAAATAATAACTAGAGACAAAGGAGTAACGAGGAACAAGATAGAAACAATGTTCACTCCCAACCAAGAGGTCCAACTGGAGTCAATTATCCACTCGTTGACATGCCTACCTTTGAAGGCCAGGATCTACGCGGGTGGATTGCAAAAATGGAAGGCATCTTAGAATTCTACAAATTCCAGGACGGGGACAATGTCCCTTTTACTGCAACCAAATTTGGCATTGAAGCTTACCAGTGGTTTACATGGTATAAACGTGATCCAGGGGTGCCTAGTTTCATTCATTGATGGGACACCTACTAGTTTTTGTTGGGTTGGACTCACTCAAAGCATGCATCATTCACAGTGTGCAAGTGGTGTGATGAGTGGTGCATGCCATAAAGCAACAAATTGCATCACAATGACTTCTTAGAGGAAGAGTTTGTATAGGAGGATCCAAGTGACAAGTATGAGGAACCTAGTAGTCCAAAGCAATTGCTACAACATAATAGATGCTTTGGTCCCATTAAACAATTGTTATCACTTCATCATGACCAAGTGAAAGAATTCTTTTTCAACATGGCTATTAAAGGAGCTGCTATTTTTGCATAGTTTTGGACAATCTTGAACAACTTGAATCCTTTTAGGGTCAACTTTAACTCTTGCTTTGGTGACACTATGGCCCAAATACTCCACTTTTGTCATTCCAAAAAAACACTTAGACCTCTTGGCATAAAGTTTATTCAGAGACAAAAGTTGTAGAGACTGATCCAAATGTATGAGATGCTCCTCCCGAGAGCAACTATAAATCAAAATATCATCAAAGAAAGCTAGAATAAATTTTCGGAAAAATGGCCAAAGACATGATTCATGAGGCTTTGAAATGTGGATGGTGCATTCGTTAGGCCAAATGGCATGACCAAAAATTCATAATGGCCCTCATGAGTTCAAAATGCTGTTTTGGGGATATCTTCCTCCTTGAGCCTTATCTGATGATAGCTTGAGCGAAGATCCAACTTGGAGAAAAACATTGCACCATGTAGCTCATCCAACAAGTCATCAACTCCTAGGATAGGAAATTTATCCTTAATGGTGAGCTTATTGAGCTCACAAAAATCTATATACAACTGCCATGACCCATATTTCTTTCTAACCAAGAGGACTAGAGAAGAGTAAGGACTGTTACTAGGCCAAATGACCCTTGCTTGTAGCAATTCTTGTACCAGTTTCTCAAATTCTGACTTAAAGGCATAGGGGTACCGATAAGGTTTGATGTTAGGTGGAACGCTACTAGGTACCAATGGTACTGCAGGATCATGGGAATGGTGGAGGTAATTTTGTCGGCTCCGCAAAATCTGCATCAAGCTTGGTTCGAATGAGTTGCAAATCTTCTTGTGGTTTGTCTTCTTTTGAAGTTTGTGGTTGAGTTGCAAATATTTGAGCTACTACCCTGCATGAAGATATTTTTAACAACTTCTCCATCCAGCTTGAACTGATAATTTGTGGAGATCTCGTTGGTGAACCACGGAGAGTGTAGGACTTACCATTTTGTGAGAATTGCATCCATAATTTTGCAAAGTTCCAGGCTATTGTTCCCAAGGTACCTAGCCATTGAGCTTCGAGCACAACATTACATCCTCCCAGTTAAAGATCAAACATATCATTTTTGAGTTCATAGTCCCATATCTTCAACTTAACATTGTGGCATTTTCCCTTACAAGGTAATGTTTCATCATTTGCGACCATAACCTTAAAGGAGTTGCAAGCATGTATGTAACAATTTGCTTGCTTGGCTACTTGGGGATGAATAAAATTATGCATATTGCTTGAATCAATGAGAATTGTAATACGTTGCCCTTTGAAGAATCTCACTACCTTCATTGTCTGAGGCGTTGAAATTCTTGCAAGTGCATGGATAATGATTTTTGGCTGTGGCTCTTCTTGTGTTTCACCCTCATCCTTAAGTTGTTCCTTTGGTGGTTCTACTTCTTCATCATGTTGTTCACTACTTACTGATTCCTCTACATCCAACAAAAATAACTTCTTTTGGGTGCATTTATGCCTTGGTGAATACTTCTCATCACAATTATAACATAAGCCTTGTGCTTGACGGGCATCCATTTCTTCCGTAGTCAAATTCTTGAATGGGGTAGACTTATTGCCAATATTTGGTGTGAACTTGGAAGGAAATATGGGTTTGGCCTGTGGAAATTTAGATGGTCTCTTTTGAGCTGCAAATTTTTCTTCTACTAATCTAGCCAATCTTATGGCTTGCATCATAGACTGTGTTTTGATCATTTGTACCTCAGCTTTGATATCATCTTTCAATTCACTGAGAAAACAACTCTGAAAAAATCTTGCATTCAACCCCTTTGTCCTATTAGCCAGTTTCTCAAATTGGGTCTGATATTCACAGATAGTAGAGGTTTGTTTTAATTTGGTCAAGGCTCTTATAAAGTCCTCTTACTCACTAGGGCCAAAATGAGTGAGTAATTAAGACTCAAAATCTTCCCAAGAGGGGTCCAGAGTCGTGTTCTATAACCATTGATACCATTGGAGGGCCTCAAATTCAAAGTTAAAAGATGCCATGGTGACCCACAAATATCGGGGTACATTATGAAGTTTGAAGAACTGATCTGCTTGACATAACCACCCATCAACGTCCTTTCCATTGAACTTAGGAAAGTCTAATTTACACATCTTAAACGGAGTATCTGTGTCAAAAAGAGAATGATAGCCTTCTTTCTCCTTATGGACTCCCTTCTCTTTATTGCTTGAATTGCCACCCGGTTTTTCAGTGTTAAGATGCTCAAACACCTTTGGGCCTTCTCCTAATCTGTCTTCAACCTCTAGGAATTTTTCTTGAAATTCAGCTTTGGATCTAAGCTAGTCACTTCTCATAATCGATACTTCTTCCCTCAATTGTTTAAATTCATTTGTAAGGTTAGCAAGTGTGATACTCATTTGCTCCATTAAGTTGCTCTGGTCTAACTCCTTTTGGTGTCCTCTAGTTCTTCCAGCTATTTATGTATGATTTGAACCACTCCCACCAACTTACTAAAAATAGAAGTGTTGTTCCAGGAATTACTATTTTTAGTAATGGATAAAAAAAAGTGTTTGGGTGCTATATATCAAAATGATCAGCTCAAAAAGACAAATATAATGGACTAGGTCTCACAATGCTGATTTTTGACATTGAGAAAAACTTCATGAAGGCTATATACCAAAATGATCAGCTCAATGAGATGATCACAATGGGCTATATCCCACAACATTGTATTTTGACACCCCAGACTTATTTTTTTCTTTTCTAGGGGAGTGTTGTCGGTTTTTCTCTTGGAGTTTTCGTTCACTCATAAAATTGACTTTTGTCTAACAACCCCTTACTAGACTCTGCACTATTTGTTATTGACTTTGTTCTATCTGACACTATTCTGTCAGGTGTACTACCCGTAGGCCCTCTGTTATATTGTAGTGACAAACGATAGTGCTTAGACCAATATTTCAGGCCACTACTCAAGGAGCATTCCACACATACCCTTGAGCACATTACTTGCCTCATTGATAGTACGGGAGGGTGATCTTGCAACAACCCTTCGAGATAGAGATTGATACCTAAAGGTATGCACTTTGCACCATTCTTTCTCGGCATGGGCATCCTATTGCTTACCACAATGAAACATTCAATGATGTATGAAAATATCATGCATATGATAGAGAACTTTACACTGTTGTTCAAGTATGCCATCAGTAGAAACACTACAGCTTGGGCAAGGAGACAATCATACACACAGGCCACAAGCCAACGCAATTGGTAGAGATTGAGTAAGTTGCAAAATGACTGCCACTAGAAGTGGTCTATAATCCTACAACAATTCCATATGAACATCAAGCATAGAAAAGGAGGTGCCAACCAAGCTGTACAATGGGGGTGGTTAATTGCATGAGAGTGCCACTTTGTGGGATGTACAATGTCAAGCGTTCTTGCACATGGGACAAGAACCTACCCTGTGTTCAACATTGCTATAACAGTGCTCTTCATAGCTCTATAGGTGACAACCCATTTCAGGTGTGTCTTGGGTTCTAACCAGCATTGCCAATCAACCTCGTTCTCCATTCATAGGTGACGGGAGACACCCCCTATGCCTAGAAGAGCTTGACAAAGAGAGCAGATTTGTTGAATAAACTGAGCAGATCTAATACTAAGTACATGACATTTTTTAGCAGATAAATTTGAAGTACAAAGAGCTCCATGACAAGATTGGGTGCTACATCAGTATTAAGTGAGATGAAAAGTTTGGTTTCATCTTCAGAAAGAGTGACTTCAAGATTTGCATCAGAAGATCAGATCGCTTCGCTATGGATTTTACACCTTTATCAAACAAGCAGGAGACAGTGCCCTGGAGCTAAGTCTACTTTCATCCTTGGGCCTTGGGCCTTCATATAGTTCTCAATGCAGAACTTCTTTGCTCGTACTTTCCACCTTTGCTAGACACCTCAGATGTGGGAAAGCAACTCTAGCTTTCACTTAAGTTAGATTGAGAAGACGTTTTCTCACCTGGTTCAAAGTCTTCAAGCAATGGGTACCATTGTTTTCCAAGGGGGATGATTGATTTAAATAAGATCCAGGAAGCACCTGGAGCCAACCGCTAGAGCCTTCTGCCAGCTTCCATACCTGGCACCAACCCTTCTGATTTAAATGTGATGTTGTTCTTAAACAAGCTATTTATTTCCAGTGGCATATTCCTATGATGGAATTTCGTTCCACATTAATACCTCCTCTCTCCTCCTTCTCAGCTTGATGCCAGCACTCTGTAGATCTGTGCCATTGCCTGTGCCTTAAGCACCTGATGCCAAGAATGTCATTAACAGGCATCAAACCTTGGGCCTCAATCAGAGCAGTGGGTTGTAAATAAAAGTAGCCTCAATACTTTGGCACCAATCAGAATATGAACCATTAGCAGTGTTGTAATTGTTGTCCTTCTTGTAACCACTGGAAGATGAACTGTTTCGTTTTCTCCAACACCTCTTCACATTCCACTTGTATATAAGCAACTCCTATGCATGTTGCTTAATTAGTTAGAGGCAGAGTGGTACAGACATAGGCATAGGAGGCCATATCCTGCAGAGATACCTGTACGTCTCACACTTCTCTACAGAGATAATAGTACAACATTCTATCATTAATATATAATATTTATTGCAACATGTCTTTCAGTTCGCATTATTTTGTTCACTAATGTTTTAATGACTATATCATGTTAGTGTGGGAGCATTCCAGTTATGAATAAATAGATAGAATGCATCACAATTTGATACAATTCCATTATCTACAGATAAAGATGCACATTAGGAAGAACTCACGGATACATATAAGTACACAACCCATGTATCCTTCATGTTCTAATCCTTTGCAATATATCATGGACTGGCCGAGCATACAACATAGAGACCACACATCTTCATATCAACAACCAAACAAATCCAAATCAATATTGCATATCCCTATGATGGTATTTCATTTTGTATTAGTATGTGAAGCTTTATACTCTTAACCAAGAATGACATCTGATGTAATAAAACAGGTAATTTTAAGTGTGGTCTCTACCTCATTGTAATTTTGCATTTTGTCTATTTGTACTTCTACCTATATTTGAAACTATTGGCTTCCAAATTTCTTGGTTAGAAGAGGGACTGTTTTTGAAGTGATGCTTCATACTAAAATTCTAATGGCTTGAAAGCATATTCAGTCTTGTGCTTTAAGATGCAAAGGGATAATACATGTTTGAGTATTGTATAATCAATGTGCAACGATGAAGCATCATTTCTTGCCTGCTTATCTCAGATGGACATCTTTATTAACTTACACATTCTTGAGATCTTTAGTTCAAGAGAATGTAAATTGTTTTATGACGAGATATCTTGTCTGTTAGCAGGGTGCTTGGACACATTGGTGTTTGATGTTTCAACAATGACATGGTCCAATCTGCTAACATCAGCATCCAACTCTGTTCTTAGCAAACAAGTAAGCCAGTTTACAATATTGCGATCTTTCTTTAATTTTTAAAAATTAACTAGGTTGTTAGAAGCATCCATGATGTATTTCATTTAGTTCTGCATCAATTGAAACAGACAAAAGTTCTTGTTCTTTTTCTTGAAGAAAAGTAATGCATCCCCAGGTTTTGAAAATTAAAATACATGCCTATAAACTAATTAAAGGAGTACAAATGCCTCAAACAACTGTTAAATCTTAGGGAGCGAAAAGCATATGTGGTCCGTTCAACTTTTTCTGCATCAAGACCGATAGAATTGGTCTTTTGATTGCAGCCAAGCTAGTCATTTCACTTGGAGATATGGTCATTATGCCACACAATGGGCAACAAAAAGTAGTAGTTGCCCACTATCAAAACACATGCTATATGAAAATTAAAATATTCATTGCCAGATTAAATTTGATTAATGTTCAAAGTGACCAAAGAAAGGTGAAGTGTAAAGGAAGGCGACAAAAGAAAAAATGTGAAGCAGGATATTTGTATTGCACTCCTCTCTGGTATGTAGTTTCCTTGTGTATCTAATATATTTTCATATAACAGAAACTAAAATCATTTTTAATGTGCCTTGATGGCTATAGCTTACAATTTTGCTTAGTGAAGCTTTATTTTACATATATTATCCTTAGCTTCTTGAAATTGTTTCAACATAGGACTTTCCTCTAGTACGTACGAGGTCACAAGAAGTATATACATATACATGTTCACATTCAATATGGGGAATAAAGTGCTAATATAAACTATTTGTTGCAGTTGGTATATGGAAAAACAAATCGACAGAATGAAAACATACACAATGAATTATTATGGTCATGTAAACTTCAATAAAATTAGAGAAATGAAAAGAATTTTTATTTGTTAGAAAGAAGAGGGAATGCTGATGTGCATACAGTGAACTGAGAAAATGTGTTTGATAAATTAAAAAGGTTACAGATTATGTATCATTATGCCACCAAAAATTGGCATCTTACGTGATAGATAGCTTATATGCATGCAATGATGAACCGTACAAATTTGACAAATGTATATACCCCTTGAAGGTCATCCCTTATATCATCATTCCATGATGTCTTCCATTCTAAGGAATTCAAATGATTTAAATTTTGATGTTTAGAGCTTTATTAAAGAAAGAAGGATGACTTACAAATGTGGATATTCCAGTGGAATTTGCTGTAAACCTGCTGTTTTTCACGGTTACTGTATTCTGATTATGCAAGTTTCATATTCATAAGTTTCCCTTTATTTGTTATTGAAAAGATAAATAGATGAAGGTTAACTTGTATATTTGATATGTGGATAGTTGATGATTCTTAATACATATCGATATTTGAAATTCAGATTCTCTTCATGTAATTTTCATATTGGGACAAGTTCTTCTAAAGGAGTAAGTAGCCTAGCCTTAGTAGATGTCTTTGTGTTGGAAGATGATAACTCTTGCATTGTAAAATTCTTGGGCAACTTTAGATCTTATACTTAATTGCCATAGATGAAAGTTTCCAGGTAATGCGTGGGATATATTTTTGCTTTGACTTATGTATGATGTTTTCATAAAAATTTCCTAAATGTTATAGACCCATTTCTTTGATGTGTTATGGGAAACTAAGCCTTGTTTCCAGTCATCTATTTGATGTATGCTTATAGGAATATTATGGAATACAATGGGAAGAAAGGATATGTACTCTATGCAGCACAGGGGCAGTAGAGACAGAGGAACACTTCATCTATAAATGCCCGAATTTTTCATTGCAGGCTGTAAATTTTGGCCTTGTGGGCACAAAGTCCATGCTTGAGGAATGCAAAAGTGTTTTGTACTTTGAATACAAGTGTGTCCTGTATAAACAAAAATGTGTTGCTGCTTTACATCATGATTACATTCAGAAGACTTATGAGACATGCTGAATAAACTTTTTTTCACCTGAAGAGTGTTCATTTATGGTGCCTAAGTTCATTCTCTTGAGTTTTACTTTTCTCCTTCATTCCTTTGTTTATCTGAATGCTGGTTGGAGTTTTCTTCTTTCTTCCCTTGAATGGCTAAACTTTATTCTATGGCTACACTTTTTTTTTTTTTGAACAGTTGTATTTAGTACCCACTTCTTTTCTCTTGAGGCCTCTGTTGTAGACGCCTCTTTTTCCCTTTGTTTATTTGTCTGTCTCCATGTCTTAGTTTGCAACACTGGCTTCTAATCTATGATTTTGGAAGCTAATGTGAGGGTTGGTGTGAGTTTGTTATCACTGAGTTGTTTGGATTCTCTTTCTTTCTTGCAGAATAGACATTCTTTAATTGAGAGGGAGAACAGCAAAAGGAAACGAGCAGATTTATGTTGAGATATGTTTTCATTGTTGAGGATCTCTTCCAGAGACTAAACATATATAAGGGCACATGCAAATACCTATACCTCATTGCAGTAGATTCCGTGAGCGGCCTCTTCTAAGTCAAGAATAACGTATATTTACCATTTTTTCATGCCTCAGAAAGATACAAACTTCCTCCCATGTGTCTCCGATTTTTTTCCATATCATTTCTAAACATCCTTTTCCAGGAACATTTTCTCCAAAAAAAAAATAAACAAAACAAAACAAAAGAAGAAGAGAAGAACAGAGGATAACGTAAAGTTTTTTGAGGCGCTTTGGAACCTTATGTATTTTTACATCATCAAAGAAATATGCGTTAAATTCTCCAAGTTGGCATTGATTTTGTTATGTAGTGCATACTTTTTTCTGTAGCCAGCGATGAATTTTGACTCAGGGGTTTTGCATGATGAGCTTGACCATCCACTCAAATTCTCCTTCAACTATATTTGATGTCTTTATGACCATCCTCTTGAGGGGAAGGGCAAGCCAGTGATTTAGGTTGGAGCCCTTTGTTGCTTTATAGCTGATTGTTTGAAGCATCTTTTTTTCTTCCATATTTTTGATTTTTCCCTTCTTGGGCTATTTCTTGTCGTTAATGCAATTGCAGTCCCAAGCATCTAATTTCTTCTTTTAAAACCCCTTGCAAGCCAGTTGCTTTGGAAACGTTGATATTTACCTCATTGATACTTGCTCTTGAAAGTCTTATTAGCAACGAAATTGAGATCTCCAACAGAAATACCATTGAGCCTCTATTTTAAGCTTCAATCTCTACTATAAACAGTTTATCTGCCTGTGCCCTTATTTCATAAAGGTCCACTTGTGTGGTCTGCTTCTCAATAGGAGATTCTAGAACAATCTTCACAATATTGTGATCCATGTTTAGTGCCATGATAAGGAAGGGGCATTTTTGCCCCAAATCTGAGTGTACCCTTCAACAAGAACAATATGCAGATCCAATTAGAGCTGAAAGACCACTTAGTAATGACCGGAAACAGATTGAGAGTGACAATGAGTCAAGAAAGAGAAATGTTTTTCAGATAAGATAATTCTATTAATGTCCACAGATGGCCATAGTAGGCCAATGGGACTCATTGAAAGGAACTGTTACAAATAACAATGCATTGTAGTTACCACAAAGTACTATGAAAATAAGCTAAACCAGAGTAAAGGTTCTAGAGTAAATTACTCTAAAGTGGAAGAACTGTATGGCATAAAATTGCAGCCTAGAGGGTTACCCAAAATGGATAAACCAAAACATTCTAAAAGAAATGATAAAGAGAGTTTTAGAGGTTGAGGTACAACAGAGAGAAAGGAGCTCCAATGGATTCAAGTGCCAATATTAATCTGTAGTGGGATGTAAAGTAGAAGCATAGTCGTTGTCGTCACCAACTATCCCAAAAGGACCAACACAGGATCTAATGATGCTCCCAGGAGAATGGCCAGGACTAAGAGGGCCTGGTTGGATAATCCTGGGAGGACATGGAGTTTGATCCCTCAAGACTCTTCTAGCATCCATGGCTGTGGAACCAATAGAAGAGGACAAGAAACTAGTAAGCTGTACCTGTCTACAACTCCTTGGTATGTGAGGGGTGGCCAAAACCTAATGCTGAAGAACTGCAGTCTTGTTCTGTTGTAGACAAGAAGAAAGAACTGAAGCCCTAGTACCTGCTCTTGTATGCAGAACAAGGGCTCATGGATCGGTCATTAATATTTTGGATAGTTGTGGCTGCCAATGACCGCTTATTACTCTCGACCGCAGAGATAGGGTGAAAGAATGAAGTGATTAGTTGAGTAGTAGTCTGTCTTCCCTGTAATAACCAACGCAAGAGTCATAGCCTCCCTGAGGTAAAGAGTTAAGCATCTTTGGTCAGGATAACCGAAATATGTGGCAAGTGATCCACCTGAGTCTAAAATTTAAGAACAAAATAGTCTAATGTGGCTCAGAGGTGAATCCAGCTACGAAATAAATATTATGTAGGACTGAAATTATTCTCAGACAGACCAAAGGGACATCCAGAGCAAAGAGGTGAATCCAGCTAAGAAATCAATATTATGCAGGACTGAAATTATTCTCAGACAGACCAAAGGGACATCCAGAGCAAAGAGGTGAATCCAGCTAAGAAAACAATATTATGCAGGACTGAAATTATTCTCAGACAGACTAAAGGGACAGTCAGAGCAAATTCCTGACAGTTGCAGATTAGAAGTGAACTAACAGTCTTCAAATCTGGGGCCAAGTAAAATGCAGATTCAGAAAGGAATAGATGTCACCCACTGAACTCTGCAGATTTTATTTAAGATCAAGTTCAAAACCATCCACGTATTCTCAGATGCGTCAGATCTTCATAAACTTGTTAGATCTGTCTCAGATTCGTCTCTGATCTGGCAGATCTGTATTAGATTTGGCAGATCCTTCACAAAGATATCTCAGATATGTCTAATATCCATCTAAGAATTGGCCAATCAGTTTCAGATTTTTCAGATCCGTCTCAAATTTGTCTCATATTCAACTCAAATTTGGTAGATTAATATCAGATTGTGTCGGATGTTTCTTCAAGTTGGCAGATCCATGTCTAGATATCAATACTTTCACACCAAGAAAACTTTCAAAACTACATTTTAAGAAGCAGGAAATATATTTTTGCATTAATGAGCTTATGATAAGAAAACATTGCTTTTATGATTCATAGAGGTTGCCCTATGTTTTTTTCTTCTAAGGGGTTCTAAAATATGGTCAATTATTAAAAGTGGTAAACTCTGTTGTATACTTGATCATTGAAAGCATTCTTTAGAGAAAAGAATCCTAGAAGGAAACAATTGTGTACCAATTATAATGATCTGGATTGCTTTACTGATTTCTGTATATCTAGACTGCATTTGCATTAAGGGAATTTTAAGAGAAGGCCTTGATTACATGGTAGTCAGACCTGTTCTAGCATCTGGCTTTCTGCAGCCTGCATGCTTTACTGAACAAAATAAAACACAGAATTTAATGCAAAAATGGTGAAGCAGGTTGACAAATTGCTGTTTATCTTTTCACCGTTTTCATTCTTTATTAAGTGGTCACCTACTTTATGCCTTCATAAACCACAGATTCAAAAGCGTTTGATTTTGACTAATATAGAACCATACAAACCTGGGTTTGATACTTTATTTAGTGACTGCTGAATATGTATCCCAAATGGTGATGATGTTTTTTTTAGGTCTTTAATTCCTGTTTGCTGGGTCCTTCAAGGCCTTTCTTTCTTGGTGGTGAATTTTTTTGGACTCTTTGGCCTTGCTTTGTTTTTGCTCCCATCCTTATAGCCTTTTCTGGGCACTGCAGTCCCTTTATTCAGAGCTTTGTGTCAACTGCTTAAAGATGACACCGTAGTTGATGCTTTGATTGATCACCTCCATTCTCCAAATGTAAATTAGCCTATTGGAAAAAAAATGGTCCAATTCTCTTGGGGTGCCATGAAATGTGCTTGAGATCTAGGAAAAGAGACAAGATGTTCGTTTTACCTTATTCTTTGTCCACAATACTGATGGAAAAGCACGATGCTGAACAATTTTCATTAATCAAATAAACATATTTATACAATACAATTGACCAATAATAGACTTAACAAACAGTTCAAATATAAATTTTTGTTCCAATCAATTTGACTCTTACCTACAACTACTTCACTACTAACTTGACTTGCTAACAACTCACAAGACTCCTATGTGAGTGGTTCTACTTCTAACCACTCAATAATATTTATCACATCCTATGATGTAATAAATCCTAACATTCCCCCCTTATTACATCATGATCCAAACATGGATAGGGATACTAACAATAGTACAAATAACCATATGATGAATTAGGACACTCAATAGTTCATCAATTACACTTAGAGTACGAATAAGTACGCTTAGAGTACGAATAGGGACACACTCAACTGTTTGCAACAAGCAATAGTAGGAATGGCCTCACTATGCTTCTTCAATGGGAATGGCCTCACTATGCTTCTTCAATGGGAATGGCCTTACTGGACTCTTAACCAAGGACAGGGACAAACTCTTCTATCCATGGTCATACAACATAATTGGATAGGGACACACACTCTATCCAACATCATAGTTGCAAACAGGGATATGTTGGTTACGAATCTGCCATTAGGAAAGGATTTAGTGGAATGCGCCCCAGATTCGCCCACCAGATTGAAAGGCCGGAAGGAAGGAATGCCTTCCGTGCCAATCTCCGGAGAAGGCCGGCTTCCTATGGGTTTTCTCAAGTGTTTTAAGCTAAGAGTGCAGGAAAGAGATTAAAATGCGAAAAGAGATTGAAATGTGATTTGAGTTGGGTGGGGGAGATAAGCAGCACGGCAACGATCAATCACCACTACTAACAGCAATTAAATACAGAACACACTACAAAAACTACAACTGTCATACATCCTATGTATCCTCTATCTATGCATTCCGAGGAATACTTAATCATCAAATACCGGAATCCAGAATTCAGAATAACGATAAGCAATGAAATAAGCAACATGAGGCAGAAATGCTAAGTAAAGGCAGCATAAAGAATGATAACAACAAATAGAGCCAAGTGTGTGTCTTGCATTCAGAAGCAAACGTATAGCTACAATGGTTCCCTAGCAGGATATCCCCCTTCCACCCCTTTACAATGATGTGGTGCGGCTATTTATAGCGCAATTTCCCCCAATTACAATCCTGGGCACAAAATCCCGAGCCGACAAAGGCGGACAAAAGCGGCGAAAGAGGCTGCGATGTTGACTCCTGCAGACAGGGACCGCATGCGGCAAAAGGTCCACCTGAAAGCTTGGCAGCTACGTGGCAGTGCGGTTGATGAAACTTCGAGTCAGCATGAATGCGGGTAGCTGCGGTAGATGGAACTTTGCGTCAGCATAAATGGAGGTAGCTGGAGTAGGTAATTTGGCCCATGCTTGTCCTTTTTCCCATCACATCTCGGCTCGGATCCCGAGGCTGGACACTTGTCAACTTCTGATGAGGGGCGCATCTGCCTTGGAAGGCAGTCTCTCTTTTGTGTCCTACTTCGCTTGGAATCGGAGCGCAATTGGATAGCGCAAGTGGGGAACAACGCAGTTGGGGAGGCCTCCGTGCCTTAGATAGTTTTTGGGCTGCTTGAAAGATATTGCCCAACTGCGCACAAGCTAGAGGGCGCAGCCCGACTTCGCTGCGAAGTCGGGTTGCGCACTCCGACACTTAGTCAATTTGGCCGCTGTTCAGACTGCGCACAGGAATCAGGGCGCAGCCCGACTTCGCTAAAGTCGGGTTGCGCTCTGACACTTAGCTGATTTTCTGGATATTGCTTCCCAAGTGCGCACAGGAAGAAGAGCGCACCCCGACTTCGTTGCGAAGTCGGGTTGCGCTCCCATACTTAGCCAAATTCTGCTCATTTTCTGTCTTCTTCCGCACTTCGCATTCCCGAGTGCGCTCGAACTTAAGGGCGCACCCCGACTTCGCTGCGAAGTCGGGTTGCGCTCTTAGACTTAGAATTTTTCAGGGAATGTTTGCTCTGTTTTGGCCGAAGAAAGAACAAGGGGAAAAGGGAGGAATGCAACCGATAAAAGGGGAGAAAGGGAACAGTGGAGAAAGGGAAAGGAGATGGAGGGAAGGGAGAGCAACATACTTACAAAATTTGAAAACATGGCACCCCGTGCAAAATGTGGCAACATTCCTGGCGGCTCGCGGGGTGTCGAGCTCGCCTCGACGCAAAGAACCAGGCCTTCATCCTTTGGGCGCAGAGGAACTCCCTTCCCCTGCTTTCCGCTGCTCTGACGGCTTCTTCTTGGGCAACTGCTCCTCTTCAGATCCGCTTTCGGCAGTTGCTTCTTCTGTTTCTCCTCCTCTTTCTGAGTCTGAATGGTCGCCACTGTCACCCTCCCGCTCGCGGACATGATTGTATGCGGCTTTGGCTTGGTCCCAGGTTGCTGCCTGAAATGGCCCTAAGTCGCTGACATCTTTCAGCGTTGCTCTGAATGCTGCAACCGCATGCGCGTCGATGGTGTTGTATCTCTCTCCCAACTCCTTAAGGGAGGTGTTGATCTTGCAATATCTCGACACCATCTGGGTGACCTGAGCTTCCTGGACTGGCTCGGCCCAGCTGTCAATTTCTGACGTGTCTGCCTCAAAAGACAGCCAATTCATCTTCACCTGCTCAAGGGTCAGAAACTCTCCATCCTTGATGAAGCTCGGGCAACCGTGCTCAGAAAGAGCGTTGAAGGGGGCCAGGCAAATGTTCATTTCGTGGTCTAATGCGTCCAGCATTTTCCTGGCGGCCCTTATTTTCTCTGTTTTTTCAAAATAATTGTGCAAGGTTACCCTTGCATCTGCCCATTCTAAGGCAATTCGGGACATTGGGGGAAATCGGAGGCCTTTGCGCTCGTACTCCTCAAGTTTTAATGCCAAGTCCAGCCACTGCTTCGCTTGGTGTTCGGCCTCCTCTACCACAGGCTTTCCCTGGGCAGATACTTCTTGGATCCTGGACGCGAAATCCAGGACGGATATGGACCTGACAACGTTGGCCCTGCATCCCTGCAGCAAACCAGCCCGCATCGTTTTGACCTTATTCTTCGAAAAGGCCGCCGTCTGGGATGTTTTCTCCTCGAGCTGAGATTTAGCCTGCCTTAACGAATCCTGGAGCTGAGAGACCTGCTCCAGCGCTGCCCTTTTCTCCTCTGACAGCTGTTCGGCTGTCTGTCTTTGCGCTGTAGCCTCCTGCTGAGAGGCGGCGAGCTGGGCTTTCAGGTCATTGATTTCCTGCTGTGCAGACTCCAGCTGCGCGGTGGCCCTAGCCAGATCTTCCTCCAGCTGCCTTGAGTTATTTTGCAGCCGAAACAGCGTCTCCTGACTTTCGAGTCGCTTGACAAGGAGATTATGGGTTCTGCGACGAATACCGTTGATTTCGTATTCCTCGTTTATATCGTCAAAGCTCTTCTCCTTGACTTGGTGTTCATAGTCTGCCTCGGTCATTTCTCGGAGAGGCTTCTTCACTTTCGGAATCAACTTCTCAGTTCTCAGCACTCTCCTGTCCAAGTCGTACTTGGTGCGCTTCACCGGGGCAGCTATCTCCTCGGCTCTTCTCCGTTTGACGCCCTGAAGGAAAGAGGCGGAACACCCTACGGCCTTTGCTGCCAGAGGCTGATCATCTGTGATCTGCAGCTGTTCTCCCATGAAGTCAAGGTCTTCCAGCATCGGATCTTGCTGCGGCATTTTTCCTGCAAACAGCGAAGCAGGAGGTATTCCAGAAGTCGTGGTCGCTTTTAAGGGCGACCGGGTCCTAGGGGAAGCGAGCGGCTGAGTGGAAGGTGTAGGCGGGGTTTTGAACAATGGAGGTGAGCGGCGCGGCGATGTAGGCACAGCTTCGGCACTGGCCGCGGGCGAGGGGTCTAGGGTTTGACTGAGGGACTGGAAAGCGTTTGGGTCCTGGGCGAACTGGTCGAAGGAATGGGGGCTATGGGAGGGTTGGGTGGTCTGAGACGAAGAGGATGCAACTATGGCTTGCCCTGATACAATGGGGGACGGCGTTATGGCAGGGCCGACTGGGATTTGGGGGAGCGGGGAAGTGGACGTACCTGCGGGCTCCGCCTGAGCCGCTGTTTGAAGGACGCCTGCAGCCCAAGTTTCTGCTTCTGTCTCAGGGCTGTCTAACGAGACGATTTCCGGCGCGGCTGTCCCTGTCCGTGCTGCGGCCGGTTGCTGTGCAGACTCCTTAGGCCGCTTGGCCTTTTCGCTCCTCTTCCTCTTCTTTTCTTCTGGCGCTGCAGCTGGTTCAAAGGAGGGAGAGGAGGTTGGGGCGGCAGGCTGCGATGTTCCCACGGTAAACTTGTACCTGGGTCTAGACGGGAGGATGCTTGCCGCGGCCGTTCTACTAGCTGGCTGTTCTGGCGCCTTTTCCTCTTGGGGGGCCACCTCAGGAGTTGACTTTTCTGGCTCTTGTGCCCTTTCAGGTAAGGCTTCAGGAGCTGGAGGCAACATTGGGCCCACTTGGCTGCTTGTTGGTGTCGCGCTGGAAGTCCCTGGAGTAGGCAATTGTTGGGACGGGGACCTCCTTCTATATCTTTTTCTGGCGCCTCGGGGAACGCAATCTCGAAATGCGAAAGGCCGCCATGTGTCAGCGTATTGATCATATAAGGCCGAAAACTCATCATCAACGGCCAACGTCTTCCGGTTAGACTTATCGTGTTGCGTGCGGCACCTCATCTTCCAACATTCAATGATTTTGTCCTTTTGCCAGTTGAGGGGCGCCACCTTGGAGAGGAATTTCTTGAAGCCCGTTGAGTCTAACCGGTGATCCGGGTTTCGCTCTGGATCATACGCCACTTCTTCGCAGTAAAAATCATGCCATGGCGGCCATGATTGCATCCGCTCAATGTGCCATTCCAGGTCTGCGCTTGTTCTGTTGCACCTTTCTTGCATGATCTCCGCTCGGGGGCAGATATGCACAAACTTTCCCCTGACCCCAATCGGGTCATACTTCCAGCGCTGAGGTAGCTGTATCAGGCCCATGTCGATGAGCTCTCGTTCGAGGTAGACATGCTGTCCAATCTCGCGTACTTGGATGTTCGCCCAGGTAATAGGATATTGGAAAATATGGCCTCTCTTCTTTCCCTGGCCGAATTCCTCCTCGACATAGTCCATCTGGCGTGATAGCTCCATTCCGAACTGATGGTCAGTGCAGAAATAGGGCAGCAAGAACGGCTTCCCCTTGAATCCGTAGATTCTGACTACAATGCCCTGCGTCAGCCGGAAGGTGTCCCCGCACTTGTACTTCCTCAGATAGCTCGTCATGGCCTCTAGCGGGCGGGATGCCTCACCGTTGAACAGCGCTAGGGTCATACCTAGAAATTTGAAGTTGAACTCATAGTATGACCCTTTCCTGTACAGGGCTTCAGTCCATTCGTACACAGGCAGCGACTCTCCTTTTTCATTCACCTTCTTCAAGTCAGGAACTTTAATCCGGTAGTGCGTGTGGTACAGGCACAACCATGTGAGGAACGAGCAGAGCCGGAATTCCGTTGTCTGCTTGCTGCAACCTGACCAAGTTCGAATGTATGGCGTACGCCAGCCAATCTGCCCAGTCAAAGAAAATAGGGCGCCTCCCGCTCCTTTGCGCCGTGGAGTCGTAAAACTCCCCATGCAGGATGCATTCTGCTAGCGCCAGCTGGTACGGGCGTACCACTCTGTCGGAATCGCAGCCGAGTACCCATGCCAGGATGATGTATATGTACTTGTTTTCGAACCTGTCCAGGGGTATAGGGCCTGTCGGCCACTGTCCGGCTGGTAGCGGAGTCTTCAGCTCTGAGTCGAGGAATTCTCTCATCCTCTTGGTCTGGGTGAATCTGCCCGTCTGTTCGTCCAGGTTAATCCTCCTGACAATTGCGTTGGGGTCGTACTGGAGCCCCGGGCGAAAGCTGGCTGGACGCTTTCCCTGAAGAGTGTGAACAATACTCTTCCTTTGTTGTCACAGACTTGCCGGGCAGCTGGTTTGTAGTATGCCACAATGGATTCAACCAGCTCCGGGCATTGGTGGACAGGAGGGCACAAGAACCGGTACAGGTTCGATTTGTATACAACCTCGACATGGTGTGAGGGCGAAACCTTGTCAGCCCACTTCGCAATATTCGGCCGCAACTTGGTGAGGCTGATAGAGTACTCGCCATCTTTGTACCCGGCCAGGCGATTGATGGGCGGCGGTGGAGCTTGCCCTTGGCTTCTCTTTGACCTGGTTCTCCTTGTTTGCTCACGCGGCGCTTCGCTCTCATGAGCGCTGGATTCTGTTGACTTCGCGTTCTTCGTCGGCATTGGCGCTTTCCCCTTGTCCATTTCCTCTCTTTTCTGCTCGAAGTGGCAGAGACGGGGATTCTGGCTACTGATTGCACAATTCTGGACCTTGCAGCTCAGAGTCAGCTCGACAATTTGGATGTTCTGAGTATGCCAGGGCCTCCTTTTCTAGGCAAGGAATACAGCATTAATGGCACAAGGGGAGGGGTTAAGGTGATTTGCCTGAAGTTGGTGGAAGCGTTATAATTCTTTGGCGGCCGTGCGTGGGTTTATCTTTGGAAAGCGTACCCTGGTTGCGGTTGGTCCTAATGCGCCTGCTTTCTTAATGACATCCTTTTTGAAAGTCGCGCAATCATTATTTTAGAATTTTTTCGGACCTCGTGCTTCCAATGACGTCATAGCCGCCGCCTGGGCACACGCTTCGAGGGAGAACTTTTGGCCCAGGGTTTTAAGGAGGGACGCAACCCAACTTCGCACTATGCCACACTGCGTTGTCTGGGCCCACACTTAGAAACATTTTATCATTTTTCCTCGTTTCCCGCGACAGGTCACCCAAGGTGCGCCCGAAATTGAGGGCGCACTCGGACTTCGCCCGAAACGTGCGCACTCCGACTTCGCCCAGACTTGATTGCGCAATCGGACTTCGCTCAAAAGTTCGCCCGACTTCGACACTTAGCCGATTTTTGCTCTGTGCTCCCCGACTGCGCTCCCAAGACGGTGCGCAGTCCGACTTCGCTGCGAAGTCGGATTGCGCACCCAACACTTAGTAAAATTTTGGCCTTTTTGTCAGCTGCTTTCTCTCAAACTCCCGATGTCGCACTGTTCCAGGAGCGATGCCCGACTTCGTTGCGAAGTCGAGGTTTGCTCTAGGCTTCACTTAGGCTCTTGAAAACTAAAAGCTGAATGCTGAAATAAATATATACAATCTGATAAAAATGCAGAAAAGAAATATATACAAGGAAGGACCCGCCTGGGGTGCCTTCAATGGTGGTAAATCTTCAGGTGGAACCCGTTGACGGGCGGTGGTGCCTTTCGCAAACCAGCCTTGGGTCGCTTCAGCATGTTTAGTAAAGGCCTGGTATGCTTTTTCTCTTTCTTCTTCTAACCGCAACAGTTGGCACAGTCTGGCGTCCACTGGATCCCCGTTGCCTCTTTCTTCATCCAACATCCAAAGTGCGGGTATCTCTACGTGGGTAGGCAGAACTGCCTCCTTGCCGTACACGAGCGCGTAGGGGGATGTCTTGATAGACTTCTTGAATGATATGCGATCCGCCCACAGCGCCCGATTCAGGAGTAGGTGCCATGTCCTCTTGTTTCTCTCTACTGTCCTTTTGACAATCTTCAGTAGATTCTTGTTGGTGGACTCGGCCAGGCCATTCCCCTGCGGGTAGTAGTTAGAAGACATCTTGTGATAGATGCCATATTTGCTGGTGTACTCCGTGAGTACAGCGCCTGCGAACCCCGGACCATTGTCTGTCACTATTGACTCCGGGACCCCGAAACGGGTGATGAGGCTCTCGAGGAACCCAATGACCGTTTCCTGGTCCGCATTCTTAGTGGGGATCGCCTCTGCCCACCGGGTGAAGTAATCGGTGGCGGTAAGGATAAACTTGTGTCCCGCTGCAGAGTTAGGCGTGATGACCCCGATGAAGTCTAGACCCCACTGCTGAAACGGAGTCTCAGCTTGGATTGGCTGGAGGGGCAGGGGTGCTTTTCTGTTTCTGCCAGCAAACCTCTGGCATTTATCACATTTGACACAGACCGCATGTGCGTCTGTGAAGAGAGTGGGCCAATAGTACCCAGCTCTGATGATTTTCAAGGCCGTAGGCCTTCCAGAATGATGTCCCCCAGGCATCCCGGAGTGGAATTCTCCGAGGACCCTGGGTTTGTCTGTTTCTTTGACGCATCGCAACAGGATGCCGTCAATGTTTTTAAAATAAAGCCCCTCGGGGCGAAGTACGTATTTCAAGGCGTTTAGCCTAAACCTCCTTCTTTGTGAGGCATTGAGGTGATCTGGGCATCTCCCGGTGCTGAAATACTGCACCAGGTCATTTGTCCAATCACTTTCCTCTGATAAGGAGTTGGCTAGGTTGGTGGTTGCTATCGGATCTTCCCACTTGCAGGCGGAGATTTCAGCTGCAGCGCTTCGGGCCAGCTCTTGGCACAAGGCTCGGCCTCTGATCAGCTTTGTTGGCCGTACCTCGATGTCAAACTCTTGGATTTTGGCAATCCATCCTGCCCTCTTGTGACCAGGCTCTCCTTGTATGATGAAATTCCTGACGTCCGGATGGATCACGAAGACAGTTATCCGGCTCTGGGAGACGAAGTGCCTGAACTTTCGGAGGGATTTCATGACTGCGTGAACTTGCCGCTCAATAAAATTGTACTTCTCTTCATGCGGCTGAATCACCTGGCTTAAGAACGCTATGGGGCGTTCTTCGCCATCGTCTCCCTTTTGAGTCAGGACTGCGGCGTAACTCTCGGGTTCTCCCACCGCGTACAGGATGAAATCCTTGGAATAGTCTGGATTGATCAACACCGGAGCTTGCGCAATTCTAGCCTTGATCTCCTCGAAGGCCTGCCTTCTTTCGTCAGTCCACAAGAATTCGGCATTCTTTTTTAATAGTTCGGCCATGGGCTTGATTACTTGTGCGAAGTCCGGTATGAACTTCCTTACGAAGTTGATCTGGCCGAAGAATGACTGTAGCCCCTTCTTGTCGATTGGGATGGGCAAGCGGAGGAGGGCTTCTGCTCTGTCAGGATCCACTGCAAGGCCTTTCTCGGAGATGACATGTCCCAGCGACTTACCTTCTTTTACCGCGAAGACCGACTTCTTCGGGTTGATGGAAATGCCGAATTCACGACATCTCTCAAATATCCGCCGCGAGTGGGAAGCATGGTCCTCTCTTCTGTGGGAAAATACAGTCATGTCATCCAAGTAGATGACAATGACCTTGTTGAGCAGCTCTCGGAAGGCCAAGTCCATGGCTCTCTGGAATGTAGCGCCGGCATTGGACAGGCCGAAGGGCATGCGCTGATATGCAAACGTTCCCCATTTGGTGGTGAACGTTGTCTTGTGCTGATCTTCGTCCTTTACCCATATCTGGTTGTATCCAGAGAATCCGTCCAAGAGAGAGAACCTCTGCGCTCCAGCAACTATGTGGAGGATCTGATCGATTTGGGGAAGCGGGTAATGGTCCTTCAGCGAGGCTTGATTTAGATTTCTGAAATCCACGCAGAGACGGATGTCTCCATTCTTCTTCCTCACGGGAACCAAATTCGCGACCCAAGATGAATGCTTGATGGGGTAGATGATTTTGGCTTCCAGCATCTTCAAGAGCTCAGCTTTCATCATGGCTTCAATCTTCGGGTTTACAGCCCTTTGCTTCTGCCGGAAAGGTTTTGCATTATCTTCTAGCTCTATGGTATGCTGGATCATCTGTCTGTCATACCCCTTCAAGTCCTGGTAGCACCAGGCTACGATATCGGGGAACTCTCTGCATAATGATCTGATCTGCCCGAGTTCCTCTTCAGTGCAGTCCGTCCCGACCTTGATTGTTTTTCCGGGTTCCAGCTCCGGGTCTACGTATCGCTTGGGGTCTACTTTGATCCTGTGTGATATTGCTCTATCGTTCCGGTCAAAGAGACTCTCTAAGGTAATCAGTCCTTTTGGGACATGATTATTCTTCAACTGTATCAACCCCTCGTCTTGCTCGTCATCAGGGTCTCTACCTTCGATTGTACATGCTTCGGTAATAAAAAAAGTGACGATATCCTCGTCACAATCAAACACCTGCCGATGGGTGTCTTTATCAGGCACAGAAGGCCTGTAGATGGTACGAACCGGCTTCGGCTTCCGGACAGTGTCATCGGCCGGAACGTGCACTGGCTCCAACAGACGCCAGAATGTCAGCGTGCTTGTTCTTCTCACGTGATATGGCTTTGACATTCAACGAGTCGAATGACTCCATCAGGTCCCAGACACGATTACGATACGCCTTGAGATAATGCTTCTTGGAGGCGCACTTATTCGTAATCTGGTTGCACACCAGCTCTGAGTCGCCAAAGATCTGCAAATGTTTTATCCCCAGTCTCTCCGCTTTTCTCAAACCCAAGCACAGGGCTTCATACTCCGCCGCGTTGTTAGTACAGCTCCAAGCCAGCCTGTAGGTGTAGTCCTTCTGGATCCCGGACGGGGAAACCAAGAGTACACCTGCACCGGCGCCATTTTTGCATCGGGCGCCATCAAAGAAGAGCTGCCATAGCTTTTCTGGTGCAGGTCCTACCTCTTTCTTGGCTGACTGGTCAAGTCTCTCAGGCTGAGTGACGGAGTAGCAGCCTTGCTCAGTCTCGATCATGGCGTTGAAGTCCAGCAAGGAGAACTCATCCTCCACTTGTAACAGCTCAAGAGCTTGCTCTGTCATGTCCACCACCACCAGTTCCTCAGTCGTCAGCTGAACCATGCAGTTCTGTGACTCTTCTCCGGGTATCTTCTCTACTAGAAATGTGGAAGGCTTTTCATTGTAGATCTTCAGTCTCCTTCCTTTGAAGGGCACTTCCATATGTGAGTAATCCAGAGACAGATACCCACCCAGCTTTGCAGTGAACTCCCTGGAGAGACACATGCCGAAGTAGGGTTCCAAGTCGACAACCACGACTTCCTGTATGACCACTATGTCAAGAGCTTTGTGCAGCCGGATCGGGATATCCTTGATGACACCAACTGTCTTGACAGGGGTGCCGTCTAGTTGCAGCACACCTTGGCTGCTCCTTGTATACTCCATACCGATCTCGTCGCAGACAGCTCTCGGCATAACAGTCGTGGAGGCACCAGAATCCACCATGCAGTTGTGAACTATATAGCCTTCCATCCGCAATGACAGATAGAAAGGAGGTGGTCTGTTTTTTCCGGTGGCGGAGACTGTCAGGGGTTGAGCTAACACAGCAGGCTGCGTCGGCTTCCCGTCTTTTATGTTCTTCAAAGATTCCTGCAACAGATCAACTTGCCCGGGGAGCAGAAGAGCCTCGTACATACTTATCTTTGCGGGAGTCCTCTTTAGCTCGTCAACTATGTTGTAGCTTGAAGTGCTGGCTCCCTCCGTTTCTTTCGCAGGCTCATACTTAGTCCGGTATTGCTGCGTGGCTTCGACTCTGTCTCTTTGTCAGCGACGGATATCTCAGCTTCTCCTGAGCTTGTTCTTTTGTTTCAGCTGGAGATTGAGCTGCGGGGGCTTTTACTGCAGGAGCTTTGGGCGCAGGAAACTTTTCCTTGGCTGCATGAGGCCACAGTGACTTGCCAGGTGGTAGCCCAGCAGGTTGCGCCTTTTCTCTTCTGGCGTATACCTTTAATGGCTTTGGTTGGGCCGCGGCAGCTTCAACGGGCTTTCTGCCTTCCTTAGGCAGGAGCAACGCAGGATCTTCTTCTGGGACGGCAAAGTTGCCTTCATCGTCCAGGATCATGTATAATTCATCCTCTATGGCGCTGCTCGCTAGGGTTTGGAGGTAATGCTGATGCAGCGTGCACCCTTCTTCTGAGTGTGGATCGTTGCACGTGGAGCACCAGTTGACCTGGTCAGAAGTGCCAGGTTGATCCTCAATGGCAGCATTTCTTGCAGGGGGTTGCCTTTGAGCTTGTCGTTCTGCGGCTTGGTCTTTCGTTAGCGCCGGAGGAGGATACGGCCTCCTTGGAAGGAACTCCATCTGGGCTTGCTTCTTCTTCATTATCGTCATGTCATTAGACATGGTATGATACCCAGATGCCAGAGCCCGTACCTCTTGGAGGATTTTATTTTGAATATCATTGTCTGCAAGTGCCAACTGAGCCGGCGGAGGTAATGCAGCCAATGGCGGGGGCGCAGAATACGCCGCGTACTGAGGGGGAGCTGGGAGTGCGGGATACTGCGGAGGAGGAGGCGGCGGGTTAGGATAATGGATTTGAGGAGGGCCGTAGGGGTTTACAACTGGTGCTGGATTCCATGGCTGCTGGGGGTGCTGACTTGAAGATGAAGGCATCACACCAGAGGCCGATGGGTACTGGGACTGAGGAAAATCAGGATAAATAGGGGGCTGCACTCTATGCGGGAGTCTGCCTATGGAGATTATATCTAATTCCGCTTGTTGGGCAGCTTCGTATAGGGCAGGGAAAGAGTCGACTCGGGCTATCTTCAGAAGTAGGCAAATATCCGAGTTGAAAGACCTCAGGTAGTAGTGTGCGGCTGACCTGCTTGAAGGTCGCGATTCGCGAGGTACTCTCTTCCAAGACCTCGCAAACCTTATGTTGAAGTCTGACACCTCCTCTTGCGGGTGTCGTTGGATGCTTTGGAACTGATGCAACAGCGAAGAGGGATCGGCAGACTCGTTGCATCCTTTTACAAGTCTGCCTGCCAGCTGAGGCCACCCCGTGATAGATCCTTCTGGCAAGGATCTCCACCAATAGAGAAGCTTCCCCCTTAGGGAAAGAGCCAGCAGACGGGTCTTGACACTCTCGTCAGTAATAGAGTGTAGCGCAGCCAAGGCCAGAATGTCCTGGATGTGTTCATACGCCGTTTTGCCGTAGCCATCATAAGTAGGGATGGCCTTCAGGGCAGCGGGGGGTACAACTTGTTGTCCGACTAGGGCCAAGGGCCCCGTGGAGTCGACCGTCGGGAAGAGATCGTCATCATTCTGCTGAGCAGCCATTTCTTCCTCTCCTCCGGTAGTGTACTCGGTATCGGTACCGTCCGAAGATGTAGATTGCTCTTCAACTTCGGCCTCTTCGATTTCGGGCTCGGATTCGTCTATGCGAGCTTGGTAGTCAGCCAGCCTGACGCGCTCTCCTGGAGCGGCAATGTCAATTTCGTAAAGATCAGGCTGGTTTCCCGGATTCCTTGCTCTCCACCTTCTTGTATGCATGAAGGCGCTTGGACCGGTCTCACGGACTCAGAGAATATTCAGGTACTTGCAGAGTCGCCAGGTGTTCTGATTTTAACAGCAATGAAGCGAACACCAGTGCTTCGATTCTGTTTTGGGTGGGAAACTTTCGGGTCCCACCGGGCGTGCCAGAGAAACTGTTGGTTACGAATCTGCCATTAGGAAAGGATTTCGTGGAATGCGCCCCAGATTCGCCCACCAGATTGAAAGGCCGGAAGGAAGGAATGCCTTCCGTGCCAATCTCCGGAGAAGGCCGGCTTCCTATGGGTTTTCTCAAGTGTTTTAAGCTAAGAGTGCGGGAAAGAGATTAAAATGCGAAAAGAGATTGAAATGTGATTTGAGTTGGGTGGGGGAGATAAGCGACACGACAACGATCAATCACCACTACTAACAACAATTAAATACAGAACACACTACAGAAACTACAACTATCATACATCCTATGTATCCTCTATCTATGCATTCCAGGAATACTTAATCATCAAATACCGGAATCCAGAATTCAGAATAACAGTAAGCAATGAAATAAGCAACATGAGGCAGAAATGCTAAGTAAAGGCAGCATAAAGAATGATAACAACAAATAGAGCCAAGTGTGTGTCTTGCATTCAGAAGCAAACGTATAGCTACAATGGTTCCCTAGCAGGATATCCCCCTTCCACCCCTTTACAATGATGTGGTGCGGCTATTTATAGCGCAATTTCCCCCGATTACAATCCTGGGCACAAAATCCCAAAGCCGACAAAAGCGGCGAAAGAGCTGCTGATGTTGACTCCTGCAGACAGGGACTCATGCGGCAGCAAGGTCCACCTGAAAGCTTGGCAGCTACGTGGCGGTGCGGTTGATGAAACTTCGAGTCAGCATGAATGCGGGTAGGCTGCGGTAGATGGAACTTTGCGTCAGCATGAATGGAGGTAGCTGGAGTAGGTAATTTGGCCCATGCTTGTCCTTTTTCCCATCACATCTCGGCTCGGATCCCGAGGCTGGACACTTGTCAACTTCTGATGGGGGCGCATCTGCCTTGGAAGGCAGTCTCTCTTTTGTGTCCTACTTCGCCTGGAATCGGAGCGCAATTGGGCAGCGCAAGTGGGGAACAACGCAGTTGGGGAGGCCTCCGTGCCTTAGATAGTTTTTGGGCTGCTTGAAAGATATTGCCCAACTGCGCACAAGCTAGAGGGCGCAGCCCGACTTCGCTGCGAAGTCGGGTTGCGCACTCCGACACTTAGTCAATTTGGCCGCTGTTCAGACTGCGCACAGGAATCAGGGCGCAGCCCGACTTCGCTGCGAAGTCGGGTTGCGCTCTGACACTTAGCTGATTTTCTGGATACTGCTTCCCAAGTGCGCACAGGAAGAAGAGCGCACCCCGACTTCGCTGCGAAGTCGGGTTGCGCTCCCATACTTAGCCAAATTCTGCTCATTTTCTGTCTTCTTCCGCACTTCGCATTCCCGAGTGCGCTCGAACTTAAGGGCGCACCCCGACTTCGCTGCGAAGTCGGGTTGCGCTCTTAGACTTAGAATTTTTCAGGGAATGTTTGCTCTGTTTTGGGAATTCTGACCGAAGAAAGAACAAGGGGAAAAGGGAGGAATGCAACTGATAGAAGGGGAGAAAGGGAACAGTGGAGAAAGGGAAAGGAGATGGAGGGAAGGGAGAGCAGCATACTTACAAAATTTGAAAACATGGCACCCCGTGCAAAATGTGGCAACAGGATACACTATTGTTTAGAATAATTATGATTGGGGACACACACAACTAATCATAGATAATCAATCGGACTGGTCCTTACTAATTTTCATTTCTTGTGAATGGGCCAAACTCAACCATTCACCTTGAGTGTGGCATGGGCCTTCACTTGTCCATACAGATTCACATATCTTCGAACTTTCAATTGTTGGCTTTCTTTTCTCATTCTCATCCCATCGGATTGCATGGATATCCAGTTGTTGCAACCGCTAGGTGTACTAGAGTTGATCACTGCTTACGAGGTTCACTCTCTTGTTTCTATATCAAACCTTCATCTTTCTTCTCTCATGTGTTGGACCTTGCTTCTACGACATAATCTTCATCCAATGGTTCTCATCACTCTGCTAAAAGTATGGACCAACTAGGACTCGAATAGAGGACCTTCATTACTATCCATACATATTCACTTGTTCATATGATCAACAGGGTAGTTAGATGGTCCTTACTACTACTAAAAAATACTATTGATCTTTGGTCGTGCTTACTGAATATATGGCCTTCAAAATCTTGATTATTAGATGCACATTGAATATTGGAAATATTAATATTGCCTTCCAAACTTTAATGTGAAATTCTTTTGCACAATATTTAGGAGTGTCGTGTACCCCCAATCATGCACTCTAAGTACACAACCAATCATAGATAAGTGTGGCATGGGCCTCCACTTAATACAACAAACACAATTTTAGTAGGAATTATGACCACATTGAACATCCCCTTGTGAATAGGGACACAACTATTCACAAGGATCAATATTGAATCAATTCAATAAATATATTCCTCCTCACTATCCTTGTGGGGGGGGAGGGTCTTTATCATGTGTTGGAAGACTGCATTCTTTATCATTGTCTTCATTTGCAACCATTGCCTCGTTTGTTTTTAGTTCTTTGGCCATCATGGGTGATTCTCTAAACTTGACTCTAATATTTGCTCATAGTTCTTGTTTGTCGGTCTTCTCCTTTGAACCCGTTAGTTTGTCGAGGTATTCTTTCACGCCTAAACCGTCGAGGGGTGACATGTCCTCAAAAGACATGGTTGGTGGAACGAAAGGCGCCCTCAACACGTTCTTGAGGGCTTTGCAGTCGAGCCCTCAGAAGAAAGTTGACTCTTTACTTCGGTAGCATCATTGGTGGAGCCAAGCCTCTTGTGTGGCTCCTTGTCAACAAACTTTAGAATGAGTTTGCATAACGGAGTTCAAGGGCAGATGAACTGAAGCTGCCTCACTAGAATGTGGTAGATCCTCTCCTTGCACGTGTCCCCCTTGAATGGCGTCTTCTCATAGAGTAGGATTTCGAGTGCCCACCATTCCACAACGAAGTCATGGCCGTTGCCCTACAACATCTTTGGGGACACACTCCTTTGTGCTTATGAATGAGTTTGACCTTATCATCCCTAACGTCAACGGTGTAGTCGACGATGTCACAAAAGGAAGGGGGCATGAGAGACTATTGTGAATCTACTTTTGTGTTCGGCAATCATCCGATGTCGTTGTCTACCTCGGGTAGAGTCATGGCTATGTGCAAAGATTAAAATCAGTGAGCATGATGCGATCGTTGGATTACACCAACACATTCTTTGCAATGAACCGTTACACCAAAACCTCGAGGTGTTAGTGAAATTCGAATACACCAGGATCATAACATCCCACCACGCTTCCGCAACCCGGACTCTGGGCCGACAGACCTCCTTGTCACCCGTTCTGTGACTCGAACTTGGGTGGTTGCTTTGATACCAAATGTAACGAACCGTTACACCAAAACCTTGAGACATTAGTGAAATGCGAATACACCAAGATCATAACATTCTTCGGCTTCAGGTTACTGTATACTATGCCTAGGCTATGTAGATGCTCCAATGTCAAAATGATTTCGACCACATAGAACCTTATGATGGACTCCAAAAATATTTTATTTATTTGCTTGCGCCTCAGGGTGTTGAGATCACCTCCGGGGTAGTAATTGATAACCCACCCAACTACCTTGTAGCTCTCCACATGGCTGAGCAACGCAGGCAACAAGTGATGTTGGAGCAACCTTAGAATTTCTCACTCCATCCGCGTTCTCTTCCACTAGTCGTTTTTCTTGTCCAACTCAGACTTACTCATGGCCTTCAACGCGAGCGGCTTATCTCATCCTTTCTTGCGAACCAGAAACACGGTCCCCATGGCTCTCCTCAAACAGGCTTGAAATTTAACTTCTATTGACCACTTTAGCTCAAACTCACCATGCAATCCTTTGGTAACCATAGACTATAGTGGCTAGAGCTTCACGAGAGATGCAATGGTGCTTTCTTAACCTGCTTTGATACCATTGATGGAACAGCACGAGGCTGAACAATTTTCATTAATCAAATACGTATGTATACAATACAATTGACCAATAATAGACTTAACAAACAGTTCAAATATAAACTGTTGTTACAACCAATTTGACTCTTACCTACAACTACTTCACAACTAACTTGACTTGCTAACAACTCACAAGACTCTTACGTGAGTGGTTCTAACCACTCAATAATATTTATCACATCCTATGATGTAATAAATCCTAAAAAAAGCAACCCTTCTGTTAGAAAATTACCTTAATTCATTTGTGAATAATAATCGATGGGATTGAGAAGTACATGAAGTTTCATAGAGAGCTATAATTAAATTGGCATCTTCTACCAATGCCTAGCATTACAATGGTAACAAAGAAGGTGAGGTTAAAATAAAGTTGGTAGATTAAAAGTAAACTGAATAAGATGTGAAGTCAGTAGGTGGATGCAGAGCTGAGACAGACACTGAAAATTGGTACTGACGTGTCATAAGTTCTAATTGCCAGACATTCACCAAATTGTGATTTCTTGAAGAATCATTGAGGGCACGTGGCATAATAGGTTCTGAAAGTTTACTTGGTGTTCAGATTCTGATAGCTGCTCTCAAAGTGGAAGCTCTCCTACCACTGAAGCCTCGTACTTAATAGTCTATTCAGATGTTATGGCTATACTAGTGCATATTGTGATTAATGAGTATTAGTAGAAATAGTATAAGGAGATTAGGAGCATTTTGTTTTCTTTGGTGATTGCCAAGATTTTATTGCAGGATATATGATTCCAAAAAATCTTAGCATGCTTCTTCATAAGGGTTATATACTCTACTAATATACCTTTAGGATTTTATAGAGTACTTTGATAACTATTTCACTAATTGTTTTTTGATAATAGGCTGGTGATCTTGGTTAGGAAGGTCTGTGATTTGTTTAGATGCTTTGGGAAACTTCAAATGAAACAAGTAGTTTAGCTCTGAATGCTGTGCTTGGATAGAGAGCTAATTTATGAGCTAATAATTGAATAGGGTTGCAGCTTAGTGCGAATTGAAAGAAAGGAAGGAACATTTCTTGTAGCATTTGGAGGATATAATGGGGAATTTACAAATGAGGTAGGTTATGGACAAATTCATTTTTGGATGAACAATCATTTTGTCTGTTTTAGTCACCATTTATATTGGCCTAATTGACAGTCTCTGTCTATTGAACCTTAGGTTGAAGAGTTAATTGTTTCATTACCTGAAGCAAATGTACAAGGTTGTGCACTTACTCAAAAAGAGTCTGAACAAAGAGAAGATTCCTCGACGAGCACGCAAGAGCGCACTCCACGTGCACTTGCACCTGTGGTGGCTGGTGGAAAACTTCCTTGCTCGTGTATTACAGTTGCAAAGCATAACTTGACATCTGCTACAAACCACTGTAGTTATAGTCAAAAATCTCTATTGGAAGGATCTGCCTTGGGTAATACTTCTGATGTTACAGGTATCTTACCTCTACGTAAGCTATTTCAGCATGAAGAGGAATGTAGTATGGTGTCAATAGTCCAAAGGAATTCTTCTAGAAGTAAAGAAAATGAGCTGTCAGATCAATCTGCAAAGGAGAGCATAAGTCTTCAGGTAAGGTGATCTTTTGGAGTTTGTTCCTATATCTAAATATTCTTTATTTAACGTCATTGTTATACCTTCACAATGTTCTCAACACCAGTAAATTTATGGAATCTTTACTCTGAAGCTGAAATAAGACCAGATATTGCTAATGAGAACTTAACTGAAGGAAACTGCATTAAAATAATGTGAAAGAATATTTAAAACGCTGATGGCTTCAGAAACTTGAGGTTATCTTATTTTTTTAAAATATATTTCATGGTCTTTTTCAGCACTAGAATAGCTTTAAGGAACATGCATAAATTTAACCTTCATTTATGCTTACTATATGTCATTTGAATAAGCAGATGCTGTTCTGGACATTCATGCAGACATATGCTTATTACACACCGATTAACACACATGAATGCAGGGTCTTGAATGCGTGTGTTAACAGCCACATTGATATGCAAGGCCGAGGAAACTACACTGATTTATGTTTTATATTTTACAACCATGTACTCCGAATATCTATGTGCACATATGTGTTTACGAGATTTCAATGTTTGACACGAGTGCATGGTATCAAACCTCTAAATACTAACTTTATGTTTTTCATGTAGTCTCTCAGGATAAAAAATTGAAATAAGCAATGTCTATCCAATTAACTTAATTATAAAATCTTTTGTTATAACGATAAAAATCTATGCCAATCAGTAATCTGTCACCATGATATAATGACATTCATGTACAGTGGTATCTTTGAGTTACATTCAAGCACAACACTATTACAACAGGTATGAATACATTATTGACACGCACAAAATTTTAATTATACCAGATATATGCAAATAAATTATTCTGGAAACAGTCTTCAATTGTTCTCAAGGTATCAATTACAATTACAAACAATGACATGTTGAAGGAGTCTGTATTGCTTGATAACTTCATTACATGCTGCTTGCAGGTTTAATTTGTATCAAGTTATTCCTGGCATTACCTTGTTTCCTTCCTGTAATTGATGTAATGTTTCGGGCACTGCTAGAATCCTCTAGTTACTGAAAAATGTTCCACAACCTGAGTTTTTCCCTTTAGTTCCAGGGAATTGTCAGGCTTTATATACCTAATATCAATTTTGTAATACAAAGATCATATTTGTGGTTAAATGTGCAAATGGTATGCTATAATCCTCTAGTTACTGACAAATGTTCCACAACCTGAGTTTTTCCCTTTAGTTCCAGGGAATTGTCAGGCTCTATATACCTAATATCAATTTTGTAATACAAAGATCATATTTGTGGTTAAATGTGCAATGGTATGCTTTAATCATGACAGAATAATGTTTGGTATCCATTTTCTTGCTTGCAGCCTTACTGCCAGTTGTATCCTGTAATTACCATTTGTGAATTCCTTCAGTGTATTTGGAGAATAACTACATTGTAAAGAGATTAGTCATCAACAAGGTTGTATTGACCAGTTTACACATACTGAATCTATCTTAATTATGGCCACCATATTGTCTTCCTTCAAATTCTTATGGTTGTTATACTGTTTGAAATTTGACATGTTTAGAGCATCTGATGTGTCTTGAATGTTGATGTCTTTAAATGGTTGAGAATAAAAAATAAGATTCAAGGCATGTGAACATTTTGATTAAGATTCTTTCTTGAATGTCATATTATATTCATAGAATACACTCAACATAGAGTTTTATTTTTTTAAATTTTATTTTTTTAAATTTTATTTTATTTACCACAGCCAAGTACATGCCCGAGGAAGTGCACCTCTGCCTGAGCGAAAGCACATTTAATCGTCAGTGTTTAGAACTTAGCATAGGCCTACAGTCAGTAATTTGACTATCATCCTTGCATCAAAATTTTTATTGCATTGACTGGGGTATTTGTAAAAAAAAAAAAAAAATTGATGATGTAATTATTGGTTGGAGCTGCTTATGTTTTGGTTGTCTAAGTTTACGAAAGTATCATATGAATTGAAAGGATGCAAAAGATGTGGCTGCTACAATTCATTTTGACTGTGTTGGTTCTTTTATATGACTAATCATTTTCGTCCAACTGGCATGAAAGCATTGTTTGTAAAAAGCAACTTAAAGATGATGGATTCTCCACCTGAATATTTTCTAATGATTTAGCGAGGGTTATCAAATGGTATGGATGTTAAGGTAGATTATTTAGGGGCCTCAAGATGACGGTGTTATCCATGGTTTGCTTGCTATGCCATTGCATGAAGGCTTCTTGTTTATTAGTTTGAGATAAATAATTTGAGGTTTAAAGTTTGACATAATTATGGCCTTCGTATTTTTTATGATGTTTGTATTGATGGGCTTGGAAGATTTCATTAAAGTTAGGCGTTTACTTAATGAATTTTTTCTTCATCACAGTAAAATAAGATTTTAATTTTTAAAATAAATGGAGATCTTCATGGTATCAACTATCAAGTATAAACTTATGTAGGGAAATTCTTGATTAATTTTAAGTTGATTACGTAATGGTTTTTGTTCTATGCAATCATTTGTAAACTTAAGTTACACTTGCTTTGCCGCAAATGACACTTTGTTTTTCACATAGAGCAATACAAATTTTTACCAAGGTTATTAGGTGCGGGGGTGCGGGTGCGGCCCCTACCAAAAATAGGGTTCGCCGGGTGCAGTTGCGGCTAATTTTTAATATATATCAAAATATATAAATGTATAAAAAAAAAATAAATAAATCATACACATTGGCATCATAAAAGCATATATCATTTATGATATTCAACAGGATGTCAAAGTCATAAAAAGATAACAATATATAGGCCCTCCTCAAATAGTGCATGTACAATATATAGTAGTGCATGTACAAAAATAACAAAATATAGTAGTGCATGTACAAAGATAACATCAAATATCTGATATTTGACTCTCATTCATCATCTTCTAGGCCCTCCTCCCGTGGATCTGGTGGTGGCAGATCTGAAAAAGCCGTCACACCTGCTGTCATCTCTACTGTCATCAGGAATTGCATTCCACCGTGCATGAGGCTCCTCTGTATAACCCTTGTCTGTTTTAACTTTTAAGTTTTATTTTTTATTTTCTTTTAAAGCCCGTATGGGCTGGGTGGACCCATGGCTGGGCCCACGTAAACACTAAAAAACTTTAAAATATAAAGTTCATTTAATTAAAAAAGTAAAAAACTTTAAAATTTAAAATATTAACTTTTTTAAAAATTAATATTTTTTTTCAATTTTTTTAGAGCCCGTATGGGCATGGTGAGGCTGGGCCCACATATTAACTTAAAAGAAAAAAAAAATTATGCATTTTAATGCCCGAATAGGGCAGGGTTCGGCTGGCCGAACCCTAACTGGCCGCAGGGTTCGGTCTGTCTGACAGGGTTCGTCCTAGCCGAACCTTGTCAGACAGGGTTCGGCCCAGCCACACCCGTTCCCGCATCCGCGCACGCGGTGCGGGTGCGGTTGCGAGTTCGCGCACCCAGCCAATCGGGTGCGCGAACCCTGTTTCCTTGATTTTTATAGTATTTTTGCAGTTTTCCTTGAAGCTTTCTGGGAAAATGCTTTAGTTTTCAACATTGTTGGGTAGTGCAAGGTCTGGTTCAAGGAAACTCTTTTCTGTGCATACTAATTTGGCATCAATCTCTAAAATGATGCAAATTAGTGTTGAGATCCCTCCAACAATAAGTTATCATGTAGTAGCAAAATTTTTTGCAGGACTACAGTTTGCATATCTGCTCAAAGAAAGTCTAATATTCTGTCAAGTGTCAACTATATCTATAGGTTTTTGATCTTGTCTGCTTTTATAAATTGTGTGTATTTATTTCTTTTATATCTGCAATGAGATAATTTAATCTCCTTATTTGATAGCAATAACTCTTTATTGATTTTGCATTTTTTAAGTGTTAAGAACAATCTTACTCCGAAGTAGCTCTACTATGCTTAAAGGCAAAAAGACCGTTTCAAATGAGCATCAAACTCTTATTTATGCAGCCAAAATAGACTTACATGCAATGTACCCGGGTGATAACTATGAGGTGACACATAATCCTTGTCCATTTTCCAAAATAGATACAGAGTGAGGCATGCGGGTCGAAAGCGAGGCACATTGTTCCAAGAAGGGCAGCCTTGAGTGGGGCAGCCCGAGTGAGGAATTGAGGGAGCAAGGCGCCCTAGAATGTGGCAACTTGGGCAAGGCGTTGCCAAAGCAAGGTGTTGCCGGAATAGGGTAGCCTTGAGCGGGGTGTGACCAGAGAGGTGCGGCCTCAAGCAAGGTGGCCTAAGCGAGGCATTGTTGGAGTAGGAGGCCGCAAGCTGGGCTCTCCCTAGTTGGGGCATTGCCTCAAGCGGGGCTCTCCCAAGGAGGGTGCTATGAGCGGGGCTCTCCTAAGTGAGGTTCTCTTGAGCAAAGGGCTACAACTTCCAAACACTTAGCTACCACATTCTTGCTGATTTTTGCCCTGCTCTGTCTCTTGCATCAGCTTGTGTGATGAATCTTTGCTTGGAGTGTGATGGTAGTAGTGAGCTACTAAAATTTTGGCGACTCAATGGGATGTCAATCTTGATTGATGGGAGATCCAATATTGTGCCTTGCTTTTGGAGGGAAGAGTGTTAGTGTACCTATAGCGACTTGTGGACTAATGAGGGTAAGGATACTAGTTTGATGCAACGACATAGACGAGGTGTGAATAGGGTGATGAGAAGGGTTGAGATGAGGACACATGAGGCAACACAACAATACTTGCAATATGGAAGACCAAAGGAAGCATGGAGGATGGTGGAATAGTTGATGATGGTGACATTAATGATGGTGTGACAAATTGATATGGGATGTTGTAAGTTGGTAATGGCAAATGGGATGGCCCTAAGACTAGAGTAGGCGAGCCTGTTGGTGACCTTTGGACTAAGGCTATGCTTAGTAGAGGTGAGATGAGTGCAATAGAAGAAGTGGGGGTTTTGAGAGGATTGAGCGGCAAGAACAAAAGAAATATGAGGGGAAGAGAGAATAGTGATAGTAGAAGAAACAAGGAGGTGAAGCGATCATGAGGTAGATGGTGAAAGAAAGGGATGAGAAGAAGTGGGAACCTAAGTGTCTTTTGAGAGATTTATGCTTAGGTGAGACAACCCTTTTTATTTTTATTCAAGGAAGTATCTAAGGCTTTTCTTCTTTTACGGAAACTTAACAACCTTAAATAGAAAAACGACGATTCCGTTTTGCCTTTTTTGAAAAATAAAAACAAGATGAAATGGAAAAATAAAAAAAGAATCTACAAAGAAGGGGTATCAAATGTCCTAATTTGGGATTTTCGCTTTGATGAGATGGGCCTCTCTCTCTTTATTTTTTAACAATATTTTATTGGTTAAATTAGAACCAATGACTTTTCACGGATTTGTTGGTGGCTTTTCTTGTTGAGCGGGTCGCTCTCGTTAACCAGCTTCGAAAGGTAATTGCCTTTTCTCTTGGCGCTAACATTCCAACTTAAAATCTTCCAACCAGATGGCGTTAACAACTTATTGCCAAGAAGTCTTTTTTGACTTGGAACTTCATGGATGACCTCTATTGTGTAGATCTAAAAGCAAAAATCAAAGTCTTGGAAGCTAACGCAGCTTTTGCCCTTCTGATCTCTCCCTAATATAAGGTTTGATGTCAAACGTCTAGAGGAGAATATTCCCTTTCAGCCCTGAAGTGGTTGGCAGCAAAGAGTGAATGCATGAACTCTTGTGATTATGATTGTTTCCATACTTTGAATCTTATTTGGGCTTTGGTGTTGGTGGCTAGTCCGGGCCTTTATTCCTATGTGATCAAATGACGATTATTGCACCGCAGTGGCAATCCTTCTTGATGTCATTCTTTGGCGAACCTGCAATTGTTTTGCATAGCGTTGAACTATTGGAACGCGAGCCTTACGTCAGCTTTGCTCCCCAAAATAATGGGAAATTGCTTAACATGGTTCCTTAATATAAAATCTTCTAGACACTTCTAGGGCTTGTAGGCGGATCCATACCTATTGGTTGAACAATGTCTTTTCCAAGATTTCCTCCGTAGGGAGAGAAGTTTTTTGTAGTAAGTCTTGTTGTAAACTGTTTGGGACTTGAAGATTCGTTCTCCTCCAAGAAAAAGCTGAATGTTTCATTCTTTGGAGTAAAATTTGCTTCCATTGCTCCTGTAGGCTCTTCCTCTTCTAATGAAAACAAGGATGCCACATATTCCGCTTCGACTTATGAATCCCCATCCTTAAAATATTTGCTCTCAATTGCTCTCAACTTTAGGTTCCCTTTTTGGTTCACAACATGTTATAGGAAATTGGTAGCCTTATTTTGGAATTTATGCTTCAAGTAAGGGAAACGGTTCCACTAACAGAGACTTGTTTGACGACTTTTCTAGTTTCTCTAGTTTTCCTTCCTTTTGTAACATTCTAATAGGGTCTAGTAAAATGGTCTCATGTTCTAGTTTTCCTTCCTTTTGTAACATTCTAATAGGGTCTCCATCACTTGTACAGATTCTCCTCTTCTATCTAAAAGGATAAATAAGTCACACGTCTCTATCAGTTCTGACCCTTCATCTTTGGAATCTTCATTTACTATCTTGGGCTCTATCATTTGTGAAGGGGGCCATGACTCTCGAGTACAGATTCTCCTCTTCTATCTAAAAGGATAAATAAGTCACACGTCTCTATCAGTTCTGACCCTTCATCTTTGGAATCTTCATTTATTATCTTGGGCTCTATCATTTGTGAAGGGGGCCATGACTCTCGATGCTCAATTGGGAAATATTCTATAGGAATTATCAACCCAGTGGTTACTTGACCCTTCATCTTTGGAATCATCACTTACTATCTTGGGCTCTATCATTGGTGAAGGAGGCAGTGACTCTTGATGCTTTGGTGGGGAAGCTTCCACAAGAACTATCAATCCAGTGGTAACTGTACATGACAATACCTTAGGAAAATGAACAATTTTTGCTTGTTGAGGATGTTTCAAGTACCACATGCACTTGCATTTCATTAGCCTGAGGTACAAACACTTGACTTGTCATTGGTTGGTTCATCATGGGTTGATAAGTCATTCCTTGACTGAATAAAGTGGGATGATTCACCATATAGTTTTGTGCCTGATCAGTCATCTGAAAATTTTCCTGTTGGGGTCGATGGTATCGACCAACTCCCTTAATCAGTCATTTGAAAATCTCTTTGTTGAGGAATCGACATGTTCCCGTCATCAAGTTCATACTTCTATGTATAGAGTTATTGAAGAGACAAAAACATATACTTTAGTTTGTTTAGTTGTGTTTCAATTTGTGCTTGTCCTAAGGGATTGGTTGACACTAGGGATTTTGCGGAAACAACGGATATTGGGGCAACTATTGTGGGGAAGAGATTGGAATTGTGGGATGCGCGTTTGGGTCATATAGGTACAGTATCCTTGTTGAGGGAATGTCGCAAGGTTTTGTTGGCGAGTGAATGGGTATGTTGAGATGCTTTATTGTATTGTACAGGTTGGCCATATTGTCCCTGTTCATGTGACACTTGGTATATAGGTGGTCCTATAGGGACATAAGCAAGTTGTTGAAGGATTTGATGATTTGGTAACCAGGGCATCCTTGATAATATTAGGGCATTTTGGTATTCATAAATGAAAATGGGGAGAAGCCTTGAAAATCGTACCAAAGAATGGGAACGAAAAACAAGGCACACAAATCAAAGTGAGAAGTAAACAAAAAATGGGGCACAATAGAGTAAGGTGCTTTGAACGAGGTACACAGAAGCAAGGTGCACCGGAGTGGGGTGCATAGAAGAAGGGTGTTGTCGAGCTGTCGCTTGGTGTTTTTCATGCAGTCTTGTTCTTGCAAGCTCCTATCTTCACTTGTCACTTTTGTTCTTTCTCAAAAAAGTGAGATTAACAAATCACAAGTTAGGCAAATTTTTGGATCAATACAAGTGGAGTCGCCATTTGCATGAAAATTACGAGTGAGGTTATGAAACTTGAACCAAAAAGTAACTTGAAAATTTCTGATGCAAAAAAAGATTTGTGGTTCATGTGTGTTAGTGTAACACACAACCCTTTTTGCAGATTTGAAAGGATATGAAGTATACTTGTGCAGATCTACAAAATTATGTGCAGGTGGGGTAAGATCGATTTTGTACTGAAATCACACTTGTGTGTCCCATCGAGCATGCCAGAATTGTTGAACACACATGATGGATGTTTCTTTGTGGGATCAATCAATCAAATGTCTTTGCTGGAAAAACGTAGATTGCCGCACGAAGCATGCCAAAACTGTTGAACTCACGCATGTTGGATGTTTCTTTGCAGGGCGAATAAGATTCGTCCCACTGGGCATGCCAAAACTGTTGAACACGGAAATTGGCAAGTGCGATTTGTGCCCATGACTACAATTCAACAAATGGATGGGGAGGGTTTTACTCTCCCCAACCTTTGGATCTTGGGTTGGTTCCCTTCTAACTAAGTTGAAAACACAAGGAAAGAAACTAATCTAAATATGCAGAAAACAAATCTCATCTACTTTTTAAGAGGAAAAGGGTGCAAAAGAAAAGAAATGTAAAATATGACCAAATCCATAGGGGGGTTGAGATTTGGTGCGATTGGTGTCTTCAGGAGTGACTGAATAACTTTAATGTGCGAGATCTACGAATAAACTGCAACAAAAATAAAGAAGGACTAACAAAGGAAAGAAGGTAGAGCCATTGATTTCACATATCCTCGAGACAAAAGGTCAAAGACAGTCGAATTGGAATGCCACACACAACTCTTTATTGATTTTGCAATTTTGAAGTGTTCAGAACAATCTTAGTCTGAAGAGTTACAATGAGCATCAATCTCTTATTTATACTTGAAAATGCAACCAAAAATAGACTACATGCAATGTACCATGGTGATAACTATGAGGTGACACATCATCCTTGTCCATTTATCAAAATAGACATGCAGCATGGTGTGCGGGTTGAGAGCGAGGCACATCACTCTAAGTGGGGCAACTTGAGCGAGGCACTATTGGAGTGGGGTGGCCTTGAGTGGGGCGTCGCCTAGCGGGGCTCTTCCAAGCGGGATGTTGTCAAGCGAGGTTCTCTCAAATGGGTGCTTTTGCTTCCAAACACTTGGCCCTTTTTGCTGATTTTTGCCTTACATTGTCTTTAGCCTCTGCTTGTGCGATGGATCTTTGCTTAGAGCATGACGATAGTAGGGAGCTTCTACAATTGTAAACTCTGATTCAAGGTATTATTTTTTGTGCATATTAATTGTTTTCTTCTCTATCTTTGATGCAAATCAATGATGAAGTACTTACAACAATAAGTTGACAATAAATGATATGGGAAGCAGGAGCCAAACTAGAGTTGAGCAAATCTTGTCTTTTCCACTCATGAAGTAGTGCTTAAATAGGCATATAACATGCCTAAAATATAATCACATAATCCAAGCAAGTTGAAGTAGTTAGAAAATGAAACAACCACTTAGCTAACTAAAGCTAAGTTTGGAAGTGGATCTAAAAACCAACAACTTGTATGTTGGCTAAACAACCAATCAACTGAGAACCCCATGGGCAATGGGCCCACACATTATTACAAGCAATAATAAATTTATTTAATGCAATAAAATATGCCTAGGCTAGTTGTCCTCATCATACCTCCCCACAATAGAAGCATTGGACTCCAATGCTTTTACAACATAAGTGGGAGTGTGAGACACCAAACGCTGAAAACATATCCTGTTGGTTGGACGGATTGGAGGCTGAGATGCCACATCATCATAGGCTTGGATAAGGTCGATGATGCCCATGGGTTCTAAACTGGAATGCCATGTTTGGTCACAACTCTGTCGCCAACCCTAGCAGGAAGAGGAAGCTGATGAGGACCAATAAGTTGTTGTTGAGGCTGTTGAGTCTTCTGCAAAACAAGAGAAGTAGGAGCAATAGGAGGAGGAATCGGTGATGAATGAGTTGACTCCCCATGAGGAGGAGGAGATGGTGTAGCTAGTGCTGGTGTATCTTGTGGTTTGCTGAAGATTAATGCAATCTTCTGTGGTTGAATGGGGCGCAACGAAAGTGTGGTATACTTAATACTTTGAATAAGAAATGCCTTATTCTCGTGATGCAATGTGTATGTCACTGATAGGGCTTGCCCAGAAGCATACCACAACAATCCATTGGAGTCACATTGCAGGTGACTCTATCCATAAAATGTGGGCCAAAAGCAAAGGACACCGTGCAAGTTTCTTTTATGTAGTAGGTGGAACTTTTATCCTTCCATCCTAGTGAAAAGGGATGGGGATGAGGTTACATAGGTAGTTGCAAGCTATCAACAACGGACTTCACAATTAAATTCTTTTGCGATCCATTGTCAAGGATACAATACACAAAAAAATTATGAGTTAAGTGGGCCCTTGTGACGAACAAATTGTCATGAGTACCCTCATTCAAGTGATGAGACATTAGGGTTACATTATTTAGCTTTCCCCTAAGCTCATCATATACTCTATCCTCTCCTAAAACCACAATGGGACCATATGGTGAATCCTAATTTTGTGATTGTACAATGAGATTTTTCTTCTTTCTAAAGAAATCTGATTCTACACGACCTCTTCTTTTACAATGATTACAAAATTTCTTGCCATTGAAAGAAGAAGGAGAAGAGGAAGAAGAAGGAGGAGGAGGAGAGAAAGGAGGAGGAGGAGAAGAAAAAGAAGATTTCTTTGCCTTATATGGCTATTGTTGATTTGGTGCCTTGGAAGTGCGTATAGATTGAGCAACCACTTTCTCCTCCGCAAGGAGCACATGGTTGAATGCAACATCCAATGTGACTAAGGGAGTGAATTTCAACTCCCTATACACTTGTTCCTACAAACCACTTGTGAACTTGATGATGAGTGCCTCCTTCGGATCTTTTACTGCAAGAAGAATTCTCAACTTGTTGAACTGAAAAATGTAGTCTTGGACAAACATATTGTGAGTTTGTCTCAGTCTATACCATTTTATTTTGAGATCATGCTCATAATTTGGTGGGTAAAAGGTACTCTTCAAGGCCATGACGAGGTCATCCCATTTCTTGATTGAATCTTCCCTTTCCATAATCAAGATTTTCACTAAGCTTGAGAGCTTGAGCTGAGCGAAAGAGACCTTTTCATCGGCAGGAGTTTCGATATAGGAGAACCATGTCTCCATATCCCAGATCCAATTTGACAAGACATCAGGGTTTCTAGATCTGTCATAATGCTTCACCTCACATTTAGCCTTAGTTTGGAATTCATTGATATATATCTCTACATCACTCAAGCTACATTCGACCACTAAGGTTGCGAAAACTAGTAGAAGACATTGCATTTTCCTGACATCTATCATCGACAATACATCAACCATGGGTGGCCTTTGACCAACGGACAATGGACGAGGCCAAATGGTGGGTTGACTGCAATCATGGCATCCTCAAGATCATTGACTTTGGCATCGGGCACCACTTGGAACACACGATAGTTGATCACGTTGTGGTAGCACATGCTGGAGGTGCTCCTCGAGGCGGACAACTACTTCGTTGCCATGGACGTGTGGGTTGCAGGATGCATTCCCTGTGGACTGGTATTTTTTCCAAGATCCCTTTTTAGGAAATTCGAGCTAGGTTTGATTTCCACATGCAACCAAATTCAAATACGTGGTGCGATTGGAGAACGTATTTTGTTGTTGCTTCATGTCAACGTGCCAGGTTCGAAAAACGGTGCGGCCAGCTTGGCCAATGACTTTCGGTGTTGACCGATTGGAACAATTTCCACTGACCATTGCTTGTGACCGTGGCGATTGGCTTTGAGTAGGTTGACTCCAAGCTTCATGCTGCGCTGCACTCTAGAAGGAGCTACATAGTATGCCAAGAAGGCCATTGACCAAAAATGACACCAAGGGATGGTCAAACACCTAAGGTAAAACCTTAGGACATTAAAATGATTTAATTAATCAATTAAATCGAAATAAATAAATAAATTTAATTTAATTTTGAAATAATTAATTAAATTTTAAAACCTTGTATAAAGGTGCAGCAATTCCAATTTTGGACTTTATTTTGGCTAAAGCCATTTGTATGCCTTTGTAAGCATTTGTCCTTTGTGGATCTGTAATATGGAGTGCAAGATCGATGGTACCCAACACTCCTCAAAATAATACAAGTGAACCTCGTAACTAGTAATCTCCTCTATAACACTTAGTTGTTGCAGCTACTGTTATCTATGCAATCGGGTAGGATGAATAGATTACCATAAGGACACTTGGAAGATTTGTGCCCTTTGTTACTTTTTCGTCTCTTTGTTGCAATTTGCCCTATAGTGAATCAACTGCAGTTTTGAGGCACCTGTTTGGCAGGATGGCACAGATTGCTAGTTGAGGCACATGCTTCTACTTTTGAAGCACGAATGATGTGAGGAGCAAGCAACATTTTGTGAAGAAGACTGAAGAAAATTCCTACCATGGCCCTTTTGAGCATAGTTTGCTTTTGGGTACTCCCTTTGCAGGAGTAGTAGTGATTCCTTTGAGGCGATTGTTTGCTCTTTATGATAGAGCAAAGCCTTCCAAAGGGTCTTTATCTTCATCAGTTTGAGGATTGTATTTTGGGCACTTGCACACTCCCATGTTCTCTCCCACTTTCTTGTAAAAGCATTGGAGTCCAATGCTTATATGGTGGGGAGGAATGATGAGGACATCCAAGACTTAGGCATATTATTATTATTTTATTATTATTGTAAAAACGTGAGACTTCACATTAAGCTCACATTGGATTATTGTTTAAGTTGTTAGGCTAAGTTATTAAGTTGTTAGCCTAGTTATTAGCTCAAGTTAGCTAATTGTTGAATATTTGTTATGTAATTGGTGCTATTTAAGCACCCACTAAATAATGAAACGGCGATCAGGATTTTAAGATCAATATTATTGGAGATTTATAGCTTACATACCTAGTCAAGTAAAGACAGATGTTGTCTGTCAATCTTGTTTAGGTTTTGTGCCTGCCTTCATTTATTTTGCTTTATGATATGCTTTTTGCCTTTATTTGGTTCATGGTTTTTGTTTTGAAAATGTGCCTGTATGCAAACTGGTGTTTCTTATTACACTCATCCTTTGCTGATACGTGTTTTTGGATTTGACAATTTGAAACGCAGTATTTCTTTCCTATTATATTTGTTTATGATGTTGCTACTTCTGCAAATTTATCTCTTTTAAGGGCTGTATTAGTTGTCTGGTCTTGATTCTTTGAACAGATCTGTACCTCATGTTGGGATTTCATATTTTGAGGTAACAGAATGATCTTGATTTTGGCTAGGGCATCTGCATCTCTGTCAATGTTATGTCCATGGAAATAGAAAAAGGAATGTGTTATTAAGGAATCTTGGATGGACAGCATAGTCATCTAGATTCCTCTACTTTGCTCATAAGGCAAAGGTTTACACCATACCTGACAATATATGTGCATAGAAACACATATTTCTGCAAATTTATCTCTTTTAAGGGCTGTATTAGTTGTCTGGTCTTGATTCTTTGAATAGATCTGTACCTCATGTTGGGATTTCATATTTTGAGGTAACAGAATGAGCTTGATTTTGGCTAGGGCATCTGCATCTCTGTCAATGTTATGTCCATGGAAATAGAAAAAGGAATGTGTTATTAAGGAATCTTGGATGGACAGCATAGTCATCTAGATTCCTCTACTTTGCTCATAAGGCAAAGGTTTACACCATACCTGACAATATATGTGCATAGAAACACATATATCTGCAAATTTATCTCTTTTAAGGGCTATATTAGTTGTCTGGTCTTGATTCCTTGAACAAATCTGTACCTAATGTTGGGATTTCATATTTTGAGGTAACAGAATGAGCTTGATTTGTGTTATTAAGGAATCTTGGATGGACAGCATAGTCATCTAGATTCCTCTACTTTGCTCATAAGGCAAAGGTTTACACCATACCTGACAATATATGCGCATAGAAACACATATTTCTAGATACCATTGAGATCGGTATGAGGTAGTTTGTACCCTTACGTGCTTTACGGTATGGCCTTGAACTCCTGTAACCTTAGTTCCACTAGAAACGTGGACTGAGTGAACTATAAAATTTTATTAATCCGTAACTAACATGGCTTTGGGTATAACTAACTAGGTTGTAGCCTTAGCCTTAATGTTTTAACCACTTAGCCAAGGGTTCAGACTGACCTGAAAACGTAGCTGACTAGATCATGCCATAATCATCTTGCATCATTTCAGTAGGCTTGCTCCTTCTTGAAATATATCTCTCTGCCTGTATTGGGTTTTGACCATCACATTAATCCTGGAATTGTAAGATCTGCAGCATTGATTAGTATATGTTAAATTATCTTTGAGCTTGATTACTTGTAAATATCAACTGAGAATTACATTGTTATCAATACGTGTTTATTATTTTCCAAATTTGATTCCTCAGGGCAGCAAATGTTTTGAAGAAGTGGAAAGTACTAGGCAGAAAAATGTAGTACCATCTGTTCCAGAAGCTGACACCCAGGTTCTTTCTGAGTCAGACATTTTTGAAATACTGGAAACAAATGAGAGTTGTAGTACAGATTTAGAAAAGATGAAAATAGCTTGGCAGGGAATGTGTCAAAATGGAGATCAAGGTTTGAGAATTCAATGCCCTTCTGGCAGGCATGCTCAACTTCTTACAGGGATGCTAACCAACCATAAGACCCAGTTGGCTCAAACGTCACAAAGGGGTAACTCTGAGTCAGAATATGATTGTGAAGCGAAAGATCTAACAAGTCTACAAAAGAGGATGGGATCATTATCAGATATCCAAGAGCAGGATGAAGTAATGCTAATAGCTGCATTGAAGAAAAATGCTACTATGGAAGAACAATTGTCTGCTGCAATAACAAGTAAAGAAGCAGCTGACAATAGACTTTCTACTGTTCTAAAACTTAAGCAAAACTCTGAGACAGCACTGTCTGAAGCCTTGAAGGAGATCGAAGTTTTGAAAGAAAAGGTAGCAGCTGCTGAACTTGCACAGGAAGAAGCAAATAATCTATCAAATATTGTTCATTCTGAAAATGTTAGGCTTGAGCATGATATGGCATTCCTCAAGGCAGTTCTGGATGATACCCAAAAGGTAAATTGCCTATTTCTTCAAATATATTTTGAATTAAACTAGATATATTATATAAGAATATCTTGAAAAGGAAATTAGAGTGAAAGGAACTAATGTTTACTGGCTTTATTCTATTGAGTAATTTGTTTGTCATTGTCTCTAACACTTGTAGGAATTGCATACAACAAGAGGGATTCTCTCAGCAGAGAGAACAAGAGCATTTCAACTTCAGGTAATTTTATATTATCTCAAGCTATAATTTTTAGCTGGTCGTAATTTGTTTATTGTTGTATTATACACTACTGAATTATAAATTTAAGGTGAAATGTGGAATTAATCAATGAAGAGTCGGATAATGGCATCCATGGTCCAATCATCAGAATTTCAGATACTATATTAAATCTAAAGGTGCAAGAATACAGTTAAATTTGTTCTTCCTCTGAAGCTCCCTAGGATATTTTAAAAATTTCAAATCAAATTCATATGAAAGTTATAAATGTTTGCGAGTGTTGGCAGCTATGTCAAGTGACTTTATTTTATCTGGAATTATGCCTATAAACCTCAGCATTGTGCTGTAGACAGTATTTGTTAGGGAGCACTCTTATCCTTTGGTAAGAAACATTTAGCCTGTATTCTATTAACATTGTTGTATATTAATGAGTCTGAATATGAAGTGATTAGAAGTTTGGGAAGGACACAATGTAGTATTAATTAGGAAGGCAAAAGATATGCTTAATCGGTCAAAGGTATCAATTATATTGAACTCCTGGAAAAGAAAAAGGCATGGAATTAAAAGAACAACAGTGATTTCAAAAAGGTCTTCAAATTTTATTAGTTTCCTTGAATCATCTTGTTAAGTGTGAAGTAGGAAGTAGGATAGTCTTATTGATAATCAGGCAATAATTAAATGCAATATGCTAGGCTAACAATAGCTCTAACAAACTAACAATAACACCTAATTACGCTAACAATAGTTGTTAGCGTAATAACAACTTAACCAACTAATGTAATAACAAACAGCTACGCTAACATCCCCCCTTATTACATTATTTAGGTAAGGTAATAACTACTAGCTATGCTAACATCCCCCCATACAACAATATTTGGGTAAAGTATATAACTGCCCCAATACAGTGAAAGAAGAAGAAGAGAAATGAAAGAATGATGGCTCGTGCTTTGTCTTCGGCTCTGGCTCTGGCTCTAAGCATACCTCTGGAATTGTACCTCTGGGTCTATCTCGGGATCTGCCTGTGAATCTGCCTCTGGATTATTGCCTCTGGATCTGCCTGTAGATCTGCCTCTGGAACTTTGTCTCTGGGTCTGTCTTTAGGTCTGTCTCTGGGTCATTATCTCTGGGACTGCCACTAGGTCTGTCACTGGATTTGCCTCGGGGTCTACCATAGGTTTTACCTTTTCGGTAGAAGCCATACAACATTTCTTTCATCATGGTCCATTGTGTGAAATCTGTCCATCCACAATCTATATGAACCTTGTTGGCCATTTTCACTTTGTACCAACAATTGGAAGAAGAGTGATTCGTACATCCACATGAATCACAAGGATGTAATCTCCAACACTTAGCTGCAACATGTCCTGTCTTTCCACAGTGACTGCAACAATGCTTTTTAGGAGTTGTAGGAGATTTAGGTTTTACAAACATAGAATTACTGGTACTTGCATGTCCAGTATAGCCAAGGCCTTCATGCTTTGCCCTGACACTTAGCATTATTGGAGATTTAATGCCTTGTTCCTGTTTACCTAATCTCTCACCATTGAATCCCATTTTCTTCATCATTTTGGAACCAAATCCTTTGGTGTGTTTTTCAAAACACCCAATTTCATCATCTTCATCAATGTGTTTAACAATATGGCATTTGTCACTATTGATGAGATTATGGAGTTCTTTAGGAGGTTCAGTTTTTAAGTCACTAGTGTCGCAAGCAAAATCTGCTACTGAAATGAGATCACTTGTGCTACAACTGATATCTGCCAACATAGGCATGAGGTCGCTTGTATCACAACAAGCATTGGCCATCATGGGCTCAAGGTCACATGTGTCACAACAAGCATTCGCCACCATGGGTTGAAGGTCACTTGTGTCACTACAAGCATCAACCATTTTGACCTCTGTTTCCTCACTAAAGTCCTTGTAGATTTTACGTTGGGCAATATCAAGAGAAAGCAATGATATGTAGACTGCCCTTATGACGCCTATAGGGATTTGAACACCATTCTTCTGAAGATCTTCAGAATCTTTGAGAATGGATTTTACACCACTGCGTAGTGTAGAATATTTTTCATCCTCATAAAAATCCATTCCTTCCATCTCTGGTGGAAAGTAAGGACCTTTAACTGATTTTGCAACATCATCAGTTTGTTTTGGGATAGTTTTCTTCTTTGATCTACCCATTCTTAAGGTGTCGGTCTCTGCCGAAAATGCACCTTTTACAATAAAATTTTGCAAAATAATTTGACTAAGGTGTCGGTCACTGCCGAAAATGCACCCTTATAAGTCTTCCCCCCTTGATTTTGCAAAAAATTAACAATTTTTAGCACTCCTTCCAAGACAAGTCGACACACGACCCACATTTGGAAGGCTTCCAAAACTAGTCGACACACGACTTAGTTTTTGTAGACGCAAGGTCTTCAATTTCTTCATGAGACAAATTTATTCTCTCAAAACAATTGATTAGAAAATTTTGGAGAATGAAAAATATTAGGAGTCTCAATTTGCAAAAGAAATTTGTTTCAAGGATTGTCTCTTGTCTCCCTGTTTATGATTAGGAGAAAACAACACAAAATTTTTTTTTGCTTTGTTTTAAATTTCAATGTATAAATTTAATTTAATTTAGCATAATTTAATTAATAAAAAAAATTTTGATAAAAAAATCACTTAATTTAAAAAAAAATGATTTTTATAACAAAATAGATTAATTTATTAATTAAAAAACTAAAAAAAATTAAAAAAAATACAAAAGAAATAAAAAATACATTTTTTTTTTTAAATTTGTGTTGCGCCTTGCAAAAAGAGGTTTTCGGCGCCGTCGGGAGTCGAACTCCCGACCCCGCGGCCGTTAGCCCAACGACTGGCGCTCCTGCCAGTCGGGCTACGCCGCCCGACGAGAAGGGAAGGGTAAGTCCTTCCCTTTCTTCTTGTCTCCTCTGTGAAGCGGGAAAAAAAAATCCCGTGGGATTAATCCCACATCGCCCCTGCGGGCGATGCTTCACGGGAATAAAAGGGCTATCGTGCCCTTTATGCTTCGATTGCCTGCGGGCAATCGAACGTCCCGTTGTGGCTTTTTTTGCTGCGGCCAAGTGGCGCGTGGCCAGTCTGCCATGTGTCACCTCGTCCGTCAGCCTCGTGTTCTGTGCCCGGGGTCCAGTCAGCCTCGGGTTCTGTGCCCGAGGTCCAGTCATTGCCTCGAAAAGCGTGTCCGATCTGCCTCGGGATCCGGTCCAGTCCAGCAGCCCCGTCCGGTCCAGTGTCAGTTGATTTGACCTCGGGAAATGTGCCGAGTCGGATCCAGTCCAGATCAACCTCGGGATCCGTGTCCAGTCAACCTTTCGGAGCTCTCATACAACAATCGAGCCGAGAGCATAGGCTCTGATACCATGTTAAGTGTGAACAATACGAGTGCAATAGATTGAATAAACTATATAGTACATCGTAGGCCTAGATTAGCCCGGGAGAAGCGGATCCAACAATATTCCGCTCAACAACTAGCTAACAAATTAACAATAAAATAATGTAATAACAAACAGCTACGCTAACACATCTTACTTGTTAAATCTATTTAGGGACTCAGGCTTTATGCGGAAACAGTTATTTAAGAGGGTAAAGTTCATTCACTATTTCCTACGTTTTAGCAAAAGTTTGTTGGAGTACTTAATTAGTTACTATGATAGTAAAGATACTTCTTAAGGAAAAAAGTTGCAATTCAATGTCAAATTCCAAAGTCATTTAAGATATCAGTTCACTATCTATATGTGGGCCACATTAAATTGTGTTTTATGCTTGATGTTATTTGTATGCTTAGAAGCTTAAGCTGGTCATCTTTAGGCTCTTTATTTTGAAAAGCACTTTTGCTTGACAACACCAATCAACCAACAAATAACTCAAATCCAGACAATCTCCAATGAAGAGAATGGACACACTCATTCTACATAATCTATCGAAGGATAAAAAGCAAATCAAGCTTCCCATTTAAATTGGACTATTTTTGCAAACCTACAAGGGATGCTTCATTCTAACAAGCGGTGAATCTCAAATGCCCTTTTTGCTATAGTAAGGATTGACATGTGTGTACTTGGACGAGCTTCTCCTTTTTTTGGGCTATGTACATGTACAAATAGTTGTGGCATATTCTCTTTGGCTTCTACAACCATTGCCCTTTTTTGGAGTTCCTCACTTTTGTTAAGCATTCTTTGTGCTTTGACAATGGCTTCATTTTGTGCAGGAAATTCCTCTCTAAGGCGTTGGACTCAACGCCTTTCTTTCTTCTAGCTTCTTGAAATGATGAATCTTCTTCATAATAGCATATGGGCTAGCAGGGTATCTTTGTAAGAGCCAGTTTTGATGTGGCACCACCACAAGCACCACCTTGAGATTGACGGAGTGCGTATGGAGTCAAGTACGCAAATATGATTCTTATTGTAGCACAACGGTGAGGTTCCCAACAATGAGATAGAGTGATAGGGTTTTAAGGGCTAACAAGTCTACAGTCAACACTGTGGAACAAAACTACCTTCCTTATCTGCTCAGATGACAACACACACATGATGGCAGATTGGACTTCAATCTCTAGTCGGTATGATGGCATTCACTTGATGACATCCTCCAAATGACATTAATAGGTCGACATCAGTATGACGACATGACAACACTCACGTGATGACATGATCCCCAGATGACAACTTTACCAGACGGTGATTGCACTCCAACGAGATGACGGTTATCCTTAGCAATGGTCGTCAACTTTGTTTGACAACGTCTCCGCTCCTGACAGTGACCTGCAACTAGTGAAATCCAACTGCATCTTCCAACCTACAACCGAAATACCTTAACAATGCACAAGTCTAGTAATGTAGCATATTGATATCAACACACAGACATCCAACACATCAATGGAGAATGGATTTGTATTGATGATCTGCCTGTAAGGCATTTACAGATTACAACAATTGCACTTAGACTTGCCATATGCTTTGCAATTGCACATATGTGTATATGGTCTGCCTATACATGTATACCTATATCTCCGTATGCAATAATGAAGGGGAGTCTTCTTTTATAGTGTAGTCTTGGCCGTTGTTGGCAACGGTTTCAAGGACAAGTGGCACATAACTAATGTCCCCCTTTCCTACGTACGTGAGACATATGTGCCAACTTTACATTATGTGCAATATTTAGACACTTAACTTAAGATGGCTATATCATTTGCATTTACATTTCATTTCAATTACATTTCATTGGCATTAACCAATCATTTCATTACATTTCACTTAGACCAAAACTTAGTGCATAAACACTAAAACACTTTTGCAGACAATATTACTTTTGTTTTTGCTTGTCTAGAACCAATGTCTACATTTGTCCTCCCCTTTGATTTGGTGACCTCTTGTCGACATCCTTCTCTGCTCTGGTGGACTCGTACTTGGCTGTTGAGGTGTGGGAACAAGTACTCCTCCCATCTCTGCAATTTGCAACTTTAGTCTCTCCTTCTTGTCCTTGAGTCTCTTGGCATAATTGTAATACTTGGCCCATTCTAGACCATAATGGTTGGCTTTTTGTTCCATTGCTGCCAACTTCGTCAAGAGCTCCTCCTCCCTTTTTGCAAAGGCTTCATTTGCAGTTCCCTGCATCATTGCTGCAAGCTGCTCATCTCTTTCAGCAATCAATTGATCTTTGTGCTCCAACTCCTTTGTCTTGGCTTCCACCAACTGCTCTCTAATTGAGCACTTGGATTTCAGTTGTGCAATTATTGCATCCTATTCCTCTTTGGCCTTATCCTTTTCTTCAATCTCCTTGGTCTTCACCTCAACCTCCTATCTTAGCTTGACTAGTTTTGCTTTGGCTTCTTCACTCACCTGCCGAAGTTTGGCTTCTGTTGCTTGCAACTGGTTAGCTTTTTCTTCACCTACATTGTGAATCTTTTCAATGCCTATGGCTAACCACCGCACCAAGTATGCCAAAAAGTTAATCTTGGCATAGGTCTGTACTAATTCTGGTGCCAATTCAACATACTGAACAACTACCTCATTTTGTGGGCAAAGTACATTGCATCTTCCATTAATATAAATACAGGCTGGTCTTCTGTATAATGTCTGAGTTCCTTCTGGTAGTTCTTGCACCCCAACCATGGTTCTAATATTGCTAGTCTCCAACTCCCATGGCTGCATCTGATGAATGTTGGCAAGTCTTGTCATCCATTCCTCATCATGGATCCAGTTTACTAACTTGCCCAACTCATTCTCTATCATCAATTGCCATTTTCTCCACTGTCCAACACAACCCACTTCGAACTCCAATCTCAATCTGTCAATAACTCCGGATAGCTTCTGCAAACAAGTATCTACTTGTGCATTAATGTGCTCCCCCAACTTTGGTGGTTGCCTGAAATTCGACACTTCTATCAACACATGATCACTCAGGTCATTATCCGTGTCATCATCTGTGGTTGTCTCCACCACATTCTCTCCTCCTTGTCCCAACAGATTGATGGATTTCTTAGCTGCTTTGCCCTTTGTTACTGGTTGCTCCATAGTATTATCAATTGCTCCATTTGTTTGTTGCTTCCTCCTTTCTTCACCCATTTAAATTTTACTATGGGCTCACTATCATCTGAGTTTGGGTTTGGTTTTGGTCTTGCTGGCACTCCATCCTCCTTTGTTGATCCTTTCCCTTTTTTTGATGTCTTGGCTGGCTCAGTTTGTTTCCTTGCTCGTTCCTCCTCTACTGTGGATGTGATTTCAAATTGTGCCTCCCCCTGCACTAGAGGTGATGCGCTTGGATCAAACTGTTGCTGAGCCTCTGCAAGGAACTCAAGTGATCCAACTTGCACTTCTCCCATTGCATCCATTGCTTCTTGGACATCCCTATCCATAGGCACAATCTCCGAAAACTCCTATTCTTGTTGTTCTTCTTGTTGAGCCTCCATCTCAAGTTGTTGTTCAATTGCAACTCTTTCTCTAGCCTCTTGTTGTGTTGCTCCTTGTTGTTGTCCTTCCTCCACAGTTTGCTCCATCTTGCCACCTGAATTCACTGTGGTCTACTGTGGGGGTTGAGGTTCTTCCTTTTCCAACCTCCTGCGCTTTTTCTCCTTTTGTCCTAACTCTGGCCTTAATGGTGGTGCATCTTCCTCCGAATTTTCACCAGATAAATTGTCTAGTCGATTCGTCCTCTTCTTTATCTTCTTCATTCTTGATGTTTCTATTGGAATGCCTTCCTTTGTGTGTGGCCTTGCATTCATCCACCTTGGAATTGTTGGTGCCAGTTCCGATAAATCATCTCTAGGAGGATCCAAATCTAGAATATGCACCCTTGCCTGTGTCACAACATTCAACAACAAGCCAATGGCATGAAATACCATTGAGAAATTCTTCATATTCTGCATCAAGAAATTCTTAATGCGGTATGAGAGGTAAGATGCCCAGTCATAGGCTATACCCTCTACTACCCCTTGCATGTACAATATGAGCCATATGGGTAACTCTGAGGCTCTCTGCTCTTCGAAAAGTCTTGCCATTATAACATTCATGGCGCATTGCAACTCTTCATTCCTCAACTATTGCTGCTTAACTCCTTGGCTCCCATGTGACATCAATTTCTGCACTTCATCTGGAGTGAGATCCGTCACCTCATGGATCATTTGTCTGCACCGGTTGGAATCCATTGAATCCTTTACCATCGGTATTCCTTGATTCGACAACCCAAATGTCCTTCTAAAGTTGCTTGCTGAAAAGACAACAATCAGCTCTCGGTCACCCACTTGCACTTTACTGGCATTTTGTTGCGGATCATACGTCTCCAACATTTGCAGCAGATAATCCTTAAATAATTCTTTGTCAAAATTTGGGACCTGCAATATGAAGTTAACTCCTGCATTCTGACAACGTAGTCCGCAATGGATGCTTCTTTGGAGCCTTCTCCCACCATGTCTGGCAGTACTCTCCTGTTGAGTGTACCTAGGGGATGTGCTTCAAGGGTACTTTCTCCCTCTCTTTATTCTTCTCTGTTTCTTGACATCTAGCATCCGTTTCCCTATCTTCCGAAATGATAGCATTTGCTCTTTGCCGTAATTGCCTTTCACTACGTCTTCCCATATCAGAGCCATAGTCTCACTTGTTCGTGAGCGGCTTCTGTGACTGTGCTTCGTTTGTCCTTCCATCATTGGGTCAGGTGGGGCTCTTCTTTGTTGCTCCACCTATCAAATTCTTTCGAGAGTAGTTGGTTTTTTGTGCATCTTGGCAACTCTGCTTCCACTTGCTTGACAACACACTTCAAACAACGTTTTCTTAGATGTCACTTTTTTTAGATGACACCTTTCTCAGATGGTATTTTTAGACAACACACTTCCTTGGTTGCAGTCCCCCAAACACGCTCCCTTTTTACTGCACTTATTCAGATGGCAGATTGCATCTCCTCTGATTGCAGATTGTGTTTCCTTTGATTGCAACTCTTTAGATGGTGCCTCCTTTTGATTTTGGCTCCAGATGACAATCTCTTTTCTGACTGTGGCTCCAAACGGCTATCTTACTTCTGATTGTAGCTCCAAACGACATTCTTTCTTTTGATTGTGGCTCCACTTTGTAGCAGGGTGGTGAGATTCCCAACAATTAAGGTAAGTGTGATAGATTCTAAGACCAAACAAGACTGCAGTCAACAAGCATCATCATGCTTGTATGTGAAGTAGGGAAAAACGGTGCACCAAATGATAATAAACAATATGCGTATCTATGTCCTATCGCTTATGAGCATCAAACGAAAACATGCAAGTAATATGGAAAAGATAGCAAATAACAAGAAATAAAGCAAAGTGAACCGACTTCTTATTAATTGGGCAGATCAAATCCAGGTTACAAAATGTCCCCTTTGAGGCTCAAATGGATGATACAAATGTTTACAAATCGGGTGCCCAAGGATCAAAATCCTTCAAGTAACTCGGGTGCACATATAGTGTCTTTCCTCGTACCCACAATCGAAGTGGGTGGGCCTACGCTGCCGTCGTTTGTGTCGTTGATTATTTGAGGTCCTATGTTGATCCCCAATGCGCTGTATAACCTGCACCTGCACACAAGGAAACGAAAATGTCAAATAGCAAGTGCGTGTGATGAGAAACATGCAATCCCCACAGGGGCCAAATAGCTAATAGTGAGAATAAGCATCAAATCAACTCCAAATGACTTGAAATTTTAGAGGGATGTAAAACAGAAGATTTTGGGAAGATATCACCAGAAATTGCGCTAATATTGAGTCCGATGGTACCTCGTAATTGCAATGACCGTGCGCTACCTGCAAACACAAAGCGAACAATTTCCGGCCCTACACATATCCAAAACACATGAAAATTGGACAAAACACATAAAATACTATTTTAAAGAACCCATTTGATCAGATTTGCAATATCAGTGACAGTTTAGGTGTTTCTTCAGATGACTGTCGTGGACCTGCATGAGACCCTGCAAAAAACTAAAATCGCAATATCTCGGCCAATATAGCTTAGAATGACCTGAAATTTTAACTGCAACATAATAATAGCATGTAGAAAATAACCAATTAAAAACAGTCACAAAATTGTCCACAGATTTCTATTCGTCACAGGGTGGGACGAATAAGACTATCACAAATTGGGGGGCGCCCGGGGGTGGGACGCCCATCGTTTCCGTCTAAATTTTGCCACTAATTCCATTGAGCATTGATGCAAAACACTATAGGATGTATTGTCGTCAAATTTGGTGATGGAATTCACTCAAATGGTAGGTCTTTGCAAACAAATTGCACCTCCTTAAGTCACCCGATAACCTCCTTCGCTAAGAAGAGATCTCGAGGGAAAGAGAGCACAATTAGGTGAGGGGAAATCTCGGCAGCACTCCGTTGCTTATCCTTAAACTCCTCTCTCAATCTTTTGTGTGGAAATTGCATCCACTTTATAGCCATAAGGGGCTCATGTGCAAAAAGGCATGCAAGGGCATGCATGGCAAGAGGTGCCACTTGGCCACCAGGGTGGCATGCATTGGAGGGGGAAGAGAATCTCCTAATTTGGCCTCCTTCATGGAGCATGTCATAAGGCTGCTGCGTGCTTTGACCTACATGCTAGGCTAGGTAGGGCAAATGGCAGTTTCTGGGTGCCATTTGTTCGAAATTTGACTTTTTTGGGGTCAAACTTGCTATTCGTCCCACCCTGGGACGAATGTTGCTATTCGTCCCAGGGTGGGACGAATAGGATCTGTATTCGTCCCAAGGTGGGACGAATAGGAACAAGGAGCCAAAAGGTCCCAAAAATGGGTCGAAACCTTCCAAAACCTTGCCGGGAGTGGCTAGAACCACTGCATGACCTCTGAGGGCTGCCCTAAGGGCTTTGGTATGTCAATTTAGCCATTGCTTTTGGTAGCATAATCGGATTGACCAGATTTTAGTGTCTACAGTATGACATCATTTGAATGGCAATAATTTCTAGCTATACGACAACAATTCTCTAATTAAACGACAATAACTGACTGTATGACAATCATGCATGTGAACAACAGGATCAAACTGAACGATTCTTCCATGGACTCTGCTGCTGTTGCTACTGTAGATTCAATTTTTGATTCTTCTGCTGGTTCCTTAACTTGTTCCTCTAGCATAACTACTTCCTGTTTCTTCTTGGATGCATGCTCCATAAGTTGAGAAATGTCTTGCAGTGTTATCTTCTTTTTCCTATACCATAACTTCATAAACGTCTTTTGCACATTAATGTTAACAATACCCAAAGAATCCAACCATAGATAACCAAGAACAATATCCACATCATCCATCACATGAAAATCTAAATGTAAAACATATTTATCTATGGTGATCTTCAAATCTTAAAAAATATGAACATTCTCACACTCAAGATGTATGTCCTTAATTATATCAATAGCTATTAGCCAAAGCAATATCAATAAAATTATATTTGCTATTGGGGTTTATGGAAATAATAACCTTCTCCTTCTAAATGCAAGCATGAACTTGCAAAATAGATTTTTTAGATTCAAACAATTCCTTTTGTCCACTTTTTAGCTTATCTTCCACCAAAGGTGTGGTTCCCTTAGTCTGCACATTGACATCTTTTTTTCCTTCTACCACTTCTTTGAAATTTACTAGCTCTCTTTTTAATTCCTTTTGTTGTTTTTGAAGCATGTTTATTTCTTTTGCATAGCCTTTGAGTGTATCCTTCAAACTAGCTATCATTTTATGTGGGTCTCATTGACTAAAGAATGGTTACTCTGTTTTTTCCCATGTTAGTTCACATTTATGGGCACTATAAAACCAAGAGAGAGCTTCTCCTCCAAGAAAATAAATAAGCATAAGGTGCAAACAAAAACTAGTAGAATATAAGGATTTAAAATATTTCCACCAGTCCCTAACATCAATATCATCTTCTCCAAAAAAATCTTTTGTAGCTCCTTAAGTTCATGCTCCAACAAAAAAGACAATGAAAACTAGGGTTTCATAAAAATATGTCTCCCTACTGATTTGAGGTTAAACTTCCAAAAGAAAAATCTCCTTCAAACACAACAATAGATGATTTGCTTACGCTGAAATATACATCAAATTTCATTTTTTTTTTGGGCGAAAAATGCGATTTGAAAAATAGCCAATGCCCTTGTTCTAGACGACTGAGTTCACAAGGTCATATCTCCCTCGATATTGCTTGGATTCCTTCATATGACCACTCATTTTAAAGCTCTTCATATTCCGCAAAGATATTGTCTAAATCGGACAACCCTTTGCAAAGATATTGAAAGATGAGATGTTTTTCTAGAAAAATCTGCTCTAATGCTGCCCTTGTTCTAGACGACTGTCTTCACATGGTCGTAACTCCCTCAAAATTGCTCTGATTATTTCATATGACCACTCATTTCAAAGCTCTTCAAATTCCACACAATTTGGCACAATAATCGTCTAAGTCAGGAAATTTTTCACAAAATGAGATGTTTTTTAGAAATAAAATTTGCCCTAATTCTACAATCCACAAAAAACAATCCCACACCTTGCCAAAATCATTGCTCTAATACCACATGTTATGAAACTTTTATTTTCATTAATAGAAATCATTCACCAATATGCGGAAATATCAAATCATTCATCCACAAATAATTATTCACACAATGAGACAAAGATAAATAATACCCTTAAGGTAGGGCAACACCAATAATACTCCTTAAGGAAGGAAAACTCCACAAGATCTCCCAAGATGAGAGCGCCACTTAGAGAGGGCAAAGTCTCATAATCCACTTCGTGGGAAAATACGACTACAAGTAATACTTCATATGGATGATGATATCGATGATGATTACATTTACAATCTCTCTTTATATACACATCTTCTAATTCTACTTTGGGAATTCTACTTTGGGGAGCCGACTACTAAACTCTCATTCCACTTATTGTTATATTATTATAATATAATCATCCTTGGGTTATGTGTGCCCCATGCCAACCCTTATACAATATAATATCATATCCCCATGTTTCTATCCCAAGGTACCAAACATTTGTTCCATTGACTTCTTGATAGATGATGTTATTGATCACAATTTTCCAAACATAAGTTTCTTTCCTAATTTATTCCCTTTTGTAGATAAGACTGATTTTGCTCAACTTCTTGACTTGTTAATGATTTTTCTCGATTTTCTTTATCAAAAAATTTCAAGTTTTGTGCTAGCTGTAATTGTAGATATAAGATGAACCAAATACCGTAACTTACCTCCATTATGCGACTTGAATCAGACAGCATTATTTTCATTACATGTGCATAATAAACTGTTCTATTAAAAATAAACATAATCATATACAGAAATGGAGAGCTTGGTATCAAAGAAGTAAGAATGCCTTCGTTGATAATGACTATAATGTGCATTGTCTGCAGCATCCTTAGATTTTACTTGTAGAAATACTAAGAGAAACTTGGATGGAAAATTCAAAATGTTTTAAACGATTAAGTAAATATGGGGAAAGGTGAGAGCAGATTACAGTGGTTGACTGCAATGATTCATGCAGCCTTATCATAACAAACACTGATCCCACAGTTAAAATAAAGGATTGTAAGTACATTATACTTTGTATAATCATTTCCTTGTATATGTTTTATTTTTTCACTATGCATATGTACAGTATTCTCTCTGTACTGTATATGAGTTGCTTGCATTGACAAGTATGAGTTGAAGACATGTATTGCAACTCTGTGCAGTGGTGTCTGCTGCTGGCTGGATGTATATTCAATGCCTAGTAATCTATATGCCTAGACTCTGATTATAATGTCCCTAAGACAAATGGTCAAGAGAAACAATCAAGATAAACCATGGCAAAGCCATAATATGTATATTGGAACATCTTGGCCTAGAAAGTGCAATTGCATGGATGGATTTTCCGAGGATGTGGAATACTCAAACTCAGTCCTCAGATTTATTAAATGATGTTCTGCTGTCTTTGCTCTAAAGGCTGTTGTCTTTTCTCTATAGAGGTACCAGTTGTATACCTTGAGGTAAGAATCATTATGACAAAGGGTTTTCGTATGCTTTACAACAATTGCTCTAGATCATCATTATCTACAATATAAAAGCTGATAACCATAATTACCCATGATGACTGATGACTTCAATTACTAAAAACTGGAACTAGCTTTGCTTAACAATGAACCAATCATGACTCAGGTGGCAGCTCAATACAGGGTCCTTTCAACAAACGTCACCTCAAATAAATCTTTCTTTTTTTCGCTTGGTCCTCTCACATGATCAAAGGGCAGCACACCTATGCCCCTAGAAGCTTCGATGGGCATCATTCCTTGTATGAAGTTGCGTTGCATAAACTTGTTACTGTTACGACACCTTAGATTCAACAATTTAATGTATTATTTCCCAGGATTTTTCATGAAATCAAGAACAAATTGCCTCCAGTTATCTTCATATTGTCCAAATTTGTCATTGTTGTGTTGGATTCTAGTCTTTATTTAATCATACACTTGTCTTCATTACAGAAAAGGAGTTACTGCATTTAAATTCATTGATATGTCTGTTTTGTTTGCTTAAAAGTTTCTTACCATGATTAACTTTTCCCTTTTATTGTTTTGGAGAATGATGGCTGTATTGGATAATTATGGTTGTGCGAGGCTGTTGTGCCTTAGAAGTTGGAAAGGTTTAATATAGCTTGTATGAGCTATTTGCAACTCAGCAAGGACTTGTAAACAAACATTGTATGCATCTGGTGACATATATTCTCTATAGATATTAACTTCTGATTGCTGCTTAAGCCTTAGTCTGAATGTATTCCTGCTTTTCATATCACCAAAGTAAAATCCATGATGATATCATTTTTAGAAACAAGAGCTTTCTCTATTGATTATACAATTAGTGGTGCAGCTTGCTACGTCCCTCTCTGACTTTGTTTTCATTCCTACCGGGCACAAAACAATTTGTCTTTATGACTAGAATTACATCTACAATCAAAGTCCTTAACAGTTAACATGCCTGTTCTGTATCAAGGCTAACAAAAACGTACTCAATGTTTTTGGGTAGGATTGCAATAGGTGCATTTTCATCTCTGTTTATCAAGATGTTCTTGACTGGATTATTGCAGTTCCATGGCATCCAGATCAAGAGATGCTGTCTCAATATCAAGTTCCTCTATGTTTGTTGTCCTCTCATCTCAGAGACCTTTTTATACTGTGCATGTTATTTACTCCAAGTGTGGAATTGCTAATGTGCAGGTGGAAGTTTTTCAGCTTAGACAGAAATTGCAGTCAACAGAGAATCGAGCACCTACGCCAAAGAAATCTTATCAACTATGACAATTCATCATAATCATTGTTTGTAACTAGTTATCAGCAGACATCTATTCCAGTTGACTTATGATTATTGGGGTAGTTTTTGAGGCATTAGTTAAAAGAAGTCCTCTTGTGCGATTCATAACACAAATCTATGCCTTTGTAAGTCTACCCTTGGTACTGAATCCATCGAAACCACCATCGGGGCTCCATGCTCTGAAGCTTGTTTAATGTTCCTATATATTTTGTGTATGTTAATCCAAGCAGTAAATAGATGACTGTCTATATGATTGAGGAAGCACTATAAGCTGCTTTACCTGTTTGGCTAATCATTAAGTGGCTTGGATTGACTATTTCTTTACTCTGTAGTGTTGGAAAGATGTCAAAATTAGATTATATTCTTGAATTTTCACAATCCTATGCTTGCACCTTAATGAGAGGACTTGGTTGAGGAAATGTTGTAATTTGTCTAGTGTATGCGTGATTTGCATCAGCTGTAACATATGCAAGTGGAGTAGGAACTTGGTCCATTTGGACATTGTCTAACAAAAGGTGGAGTACTTACAGCCACAATAGCCTAAGTTCAAATTCAGCAGGCTTGTTACTTGTGCTAAGATGCAGGCTTGTTTCTCATTATAATAAGAAGCTGAAATGAGTATTTACGAAATGTGGCTGGAAAGGGTGTTTCTCAATTGAGAAACAGAAGAAAAATAAAAAACTAGTTATGCGAGGCTTACTACTCAACACCAAGGTTCCTTCTTTGCCTTCTTACTATATTAACCGAGGAAATTTGAACTAATCTGTCTTGCCATTGACTGCAAACATGTCATAAGATTGCAGGAAATTTGGTCAAAGCGTCAAAAGCAAGTTTAATAACAGTTTTTTAAAGTAAAAATGGATTTAACATTATTTTCTCTGATATAGATTTTCAATTTGTTCTACCCAAAATGTGATCGTTAATGTCTGGAGCTGACATACATTTTAAGATCACCCTTATCATATATGAACTAGCCCTTTTGGATCCATTTGAAGTTGAGTTTTAATGTGTTTGATTTGATCACTTCTTTCACCACTATAAAATTAGCAAGGAAGATATCCTCAGTCTTGTTCCAAAGCATTTAGAGTTAAGGGTCACTAACTTATTGGTCTATGGGAAACAAAGGATTAGCTTCCATCGAATGTAGCAAAAACAAATTAGGGGTTTGAATTTAATCAATAATAACTAGAATTTTATTTATTTTTGTGATGTTAAGCATATGGGGAACCTAAGACTATGAGGGGCATTTGATCTCCAGTGTCCATCCTCACCACTCCACCCAGACTTTATGGTATAAAATTAGTTTTTTTGACACTGCATAGCATTTGGTCTCCCCCATGGGAGAAAAGCCTAAAGGGCTTGGTCTACAATCCATTTTGGTGTTGAAGGTACCGTTTCAAATTCAGGGCACTTTTGTCACTAAGAGTATTTGGAAATCTTGGGAAGCTCTTTGATCTTGGTTGCTTTGGAATGACAACAATTTCAGCACTGGCCTCTTTATCAATCAATAGTCGTTGTGGTGGTTCCCCATTCTCATATATCAAGAGCAGCCACTAGCCAAAATTCCTTGGGTTCGTACCCTTCGGTTTTTCTACAAGGGCATCCGGGTCATCTTTGACCTCTTTTCCAAGCAGATCAAAAATTGGTTTGCATGGGCAGAAGTTAAAACACAATTTTGCCTCTTTGAGGTCGACAAAGGAACATTTTAGGTAATTTAAGCCATAGTCTCGCTTGAAATGCTTCATAAAATTGGGGTCAACGTGGAAGGATTGGAAATGGTATCCCAACATTCCTTTCAGTAGCTATAAGCCAGGCAAAGGGTACCTTTGGCTCTTGCCACATCTGCCCATGGTCCCCAAATTAGTTAAATGAGCAATGGAGAATCCAGGCAACTAATAGAGATTGACAAAATAGATTTCACACTCTATGGGATGTTGTTTTGGAGCCTAAAGTGGCTCACATTTTGTGGTGTCTTCTTTTTAAGGGATTTTTTGTAGAACACCTTTGTCATTTAGGGTTGCATATGCTCAACTGCCCTTTCTGTCATTGCAGGGAATCCGTTGAACATTTGTTTTGGTATTGCCCTAGGGCCTTAGCAGTATGGAAATGGATTCATGATTTTTTAAAACCTTTTTGACACAACCCTTTTCTTGGCCTATGGTTCTTCTTAGGGATGCAACTTGAATGCTAGTACATATGGAGCAAATTTGGCATATTATTAGGGCTAAGATTCTATTTAACATATGGAAAAGTTGTATTGAATTTTTTTTTTGCTTAGCATGCATCTTGAGAGTTCTCCATCTATTCAAAAGCTCTTACATGCTCCAATGTTTTACTTCGTATTCAAGTGCAGGCAAACAAGGTTGCCCTTGAGGTTCAACATATGCTAACTCTATTGGATCATTGGGCGAATGCTCTTTGCATTGTGGCTCGGGTTCCATCCTCCTCACCTTGTCAAAGACATTCTTCTTAGTAGGGGGCTCGATGTCGCAAGAGATATCGTGGAAGAACTTCGACTGCTCGTAGCCCTTGTTTGTAGGACTAGTGTACCAAGGAAGGATTTCGCTTTGTGCCATAGTATTACGATTGGGTCTCATCAGTTGGTTGGGCTACCATTTTGCCTTTGATTGCAAGTGACAATTTGGAGTTGCATGGTGACGATTTTGGGTGGGATCCAGTTCCTATAGATCTTGATCCTCCCATTGACTAGGGCAATCCTTCAGATAAGGAGCCCCTTGTTGTCACTTCTACAACATGGTGTACATTAAGTTTTCCAGTAATTTCTGCTCCTCAAAAACTTTGTTCTCTTTTTCCAATATGATTTTATTTCTCCTGAGTTTTCTTCTAAACCCTTGCTACAGAACTTAAAACAATGTGCAGTTGCTTCTGTCTACTGATCATGCAAGAAAATCCTCCTTCCGACGACGATGGTGTTTTGTGCCAAGTACTCAGATGCTTTTCAGCCCCAAGGACCAAGGAAGAGCGCATCACTCCGCTTCGACATATGAGAAATGATGGAGTGCGCCCAGGTTTGGTGCACAGGTTGGAGTTTGCCCAGGTCTGGCGCACAGGTTGGAGTGTGCCCGAATGTTGCGCACATTTTCTCTCGTGCAAGGCTGTTGCGCACCCTCTCATTGCGCCTCTCCTGTTGCATATGGCATTTGTGCTCCACATAAGCAAAGTTAAGGTGCATCCTTATCTATCCGTGCGCAGTCATCCTGAGAAGCTTTCGGCCTGGATGTTCGATGATTTCATGTTTATCTTCCACGAAAGCGGTCCTCGCGAGTGAGGAGCTAGCGCCAGCAAGCCAAGCCTGACAGGACATTGAAGGGACTCAACTGCATTCTTGGGGAGTAATCACTCTCGCCCATGCCTGAATAACTATTTCATGACTGTACTCTGATAACTCTTATCTTTAGCTGCTACTGCCATAGTTTGTTGGTGTGCATTTAATGTTCAAGCGACATAATTCTCTATATAAGCCTGCCTTATTGTAAAATGATGGGTGTTTGCTAGAAGCTTGTTGTAACTCGGATTCGGCTATAAATATAAATAGTGTCTGGCTCTAACTTTGGACTTTTGGTTGTGTGTATGTCTTCCATTGCTTATCTTCTATTTAAGTTCTCTACTTTATCTGTAGGCTTGAATTCTAATATTTGGATTTAGCTTCTAGTAAAACGTGAATTCTGGAGTAGCACTGGGATTATGCATGTTAGCTGTTTAGTTTTAATTTCTATTAGCATTTATATTAAATGGCTATTTGATTCGACCTGCAGTTAAGTTATCGTGTTGTTAGCCCATCACCCCTATTCTATCCGGCCTGTGGCCATATTTCCCATCCCTTTCAGTCATTTCCAATTCCTTTCAGTTCCTTAATCTTTAAAACCCCCAGTTAGAATAGCAAGGGAACCAATCCATCTCTGGATTTTGGCACGGGAGGCATTTCTTCCTCTCGACCTTTCAATGTTGGCTGGGTCTAAGGCGCATTAATAACCAAATCCTTACCTCAAGCAAATATCTGACCAACAGTTTCTGGCATGCCCGGTGGGACGCAAACGTTCCACTGCATGAGCAGTACTAAGAAGTTGATGTTCGTCTTATTATTGACAAGTTTGAACATCTGGCGATTCATTCGAACCCAGATACCTTTGAACCTCGCATCCCAGCTTAAAAGATCATGCCTTCATGCGTACGAGGTGGCATATTAGAAATACAGAAGAAGAAGTTGAGTTCTACGAACTTGACATTGACTTTCTGGGAGAGCGTCCTAGAGTGGTCAGGTCGAATATCCCACTGGACGGGACATCTTCGCAGGAAGCTATTGTTGCTACACAGAATCCAACTCCCGATAGCACAACAACTAGCTTGCCCCCAATTCCGCCTAATTCTTTGGATCATCAGAATACTCCAGTTCCACTTAACATTGATTCAGGTGCTCCAAGTGTTCCCATTGTTCTGGCTCAGCCGTTGCAGCCACCATTCCAAGCGAATCCGCCACCCCAAATGGCGCAGCCAAATCCGCCCAGGCTGTTTCCGGCCTGGAACCACACCGGACCTCTTGCCCTACAGGCTCAGCACACTGTACCGCTTGCCGCCTTGAAAGCCTTACCCACTTACAACGACACGGGAAAGATGACGCATAAGCACATCCAAGACGTCGCAAGATTGACAACTATCCACCAAATTATCAATGAAGATGTCATGGTGAAGTTGCTAGCGCTTTCACTACGAGGCAAGCTCCTCTACTAGTACCGGTCGCTCACGACTGACACCATCACTTCATGGGACCACCTGGCAGGGCAACTCATAAGGGGCTTCAACGAGCAAACAGACCCCTTCTCTCTGCTGCACCAATTTACCTCTATTGAGAGACACCCTCAGGAGGAAACAATTGACTTCAATGTTAGATTCGCTCGAACCTGGGAGAGAGTCACTCCCGGCCTTCGGCCTACATCTTAGCAGACAACGTTCTATTTCCTAAGGGCATTCCACTCTGATATTAGCATGAATATCCGGTATGCTAATGTTAACACGTTTTCGAAAATGTACCAACAGGTGCAAAAGGTGGAAGCCGAGCTGGTAGCCATCGGGAAGTTGCCCCCAAAAGCGACCGTTGATTTACTTGGATTTTCCACAGAACATGTATCCAAGTGCTTCCACTTCCTCTGCACCTCAAATGTACCAAAATCAGCCGTGGGCTCCTAACCCACAAAATCAGGTACCAACTCCTCAATATCCAAACCCCGCAGTTCCCCAGCTTCCGGCTCCTCCTCAGTACCTAGCATTGCCAACACCATTAGCACCATTACCATTACCGCCAAAGAGTTGCGGGATGTGTATGGGTTTATGAAAACCATAGTAAATGTCATGGCCGTCATGAAGAAAAGCCAGTTTAGGGATCAGGGCTACTCGCCAAGGAGACCTTCGCTCCCGACCACAAGGGAGCAAACTGCCTCCACCGGAAGGCCTTAGGATAGAAATTTTGTGATCTCGGAGTGCGACGAAGCTAGCTCATCCGTCAAGACCTACTGGTGCTCCACCTGCAATGACCCGCATGGCGAGGAAACTTGCATGGTTCATCTGAACTATGTGCATATACTCGCAAACAGTGCATCCGACAGACAGGTAAATATGATAAGAGAGGCTGATCGTAATTGCATGATTTTCCCTATCGAACAGGTCTTCGTTCTGATGCGGACATGCAAGAAGCCGATTGAGGTTGACCTAGTGCAAATGGAACCACTCAAAGTGCCTGTCAATCCTAGACCGCCAAGCAAGAAGGTAGCTGCCCCACCAGAAAAAGAGCAAGCACAAGTACCAGAGCATGTAGATAGTGCTCGGTTAAGAGACTATCTGACCCCAAGGGCAAGAGCGAGCGCCCCTCAACCGCAAGCTTCGACCTCTTAGTCCCTGGCGGAGGCATGAGATAAGGCGAGGGAAAATTTGCGGTACGCCTCAATCACTAAGCGTCAAAGAGTGGAAGCAACACAACAGTACCAGACCTGGTACAAAATCGCAAGAGGGAGGCGAGTCTGGTGTTGGAGCATACAATGACGTCGAAGAGTTAAGGAAAATTTCGGCCAAGGTAAGCCTCTTCGACGCGCTCCAATTGCCTGGTCAAGTTGACCTATTGCAAGAGCCCCTCAAGTCCATTAAGGGCAAGGGGAGGCCGACCCAGACCGTCTTGGTACAGTCGTTGACAACTTCTGCTACCGATAAGAACATGTCGTCACCACGGTAATGCCCAAAGCTATATGCGAATTCATGGGTATGGAGTACACTAGGACCAGTCCTGGAGTGCTTCAACTGGATGGAACCCCGGTTAGGACAGTTGGGGTCATTAAAGACATCCCAATCGTGCTGCATAAGGTGCCGCAGATTATAGTAAGCCAAGAAGTTGTGGTAGTTGACTTAGAGCCCAATTTCAGTATGTGCTTATCGAGGGAATTCACTGCCAACCTTGGAGGCTATCTGTCTCTTGACTATTCACACCTAGAGGTCCCCTTCAGGGTGAAGAGGGTAAATTTTTTTAATGAGAAACCCTCTACCTTTCTCATCAAAAGGATCCAGGATGTGGAGAAACCGATGGACTCGGTCAACATCATTGACGGAGTGGAAGAAATGGAAGAAGATGTGGAGTTGATGGAGGAAGCTCTGCATGAGCTGCACATAGAGGATGAGTTCTCTATGCGTGATTTTAATGCTATGATAGAATTAGACATTGGGTGTTACTCGTTAACTAAGCCCAAAAAGGCTAAAATACCGAGTGACGCTGACCCCATGCATGACCAATTATGGAAGCTCTTCTTTGATGGCGCTCGATGCAAGAATGGCGTTGGAGCTGGAGTTGTCGTCATCTCTCCCTCTGGAATTTAGAAAACATACTCGTACAGGCTCACTTGGAGCTGTACTAATAATGCCGCTAAGTATGAAGCCCTGTGTTTGGGGTTACGAAAGGCGAAAAAGTTAGGAATAAAACAATTACAGATATTCGGGGACTCCGATTGGGCAGATTGGGTGTCGCAGGAGCTGCAGCTCCAGCTATGTGCCATGCAGAACGAAAGTGCGTCATTCCGGAGTTGCTCGTTCTTAGTGTGGTACTTCTTCCACTAGTGGCATTCGCACCGCTGTTTCGCCTTTATTGACAAAAGCTGCACGAATGAGAAGGGCGAGGCGCTCCCGGTGTACCAATGGATTTCGAGCCTGTCAAGGCGTGAGTCCTATTACAATTTTAACAGTCTTTTTGGGCCCAACGCTGGAGATTATTTATGGTGTCTGTGAGCGGATGCCGAGAGCTATGAGGGATTATGTGATAGAGCAACGACTCGGAGACGTTTTTTGACTGACCCAGGGGCTTGTGGTATGGATTTTTGGGTTTTTTGGCAAACCCTTCCTATTGCCGTACTACACTATCGAGTACCTATTTGCCCTCGAAGTTTCTCACTAGTGCGACTTCGCAGATGATACATACGACAAAGGGCGAAAAAGACAACACATGTACACTTGGCCTATCGAGCTTGACCCTATCAAAGTGACGAAAAATAAGCAAAACGTTCATCTGGTGCTTACTCTCTACGAATTTGGTCTGATTGACCTACCCCAACGGTGGAAGTATGACCCAAATGGTGTCTTTAAAGAAAAAATTGCAAGGGAGAAATTCCACTACTGTCCTTGCCCGGACATCGAAAAGCAGCGTAATAACCCTTCTGGGCTGGATCTCGAATGACACATTGAAAGAATGTTCTCCTTCCCCCCATGGCACGATTTTTACATCATGGAGGCTGAGTAAAACCTTGGGTTGTATCCAGTGCAGGACCCCGATGACCGAATGTCCAAGTTCATGAAAGAGAAAGTGCCCCATTGGTCGGAGGAGAAGATTACGAACTGGTGGATAATGAGGTGCCACCATAGAAAAGGGGTATCTGAGCCAACACTGCAGATAGATCACCAATTTTATAACATATTTGACAAAAATTATGACTCCTACCGGCCCGTCTTCTTCGACGACCTTGTGCCCAGGAGTACAAAGTCTTCCAACAGAGTGGAAGACGTGTCAGCAATGCAAGAGCAACGAGCTAGTCAGCCACCACCTGTCGAGGGCAAGGGCAAGCAACCCCTTCATGAAGAAAAGGTTCCTCCAAGGAAGAGGAGTGCGCCCGATGCACCTGCGCCCCAGAACGCCGTGAAGAAGACTCGTACTCTTAAAATCAAGTGCGCTGGCGTAGGCCCTCCAGCGTCGGGAGCAGTCATAGGAGAAAGTGCTTTAGGGGTTTCTGCTCCTCCCCAGCAGGTGCAACGTCCCTAGCCAGCGTTGCAGGCGCAACAGATGCTGCTGGTGTAGCCCGAAGTACCAGTTATTAACCTAGAAAATGAGGCATCGGGCAAAGAGAGAGAAGCCAACCCAATAATGCAACAGTTCGCCACGTCGGCTCTGGAGACGTCTGAGCCTGCAGGTGCGTCTTCTACTTCTCTCTTTCTCTCAATAGCCCCTTTAGAAACCCCACTTCTTGGCGTAAAAACCCTAGTGTCTACCCATATTCCATTTAACGCCCATGTTGAGGTCTTTCCTAACCCCCTGTTACAGGTACAGTCCCATCCTCCCCTACCTATAGTTTCTAAGTCATTTGAGACGTTTGCAAAAGTCTCCAACACCTTCTCCTTCCCGGTGACTTCCTTCCTTACTCCTCGGAGTTCAATGTTTTTTGTTACGGCTTCTGTGGCCACAATGAGTCTTGGCCAGCCTTCTCCTATCCCTACCTCCTCGGTCATCCCAGTTGTATCCTCCATGCAGACTCCTCCCTCGAAACCTAGCATCCCTACTTCAGTCGTGCGAACCCCAATGCCCTCCATGGTTTTTACAGTTATAACTCCGACTATCCCAAAAACACCTGTCGGACCAAGCCCTCATCGGGCTCTGCTTACCTTTGCCCCGTTCTTCGGAGCGCAGGAGCCTGCGGAGTTGGATTTCTGCGAAGAAGGCCCAATGGCTGAGAGCATTCGCAAGGCACAACAAAATTTTTCAACTTGGCTTAAGGGCCATAAGAGGAAAAGCGTGCAGGCGTTGGCCGAGCCAGAAAAGAGGGTAGTGTTTGACCCTCAAAATATGCAGGTCCACCGGATGGAGAAGGCGCCCAAGGTTTAGAAACAGTTGAATGAAATGACATCGACGAACTACTATCGAAAAACGATGGAATATCTGAAGACTGCTGACCCCGCAAAGAAAGCTGGGAATATTCATGTTGAGGCGAGATACCTCTAATTCTAGGTGGAGCATTTTAGGGATCACTGCTACGACGATGAGGTTAAAAATACGCAGTATGAAGAAACCCTGGCACTCACGAGAGGGCAACTTGAGGAAGAACAGTCCAAGGTGAAGCAGTTGCAACAAGTGATCGATCTAGAGCAGGAACTGGAGGACACCAAGAAAGATTTTGAGGAATGCCTCAGGATTCAGAGTCAGGCAAAGGACTAGTTGCAAGTGTTTGATGCTGAGATCCAGAAGCTACGGGCTAAATTGGATAGTAAGCTAGAACCCACAGCGGCCCTGTCAAAAGACCGCATCAAGGAGGCGTGCAATCGCTTCCTATCCAAGTTTAGAAATAGGGAGCGTCAGGCAGCCGAAGTCCTGGCGTTCATTTGGGATGCCAAGCAAACAGTTTCCCATGACGCTTCCATCGTAGAAGATGTCAAGGTGGAGGTTGACGAATGGCTGGAACTGGCCATGAAGGCGCAAGCCCTAGACAGGTCGATCAAGCTTACCTCTATGTTTGACCTAGCTTGGCCATGGGCGGCTGTAGATACAACGCTCAGATATTTCTTCAAGAAAGCCAAGGCCACTCGAAAGGCTCGATATCTCATGGACATGTTTGAAAGGGAGAGAAAGATTGCTCTTATGTACTTCAAGACTGGCATAAAATGGTTTTTCGGGCTTCACCAATGAGGGGGATCGTCTCCTATATAAGAAGAGTTGTAATCAGTATGGGACTCCTTCGAAAATGACACTTTGGAAATCAACAGTTGGGAGGATCCCATTACTGAACTTCAGGTGATGCTGTATACCGCCAGCTTTGCGATAATGGAAGCCTGTCTCGTGGACCTCAGCGAGAGGTTCAATTTTGCTGAAGTTCGCCATTTGGAAAGGTTCGAGTACCTAGTTCAAGAGCTCTAGAAGCATAACACTATGCATGATGACAACTGGGCCTTGGTCCAAACGACTTATGACCGCATACAGAAGGAGCTCACGCCACCCGAGCCTCCTCAACAGCAGGAAGGTACCCAGGCGCAAGGAGAGATCCAAGCATAAGAGGAAATCAGGTCGCAGGGAGAAAACCAGGCGCAGGTCGAATTTCATGCCGAAGAGGAGGTTGCTCAACAAGAAGGCCAAGGCGAAAGCGTTGGGCCCCAATAGAACGTAGTCCAAGGGCCTTAGGACAAAAAAGATTAGGCGCAAGAAGAAATTAAGGTAGAGGAAGGAGATAAAGCGAATGAAGAAGTTTGCTTTAACGAAGAGGTTCACGATCAAGGGGAAGGCCAGGGCGAAAACCTTGAACAAGACGTAGGCCAAGACCCTCAAAATGAGGAATATGAGCCCTTGGATGAGGTACCAGGTCGGGATGAAGAGCAGCACAACGAAATAAATGAGGAAGAGACAAGAAAAGAAGAGTCGGGAGAAGAGTCCACTATTACCAGCGAGCATTCGGAGAGCGATAACGATGACGACTCAGAGCCTAATGAATAAGGCCTAGGATTTCGACATTGAGGCGAGTTCAATTTCCTCGCGAGTCGCTAGAGATGTCACTTTTGCAACATGGTGCACATTAAGTTTTCCAGTAATTTCTGCTCCTCCGAAACTCTGTTCTCTTTTTCCAATGTGATTTTATCTCTCCCAAGTTTTTTGCCAAACCCTTGCTACAGAACTTAAAACAGTGTGCAGTTGCTTCTGTCTACTGACCATGCAGGAAAATCCGTCTTTCGACGACGATGGTGTTTTGTGCCAAGTACCCTGATGCGTTTCAGCCCCAAGGACCAAGGAAGAGCACAACACTCCGCTTCAGCATATGAGAAATGATGGAGTGCGCCCAGGTCTGGTGCACAGGTTGGAGTGCGCCCAGGTCCGACGCACAGTTTGGGGGACACACAGGTTGGGGTGCGCCCAGGTATGACGCACAAGTTGGAGTGCGTCCGAATGTTGCGCACCTTTTCTCTCGCGCAAGGCTGCTGCGTGCCCTCTCACTTTGCCTCTCCTGTGTGTATGGCATTTGTGCTCCACATCAACAAAGTTAAGGTGCATCCTTATCTATCCAGGTGTAGTCATCCTGAGAAGCTTCCGGACTAGACATTCTAGTATTTCAAGTTTAGCTTCCATGGAAGCGGTCCCCACGAGTGAGGAGACAATGCCAGAAAGCCAAGCTTGTCAGGACATTGAAGGGACTCAACTGCATTCTTGGGGAGTCATCAGTCCCGCCCATGCCTGAATAACTATTTCATGATTATACTATCTGATAACTCTCATCTTGGCTGCCACCGCCATAGTTTGCTGGTGTGCGTTTAATGTTCAAGTGGCATAATTCTCTATATAAACCTGTCTTCTTATTGTAAAATGATGGGTGTTTGCTAGAAGCTTGCTATAACTCAGATTCTGCTATAAATATAAATAGTGTTTGGCTCTAACTCTGGACTTCTGGTTGTGTGTATGTCTTCCATTGCTTATCTTCTATTAGGCTTGAATTCTAATATTTGTATTTAGCTTCTGGTAAAACGTGAATTCTGGAGTAGCACTGGGGATTATGCATGTTAGTTGTTCAGTTTTAATTTCTGTTAGCATTTATGTTAAATGGCTATTTGATTCGACCTGCAATCAAGTTATCGTGATGTTAGCCCATCACCCCTATTCTATCCGACCTGTGTCCATATTTCCCATCCCTTTCAGTCATTTTCAATTCCTTTCAGTTCCTTAATATTTAAAACCCCCAGTCAGAATAGCAAGGGAACCAACCCATCTCTGGAGATTGGCACGGGAGGCATTTCTTACTCTCGACCTTTCAATGTTGGTTGGGTCTAAGGTGCATTAATAACCAAATCCTTACCTAAGGCAGATCTCTTACCAACACCCCCCTTGTTGGTGCTACTCCTATGGTGACTTGAGTACTAGTGGGCCTTTTGCCCATCATTTTTATAGTTGTCTCAGGTTTTTTTCTGGCCTTGGGTTGATGTATTGCATAGGCTTTTGGGGTGTGCTTTCATACCACCCATTTTTTGTGAATTGTGTAGTTTTATTTTTATTAAAGATATCTTTCAACAATCCTTCAGATAAGGAGCCCCTCTCCTTTTGCTGGTGCTACTCCTATGGCAACTTGAGTACTAGCGGGCCCTTTGTCATCCTTTTTTGTTGATATGTTAACTTTTTTATGGTTGTCTCAGGCCTTTTTTTGGCCTTGGGTTGATGTTTTGCATAGGCTTTTGGGGTGTGCTTTCATACCACCCATTTTTTTGTGAATTGTGCACTCTTATTTTTTTGAATAAGATCAAGTCACTTTCAACTTAAAAAATAATTATGGTTTACAAAGTAAAAATAAAGTTTATTTATTGTTAATTTTCTCGAGGAGAAGATGTTAGACACAACATGAAATATAATTTATTGTTTTCATTCTATGAATGATATGTATTTAATGAGAAATCCATGTGACCAATAAGAGCTAACTTGAGATGAATATGATTTAAATTAAATCATTGAAAACTATGGTTTACAAGATTGTAAAACCTCAAAATTTTTCATCTGTATTTTTTGGTTCTATGAATGATTTGTATGTAATAAGTATTGCATGTTGCCAATAAGAGCTTTGACAAGAGATGAATATGATTAATTCTACTTGGAAGCATTAAATCATAGCCATTATCTATGTTTCATTAATTAAAGATTTTTATAGATCAAACTACATTATGGAGTTACAAATATTTAATGCAACTTTTTTTTTTTATATTTTTTCAAAATAGCAAATATATTTTTGTTTTAACCTAAAAAAAAAATGTTAAAACAAAAATGTCTGGTCAATGAGAAAAAGTACGTCCATATACAATTTTTTAATTGATAATTATGCATTTATCATATGGACAAGATTTGAACCTTGGTCCACTTGAATATGGATTTCTTATATTTATTTATTAAGTTCATTACAACATATGATATGCACCTAAGTTTTGGATGGGTAAATTTTTTAATTATCCTTTAATCCTATAAAGGCTGGAAAACAAAAATTGATTTTTTTTTTTATAAAGGTGTTGAATTGGAATTGTCTTGGCTTCTAAATTATGTTTTGCGTCCCAATCCAAGTTTCAACAAGGTTGTATGGGATTGTCAATGGATTCTCTCAGCCTTCAAATTTTGGCTGACTCCTCATTGTCCTTGTTTGGAACCTCTACATTAATCTAAACTAAATTGCATGGAAAATAAATTGTGGAAAACGATATGCATAAAAATAAAATACAGAAGTAAAGTTTAGAGTGCTATTTTTGTTGAGAAAATCACTCCTTTGAGTCAATTGGTTCCCTTAAGCAAGCGAATTGGCTTGTGGAATCAATCGACATAATTTTGCAAGAGGATTGGTCCTTGTTCATATGTAACCTAATTTTGAGAATTTTGGGTTGTTTTTGCTATCTAATCTTTGTCATTGCATTCTACTCCAAAATTAGTGAAATTTACAAAGGTAGTGTTGAGTTACTACATTAAGGTGACTCAATGGGATGTAGGTCTTGATTGGCGTAAAATCCTAGCTTCTATCTTTATCATTGGGTATGGAATTTACAAAATCGAAACATTGCAAAATTGTCAAAATTGTTCTCTCCCTTAGTTGGTCTTTGGTGGTAATAGCCCTAGCAACATATTAATCGTCATCTACCAAGTGTATTGCTTTGAGGTATCCTGCCTCCCCCATTAAGTCTTCAAATAGATATTTTGATAATTCTTCCTTCTTGGCAATAGCTCCTTCAACTTTGTGACAATTGGTTTTAGCCTCATGTTTCAACTGCATTCCCTTGATTTGCTTGGTCTTTTTCTTCCTCAATCATAGCACTAATGGCATCATCATCTAGGATATGCTTCCTTTCATCGAAAATATCATACATTATAACAAAATTCAATCCTTGTATCTCCTTATGCATTTCTTGCACTTGAGTTTGTAAGGATGCCATGTTATCTTTGTAGGTCTAGAGATTCCTTTGGACATTTGAAATCTTTCTCAACGTCTTGACCAAATCTTTGTGATCTATCCCTTCTTGTTGTTCTTGCATCGTGGTCATTGATGTAAAGAGTTTGAGGACCTCTTGATATTCCTTCCTTGTAGATAGGTTCCCTTCTACATGTTTGATGGTTTTTATCCACCTGTTCCATGCTTTCTTCTATGTAGGATGCAGTCGAAAGTGTTCAAACACATTCTCCATATCTTCCTTGATCTGGTCCCAAAAGGTCTTGACCCTCTGAATCTCGTGCTAACATTGGGTCTACAACCACCTCTTTAGATCTCGAGTCTATTAATTTCTTGATTTGTTGATCTTTTTGGTCAAGGCTTTCTAGGAGTTCACTCTACTCTTTTGGCATTTCTTGCACTTAGTTTTTCAATCTTGACAAGTTGGGTTTTAGGGTCCTCAACTTGCTTCTTCAACTAATCTTTCTTAGGAACCTCCTTAAGTCCCTCATTTTCTTGTTGGAGTTGATCCCTTTGTGTCTTGGGCCAATTTTGCTTTCACTTATTCTTGATTTGTGTTGCTTCATCCTCAATTGCTAGTCAACAATATTTCATCACCACATCAAGCGAGTTAGTTAGCCAATTGGACCATTTGGTTGGTATCCATATTTTCTAGATCCAACTGGGATACTCTAGTTGTCAAGTCACAAGGGGTTGATGCTACCTTGGTGGGGTCGGTTTTCATTGCCTCGACATAGTACATCTTGTGTCCTTTCTCGACAATTATGAATGGAAGAGCACTGAGGCCTTGGAGGTATTTTTGTTGAGCCATTTGTATTGTTTCTTCCATATCTTTTTTGTAACAGTAAGAACATCTAACACCTTGACGACATCAATTTCTTTGACCTTGTATAAATAGGTTGATCGAGGCCCTTCAATTGCACTTGTTTATGGGGAGCTCTTATAAACTCAACTCCTTAGGCAGGGTGGTGGGTGTTGTCGTTTATAGAAGTTGTGCTTGAGATGATGAGTGTGTGATGGTGGATGGCATGGCAAGAGAAGTGAATTGAATAGTGATATTGGGAAATGTAGTGGATGTGGTGGGATTGGGATGTTAAGCTAATTGCACGATGACATGGTGCATGGGAGTAGTGGATAAAGAGATTTTGCTTATATGAGGAGAGATAAGAATGAAATGATGGGAGTGGTTCCCATCACAACTGTGATTGTTGGAAGCGAGGTGCCTATTGGGGAAAATTCGAATTGCCTTACATATTCTAAATTGAACATATAGTTTGGAACTCATGTAGGCAACTCAAAGGACATGATTGAGAAGCCATAGAGGTGGATGAAGGATTTGGCCCTCCCCAAGTAGAAATATCCTTTAGACCACTTCCCATATGTTAGTAATTGACATGCCTTATTTTTCAATCTAGGTGCCTATCCCCTAAACCTTTCTATTTCTATTATGGCCTTGTATACCTCATCATGGAAGTGGTACGGGTCTTTCCAGTTTCTTAGTAGGGTACATCCATGCACTCCACAATGCTTAGGGGTTGTCCATCTCCCACCATCTAGATTAGGTAGAGGGTGGAAAACAAACTTCTCTTTTGGAAGAGGATCAACGAGACCAGGTAGGAAGTATAAATGAACTTCCTCTCTTCCTTTAAATCTTGTGACTATCCATCTAGTCAAAGATGTACTTGGCATAGTCAATTATTTGGGAGTGCCTAGGTAGGTTTATATTGTGTGTGGTAGGGCTACGTGTTTTTCATATACATTTTTATCACTCTTTTTGACTATGGCTATCCCCGACATTGCCATTCATACATCCTCCTTGAATTGCTCTAAGTCTAGCTTGATATTGAAGTTAAAACCTAAATTTTGCTTCTTTAGGTAAGGGGTCAGGAAACTCCACCAATAGGCGTTGGTTTGCCTATAGTAATAGTATTTTTAGATTTTGGGGTTATAGGAGATCTAAGTATCTAGGTCATCAAAAAACTTAAGCATACTCCTTATGGCTTCTATTCTAATATAAAATGCGTTCTTTGTTTATTGAGGGACCATGAGGCTCCTAGTTGTTGGGTCGTACTTTTCATATACCACTTACACCATTTCTTGGCAACTCTCAACACCATATTCATCATTATATCAAGGTTTAAATCTAGCTGATGCTCCATGAGTTAGTTTGGAGGGCTAGGTTGTATCTTCTCAAGACCTCTTTCCTCACCTCCTCCATTGGATGGGTATAATTACCCTCCTTGACCCTCATATATAAATGATCAAAGTACTCTTCTATTTTTGGGGGTGAGATCCTTACCTCTTGCTTTTCCACCTCTTTTTCTTTTGTGCCTACATTTCTAGTTCTCTGTCCACTTTAGTGATTGTGATTGGGGATGATAGGACAACAAGGAATGGAGCAATGATTGTGGAAGGAGGTGATATGGCTTGTGCTTCTAGTAATAAAATACTAACGGGTGTGAATGTGGTATCCATGGTGAGAAAATGATGAAAAATTAGGTGGAATGATGAAAGGTCAGGCAAAATGGGTAAATTTGACAGTTTTTATGGTGGAGCAATTCACCCACAATATTGGAGCGATTTCCTCGCAAAACGTGAGTCACTTGCTAAGAGTGCCCAAAAGACGGAGGGATGCTTTAGTGATTCATTCAAAAAATTAGAATGATTTCTTGGGGAAGTGAAGTGGTTTTCTTAGTTAGGGATGACCAATTCACTCGATGATTTTGAGTGATTCACTAAATAATCTTGAGCGATTAGCTCGTGTAATGGGACTTAGACATTTTTTTGGTTTTGTGACATAGGAATTTGTGCCTCAGATATCAATAGTCAAGGAACTCCTGTAAAGCTATGGTGTAGTTGATCTTTTGCGTATGATTAATTCCATTGGCATGTAAAGGGATTGGAGAGCATAATGCTTATTGTGTTCTTGGAGAGTGCAGTGCTCAAATGAGCTTCCTTTGAGACCCGCTTAGGGTTATATAGACCTTAGGGAAGGCACAAACTACCCACGCCTAGGCCTAGGACACTTGGGCAAAGCAATTAGCCTATTAGGGGTCGATTTGCCCTAGGTTGTAGTTTGCTTAAGGCACACTCATGCAGTGAGTACACCTTGCCTTAGCAAGCAAGTTGCTTGCTTTTGATGAGTGAATTGCTTTAGAAAGGTGAACAAAACACTATTTTTTTAACATCAATGTGGTAATTCACAATGAGCCAAACAGACTGCCATATTTAGAAGGAAAGATTTGTATGAGAACCAAGGAGTGTATTGGAGGAAAACGATAAGAGGAAAAGGGACTTTGTACAAGAGGGGGAAATATACATTCCAAAATAATAGCTGATATTATTTACATACATATTATTTTGATTGAAATTCTTGTTACTATATAGAGTGGAGGTGGTGCTCGTTCATAGAAATAGGTAGTATTACTCCCTCCATGAAGGCAAGTTTATAGGTATTTGGACCCATAATTTCAGCAATTTGGTAGGGCCCACTCCATAATGAATCAAACTTTTGATGTGCCCCTGTATTTACCCAATCTTCATCCCATTTGAGCACTAGGTATCATTCCTTATATTATACTTCACTCTTTTATCAAACCACCTCTTGATGGCTTCTTGATGTTGTATTGTTCTTTGAAGGCCGTTTTTATTTTCTTCTAAGACTAGGAGCGCATTTAATCGTGTTTGCATGGGTGCAAGCATCCTTCAATTTGAGTTGTTACGACATTTGGAGGAGAGAGAGCCCAAGGTTAGTTGGTAACACCATATCCTTGTCGTATATTAGCCTGTTGGGAGATGACATAGTGGATTATTTTAGCATTACTCTATCTACCCATAATGCCTTATGCAACTTTGTATGCCAATATCTTTGATTCTAAAATGGTCATGTTCAAGATCTTGGTGATGTTTTTGTTGGTCGACTCGACTAACCCATTTCCCTAGGGATAATAATTGGATGATGTTTTAAGCAAAAATCCATACTCAAGGGTGAATTTCATCAATTTAACCCCCTTGAAATAGGTGGCATTATCCATGACAATGGCCATAGGAGCTCCAAATTAGGTGATGATATCTTTGAGAAATTGAACCATCTCCTAATTAATTGGTTTAGCTAGGACTGCTTTGAAACATTTGATAAACTAGTCTTTAGAAGTGAGGATCCGTCCATGACTCACACTTGATAGTGGGTTGATATTGCCTATGAAAACAAGGTTCCATTTTTGGAATGATTTAGTCAAAATGATGGGTTTTAGAGGTCTATGGAGCTCTTCTTTTCCTTTCCCTGAATGTACAACAAGATTTGCAATATTTGACTAGGCAAGAGTGCCTAGCTCTTAGGATTTTGTGATGTAGACAAGTGCCCTCCTTCATCATGATATTACTCAATTAGGGTCCCTTGTCTATTTTCTTCAACATAGTGGAGTAAAATGTCATCATATCCTTTCATGAACAAGACTTTGTCTAACCATAGGTAGTGTGTCACCTTTTTTTCTGAACTTGGCTCTCTCTTTGGTTGTCAATTATTTAGGGATCTATCTTGTAGCCATGCATTTGCAAATATATCCCATCCATCTAATCTCTTAATTGATATCCATATCTTCAACTAGAGCGACCTATTCTTTAGAGATTGTGCTTTCTAGCCTTTTGCATAACACTCTTCCCATAATCATATTAGTGGGGTTGATCTCAATATCAAATTCCTACATTTTATTTATCCATCCAAATATATTTTCTCCCTATTTTCCATGTTATACAACAAACGAAACATCAGAGTGTACTACAAAGACAATAGTCTTACTTTGTGATAAGTAGTATTTGAATATTTTTAAGACCTTCATGATGGTGAATATTTATTTATTATTTGGGTATACCTTTCTTTGTAGTTGTGAAGAGATTTATTGATAAATGATACAAGGTGTCCTTCATCCTAATCATTATTTTGGGTTACATTGCAATTGTATACAACCTAATTTATTTGGAAAAGTATGGATTAATCAAGACACACAATTTTGTTATAATATTTTAGACCTCTTGAAAATATCCCTTTCCTTCTTTAGTCCAATCCAAAGAGGCATCCTTATTTAACATATTGGTGATGGGTCTAACCATTTAAGCAAAATTAATAATACACTTGACTATAAACTAGATTTGACCTAGGAACAACTTGATCTCTTTGACTAATTTGGGATATGGTTGGTCTTGGATGGTTTCTATATAATTGGGGTTTATGGTTAAACCTTCTTTCAATACCATATGACCTAGTAATTTTCCTTCTTGATCCATGAAAATAGACTTCCTAGGGTTGAAAGAGATACCAAACTCTACATCTATGAAAAACTAACTTGAGATGGTCAATATGCTTACTCTTGATCTTGGAGAATATTGTCAAATCATTGAGGTATATGAGGATGGTATCACCTACAAACCTTGCAAAAGCTATGCCCATAGCATTCTAGAGAGTCACCCCTATATTTGATAAAACAAATATAATTCATTAGTATGCAAAGGTTTCCCACTTGATAGTGAAGGTTGTGTTACGTTGGTCTGCATCTTTAACCCAAATCTAATTATATCCTAAGAAGCCATCCAAAAGCAACATCTGTAATTGGATTAACTTTTGCAATATTTGATGAATGGAAGGTAATGGATAGTAGTCTCTTAAGAATACCCTATTCAAATTCCTAAAGTCAACACAAAGTCTTATATCCCCATTTCTCTTACATACTGGGACTAGATTGGCAACCCATGTAGAATGTTTAATTGGGAATATAATATGAGATTGTAGTGGATTCTATAACTCCATAATAACTTCTATCTTTGGATTCATTGGTATTAATTTTTATCTAAAAGGCTTGACATCAGGTTCCAATTCAATAGTATGCTCTATGATATTATGGTTGTAGACTTTAAGATATTCATTTGACAAGGCAATAATGTCTCCGTACTTACCATAAAGTTCTTTGAAAATATCATTTTCTTCTTGAGTGCAATATTTCCTTAGTAGTAGACTCTTTCCTTAAACTACCTCAATTGGGTGATATGAAGAAGATTTTACCTTGAATACTTTTCTTTGTACTATAATTTGGGTTAAATAGACATTCTAGTGTGATCAAGCCTTTGAACAACTGGTTTGATTTTAGTTGTATGATCCCATCCTTTATGTCACCCCCATTATCATTCTTCTCTTCACAATATTGAGCCTCCATGATTAGGAACTCTTATGATTTTTTGATCATTGTTAAAGACCTACTAGTGATAAGAGTTATTAGGAACTGTTGGCTTAAAATCAACTTCTAGTTATTTCAGTTTATCCCAAATATTATTATTACGGTCAAATCAAGTCATCATTCCTACTGATTCATCTACCTTTGTATTTAGCTCCTTGGGCATTGCTTTGATTTCATATGAATATAATTTTTTGAGCAAATCCTAGACTTGATACTTATAAGGCTTTAGGTGTTTGATTTTCATGGTGCACTAGGAATTTGACCTGATTCATAATTAGTTTAGAGTTTCGTTATATTATTAGGTCCCTGATTCCTATATTTTTGCTTTCCTCAAGCCTATACAAAGTCATTCATATTTTTCCACTTTTCTTGTGCAATTAAATAATAACCTGCAGGCATAGTGAATTTGTGCTCCTTGTGGTATGATAAAATAAACCCCAATGCCTACTCAATTCTTGGTTCTAGTTCTATCAAAGTACATCATCCATGTATTTTCAAATCAATATGTCAAGGTTAGGAGGTTCAAATGAGTTTCTATGATTAGGTAGTTCTGCAGCTTGGTTTCTTCATATTTGATCTCTGGGTCTCTATAATCTTATAATATGTTGATTATCATGTCTAATTTTGAATGTTGGTCACCTTCTTAATATTCATCATCTTTAATGCATTCTATTAGTTCATTTTAATTCATTATGATTTTTTCCTCAATATTGTGTAGGAGGTAGTTACAAGGCAGTTCATTCTCAATCTTGATGATTTTTCATCTTTGGGCACTTTCATATGAGTATAATCCATTGCTAGGTAATTATCCTCTAACAACTTACGCATCCACTTCCTAGACAACAACATGCCAAAATACAAGGGTAGATCTATGACTATCACTTGTACTACTACAAACTATGGATATTGACTATAGTCATTGTCAGATCCTTGAGAATCCCAACACATTATATCTTGTGCCATCCTTATAGATTAGGTGTCTAGCTATCTTATTATAATGGAGATCCCATTTCTTCACAAATAACTTTGGGTATGATTATAACTGCTGCACCTAAATCCACTATGAAACTCCTAAGAATGTAAGTTATGATCTTGAATGTCACATAGAATATGGGTGGCTTTATATTTCTTGGTTTTGGAGCATTCCATATCTCAAATCCACTAACCTGGACATATAACAATTATTTTACCATAAAATTTTGATGCTCTATTATGCTAGTTAGAGTGAATTATGATTGTTTACATTTAGTATAAATCCAATTTTTCTCTTTTAGAGGCTCATAGAGTAGGTATCTTTCCTTGGTAGAGCTAAGACCTCCAACATGTTGACCTTGGTTAACATTATTTTTGTGTCTTTTGTAATAATAAACTTGAAAAGGAGCCCTCCCTTCATGTTGTGAGATTGAAGGATTTCTTAGAGGTTGTACTTTGTCCTTCCCTAATAATAGGGTTTTTGAGTTGTCTCTTGGCCTCTTTTCGAAGTGAATTCCTTCTCTTGCCACCTTCATTTTTTGTGAGTTTACCAATTATTTCTCTATCTCCATTGTTTATTGCTATCTCTTTTCCTTTATCTATCCTATGGTCTTTGGTGTTTGATATCCCTCTACACCCCTTTTGAGGTGCATATGTTGCTTCTTTTTTTATATTCTTCTCCTTTTGCTTTTCTTATTATGCTAGGATAGACCCTTTATATTTAAAGTGCAAAGGTGACCTACCTCTTCTAAGGTCTGTTGTACCATTCTTTGTGTCACTCAACTTATTAGTTGATTGCTCTTTAGAAATATTTATTTTACCCTTGGATTTAATCCCTTAGTGGCTGGTGCATATGGAATCATATTAAAAGGATGTCTCTTCATTAGTTTCTATAACACTCAAATTTTCCAGTATTGTATTGTTGGGGTTGGGTAATGTAGGTGTTGATTGTGGAGTTTAGGACTATTAATATATATCAAAATTTGTGTGGGGGACTACTTGATCAATGATGGTAGTTTTTGAACTTGATTTTGTTGACTATATTAAACAATTTGACAATGTTTAGTGACACCCATACATTCAATAGGATCATACTTGTTATTGCAAGGAAGACACCATGCTGGTTTATCCTCTATGTTGGTGTTAAACATGTGATTGTGAGTATGAATTGTTGCTTAAATAGCACCTGAACGAGGCACCTGATCTTTCATTAGGTATAAAATATTTTGAGGCTACCAATTTTATGGTGGTTGTCATTATTGCTTTATATAATTATTATAATTTACCAAAGTCTTGATTACTTCCATCGTTTTGTTCATCATAGAATTGCTATTAGACTCATTACCAAGGTTGGATGGAGCGAGAAGGGTATAAAGTTTTGGATGGAAGGCTACTATGGATGATGCATTTTATCTAGAATGAGTCATAATATATGGTGATGTGGAAGAATGAATAAGAACATTCGATCGGGGATTAGAGATTGGAGAAAAGTTGGTCATGGAATTTGGCATTGGTGTATTTTAGGAAATTTAGGTTACATTGGCCATTGGTGGAGTAGGGGTTGCCTTTCCTACATGAATGAGAACATCTCTAGCTATTTATTTATATGTTGTAGCCAGTGTATGATGGTTAGAATTACAAACAACTAGATCTAAATCTAATTGTAAACCTTTGATGTAATATGTCATTGCTTGTTCATCATTTGACTAGGTTTAGAGTCTTGAAATATCTAGTATTTAAATCATGAAAGTTTTCTTCAGGATGTCTTTGCGTTGTATTTAACTAAAATAAAATTGACTAACCATTTTCCATGCTACAAAATATATCTATCTATCTATCTATATGTATGTATGTATATATGGTTCCATTATCGATGTCCAACTAGTAATTGAATTGTATGGTAACCTTGTATATCATAAAACAACTTTATCACAAAGAGAATAGATTAGTAAGCATACTATTATGTATTCCTCTCGAATATGATGTATTCACTTGAACATTGATAATTTACTGAGGTGATCTAGTTTTATCTGATTTTTGTTCCCTTCAAACATAGGCATGGTTTTTATAACTACTGGGGAGTAGGAGAATAGAACACTAGGTTTAACGACCCTTGGTAGGTCCAATTAGGAAGTTAGTTTTGTGGCCTAATAGGCACTCCTAGATTGGTTTGCTAAGAAGGTGATGTTTCATACTATTATTGAGAAGGGTACATTCCATAGCCAGGTGGGGGATACAAATGGTATGGAGGATAGGAAGGTGAAGGATATTGAGGTGGAATATTATGAGGAGTTTGTTGGTTTTGAGAAGGCGAACCTTGCATATTTTGTTATGTGTGACTAGTTAGAGGCTATATTAATCCCTAGGGTTTCTCTAGGACACTTGAGACCTCATTTTTCCAACCATCACTTGCATATTCTAAGAAAAGTTTAAATTTAAGCCTCAAGAATCTATTGGAGATGAAGATTGAAATCGAGGGATGTTGGAAGTGTTTGATAAACTAGATCTAGGTGGGTTCTAGTTTGGAGGGGTGATTGTAGTTGTAACGATCCAAAAACTAGCTATAAAAAGAATACAAGAAAGAAAATATTTTTTTTAATTGAGAGGGATTCATAAACCCCTATCCTACATTTGGTTAATCTATTGTTTTAGGTTTACTAAGTTTCCCAACTTTCCCAAAGAGTTACATCGCATTCAATACCCTACACAAGTTCATCTGTGTAGGCATATTATGTGTTCTATAGATAAGCTATCTATCTCATCCTTCTTGATGAGCTAACTTATCACCTTCACTAAAGTTGAAGGTATACGTCCATAACCATACCATACACGTCTATCTGTGTTGGTATTCTATGCGTATTACGAGTTAAGTTATCCATATCATATTTACAATGAGCTATCTTAACTTTGATGTAAGCAACCAGTTTACTTAGTCAACATCAACCTAAAGGGTCTCAATATTTTAGGTCCTTTCTATGTTCACCCTAAGGGGTATCAATCTCTTAGGTACTTTCTATGTTCACCCTAAGAGGTCTCAATATATTAGGTCCTTTCTATGTTCACCCTAAGAGGTCTCAATATCTTAGGGCCTTTATATCTTCACCCTAAGAGGTCTCAATCTCTTTGGCCATCCCTAAGAGGTATCATTTTATTAGGTTCCTTTTTATGTTTAGCAATAAAGTAATAGCTCTATCTAGTTAATCAATCAAGGAATAAATTTATAAAGCATATAAGAAGTACTTTAAAAGAAACATATCATTAAATGAGAATACACATTAAATAAAAGGAAAAACTAAACAACAATGCGTAGATACTTCATAATAGTAAATTAAAGGTTCATTCCTCAACTCATTCATTCCATTCATTACATATATCCAAGTATGGTAAAACCTCCATACTTTAAAAGAATAAAATAATACATCCATATCCATCTAGGGATTTCTCCCTACAAGTCTAGTCTATTTTGAACATGAATAAATTATTGCAATTATAAATCAAATAGTGCATTGGTTCCAATTGTCCTCTTTGTCTCCTCATATTTCTTTGGAGGGTAGTAGGGGATCAGGAAAACTCATGGTTCTATGATAGACATGCATCTAAATGCATCTATTAGTAACATGAAACTAGTGCATTTACTGTTTACTTTGCCAAATTGCAACTATATAAATTTATTTAAAGCATTCAACCATCTACTGTCTAGTTGATCTCATAAGAATTTCATCATTTCTATTCTTATCTCTCATCTACTCAAGAGAGTCATTTCAACCAATATAGATAGGTCATAAATATTTCTTTAATAAAACATTGCAATGGTCATTATTTCAAATACTAAGGTCTCACTCCTTAATTAAGCAAATAATCCAACAAAATATTATTTGAGTAAATCAAAGTCCCATTCCTTTAATTAACCAAATAACTATAATCCCTTTATCTAATTAATCAAAGTCTCATTCCTTCAATTAATCAATTAAACTATATTTTCTTTTATTTAAATCAATCAAAGTCCCATTCCTTCAATTAAACAAATAAACTAGTGATGGGGAGCCAAAATCTCGAACCAAACCCAAATCCAATTCTCATTCAACAACTTGGAAAAATTTACAGAAATGGCAGCAGTCTTCCAAATAAACTCCTTTATTCCGAAAGATAGTTTATTTTTTTATTTTTTATTACAGCATTTCCCGCCCTAGAAGAAAAACAACCCAAACAGGTCCAGAATGGCCCTCTTGCCTTCACCTCTGCAACTCTGTCTCAGCAGTTTCCAACCCCTTGTGCATGTCTTTGCTTCCCCTTTTAAAATTTTTTGCGTGACTCTCCGTTTCCCTTTTGTGGCCCTTCGTTTCATTTCTCGTGCCTCTTCGTTGTCTTGGCTTTCGAAACATTTTTCTTTTCGACTCTTGGTCTTCGTCTGCTTTCATTGCACCTTGGTGCCACATGCTGTTCAGTGCTGCCACTGTAGACTCTGTCCGTCTGTCAACCAGTGATGACATTCGGTATACCCACTGCTCAATAATTTCCTCTGTAACGGCCCCTGTAACCGCCTGCCCTTTTTTTATTTTGGTCACAAAAATGCGACATGTCGCGATATCGCGACACTTTTTCTTCTTTGCCAACATGTCGCGATATCACGACACTTTTTCCTTCTTACTCTTTCTCTTCTCTTTTAGTCGTGAAAATGCGACATGTCGTGATATCGCGACACTTTTTCTCTCTTACTCTTTCTCTTCTCTTTTAGTCATGAAAATGCGACATGTCGCGATATCGCGACACTTTTTCCCCCTTGTGCCTTCTCTCGTATTTTGGTCGCGAAAATGCGACATGTTGCGATATCGCGACACTTTTCTCTTGAGCCTTCTCTCGTCTTTTGGTCACGAAAATGCGACATGTCGCGATATCGCGACACTTTTTCTCTCTTGAGCCTTCTCTCGTCTTTTGGTCGTGAAAATACGACATGTCGCGATATCGTGACACTTTTCTCTCTTGTGCCTTCTCTCGTCTTTTGGTCGTGAAAATGCGACATGTTGCGATATCGCGACACTTTTTCTCCCTTGCGCCTTCTTTCGTCCTTTGGTCACGAAAATGCGACATGTCGCGATATCACAACACTTTTTCTCTCTTGCGCCTTCTCTTGTCTTTTGGTCGCGAAAATGCGACATGTTGCGATATCGCGACACTTTTCTCTCTTGCGCCTTCTCTCGTCTTTTGGTCGCGATAATGCGACATGTCGCGATATCGCGATACTTTTCTTTCTTGCGCCTTCTCTCGTCTTTTGGTCGCGATAATGCAACATGTCACGATATCGCGATAATTTTTTTCTTTTGCACCTTCTCTCGTCCTTTGGTCACGAAAATGTGACATGTCGCGATATCGCGACACTTTTTCTTCTTTGCCGACATGTCGCGATATCACGCCACTTTTTCCTCTTTGCTATTTTGCTTTTCGTTGGATCCTCTTGCATCAACTAGCTTAGATATAAAGGATATATATCTAAAAACGTCAAGAGTTATCAATATCGAGGCACCTATCTAAATGTTTGCAACAGTTGGTTAGTCGGTTGTTTTACTTTAAATATTTTAAATGTTTTTGTTAATGTCGGATTTTTTAATTAAAAAAAAATTGTTTATGGCATGACATGTATGACCTCTTTGCCTCCCACCCCCTGTCTACCATTGTAGGAACGCCTCTCGACGTAATTATATTTTCCTTTATTTAATTAAATCAAAGTCCCATTCTTTCAATTAATCAAATAAACTATAATTTCCTTTATTTAAATCAATCAAAGTCCCATTCCTTCAATTAATCAAATAAATTATAATTCCTTTATTTAAATCAATAAAATCCCATTCCTTCAATTAATCAAATAAACTATAATTCCTTTATTTACATTAATCAAAGTCCTATTCCTTCAATTAATAAAATAAACTATAATTTCCTTTATTTAAATCAATCAAAGTCCCATTCCTTCAATTAATCAAATAAACTATAATTCCTTTATTCACATTAATCAAAGTCTCATTCCTTTAATTAACGAAATAAACTATAAGACCATTCATTTAGTTTAACTAAAGTTTTTTCTCTTTAATTAATCAAATCTAAGTAAGATCATTCATATAATTAACTAAAGTATTTTCTCTTTAATTAATCAAATCTAAATAATATCATTCATTTAATTAACTAAAGTCTTTTCTCTTTAATTAATCAAATCTAAATAAGATCATTCATTTAATTAACTAAAGTATTTTCTCTTTAATTAATAAAATCTAAATAAGATCATTCATTTGATTAACTAAATTCTTTTCTCTTTAATTAATCAAATCTAAATAAGATCATTCATTTAATTAACTAAAGTCTTTTCTCTTTAATTAATCAAAACTAAGATTTCACCATTATGATATTAGAAAGTATCTCATTCAGATTTTTAAGGCACTCACACTAAACAATTAATTTCATATGCTTCAGAGAAAGGAGAAGGTTAAAACCCTCGAGGACCAGCGATTGCACAAGTAAGTACACAATGAAGTAAACTATGGTTGGCCTGAAAGAAGATGCCATTGCTCCTACAGGGCGTGAGTATTACAAGGGTTACGGTCGACGACACACTAGCCCAAACTAGACACACCTTTCCAACATGGGTAAACACACGAAGAATTTTCCAGGTTGGTAGACGCATGATCCACTCCCAATGCAGTGTCCTAGGGCGACGATGGTTTGGGAGATGAAAAAAGTCGAGGATGCCAATAAAATTGAGCTCCAACAATGCAAACAACATCAAAAGCTAAAGAAATGAGAAATTGCAACCATAGTGATTGGATATCAACCATTCTAAAAATATCCACATAGAGAATTTTATATTAACTTGGTTAAATCAATGACAACTAATATGCATAGGCACGGTTTACCTCTAGCGTAGATGATGCCATGCCAAACATGGTAGTGACATAAAATAATAGGTCATAGTCCTAGATTACACCCAACACACACACTGCTCATTATGGGATGAACATTGAAGAACACAAGCTTATACTGAGAGGGGGGGGTGAACCGTATAAGACCACTTTTTACTTTCTTTCCAAACCAATATAATTTAATGTCCTTAATTGTAATAACCAAGTGTAGTAGTATGCATTAATAACTCAGATAACAATAGTAAGCAAGATCACAAGTCACCACACACAATTGAGACACAATATTTAACGTGGTTCCCCCAATGTGGGGTGCTCCACAAGATAATCTCCTTATAATATTTCACACAAAAATAAGGATCCTTATCCATTACAATAATTTATTTTATCTGGTCAAAGGTAGGCAATAACAAGCTCACATAGAACTTGTCCAAATATGCATAACAAGCTCACACAAACCTTGTCCAAAACTACTGAACAAGCTCACACAGAACTTGTCCAAATTTCTTTGATCTGCTCAAACAAGCTCACACAGAACTTGTCCAGCTCTAGCAAGCTCACCAAGAACTTGCTCAAATATGCTCCAACAAGCTTACTAAGAACTTGTCCAAATCTTCTCTAGGAAGCTCACCAAGAACTTTCTCAACTCTGATCAATAGGCTCACTCAAGTCCTCATCAAAATCTATCCCAAATCTGTCCACAAATATTTCTAAAACCGTCCACAAAGATGTCCCAAAAACTGTCCACAAAGCCTTCTCAAAGGTTCAATCAATCATACACAAACTGCTACAAATCTGTCCAGAATTCTATCCCAAAGGCCTTCTCAAAGGCTCAATCAATCATGCTCAAGTAGTACTCAAATATCATCCACAAATCTATGAAGGCAAGGCTCAAATATGAACTCAATAATGAATGACAATGCACTCTACAATGGATGACAACAATAATCCACAATGATCTCAACTCAAATCAACTCAAATCAATCTCAACTCAAGTCAACTCATAGAAGCATAAAGATAATTGTTAGAGACTCAATATGTTCTAAGCTCAATATCAACTCAAATCAGAATTATAGAATAGTTTGTTTCATGGGACTTGAACAATCACCTCACACAATCACTTAACTAGGCTCAATAAACTCAACTCAACCAATCACCACAAGGGACAAATATTTCTCACAAAACCCTAGTCCAAGCATGTATCAACCAACTCAAATATTTCCAACAATGCCCAACCACAAATCTCACATCACAATGATACTCATGTTCTTTTCAAGTTATTTACATAACCAATGGGCTTCAACAACTATTCTTATAAAACAAAATTTAAACACAACTCTCAAACCAGAAAACCTTGAAGCATTCAACTAACCACTTTCGAAAAGGAAACCACAATCAATCCTTTTCACTCCAATGATATTTTAGAAATCAACCACCATAAACAATCAATAGGAGAATGTGACCATACCTTTTTGATGCCAAGAAGTTGTCCACAAAAACTGCCACACTAAACACAACTTTACTTTCCAATCTCAATAAGGGTTAGTGGACTTCAAATAATAATCACAAGATAAAGCATAACTCAATTTACACCTTTTTACTCCAACTTAATAAACACATCCACCAAAGTCCTTTTTTAATAAAATCCCTTATCAAAATAATAATCAATAAACCTCTCAGAAATAACAACTCCTTATTTCTCCTAAATCTTAATTCTCAATTTCATGAACATCAAATTAAATCAACAACTCATCCACCTTTGAAATAATAATCATAGCCCTTATAAAAACAAAGTTTAATTAAAAACTTTAATTATTCCTAACCACATTATAACTCCAACTTAGGGCTTAACAGAATTACTTAGAGCAAAAACGTATTTACCTCCTCAAGAGGATTCGAACCCTCGATTGCCACACGAGCTAGCCGCTCGTTCGAAAGGGAAAGGCACAACGTGCCTTAAAACCTTTCCTCCCTTTCCACAAATCAAAAGTGCTTTGAGCGCTTTTCTTCCAACGCCTTTCGAACACAATCAAGGGGATTAAAAACCTTGACATTTGTGATGCCACACACCTTAGCCAAAAGCCAACTGCCAATGCGCCACTCTGTCCATGATGACTTTGGACTTCGACCAACCTTCGTTTATTCATTGCTTCTGCTTTCTAAAAGATTTTCGCACAAGCTCAATTCGGATGCTTAGCCAACGATTATTAACCACAAGCAAGGATCAGTTTATGAACCTTAGGTATCCCCTTTATATAGCCTCCTTATTATTTTTGATGATGTCGGCGGAAATCTTGCATATTTAATTTTAAATTTTAAATAATTAAAATTTAAACTAAATATTAAAAATTAAATATCTCCATCACCGGGGCACCTTTTTTGACGAAACGAAAGGCCAACTTGGGTTTTAAGAAAAACCTAGTTCAAATCTTCCATCCATGGTTTTAAATAAAACATTTTATTTTGCCTACCTTTGTTTTCATAAAAATCCTGTATTTATTATTGATTTCCAAAATATCATTTGGCCACCAAAACTCAATGTGATCCATGTGACATCAATGACAACATAAAATAACTCAAATTGCCAAAAAACACAAATATCTTATGATATAACTATAGTTAGACACATCAAGATAACCTGGGCCACAAGTTTTTAACAAACATCTAATAGCACAAGTCTGCTTGGATGAAGGCACAAGTATCTAGATTCAATCAAATTCGGGGTGTAGGCTTAAAAAAACCAATGACGTTCACAAGGCTTACAGAAAATAATTAACCAGGATTTAAAAAAAAAAAAAAGCAACAAAAGGTAATTTATTTAACCAACCTATGAACTTGAAGATGGTTTTTCGAAGACATCCAAATCTGTTTCAGTTGTCCACAACTTCGTTTTCATAGTCCAATTCCTTCTCTTCATTTTTTCCTTCCCTTTAATTGTCCTTTTCCTTTTTCACACGCTTCCCAACACCTCTCCCCACTTGCCTCTCAACCACTCCACACATCCGCCATTACTTTACCATCCACCCTACAATGACCAAGCAAGGTTTAAGCAATTTTAAATTCATTCCTTTCTTTGATGAGAAGCTTCACCATAAACGAAGCTCTCTTCCTACCGTTGACGAGCGACTTCCTCTTGCAAGCACAATATTATCTCTTTGAAGAAGGCAGTTCTTCAAATCAAATATTGCAAGTTTTATAATTATTTAAATAAAAGTTCTATTTTCATTTAAATAAAGTATTTATTATTTTTAAATGAAATTCTATTATCATTTAAATAAATATTTTATTACCTATTTAAATGAAATTCCATTATCATTTAAACTAAGGTTTTATTATTAATTTGAATGAAATGATTTTATCATTTAAATTAATAACTTACTATATATACGTATGCATTTAAAAACATAAAAGGGTTCTTTTAACATATACTAACATCATGCTATTCTTTAAAATATTTAAGCAAAACAAGGAGTTTTAAAGGCAACCAAATTATGCACATAATATCAAAACCAATGATGCAACAAAGTGATGAAGTAAAAGACAACCAATCATATGCAATAAAAAAATAGGGAGTCTTTCCATCAACCCAGTCACCCGTCTCAACCTGAGAATTTACATCTACTAGGCTATCAACTTGCGGCTCTAGGTGGTTGGCTAGTTGATGATTATCCCAAAAATGATAATGCATGCCTATATGAGGGTAGTCATCCATGTTACCCCCGAGTTGTTTTAGTCATCACTTCCCCTATTTCAAGTACCCCGTTTCTGGTGGACGGTTCTATTTCTTCCACCTACAAGTGTACATGATCCTACACATTGATAATCTGCCAGCAATATCATGTTCTTCAAAGATAAATCAATCTAAAAATTGTATAATCATTTATTTGCAACAAAACTAAGTATCAAATTAACATTGATCATCACATAGTATTTCATGCCAAAATTTCCGCTAGGGAGGGTCATGACATACTATCCCTATGGGACTAAACACCATCCTAGGTGTTTCCTGTTTCTAAAAAATAGAAATTATTACAATATATTTTCAAACAAGAAAGGAAAATGTTTTTGCATGTCCTCCACTTTTCCCAAGTGGAATATAATTTAGAAAAATGGTCCCATTGGACCTTACATTGTTCCAGAGTTTGGTTTCGCATAGTATTAGAACAAAACTCAATAATTTTTATCGGTATCATTTCAATAGCCTTTGGGTTTGCCATATCCAATTTAGACACATCCCACAATGTTCAGGGTCGACAATATATTTCCTAAGCAGGGATATGTGGAAGGTGTCATGGATATTTGATAGGTTAGGTGGTAAAGCAAGTCGATATGCAACCGAGTTGATCTTCTCAGTGATCTCAAAGGGTCCCACAAATCGAGGATCTAACTTTGTGGATTTGATAACACTTTTCATAGGTTTTACCCTTAAGAATACTTTATCTCCTACAAAATACACCCTTGGAGTTCTCTTCATATTGACATAACTTTTCTATCAATCTATGACTTCCTTGAGTCTTTTCCTGATCACCTTTAGTTGATCTTCCATTTCTCTGACCATATATAGACCAATCACAACTTGATCTTCCAGATTGTCCTAATATAATGGTGTTCTACACTTTTGACCATACAAGGCATCGAAAGGAGCCATTTCCAAAGAGAAATGATATATATTATTGTAGGTGAACTCCACAAGGTGTAGGTAGTCTTACCAATGAGACTTTTAATCCATGCAGTACATGCGAAGCATTTCTTCTAGTACTTGATTTTTCCATTTTTTTTGACCATCTGTCTTAGGCTGGTATGCCAAGCTCATATTCAATTTTTGGTATGATAATCCTACCTTGGTAGCACAAAAGTTCATCATTCATGTTGAAATCCTTATTACCCTAAGGATCCCTGTTCATTTTCACCCAAATTTTCTTGCAATACTCATCTTGAGATTGCTTCTTCCTCACCTGATCCATTAGATCTATGTGACTCTTGGTTATGGCTACTATATGCTTCCTTCTACTTAAGGCATCAACCACCTTATTCTCTTTCCCATTTATATACTCAATATCAAAGTCATATTCAATGAGAAACTCAACCCATCTTCTTTGTCTTGTCTTGAGTATAGGCTAGGTGAATATATACCTCAAATTTTGATGGTCAGTTTTCAAATCAAAGGGCCTTCCTACTAAGTAATGTTGCCAAACTTTTAGAGCATGCACCATAGCAACTAGCTCTAAATCATGTGTAGCATAATTTATTTCATGCTTCTTAAGCTTCCTTGATGTATATGCTACTACTGACTCCTCCTAACCCTTCTAGTGATGTGTCTATGCATATTAAAAAGTTTCCTTGAGGGTCTAGGATTTTTAATATTGGTGCCATAGTGATTTTGTACTTAAGCAACGCAAAGGCAATTTCACACTTTTCTAACCACTTGAATTCCTTTCCATTTTTTTGGAGGTTAGTTATTGCAGCTACAATCTTAGAGTAATCCTTTATATAATGTCTATAGTAGCCCATCATATCCATGAAGCTTCGCACTTCTATCACATTGGTAGATGGCCAATTTAAAATGGCTTTAATCTTCTCTGGATCTACTACAATCCCTTCTACAGATATAATGCCCAAGATATCGTACCTTCGAGACATAAAAATTACTTTTTGCTATATTTCCATAGAGTTGGTTCTCCCTTGGCAACTCTAATATGGTCTTGATATGTTTATCGTGCTCCTCTCGATATCGAGAGTATATTATGATATAATCTAGAAATACAAGGACAAACTGATCTAGATGCCATCTGAGCACACTATTCATTAGATTCATAAATGCAGTCAGAGCGTTAGTTAGTCCAAAGAGTAGGACTATAAACTCATAATGCCCATACGTATTTTTAAATACCATTTTATGAGTATCCTCCTCACGTATTCTTAATTTATGGTACCCTAATTTTAGGTCATTTTTTGTGAATATTATGGCATCCCTTAGTTGGTCAAACAAATCCTTGATTCTTGGCAAAGGGTATTGGTTCTTGATTGTATCGTTGTTAAGAATTTTGTGATCAATACTTAACATCAATGAATCATATTTATTTTTATCAAATAGCACCGGTGCATCCCATGGTGACACACTTGGCTTTATCAATCCCTTTTCCAATAGCCCTTGTAGTTGCACCTTTATGCATCTCAATAGGATTCATCCTATATGGAGATCTATTGATAGATTTTGCTCTTGGTATGAGTTCAATAGTAAAATCAAATTCCTGCATAGGGGGAAGTCCCGGTAAATCCTCAGGAAATACATCCTTAAAGTCCTGCAAAATTGGATGTTTCTCCAACACCTCTCTCTTTTGATATTCTCCAACTTCATTGAGTTTTACAACATAGACCATCCCTCATTTCTTGAGGGATTTATTTAGTTGCATAACCGACAACATATAGGGTTTAAATGAACCTTGTTTTCTATGAATTCTTAGTCTTTCCTCACCTTTTTCTAAATACTTGATCCATCTATCTTGGAAATTGATCAAGGCTTTATGGGCATGTAACCAATATATTCGTAGGATCACATAAAAAGCATTAAGTGGAGCTATCTACAAATAAATTTAGTGGTAACACTAGTTAAAGTAATATATGCCATTGGAAAATATTGGTTTACTGAGTAGGTTTCCCTAGAACGATACTCAACCTTCCATCCTTGGGTAAAATATCCTAGAATTTTTGGCATATTCCCTTTCTAAACTAGATGAAATAAAACTATCTGTGGTGCCACTATCAATTACAATATTTACTTCTTTATTAAAAATCTTACCTTTTATAAGCATTGGGGTGGCTTGTCCATCTAGCTTATGATCTTTGATAGCGGAATAAATACGGTGGGTGGGTTCCTTCCCCTTGGAATTATATGAAATTTGCCCTTATTGATGTGGACACTGACTAGCATAGTGAGGGCCTTTGCAGTTATATCACCCTTCCTTGGATCCCCGATGCTTTTTAGGTTTTTGTTCTCCTTCTTTACTTATCGGGTCTGAAGTTTACAATTTCTAAGGCTAAAACTTAGCATTGTTGGGATTGTTGTTGGTTTTCTTTTGGAAGTTATTCTTGAACCTTCTCTATTTCTCATAATTTCCCTTCTTAAATTTTGTGGGGTTCTTGACCTTTTGATCCCGCTCATCTTCCCGTTTCAAGAATCCCTGACTATTCCTTTTCCTAAGTGCTTGTTGATCTTGCTTAGATAGGATGGAATAGTTAAATTGTAAGTGAGACTCTACCTTCTTTGCCAGGTCATATGCCCTTTGCAATGACTTGGGTTCATGCATGATTACATCATGTCTCATCCTAGATTCTCATCCGAGGATAAACTTATGGACCCTCATATTTTCATCATAAGTGGGTACATATTTAGGCAACCAAACCAAATTTTTATAGTATATCTCAACAGTTTTGGTTCCCTATTTAAGGTTGGTAAATTATTCAAAATTTAGCACATAGAAATGCTCTATCAAGAATATTTTATTGAAGACTACCACAAAATAATTCCATTTAAGATTGACATTTTTGATTTTATTTTTCTCGTGGTAAGTTTCCCATCAATCCAATGTAGCCCCTTCCAGGTATATTGTTGCCCAAACTATTTAGGTTCCTAGGGAGTAGCCTATCATTGTGAAATAGACTTTCAATTATCTTAGCTAGGCTTCGACTGCATCCCTATATCCTTCACAAAATTTAGAGATGCAAATATTTTTTAGATACTTAGCCAGTTCATTTTCTAAAAGAGCTCTGGCTTCCAAATTTTTCGCAGTTAGTTCATCGGCTTGGCTAATCTCTAAACCTCTAGCTTGCAAATTTTGATTCATAATGGTTTCCAAAAAAATTTCATCTGAGGTTCGAGGTGTAAACCAATTGGTTCTTCCATGCCCTTTAAGGGGGCGGAGGTCCAAGGTTCAAATCTCGGGCCTTGTTGGACTGAACGCTTGTCCCTTTCTTGGTGCTTTCAATGGCATAAAAGGTTTAAAATGATTGTGACATGGTGGTTATAGAGGCGGACTGTGCAAAGATCTATGTGGCAGATTTTGGGGTGGACAACGCAGAAAACGATAGCGGCCATAAAAGCTGGACAACCTGCTCAGATTCATGGTGGCTATCGATTCCACCATGTAAAAAAAACATTTTCTTCATCTGATCCTGCATTGTGGTAACCATAACAGTGAGGTTTTCAACCTCTCTATTAGAATTTCTTAAATCCTCATCTCATATCCCTTATTTGATATTACTCTATCGAGTTCACCTAGTTGAAGGCGTAGGCATCTCTTTTCTAGCCTTAGGTGCCATATATCTTTATTACAACAAATAAGAGAAGGTTAGGTTACAGTTTTACCTTGAAATGAACTACTAACTCAAGCCACTATTTAGATTTCTCTTGCTAAAACATCTATAATCTAATTAGGGGGTATGCCAAGCTAGACAGTAGATTAAATGTACATGTTCATTCTTACTGTAAGCAAGGTGTCATAATGTTGTAACCACCCTTGGGGTTAAACACCATTTTGACTCTAGCAAGCAGGAATCCTAGATATTTTTGAATTTGTCGTAAATTTTGAATAGAAAGACATCTAAATACCTTAAGCACATTAATAATCTCTATACCCTTATACTTAGAGCTCTGATACCATATGTAACAACAAAAAAACTAGCTATAAAAAGAATACAAGAAAGAAATTATTATTTTTAGTTGAGAGGGATTCATAAACCCCTATCCTACACTTGGTTAATCTATTGCTTTAGGTTGTCAAAGTTTCCCAAATTTCCAAAAGAGTTACATCGCATTCAATACCCTACACAAGTTTGTCTATGTAGGCATATTATGTGTTCCACAGATAAGCTATCTATCTCATCCTTCTTGATGAGCTAACTTATCACCTTCAATATAGTTGAAGGTATACATCCATCACCATACCATACACAAGTCTATCTGTGTGCGTATTGCAAGTTAAGCTATCCATATCATCTTTACGATAAGCTATCTTAACTTTAATGTAAGCAATCAGTTTACTTAGTCAACATCACCCTAAGGGATCTCAATCCCTTAGGTTATTTCTATGTTCACCCTAAGAGGTATCAATATCTTAGGTCCTTACTATTTTCACCCTAAGAGGTCTCAATATCTTAGGTCCTTTCTATGTTCACCCTAAGAGGTATCAATCTCTTAGGTCATTTCTATGTTCACCCTAAGAGGTCTCAATATCTTAGGTCCTTTCTATGTTCACCCTAAGAGGTCTCATTTTATTAGGTTCTTTTTTATGTTCACCCTAAGAGGTCTCATTTTCTTAGGTTCCTTTTTATGTTTAGCAAGAAGACAAGAATAACTCTATCTATTTAATCAATCAAGGAATAAAATTTATAAAGCATATAAGTACTTTAAAAGAAACATCATTAAATGAGAATAAACATTAAATAAAAGGAAAAGCTAAACAACAATGTGTAGATACGTCATAACAGTAAATTAAAGGTTCATTCCTCAACTCATTCATTCCATTCATTACATATATTCAAGTATGGTAAAACCTTCATACTTTAAAAGAATAAAGTAATACATCTATATCCATATAGGAATTTATCCCTACAAGTCTAGTCTATTTTGAACATGAATAAATTATTGCAATTATAAATCAAACCAGTGCATTGGTTCCAATTGTCCTCTTTGGTCCTCTTTGTCTCCTCATATTTATTTGGAGGGTAGTAGGGGATCATGACAACTCATGGTTCTATGAAAGACATACATATAAATGCATCTACTAGTAACATGAAACCACTACATTTACTATCTACTTTTCAAAATTGTAACTATAGAAATTTAATTAAAACATTCAACCATCTACTGTCTAGTTGATCTCATAAGAATTTCATCATTTTCCGTTCTTGTCTCTCATATACTCAAGAGAGTCATTTCAACCAATATATATAGGTCATAAATCTTTCTTTAATCAAACATTGTAATGGTCATTATTTCAAATACTAATGTCTCACTCCTTAATTAAGCAAATAATACAACATATTATTTGAGTAAATCAAAGTTCCATTCATTTAATTAACAAAATAAATATAATCCCTTTATCTAATTAATCAAAGTCCCATTCCTTCAATTAATCATATAAACAATATTTTATTTTTTTAAATCAATCAAAGTCCCATTCCTTCAATTAATCAAATAAACTATAATTTATTTTATTTAGATCAATCAAAGTCCCATTCCTTCAATTAATCAAATAAACTATAATTTTCTTTATTTAAATCAGTAAAAGTCCCATTCCTTCAATTAATCAAATAAACTATAATTTCCTTTAATTAAATCAATCAAATACCCATTCCTTCAATTAATCAAATACACTATAATTCCTTTATTTAATTCAATCAAAGTCCCATTCCTTCAATTAATAAAATAGACTATAATTCCTTTATTTACATGAATCAAAGTCCCATTCCTTCAATTAATCAAATAAAATATAATTTCTTTTATTTAAATCAATCAAAGTCCCATTCCTTCAATTAATCAAATAAACTATAATTTCTCTATTTACATTAATCAAAGTCCCATTCCTTTAATTAATGAAATAAACTATACGATCATTCATTTAGTTTAACTAAAGTCTTTTTTCTTTAATTAATCAAATCTAAATAAGATCATTCATTTAATTAACTAAATTATTTTCTCTTTAATAAATCAAATCTAAATTAGATCATTCATTTAATTAACTAAATTTTTTTCTCTCTAATTAATCAAATCTAAATAAGATCATTCATTTAATTAACTAAAGTATTTAATTAATCAAACTAAGATTTCACCATTATGATATTAGAAAGGATCTCATTCAAATTTTTAAAGCACTTGCACTAAAAAATTAATCTTATACGCTTCAGAGAAAGGAGAAGGTTAAAACCTCGAGGACTAGCAATTACATAAGTACACAATGGAGGAAACTGTGGTTGGTCATAAAGGATATGCCATTTCTCCTATAGGGAAGGAGTATTACAAGGGTTGTGATCAATGACCCATTGGACCAAACCAGACACACCTTTACAACATGGGTAAACACACAAAGAATCTACCAGGTTGGAAGATGCATGACCCACATCTAATGCACAAAAAATCCAAGGATACTAAGGCAACGACGATTTGGAAGATGAAAAAAGTTGAGGATACTAACAAAAATGAGCTCCAACAACACGGACAACACCAAAATCTAAATAAAGGAAAAATTGCAACCACAATGATTGGATATCAACCATTCTAAAAAGACCCACATAGAGGATTTTAGATTAACTTGGTTAAACCAACAACAACTGCTGCACACAGGCACAATTCATCTCAAGTACAGATGATTCCATACCAAACATAGCAATGACATAAAATAATAGGTCGCAGTCTTGGGTTATGCCCAACACACACACTACTTGGTATGATATGAACACAGAAATATGGCAATATAACTACAGTTAGATGCATCAATATAACTTGGGCCATGGGTTTCAATAAACATTTGATAGCACAAGCCCACTTGGATGAAGGCACACGTATCTAGACTCAATAGAATTTGGGATGCAAGCTTAAGAAAAACTAGCAACATCCACAAGGCTTACAGAAAGCAATTAACCAGGCTTATCTTTTTTAAAACAAGCAATGAAAGGTAATTTATTGAACCGACCTACAAACTTGAAGATGGTTTTTTAGAGATGTCCAACTTAGTTTCAGTTATCCACAACTTCCTTTCCATATTCCAATTCCTTCTCTTTGTTGTTTTTCTCCCCCTTGTCCGTCCTTCATTTTCCTTTTTCACATACCTCCCAACTCCTCTTCCCACTTGCCTCTCAACCATTCCACATGTTCGCCATTACTTTCTCATCCACCCTACGGTGGTCGAGCAAGGTTTAAGCAATTTTAAATTCATTTCTTTATTTTATGAGAAGCTTCGCCATAAATGAAGCTCTCTTCCCATTGTTGATGAACAACTTCCTCTTGCAAGCATGATCTTATCTGTTTGAAGAAGGCGATTCCTCAAATCAAATATTGCAAGTTTTATAACTATTTAAATAAAAGTTCTATTTTAATTTAAATAAGTATCACTTATTTTTAAATCAAATCAAGAGAGAGAGTAATTTGTTTTGATCACAACATGTCTTTCATCGATGTAGAGATCATAATCAAGTATGTTCAAACTATCATCAACCAAGGTAGTAAGTAACCAAGATATTTACGACATGGTCAATGTCAACTCTTGTGATAGGAGTGACCAACTCCTATCTAACCTTACATACCTTCATGATGTTTATTAATCCATTACTTGATTTTTTCTCTCTCTATTAATTAGGAAGTTTAATTAAGTCTACACAATTAATTGATCATAGTTCAATTTATAAAACTTAATTTCTATTTGAATAATCAATCATTTCTATTGTAGCGGAAAACATGCATTATTAACCAAAGCATAAGGTTACCTCATTCATTCAAAAACTATTTCTTGAATCATTACATGTAAGCATAAACCATTGCATCATATTTTAATAACCATTCCATGGAAAAGTAAATGCAACATCCATCATTAGATCTAATAAACAACAAGTGCAAATCCACATAATAAATATCCATAACACATTATTTATCCTAGGAAAAACCCCAAAGGGAAACAACCTAGCCTCAAAATATGTCTCCTCATATTTCATTAATTCTTTTGTCTTAATTTACAATGATATAGGGAATCCTAAAGATCCATTTTCGAACCATCATTAAATACATTGATATAGAAAAATACCACACCTTCCTATTTTTAGGTCATCATTACAATTGAAACACATAAATGAAATGTTCATTGGATACATATACATTGAGAATAGAGAGAACCTCATAGTTCCCTCAAGAATGAATCTCACATTCATTCTTCAAGACTATATATCATTATAGCATTCAATCCAACATAGAGTAACCGTTATAAGATACAAGCCTTATAATACAAGAAGAGACTCCATAATCTCTTCAAAATAGATTCGACATCTATTCATTCTAAATACATTCATTTTTCCAAAAAATGAATTCACTAGTGCACACATGAATGCATTTCTAAAACATCAAGTATCCTTTACTCTATAAAAGTACATACTAAGAGGAAACCCCATAATTTCATCAAGAATGGAAACCCTATCCATTATTTCCATGTAAAATTTGACAATGTTTCCTAAAATTAAAGAAATAACATTTAAACAAAGGAATCAAATCATTTCTTTCCACAATTTCATTTGTAAGCAAAGCATTCATTGTTTCCACAAAAATGCACCAAAATATTTCCACAAGATTTCACTATAGCTCCTACAAATTTACCATAAATTTTTTCTATAATTTCTCCACAAGATTACACTATAGTTTTCACCAAATTTGTCATAAAGTTGTCTCATATTATATCCACAAGATTACACTATAGTTCTCACAAATTTTGTCACAAATTTATCTCATAATCTATCCACAAGATTACACTATAGTTTTCACAAATTTTACCACAAATTTATCTCATAATCTATCCACAATATTACACTATAGTTTTCACAAATTTTGTCATAAATTTGTACTATAATCTTTCCCCAAGATTACACTATAGTTCTTAATTTTTTTTCCAATTTTTACCATAATATTTACCCAAGATTACACTATAGTTCTTACAAATTTATCACAAACTTGTTCTATTATATTTTCATAAGTTTTCACATAAATTTTCACAAATTTGTACTATTATATTTTCACAAGATTTCACTATACTTTCCACAAATTTACCACAAATTTGTACTGTAATATTTCCCCAATATTACACTATAGTTCTTACAAATTTCTCCAATTTGTACCATAATATTTACCCAATATTACACTATAGTTCTTACAAATTTACCGCAAATTTGTTCTATTATCTTTTCACAAGTTTTCACTTAAATTTACACAAATTTGTACTATTATATTTTCTCAAGTTCCACTATAGCTTCCTCAAATTTACCATAAATTTTTACTATAATATTTCCCCAGGATTACACTATAGTCCTTACAAATTTTATCATAAATTTATCCCATAATCTATCCACAAATTTGTATTATAGACTTCTACAAATATTTCCATTGCTGATTGATTAATTTTAATCCACTTTCCTTTAGCCAAACTAACCTTTGACTTGGAGGTTATAAGGTACTGGTTCTATAAAAAAGAAAATGGGGGAAATAAATCTTGAATTGATCAAATAAGATTGAACACATTATAGTACAAATCGATGGAAAAATTTGTAGAAGGCTATAATGTAACCATATGAAAATACTTAAGTACAAACTTGTGGAAAGATATGTAGAAGTCTATAATAAAAATTTGTGGATAGATTATGGGACAAATTTGTAAGGACTATAGTGTAATCTTGGGGAAATATTATAGTACATATTTATGGTAAATTTGTGGAAGCTATAGTAAAATCTTGTGAAAAGATAATAGTACAAATTTATGTAAATTTGTGTGAAAACTTGTGAAAAGATAATAGAATAAATTTGTGGTAAATTTGTAAGAACTATAGTGTAATCTTGGGTAAATATTATGGTACAAATTGGAGAAATTTGTAAGAACTATAGTGTAATATTGGGGAAATATTATAATACAATTTTGTGGTAAATTTGTGGAAACTATAGTGAAATATTGTGAAAATATAATAGTACAAATTTGTGTGAAAACTTGTAAAAAGATAATAGAAAAAATTTATGGTAAATTTGTAAGAACCATAGTGTAATCTTGGGTAAATATTATGGTACAATTTGGAGAAATTTGTAAGAATTATAATGTAATCTTGGGGAAATATTATAGTACAAATTTGTGGTAAAATTTGTGAAAATTATAGTGTAATATCCTTCATAAGGTTACATTATAGCCTTCTACAAATTTTCCATCAATTTGTACTATAATGTGTTCCATATAATTTGATCAATTCAAGATTTATTTCCTCCATGTTCTTTTTTATAGAACCAGTTATAACCTCCAAGTCATAGGTTAGTTTGGTTAAAGGAAAGTGGATTAAAATTAATCAATCAAGGAGAAAAATATCTAAGGTTATGATCAAACCTAAACTAGCCAATAACCCAAGCATTTGACATGCGTCGATCCATCTGACCACAAAAAGTGATTTCCAATAGGACAAGTCAAACTTGCACCTAATCACTAGCTTCCTAACCTCCACGTTTAGGTTGGTTAACCTCGATGATTATCTCGACCATAATAAGTGGTCGCTTCCTTATAGGAGCCTTCGCCTATATAAATTACACCAAGTTATCCACATGCGTGATGTGGGATATTTCAATAACATCAAATAAGCAAAAGATATCAATTGTGCCCTTAAAAACTCAAACCAACCACATGCATACACATGGAAAAATCGAGCGAGATTGGGACTAGGATAGTGCAGTAAGGTTTGACATGTGTCATTAATCGATGCTAATTGACTATGCCAAGTGTCTTGACTCCATGGCTACCATTTGGTAGTCGAAAGGCTTAGGAAGCTTTGCTCCCTTTAAAGCCTTAAGTGTTCGAGCATGTCCCATGTGGGATAATTCTCGTGGAAGTCTTTTATAAGCCTTCCATTTAAGCATTATGGGGCACACATTGGAACTCGCCATTGATGCAGGAGCATCCAGTGGTGTAAGAGTGATCTTGCATCACCCAAAAAAAAATTGTAATTGTTTAATTTTGTAAAACTAGTAAAAACTAGTTTAACTTGCAGGTGAATTTTGAAGGCCTTAGAGGTCGAATTTGAGGATTTTCAGTTAGACGAAAGCCTTAGTGCCCCGCTTAGTTCGTCTCGTGCCCTTTTCAAAAACATGCTGTAATAGTCAATCGGGTCAACGAGCGCGAAGTTATGACCTCGGCAAGTTGCCCCCAAAATTTCAAATTTCAAACTCATAGTTTTAGGCGGGAAAGGAGAAAACAGGGTCAAAAGGGGGGAATTTCAAATTTGTAATAAGTTAGTCTCTGTAAGCTCTATCTTTGGGGAATAGAATGCAAGAAATATTTGGCTCATTTGGCATTTTCTCTATATTTTCTGGATTGTATGTGCTTGTTTAATGCAACTCTGCTTCAAGTGGTATCAGAGCGGGAGTTCTTGAGTGTGTAAACAGAGCGCCAGACGTGAGGCAGTTTACACCAGGATCTGTGGTTAGGGTTTGTGAGAGAAGTGAGCAGAATGCCTCCATGAAGAAACCATGGTGGTGGGAGAAATATGGTGCCAGAAGAAGATTTCAGAGCTTTGTAGAGGCAAGTTCAGGCCCTGCAAGAGGAGCTACGTAGAGGGTTTGAGCCAAGGAGGGAAGATGGCAGTGAAGATGAAGTTGAAGAAGAAGAGGACCATTTCAAGGAAGAAGAAGAGGTAGTAGATCCTGCACAAGCCAGGTTATACAGAGCCATATCTCATATTGGAAAGAGACCGAAGATGGAGGTTTCTACGTATTCTGGAAATCTTGATCCAGAGGAGTTGATTGATTGGATCAATGATTTGGAAGAATACTTTGAGTATGAGGAGGTTGAAGATCCTGAGAGGGTCAAGTTTGCTAAGACCAAGCTGAAGGGTCATGCTAGCATATGGTGGAAGGGAGTGCAGCTAGACAGAAACAAAAGAGGGAAGGAAAGGATAACAAGGTGGGAGCGGATGGTGGAGAAGTTGAAGAGGTAGTTCATTCCAGCTGATTATGAGTTGGATCTGCTCAAGAAAATGCAGGGTTTGAGACAGTCGAGTAAGTCTGTCAAAGAATACACAGAGGAGTTCTATAAGATCCTAATCAGAACAGGCCATTCTGAGGCCAACAAGGAGAAGGTAGCCCATTATATTAATGGGTTAAGAGCAAGTATTCAAGAGGAGTTGAGTCTGGTCAGGATGACCACCATAGAGGATGCTTACTAGTTTGCCTTGAAGGTAGAAGAGAAGCTGAACAGGAGGTTTGAAAGCAAACAGAGAGGAAGAGGTCATGGTGGAAGAACTAGTGGGAGAACAAATGGAGGACGAAATGAGGACCAAAAGAAAACTGGGGAGACAAGCAACAGTTAGGACCAGAAGGGGAGAATGCTTATCGCCCCCGTGAGCAGAATAATAACTACCAGAATAATAGCTACCAGAGAGGAAGAGGGAGGTCTGGACGAGGGCCTGGAAGAGGAGGATTTCGTGGAACATGCTTCCAATGTGGAGAAGAGGGGCATCGGGCATACGAGTGCCCACAACACCAAGGAGGAACAAATAAGAGACCTGAAGGTAATGCTCGAGCTGTTGTTGTAGATGAGGGTGTTGAGTCTGAGCACTCTGAAGAAGCAGAAAGAGGAGAAGTTTTGATCACAAGGAGAGCCTTGCTGAATGAGGAGGGAGATCCAGATCAGAGGAAGAGCTTATTTTGCACAAGGTGTAAATGTGCAGGTAAGGTCTGTAATGTTATCATAGATAATGGTAGCATAGATAACCTAGTTTCAGAAGGAATGGTTACCAAATTGTAGTTAGAGAGGAAGAGACACCCGCATCCATATCGGATTGCGTGGTTGTAGAAGGACCATAGGGCTTTGGTCAGTGAGCAATGCTTGGTAAAATTTAATATTGGGAGTTACCGTGATGAGGTCCTATGTGACATCCTACCCATGGATGCTTACCATTTGTTGTTGGGAAGGCCATGGCAGTTTGATCGACATGCAATACATGATGGGCATGCCAACACTTACTCCTTGACAAAGGATGGAGTGCGCCATAAGCTGAAGCCCCTGAAGGAGGTGGACGAAAAGGTATGTAGCAGTGCCAGAATCTGTTTAGTTGATGGTAGGAAGTTTTTGGATGGTTTGAAGCATGAGCATATGTGCTATGCATTAATTCCTAGAGTTAAAGAAGAACAATGCAAGGATATCCCAGTAGAGGTATCAGGTCTGTTAGGAGAATTTCTAGATATTATATCAGACAATGTGCCTGAGGGCTTGCCACCAGTGAGGAAGATCAGTCACCACATAGATTTGGTACCGGGAGCTAGTTTACCCAATAAGGCAGCCCATAGAATGACTCTTGTAGAAAGTGAGGAGCTAAACAGACAAGTCCAAGAGTTACTAAAAAAGGGACTGATTCGAGAGAGTTTAAGTCCATGTGCAGTACCTGCAGTACTAGCACCAAAGAAATATGGAGAGTGGAGGATGTGTACAGACTCTCGAGCCATTAACAAGATCACCATCAAATATAGATTTCCATTGCCAAGGATGGATGACATTATGGACTATTTGAGTGGAGCCAAGTACTTCACCAAGATTGACTTGAAGAGTGGGTACCATCAGATTCGTATCAGAGAAGGGGATGAGTGGAAGATAGCCTTCAAGACCAGAGAGGGTTTGTATGAGTGGTTGGTCATGCCATTTGGGCTAACCAATGCACCAAGCACATTCATGCGGCTAATGAATGAGGTATTGAAGGAGTTTTTAGGAAAATTTGTCATTGTCTATTTGGATGACATTTTAATATTTAGCAAGACCTTGGAAGAGCACCTGATGCATATCAGAAGAGTTTTTGAGAAGCTGAGGGAGGAGCAGTTGCTAATTAATTTGAAGAAGTGCAGTTTTGTGAAGAAGGAGTTGGTGTACCTAGGATTTGTCATCTCAGTTGAAGGTCTAAAAATGGACCCAGAAAAAGTGAGGGCTATCATTGAATGGCCTACCCCAAGGAGCATTACAGAGGTAAGATCATTTCATGGTCTAGCAAGTTTTTACAAAAAAATTATTAGAAATTTTAGCAATATTTGTGCACCCCTAACAGAAACAATGAGAGGGGATAAGAAAGAATTTAAGTGGACCTTAGGAGCAGATAAGAGCTTTGATATGTTGAAGAAGAAGGTCACAGAGCAACCTATTTTAGCACTTCCAGATTTCAATAAGGTATTTCAGGTAGATTGTGATGCTAGTGGTAGTGCCATAGGAGTTGTGTTGAGTCAAGAAGGTAAACCTGTTGCCTATTTTAGTGAGAAGCTTAATGATGCTAGGAAGAAGTATTTTGTATATGATCAGGAGTTTTATGCTATAGTTCAAGCTCTAAAGAAATGGAGGCACTATTTGTTGCCAAAAGAGTTTGTTCTATATACTGATCATCAGGCCTTGCAGTATATTAATAGTCAAGGGAAATTGAATCAGAGGCATTTGAAATGGGTTGAGTTTCTACAGAGTTATACCTTTGTGTTGAAGCATAGGAGTGGGAAGTCAAATAGAGTTGCAGATGCCTTAAGTAGAAGGTAGTGTTTGTTGATAGAAATGAAGGTGGAAGTCATAGGGTTTGATGAACTTAAGAGTTTATACCCTGAAGATCCAGATTTTGTAGAGGCTTGGAGGGCTTGCATGGCACCTGTTACTTTGGACAAGACAAAATGGTTGGATTTTCTAATCCAATATGGAATGTTATTCAGAGGAAACCAATTATGCATTCCAAGGAGTTCAATGAGGGAGAATCTGGTCAAGGAGAAGCACAGTGGAGGGTTGGCTGGACACTTTGGTCGGGACAAGACCATTGCTCTTGTTAATGAGAATTACTATTGGCCATAGTTGCAACAAGATGTGAAGATATTTGTACAAAGTTGCAGAGTATGCCAGATGGCCAAGGGTGTGAGACAGAACACTAGATTGTATCAGCCATTACCTATACCAGAGAGACCATGGGAGGACATCAACATGGATTTTGTTCTTGGTCTACCAAGGACATAGAGGGGGAATGACTCCATATTTGTGGTGGTTGATAGATTCTCAAAGATGGCACATTTTATTCCCTACTAGAAAACTAATGATGCAGTTCATGTTGCAGGGTTGTTTTTCAAAGAGGTGGTACGACTTCATGGTCTACCAAAGAGTATTGTTTTCGACAGGGATACCAAGTTTGTTGGGTATTTTTGGAGGACCCTATGGAAGAAATTGAAGACAGACCTGAAATTCAGTTCTGCATACCACCCATAGACTGATGGACAAACAGAGGTGGTGAATAGAAGTTTGGGTAATCTACTGAGATGCTTGGTAGGAGATAAGCCCAAGGGATGGGATTTGGTTTTGCCACAGGCAGAATTTGCATACAATAATTCTATCAATAGGAGTACTAACAAATCTCCATTCCAGATCATATATGGGAGCAGCCCAAGAAATGCTTCTGAGTTGAGAAATATGGATAGAGGGGAAAAGTGCAGTGCTGAGGCTGAGGACTTTGCAGAGCACCTGAAGAGCCTGCATGATGAAGTGAAGCAGCATATCAACAAGATGAACACTCAGTACAAGACAAGAGCAGACCAGAAGCGATGACTTAAGGAGTTCCAAGTGGGAGATCAAGTTATGGTTCACTTGAGAAAGGAAATATTTCCTGCTAAAACCTATAACAAGTTAAAAATGAAGAATTTTGGACCATGCAGGGTCATAGGGAAATGGGATTCAGGGAATGCCTATGAGGTAGAATTGCCAAGTGGGCTGAACATATCACCTGTGTTCAACATTTCAGATTTGGCAGAGTATCATGAAGGTGACAATAATGGCGGGCCAGTCGCAGAATTGTGGAGTATTCCAGCATCTACTCCAGAGACAGAAGAGATAGAAGAGATCCTAGATACCCGCGTAGGCAAAAGCACAAGAAACAGGTAGTATGCAGAATATCTGGTTAAGTGGAAGGGCAGGCCTGTTGAAGATTCATCTTGGTTGTCGAAGGCTGAGGTTGAACGCCTTGGTTTTCTTCCAACAATAGAGAAGTGAAGGTCACTTCTCAAATTACCCTGGGTGTCTGATGCAGGAGCATCCAGTGGTGTAAGAGTGATCTTGCATCACCCAAAAAAAAATTGTAATTGTTTAATTTTGTAAAACTAGTAAAACTAGTTTAACTTGCAGGTGATTTTTGAAGGTCTTAGAGGTCGAATTTGAGGATTTTTAGTTAGACGCAAGCCTTACAAAAAGAGCTAAGGCCTACCCTAAGCTAATGCTTGTACCGCTTATTTCATCTTGTGCCCTTTCCAAAAACATGTTGTAATAGTCAATCGGGTCAACGAGCGCGAAGTTATGACCTCGGCAAGTTGCCCCCAAAATTTCAAATTTCAAACTCATAGTTTTAGGTGGGAAAGGAGAAAACAGGGTCAAAAGGGGGGAATTTCGAATTTGTAATCAGTTAGTCTCTGTAAGCTCTATCTTTGGGGAATAGAATGCAAGAAAGCTTTGGCTCATTTGGCATTTTTCTCTATCTTTTCTAGATTGTATGTGCTTGTTTAATGCAACTCTATTTCAACCATCCACTTAGGAATACTTTTCTAGAGATCCTAGGACTCGTAAATCTCAACCATGCTTCCACTAGACACTAGAATTCTTCCTCAGGGATGAGTAATGCAATCATGACATTGACGGTGTGGGAACAGGGTTTGGGGTTACTTGCAGACTGAAACAAGATGAACATAAATTCTTATATCAATGATTAACTTGGCCATCAAGAAAGACAAAATCATATGTTAAATTTCACATGTAAACGTTAGTCCAAAATGCTTTAACCACTAGTCAGGGAAGCAATACATGCCAATAAAGTTTCACAAGGTTTTTAGTAGCCAAATCCAGGTAAATAAGATTACCATTGCACACCCTCATAAAATCATAAAACCATATTGTAAATAGAGCTCAAGTATCAATTTGGATCAACAACCAAATTGAAACCAAGGAGCCTAAGACAAGTAATGTCTACAGGGTAAATTAATTATTTCACAAGTTTCAACATAAAACTCTTACAAACTGACTTTGTAGATGAAGGTATTCCAATTTTTCTCAAACCCCTAGCGATGGTGGCCAGACCATAAGATTTTAGTGGCATATTTTTTTCCTATTATCATACTCTAGGTAATCGACGTAATCACACTGTAAGCAAATACAAATTGTTGTTTTACGAAGATGACAGTTCTGACAATGAATCGGTGAATCAAAGTTCCCAAGTTTTACAACATAGAAGATGTAATGAGTATCCTATATTCACTATGATGTGGGTATAACAAAAAATAAAAGTGCTTTCGTATAATGTAAGTAATAATCACCAAGCAATGGCCGTGGAGGCTCTACTGGTGGTAATGGTGGTGGTGGTTCTTTATCCTAGCGGAGTTTGTTCAGGCTGATCCACACTAGAGCTTCCTAGACTTTAATAAAATCAAAATTTTATATTAAAATGAACCCAATAACACAACCTGAATACAACATAATAGTTAGAATGAAATACATTTCTTTCTCATGCTTAATAAGACAATGGAAATTGATTGATAAAAATGAAGCATAATCAATCACAAAGCATAACTAATGTAATTCATATTACATTCTCTAGTAAATAAGGGTATAGAATTTCCTAATCTAATTCTTCTATCATGCTAATCTCCATCTACCTTGAAGCCTCCTAATTTTTGTCTTCTAAGAATCCTCTGTTCTCCATGCTAGCCTTTCAAAAATGCCTTCCTACCACCTTTAAATAAACATATGAAGGTATTTATAGACTTATGACATACTTACCTATTAAAAAGTCATGCTTGGAGGAATATGGAAGGAAGGATCTAGGAATAGATAAATTCAACCATAGGAAGACTAAGATGCCCTTGGTTCATTTTTTTCTTCCTTTTCTAGAACTTGGATGTATTTTTTCTCTTCTAGAATTTGGCTACATTTTTGTTCTTCTTCTAGATGTCCTCTCATCTAATTTTATTTTTATTTATTTTTGTCATTTTTGTAACAAAAAAATGATTAAATAAATACCATCTAGGTACTAGAAACAATTAGGTCAATTTAATGTCAATTATTAATTGTGGTTATTAATATTGGTAATCTTGCAAGATTAAACTTCTACAAGCATTTTAATCTTGGTGGTTGTTTTCCTTGCCACCTTTGAGAGTGCCCATACCTGCAAATCAACAATACATTAGTAATACCATATTCAAAACATCAATGGTATTTAACTACTGATCATATTTGCATCTACAAAACATGCCAATCTATGCCATCAATGGGACTTGCCAAGGGAGGGTTGTGACATGTAGAAAAAAAATGCTAAAAAAAATGATCCAAGTAGATTGATTGGAATGATTTGTCTTCAATACTAGAGAAAATCACCTTCCCATGAGGGAAGGAAAAATAAACATATTTTTCCTAGAAAATTATTTTTTCAGACTCCAATTAGATCACTCACCAAATCATCCTTGGATGAATTTTTCTATGTTAGAGCAAATATTTTGCTTTTTATGAGCGAACTGCTTACTATTTTGAACTTAGGAAAAAAATACTTAGAATATGCCTTAAGAGTTTTCTACCCTTAATAGATGCATATACGAGATCAAATTTGAGTTTCAATGTTGCTCAAGTGTTGTAGAAGTCATCATATTTGGAAAATTTTTAGAAATATGAAGTTCATGTCGGAGTCACCATTCATTAAGCACCTATAGATAAAAAAAAATTGATGAATTTTTAAGTAAATGAGGATTAGAACTAAAAAATTTAATTCCTAACTCAACAAAACACTTTGAATTCAACCTATAAAGTGCAAATTTTGTCAAGAAAATCACTAATTTTTGAGGACTTAGCAATTTTTTGACTTTTGACTAAAATCAAGCGAATCACTTTAAATTTTGAATAATTGCTTGCTAATATTGACTTAATGTAAAATTTTCTCTAGTTTCGAGCCAATTATTTTATTTGTGACAAACGCAATTTTGGTACAAAAACTAAGAAATTTAATGCAATGGCATGGAAAATGAGGGTTTGTCCCATTGAGTATGCTAGAAACTATGTTGAATTGGGAAATTTTCCTAGCTTCTAAATTAAGTTTTGCATTCCCAATCCAAGTTTCAAAAAGGTTGGATGAGATTGATAATAGTTTCTCTTGACCTCTAGGTTTAGGTCAACTTCTCACTATCCTCATGTGGAACTTCTACACTAATCTAAACCAAATTGTATGGAAAGTAAAGTACAAAAAAAATGCATAAAAGTAAAATATGAAATAAAATTAATTGGAAGGTTGGAGTGTGATAGAGTTAAAGAAAATATGACTTTTACATCATAGCAAAGAGAGTGTATAGCTAATCAACACATGGGAAGTCAAAAAACATCAACGTCTGCCCATTTGTTCGATTATAAAATTGATAAGCAAATGACAAGATGAGAGAGAAGGGGCATGCCACAACCGTCTCATGCTTAGCAAACCAAGAGGGCAGTGCCACTTATGGGATGCTTAAAGACTTTCCAATTTCTTATAATGTCATGAGTACAAAGCACAATGTGGGTTTTATTAAGTGTAGCTCTAAATTATCATGGCAAAAATATCATTATAATGAGGGCCTTGGGCCCTTTATTTATAGTAAATGTTTATCCCTAAGTAATTGGGATGAGAAAGAATTACTCATAGTAAATTAAATATTTGGGTGCAACTTTAGTAAAATGTTTCACCTCCAAATGTTGCATACCTCTAACAGGTTTAGAAGGTTTCCAAAATGACTTAGTGTGCTATACATAAAAAAAATGCTTTCTAGAAGATTTATCTTGGGATCCATGACATGTTTTATCTTTAGTTGTTTGAGTGATTTACTTAGGTTTTGTAAGTGATTCACTTAAATTTTTCTAGCGATTTCCTCTTATTTTACAAATAGATAAACTACCTTTAATTTTACTCCTTCGAGTAAATCAGCCCCCTTAAGAAAGCAAATCAGTTCCCATTCATACTTAGTCAATTTTTGAGAAATTTGGGGTTTTTCTATTGTTTAATCTCTATTCCTGTGTTTTTCTCTAAAACCAACAAATTTTACAAAGGTAGCGTTGACGTACTAAAAAAGGGTAATTTTTATTTAAAGGATTAAAAGTAGATTTTTAATCTCCATGAGACCATAGGCCATATGATATGACTCTCATAGACAATGATATTTATCTAATATATGTTTATTCAACCAAACTATAATTACCAAAGTATGGTGTACAATTCTACCCCATTGATTCGAATCTTGAACCTCATTTTTAGAGTTCCAAAGTATTACCATTAGACCCACTCAAGTTGTATAGGAGCATTTGAAGGGTATTAAGATTTTATTTTTAAACCATGTTATCCATCTAATTTATCTGCTATAAGTGCAAAATTCTCAACCAAATTTTATCTTTAATTTTTAAATTCTCAAACTTGCTATTCAAACCATCGGGTCAAATCTTATTTATCTATCCATAAGTTCAAATTTAACTACTACTTTATTTTAAAAATTAAGACCTACCCAAATACGGTATAATACTCATTCAATGATTAAAATATGCAATTTTCTTATTTACTACATGTGTAGATTAACTGAAGTTATGCCATTGCTAAAGTACATTAAAAGTTGATTTATTTTTTGTTGAGATTGTTACACACGCACATAGAGACCAAATATTGTTGAATTGATGATCACAAGGATGTGTTATGTCTTATTTAAGTTTACAAAGTAGTTTGTGAGATTGTCAAAAATCAATTTACATTAAAATCAAGGATGTTTAACTATATATTTAGGGTAATACATATCTCTATTGTGATACTCAATCCTATCATTTTGATATCAACATAGTATCAAAACTTAATATATTTTATATTAAATATATGCAAAATTTCAAATACAAAAATTGGGATCTCTTCGTAGTTGCTTGATACATATGAAACAAGTGTCATATAGCAACATATTCATATTGATAAATTTTTAATTTCTATCTTCTATTTTATTGTTCAACTATACTTTATTTATATCTTCTCTAAGAGTTATCATTTATTGCTACTATGTCCATATACTACTAATAATAAGACTACTAGTGAATATCAAATCATCTCATGGGTCTAATATATGTGGGAGTAGACACTCATGGTATGTTAGCTTCTTATAGGATTTACATACCCTATGCCCTTTTAGATTTAAGTCCTGAAACTTCTATTTGGAGTATCCAAGCCTTCAATGTTTAGCCCACTCTAATGATAACATGTGAGATATGAACGCTTTAAATGTTTGTTTAAAAAAATCAATAAATTAAATATATTAATAATAAATGTTGACAATGACCATATCTCACTATAAGAAACACACATGTAAGAAACATATACATGTGTGTTTGGATGGATATATTCAAAAAATATGTATATTCCCTCTAGTTGAATGATGATCTTGGGGTTCTAACACGACGCTTACATGGAGTTATATGGGGTTTTAAATGAAATATGTAATTATTGATAAATAGATGCACAACTTCTACAAATGTGTATCTAAGAAAATAGTTCAACTTACATGGAGTTATATGGGGGTTTTACATGAAATATGTAATTATTGATACATAGATTCACAACTTCTACAAATTTGTATCTAAGAAAATAGTTCAACCAATTTTTATCTGTAATATATTGTTTTTAAAATCATTTTAAAATAACATTTATCATTATTAGAGGATGATAATCTAGGGATTCAAACATAACACTTACATGAATTTATATAGGGTTTTATATGAAATATGTAATTATTGGTGGATGGATGCACAACTTTTTAGGAATGTGTATCTTAAAAAAATAGTTTAACCAATTTTATATGTAATATTGATACTATTTTTTCTTAATAAGTTGTGTAGCTTTTATTGGGGGCCACTCCCATTATAAAATTAAAACATTATATTTCTCTCATTTCTAACAAGTTAATTAAAACATATACAACATTTCCTTTGTATCAGAGATATTCTTCATTTGCCTTTCTATCAAAGATATTATCCATCTTCCTCAAACTTCTAAGTTTCCACAATCAACTCCTTTTATATCAAATTCCTTCTAAAATTTAAATTCTATCAAGATGAAATTCAACATTGCGAATGACTAAAATTTTTGCTACCCAACTTCTATATCTATAAATATCTTGTCTATAACAACCTCACAATTTCTTAATAAAAAAAAAAATATATATATATATATATATATATATATATATATATATATATATATATATATTTAGGGTTCTTATATTTCCCTAATATTTTAAGATATTATTTTCGTTGATATTTTTTGTTTTTATTTGTGGGTTTAGCCCCACTTTTTGTTAACACTTGTGATATTTGCTTTTGTTTTCCCATATCAATATCCCTTTGGGTTTCTTTTTCTCTTTATTTTTGCTTCTTAGGTCTTCCTCTTTTTTTTTCATTCTTAGCAATACTTTCATCTTCATCAATCTCTTCAATATTCTCACACTACTCATAGTAAGACTTATCATCTTTAGGTTTTCCTTGTTTTGAAGGATTTGAAGTGCAAGGAATAACCTCAAAAGCACAATCTTATTTATGTTTCCCTAGAAATCCTAAAGTACAAGTATGCTCTTCTGTAGCAATAGCCTTCTTATTCTACCCTTAAAAACCTAAATTGTTATGGGTTTCCTACAACCTCATTCTTTATTATTATACTCTTAAAACCTTAAAGTACAAGGGATAACATCTTCACCACTTTCATTTTTATTACTTGAAGAGGATTTTATACTACTTGAGGAAAATGAAGATGATTTACCTGGAATAAACTTAACCTCTTTTGTTGTCTTTGCTTTAGAATTTATCTCCACATATTTTTTGCACCTTTAATTCCTTTTGAACTTGCCAAATGATACTATAGATAGGCTTTCTTTGCCTCTTATTTTGGAGTGGAATATCCTTGATCTGATCTAGCTTCTATTATTGTATGATTTCCTTGTTTTATCTTGAAGTTTATTTTTTGGCTATAATTTTTTCTCTTTCTTCATACTTTTCACTTTGTAAACTCTTGCCATATGTCCAATATCATAAAAAATGTGGCAACAAAATGTGATATTTTCATAATCTATTTGTTGATCCCATTCTTTTGATTGTGATTTAATATTCATGGATTGTAGCAAAGGTTTTGAAATATCCATATCAAGATATATTTGAGTATATATAACATGCTTTGGATCCTTAGTAGTTGGTATTTCCTTGATGAGTTCCCCTAGGGTATTTCCAATATTATTTAAAACATCCTTATTTATAAGCTGATATGGAAGTCCAAAAAGCCTAACCCACATTGGAAGCTTCTTAATAGTTTCTATCTCAACATTTTTTTTTTCACTCCATGGTCTCAAATAAAGTGAATCTCTTACCCTGAACCATGGGCTACCAAACATTATTTTATCCCTAATTTTTGAACTAAAAAATATGAGGAGGAAAAAAACTTTAGGAAGAAACATCGTAGAATAATTTGAATTCAATCCCCACTTCCACTTGATTCAATTTTGAATCTCTAAAAACCTTGGCCATGATCTATGTAACTTATATATTAATCCTCTACTTTTAAGAACCATTATATCATGCTCAATCATCTCAATTATATCATGCTACCTATTTGAGACTTACCATGTATTATCTCTTGAAATTATCTCCAACTTGGGCCTTCGTACTTCCAATAAGGGCATCTTGACTTCCCATTAGGGCTTTCAAATATGAATTTCCTTCCATAATAGCTAATGGGGCTCACTCTTGGCTTGCACTCCCTCTTGGTTTGCACTCCCTCTCGGCTCACACTCGCTCCTGACTTACACTCTTTCCTACCTCACACTCACTCCTAGATTGCACTCCCTCCTAGCTCACAATTGCCCCTGTCTCTTATTTTTCTTGATGTTCCTTCACTTCAATAATTTTTTGAAAATAATATTCCATGTGTTCGTGGTAAGAATTTGAAGCACTTATGCACTTTGAATGAACTTGTTGCTCTTCTACCATAATTAAATATTGATTAACACTCCCTCTTAGCTCGTAATTAATCTTATATTGCACTTTATCTTACCTTACACTTGCTTCCAACTTGCACTCCCTCCTGGCTCACAATTGTTCATGTCTCTTCTTTTTCTTGATGTTCCTCCTCTTCAACAATTTTCTAGAAATAATATTCCATGCATTCGTGGTAAGGGTTTGAAGCATTGATGCACACTTTGGATGAAATTGCTGCTCTTCTGTCATGGATGAATCTTAGCTCACACTCTCTCTTGGTTCATACTCCCTATTAGATCACATTCACTCCTGAATTGCACTCATAGATTTACTTCAACTGAATCTGTTAAATTATCCTAAGATCTAGAACAAGAAGTGGCACTTGCTTCTTTATTGCACTTTGCTTTCTACTTCTTGCTTCCTGCTCACACTTTATCCTTGATCTTGACTTACACTCACACTCACTTTCAACTACTCTCACTATCGGCTCATGCTCACACTTTTTTTCGACTACACTCACTCTTGACTCATGTTTGCACTCGCTTCTAAGTGCCACTACACCTAATTTGACATTTAATATTGATACTATTTTAAAATCATATTTAAATTATATATATTTTTTATTATTAGAAGACATTGAAACTAAATATGTAATGTAATAACATTATAAACATGTATATCTAAATTTTGATAAGCATTGACAATATAATACAACCTCAATAAAAAATGTCAATATTGTATGTTCAAATATAGGTCATTTTTATAATATAGGCACATATAACTAATAAACTATGCCAAGTGTTATTTATTTTTTTAAATTTTTTTCCTTGGTTTTAAGATTTTGATTGTAAAGAAAATATTACGAGTGAAATTACACAAGGCCTTCAACCTTTTAAGGAATAAACTTTCTTGAGTGAATAACTTAATTATATGCTACAGTCTATGGGCTCAAGTCTATAGCTTCAAATAGGACCTCCCATATTTTGTAATTGATAAGACTTATATATTTACTTATTTCATTTCACATTGCAAGAAATATATAACAATATTTTAAATTATGTGGAAAATATTATTTTTATTATATCATGAGCAATTTGTTTGTCTTTAATTTTTCAATGAGTTTATACAGGTTTTTATGAGGGGTCTTGGTCCCTTCATACTTAGTGGGTTTTGAACCTTAGACCTCTCAAAAAGAGGTCAAAGCCCTTACCATTGCAGTAAGTTTACAACTCAATTTGATTGTTTTTAATTAACAAGTGTAAAATACTAAATAATTTATAAAATGGGTGAAAAAAAGATTACAATGCTTATGATTTTTTTGTTTGTTGTACTTTAAAAATTGAAGCATACAACTAGGGACACAACATGGGCCACCCTTTTCATGATTTGAACTTGGATTTCTATAATAATAGCCCAAAGCCATACCAATGCAGTGTCCCGACATGGACTACATTGCTTATGATTTTATGTTTAAACTAAAATATCTTTATAACTTTTCTTTTAAAAATAATTAACTCATTGTTTAACTATCTTTTTCATTAATAAAAAATAATATAATACAATTTGAATGGGTCTAATGGTAAGACTTTGAAATTCCTAATAGGAGGTCAAGGTTTGAATTCAACAATAGATAAAATTGTACATCATACTTTTGTAATCAAATTTTGGTTGGATAAACACATATTGGATAAAAACATCCTTCATGAGTCCCCACAGGCTAGGTGGATTAGTAAGTTCAGGTGCTTACCAAGAAGAGACTTAGGTTCAAACCTTAGGGGTATGCTTGTTTGCAAAGGTAGTAGTCTGCTCTGAATCCTCTGAGTGTGCGCCAAATCGATAATGATAGTTACTAATATCGAGCGACTAGTGATCCCCCTCACATTGAGTCAACAACAACAAGGTGGTATAAGCTTGTTGGGAGTAACTCTTGTGGTTTGAACCCTGCGCTTGACATTTACTAAAAATAGTGGTTATAACCAACTCCCCCATGTGTCCAAAAAAACATCCTCAAAGGATTTTCTCATATGACATATGGTCTCAAGACATTAAACACTACTTTAATTTTATCTTTATGTTCAACTAATTTATAACAATATCTTACCATGCACAATAACTTGCATAATATAACCATATTTTTTATTAACTAATTATTTGTTTAAACAAGAAAAAATAAGAGCATATTATCACAACTCCATGAATTTTGATTTTTTTACTCCTATATTTACTTTGGCTTTTTCAATGAGAATAAATATTGATGTTTTTTTAAAAATTAATGATGGTCATAATTGTGAGATGATTTAAGTATTTTTTAAAATTGGTTATATGCGACTGAAATATATCTCACTTATATTGCATCATCACGAGATTACCATGGTATTTTAGCAGATCACATAGTAGTATGCATATATTATATAATAATATTTGTACTTAGGTCTCTACTTTAAAAGTCTATGATTTTAACTACTTAAGTTGATGCTATTGATTAAATTTTATGGTTCACCCATAAGATTGAATCTTTATCTAAAATGTGAAGCTTATCATTTAAAAAAATTACTCCAAACCCCTTAGGCAAGACAACCATTAAATTAGTAATAATTATTGATATTCTTTTGTTTAATAAAAAATAATTAAAAATTATAATATATTTTAAAATTTAACAAAGTGATTTCATTGATATGTCTACCTAATTGCACCTCTTTATGCAAATGAAAGATCAATTAAAAAATAGATAGACACATGAGTGTGACCATATCCTTTTATTTTTTGGTTGATAAGTTCAAAGGTAAAAGGTTGTGCCAATAGGGCTATGTGTTTGCCTATGATCGTTTAATTTACACCAAGAGGTGCAATTAGCTAGCAATTGGAACATGCAATAAATAGCAACAGTTGTAAAGAGTCTTGTATGCAACTTGCATACTTGAATATTTTATACTTGAATAATTCTATGTATGATTGGTTTTGAATTTAATATAAAGGCATTTTCTTCCTTGTCCTGGCCTTGAAGTTTTAATCACATGTTAATATCTTAATTGAATGATTGTTCTTTTTTATTTTCCTCATTTGAGATCCCTGACATACTTGTTAAAACACAAAGGGTTGTTAAGATGTGCATCTAGGTTTGTGTGCTAGAGGTTTGGGACAACACCTTGTCAAGACCTTTAAAAATTAAAATTCATGTCTAAATTAAATTTTAAATATAATTTTATTAAATTAAGTTCTTGATATACCAAAATAAATTTAATAATTAGAATTATGTTGTATTTTACATTTTTTATAATCAATTAAGATTTTTTATTTACTTAACAAGTCATAGTAAGATGTTTGTAAAAAATAAGTAACACTAAACTGAAGGAAATAATAATCTAAAAAATGTAATCATATCTTTGTTAATATAAATTATCAAAATTATTTTTACACATCAAGTTACATATTGTAATGACATCTTAGTATAAAATAAAAAGTTTAATCAATTTTTAAATATATTTAAAAGTAAAAAGAAATTTTTAAGAGTAATTCAATTTGAAAAATTATCAATGATAAAACTCCTAAATATAGAAATTCCGATAAAAAAAAACTACAAAAGCATTGAAAATCCTTAGTTTTTTTTCTGCATAGTTCCATCTACAAACTCAAATTCCCAATGTTAGAAGCTCATAGTAAAGCTTTAATTTTATCATAAGACTACAATTTTTTGAAGGAGATTAGAGTAGAAAGAGAAGTGTTAAGAATCCAATTTTAGGGTAATTTTCTTAAATCTGAATTCCATCTATTCTAGCTTTATGAAACCCTATATGCATTTGTAGTTAGCGTATACCACATCAACAATTACTTTGTCTATTGGTGGACTAGGCATGAAAACTTCAAATAACCTTTAGGCTTGTATTGAAGTTTGCCCTTATTTTTTCCCTCAACTTTAACTTGTCATACTACTCCCACTCTACCTAATGCATGCACAATTGGAAGTCACACATTAAAAATATCTCAAAGTTATGCACAATTTGTAAACTAAGGTTTAAAACATAATGTCTTTTTCTCCAAATCCAATGAATTTGAAACACAATAAAAGCAATTGTTTCAATTAATTTTATAATATTCAAATAACCTTATTAACATTCTCAACAAACAATTCACAACTTTTGGCAACTTAAACTTATTTAAGGGTAAACATAGGGCCAACCAAAATTATGTTGACAAAGCATTCAAATTATAATTCTCATAAAGTAATATGGAGATTGTACAAAGAGAATCAAAGACAATGGGCAAGAATTCTTCTAAGTATGTTGATCCCAATGACCCAAGTTTAATATTTACTACGTATTCTCTACCAAATGGTTCTGCTCTTTGGAATGGTTTAAAAAAATATATTGATCTTATGATTAAAGGTTTAATATGGGTGGTGGGAACTAGAGAATTTTTTTATTTGGATGGATACTTGGTGTGATAAAAAACCACTCAATTTAGATCCAATTTTGAAACCTTGGATGAGATTGCTTCAAGATAAATATGGTGATAGGGTTTCAAACATTTTGTACAAGGATCAAGAAGGAAGATACAAATGGAAAGAAGATTTTTTCACAAGTATACAAGACATTGATGCTAGGAGGCAATTGAGTAGAAAGATAACAACTGTGATTATTCCGAGGGGAGCCAAGGATAAATTGATTTGGGATTTGAATAGCTTAGGAGAATACACAACAAGAAGTGGATATAATGTACAACACCAACAAAATAATAATATCACTAGAATATGGAGAGATATTTGGGATAGCCCAAGCATTCCTAAAGTCAAAATGTTTTTTTGGCTAGTAGGTCATAGAAGAATTTTATCCTAGGATAACCTTATGAAAAGGGGTTTTCATGGCCCCTCTAAATGTGTTTTTTGTAAAAAGGAGGAGAGTATAGACCATCTCTTGGGACATTGCTCAATAGTCTAGAATCTATGGCAATGGATTCTTAATATATTTGGTAAATGCATGGTGATGAATAGCAAAATTGAAGATTGGTTAAAGCAATGGCAGAGCACTTATAAAAGTGAGGCTTTACAAATAATATGGGATATATCAAAAGATACAATACTTTGGACTATATGGATAGAAAGGAATAGAAGAATATTTAAAGGAAAGGAAAGCAATTTAGAGGTAATGAAAAGGAAGATATGTTTAGCCATAGAGGAGTCTAAACCAACCCTATCAACTCACCCAATCCCTAATCTAGAAGAAGAGAGCCTTGATAGATGGAGTCAAGTCATTAAATGGAATTCCTTGGTATAAGAATAATGATGTTGGGTATAAGAGAAGAAAAAAGAAGGCAAAGAATATAAAGTGGAAACCACCAGATGTGGAGTGGGTTAAATTGAATTTTGATGGAGCATCTAAAGGAAATCCAGGACCAACAGGAGGAGGAATAATTAGAAATAATAGAGGAGATATTTTGTCTCATTATGCTTTCAATAGTGGATTTAAGACAAATAATGAAGTTGAAGCTTGGGCAACTTTAGAAGGGTTAAAAATATGTAAACAAATGAAATGGAATAGAGTATGGATGGAAGGTGATTCTCTCATAGTAATAAATACAATTTTGAGGAAAGCAAAGGCTCCATGGAACATACAAGAGATAATTGTGGAAATTCAAGATCTTGCTAAAGAGTTTAAAGAAATCAAGTTTACACATACATTAAGGGAAGGAAACAAATGTGCAGATAAGCTAGCCAATAGAGGGGTTTTAATTGAGGATCGTGAAGTTAAATTCTCCTTTCCATGGTTAGAGGAAGTAGTAAGTTTAGTTGAAGCTGACAAAAAATGTTGATTACCTAATTCAATTAATGATTAAGATTTACTTTAATGTTTTCCATTGGTAATATCTATTTTAGTTTGTAACAATAATGTGTTTTTTTATACTTTTCAACATTCTTGAAAGCCTTGCATTTCTATGTTGATGGAGCTAGGGAAAAACTAGGGCATCAGTTGGGTAGCCGAAGAGATTTCTAGTTATTGTGGATTTGAAGACAAGATTGCTACCCCAAGAGGGTCCAATGGGGACACCTCTGGATCCTCTTCTAGAGAGACATAGTTCTTTTGCAGATTTGTTAAAGGATAAATCTCCATCAAAGACTGAAGAAGCACAAAAAACTGCATTAAAAATGCTCTTTACGGATGTTGGAAATAGATCAACATCTCAACGAGTTAATGGATGCTTGCCACAGTCAGAATCAAGGCCAAATATTGTCATTGAGCAAAGGATGGTTGAAGAAATAGTTTTATATAGAGCCAATCATGATTTGATCTGTAAATTCATGGGTATTCGCCCTACCCTAAATTTTTTGCATTCCTGGGTCCGGAAAAACTGGGAGCCTCTTGGTGAGTATTCTTTATGGTTTATTAGCAATGGATATTTTATTGTTAGTTTTTCTTCACTTGTCGATAGAAATAGGGCTTTCGAATCAGAAAAGAGGAATCATGGTCCAGTAGGATTATTTGTTCAACCCTGGAGAGTGGGATTTGATCCTCGAATTGAACCCACTGCTGTCCCGATTTGGATCCATTTGTATGCACTTCCAATGGAGTTTTGGAGTGAGCAAGTATTGGAAATTATCGATAATTCCCTTGGAAGACATTTGGGTGTTTCCAAAGACACAATAGAAGGAAACATAATTGTTTATGCAAGATTATGTGTGGAAATGGATCTTAGCCAGCCTCTACCATCAGAGGTGGAACTTGAACTTGCAGGACTATCTTGGATTCAACAACTGGATTATGAGGCATTGCCCTTCAGATGCAGAGTTTGCCACAAATATGGGCATTTGGCCCAATCTTGCCCAAATAATATGAACATAAAAATGGAGGCTCCTCTAGGAATGTCAAATCTTCCTAAGGAGGGTAAGTCAACAATCAACAAAGAACCAACCAATATTTCTCAGGGTAAAGAAGCACAGGGAGATGGTTTTGAACAGCCCAAAAGAAGGAGAAGGCAAAAGAAAAAAATATGGTAAAGAGCAAACCCAACTCAAGCCCTCCAATAGGTATGAGATATTTAAGACACTAATGGACCAAGAAGAACAATTCATGGAAGGAGTGGATGGGAATAATGAAAATAATAACATCCATGTTCAAGCTCCTCTTTCATCTCCCCCCATCATAGAGCAAGTAATTGAGTACAATGAGTTACCGCAATCAGAGAGTGCAGGGGCATTGATAGTGCATAACCAAGAGCAGCCAATAATTAAGGATGTCAGCATGGGCATAGCAGAAAAGAATAGAGAAAGGCCAACTTTAGGGATAACTCAGGTGGAAAAGAGATAAAAAAATAGCAACTCTCAAGGAGTGGGTAGAAAATCAAATAAGGAATTGATAGCAGTTCAAGGAGACAAACTGATCACTGGAGGATCGGTGAGGCCAATAGATTTTTACTGCTCTCAAGGTAACCAATGATTATACAATCATGGAATGTTAGGGGTTTAAATAGTAGAACCCATCAATCTGTTGTTCGAAGACTCTTAGAAAAATGTAAAACATATTTTTTGCTTATCCAGGAGACAAAAATGTCGTTAGATCTTATGTGTAAAATAGTTAACAAAATTTGGAGGGGTGCTGGTCATATGGAAGTGGCTACCCAAGGTGCCTCAGGGGGGATAGTTACTCTTTGGAACTCTCTTGAATGGACTACAATAGAACATATAGCTTGGAGGGGTGTTCTCACATCACATTTTAGAAATAATGTCACAGCTGAACATGTTTTAATCACAAATTTTTATGGGGCTCAAAACCTAGATGGTCAGATGCATCAATGGAAAGTTGTGCATAACATGAGAGTCTCAAGGGAAGATTTAGACTGGATTATTGCTGGGGATTTTAATGCTAAATTATCCTCTAGAGATCAGGAAGGGGGAACCCCAATTTTAGACCCAGGGGATCGACTTATGATTGCCCAAGTCCAAGCATTACACTTGGTGGATATTAAATGCCCTGGAACCAACTATACTTGGACTAATAAGAGGAGGGAGCCACATAGTAGGAAGGTGAAGTTAGACCATTTTTTGGTTTTAGAGGAGGCATTTGTAAAATGGAATATAAAATTTCAGATTTTGGAGGGTCCAATTTCAGATCACTTTCCCATTTTGTTGGAAGGAGGGATCAAGACAGTGCAACATCACAAACCATTTAAATTTGAAAACTTTTGGTTACAAAAAGAGGAACTTCGAAAGAAAATTCCACAGTGGTGGGAAGAAGGTCGTCCAACATATGGGACAACAATGTTTAGATTCCATAAACAACTTCATTATGTCAAAGATCAACTGAAACAATGGAGGCGAGCTAACAAGACAAACTTCCAGGTCCAAAGAGCTCCATTGGTGGCCAGATGGGATGAGGTTCAAAAACACTTTAGGGAAGGAACAATTACAGAGCAACTCAAAGAAGAGGATGATGCATTGCGTAAAGCGGTTGAGGACATTGACAACCAAGAGGAGACCTACTGGAAACAGAGAGCAAGAACCACTTGGTTATTAGAAGGTGATAAAAATACCAAATTTTTCCATTGGATTGCTTGTGCTAGGAGACAGATGAACAACATGGAAGCTCTTCAAGATGAGAATGGACACTCCTTTGATACAATTCCAGGTATGCATTTCCATTCAATGGATTATTTTTCTAAACTATTTAAGGAAAGTATGGTGCAAGATGAAGAGGCTCAAAAAGAAGTTATTGTTGTCATACCCTCTATTATCTCTGAAGAAGAAAATCAGACCCTACTTAAACCCATTGATAGAGAGGAACTGAAGAATGTAGTCTTTGGAATGAGCACCAGAAAAACACCAGGTCCAGATGGCTTTCCAATTGAGTTTTTTAGGCCTTTTGGGATAACTTGGAGGAGGATGTAATGGTTGTTATAGAGGAGTCCAAAGGTAGTAAAAGAATGCTTAAAGCATTAAATCATACTTTCATTACCTTAATTCCAAAAGGGGAGGAGGGGGTACATATTTTAGATTATAGACCTATTGCCTTATGCAATGTCATATATAAAATAATCACAAAGGTAATGGCTGAGCGGCTAAAACCTCTTCTACATAACATTATCTCCTCAGAGCAAGGGGGTTTTGTAGAGGGTAGGCAGATCTTGGATGGTGTGGTTCTAGCTCAGGAGGCAATCCATTCAATGCAAACATCTGGTAATAGAGGAATGTTCATAAAATTAGATATGTCAAAGGCTTATGATAGGGTGGAGTGGAGCTTCTTGTCAAAGATGATGGCAGCCTTTGGTTTCTCTCAAGATTGGATAGAATGGGTCATGAGTTGTGTTTCTACTCCGACATACTCAGTGTTAATCAAGGGTCTTCCCTTGCAACCGTTTGGAGCTACTCGAGGCCTTCATCAAGGAGATCCTTGCTCTCCCTATATTTTTCTCATATTGGTTGAAGGATTGGGTAGACTCATCTTGAGGAGAAGACAACAAGGTTTGCTAACAGGTATCAAGGTGGGTGAGGAAGTTTTGACTCACCTACAGTTTGTGGATGACACAGGATTGGTGGGAGTGGCCAGCTTCAGGGAAGCAAGAATGATTAGAGATACACTTAATGTCTACCTTAGGGCTACAAACCAAGTCATCAATGATAAAAAATCCAAAGTGGTATTTTTCAATCTTGATCAAAGGCTTCAGGACAGAATTTTAGAGATCTTGGGATTCACAAGGACTTATCTCCCAGTGGTATACTTGGGGGTCCCTTTGCATTTTAAAAAACTAAAAATAGATATCTGGAGGAATCTTTTGGATTGTATCAAGGAAAAAATTAATCATTGGTCTCACAAATGGTTAAGCTATGGGGGTAGATTAACTTTTTTATAGTCAATCATTCAGGCCATGCCAATTTATAAATTTTCTATCCTTGTTGCCCCACATACCATATGGAAAGAGTTGGACAAGATGGCTAGAAAATTTTTATGGGAAGGAGTAAAAGGAGAGAGGAAATGGGCCTTAGTAGGTTGGGATAAAGTAAGCCAACCCAAGGTAAAAGGAGGTTTGGGACTGAGAAGATCAAAGTTAAATAATAAAGCTTTGGTTGGAAAGCTTTACTGGAGGTGGATTTCCCAACCAACTTCTTTATTTAGTAGAATCTTAACTAGTAAATATTTGGGACATGTAAACCCAAATGAGGTGGGTCGTTTCCCTTTGGATGGTAATGGATCCTTAGTGTGGCAGGCTCTCAAGTTAGGATCTCAGGTAGTAAAAGATAGATTATTTTGGAAAGTGGGGAGAGGGGAGAAGGCACGATTTTGGACAGATTCATGGGATCAATACCCACCTATCATTGTTGAATTTCTTGAATTGCAACCAATAAAAATAGCCATAGAAACCAAGGGATGGGTCCAAATTGAAAGTTATTTCAACACTAGTCATATGGGGGATTATAAGTTTAAGCAGTTTAAGAAGTTGGATGAGTGGCCAATTTCAATCCCTCCGGATTTGACACCCATCATGACTAAAATCTTGGCAGAAAGATTTCTCACAGGTAGAGATGAGGAGGATGAATTAGCTTGGGGCTATGGGAGCCTTGGTGTCTACACAGTGAAGGACGGATATGATAAGATCCTTCTAGAGCCTCCTCCTCATACATATCAGGTTGAGGATTGGAGAAAGATTTGGCAGTCCAAGGGTTGGCCGAAAGTAAACTTTTTTGCCTAGCAGTTCATGCATAATGGAATTCTTACTTTTGATAATCTCAGATGTAGGGGAATCATTGGTCCATATCAATGTGTTTTATGCTACAAGAGTGAGGAAACACCTGATCACTTGATGTTTGAGTGCCCATTCACGCGCTGATTTGGGAGAGATGGTTTTTATATTATAAAATTCAAGTTAATGGTGATTTGAATCGGATTAATATTTGGGAAAGATGGAAGAGGGGTAGATTTAAATCTAAAGCTCTTTGTATTGGTTGGGAGCTTGGATTAAACTTTATTTGGTGGCAAGTGTGGTTGGAGAGAAATGCTAGAATTTTTAGAGAAACTTTTTCTTCTTTAGATGGAGTTTGGCTAGGTCATTTGGAGCAAAGTCACGAAACTGTGGCAGTCTATGCTAAAGAGGAAACTCAGGTTGTTATTGGGGCAATGGAGAAGGAAGTTGAAGTGCAAGAGGGACAGGATAGAGCTAGTTGGAAACCACCCCCAGAAGGTTGGATTAAAATTAATACTGATGGAGCTGCAAAAGGCAATCCAGGTAGAGTTGGAATTGGAGTGGTTTGCCGGAATCATGTTGGAACAGTGCTCTATTGGGAACTTCAAGGCTTGGGAAGAGCCACAAACAATGAATTAGAAGCCTTAGCTATCAAATCTGCTTCTATTTGGGTAGTAAAACAAGGTCACAGGAGGATAATCCTAGAATCAGATTCTCAAATAATGGTTGGAGCTCTAGATTGCATGAGGAACTTTGCTTTGAAAACATGGAGGTTGAGGATTCTTGTCACTCAAATTAAGGAATTATGGAGGGAATTAGATGATGTGATTCTAGTTTATGTGAGTAGAGATCTAAATAAAGTGGCAAACTTCCTGGCTAGAGAAGGAGGTAGGGGTTCAGTGGCACAATGACATGGCTATTGAGGATGAGATGATTAGGCAGGTTGGTGAGAAAATCCAGTGCTTAGCTAATTTGGATAACCATTCCAGAAATACTATTTAGGAGATTTATGTTTCAATGTAGATCTTCTTTTATAGTTGTAAACAGGTGAACAATCATTGTAGAAATATGGTTTAAGAGATTTGGCTCCAATGCAAATCTTCTTTTACTATTGTAAACATGTGTTCTCTCTGACTAAGGCTGGGAAAAGTCTCATCCCAACTTGTAAATGATCTTTGTTTTAATACAAGTTTTTTCAAATTATTTTTCAAAAAAACAATAATATGTTTTCATTTATACTATTTATTATAATTTTTGTGGTTGCACATGTGTTTCAGGAAGGAAACTAGCAATCTAGATTTTGTAAAGCGGACTATGATAGTGCTATATTTTGGAAATGTTACTCTACTAAGATGCAAGGCATAGATTGTAGAGGTGAATTTTTGGTATTGTGAAGGCTGCTATAGAAAAATGTCAAGAAAGATGTTAAATTATGGAATTATTATTCATAGAGAAAATTGAAAAGATCCAAAAATCAAAAATCAAGAATTCAAACATTTTATGTAAAATGATGTAGGTTTCTAGCTATAACATCTCAATTGAGATGAGAAGTGTATTTATTTATAAAATCTCAACCTCTAAAGAAGAGAGTTGTAATTTGTCAAGGGTGAAGGACCTGAATACAACCCCTTATTATCCAGAAAAAAAAAAAATTCTCATATAAAAATCCAAACCCCAAACACCATGTGTATAAAACCTACAACTTTAGACATTATAGTTATAAAATTTATAATTCTAAGAATTGTAAAATTCAAATATATGTTTATAGTTTTTATAACCCTACTCTCTAACACCTACCATAGAAACCCTCAATCATCCAATATAAAAAATTCAAACCACACCACAATTAAAAAATAAAAAAGGAAAGATTCAAATTTAATTATAAAACAATGATTTAAAGCCAAGACTCTGATGGTCACTCCTTGTTGTCTTGATGGACATGAATTGGACCTTTCCATACTTGTCACATCCTGTTTAAATCTTCTTGAATCTTTTGACAAAGATATTTAGCTACTCCGATAAGTTTTGGAGGCTCTTCTCTCGTAGTGCCTTCTTGATCTCTTGGATTATGTGAATATTGTCCTCTAAAATTGCTTCTAACCTTGTCTGATAGAATCACTTCACCCTATTTACCACCATATATAACGATAATACATCCTTCAACCATAATATTTGATTTTATAGATAATTCACCATAAACCACAATTAGTTCCCATCATTATCAACTCTCATTACATATTTATCCTCCTCATCATTGTGATACAAAATACATATCTAGGTTAATATAAGATTAAAATAAAATATTTCATTATCCCATCAAATCCTTGTAAAATAAATATGAGAACACAATGTCTATAAAGGAAAATGAGATGAAAAAGTATTTTTTATTTTCAAGATAGTTAGCTATCAACATTATACAACTTTACAAAAAACTAAATATATTATTGAAGTTGCTAAAGTTAAGCAATTCAATATTTTGGTTAAAACTTTCTTAATAACACAACTTTCCTCTAGGAATTAATATATATCTTCATTATCAATGTATTAATATTGAGTTGGCTCCTATCCCTAAAATCTTGCTCATAAATAGAAATTATATTTCACTTTCTATGGCATAACATCACATAGTTAATTTAGTGTTCTACCATGTAACTATAGTTGATTATATGGATATGTGTATATACTAATAGATAGGATACTATTATGCATATATGCCTATATATTGTTAATAGGTCTATTAATATTTGATTTATTTATATAGGCAATAAATAAACTTATGGAATAAGAACGAAATTGCAATATACGAAGGATTAGGATTTTTTCTTGAAAAATATCTCATATTTTAGGAGCCATATCTTTGCGAAGAGTTATCCGATTCACCTGATTCTTGGACCAACTTGTGCAGAATTTGAATAGCTTTAAAATGAGTGGTCATATGCAAAACTTTGAGCAATATTAAGGGATATATGACCCTGTGAATTCAACCATTTAGAACAAGGGTAATGACGATTTTCAAATCGTGAAAAAAAAATTGCAAAGTACGAAGGATTAGGTTTTTTTTTGAAAAATATCTCATCGTTTAGGAGCCATATCTTTGTGAAGAGTTATCTAATTCAGCTGATTCTTGGACCAACTTGTGCAAAATTTGAATAGCTTTAAAATGAGTGATCATAAACAAAACTTTGAGCATTGAGGGAATACAACCCTATGAAGTCAACCTTTCGAAACAAGAGCAATGAAAATTTTTAAAGTTATGAAAAATGAAATTGCAAATATTTGCCAACTAGGGTTCGAACAATGGGAAGAGCAATGAAGGGATAGGACTTCAGCAAGGCAATAAATTCTATCTAGACAAATAAATTTTTGGCTAAGTTATTTTTTCCTTTATTTATATTAGAAATTGTGCATAAATATTTTATAAAGTTTTATCAAAAATTATATTTGTTCTAGAACTTTCAGATAAATTTCATTATATTTTGAGTTTTAGTATCCTTTCCATGGATTGATTTATAGTTAAATACTTACAATCATCCCTAGTGGTAGAGGTTAGTGAGCACAACTCAGAGAGATCCTCATGGCTCCAAGATAGGGTAATTTTTGGTAAATTTAATGGGTATTGGCAAGGGGCTTCAGCCTTGAGAAAATGGATTGATACGAGTTGGAAGTCTCCAGTAGTGATTCTATAATTTCTTCCCAAAGGTTTTTTCTAGCCATTTTTTGTTGTAGGGAAGAATAAGAAAGAATCCTAAAAGGGGGTCCTTGGTTTATGGGAAGAGCAGGGCTCTTCCTTACCCTTTGGTATGAAGTTTTTCACTTGAAAATGTAAATTTATCCCTAGTACCAATATGTGTTAGGATGTTTGGATCGTCCATTGAATTTTGTAAAATAGATACCTTCAAGGTAATAGGAAACACTATAGGAGAATTCCTTGAGATTTCATATATAGCAAAAGATGGATTTTTGGCTATTTATGCTCGAATATTGGTCATGATTGATATAATTAAAGCTTTAATAGAATCAATCATTCTTAAGTATGGGGATAAGATATGGATATAAACTATATATTATGAAAACATATATTTTAGATGTAGAAGATGTCATAAAGTGGGGCATATTGAGAGATCATGCCCTAAGAAGAGCCCAACAGAATCATTTGTAGAAAATCGTAAGAGAAATTTACAAATGGTTATGGATAAATATGGTTTTCAACTTCCAAAAAATAGATCTAGAAAAATAAAAGAAAATGAACAGTGGAGACCAATAAGAAAGGATACTGGAAGAAATTCCAATTCTTTTGAGTCTTTAGCCAATGAAGAAAAAGTAGATCAAAACTTAGAGGACACAAGACAACAATTTCAACATATTAGCAAGGAACTGTCTATTCAATATGATCCTAATTTAAGGAAGAACATTCTCAATGAACCCAAGGAATGTGTTTCATCAAATTTTGAAGACTCTCTTGAAGTACCATGCACCATTCAAGAGAAAATAATTGGTAAAGAAAATGTAGTTTTAGAAGGTAATACCTCTGCCATTAATAAGGAAATACAAGAAAATAAGCAAGATAAGTCAAAAGCTTCTATAATAGAGCTAGGAGAGGATAAATTTGTTGAGAAAAATGGTGAATTAATATTGAGGAATAGAATAATAAGACCTACTTCTGATATAGGCAAGGAAAAAAGAGGAAAACCCTCAAATTATTAAGCAATATCCAAGGAAGCAAGAGCTAACATAGATAAAGGAACACAAACTAAGTTGGTTGAACTTCTCTTTACCAAACAACAAAATGATATTGGTAATATGCAAGAGGGGCCAAAAGCCCCTAATGAAACATGATTATCATCTCATGGAATATAAGGGGTGCTAATACCCCCTCAAAGCATAGGTGTATTAGGGACCTATGTTTAAGTAATAAACTTGATATTCTTTGTATCTAGGAAACTAAAATGAAAAAAGAAGTTTCAAAAACTATGAAAGCAATTTGGGTAAGATGTGAATGGGATGCTATGGATTCTGAAGGACCAGCAGGGGCAATTCTAACTCCTTGGAATACTTCTAGAACCTCTTGTGTAACCATTCATAAAACTAGGCATTGGATAACCCTTTTAGTCACTTGCTACTATACTGATATTCACTTCATCCTTATCAATGTGTATGGTCCTAAAACTCAGTTAGGTAGATTAGAAGTTTAGAGTGGGATTGAGGTCTTTATGAGAAGTGTTGAGTGGTAATTTTTCCCAATTGCAAAACCACACTCACACTTAGGATTTTGATCACAAAACCCTCTCTTGAAGTTAAAATAAAAACAACTTCTCCAAGGTTCCACTATATAAGCATTGCACATGTGTATTTGTAATCTTGTGAAGATGTGTCAAATAAGTGCTAGGAATACCTTAGTGATTTGCAAGTAATTGTTAACAAGGGGCCTGTGTTGGTTTATTTTATTATGCTATGCTAGTAATTGTTCATGAAACTTAAAATAAAAGTAAAATGTGATTGACCCTCATATGACCATGATGTAGAGCCTTAGTTCTTTTTATCTTGAAGTATTTTAGATAGATTTTATCTTCTTTTGGTTAAGCAGATTTTAAACAAGTTTTATCTTCCTTAAATCCTGCTTTGAGCATAAAACAAAAGATTAAAATCTATATCTAAATGTGCACCTTAAATGGTGATTGGATTCCTTCAATGTTGCTTTGAATAGGAAAGTAAAAATAGCCTTTGATATAATAAATAAATTACCCCTCTTTAATGAAACTCGAATTTTCATAAAGAGAAGTCAAATTATAGCTTTAAAAACAATGGCCTTTTGAAATGCCATATAAATCATTCCCTTTTAACGAAATTATAATTTTCATAAAGGAAAGAAAAGTTATTACTTGCAAAATAAACATGCAAAGCTCGAAATATGATTTACCTTCAAAATGTAAAATTATGTAAAATCCAAAATTATAAAATGCCTGTAAAAACAACTTTGAATAATTTTTATAATTTTGAAATGGCTTCAAAATGAAATCAAAATTGCATAAGATGAAACGTTAAAGCTCATTCTTCACATCCGTGCATTTGTTTTTGGAATTTTAATTTTTTTTTCGATTTTTATTTTAATTGCCAAAGTTTTTAAAAAAATATGCAAAAGGGAAGGGCTAGAAAAATAAAAAATAAAATCTGGAAATGGACCAGAATGTTGAAAATATAAATACAAACTACCACCAGTATGATGCCACCCTATTCCTGCAAAACCAAAGATGTGAGAAATTCCTACATGCAACCTAGTTTATCCGAATCTGCATTTGCACAACTCATAATAACCTAGGTGCAAGCTTCTAAGGAAAAAAATAAAAATAAATTTCATGTTTTAGACATTCGATAATGTAACCATTAACATGTATTCAACATCATCTACAAGACAAAAATATGAAAGGGAAAAATAAATAGTTAAAACAAGCATGCAAAACTTCTCCTCCAACTTTGCTAATAAAATGTAAATTTTTGGCATGCTTTGTATTTCCAAAAAGTAGAAAAATACAGTTTTGCAACATATCTTCAGCAAGTCCCAGCATATCTTTAGCAAGTCCCAAAATATCCAACCCTTGGCATTGGAAAAACCTCCAGCTCCCTGGCTTACATTTCCATGGCATCTTTAACACTTTTAGAGGGTCTTTTCATTTGATTTTCTGCTACTTCCTATCACTTTGCTTGTCCTTCATTTTGTTTCCTTTATTTTCCAACACATTTTATTTTCACAACACTTTCTTTTGTTGCATGCTAACATAGCCTTTGACAAATGACTTTGTAACCACTATATAAGGTAATAACATTTTTTCTCTTTATATCTCAAATATTAAATACAACTGCAATCAAGTGATAAAACGGTCCATCAGGGTCCAATAAGGATATTTATAGTTGACTATTATCCTTAGCTTTTATTTAAAACAACATTCTATGGGAAGTTGAGTTTGAAGAAGATAACTATGCTTGGACCAAAAACAAGAGAGGACAAAACCTAATAGCAAAAAAAATAGATAGATGTATGCTCTCAGATCATTGTCTAGATGAAGGAACTTGTACTAAAATTAAGACCTTAACAAGGATTGGTTCAGATCACTAGTCAATAAGAGTTAAAAGAGTTAAAATGGTGGTTAGTGAATTCAAAAAAGATCATATTTTAAATATGAGCAGATGTGGGAAGACTATCCTCAATTTGTTGATATGATATCTCAAACACGGAATTATTTAGGTAATGGTGGGTTGAATGCTCTTACAAAACAAATTAAAGCTATGACATATAGATTAAAAGAATGGAACAATAACACCTTTGGAAATATATTTGAGAAGAAAGAACTAAAAGATAAAATTTCAAAATTCCAAAAAGGTGATGAAAATAATACAAGCTCAGAGGAAAGGAAGTTCTCAGTGAATATCATAATATTTTGAGTAAGGAAGAGAAATTTTGGAGATTAAAATCAAGACAGACTTGGTTAAAATAAGGAGATAAAAATACAATTTTTTTTCATAGGATGGCTATAGTACAAAGATCTTCTAGAATTGGTAGAATTAAATCAATAGAAGGGGTTTGGATTGAAGATCAGGGTGAAATTAGAAAAGAGGCTAGGTCATTTTATCAAAATATTCTAGGTTCAGAGGAGACCGAATTTCTTAATGATAAACTTCTTCAATATGTTCCTTTAGTTATAACAAATGAAGACAATAGAAAACTGATGGAGCCTATTACTCTAGAAGAAGTTCATTTAGCTATTTTATCTTTTAATAAGGATAAATCCCCTGGTCTAGATGGGTTCTATACAAATTTTTACCAACATAATTGGGATATAGTGAAGGATTCTTTATTGGTGGTAGTGGAACAGTCTAGGGTAAAATAATACATTCCTTATAAAATAAATGTAACTTATCTTACCCTAATTCTAAAAAAGAAGGATGCTGAATTTTTTGATTCTTTTAGACCCATAAGCCTATGTAATATGGCTTATAATATTATTTCCAAAGTGATGGTGAATAGATTAAGACCATTGTTAGACAAAATAATTTTAGAAGAGCAAGGAGGTTTTGTGAAAGGGAGACAAATTTTGGATGGGATCATAGTAGCTCATGAAGTTATACATTCAACAGCTTCAAGAAAAGAGAAAGCTATGATCTTAAAACTTGATATGAGTAAAGCCTATGATAGGGTTAAATGGAATTTTATTTTTGTAGTTTTAGATAAGTTTGGTTTGGGAAGAAATGGGTTATATGGATTAAAGCTTGTGTATCTATATTTTCTTATTCAGTGTTGTTCAATGGGTTAGTGACATAATATTTTAAATTCAAGAGAGACCTTAGACAAGGAGATCCTCTATCTCCTTATTTTTTCATTATTATGGCAGAAGTTTTGAGTAGGAACTTAAATAAGGCTTACAAATATGGGTTTATAAGTGGACTTAAGGTTAGTAATAACATCAATAACATCACCCATAAATAGTTTGTAGATGATACAACCCTTTTTGGAAGGGAAAGGATAAATGAGGCCAGATATTTGAATAAATTTTTAAAAGAGTACAAAAGAGCTTCAGGGTAAAAAATTAATAGGACTAAATCCAAAATTTACTTTCTTAACAATATTGCTAATATCAAAGCAAGAATTTATAGGTTGCTTCAAATGGAGGAGGGAAATTTGCCAACACCTTATATAGGGATGCCTTTATTTGAGGGGGGAATGAGGATAGATTTATGGAATCTAGTTATTAGTAAAGTTCAAAATAAATTTCCAGCTTGGAAAGGTAGATGGTTATCATTAGCAGGAAGAGTGTAGTTAATTAAGTCAATATTATAAGCCATTTCAATGTATTATATGTCTTTGTATTCTATGCCAAAATCAGTTGAAAAAAGTTTAATCTTTATTATGCAATCCTTTTTATGGTCAAGTTTACATGATAAAAGGAAATTTTATTTGGTGAAATGAAGCAAGTTGTGTGATGACAAAACTAGGGGAGGTCTTGGTTTAAGAGCTCTTACAAATGCAAAATTAGATATTAGGGGAAACATTATCTGGATATTGTACAAAGAGAGTCAAAGACAATGGACAAGAATTCTTCTAAGTAAGTATGTTGATCCCAATGACCCAAGTTTAATATTTACTGCATTTTCTCTTCCAAATGATTTTGCCCTTTGGAATGGTTAAAAAAATCTATTGATATTATGATTAAAGGTTTAATATGGGTGGTGGAAACTGGAGAAAAAATTCTATTTGGATGGATACTTGGTGTGATAAAAACCACTCAATTTAGATCTAGTTTTGAAACCTTGGATGAGATTGCTTCAAGAAAAATACGGTGATAGGGTTTCAAATATTTTGTACAAGGATCGAGAAGGAAGATACAAATGGAAAGAAGATTTTTTTACAAGTATACAAGACATTGATTCTATGAGGCAATTGAGTAAAAATATAAAAATTGTAATTATTCCAAGGGGTACCAAGGATAAATTGATTTGAGATTTGAATAGCTCAGGAGAATACACAACAAGAAGTGGATATAATGTTCAAAACCAACATATTAATAATATCACTAGAATTTAGAGAGATATTTGGGATAGCCCAAGCATTCCTAAAGTCAAAATTTTTGTTTGGCTAGTAGGTCATAGAAGAATTTTATCTTGGGATAACCTTATGAAAAGGGGTTTTCATGGCCCCTCTAAATGTTTTTTCTGTAATAAGGAGAAGAGTATTGACCATCTCTTGGGACATTGCTCAATAGTCTAGAATCTATGGAAATGGATTCTTAATATGTTTGGTAAATGCATGGTGATGAATAGTAGAATTGAAGATTGGTTAAAGCAATGACATAGCACTTATAAAAGTGAGGCTTTACAAACAATATGGGATATATCAAAAGACACAATACTTTGGATTATATGGCTATAAAGAAATAGAAGAATATTTAAAGGAAAGGAAAGAAGTTTAGAGGTAATGAAAAACAAGATATGTTTAGCCATAGAGGAGTCTAAACCAACCCTATCAACTCACCCAATCCCTAATTTGGAAGCAGAGAGTCTTGATAGATTGAGTCAAGTCATTAAATGGAATTATGATGTTGGGTATACAAGAAGTAAAAATAAGGTAAAGAATATAAAGTGGAAATCACCAGATGTGGAGTGGGTTAAGTTGAATTTTGATGGAGCATCTAAAGGAAACCCTGGACTAGTAGGAGGAGGAGGAGGAGGAGGAATAACTAGAAATAATAGAGGAGATATTTTGTCTCATTATGATTTTAATTGTGGATTTAAGACAAATAATGAAGTTGAAGCTTGGACAACTTTAGAAGGGTTAAAAATATGTAAACAAATGAAATGGAATAGAGTTTGGATGGAAGGTGATTCTATCATAGTAATAAATGCAATTTTGAGGAAAGCAAAGGCTCCATGGAACATACAAGAGATAATTATGGAAATTCAATATCTTGCTAAAGAGTTTGAAGAAATCAGGTTTACACATATATTAAGGGAAGGAAACAAATGTGCAGATAATTTAGCTAATAGAGAGGTTTTGGTTGAGGATCATGAAGTTAACATCTCCTTCTCATGGTTAGAGGAAGTAGAAAGTTTAGTTGAAGCTGACAAAAATTGTTTATTGCCTAAATCAATTAATGATTAAGATTTACTTTAGTTTTTTCCATTGGTAATATCTACTTTATTTTGTAACAATAATGTGTGTTCATTTAGACAATTTATTATAATTTTTGTGGTTGCACTTGTGTTTCAGGAAGGAAACTAGCAATCCAGAATTGGTAAAGCAGACTATGTTAGTGCAATGTTTTGGAAATATTATTGTACTAAAATACAAGGCATATATAGTAGAGGTGAAGTTTTGGCATTGTGAAGGCTGCTATAGGAAAATATCAAGAAAGATGCTAAATTCTGGAGTAATTGTATTCATACAGATATTTGAAAAGATCCAAAAAATGAAAATCAAGAATTCAAACATTTTATGTAAAATGATATAGGTTTCTAACTATAACATCTCAATTGAGATGAGAAGTGTATCTATTTGTAAACTCTCAAGCTCTAAAGAATAGAGATGTAATTTTTCAAGGGTGGGGGACCCGAGTACAACCCCTTTTAATCAAGCAAAATAAAATAAATACACCTATGGAATAACCCATTTACCTTTTAACATAACCCAAATGTTTTAACTATAGAAGACCATGAAATTTAATGTCATTTGACCTTTATGTAGACATCAATGAAATAAAATATAAAATTATTACTTTTTTAGAATGTGTCTTAATGATAAATAGTAGCTTATTTTTTAATAGGTATAAATAGTAGCTTAATTATTGATGTCATATTCCATATTTAAAGTTAGGCATGTAGAGCAATGGAGCTAAAATTGATGCAATTTGGAAGACAAAAGGGCTAGGAACAATTGAAAAGGTCAAGGTGATATCTAAAGTGTTTAGGAGTTTAAATCCCAAATAATTTGGAGGAAAATTGTTGAGTTAGGTATAGACCAATTGGTTGGGTTAGATTTTTATTAAGAGAGCAATTTGCTCCCAAAACATGTGATTCATCCATCATATGTATGATTAACTATCTAGAGAGAAGGATTTTGGTTCATTCAAAGGATGAATAATTTACTTAGATTGATCTATTAGTACTTAAATTATTGAATGAGTAATAGGGAGACACTATCCTAAGGTTGTTATAACTACTAAAAAGAGTTAGTTGGGATGTTGACACAAGGTTTATTACGAGTCGAAGGAATCCAATTTGCTACAATGTGATGTTAATAGAGGATGTTAAATGGATAAAATTAAGAGGAAACTCATGCATCTAAATTTATATTCAATATAAAGTAGAGGACCAATCAATAGGATCCATGTTTGCAAGTGCCATGCCAACATGAGAATGAATGAAGATGCCAAATTTTGAGGCTTTTAGTTTTCCTAAGTTATTTATGGGGGTGATTCACTCAAAGATATGGTTATTTGCTAGATAGATCAAGTGAAAGGAAAAAAGAGAAACTAACAATAATGATTAAATCATTACTATACACGTAGGAAGGTGTTAGGTCTTAGAGAGTGATTTGTTCACATAATATAGTAAATTACTCTTAATACTAAAAAATATAGGAAATTTCATTAATTATATAAATTCATAGTCTGGTGTATGTTCTTGATGTATATTTGGAAGTGGGGCCCTTAATAATGACACTAAAATATGTTAAAATATGTAAATTTATCTTGTTAGGCCAAGGCCAAAAGTGTGAAGGAGTGCTTATGAGCACTAATAATATAGCCTATAGGCATGTGAATATGTAAGCCTATGGGTATTCTTCATGTAAAGCCTTTGGGCATCATTTATGTAAGACTATGAGATGTTAATGTATACCTAAAAGGAACCCTTCATATTTCACCCTTAGCGATATTTGTTAATCCACCTTTAAATTAAAGGGTGTAATTTAACCTCAAAATAAAATTAATGTCAGCTTAAGGTTAACCCTAAATGGGATTTTGAAATCATTATAAGTACCCCCAATGACTGATCCATTGTATCAGTGTGTATTATATGTGAGATATTATGGGATGCCTATCAACACCCAAACCTTATTTATTTCATGTATTTATCTCTCTTTCTTTCTATTTTGTGTAGCTTTGTTATCTTCAATCATTCTTGCATATTTTTTGCATTGATCATGGTGAATGCATGTTTAGAATAATGTTTGAAAGTATTATGATTTTGAACATGATATTAAAGCAAAGAATAAATCTACATCACTAAAAATTAGAAAATACATTCCATCATTCAAAGTGATAGAAGAAAAATCTCTAAGCTAACCAAGGGAATTTTTCACTTGGGTCTTGTTTTCTTTTGAAGTTTTCTTTAACTTTAAAATTTTAAAAAGTTAGGGCACCAAGACCTTTTCCCTCCAAAACAATATTGTTTGTCCTTTCTTCTCTTGTCCTATGCATTCTTATTTTATTAATTTTATGTTAATTCTCTTATCCTACTTTATATGGGCCTCTATTGCACTTGAAGGTGGAGCACAACAATAGGTATTCTCCTTTGTCCCATCAACATCATGGTTTTGATGCTCCCTTATAGTTTTTTTTTTGTTTCTCTTGTTTGCATTATCTATCATTGATCCAAATCCCTTGCATCCAAGAGCTTAGTGTGGTGGTAAGACAATCAATTGGTAGGCTCTTGGTTGTAGTTTCATATCTTTGGGGATCATTCTTTTTGGTGTAAAATTTTGAGAGGACATATCCCATGGGCGATACATGATATTAAATATTCACCCTTGATGACCCTAAATATGAAGTTAGTTTCATGAAAGAGGCAAAGCATGATATGGCACAATGGTTGGTGTAAATATTTTTTGATTAGACACCAATGGCTCAAAATATGGGAAGGTCATTTTTGCATCTATTTAAGGAGGTATTAATTTTTTTATTGCTCTTCTTTCAATATCTAAAACATGCTCGTGACACAATGATTGGTAACCTTTCTTATGGTGAGGAAGGTACTAGTTTGAATCTCTTGAAGGTATTTTTTTGGAGAATGAAATGAGATGGTAAAATATTAGCTTGAAGGTTGTATGGTCATGGATGCATGTAGCATGATGATTAATTGTTAAAAGGAATTTTCCATACTCTAACTTCATTCCAAGTGGTATGGTGCAGTAGTTAGAGTGCTTATTTGGAATCAATAGGTGAAGGGTTCAAATCATGACATGCTTTAAACTCAAGATAAGGTTTAGTTTTTAGAAAGGATAACAATGAAGTCATATTTCAAATACACATGTAGCATGTTGGTAAGTGATGGCAAACAAGATACCAGTCTCTTCTCAAATTCGGATTTTCATTAAAATTCCCTAAAAAAAAAATTACATACATCAAAATAAAACAGCCCGCAGGCTTTACAATGGCCGAACTCGGCCTGGTCTTCTTCCCTGCACTCTGTGTCCCCTATTCTCTCATCCGCCCCCCAACTATTACAAACACCAAGTTTTTATCGAGGTCTCGACCCTCTAGCAATTAATGCCCAACCTGATCGTATTTATTGAATCCAACCTGAAGTTTGCTTCCTCCGTCAAGTTTTCAAAATTTCTTACATTAATGGGCAACCACCCCCGATCCGCCATGAAAGCATGCGTTAACCTTGACCTGCAACTGTCGTTTTGCCAGACTATTCCTCGGGAACTGTTACCTTGTCAGAACAATTAACCGTGCCCGCTATCTCTTTTTTTTTTCTCGTGCGCGAGACCATCCATGTGTCCATTTTTCATTTGTCTTCAACTGGTCGCGAAATCGTGACATGTCGCAATATCACGACCAAACTGGCGCATTGCATTCATCTGCCAAAAACGTAGCGAAATCGCTACCAAAATCCCCTTTCGCATCTTCGCTGCAAAAACATCGTGACATCGCGACGTCGCGATATCACGACGAAAACTCTCCCTTTGCCTAACTGCCACCTTCGGGGTCATGATTTCGTGACATGTCACAAAATCGAGACATGTCACGATTTCATGACCCCCTTCCCAACTCTTGCCGTAGCTCCCTCCTCCGTCTTTGCCTCTGCCTTCGCCTTTCTTCAAACCCTTCGAAACGTCATGACATTGCGACGTCGCGATATCGCGATGTCATGATATCACGATGAAAAACTCCTCCATGCCTTAGCTCTCGCAAACGTCGCGACATCGTGACATCGCGATATCGCGATGTCGCGATATCGCGACGAAAAACTCCTCCACGCCTCAGCTCTTGAAACCGTCGCGATATCGCGACAAAACTTGCCCCTACCTTGCCGCAGCCTTTGGAGTCACGATTTCGCAACATGTCACGAAATCGTGACATGTCATGAAATCGTGACCCCCCTCAACTTCTGCCTTATTCCTCCAACTTCTGCCTTGTTCCTCCAACTTTCGCCTTGTTCCTGCTAGACACTTTAGAAGGAAAATTTTGGTAACTCTTGAGAAAATTTGGTTGATGCAAGATTGATCTGCTGCCGTCGGATGCTCCTGCATCAGACACCCAGGGTAAATGGAGAAGTGATCTTCACTTCTGTGTTGTTCGGTCCGCATCTTTTGTAACAGCTCCAAACACTCATCTGCCTTTGCAACCTGCTCAAATTCTGTCTCTTGGCAAAAAAATTTTTTGCCCTCTACCAGACAAATTCTGGCATTGCTGCACACCTTCTCATCCACTGTCTGTAATGGCTTTAATTTGTGGCACACTCCATCTTTCATCAAGGAGTAAGTATTTGCACGACCATCATGCACTGCACTCCGATCAAACTGCCATGGCCTTCCCAACAGCAAATGGCAAGCATCCATGGGGAAAACATCACACAGGACCTCATCCTGGTACTTCCCAATATTGAACATGACTAAGCACTGTTCACGGACCCATGCTCTGTGGTACTTCCGCAACCACGCTATCCGGTATGGATGTGGGTGTCTCTTTCTCTCAAGCTGTAACTTAGCAACCATCTCCTCGGAGACTAAGTTATCTGTACTCCCATTGTCTATAATAACATTACAGACTTTGCCTACACTTTTGCACCATGTGCGAAACAGGCTTCTTCTCTGCTCTGGTTTGTCTTCCTCAATCAACATGGTTCTCCTCACGATCATTGCTTCTCCTTTCTCAGCTTCTTTAGAATGTTCTGATTCAGCATCTTTCGCTGCCACAACAACTCTGGCAGGACCCACTTGTTTCTTGTTCACTCTCTCGGGGTGCTGGGGACACTCATATGCCCGATGTCCCTCTTCTCCACAGTGGAAACATGTTCCCCGAAACACTCCTCTTCCATACCCACATCCAGATCTACCTCTTTCTCTTGGGTAGCCATTGTTCTGAGCTTACGGTTTGGGTTCCTCATCTTCCTTCTGATCCCGGCTACTGCTAACCTCTTCCTTCTTCTCCTCTTTTCCTTCCTCTTTTCTTCCACCAGCATTTCCTCCATGTCCTTTTCCTCTTTGCTTGCTCTCAAACCTTCTATTCAGTTTTTCTTCAACTTTCAGAGCAAACTGGTAAGCATATTCAATGGTGCTCACCCGAACTAAGCTCAACTCTTCCTGGACACTGGGTCTCAACCCATTAATATAACGGGCCACATTTTCATTGCTTGCTTCTAAATGACCAGTTCTGATGGAGATTTTATAAAATTCTTTCATATATTCCTGGATAGTTTTATTCAGCTGTCTCAAACCCTGCATTTTTCTCAGCAGATCCAACTTGTAATCTGCCGAAATAAACTGTCTTTTTAATTTTTCTACCATCCGTTCCCATATTGTTATATATTATTTTCCTCTTCGGTTCCGTTCCAGCTGTACCCCCTTCCACCATATGCTGGCATGACCTTTTAATTTGGTTTTAGCAAACCTGACCCGCTCGGGATCTTCAACTTCTTCATATTCGAAGTATTCTTCCAGATCATTGACCCAGTCGATCAATTCCTCCGGATTCAAGTTCCCGGAATACGTGGAAACTTCCATCTTCGACCTCTTCCCGATCTGGGATATGGCTTTATACAGTCTGGCTTGTGCCGGATCTACAGCCTCCTCTTCTTCTTCAAACTGATTTTCGTCTTCCTCTACTTCGTCTTCACTGTCTGCATTTCTTCTTGGTTCGTGTCCTCTGTGTAGTTCTTCTTGCAGGGCCTAAAATTGCCGCTGCAAAGCTCAAAAATTTGCTACTGCCATGCCTCTCCCACCAACGGGGTTTCTTCTCGGAGGCATCTTCTCACCTTCTACTAGCCTTCCCACAGATTCTGGTGCGACTGCCTCACGTCCGACGATCTGTCACACACTCAGGAACTTCTGGCTCTGATACCACTGATGGTGAACAAGAAACCAGTATCTTCTCAAATTTGGCTTTTCATTAAAATTCGCTAAAAAAAAAATTACATACGTCAAAATAAAACAGCCCGTAGGCTTTACAATGGCCGGACTCGGCCTGGTCTTCTTCCCTGCACTCTGTGTCCCCTGTTCTCTCATCCGCTCCCCAACTATTACAAATGTCAAGTTTTTATCGAGGTCTCGACCCTCTAGCAATTAATGCCCAACCTGATCGTATTTATTGAATCCAACCTGAAGTTTGCTTCCTCCGTCAAGTTTTCAAAATTTCTTACATTAATGGGCAACCACCCCCGATCCGCCATGAAAGCACGCGTTAACCTTGACCTGCAACTGTCATTTTTCCAGACTGTCCCTCGAGAACTGTTACCTTGTCAGAACAATTAACCGTGCCCGCTATCTCTTTTTCCCACGCGCGAGACCATCCACGTGTCCATTTTTCATTTGTCTTCAACTGGCCGCAAAATTGTGACATGTCACGATATCGCGACATGTCGCGATATCGCGACCAAACTGGCGCCTTGCCTTCATGCCAAAAACGTAGCGAAATCGCTACCAAAATCCCCTTCCACATCTTCGCTGCAAAAATGTCGCGACATCACGACGTCGCGACATCGCGACGTCACGATATCACAACGAAAACTCTCCCTTCGCCTAGCTGCCGCCTTCGGGGTCACGATTTCGTGACATGTCGTGAAATCATGACATGTCACGATTTCGTGACATGTCGTGAAATCGTGACATGTCGCGATTTCGTGACCCCCTTCCCAACTCTTGTCGTAGCTCCCACCTTCGTCTTTGCCTCTGCCTTCGCCTTTCTTCGAACCCTTTGAAATGTTGCGACATCGCGACGTCGCGATATTGCGACGTCACAATATTGCGATGAAAAACTCCTCCATGCCTTAGCTCTCGCAAATGTCGTGACATCGCGACGTCGTGATATCATGACGTCACGATATCACAACAAAAAACTCCTCCATGCCTTAGCTCTCGAAACCGTCGCGATATCGCGACGTCGTGATATCGTGACAAAACTTGCCCCTGCCTTGTCGCAGCCTTTGGAGTCGCGATTTCGTGACATGTCACGAAATCGCGACATGTCACAAAATCGTGACCCCCCTCAACTTCTTTCTTATTCTTCCAACTTCTGCCTTGTTCCTCCAACTTCCGCCTTGTTCCTGCTAAACACTTTAGAAGGAAAATTTTGGTAACTCTTGAGAAAATTTGGTTGATGCAAGATTGATCTTGCTGCCGTCGGATGCTCCTACATCAGTAAGCTTGTCCATTTGCTTGGGTAAGGTATTTAGTTTGAGCCCCATTGGCTACAAACCCTTAAAAATATAAATTTTCATATATGTGAAGAGCACTTCTAACCAATCATGGCAGTCAACTTATTAATCTATGATATGCTAATCAAAGAAGGTACTAAATAATCTAATTACGCCAAGTGGCTGAATTCTATTTGGAAATGCTTTTCTAAGGCTTAAAAATTTGATTTTATTTTTTAAGTGCTAATATACCAAAATTTTTGGAGGACATAACTTTTGTATAAAGAACTATTTAGAGTCATTTTTTCCTAGATTACATAGTTTTTGAGCTCTCTGGAGTGGTGACATCCGTTTACAAACTATTTATGGTTCTACATACGATTGTGTATAAAATGGATTCCTTAGGGCAAAATTAAAATACTTGGTCAATTCAAATAGAAGGATTACTCAAAAACAATAATCTTTGGCTCATTTTCATGATGATCTAGAAGAATTTCTCAATGATCATGAACTTGGTAAGAAGGAGAAATATTTTGGATAATTTTTTATGTTAGATAAACTAGATTTACTTTTCTACATTAGGGAGAGTATTTATCCAACTGGGGTATGGACCACATTGTAATATCTCTATATAAAAGTAAGTGCTAGTGAAGTTAACATAATAGAGAAAAAGTTTTGCAATCTCAAAATTTTAGAATTTAGTAGTGTTGAAGACTACATATCTCACTTCAAAACCCAAAAAGTTGATTTAGCTATAGTGAAAGGTAAGGTGAAGAATGATGAAAAGTATGTTAAATCTATTACTTTCAAATCTTCTCCTTTTCATGCAATTTTCTTGGTTTTTTATGTGAATGCTATGACTATCAAGGATCCAAAACCTATCTCTCTTGAAGGATTTTGAATATTTTTATTCATTATAAAGTTGTAGTGAAAATTTATGAAAATATTTCTCATACATAGGATCATACAATGGAGTTTAATTTAATGGAATCTAAGGCCCAGTTACCTAAGTGTAATTATAAGGTTTCAATTAAGTCAAATACTTGCAAATATTGTAAAAGGAAAGGATAATCCATCAAAAGTTGTATTACAATATTGAGATAAAATTATTAAGAGCTAGACACAATATTTTAAATGATGAAGATGAGGATGGAGATGGTAAAGTGAAGGTCCATTAGAGCATCAATTACGGGGGCAGATGTTACCTCTAATATATTATTTCCTTGGCCCCTTAGTTTAGATTGTGGGGGTGTTGAAATGTGTGTAATATGATCTTTTTAGGCCAAGAAAAAAAGTGTGAAGGAGTGATTATGAGAACCATTAATGTATCCTATGGTCATGTGTATATGTAAGCCTATGGGTCTTCTTCATGTAAATCCTTCAAGCATTATTTATGTAAACCTACAAGAATTGTAATCTAAGCCTAAATATAACCCTTCCTATTTCACCCTTAGTGATATTGGATAATCCACATTTATGGATAACCTTACTTAAAAGGTGTAATTTATTATTATTTTATTGTAATCTAACCTCAAAGTCAAGTTAATGTTGACTTTAGGTTAACTCTAATTTAGATTTTGGTATCACTATAAATATCCCTCAATGATTGATCTATCATATCAATGTGTATTATATGTGAGATATTTTGGGATGCCTATGGGAACCCACCCCTTTATTTCTTTCATGCCATTTATTTATCTCTTTGTTTATAATTCAAATATCATTTCTATCTTCACTTTTGCATCTCTTTTGTATTGATCATGGTGAATGTATATTTCAATATTCTTAGAAAGTATTGGGAATTCAAAGAAAATTACATAGTTTCTTACAAATGGATTTAATGGATGAAAACAACTACTAAAATCCATGAAGAGGAGTTTTTTGACAAATTTGGTCAAATAATTAACCATTTTCTATCTAAATCTTAGAAACTGTTATTTTCATGCTTAACTAGAAGTTAGGATTTTTTTACTATAAATATGGTTTGATTTAAATTTTATTTGTTATAAATATGAGCTTAAGCTTATTGGAATTGATCCTTTTGAAAACTTTGAGAACTACTTTGCTTATTGAATCAAGCTAATGTTGGATTGACTACTACAATGGATATATGAACTATGCATAGCATATGGAGATCAATTGTGTACTCAATTCTCATCTCTTTATATTTAAATGAATGATATTTGTGGCATTGCTTTATATCTCTATTAGTCCTTTTTATGAATTTCACTGTAAATCAAATTAATTTAATATGATATATTGAAGCTATTTTTTTGAGTATGATGATCAAATAAAATAAGCTTTGTAATAGTCTTAAAAATCATATTTCTTTCTACATTTGTGTTTAATTTTTCCAACACTTATACCAAAGCATTTAGAGTAGTTTAGTTACATTAGAAAGGATCCAACCTTCTATTCTAAACTAACTAGGGTGAAATAGAATATAATAATCAAATGCATCAATAGATAGTGATTTTTCTACACTTGATGGAACCTCTATAAACATTTTAATGAGATCTATTTGTGGGTTTTAAAAAGAACTTATACATTTGGTCAGATTTATATACAAAGGCATAGTAATTTTTAAATATATTGGGTTTTAACTATTAAAATGATAAATATAATTTAGATATAACTATACCCAATATTTTTACATTAACATTTAGGGGTTTTAATATTTACTTTCATATCTATTAATACCCATTAAAAATTTATGCTTGAAGGATTCACTATTTAAAAAAACCTCCCATTTTAATATAAATTTTGAATCTCAAAATTTAAATAGAATTTGAGTGAAAGTTTACAAATTCAATAAGTGGATATTTAGACCTATGCGTTATTTTGTTATATCCCTACCTAAAACACCATATCAATATATATGAATTGATTGAAATTTTTAAAGTCTTAAAATACATAAAACTTTAAAGTTTGATTCACATTTAGATCTACATTCAAATGAACTTTTGAACACTCTTTATGGTGATTCCATTGAGAGAAAAGAGTTTATGATTATGTGATATAAGTCTCAATAATACAAATAAGTTGCTAATTTTATTGTGTTACCTAAAACATGAGAGAGATAGTCTAAAGGTAAGAAACCCACCACCCAAAAAGAGAAAAAAAATTAGAAGCTAGTAAAACACCAAACACTAAAAACTCAAATAAAGGAACACAACCTATTTATTATTCCTAGAATACTCTTATGAATATGATCCAACTTGTTAAACCTAGATAATTTATGTAATAAACATAATAAATGTATTGAGTGGTTCAACTTGTGCAACTTAGTGCTCAATTGTGTAATAGGTTGCATGATAAAAACAATCTACCCAAAAAAAATATCAACATGTGCATGTTGTGCAATAAACACAACTTGCTCAATAATAACAATAGGTATAGCATGCATATCCTATATTTTATCTATAAAGGTAAATACCACCTTAGGATAATTTCTTGAATTAGAGCCTGTTAGAAATAGAGTTTATTCCATCATTTAGGTTATGTAAATGTATCTTCCAAGGTACATACTTAGGACATTAGATTACTTTAGGGGGAAGTTATCTAGTTACTTCATGCAATGTAATAAATGCACAAGTGTCAATGTGCAAGCTGTATATGTGCAAGTTATCCCTTGCATAGCTAGGTAGAGTGTTGGCCAAGGAACCTATTTTCCTATATAAGAAAGGCCTCATTGTTAGATAGATATAGAGTCGGGGGACATAGTCAGATAGTGTAGCTTAGGGCATAGTACAATTTTGTGTACATCACCATCCATTGGTGATGGGTGCAATGTAGTTCAGTAGCTTTATTAATGGAGTGTTCATTTCCTCCATAGCTACATTGTATTCTTTTATATGATTTCTATTTACAACATATTTCAGTCATCTAGAAGATTTACTTTCTTTCATATTATTTTGCATCTTGTGATTGCTATCTCCCAGTGCTCATTACATCAAAATCTAACAGTGGTATCAGAGCCATGGTAGATCTAGCCATGTGTAGGTCAATAGGGAAACCACCATTATTATTGAGCCTGAGTGTTTTGTCAAATTGATGTACCGCTGGACCAACCACTATCAAAATATCTCAGAAGAGTCTAGGTGGTAGAATTAGGGAGAGTCACAAAGTTAGGACTGAAAGAAATCTCAGCTCTAGAAATACTGAGATTATATTTGACTAGAGTCTGTTCCATAGAGTTGCAAGAAAAACTCGTGAAGACTAGGACTCAACATTCAATCCACTAGATTGACAAATCATCTAGTGAAGATCATCCAAGAGATCTAGAATTTGCTAACTATTGCCTAAAGTTTCTTTTGTTGTAAAAAATTAATTCTTAGAGGATTGGGACTCCTCCTACAATAGAAATCTAGGAGACTCCAACTTCATTTCCCGAAGGTCGGCGTGCCTTCATAGTGTAGAGATTAGTTCCTTGTGCAAGAGAAGAATACTATAAAAGAAGACTTCTAGTGAAGAATCATGGTGAAGTCAGGAGACTGAAGATCTCCATTGCTGGATTGAAGAACTTCATAGTTGAAGAATAGGCCATAGAAGCCTTGATACAAAAAGGCCATAGTAGCCTTGAAGAAAAGGCCATAGAAGCCTTGAATAAAAAGGCCATATAAGCCTTGATACTGAAAAGGCCATAGAAGCCTTGATATTGAAAAGGCCATAGAAGCCTTGATACTGAAAAAGGCCATAGAAGCCTTGATACTAAAAAAGGCCATAGAAGCCTTGATACTAAAAAAGGCCATAGAAGCCTTGATACTGAAAAAGGCCACAGAAGCCTTGATCCTGAAGAAGAATTCGAAGAGAATATCTGATTCAGAAGTAGACTAAATATTTTAGTACTAATATCTTTGTTGCAAGGAAAGAAGATTCAGTGAGTTGGGAAACTTCCTACAAGAAAGTTAGGAAGAGTATCTTCTTCAGAATCAACTCAGCACCTGAAGCAAAAATGAAGAGATCAGGAGAAGATCTCATTGAAGAACTTCCAATCTTGGAAGAAGAAGAAGAAGGACTAGGTGAGTCCTACTCGAATCCAGAAGCAACAAAATTAGAGATCCAAAAGAAGATCTCACCACCAACACTTCTAGGAGTAGAAGGTTGAAGAGAAGGTCTCAAGGAAGACCATCAAAAGCTGCAAGATCGAAGACCTAGGAGAGGTCTCAAGAAGAATCTAAAAAAAGGCCTGTAGAGCCTTGCTGAAGATCATCAAAAGAGTTCTTAGGAGAACTCATTGGAGAAATCCACTACCAAGGAGAAGCCCCTGATAGTGAAGGACTTGGGACAATTATTACCATATGAAAACAAGCCCAAGAGAAGAATTTGGCAAGGAGTGCCAAATTCATGAAGGAGAATTTGGCAAGGAGCACCAAATCCATGAAGAAGAATTTGGCAAGGAGTGCCAAATCCTAGAAGAAGATCCTGCTTGAAGTTAAAATTTGACAAGAAGACTTGAAGATAGAAGAAGCTCACCAAATCTTGGAGATTTGAAGATTACCTCTCATAGCAAGAAGGCACCACTTTAGAGAAAAAGACTTCTCCAAATATATAGTAGAAGGAGGAGAACACAAGAGGAGAACAAGCCACCAAATCCTAGGCTCATGAAAGAAAGTTTGAGACCATCATTTGGTGAAGAAGGAGTTATTCAGGATAGTCTACAAAGAGCTGCAAGATCCTACTTGAAGCAACAACTTGGTGATCCTAGACACCAAGATCTACATCCTCTACAAAAGTGGAAAAAGAGCTACAGAAAATTTCAAAAGGTAAGCAAATTTTGGTGCAAGTAGATTCATTAATTGGATTACTTATCAGATTTGTTAGAGCACCTGAATTTGGATTAAAGTTGCAAGAAGAAAATTAGATTATAGTCTTCAAAAGTGCAAAAGAAAAAGGTTCTTTTTAAGGTTCATTTGCACATTAATTAGGAGTTGATTAGATTTCAGAATTGCTTCTATCAACTACCTATCATCTACTTTGGAAAAATAAAAAGAAGACTAAGTCCTACAATACTAAATTGTAGTGAAATTGTAGAATAATTATTGAAGGTTCATTTCAGATTATTCTTGATTAGTTGCAGTAAATTTGATTAAGTGCATTATCTTGAGAGTTGATTGGAGTGATAAGGTGAAATTGTTAGTGCATTAAAAATAAAGTCTATTAGATTTATTTGCACTATTATACTACTCTCAAAAGAAATTAGTTTTGTGTTTTTGAAGGGCACAAAATCTGATATGTATCAAGTGTCTAAAGACACTATTAAAGCACATAAATCTGCAACACATAGTGGCCAAGTGAAGCCACCAAAATAGGTTAGAATCCTCCAAAATCTGGAGAAGAACACAACTAACCAAAAACATAAATAGAAGCTTCAAATATTGAGACTTGGTGAGTCTCAAATCCAAAGCATTACAAGGTTAGATGCAAGGAAAGAAAGTGCAGAAAATTGCATCAATTAAAGAGCTTCTATCTACTATTATCTAAGCTTGGATTTGTTATCAAAGTGTCCAAGAAAAAATGGGAAGGTGTCTACTCATAAAAGACAACCTCAAAACCCTTATATTGCAGGAAAAATCTGCCATAAAACCAGAATTTTAGATCTGGAAAAAGAGTGCAAAAGAAGGTACATTAAAGAAGCCTTATATACAATTTATGGTACATATTATTGCACTACTCTAATCTGGTTTTTATAGCAAAAGAGTAGATTTGAAAGTGCCTCAAAAGGCACAATATCTATAGGGTAAATCATCCAAGGAAGGTCAAACATCAACACTCTTCTTCCCAAGAAAAAGGAGCCACTCAAAGGGCTCATCTTGGATGGACGAACCTACAAAATCAAAGCCCACATAAGGCTATCATCAAGCTACATTTACATAGACAAAAAGAGTGCACATCTACTATGAAAAGGCATAAAAAATCTACACAGGAATCAACACATTGGAGGCATAGAAGACAAGGAGCAAAGGTGCTACATTCAAGGTCTTTAACTTGGAGAAGATCATCCACCAAAGGAAGCACCAAAATCGGCATTCAAAGCTCCATAGCGCATCGTCAATCCACCTACAAAAGAAAAGTTTGCTTGCTGCCCAAGAAACGTAGCAAAGCAAAGGAATGGCATACAAAAGGATTTGAGGAGTTATAATATTCTCCTTGGAAGATATTACAAGGAAGGACTTCATGCAGAGAGTTTGAATGCCACTTGGCATAAAATTTCTAAGGTACCATTTCATCTCTCAATACTCAAGAAACCTCACGCAGGAGTTACAGGGAATATCAAGGAAGTGGTGACACTTGTTATCCTCCACAAGCTTCACACAAGTGCCCACATGAGTGCCCATACATTACAGAATGATCAAGAAAGCATTGAACAAGAAATTGGTACATTAAAGAAGGAGAGGAGCACTCATTTGTAATGGGTGTGACACGTGTCACAAAGCCCATGATTATTCATCCATAAAAGGTGCTCGAAGTCCAAATTTCAACAGACAGCAAAGCATGATCAAAGCCATCCGAAGCACAACATGGAAGGAAGGAAGAAGGAGCATTAAAGGCTCCTGGTCTTGAAGGTCAAACCTTCCTATTTTTATAGCATCTACGTTCCAGCATTGAAGACAAGCAATTCAAAGGCATCTCCATTGATTCTAGCACCAAAGGTGATCATTATATTGTTGTTATATCCAACCGAAGAAAGCACCAAACAGTGAGGAGATTTAGCATCCAAAAGGTAAGGTTTAATCCCATTTTATTATTGCTTTCATGTTTGGAGATATAAGGGTTATAAGCTAAGGTTAAATCTTAGATTTTGAAAGCAAAATCTATAAGGGATAACTTATCAAATTGAATTAATATTTGTAATTTAACCTAGGAGAAATAAGGAATTCTACTTGGATTAAATTCTTTAACATTTTTGCAAATATTATTAATTTTCTAATTTTCCAAATTTGGGAGCCACAAGGGTTACTACATCAAATTAATTTATTGGAAATTAGAAATAATCCAAGGGATATAAAAAGAGGTTATTAGATTTTTTACTAAGGTTGGAAAATTATAATTTTCTTGTCTCAAAAATTCTAAAAAGGGACAAAAGAAATCCAACATTAAAACCTCTTCAAAAATTGAAAAGTGCTTAGTTCAATAGGAGTAATAAGGTGTTAAGAAGTTGATTTTTGATCTTTACAAAATTTGTACAAAATCAACCAAAATTGAACTATATTTTTACAAAAGCACTATATCATACTCCAAAATCTCTAGGGAGACATAAGGAAGTCCACAAAATCTAAGAATTGATATTAGGGAAATTCAAATGGCATCAAACAAATTCTTCCTAGCAGAATCTCAACTACTCAAGGGTCCAAATTATTTCTCTTGGAAAAATAAAGTGAAAGCAATCTTAGTATATGAAAAACTTTGGGATATTGTCAAAGGGAAAACACAGAGACCTACCACAGGTGAAACTGAAATCCTAAAGTTTGAAGAAAATGATTCAAAGGCTTTAATGATAATAAATTTTGCTATCACTGATGAGATTCAACCATATATCAGTTCAGCCAAAACATCTTCAGATGCATGGACAAGCCTAGAGAAATTTTTTGAAGGAAAGAATAAGGTGACTATCCTTCATCTCCAAACTCAACTTCACTCATTAAAGATGAATAGTGGAGAAAGCATAGAACTGTTCCTAAGGAAGGTAGCAGATATTAAAGGGAAATTATTGACCTTAGGAGAATCAATTAAGGATGAAATTCTCACTCAAGTAACCATGAGAGCACTTCCAGACAACTATAAACATTTGGTCACATCTTTACAGGTTTTAAGCAAAGATACTTCTTTTGATGATCTAGTCAATATACTTCAAGAATATGAAGTAGAAAATACTGTGAAAGATGAGATGACTAACACTGCATTGGCATCAAAATATAATCCACAGGGAAATATTGCTTCTTCAGCAAGAGGACAAAAAACATGGTATTGTCAGATATGCAGAAAGAAAGGTCATAGTACCAGCTATTGTAGATACAATCCCAAAAAATCGAAAGCAAGGAAATCAGATGAATAATGGGAATCAATTTCAAACTCGACAATATCAAAGGAACCCTCATCAACAGCAATTTCAGTGACCAACCAATTATCCTCAACTGGAATATCAGAAGAGAAATCAAAAGGGACACCTGGTTCAGAGGATAGAAGAAATTGAAGAACTGGAAGAACCCACAGATGCCTATGAGGTGAAAGCTCTATCAACAAATGCTACATATTATAGAGACACTAATTATTTGCTTGAACATGTTACAAAGAATGAAGAGTACAAAGATCAAGATGAAGAAGAAGAAGATCCATATTGAAGACTAAAGTCTTCAATACCCAAATAATGTAATACAGGGGGTGTTAGAAATAGAGTTTATTCCATCATTTGGGTTATGTAAATGTATCTTCCAAGGTACATACTTAGGACATTAGATTACTTTAGGGGGAAGTTATCTAGTTACTTCATGCAATGTAATAAATGCACAAGTCAATGTGCAAGTTGTCCCTTGCACAACTAGGTAGAGTGTTGGCCAAGGAACCTATTTTCCTATATAAGAAAGGCCTCATTGTTAGATAGATATAGAGTCGGGGGACATAGTCAGATAGTGTAGCTTAGGGCATAGTACAGTTTTATGTACATCACCATCCATTGGTGATGGGTGCAATGTAGTTCAGTAGCTTTATTAATGGAGTGTTCATTTCCTCCATAGCTACATTGTATTCTTTTATATGATTTCTATTTACAACATATTTCAGTCATCTAGCAGATTTACTTTCTTTCATATTATTCTGCATCTTGTGATTGCTATCTCCCAGTGCTCATTACATCAAAATCTAATAAAGCCACCAAGTCCCATTGAATCTACCAACTTTTTTATCCATTTTATAAGTAACATTGGAAACCCTACCACCATTCAATGAAGATGATGATTAAATAGCATCAAAGAATCTCAACAAATTGTCCACACTAAAATAAATCTATTGCTTTTAAGAATAATATGTAATGGGTCAATTAATCATATTTTTACTAAGGGATAAGGCAACATTTTCATATAGAATCCTTGGAGATGTGCAAGTCACTAACTAGGCCATTGTAGCTAATATATTGAATAGATGTTTTAGTAATCTAACTACCACATTTGATTTTATTCAAATTGAATGATATTTTAAGACATATAGATGAGAATATTCATTATTTTAACATCATATTAATGCACATGCTATGCTAAATCTAATTAACATTCTCTATTAGATGAATTAATAATAATGTACTAAATAAGGATATTGTAATCTAACCGAACAATGATGGTTAGAGCAAAAAATTAAATTACACTAGTGAGGTCATTCAAGAAAGATGCTCATGTAGAAGATATATTAGTTTAAGTAGGAAAAAAACCATTGACACCACTAGTGGCTTACCCAACAAACTGAATTCAAATGCCTGCATAGTGGTTTTATTTTCCTCCCCATCAATCACAATATTGTTGGAGCTATCATTCTTGAGCATCCAAACATTTCAATAACTATTACTTACTTTGGTGACAAAACTTTAAATTGCGCTTTTTCATAATGTGGAATAGTCAAATGCACTCGTTTATCAACAATTACCAATATCACCATAAATATCATATACTATTATGTTGTTAAGTATATCAATTCTAAATAATATTCTATATAAACCTCAATAATTATCATGACCCACACCCCTATAAAAATTGACTTTACCCACTCATCTACTATACCTAAACCAACTTTCATAGTATTTAGAAAGACTGGTTAAGGGCAAACAATAAATTGATGAGATGTTTTTGCTCATGATAGATATGTTTAATGATATCATAATTAATTAACAATAGGTATACAATAGAAGGTACAATGGAGGATGAGAACAAAGTAAGATGCCTTATATATATAAAGATTAGGGTCCTCAACAGGTAAATAGGTAAGTGTATAACATAAAATCAACGAACCAAGCTCAATATAATATGATGAATTAAATCGCAGAGCCTACTACACTTTGTGTTTTTATACAATGATCTTGATAACTCAATGGAATACACTATGGATATACAATCATTTTATTTTATGACATACACTCAAAAATATTAGCAAGCCCAATAATATGTTTAGTACCTCAACCACTAATGGATAAACCTCTTATAGTCAACCAATAAATGGTTATTACAGAAGTGTCATCTTGATAAATAATCAATCAATCAACAATACCTCAATATAATCCAAAGATAAGTGGTAATAATATAACTTTGGCCAACATCAAACCAAAAAATAGGAATAAGGGTTTTCTTTCAATAGTGAGATAGTTTATAAACAATAAGGGTTCACTACTTAAGGTCAGAAGAGAGTGATAAAATAAAATTATCAGCAAACAACTCCTCCATTAGTCCCTCAAAAGTAATATGAATTAGGGTCAATAATCATAGTGTTAAGGAGAGGGTAACCATCATAAATTTTTAAGAATAAAGATAAATTGGTTAAACACTCCAAATATAAATACCTACACCCATACTAATGTAGACACAAAATTAATAATCGACAACAAACAAAAGGAAAATTATTGATCGTGTCTAAATAAAAAAATCTACAAACTTATCAACTAAATGATATGAAAAAAATATAAATTTATAAAAAAATGTAAGGTATTCATCACTCATCAATGATGATTAGTAGGTTATTGCAATATAGTTCATGAATTCATATTATAAAATAAAGCAAATGTGATAGGAACTAGTTTAATATATAAAGAGTTAAAGAAACCCCTATAAAATGGAATATGCTAGAAATATTACCACCACTAAGACAACATGATTTGTTGCAAGATGCTTTCAAAGAAGAAGAATGATCCTATACCAAGATGAAAATCATATAACAAAAGAAGTCCTTGGCACCATATAATTTGTTAGAACAACAAAATTTAATGGTCAAAGATCCCTTAGAGATATAGGTAAATGTCGTAGATATTATGGGATTACCTGCCTAAGATGATGAAACCATTATTGTTCAATGCCACTCTCATAATTGAAGAGTATTTATTACATAATATGAGTGGATTCAGAGAAAAATATAATAGTTATACTCAAATATATATGTGATAGAATGGGATTGAATTACACTTATGGATCAAGTGAGCCTATCTTTATGGAAAAATACTAATAAACATCATAAGAATTGTTGAATTATTTAATCATTATAATACACTCATATCCTAAATTGATTATTGTGTAGGAAGTGATCATGGTCAACCTATCATGATGTGAATGGACTAGGATATTGTGGAAAAGTATAAATATTGATAAATTATACACATATGAAGGTGTTGCAACAAGATAAAGTTATATGAATCAAATTTGAACAAGCATATTCATATCACCTTAAAGAGTTTAAAAAATATGAAGTCATCAACTAGAATTATACTTCACAATTAGATAAGAAATAGTTGTTAGAGGATGATCAAATAATCAAGATGGTTATTATTGAGGTAGTTTTTAGGAGGATGATGATTCCTAGGCCTTGTTTGAAGAAAAACCTTAGGCACTAATGAATTTGGGAATTGTTTTGGCTTCTAGTTTATTGTTTGAGCCCCAATTCTAGTTTCAACAAAGTTGGAATAGAGTTCCAATAGATCCTTCCCAACATCAAAATTTAGGTTGAGTCCCCTGTATACTCATGGAATACTCCTACACTAACCTACAATGATTGCATAAAAATTTAAGTGTGAAAAATAAACATGCATAAAATATTAAGGGTGCAAGTGATTTAAATAAAAAATGGTTTACATATAGCAATAAAAGTGTGTGATCAATCAATACATGATAATTCAAATAATGTCAATATTCTTCCATTTATTAGATGTATAATTGATAAGTAAATGACAATATGGTTAAAATGGCAATGTCTTATTCAATATGCACTTACTAAACTAAGAGGGCTGTGTTACTTATGGAATGTCTGACTTACCAATTTATTACAATCTCATGAGGTCAAAACACAATGTGAATTTCATATAGTATAGATCTAAATTCTCATGACCAAAATATGTTTACAAGGGTTCCCATATCTACTATTTATAGTTGGAGTTTACCCTTAATTAACTAGGGTGAGAAATAATTAATTCTAATAAAACTATTTTTTTGTGGGTATCTTTGAGAAAATGATGCACCATAAAATGTTACATGTCTCTAATAGGTATAAAATATTTCCAAAATTAGTTAGTGTACCATTGCAAGATAAAATATTAGTATCCAAATTCTTGGGATCCATACCTTTACTTTTATCCCTCCACAAGACTACTAGTGATTCACTCTAGAAAGCGAGTGAATCACTTGACTTTGCTAGCATTTATAATCAAATAAATCTTGCAAGTAAATAAATACACTTTGAAAGTGGATTTATTTACAACCAATCAAGTCACTTTGAAGGCAAATTACTTTGGAGCTAATTGGCACTTTATGAGCAAATTGCTCCTAAGCCAATTGGGTCACTTCATGAGTGGATCACTCTAGAGCCAATCAAGTCACTTCATGAGTGGAATACACTTTATCCAATAATTTCATGTTGTGAGTAGATAGATCATGATCTAATCAATATTTATGTAGTAAAATGACACTTAAGAAAATTGACCCACCTTGAAGACAACCAAATTTTATCAATTTTACAAACTTGTGTTGTTTTGCAATGTTTTTCCTAGGTTTGAAAAATCTATTTTTCCATGGCTAATTTCTTAGAATTAGAAGTTAGTAGCCTAGCTATTATAGGCACCTATGTAGTTCTTGACATGCAAGACAAAATATCAACACTAATGAAAGGAAAAGTTTAAAAGTCTAAAAAATAATGAGTTCAACATAATAATGACATATGGAACCCATACTTTGACAATGATTAAATAAAAATGGTGTTAGGGATGGGATTAGGTTTACTAATTCTCAAGGAAATATCATAAATATGTGTGTAGGTTGTTATTCAATTACACGACCAATATGAAACCTTTTGTATAGGTTTTCAAAAAGTGGAAAGGATTTATATTGAACAATTGAAGGTTTTTGGTGATTCTAATTTATAATTAAAAATATTTTATTAGTTTATACCACCAATTATTAATTTATGAGATCACATAAATCCAAGTTGTGATATTTAGAATATTTTGAGGCTATCAAAATCATTATAGTGTCGTGATAACAAAACAAGAGGATAAATGAATTAGATTTTAATTGCATGATCTAATCAACAATTGACATATGGACTAAACTAGATGAATTGAAAGTAATTTTTAGACTAGCTATATTGAATAATAGTGACCATTGATAAGTATTTTAGAATTATGAACAAATCTTAGATTTCATGATTCAAGGAGCCTAAGTACATGAGAACACAATGAGTATAGAGATGACATTAAATATCTCATTATACAACTAAAGATAAATAAACTATCTAAAGGTTTGGTCATGCTAGAAATACTTCTCAATATAGATGACAATACCAAGAAAATGAGCATTCAGGTAAAATCCTTTGTATATAAGTTGATCAAAGTTATTAACAAAAAAAATTTGTTGCTAAGAAAATAATGCATAGAAGAGAAAGTTATCCTATTCAAGGAACTCTGTGTTTAATATGCTGATATAATTGTTTGGGGTGATGGAGACTTAAATGCCTATGATAGAAAATTAATTGAAGATATCATCAACCTATGCCTAGGGCTAGACCATTCCGATAATAATAATATGTTAACCCAAAAATTGAGGTAGTGCTTAGAAAATAATTTCTTATCCCATTACAAGCATATATTATTTATTTAATAAATCACTCACCATAGGTTTCTAAATTAATTTTAGTTTGAAATAAGAATGATGAAATTAGATTATGCATTGAATTCTATAATTTAATTTTTTCCCCTCAAAAAAAGTCATAATTTTATATTAAAAAATATGAAATTACATTCTTTATATGCTTCTTTGGCATTTCTTAAAAGCTTCAATAATGACCTAAAAATCATATCACTTATACATCATAACTATCTATCTCTATTAAGCTAAGTTCTATCCTTAGACACCTTCCCAATTTGTCAACCAGTATCCTTTAAGCCACAAACTTTTGAGTTTTTTGAAAAAGTTGTTTTAACTGTGTCTGCTTTAACTGGAGTGAATTGATCCCCCAAGATAGAGATATTGACCAGTTTTAGTTCATTGCCCTCTGTAAAATTCCTGTACTAAGCACATACTTGGTTCAATATGAAGCACCTCCTTTGAGAGTTCATCTGCTTCCATATTCATTTCTCTATAAATATGAAAAAAAGTAAAAGCTTCACTTTTATGCACATCTTATTTTATTGTAGAGAATATGGGTTGTAGAATTTGGTTTTCCATCCTAAAAACACCAAGGATCATATTCCCTTTTGATGGATTTTTGTATTCCTTTTGATTTTTCCAACTAAACCAACAATTTGAGTGTCATAATTTTAGCAGAATTATTATAACCTTCTCCTAGTCTATCCTTGAATTTAAAATAATGAGAGTAATAAAATATAGTAATATTGTTGCTCCACAAACTCCAGGGACCCCATATCTAGCCCCATAGAAAAATCCCTAGGCCCCTAATTTATTGATCTTTAGAGGGATTATTTATCTATTTATATTTTTGTTACCAAAACCTTATAGTTATTATAAATTTTTATGATTTTAGAGGAGACCTACCAAGTAGGATTCCTTTGATCCTAAACAATTTCCGTGTTCCTTGATATCCATACTCCCCATGACACATATAATGAGAGAGTTATAAAACCTTTGTATGACCTATTTTTAAACCAATATTTTAAGCATTCTCCTAAGGAATATTCTTATCATCCTATAGGAAGTTTTAATTGACTATAACCTCCCTCAAAATCTATCTAGTAAAGGAGCAAGCTACTAGTAAATGATCAATTATTTTATTGTCTGAATTAGGTAAATGGAATGTTCCTAGACCATTCTAATTCTTCTTTTGTAATACCTCCCATGTCAAAAACTTAATTTTCATGGCAAGTCATAGAAATATTCTTGTCTTCAATAGGGATTTTTGCTTCCAAAGTGTTTCCACCACCATGCTAGATTGCCATTTCTATCTTCCAATAGAGTATTATACCCCAAATTTGGAGTGTAATCCCTTGTAGCTCCACTATTTGTCTAGACCAATTCATTAGTTTTCTTTCATAACTTGATATGTCCAACTTTAAGTCTCCCCATATATTCTTCCCACTGGTGTGCCTCCTAGCCTTGAAATCCTAACATTATTGCTTCCTTCCATCATTGACTCCACTTTATAGAACATTATAGGTTAGCTACTTGAGAAATATTTCAAATATATTAAGCTCTTCGGGTCTGACTTACATTATTTAATAGTATATGCATATCACCACAACCAATACAATGGTCTAAGCCTAGTCTTATCCTTGAACCATCCCCTATTTTCTAGGTAATCCAAACACCTACAATATAAAAGGTATGAATAATTACATTCCAAAATATTGAAACATTATCGGTTTACTTCATTGGGGATCTTATCCATTCCTCAACTGTGAGCGGCTATAAATACTTTTCATGTATGATATAATTCCATAAGCCTTCATTTGATATTATCTTCCAAACACACTTGGTTGCTAGAGCCTTACTAAATAGGAAGATGTTATTAAGTCCCTATCCTCCATTGTCCTTGGGCTTGGCTAAGGATTTCCATTTAACCAGGGGAATAACTCCCTTTTCCCTTTTTATTGTCCATAAAAATCTATAGCTTAACTATATAATTTTATCCAAACCTCTTTGTGGTATATGAGTCAAATATTACCAATATACTAGTATTGCCTCCAACACAAAATTTACTAAAGTCAATATCCCCCCTAAAGAGAGCCATTTTTTGTACCATAAATTATTTTTTCCTTCCACCTTCTTTATCAACCAATTCTAGTCTTGTTTCGTGTAGTCATTGGGTTTAAAAAATAACCCTATGTATTAAACCCTCTTGAATATCAAATCTATTAAAGGGAAAAAGTTGACCTATTAATATGGTTTGATCCTGATCCATGTGATTACAATAAATTTTGTGCAATAATATTCATTCTTGTTTCTAGGTAAAAAAATCTAAAGATTATTTTAACTTCTCTACAACTCCTATTGTTCCACCTATGAAAATGAGACTAACATCTACAAAAAGTATACGGGTTACTTCCACTGTTCTACCTATTCTAACTCCTTTTACTACTCCTACCCTCTTGGATTATAAAATACAACTACTTAATCCCTTAGCTACCAAAAGAAATAATAGTGATGACAAGAGGTAACCTTGTCTTATTCCTCAAGAATATTTGAAGAACTAAGAGGCTGACCCATTAAATAAAAACTATAAAATAAATAGAACAAAGACATCCCATAATCTAGTTGACCATCTACACATAGAACCTAATATGAGTAAGTAATCATTCTTAAATATATCTAGTTTAATCTATCAAAAGCCTTGGAGATATTCAACTTCATCACCATTACTAGTAGTTTCTTTGATTTTATGGTATGAAGACTTTTCTAAGCAACACCAATTACTTCATGACTGTATCTACCATGCAAGAAACTAAATTGCTCAATAGATATAGAAGCAGAGAGGAACCTTTTAATTCTTGATAAAATTTAATTTTACTATGATTTTGTACACATAGTTACACAAAGAAATGGACCTAAAGTCATCAAAATAATAAGGATTGTCCTTTTTTAGAATAAGAGCAATGAAGGTAGAGTTGAAACATTTGACCTTCCTATTTTTCTAGACTCCACAATCTTGAGTAGGTTAGACTCCAAAAGGTAATAGAGCTTGAGAAAGAATTCCACAATCCACCCATAAGGTCTTGGAATCTTATATTTTTGGAAGTAGATTAAAAAATTGGAGATCCTCCTTTGAGACTTCCTTAATCAACTCACCATTGGCTTCCTCATATATAAATCTGGGAAAGAAAAAGCTATTATGACTATTTTAGCTATATTAACTTGACTAGGATCCTTGTATAGTTGACCAAAATACCCTACTTCCATGTCTACTATTCCTTTAAAGGAGGAGAATTTAATTTCATCTTGTCCTTGTAGCTCCCAAATTGTATTTTATTATTTTCTATGATTTGTGAAGCTATGAAAAATAGTGTTCTCATATCCATTTGCAATCCATAATGCTCTACTTTTGAGCATCCACCATACTTCTCTCTCTTTCAATAATCTTCTCTTATCTTGTTATAAATTTTTATACTAAACCCATATTTCCTCAACGAATTATTTTTCAAAGTCATCTACTAGAAACACTACAAGATCCTCCTCAATATTCCTTAGCTTTTGCTCATCCATTAATTTTTTTTAGAGGCCCATTGAACCACTACTGCCTTGACTCTTTTTAGATTTGATACAAATTGAAAACTAGTAGATTCTATTAGACTAGGATCAAACTTCACCCATTCTGATTTGACTAGAGTTACAAATATATCCTCTTTTAGCCACTTAGAATTGAATTTAAAAGGACAGTGTGGTTTTTTCTCCTCTTTTCCTATAATAAGCATGATGGGGGAGTGATCGGAGTCTCCTCTAACTTCAACCAAATACTTTAATCTATAAGTACCATTTACCAAAATCTCTTCTATTAGGAATTTGTTTAGTCTCTTAGAAATTCTATCAACTTTTGTCCTCATGTTTCTCCAATTTGGAATAGACTTTATAGGTACCAGGTCTACTAGCACCTTAGCTTTAAAATTTTGGATAAAATAATTAGCCAATGGATCAATTCTAGAAGCAATACCCCACACTTCACTCTTAAAAAGAGTTAAATTTACATCACATACTAAAATTAAATTATCCACTTCTAGAAACTTTTGATCCATAAGCTTTTCCTAATATTGCATCCTTTCTTTATAGGGGGCATAAATGTTCACCACTATCCACTGGCTAATTACTTCATCCAAAAATTAAAATAATATTTATTATCTTAAATAGTGTATGCATATAATATAATTACAATATTACTGTTCCACTGCCTAATTACTTCAAATTTAAATGCTAGCATAACCAATTATATTATTTGCATACACTATTTGAGATAATAAATATTATTTGAACATATTGCTAATGGATTCATTCATTATTATATGGAGGTTGTAATGAACTTCTATTATAATATATTTAGATCTGATGTATATTATATTTGATGATAATGAAATTGATAATAGCTTTCTATGTTTAAGCTTTGTCTCCAACATGTGCTATCAAAGCAAGCCTTTTTTAAGATTGCCTAGAAGGTTTGATCACATGATTGACACAAATTGACAAAGTCAAAAGTTAAGGTCCAAGCACTAGTTTCATGGAGGACATCGTAAGAATAAATGTTTTAGGCATTCTTGAGTAAATATAATATTAAGTACTACTATTGTATTGAGAGTAATGTTAGATTTTTAAGCCTTTACTACCACAAAAAAATGTAGTTTTTTTCAAAATATCACATAGGTCCTAGTATAAAATAGACACAATAATAAAGATCAAATAAAGATAATATGAGTAGAATAATATGATAAAATTAATATGTATATCAAGGCTTATATAATAAATAAAATAACATTAATTTATATACTAAAATATGAATGTAAATAGCCTAAATCATTCATGAACTATGCATGAAGAACAACTTACAATATTAATTGATCGAAATGTATACAAGCTTTACAACTTGGATTATGAATACTAGATTATCTTAATAATTCTATACATTCTATTGATAATTGTATCCATAATATAGCCATAGTGACATGAATCTTCAAGTACTTGACTATTGCTCTCCATATGCCAAGTCTCGTGACTCTTGGCTTATCAACTTGCCACTTGCATACTTGATGGACACTTGACTCTATAATATTTGCATACATCTACATGACTCTTGGACTCCTACACACACTCCTAATATAGGACACTTATGAACATCCTCACATTACATATTTGCACTCTTACATACAAGATACTTGTGCACATTCTCTCAACCTACACTTGCACTCTAACTTACATGACACATGCATTTCTTGCATATTACACTTTTACATGATACTTGTGCATTTCTTGCACATTAACACTTACATAGAAGGGAAAATATAAATCACACTCTAAACTACTGACTCAACCCTAATCTATTACACATTTATAAATGTACCATGAAGGTACCATGGGGTTAAATTAGCATGTACCAAATAATGTAATATTCCTAAGCAAATAATACCAGTTAATGCATTAAAGAACATGGTCTATACTATGATATGGAAAGAGCATTTGTATAATCCATAGGCTCAAATTTGTGAAGAATTATATGAGAGAAATAGAAAGAAATCTCTCTAAAAAATGACATTGAAGTAGAAAAAGTTTATGAACATAGCAGACATTCATGAATATTGTGCCTATTCAAATAAATTCAAATTTTCATGATTAATGAGTATCTATGATATTTGTGATTTCTATTTGTTTGCATCTCAAATAATTTATTTTTGAATAAAAGCCTCTAGATTATTAATATTTTTATGATGTTGAGTATATAAGTTTTTGAGATTATTGTCCGATTTAAATAGTGAATGTGCTTAGTTTAGAAGATTAATTGTTGCCTATCCGCCCAAGTGGGGGAGTTGGAGAGAAGTGGGTAGTTGAAACTCTCGTGTTGGAGAGGCCCTAGGTTCAAATATCTCCATCTCATATGTTGCGGATATGTTATGTAATAGTTATTAGGGACCCTACTGGAGGTGTGTTTATCCACCCGCTTAATGTAATCATGTGCTTTAATGATGAAACGACCAACATTTAAAAAAAAAATATTAATTGTTGCCTTCTCTAGATGTTTAATATTTGGTGTGACTAATTAATTTCTTCTTGAAATTAATATGAATTTTAGAAAAGATGTGTGGAGATTCATTTTTCTCTTGAAAATAAAATAAAATTAAAATAAAGCTAGTGTTATAAAGGAATCTAGATGGACGAATGCAAACTCATATTTCTATAGAAATAAAATAAAGTTGAATACACGGTAGCGTCCAAAAGGAAGTAATGTGGGATTTATTTAAAGACTAAGTCATTACATAAAATATCTATATGCATAACATTCCTTTGAAGACTCGAGGTAACTCATTGCCTTGGTGGTTAATGCATGGTTGAATTGCACTTTATGGAACGAAACAAACTAGGTTTAAATATTTCCGAAAGTAATTTTACAAAGTTTTATTTTTTTGCATGCTTCAAATCCAAGAGGTACAAAACTTGGAATTATTCCTTGCATTTTGAAAATTACAAAGAGGAATTTTTGGTTATTGAATATGAAAATAAATCATACATACAAGATCCTTTGAGGAATTTTTTATGGATCAAACTAAAAATTTATTTAACCCCACATGGATTGTAAGATAGAGCACTTCCATTATAAATTGTTTTTTCTATGAAAGAGGCTTGTGAAAGAGTTAGAAGGGATAATTTAAGAGAATTTTTTTTATATTGTTATTCACCAAATCCAATAAATTTCTCTTTAACCTAGAGAAATCTTATAGTTTTGCATAGTGAAAGGAAGAAGTTGTGTTGAAAGGTACTACTAGTCATTTCTCTCAAGTTGCTTTGGATTGTTACTCTTTGAGTACAAAGTTATTAAAAAGAGAAAAATTGATATATTTTTTTATACTTGAAGAGAAAATTATATTTTTAACTACAAAACGCTATTATTTTTCAAGAAAGGAGATATGGTGTATTAAAGGTTTGTTTTGTATGAATAAATAATAAGCAAGTAAAGGGGTCATAGTGGCATTTATTGAGAAGGAGTTTATATTTTTTAAAAATACTTGTAATTATTTCAAAAATCCTAAGTGATATTTTGTTAAAAGAAGCACATTATTTTTAAAGATGTATTGATGCACTTAGATTTGTACATAAATCTATACATCCAAATAATCAACCTATAGTGAATTCTCACTACACTTAGGGGGGAGCAAGATAACTTACCCAAAATTAAAGGATGGCTCTGGTGGAAAGTAAGCTACATGGGATCCAAAAAAAAGTAGATGCGAGTGCACAATATTAATAATCAAACTCTTCCAGTTCAAAAGTGATAACAAAAAACATAACTAGAGTTTCAATGACAACCTGAAGCAACGATGGATGCAACCAAAAGAGAAAGTGACCCAAACAAAATTCCCCTACATAAATATCTAATAATCATGAGCTAGTGGTAAAATTGGGGCACCAATGGAGGATATGAAGGGTTAGCAACAAGATGCACCAATTGGACCAAATACAAAAAATTGGAATTTTGAATGAAGGAAAAAGGGGGAGCAGTCATCTAGTTTCTAGTTGACTTGGAACCAACTCCGCTCTAAAAATTTAGAAGGATATTGTGTAGAGGTCTATGGTCCTCTCTCTACAAGAAGGTACAATATTTAAGATACTATCATGGGACATATAAAGGAGTGGCCATGGATCTAAGAGCATTAATGATAGAAAATCTCTATGACAAATCTCCAAGCATGAGTGACAAGACCTCTTTTTAAATATCTCTAGATCCATAAACCATAAAGTTATGCACCATTAATGCAAAAATACCATGAGCGATAATTTTGGAAGGGATAATTTTTAATTTCAAGGGAGAAAGATCGAATATTATCTATAAATATGTATACTTCTTCTCATTGTAAATTATCAAAAGCCATCTATTATTCTAAGGGGGAATTTCCTTTATTCTCTCTTGTGTCATGACTTGGCTCGAACCTTGCATTGTAAACCAATTAGTTTTTGAACCTATTTTTTCTACATGTATGTAACTTGGAGTTCATACTAATAAGAATTTATGACTACTTATGAAATCCCTATCCTAGTTCTAGTGTGGGTGTTCTCATATTACACATGTTTGAGGGACATGTGTTATGTGTTATTTATTGCTATGCATGTATTTACTTCAAGCTATCATAACATAGATATTCCCTTAAATATTTGGCACATCACCACCTATAGGTATGCTAGATAGGCTAATTAGGTTTTACCACTTTATTTTTTATTGTTTTCTTTCCTTTTCTCTTTTCCCATGGTAGAGACACCTGGTAGAGTAGGCTATCATAGGAAGGAAGGATGATCATCAAAGATCACATCAGAATAAGGATATATCCTTGGAAAAAAATCCTAGAGGTCATCCAGATGAGTCACATCCCAAACTCCCTATAATTCCAAAGACTAGCACCTCATATGAGGTGTAGAGCACTAAAAACACCTGCTCAAAGAGTAATCCACAATCATGATAGGTCTTAGTTCTCAGGGTGAAAGGGTTTTTTTAGACCCCCAACACAACCCTTTATCAAACCTTAAGGTTTGAATCAAAACTCACTATATACAATGCCCTTCGTGGTCATTTACAAGTTATGTTGTTACAAGTAGCTAACACCTAATATAGTAGCAATAATGACATATGGGTTCTATTCCTATAAATTGTTGGGGAGTAATAAGGTAAAATTTATTTGTTTAATAACTCCATCATTCAACCTATTTGCCTTTTTTTCTCAACATAAAACCTAAAATTAATACTCTCAAAAGTATATTAATGATGTTGTGTCGTATGTATGAATAGGTATTTTTAAGCAAGTGTCATTGATAAGATGAATCCTTTTCATGTATCACCTTGGTATCATGTATCAGATTTTTTCATGTACCTTATGGTCTCTCTTATGTATGGCCACACATATACAGAGGACTAGCTTCTTCCACGTATCAATGGGTATATAGGAAGGGTGGATATATCATAAGGTTTGGAATATAGAATTGGTGGTATATAGAAAAAAGGGATCATTTAGAGAAACAAGGAACCCTCATTATATCTACCTCAAAAATTTAGTTATTCAAGTATCCAAATTCTATAAATATAAAACATAAAAAGAAAATAAAAATTTATGTATTGGGTCAAGAGGGCGAAGCCACCAAATTATCTCAAGAAGTAGCATAACATGGGAAAGGTAAAAAGAAATCAAGTAAAGAAGAAAGCAAAAATTCACAAGCATACCTCATCAACAACAAGTAAAGAAGGAGAGAAACAATATACTAACATTTAATAGTCTACATCATAAAAAATTAATCCAAGTAAAGTAAACCAAGGTTCAAAGTATATTTTCCCAAAATATAATGAAGGAGAATTCTTCATACTTAGGTATCTTTTACAATAAATTCTCAGAAAACTTGATTCTTATGAAGATTACTTTGAATATGGTGTTATAATTTTTATTGGTGTTGTGAGGAGTATGTACATGTAATTATTCATTCTTGTAAATCTTGAGTAGCAATGTAAAAATCTAGATCAATTCATTAAAATGTGGAAGGACAACCGATGGTGATAAATGCTGGCAATATCGAACCTATGAAGGCAAATGCTTATTATGACAAAAGTGATCTTAAACCCATAGTGAAATATACCAGTTGTGATACAAATAATCTTATTAAAAGAGTAAATGTGACTTGTGATACAAATTATTTTAGGCTTGTGATGATAGATAGTTGTTGTGATACTGATGGTTTGAAGCCTAAAATGAAAAATATTTGTTGTGACATATGTGATCGTATCTAAAGTAAAGACTGTGATTTTAATACAGATGATTGGAAGTCAAGAGACCATATAAAAAATAAAGTTACTATTTGTGATACAAATTGTGATACTTATGATTTAAAGCCCATGAAGGTAGATGTATATTGTGATACAAGGGATCTTGTACAAGGAATATATATATATATATATATATATATATATATTGTGGTATTAGGGATTTGAATATTGTTCATGTAGATAGAGGCTATGCAAAAAGAGATTGTATTGGCCATGACAAAATACATCCTATTGAAGAACATATTTATGATGAATTTAGATGCTTAAATGGTGATTAAGAATTTGGATATTTTGAAAAGAATACAAAAGGTATTGGATGAAATTTTTTTATATGAATGGGATACAACGGTATAGGTTTGGGAAAAATGGGCAAGGCGTGAAAGAGCCCTAGTACCAAGCATAAGGCCAAATAATGAAGACCTTGGATATATAGATCAATCAAGTGAGATCAAATTTATGAAAAGGAAAACTTATGTAAGAGATGAAAATACAAGTCATGAAAGAAGAAATCCCACTAAATTTGTGGCAGTTGACAATAACACAAAATTTGTGAAAAGTGAAATCAGTGAAAGGAATAAAGGTCATAAGAAAATTTGTTGTAAACATTATGGAAGATATGGACATATGCCAAAAAAGTGTTGGTACCTCCATCCTTGTGAAGTTTGTGGAGGAAATAATCATTCCCAAAGAAATTATGGATATAAGAAAAGAAGAAATAACAAAATACAAGTGAATTATAGTTGGATGAACGTGTGCGAATGGAATAAGACAAAAGAAATATTGTGTGATTTCTATAGGAGACTACACTTGTTTAATGTGAATAATATAAATGTTTCCATGATGAAATATGTTAGAAAGTTGATATAAATAATTTCAATATTAGAAGAATATGACCTATAGTGATAAAAGTCTAAAAAATAATGATTAAAGACCTACAATGATGAGGAACTTGTAGACAAATACTTATATGAAATATTCTAAGGATGTGGATGCTTTCTCAAAGGTGATGACCTAATGGTTGATCTAGTGGGTGACGTTGAGGTGATGATAGCATAGAGTTAATGAACCAAAGAGGTGATCCAGAGGCAATGACATAGAGATGTGACCTAGAGGTTAAGTATAAGGTAAACTAGAGGCAATGACATAAAGGTGGCTTAGAGGTAATGACCTAGTCTAGTGGCAACCCAAAATACAATGACCTAGAAGTAGATACCTAGAGACAAACCTAAGGCAAAAACCCAATGACAATAACCTAGAGGTAGACCTTGAGATAGACCATAGATGTAAAACTAGTGGATATTATCCAAAGCTAGATCCAAAGCCAAAGCTAGTACCATAGCCAAAACAAGAGCTAGACCACAATATCATTCGAACACCCTAGAAAGTTAAAATTAAGGGGAAGTAGTCATATTTGTTTACTATACCAAATAATTTAATAAGAGGGGATATTAGCATAACCTATTACATTATTTGCATACACTATTTGAGATAACAAACATTATTTGAGAAAATTGTTTATGTGTTTGTTCATTCCCATATGGACGTTGTAACAAACTGCTATAGTAATATACACAATTCTAATGTACAATAGATTTGATGATAATGAAATTGATAATATATTTCTATGTTTAAGCTCTATATCCAATATTAAATAAGTCATCATTGGAAGGTGATTGTCTTAACATTTATGGATTAGATATTAGAAATGGAGGGAGGGTCCAAGAAGTTATCATTGCTAGATGAATGTTTTGGATATAATCAAATTTGGATAAAGAATTAAGACCAATATAAAAATATTTGCAACCAAATTAGGTATGTTTGCATATCAAAGAATACCATTCAAAATTTCTAATATAGGTAGTGATGCACATTGCATTTTGAAGGATAATTCATGATATAATATTTATATACATGGATGATTTGATGATTTTTTAAATATAGATATAAGCACATGGATCACCTTTGTATGGTGTTCAAATGGTACAATAAGTATGGAATTTTTTTGAGTTCAAAAGAGTAAATATTTGGTGTACAAGTAGGAAAATTGCTTAGGCACACTATTTCTAAGAATGGACTTGCAATTGATATTGACCATATCAAAGCAATACATGAATTGTAATTATCATATTTAAAGAAAGATACTAATAAATCATTAACCAAATCAACTTTGTATTTAAATTCATCATAATTTTTGTTTAAATTGTCAAACCAATTACAAAGATGATGAAAAAGGATACAACTTTCACTTAGACAAAAGAGGAAAAAAAAACCCCCCAAAACATAAAAAATATAGTTTTACGAGTTCAAGTATTGATTGGTCAACCATAATTATAATGGAAATTTTAGATTCTACACATTGAATACTAATGTTAGTATCACCACTATGCTTAGAAAAATTAGAAATATGAGGAACATCCAATAACCCTCATGATCCAAACCTTACACAACTATGAGGAAAGGTAGAACTTTGTTGATAAGTAGGATGATGATATGATAAAAGCTTTGATAAAATTTAGGTCTTATGTATCACAAAGAAAAATTACTATATTTTTAGTCTATATATATGTTAGATCCTTCATGTACAATATGACCTTGGTGAGAAGCAAGCAGGTTGCATAGCCAAGATTCAAGATTTTAATATAGAAATCAAGCTAACCAATTTAGTATGAGGTAGAGCATTATATAAAAACTTAGATAAGTCACACACAACTTTATATTTTAAGAGGAATTGCAATCTAAACCATTATATACATATATTTAGTTAGGATGGAATGCACAAAATCAAAGAGTGTATGCGAAACAATGTGGTTCCATGAGGGCTTACACTAATGTGAAAAATTGGTTCTAGTGAAAGATGACTAGTTATAGATTGATTAATGAGGTATTATTCTATAGGAGATACAATTCCATAATTTAAATATGTATTAAAATGTATGAACACAATTTAAAAATATCATAACAAAGGTGATCATTATTCAATGTATACCAAAACATATAAGATCTTATAGTTAGGATATTATTAGCCAACCACCATCATGAATAGGTTATACTAGGTGAAACAATGCAAGTACTATTATAATTTTATCAAAAATAAAGGAAATATCTTGTGCCACTATAACCAATAATAATTCTATCATAGAATAAGGGAGGTGTTGTATTGAAAAAAATTGACACATTTATATAACCAAGGTGAGTTGATTTTTATAACTACTTACAACCAATTGATGTATATGGGTAAAACTCATTATAATCCAACTAAAATTATATACTATGATATAATATTTCTAATAAATGTACCCCTAACTATAATATGAGAGGAAGGCATGAAGAATAATGTGCCCCTCATTTGAAGGAGTAGGATTAAGGTGGTACATGCCTTGATGATATATGCTTTCGAGGTGAGAGTCATTGCATGGAAAAAATTAGGTAGGTGTTGGTACCTTAGAATTAGAAGGTATAAATAAAACTATATTAGTAAAGGTTATAGTGCAAGTTATAGACTAGGTTTGTGCCCTAGAGGGAAAAGGGACTAAGGTCAAGGAGGGAATATAAATGACCATGGACATAAGCAACATCTTAGGAGGTCCTAATATGATAAGGATTTGCTTTTTGCTTTTATATTTTGTGAAACATGTGCTAAAAAAGGTGAACTGTAAATGAATATGAATAACTAAAGTGATATATAAATGTAATTACTTCAAATGGTTAGATTAACTTAGTGGCTAAGAAATTTTAATTCCTAATTTCTTTGGTTCCTTTTCATGTCATTTTTAGACCACTATCTGCAAAGTTTACCAAATTGATGGGTAGGCATGTACATGTTCTCACTCTTGTGTATCATTTAGAGGATATCTTGCAATTTTATATGAGTTAGGGTGGGAAATATAAGATTATAGTTATTTAAAGAGCAAGAATAGAATGGGAGGATGAGATACAAAGGTTTGTTGAGGACCATACTAGAGAGAATTATAACTATTTAAGGTCTAATGCCACTTTAAGACAAGATATATTACATGCATAGGGAGAGACATCAATATTTAGGTCTAGGTATGAGCAAAAGAGTATATATATATTTAAAAATTGAGGTTAAAATCTTAGGGTATGGGGGTAGTGTGCATTAGCCTTGCCTAAGGGAGGGGTAGTCATATATATGTTTATAGGATGTACTATGTAGATACATTTTTGGAAAGACCTTAAGAACATCCATTGGTGATTATACATCATTTTTTTATATACATACATATATGTGCAATTACTTACTTATATACATGCATCCATGAATACATACATATACATGGTTAGATTAAAGTTTAATATGATGATAAACAATAGAAGGAATAGAGAACATCCCCATCAAGTGAAGGGTGGGATAACTCACTTGGAAATGGTTATACATAGAATGAAAAAGTAATGTGCTTAGGAGGGTATGCCTCCTAAATGTAATAATAAAAAGGATATACAATATAACTATTTTATCCTTTAGCTTAAAAAATAATATAAGGTAAATGCCATTTTTGAGAATTGTCTTTGTGGACATAGGTAGTATTTCTTATCATTTTGTCATATATTTTTTATAAGAACCATTTGAGATATTGAATATTTATATATAACCTTTAGGATATACCTTAAGTTGGTATATAGGCCTAGGATATTTATATTGATGGTTGGTTAGTACATATGTACGTGAATACTCAAGGCAAGGAGCGTGATGAATACAACTAGAATGATAACACTTAGGATTTGGACTTCTATAACATATAGGAATAGGGGTCCTCCTCAAGTGGAACATGATTAGGTGAATCATGGAAGGAGGGGATTTTGGCTTAGCATAGATGGAGTAGTTAACACACTTAATTTGGCTAGAAAAAGGTTGGTTAAAAGGATGATCAGTAGAAGCGAAAAAAACCAATGGGTAAATCATTGAATTTGACATTTAGTTAGCATAATTATGTGTTTTATTCATTGTATTTAGATGATTAATACTATTTTTAAGACTCGTTATCCTTAGGTTATTATACCTTTAGAAGAAGGTCATCTATTGTCCTTAAGTATTTGGATTCTTAATTTCTATCTTTAGATTTTTTATTGCGTGGTAGTTTTTCTTATTATTTAGGAATTAATGTAGGTATTATCATTAATGGACTTGAAGTAGGCATAATATTTAGGATTGACTTACTTATAAGACACTTTTGAGATAATCCTAGGGGATTTTGACTCACATTATGGACATCATGGCTTTAACCTTTATCAACATTGGATGGATAACTTACATCCATGTGTGTAGTGATACTTTGAATCTCCTCTTGAAAATATTCAACAAAGTTATTTTCCAAGGGGATTTATTGAAAATGATCCAACATTAGTTTATTGTAGATCTCAATAATTTTGGTGGTTGTGCGTTGAGGATTATCCCTCTTAAAAAAATAATTTTTCTACAAGGTATCATATCTATATTTTCCTTCATTTTGAATGGAATCAAAATTAAATTCTACACCAAAGAGAGTTTCATATGTAAATTTATTAATGTGGTGACAAGCATGGAAGGAATATATAGTAATACCATGCGAAAAGCAAAATAGGTCATTGCAAAAATTAAGGCATTTAGGATTTTGCTCAGTCTATGTAAGTTGTGAGAATATTTAGGTATTAATTTTTTATGTTGGTCCATAGTTGTAGACAAGATTTCATAAGAGAAATAGTTCTTAGAGAGAATATGCTTTTGTTGCTCTTCTTAGGACTTCATAATATAATTATGGTGATTTTATCATAGGAAATTTGCATCACTAGTAATAATATTTTGTAATAATTATACTGAAGAGCACAATATTATACTGAGAGGGGGGTGAACATTATAAGACCACTTTTTACTTTTCTTTTCAATTCAATATTATGCAGTGTATAGATAGCAGTATCAATATCAGTAATCAAGCAATGCATAAAACACCATACACAATAGAGACACCACAGTTTATGTGGTTCACACAATGTGGGCTACTCCACGGAGAAAATCTTTTACTAAAACTTTATCGATCAATTTATTTGGGAATCCTTCCCAATTACAATGTTTAAGGATATATGTCCAAAGGAGATGATGATACCCTAATATCAATTTCGTGGATCTCTTCCACAGGAGAACTCTTTCCCCTTCTACTCTGGCTAGTGATATTTTAGAATACTCTGTCTCTCTGCTACACTAATTGGTGGATATCTCTCCACTTGAAGACTCCTCACTCAGATCTGTCTTCAATTGTGATGGTTGTTGGATCTCTATCCACTGATACTCTGTCCTCTGTACTCTATCACCTCCAAAAATCTATCAATAGGCTCACTCAGAACCTGCTCAATAGGCTCACTCAGAACCTGCTTAACAAGCTCACACATAACGTGTCCAAATATGCTCAAAAATATCACACAGAACTTGTCCAAATTTGCTCAACAAGCTCACACAGAACTTGTCCAAATCTGCTCAACAAGCTCACACAGAACTTGTCCAAATTTACATAACAAGCTCACACAGAACTTGTCAAATTTGCTCTAGAAAGCTCACCAAGAACTTACCCAAATATACACTAGCAATATCACCAAGAACTTGCCCAAATATGCACTAGCAAGCTCACCAAGAACTTGCCCAAATTTTCTCTAGCAAGCTCACCAAGAACTTGCCCAAATTTGCACTAGCAAGCTCACCAAGAACTTGCCCAATAATTCAATCTCATAGAAGCATAAAGAGAATTGTTAGAGACTCAATATGTTCTATACTCAAATCCCAATCTCAACTCAAATCAATATTATAGAAGTATAAAGAGAATTGTTAGAGACTCAATATGTTCTATCCTCAAGTCTCAATATCAACTCAAATCAAGAATATAGAATAGTTTGTTTCATGGAACTTGAACAACCACTTCACACAATCACTTGACTAGGCTCAAAAAAATCTTCTCAACCAACTACCACAAGGAACAACTCTTTCTTATAAACCCTAGTCCAAGCATGTATCAACCAACTCAAATGTTTCCAACAATGCTCAACCACAAATCTCACATAACAATGATACTCATGTTCTTCTCAAGTTCAAGTTCTTTGCATAACCAATGGGCTTCAACAAAAATGCTAATAAAATATTCTTCACATAACAATGATACTCATGTTCTTCTCAAGTTCAAGTTCTTTGCATAACCAATGGGCTTCAACAACAATGCTAATAAAACAAGGTTTAATAGCAACTCTCAACCTAGAAAACCTTGAAGCATTCAACCAACTACTTTCGAAAAGGAAACCACAATTAATCATTTTATCTCCAATGATATTTCAGAAATCAACCACCATACAATCAATAGGATAATGTGCACATACCTTTTATGAAAATGAAGAAGCCTTTTGGTTGTCCACAAAATCTGTCTCACTCAACACACTTTCTTTTTCAAATTTCAGGCAAGGGTTAGAGATCTTGATTAATAACACAACAATAAAATCCAAATAACACCTTATTACTCCTACTCAATAACATACTTCATGTCACTTCATAAATGAATTTATCTCTTTTGAAAAAGAACAAAGCAACCTTCACTTTTGAACCTATTTAAAAAAATCAGAAATATCTCTTTGCACACACCTTATTTCTCCCTCTAAGTAAGTTAATCAAATAGCCCTTGGAATAATATTTCCAACGATATATAATATGATATACTTCTAAAAAATAAATCACCAGAAATCTCTCCTTTTTTAAACATGCATCATAACCCTTATTCCTCCCAGGGAAACTTTAGAAAAATAAAATATATCTAAAAATTATTAAATTGCCTCTGTCCCTAATGGGATTCGATCTTGTGACCTTCCTTGCTCAGCGCCTTAACCACAGCCAACCTGCCATTAGGTCACACACCCTAACGTGCTCAAAAGGAGCACACAACAAAACATTATGCTGCGAATATCTGTGCCCTTCGAAAACAAAACCCGCTTCACACGTTTCAACATAGCAAAATACTTCTGGAAAGAATCAAATGCAGGACCTCCTACTTCACACATAGTGCATGAACCACTAGGCAAAGGAGGCCTATACGTTTGGATTTACTCCACAATAGTCTCTTCAACGAACGCAAAAATTGTAAGCCTTTATAAACCCTTTTCACACACACTTTGATACATGATGCGCAAGCTCTTTTACTATTCGAATCCAAATATCAAATCGAGTGCTTAGGGAAATAAATAAAAAATTTGGGCATATATATATGTCCTCCTCCTTTCCTTTGATGTCGGTGCTATAATTTAAATATTAGTTTTATGCCTTTTCCTTTCTTTGACGTCGGCGCTATAAATTAAATTTAAATTTTAAATAATTTTAAATTTAAACTTAAATATTTAAAATTAAATATCTCCATCACCGGGGCACATTTTTTGATGAAACGAAAAGCCAACCTAGGTTTTAAGAAAAACCCATTTCAAATATGCCATCAATGGGTTTAAATAAAACCTTTTGTTTTGCTTGCCTTGGTTTTCACAAAAACCCTGTATATATCCATGCTCTCCAAAATATCATAAATGCTCATTTATGAAATGCTTTGGCCACCAAAAATCAATGTGATCCATGTGAAATCAATGACAACATAAAATAACTCAAATTTCCAACATATACAATATTGATTCAATCACGTAGCACCCCTATTTTTGTTTTCAAAATTTAGTTTTAGGCAACCTTCATATTCTAGCATCTTTCCTATAGTTCTAGACTATTACATATAACATTTAAAATTATAAGGTTGAATTATGTCTTGATATCCTTTTTAATAATATTTAAGACAATTTTTATGAATATTTCCTTAAGGCTAGAATAAACAAATCATGGTTAGTGTTGAATTATAGCATGCTCATAATATTTTCTTGATCTTTCCTCTTAATATGGTGATTTTTATTGATGCACAATATTTGTTTGATGTTGGTTAGATATCATAGAACTCTCATTCATAGTAAGACATTAGAACACCATGGAAAATAGTAATTAATGGTAGCACAACATATGGCCCAATGAAAACATAAGGAAATTTGTTAGAAATACAAACTATAAAATTACATGGAAGGCTCACTAGATTTCCATGTGAGTGAATGTAGCCCTCCCATTTATTCTCCACTTCTTATGGAATTTCCCAATGACCATGCTTCACATCTCCACTTTGATAATCTTAGCCACACCTTGGACAAAGAGACACTCTTATCTAGCTAGATTGAATTGCTAGCTCTCACTCACATACTAGAATCTATTACTTCCTTGATCTCATACTTGTTCAACTTGCCTCCCATAAGAGGGATCTCCCCTATTTATAAGATCATAGGAATTAGATATTACATGCATGGATAAATCTAGATGGACATATGGCAACACTTTCTAAAAATTATTTTTGGACTGTTTCTATAATATCAAGATATTTTAAATATATTTTTTGGAATTTTCCTAGGATATTTTTAGTTACATGAGATAGTAAAAAAATCACATGATTCTAGAGACTTTCTTTTTGGAATTTTCCTATGATATTTTATAGTTACATGAAATAATCAAAATATCACATATTTCTAGAAATTTTCATTTTAGAAATTTTCTATAATTACATAAGGCTTCCATAAGAATTTTTGAGTATATTGGATTTATAGAGATTTTAATATTTATAACATATCTCCTTGTGATAGAAACAATATATTCATGACAACAAATTTTTTACTATTTACTATCACTTTTTCCCATGGCCTATCCCTATCACAATATGATTTTTATACTCATTCTGTAGATGCATTCTATAATAATAATAGTTAATAGTTATCACAAACTTCTTGATGAAGCTACTATGTTGCAAGCATCTTGAGTAAGCCATCAAGTCATATCTTCTTTAACAAGCCATCCCACAATATATTCTAAATACTCCTTATAATGCTACACATGCAAATAATATGAATAATTTTATATTGACATATCTCCCCCTCCTAATTTGCTACTCTATCCTTAGAGTTAACCTGATCTATTCTAGAGGATGAAATATCTTGAGTTTATCATTGTTCACCCATTTCTTAATAGTTATTCCATATAACTACTCAAGCATGTAGGTCTTCATGGGTGTTTTTACACTCACTTTAATTAATTATTGAATCCAAGGTGGATTCCAAAGGATGTATGTGCTAGGAATGGTTTAGGTAAGGTTAGGTATTGGTTCTATATTCTAAAGAATTGAAAAATTAGCATTACAACTCACTATAGCAGGAAATTGAAAGGAATAGGCTAAGAAACATAGCATGTTGGAAATGAAAGTGATTACAACAAAAAATAATTAAAGAAATTAATAGAAAGTTGAATATAAAACAAAGCTTCTTTTAAAAAATATTCTATAGTAGTAATAATCTTAAGCTATCTCCCTATCTAGTCCTCCCCTAAGATGAAATCAAACAACTAGTTAATTGTCATGAAATCGAAGAAATAACAACAATATAATATATGCTACAAAAAATATAAAATACAATAAAATGGTACCATCCACCCTACCTAGAGTGAGCTCTTGTTCCACAAAAATGTGAAAGGAAAAAATTTCAACTTAGCTCACACAGATGAAGAATTCCAACAATCTCAATTCAACATATTATTGCAGGTCTAAAAAGTGAGAGTCTCATTACAAAATATAGTAAGTAATCACATTTAAAACAACATAATGTTGGAAAATACTACTACTACTAACTTAGTACATAGAGTTACATCTATTATTTATAAGTGAGGAGGACAAAACTCTCCTCTCATCTACATTATCAAATGGTTGCAACAACAAAACATTTAGTAAATCCTCTCTAATAGGTAAGGACAAAAATAGGTGCAACAAAGTCTAATCTGATTATACATGCCTACATAGAATATTTAATTACCATGGTGAAAATGCTAAGAACATGAGAATTTGGTTAGTAAGCAATTTCACCTTTCCCAATGTGCAAAATTGTCTTATCTTTTACCCACAAGTGACTACTAGCTATGCTAAGTCAATATGTAGTTGATCATCTACTGACATCACCTATAGGTGGTTGGCAAAACATCTTGTTGGCCAAAATAGTAATAATTAATTATGAATTCTACTCAATATTGTTGGTATTCATGCATATCCCTTATCTTCATCTACCAATCTAGAGCCACCCTATCTTCTAGTGCCTAGTGCCAACCTATCTTCTAGAATCTAATGCTAGCCAAGGGCTATTGGGTGTGGCATTGACTGTGTAGTGTTATGTATGACATAAATTGCAATTTTTGTTTTTAGTACTAGGTAGAATGTTGTATCTAACACCAAATTCCATGTTGTCCTGGGAGCTCCAACTATTGTGCAAAAATCTAATAACCCTTTTTATTTCGTAAATCTCAGTATTAGTAAGAAAACTATCTTTTTTTACCTCTCTTAGCACATAATTGAAGAACATAAGCTTATATTGAGAGGGGAGGTGAACAGTATAAGATAAATTTTTTTACTTTGCAATCCAAATGATAAAAAAAATAATATCAAAGCAGTAAATAATTCACACATCATCACACACATGAGAGACATGATTTAACGTGGTTCACCCAACATGGGTTACGTCCACGAAGAAAATATTTCTTATAATTTTTCTCAACGAATCTCTTGGGAACCAAATCCCTGTTACAATGTTTATGGATCTCTATCTAAAGGAGACACAAATCCCCTATGTTCAAGTTCATGGATCTCTATCCACAGGAGAACTCTGCCCCCATTGCTATGGTTTGTGGACCTCTATCCATAGGAGAACTCTCTCCTCTTTGCACTGGTTGAATTATAAATCATGTTATCAGATCTATGTAATTCTGATCAAATATGCTCACAAATCTAATCAAATATGCTCAACTACCTATATTGATATGTCTCATACCTTCTCACAAGTCTACCTCAAACCTGCTCACAAGACTACCTCAAACCTACTCATAAGACTACCTTAAACCTACTCACAAAACCTGCTTAGAACTGCTCACAAATCCTCTCCCAAAAGGCCTACTCAAAATATCTCACACTCCTGCTCTAGTATGCTCACTATCTCTGCTCAATTCTACTCTAACACATGCTCATAACTGCTCATAACACATACTCATAACTTCTCATAACACATGCTCAAAACTACTCATAATATTTTCTTGATCATAATACTTCAAACATATTCTACCCAAAATTATTGTTCAAGAACACATAGGAAATGATATGCAATATAATTTCACAATATGTTCTTTCCAATATCACTCAAGCCCAATGCACAAATTGCTTCACAAAACTTGCTCATCCACATTCAATGCCACTCAAACCAATGCTCAAAAATTTATAAATTCATTCAAACAATAAATGCACAATTTGTTTCACAAACCCTAGCTCAAATATTTCCAAAAATACACACTAATCAACCCATTTATCTCCACGTTATAATTCTGAAATATTTGCTCAACCAACCACTCTAGAGAAGTATTAAGGTGAACATACCTCTTAGCTTGCTTTGATGAAAAAGTACCCTCAAGACCTGTTCCAAAATAATTTCCTTTTTGCAACTTCAATAGATTGACCAATCTTCTTTTCAAAAAAATCACAAAAACCTTTCCTCAAAATTTTCCATAGAAATATTGCTCTATCCTCTTTTTACTTTCTCAAAACAAGGCTTTTAATTAAATAATAAAAACCTTTTAACTTTCCTTCACCATGAAAAAATACATACAATAATTAAACCATGAAACACCTTATAACTCCTACTTTTAAAACACACACAATCAACTCATACAATGAAAGAATCCTTATCACACCTTATTTCTCCTTCTAAACAGATTTAAATTTCAACACCAAAAGACCCTTTTCACACCTTATTTCTCCTATATCAAATGAGCAAAAATTAAATGCCAACTTAACCTTATAACTCCACAAAAAATCAAATTACAATTTAAAATTTAAATACCTCTTTTTATTCTTCCCTCAATGCGACTCGAACCTCTCACCTCGTGAGAGCAAGGTGCCCAACCAAGGGACCATGACTAGCTGCGCCAACGTAGCTCGTAAGAGCACTAAGGCGCCAGACGCTCTTTATATTCTCCTATCATGAGCTTAGCCAAACCAAAACAAAATGGTCCATGATGAGTTTCGAACTTGAAACCTCCTCCTCGCAACGCCTTCATGTTGTCTCAACCACCAGCTGGTCTAGCTAGCTAGATGGGTTCAAATGTGCACCAATTCAAATATTAAACCTCCATGTTTGTTGTAGAGGACTGTGCTCCTCTTCACTCTTCTTCTCTATTGCGTGCAATGAATTGAATTCTGAATGGATTATTTGCATAAATTCCAAACACCTTCAAATGACTTTAGGCATGGGTATTAATAGTTTTAATTTGGTCTTCATCCAACGTTAGTGCCACCTTGTCTTTTCCACCCATATGATGTCGACCAACTTCATTTGAAAATAATTCGAATTGCCTTCAATTTCTTGGTGCTCAAATATTATAATTTAAAAAATTTATATTATAATAAAAATATTATAATATTACTCCTTTTGAACCTTGCCTTCACAATTAATATTATTGCCTTCAATAATATTAATATTATTAATTATTTTGAACCTTACCTTCATTTTAAACCATTGTTCCAAAGAGCTCTTAAGCCTTTTGTCCTTCATTATAATATTCAAACCTTTTGACATCAACCTATGACATCAATCCTTTGACATCAATGACAACACACTATACTCAAAATTTCCAAAAATAATATCACACTCCCTATATAAGTTAGCATTAATCCTAATTATTACATTTAATCAAGCAACTAATACAACTGATGAAGCAAAACATGTTCAAACAGTACAAAGAGGAGGTAAAAAGGTTGTATAAAATGAGGTATTTTTGAGCCTCATCACTTTCCCCAACCTATTGGGAGGCATGTCCTCATGAATAAAATAATTATTTTCAAGCACAAACCACTTTTAAGGCTCATACTCTATTCAATATGCTATCCTACAATCCTTTCCACATGTACCAAAGTATGTAATGGAGTTTCCTCAAAATATTCTCTAACCAACCTAGGTACACTCTTAGGATCAAAAGATTGAATTATTTTCCTCGTAACTCTTACCTCTGCTAACTAATTATAAATATGGGTGTTTTTTCTTATTCTTATCATGCATCAAACTTTCAACTACTTTGATCCTTTTTTTATAGAGCCTATATGACCAATTTGTCCCCTTCCAACCTTCAAGGTCTATGTCATATTTGTTTGGTTATTCAAGTTGCTCTATTTTTTAGTGAGGTATAAAAAATTGCTGAGTAGGTGCTTTAGGGGAGCTTTCTCTTAGGTTAGGATGTGTTATGATCTTAGGGGATGTAGGCTATAACAACCCCTTAATAGTTATTACATATTAAGGCATACCCATTTCCTCTTTCTGACTTCTTTCCTAACTCAGAGTAGTTGGCAATGTCTCTCTGTTGCTAATGCTAAAAATATTAATTTTTGGTGATGAATCACTAGTCTATTACGATGGCAAGGGAACTTGTTCTTTTGGTCTAGCCGAATATGCACAGGTCCTCCTTCTGAACCTCTAATTAGTTTTAGAGGACTACAATTTATTAAGGACCTCTAGTTTTTCAAGGATAACTACCTTGGCCATCTTTCATATATTCTTCCTTGAAACCTCCATGGCTTCTATTTCTTTTGATACATTTAATTCTAGTGCTTCTTCAAAGGGTGTCAAAGGAGTTTGTAGTTGTGCTTTAGGCTACATGTGCATAGATTCTTCCTTGGTATTTCCTACTTCTACCCCTTATGAATAGTCTTAGGGGTTCCAACCACTTCCTATTGTTTTTGAGAGGGCTTAGAAGCCTTGTTCAATGTCTATATTTTCTTGCTAGGTCTTGATGGATTATTCTTAGGAGATTCCAATACCTATAAAAACCCTAGTATCCAACAAGGAATGAGTGACACCAAACTACTCCAATGCTTCAACAACACTAATATTTTATAGTGCCCTTTCATCACTATCCTACTACTCCTACCCTTTCATCCCTAAAAAATTAAGCCATAATTCATTATTGCTTTTATCAGTCCTAATTTAGTGATGATAGAGTAGTGGAATGAACCCATGGTGTTTTGATTGCCATTTTAATTCTCTAAATAGAGAAGCTATATTTAAATAGTATAGAAAATTAATGCAAAAGTGTGAATTATTCTCACCATGTCTTAGGTGGACGAGAATCTTCAAATGTGCATCAAAGAGGGAGGAAAATTGTCCATCATAGGTGAGATATTTTATTACCTAGATGACAACAATATCCCATGATATTGATAAATTGGTTCAATTCAACCCCTTGTAATGTTTAAGATGAATATCATAGATGGGGTTTGGATCTCCTTCTTCTCTAAATTATCCAAAAAGCATAGATGGATATTCCCTAGTCTAGAAGAATTCTTGGCCAGCAAGCAAAAGTCTAGATACCTCATTAAGCATAACAGGGTTAACTAGAATTTTTAGTCCTCTAACTTTAGCAAATCCATCCCACAATCTCCATGCAAAATATTCTATAAGTTTGGTGGCATGGTTTTCAAAGTGTTAGAATAACTGTAATCACCTTGCAACATAAAAAATGTGTGCAAATTCTAGAATTTGCAATAGTTCTATAGTACTTTATGGCTTTGAATTTCCCTTCTGGACCATGGTGCCTATATTATTAAAAGGACAAACTAATGTGCAAGGCCTATTAATGGCATTTTTTGTTTTAGAGATAGTGAAGAGGGTGTATTCCTATTCATGGATGCATGGAAGAAAGGTGGTCTACCTTTATTTTTATCAACTCGATGTTATACCTTGGAATGGGGTAAATTCGATGCCAATGTCCTTCTCAAACTACTACATGTCATTTGTGTGGTAGTTAACTATTGAAGAGGTTGAATAAACATGCTAGGACAACATGCATGTAGAGAGAGCATGTAAATATTGAAATGTTTACCATAGGTCTTTCCCCATGTGAAAATTGCATGTTTTCCTTTTCGATGCCTGGAAACATCACCTTACCTTTTTTAATTTCCTATAATAATAAAAAAATGTCATAATAATTGCACTTCTAATGGATTATTTCCATGTAGAGTATTTCAATGTTTTGCACTAAAGGACTTTTATCCAGCGCTGGTTAGCATGGTGGCTATTGTGGAGTTTTTGATGTTTCCTAGAAAATTTTAACACTCGACTATATAGTAGAAGGAAAGCACTAGAAAAACCCAATGCTTTGCACAATACTTCCAACTACTAGGGTCCTTTTACAAGCCTTCTTTTATGCACTATAAATCATGAAATTGCTAAAATCATGCAAGAATTGCTAGATTAAACCATAGTAAAAAGAAGAAACACATACCTTGTTAGGAGAGGTCAATCATGATGCTTCGAAGAAGGTAGGAACTTATGATTATACCAAAGTAAACTTTTGGGATTAAAAATAAACTAGAAGAAACATATAGGGGTGCATGCACATTTATTTACCAATAGATATTTTTCCTTCATTTTTTTTTTCTTTTTTTATTTTTTTATTCATAGAAGAGACCATCATTTATATTTTTCAATCTACTTCTACGTTGGATGCATCCATAAGGTATTCTCACAATTTTTTTTTTTTATACTTACAAGACTAACACGTAGAAAACTAGTTTTCATACTAGTCTTGGCCAATGGTACCCCTAAAGGGGTTTTCACCATTGGATCTAATTCCTTTTATTTTTTATTTTTATTTTTCAATATAGAAAAGATACAATCATACTTCACTAATAGTGGGAAACGAGATTTCTACCACAACATATATGTTGGACTATAAAAGTAAATAAGTAGATAAATATTCTTTTGACATTGGTTTATGATATAACTTCAAACAATGTCTATTTACCACTATCTTTCACCTCAAGCCATAAATAGATACTTGTCACACAACACAATTATAAAATACTTGATCAATATTGTACAAACATAGCCATTAGTTCTAGAGCTTGCATTTGAAGTCAAGATAGTGTGAATTAAACATTAAAACCCAATCATCCAACTTATACTTGTTACTCTTGATATGCCTATCATGCCATATTTTCATTGTTGCTAACCGATTTCTATATGATGAAGGAGATCCCTTCTTCGTAAATAATTAAATGTATTAAGCTACATTATCATGTCTTATTATACCTATGACAACTCAATACCAACATCAAGTGCAATATGTAATGTTTGCAATGTAAATTCAATAGGTAAAATGGGTTTCTTTCCATAAACTAGCTCATATGGGTAAATCCAATGGTGGATTTCCAATTAAACATTATAAGTCCACACAACTTCTAATAGTCTATTGGCCTAATATTTTCTATGCAAATATACTATATTTATTAAAGTATTTTCTAAATCCCTATTAGTAACTTCTACTTGATTGTTGACCTACAAATGATATGGTGAGGACTTTTTGTGTTTTACTTGATAAAATTCCATGAATGTATGAATGACTTTTGATGTAAATTGTGTTCCTCGATTAGACACAATTTAATAAGTGGCACTAATGTGATGAAATATTTGATCATATAAGAAAACATACACTTTGTCCTTATAGATATATTAGAGAGTTGTTACTTCGACCCATTTGGTTGCATAGTTTGTACATACTAGGATGTGTTATTTTCCTTGGGTTGATAGATCAATGGGTCCTACAAACACAATTCCTCATTTTTCAAATGGTTCCAAAACTACTTAATATTAAAGGTGCATCTCAGTTTTTTAAATAATTTTTCCCATTCATTGATATTGATCATAGTGGGATACATATTTCTTTACATACTTGTGAAGTGAGGGCCAATAATATCCTACTCCTAGAATATTTTGTGTAGTTCATTTTGTTGAATAGTATCCTCTAAAAGGTTCATCATGACATGCTAGAAGGATATCATAGACTTCATCTTCCCTCACACACCTTCACAATATTTGATCAAGTCCACATTTAAATAATAATCCTTTAACTCACTAAAATGATGAACTTTGTCGAACTAATAGGTGTCTTTCATTTGCAATAAGATGAGAAGGAATATTTCTAGTTACCAAATAATATCAATATATATAAACCATGGAGAGTACACTGATATTGCAAACAATTGTTCATTGGGAAAATAATCATCCATTGGTTCTTTTTCTCCAGTAGTGTGTAGTCTTGACAAAAATATAGTGACTACATTCACTTTTCTAGGTCTATCTATAATAGTGATGTTAAACTCCTATAGTCGCAACAACCATCAGACCACCCATCCACTTACCATTGGATTTTTCATTAGATACTTATTTTTTAGTAGGGTAAGAAAAGGGTTTTGAAAGGGTCCCTTATCATTTTAAAAAAGGGTATTCAAATGTTAGGGTAAAACGTGGGTTTTTATGAGGGGTCTCAGTCCCCTCTTACCAAGGTTTGAACTTGGGTCTCCTACATGAAAACTTAAGAACTTACCACTATTGTATCCTTCTTGGGATAAAACATTAAGGTAAAGTATGGGTTTTTATGATGGGTCCTAGTCCCCTCATATCGGGGTTTGAACTTGGATCTCCTATATGAAAACCTAATGATTTACCACTATGGTGTCCCTCCCAAGAAAAAATATTAGGGTAAAACATAGGTTTTTATGAGGGGTCCTAGTCCCCTTATATCAGGGTTTAAACTTGGGTTTCCTAGATGAAAACCCAAGGACTTACCACTATGGTATCCCTCCTAGGACTTACCATTGGATACTTAATTGCAAAGTAGTCAAGATGCAAATACACAAGATATCCTATGATATAATGATGAAATTTATTGATGGCATAGAATACTACCATAAATTATCTCACTCATGGTGTAGGTCTTTTTAGAACCCACTAAATTTTTATTGATATAGTAAATAACAAAGTTTTTTTTGTTTTCTTCTTTCTGATCAAGGACTACACCTATTATGGTATTCAATATGAATACAAAATGGGATCTTTTAGTCGGGTCCCTTCAATACTTGTGCAAAGGTCAAATTTTTCTAATGGCTTCAAATACCACTTGATAATCTTTGGTCCACTTAAACTCAATGTTCTCGGTAAGGAGGAATAATAATGGGGCAATGATTTTACTAAAATATTAATGAATTGTCTATAATAGCTTGCATGTCCTAAGAAAATTATAATGTCTATCTGATTATTAGGTGGTGGCAACTGATTTATAACTTTTGTAGACACCAAATCCTAGCCACTTGTCATTCATCTAGGTCTTCCCACTATTTTTACCCATTATTTACATATATTATATATTTGTTTAATATATATTTAAATATTAATATTTTATATTATATTTTTATATATATTTAATAAATGTGTATATATGTGTAAATTAATCTCATCCATCCATATTGGTCTAATCCTAGCCATTCATCCACCTTAATCCATGCCACCTACCCAGATTTAATCTCCACCCTCCGTCACATTTTAATCTTGACCGCACAAATTGTGTTGTTGAAACCCTAATCGTGCCCTAGGGAAGATTATAAATAGGAGTCATTTTGATGGCTCAACCCCTAAGTTTTCTAAGAAACCTGGAATCCTAAGTTTTCTTGAGTCCCTCGCATCCTTGCCTTCACTTTCGCTCACCCTCACCCTTACATCCACCATCGCATCCATCTCCGTAGCCCTCACCTGAAGCAGATATGCTTCTACAGACATTTTTTCAACCCCAAACGCCCGCTTGCTACTCCCAAGTGCTGCTGGGCATTTTTCACCATCCTCGAGCATTCATGGAAATTCTTTGTTGCCATCGAGCACCCATAGGTATTTCAGACCAAAGTTTTGCAGCCCTACTAACCCTCGGGTGTCGCTAGGGCATCCGCACACCATATTCCTGCAACAACGACTATAGATTAGAAAATATCAAGTTCACAAGGTAAATATTTTATTGTTATATTAATTTCATTATTTCCATATTTGTATGTAGTTTATTATTTGGAATTTAGGGTTTTTATTGATTTTTAAGGGTCTCACATAGTGGAGCCCTCATAGTTACTACTAACTCTTTTCTGTCATTTTTTGTGTGCAGGTTTGGAAGTATACATGCATTGAGCAGCTATTTAAGCTAGAGTGGTCCAACCAAAGGATATCTGAAGCCCACTCACTTCTGTTGGGATCGATCGAGCATGAAGACACCACCCTGATTTGTTGGCTAGGGTTTTGGAGAACCCTAGCATATTGAGATTATTGTATTGAGCAATAAAGATTTGTAAAAACCCCAATCTGGGGCATATTTGGTTGTAATATCAGGAATCCACCCAATAATAAAAATCAAATTTATTTTTGTGCAATCATATGTGTTTATCTTGCTTTAATTGTTCATTTATTTAAGTTTAGTTATTTGGTGTTGTTCAATTTGCATCTACAAATGGCGATCACGGTGGGACCCCCTAAGGGTTTCTAATTTTTATTTACTTTGTTGACTAACTTGCTATTTTCTATCTTATCTTGCAGGGTTTTTAGAAGCATAGATCACATGATTTTTTTTGTATTAGGGTTTCTAAAGGTTCGCTGAAAGTTGCAGAAGGTGCACGAATGCCCTACGATGCTCGAGGGACATCCAGAAATGCCTAGGGGCATTTTAGAAGCACCCAAAGGTATTTTATAGAGATTTAAAACAAAAATGTAGGCTTATTTGTAAGTTTACTGTCAAACCCTAACCTCTCTATTTTTATGTATTCTGGCATTTTACGTTTTTTTTTTCAGATTTTTGGATTAAAAAGAACATCACTAATAAATCTGGTAAAAACAATAATTTTAGTTTGCATTCTAGGTTTTATATTAGTCATTGCATTCATTCACACATTCCCATTTTCCATTTAAAGTTTTTGGTTTTCTGGTGTATTGCAATTGAAAAAATCCTGCATTCTTGTTGCATGTGAATTATTAAATTGCATAAATTAGACTGCATTATAGGGTTAGAAACTCCTCCTTTGTTGATCTAAGTAGGAACATCATTAGTGTGTCAAAAGTATCCCCGCATTGGGTGATTCTATGTGGAGGAGTGGATGAACCCCCCACTATTTAGAGAGGGATTTAAGTGGTGTACTTCACATCCTTTGGAGAAATTGATACTCTTAATGTTGGCTTCTGATTTAGACTAGTGAAATCAGTTGTTTCTAATATTGTATGTGCACCATAAAAAATAAAACCTTTAAAAGGAATTTTGCACACACTTCACATTTCACATTAAATAGTAGTGGTTGGATTTCATCACCAATCACTGCTTGAGATCTGGTGATGGTGGCTTTCATCTCCATCCACCAATATCTGCCCTAGACACCTTAGATTACCCCTGAGCAAACTTGTTGGATTTCATCACCAACAAGAATCTCATTGCCCTAGCCTAGCCTTAGTCTTCACCCATTTCTAATTCAGATTAGCACATTGAAACACATAAAATCAAAATCTAAAAAAAATGAATTCACACTAAAATGAGATAATCAATGAATGAGGTAAGACACATGTGTTGAACAAACTTAGCATTGATTGTTTATTTTGATTCTTGTGAAGTTTCAATTTTGCATTTCATTTTATTGCATAATCTGTATCTTGGTTTAGTAGCTTATGGTCTTAACAAGAAATCAAAAGAAAGCATTAAACCAAAACAATACATTTATGGACTATTCATCTTCATTTCCTACCACTTCTGTGGTAAATCCCATTAGTGTGGTTCAGACAGATTGCACAAATTTATCTGTGGTCCCATCACACACTATGTAGGCTAATGATGTCCCACATAGATACACCTCCACATCTCTTCCACAAACCAAATCATCCTCACCTAAAATTGACCACAATATTACCCACATAGACATGGCCCAAGTAGAGGCTTTCTACAAATCAACTAATTATGTCTTACAACCCATCCATAATATCTCAGATCAAGATCCTTCTTTACAGTAGGAACTTGTTCCTTCCCAACCATCCAACTTCACCTAGGTGTACACTAACCCTATTTTTGAGGCATCAGTTGCACCTTCATCCCATGTCTTCATTCCCCAACCATCATGTGCTCCTAGCACATCATATATATCCACCTATACCAACCCCTTGTATGAAGCACAAGTCAATGCTACTTCACAAGTATCCATTTCATAAAATCAAGTTGCAATTCCCATTTCCACTTGTCCCCCATATCCATCATATATTCCATATTCATCTATGCCTTCCAATGATGATGTGGAAATTAATGAAGCATGGGAACATTTGAACAAATTTCTTAAGAAGCGATAGATTGCTCAACAACAAGTTCAAGTGAACCCTAGGCCTCAGCCAATTTCCACTCAACCCACCTTCACCACACAAAGTCCATCATGGGCACCACAATCCTTTGTGGTTTCCATTCCTATACCTCCATCCATCCATACCCATTCCATTCCCATAGGCCAACCCAACCATAGTCCTCATGCATTGTCCCCTTTTCAACAATCACCATCATTTCTCAATCAATCTCATCAACCTCAATTCCAATCCACTTTACCTATCCATCATCATATTGTCACTCCACAACATCTTTCCACCCCATCATAGAATCATCAAGTGATTTAGTACTTTCACATTCCTAGGGAAGATCCTAGAATCAAGGCTATGCAACAACAAATTGATAATTTGATACAACATACTCCTGGTTACAATAACCATAAGCGAACCTTACATCAATTAATCAATCAACCAATTCACCCTTTAGTACCATCATTGCCATATTCTACAGATTTCACGATACCAAGGTTTGACAAATTTAAAGGGACTAAGGACCCTAAAGAGCACATGAGCACATTTGTGCACTCATGTTTCATAATTCAAAATGATAATGCTCTCATGCTCTGCACATTTCCTCAAATATTGGGAGGAGATGCCATAGAGTGGTATAACCAATTACCCAGTCATAGTATTTATACTTTTGAACAATTGGTTGACCAATTCTTTGAAATATTTTCCCTTAATGTAAGAAATAAAGTCTCATTATCTGATATCTATGGTTTAAGACAGCATGATGATGAGTCTATCTATGATTTTGGCAACCTTTGGAGGGCCATCATAACCAAAATGCCATTCACCCTACCAATGGAAGAGCTAATCAAGCTATTCACTAAGAGTTGCCTAAAACCTATTTCTTGGATGCTTCAATTACAAACATATCGCTCATTTGAGGAAGCTCTTGCCCAAGCTAGTGTCATCGAAGAGATAAAAATACAAGAGGGCATACTTAAGCCAAGAAAAAAGGAATGGTAAAACAAGGGCCAATACAAAAACAATTATTTTGGCCAAACCAAATCAACACAGGCCAATTAGGCCAATCAGGCTAATCAAGCCAATCATGTCAATCAAGTGGTCATGATCCAGTCGATAATGGCTCAACAACAACCAATGCAACAACCACTACAACAAATTGCCTATCATGTGGTGCCCTCAGTAACCTAATCTATGCACAACACAGTGCCAACTGTGGAGAATCACCAACATCGATAATCTGTTTGACAAAATCATTAGTACACCCCTCTATCTGAATCTTATGCTTCCATATTATGAAGGTTGTATGACACCAATAGACTTGCTTTACCTAAGGTCAAACCGGATGATCCCACCAGATCTGGTAAAAATTGCAGGGAACATTTATTTTTCCCTTATCATAGACAAAATGGGCATGACATAAATAACTACCATGTGTTTAAGGATATAGTACAAGACCTCATCGACTTGGAGGCCATCAAACTTGACAACCCATTAGCTCAACAAAACCAAAATCTTGATATCTTCCAAACACCACTTCCTCATCATGAGGAGGTGCAATCCACAATGAGAGGGTCTAACATCAAGACCCCTCCCAATCAAGTCAACCATGTTCAATAGTACCAAGGTTTTGTAGGTGCCATTCATGTGGTAACTTGAGGTCAACAATGACAAAATGCACAACAACAACTTGTTCAACAACCCATGAATTCACAAGCAAGGGAGTCTCAACCTGTTCCATCACCACCCATTCAAATTTTCCCAAATCCTTCTCCACCAATCCACATTCCCAATCATTCTAATCCATCAAGTCATCCCATCAACCACCCCCAAAGGCCAATCATTTCTTTGAGTAGCTAGTTAACCACGAGTTTAAAAATAGCTTCATAAAAAATATCTATTTATGACCTAATTCAACAAATTCCCCAACATCATGAGGCATTAATGGATATTCTAAAATCCATAGAACTTCAATCTCAAGATTCCAATGCCTTTAATAACTTTGTAGGGAGTATTCAAACATGCATGGAGCCTTCCATCACATTTTATGACTTTGAGATTAAACCAATATCATCAGAATTAGTAGATCCTCCATTGCATATAATGGCCAAAATAGACAAGAAGCCATTCAAAAGAGTATTAATTGATATCAACTCCTCCATTAACATCATCACCACATCTACCCTCCATCATCTCAATCTTCCTCCATCTCATATAACCAAATCCACCTTCACATTGAAAGCATTTAACGATGCTCTCTGCTCTATAGTTGGCACTATTATTTTACCCATTGAAGTAGGGGTAAAAATGTTGCATACCTTGTTCCACATCTTAGAAGGATCCATGGCATACAATGTACTCCTTGGAAGACCTCTTATGAGGGAAATGAGATGTGTCCCTTCCATATTACATCAACATCTAAAATACATACACGAAGAGCAAGTACATTGCATACCTACGGATGTTGAACCGTTTAAGTATTGCAACTTCATCTCAAATCCTTATGAATCCATGCTTCCTTCTACCCACCTTTTCCTCACATCATCCACCACATCATCAATCACCCCATCCAATCCTTCATCAAAATCTCCCATTCCTGAAGAGCTTCCCATTACCAATTCTAACCAAGCATCCACTTCTACACCTTCATCCTCATCATCCTTGACTACATGTACATGTGGTCAAACTCAATCTATGCCATCCACATCATCATCCCCTTCATTGGCCACACCCATTCCTTCACAACCAAATCCACCTTCATCAACCATCGTTTCACAAGTTAAATTGTTGAACTATGATATACCCACATCTTCCCCATCATCCGAGCCATTAGCCACCCATGAGCCTCCCATGTCCACTTCATCCTCATCATCCCAAGTTGAGGTCCACCTCACAAACCTTGGTATTGGTGAATATGTGGTCCAAGACATCACCATCACACTGCTCAATATCTCAACTACTAAGGATTTTTGTCACCCACGTGACCCACCTTTATCTATAGGAGTGGTATACAATATGGGTTCAGTACCTAACAACATAAATTTTGTGTATGGGGGGATAGAATATTTGTCTAATCCTACTCCTTTTGAAGAGCCCAAACAACCACCACCTACCAATATCCAACAAATTATGGGTTTTCCATCCCACTATTTTCACAGACATAATTGGCAAAGACATGGCTTAGGTTGATATGAAAAGGTAGTGCCTCAGATTATTGATGTCCCATATCAAGAAGTGCATGACTTTTTAGGTCTAGGTTATCACCCACTTCCCACCATATCTTCTTTTGAACAAGCCTTCCAAAGGCTTAATATAAATTTAGAAGAAGAAGCCCTCCACCCCGATGACTCTGACAAGGAAATGTATGAATAATTTGACCTCATGTCGATACCTTCTGATGAATATGATGAGGAATCAGAACCTATCATTCCCCACACTAAACAAGATGAGTTTTATCTTAGAATGTTCCCCATCCATGAGCCCATATTTTACTTGCTTCTTCCATAAGAGCGAGCTGAACCTACTAGTGAACCACCACCTCCATATCATTAATCCATCTCATCAGCCAAAATTGTAACATATGTATATAATGCAAAAAAAATAGAAAAACATAAAATAAAAAAAAACATTTTCTTTTTGCATTGCATGTATATAGCATTTAGTTAAGTTACGATACAAAAAATAACTAATACCAAGGATCATATACAGAACATGCATCTAAGCACTAGCTAAGCCCTCCAAGAGGAACCATGTGATCTAGAAGGAGCCTTCGACCTAGAGCTATGCTAGACTCACTATGCCTAGAAACCTTGGATACAAATAAGGTAGGAGGATCAGGAAGTGGAATATGATGCTCCATCAACCTATCCTCCAAAGACTCGATATACCTATATCGAGACCGAAGGTGCACTATGTCAACATTATGATGATGCTTCCTCTCTAGTAGCTCTACCTCAAGCCTCGTGATCCTCACATCCTAAGCCGTCACCATCTCATTTGATATATCACTTTTTCAAACTCTTCTTCATCTTTGTCTCTTGATCATGTCCAACCTTGACACGAATCCCCTCCATCAATAGCTTGAGTATGCGATACACATCCTCAAGTGTGAGGATAATCTCTTTAGTGGGGAGCTGAAAGGTTTCCTCTGGATCCCACCTCTCTACCAAGGCAGAGAGGTACCCCTCATCCACCCTCACCACATCTATTCGGGCTACCTATGCTAACCCCACATCCTTTAAAAATTTGAAATACTCACTTCGCAACACCTTTCTCATCCCTAATATGAGAGGTGAGAACCAGTGCCGAGCCTCCAAAATCTTAAGTTGTAGCACAACACAAAATATTTGTTATTAATACATGTTTATAATCTTAAAATAAAACAAAAACATAAAATTTTGCACAAAAATAATAAAAGCTTCAAAGAGGGAACTTACCACAGTCGCTTGCACTCCAGCTTCAGTTGCACCTTCCACCACCATAGCTTCACGCTCACCTCACTTCCATTCACTCCACTCCACTTCACCTCACTCTCCTAGACAAAACTTCACAAATTTACAAATGCAAAATTGAGCTCCATATTTTCTCTGAAAGCTATTTATAGCTACTTCAGGCACCTTGAAATGCCCATGGGCATTTCATGGTGTATTGAAGTGCCTCAGGGTGTTTTGCAAGTGCACAAACACTGGTGGAAATTTACACATACAATAAGTTCCAACCCGCATTTAGCATAAAAAATTACAAGAAACACCAAATAAATGCAAAAAAGTGGCTTACCTCCATCAAAATTTCATCCATGCATTCATTTCATCACATTATCAGGTTTTGTGAAAGTCCAAACCGATTTGGATGCATAATTTTAGTTTGCACCCCAAAGGCACAAAAATCACTTATGAAATTCAAAAGCATTCCAAAATGGTCCAAATTTTCACAAAACAACCATAATCATCATTCTCATCATCAATATTTCACTTGCACATCATTTACAATCATCAAATCATAACATTTGCATATTTGCCAAATTCACTTGCAATTATAAATGAACCTCGTGTCTAGTGGTCTATTATATCCCCTTGGCGATTACAACTATTTGCATCCATGCAATTTAGTAAGATGAATAAATCACCATAAGAACACTTGGTAATATTCATCATCTCATATCTCCTTGTTTGAAATCACAAAAATATTTGGTACTTCACATTTTGAGTGAAACAATGCCAAGAACAATTTTCTCAAAAGCTATCATTGATGACCTAGTTTATGGGGCTTAAAACATGGACAAAATCACATTTCATCATTCCTCATTTTTGTGACATTCATCATGGTGATTAGCCTTAACTAGGGTGATTGGTTATGATCATAGGAATTATCTGATAGTCACTAGTTGGTCCTTTGAAGTTGACTCTTTTTCTTTATGCATCTTCATCTTTGCATATCAATGACTCCAAAAGGTACATTCTTCAACAACATTGAATCACCCCAAATTTGGGGCAACCACATTTGGTTTTAAATTTCCCACAATGGGATACATATTATATGATCATGGCATATACACTTGGCAAAAACCCCTTTCTCTGTTAGGGCACAAATAGAGTTCATTACATGCATCTTCCACCAACCCCCTTTCATTTTTGGGGTAAAAACGATATCACATTTACATTATTCATATCATCCAAAATAACATCATTATTTTACACAATAAATTACACTCAATTTGTAATTGGCTCATGAGATTCATCCCTAAACTCATTCGCAAATTGAGGGGGTAAGCTATGTAATCAAAATTCTTTTATCTCTAAGCTCATGTCCACATTTCAACAAAGTTGCTTCACCATCAAGCCAAAATAGGTGTCTCGTATTTTTGCACCACATTGTGTTTCACACAAAGTGATACAAAAATGGGTATCTATAGACACCAAACCCCAACCACTTATCATTCATCTAGGTCTTCTCACCATTTTTACCCGTTATTTACATATATTTATATATATATATATATATATATATATATATATTTGTTTAATATATATTTAAATATTAATATTTTATATTATATTTATATATATATAATAAATGTGTATATATATGTGTAAATTAATCTTAGCCATCCATATTGGTCTAATCCTAGCCATTCATCCACCTTAATCCATACCACCTACCCATATTTAATCTCCACCCTCCTTCAAATGTTAATCTTGACCGCACAAATTATGTCGTTGAAACCCTAACGTGCCCTAGAGAAGATTATAAATAGGAGTCATTTTGATGGCTCAAACCCTAAGTTTTCTAAGAAACCTCAATCTTAAGTTTTCCTGAGTCCCTCATATCCTTGACTTTGCTTTTGATCACCCTCACCCTTACATGCATCATCGCATCCATTGTCGTAGTCTTCACCTAAAGCAGATCTACTTATATAGACCTTGCTTCAACCTTGAATGCCCACTTGCTACTCTCAAGCATCGCTGGGTATTTTCCACCATTCTTTAGCACCCACTAGAATTCTCTACTACCATCGAGTACCCACGAGCATTTTAAATTAGAGTTTTGTAGATCTACTAACCCTCAGGTGTCATTAGGGCATCCACGCACCATATTACTACAACAACGACTACAAAAAAATAAAGTTCACAAGGTAAATATTTTATTTTTGTATTTATTTTATTATTTCTATATCTACTTACAGTATTACTATTTGGAATTTAGGGTTTTTATTAATTTTTGAGGGTCTCACATAATGGAGCCCTCACAGTTACTACTAACTCTTTTCTATCATTGTATGTGTGCAGGTCTAGAATTATACAAGCATTGAGTAGATGTTTAAGCTAGAGTGGTTTTACCAAAGGATATATGAAGCCCACTCACTTCTTTTGGGATCGATCAAGATTGAATAAACCACCCTAATATGTTGGCTAGGGTTTCAGAGAACCCTAGCATATTGAGATTATTGTATTGAGCAATAAAGCTTTGTAAAAACCCCAATCTAGGGCATATTTGGTTGTAATATCAGGAATCCACTCGATAATAAAAATTAAATTTATTTCTATGCAATCATGTGTTTATATTGCTTCAATTGTTCATTTATTTGAGTTTAGTTATTTGGTGTTGTTCGATTTGCATCTACAACTTCTATTTTCTTTGGATCTTTTTTTATGCCTACAACTGAGATATGATGCCCTAACATGATTCCTTCACCCATAATTATTAAACACTCTTTGTTGCTCAAATATAGATTATGGGCTTTGCATTGGGTTAGAACTTGATCCATATTATGAAGATCCTCATCGAATGTTTCTCCATATACTATGAAAACATCCATATATACATCAATATATTCATTAGTAAGATCCACAAAAATAACAAGAATTGTCCACTAAAACGTTGTAGGAGCATTGCATAACCCAAATTATAATACTCTGTAGGCAAATATTCCCCAAGGATATGTGAAGGTGGTTTTATCTTGGTCTTCTAGTACCATGTGTATTTGATTTATAACCACTAAAACCATCTAGGAAAGAAAAATACTTCTTCCTAGAAAGGGTTTTGAGTACTTGGTTTATAAAAGGTAATGAAAATGATCTTTTTTTTGTGGACTCGTTTAGTTCTCTGTAGTCAACACATATTCATATTTCTGTTCTTCTTGGGAATAATACCTAGTTGGTATAGTCATTGGCTATTAGAGATTAGATAAATAAAACTTGCATCCAATAACTTATCAATATTTGTTATCACCATATCGCTCAAAGTAGGATTTATCCTCCTTTGTGGTTGGTAGACATGTTTCTTATCAGTGGTGTAAATTCTATGAGTGCATATGTCAAGGTGGATTTCCTTCATATCACTATAGTACCATGTAAATAAAATTACGTGCTAAATTTAGACATCAAATTATTTGGCTTATTCTTCATCCATCAATCAACTATTAATATTAACAAATCTCCCTGGTTGTATTTCTATTTACTTGGTTCTTGGTTGCACTAAGTTAACTCTACTCACCAATGAATTTAAAGGAAAATGATGAGGTAGCAAGGAATGGAATATTCTAGTGTTTTTATCAAAAATAACCCCTACAAGAATAATATTTGCTAAAATAAATTTAAAGGATGAGAGGATATGTCTTTGTTTTCCATATTCCAAAGTAAATGGGATATCTCATAGTGACATAGGTGACAAGGATTCAAAGGTTTCACCCTCATCTTTCCATAAAAATCTATAGACTATAGTATCCTCGTCATCTGAAAAATATCCATGTGAGGATTCTAATAGGATAGTTTTATCTTCAAAGAGAGATCCTTCTAGTGGATCTAACTCTTTTGCATGCTTTTTAATTGTTTTTTTTATTGAGTAAATACTTCATATACATATACATATCTGTCGTAGGGGTTGAACCCGGGTCACATCACCGATAATGCAAGTGGCGTCCTTGCCGGTAGACCATGTTACCATAGCTAGATAAGAAAAATGATCTTATTCACCAGGTTAATCCACCCATATATTTACAAATAAATTCATGGAGGGTCAAGTTGGAGGATATAGAGAGGTCTTTTTTGAATTCAATCCATTGGAGATAGTCATATCCCTTGAACAACAATTTATAAAAGTAGCATTCATGGCCAACCAAGGTCATCAAAGGATAAATGGATAATCATTCATCCTAGTTATTAGTTGGAGAATCATAAAACTGATAGGACATTTTCATGATTCAATAGTTACTGGGATATTTTCTACTATTCCTTTATGTTTTGCTATAGATTGATCAACTAGTTGAAGTAGATCACATATTGGTTAAGGATAATTGATTTATCATTTCCATAGTTATGATATTTATGGTTTTTCCTAAGTCAATCAAGACATTAGGTATTTTCATTGCATTGATGGAAACTATAATGATAGGGTTTTTGGGATCTCCATACTTAGGTGGAATAAACTCCCCTACTAAGAAGTCAACTAATTTTTCATTCATTTGTATAATATCTGGATAAGCCTTTCATATTTTCCTAGGCTTCTTAATACACTTTTCTTGGATAACCTTGTTAAATATCGATACATCCTTGATTTCTTATTATATTTAAATATTTTAGGTATGTTAATGGATCATATTCCTCAGAGTGCTTTTCTTTGAGTTCTAATAATTCAATATAGAGTGTCTTATAGGTTCCTAAAGTCACGCTTTTTGAAATATTTTCTTCTTATTTATTCAATGACTTAAGACTTAGTGGAATTGTTTTTGTTTCTTCTCGTAATTCTACTATCATAGGAGGTTTTGGATTAGGTGATATTTTTTTGAATGAAGTTGAACATTGGCATAGTTAATAGCATTGAGATTGAATGTGTCATTGTATTCTATATTGTAGATAGGGATTGTATACCTATTATTGTTTGGATTAGTCATAGGTTGAGCAAATAGTGGAATTTATTTTGGCAATTATGGTTGTACTATTTAGGGAGCACAAATGGGTCCTAGTAGAAATACTTGTTAATTTTGAAATCATCATGTCTCCCATAAGGTTGATTAGATTGGGATGGTCATAAAAATTACTAGTTCTGAGTTGGCCATAATTGGTTAGGTATTAATTGCATCCATGGATGATTAAACCATATTGGATTAGTCCACTCGATATATGGGGACTATGGGCCGTATCCCATTTGTTATTTTGGTGAGGGCATGTCCATGGAACATTCTATAGATTTTGTACTCATGATGCTCTTTGATTATGGGAGAAATTGCTTTGTTGTCCTACATAATTAATTTCTTCTATGGTAGGATGGCTCCTTTGCAAAAGATCACATTGATATATAGGGTGGCTTTTATCATAAATGCTACATATATTATTCTTTTTAAAGGTTATTTTTGTAAGCCATGTTTCTACCTACACCTTGGACAATATATAGCTAGTGGTTCATGTTGGCAATTTTGGGTACTTTGGGTACATTGCTTTTGCTCAAGTGTATAAGTTGTCATTGATGTCAAGAATCTTTTGAAGGAATTTGATTTGATGTCAAATAACTTAAGGTTACGACATGACAGTTTCAAAGGTCTTTTGTAAATCCCAAGTTGGCAGGTTTAAATATTACAGGTGGATGCATTAGTTTAATGCATTTGGGTCGAGGAAGAAGTATTTATTTAAATAATTAAAAACTTTGTTAAGGTTCCTTTTAATTATTTTTAAATAAATATTTGTTTGCATTGGGTTCTCCTAACCCATGGCGCAAATGTCTTAACTTTGATGGCGCTATGTTCTAAGTTTGTGGGTGCTAGCCAAGACCTCCGTCGACGTGTTAAACTCCTCCGTCGACATGTTAAACTCCTCGTCGAAGTCAAGAGTTTATGGGAAATATGCATATAAATCTCCCATGATGAAGATCAAATATCATCCCATCCACATTTTTGAAAAGTGTTGCTCGCTATGAATTCGCGATCTGATGTTCGATTTCTTCCTCGCTATGATTTCGTGATCCATTGTTCGGATATCCGACGTTCATTTTTGTATCCACCATAAGGTTTCATCATCGTCATTTGTGTCAAAATACAGGGACGCCTGTTTTTTATTTTAGCCTTGGCATAGAAGGTACAATGGAAATAGAGTGAGGTTTAAACCTCACTGGATGCCTTTGGCGCACCGGTAGCAGCTAGGCTGTTGGCGCGCTACCCGAACAAGAGGTTCTGCGTTCGGTTTTTCTTCGTTGAAGTGGATGCAACGGGTGGTGTTAGAGTTCGTATGCAATTTCTCCATAGCATGATTTTTGGTGTTGGCCAAGGTATTTTCGAAATTAATTTTTGCTAGTGTATTTTGCGGATGGAGGAAGCTTATTAGAGAGAAAAATAGCTTAGGAGTTATAAGGAGTTTGAAGTTTGCTTTATTTTGATAAAAGATTCTTTTGAAAGTGTTGGTTGCATTATCTTATTGCATTCTTATGAGAGATAAAGTTTTTTTGTTGATAAGACTATAAGGGAGAAATAAGGTGTATAAGGGATAAATATTTCTTGTAATGTTGAGAGTGCTTTTGGTTGATTATGGAAATGAAAGCATGATGTTTTAAGGTTAGAATTGCTTCTTGTGTGAAGTTGTGAAACCTTAAGTGGGCAGCTTTGAGATTGACATTAGATTTCATTAAATTGGTTATAATCAAGCTATTCTTTACTTGGTTAAAGTGTTGGGCTTACTTCTTTGTTGATGATTTGAAAAGTTGTTTTGTGCTATTGAGATTTGAGTTGGTGGATGCTTTTTGTTCAAATAATGTTGGAGAGAAAAGGATTTCTACTTGTTTCCTTTTCTAATGTTGATTGTGAAATGCTTCAAGGTTGTGTTTTGAGTTAAATGGTGTTGATTGAACCTTGGTTGATGAGCATTGTTGTTGAAGCCCTAATTGATGGTGAAAAAAACATGAGTATCATTGTTATGTGATTCTTTGCATAGTTGGCAATTGTTGGGGTTTCATGTTCTTGAAAGAAAACATTCTATCCTATCCATTTCAGATATCGAGTTGATTTTTCAGATTTGAGATTGAGATTGAGCTGAGTTGATTTGAGTTGAGTTTTGAGATTGAGAGTTGAGTATAGAACATATTGAGTCTCTAACAATTCTCTTTATGCTTCTATGAGGTTGACAAACCACATTGGGTCTCTAACAATTCACTTTGTGATTTCCTACTAAGAAAGTTTTTCTTGGTGAGCTTGCTGAGTTTTTGGACAGAGTTCTGATGGGGACTTATGAGCAGTTTTTGGACAGGTTTCGGTGGGGACTTGTCAGCAGTTTTGGACAGGTTCTGGTGGGGACTTGTGAGCAGATTTGGATAGGTCCTAGCAGAGGACTTGTTAGCTGATTTTGATAGTTCTATCAGAGAAATTGAGGACAAAGGTGCACTGGTTCTATGAGAAGAACCTGAGGACAGATTTGGCAAGTCTTTGAGAAGGCTTGTATGCAGAGGATTGATTTGTTCAAAGAGTTGAACAGATCTGACAAACGGAGGAAGACTTGTACTAGATCGACTAACTGTGTTTGGTATAGGTTGCTGAGCTGCTGTGGACGTAATCATAGAAGGCAGAGGTCTCTTAGGCTAAGCATTGAGGATAGGAGGTCTTTGATGGAAAGGAGTTCCACGTGTCGGCAAGAGGTAGAGGCGATTGATCTTCTGAGGGATCATTTACAAAGTAGAGGGGAAGGTATCTCCTTTGAGCAGAGGATCATAAATTTTGATTGGGGGAAGGTATCTCCTTTGAGCAGAGGCTCATAAATTTTGATTGGGGGAAGGTATCTCCTTTGGGCCGAGGCTCATAAACATTGTAATTGGGAAGGATTCCCAAAGAACTTTGAGATAACTTTTAGAGAAACATTTTGTGGATGTAGCCTAGCCATTCTGGGTGAACCACATTAAAATTGGTGTCACTTTATGGATGATATTGTGCATTGCTGTAATATTGCTTTGGGTATATTGCTTTACTATTTTGAAGTATAATGGAAAAAGTATAAAGAGGTCTTATACTGTTCACCCCCCCCCTCTCAGTATAAGCTTGTGTTCTTCAATTGGTATCAGAGCTGGTGCCTTCGAAAAGTTTAACAGCTTCAAGGAAAAGCTAGTAAAGAACACAATGGATCATTCAATTGGCAATGCAAAACCTATTCTTGATGGGTCAGATTTTGGTCTTTGGAGTGCAAGGATGAAGGTTCATCTAATGGCACTTGGGAATGAGGTTTGGGAAGTGATTGAAGATGAATACACTATTCTTGAACATGGTCCTAATACTAAAGAAGAAAGGTTCCTACATCACAACAATTCAAAAGCAATGAATGCAATCCTAAAAGGCTTACAGAAAGTAGATCTCACCAAAGTGATTGACTGCAGACAACTAGTGAAATGTGGAATCAGTTGAAGGTGGTTCATACAGGTGATACAAATGTTAGAAAGGCCAAGTTGAGACACTTCAAAGGTATGTTTGAACAACTCAAGATGAATGATGATGAAAATATTAGTGACTACATGCTTCGTATGGATGAGGTTGTTAACTCCATGAAAAACTTAGGTCTTGAGCTTGCTGAAAATGATGTTTGTGATAAGATTTTAAGATCTCTTCCTAATAGATTTAGTGAAAATATTTCTGCTATTGATGAAGCTAAAGATTTGGATAAGTTGAAAAAGGATGAGCTCCATAGTATACTTGCAGCATTTGAGTTGAGAACTCAAGTGAAGGTTGATGTCATGAAAGAGGCGACTTTCAAAGCTACCAAGAAATCCAAGGGTAAACAGACTTCAAGATAGTGATGAGTCTTCTAGTGATGAAGAGGCATATTACGACAAGAAAGGCAAGTTCTCTAGAAAGCACAAAAGTATGAAAAATATAAGATGTTTCAATTGTGGAAAGTTTGGTCATTATGCTACTGACTGTACTATTCCCAAGAATGAAAGTGATGAAGATAAACATTATTCTAACAACAAGGATTCTGAAAAGCACAAGCATCACAGGAAAAACAAAGATGAGCACAACACTCAAGGAAAGAGGTATTCTCACAAGCACAAGAAGAGTTTCCACCTATACAAAGCAAGTAAGTGTTCTAGTAGTGATAGTGAAAGTTCTTCAAGTGATGATGAAAATGAGATGTTGTTCATATCAAGAAAAGAGGAAGAACCAAAACATAGATTCATTATCATGAAATGTCTTAGATGTGGAAACTTTGGTCACATTGAGGATGATTGCACAAATAATGATTTGGTTTCTAGTATGTATGAGGATGCTTCAAAAAACTATAAGGAAGATGCATGTATGGTTTTTGAAAAGGGTAGCACCTCTAGTGATAAGAAATTTGAAAAAGGCTTTGATGATTCAAAAAGCAAACAAATAGAGGAAGATATAGAGAAAGGAGAAGTAGATCTTAAAGGTGAACTTATTAGTGCTCTTAGTGCTTTGAAAAATGAAAGAAAGAAGAATTCTAGACTCAAGGATAAGTTAGATGAATGTTGTATGGAGAGATATGATCTTATAGAAAGTCTTGACTTCTCTATAGCTAAGACACAGGAACTCAAGGATGAGTTAGAGTCTAAGGTTCTTGAGTATAGTGAGTTAGAACAGAAAATGGCTTCTTTGAAAGAGGAAACTAAAGAGTACAAGGATAAGCTTTACGGGTTCCAAGATAGCTCCAAAAAGGTTAAGTCACTCATCAAAGGTCAAAGAAAGACAACAGATAAAACATGCCTTGGTTTTGTTAAGCCACACAAGGAACAAGTTGGAGAGTCTAGTAAGATACTCCAAAAGGAAGAGAGTTTTGATGAGGAAAGTATTTCAAAAAAAGAGTCCTTGAATGATAGATGCACATAAACAGAAAATAGAATTCAGAATGAGAAGAAGAAGAAGTTTTCAGAACCTAAGAGGTCAAATAAAGGGAAGTTTCAAGGCAGATGTTTTGCTTGTCACATTTTTGGTCATATGGCTTCACATTGCATGGCTCAAGTGAAGAAGGTAAATGACAGTTTCAGAAGTGCTAGTTACTTTCAAGGGTATTGCTACTCTTGTCAACAGTTTGGGCACAAGGCAATTTATTGCAAGGCAAATAACAGGAACAGGTTTGGTCAATACAGGTTTGGTCAAAACTGGTGGATTCAAAGATCAGGTTTATCTCAGAGAAACAACATCGTCAAGTGTTTCAAGTGCAAAAATGAAGGTCACATAATCAAACAGTGTAGAGCTAAAATTCTAGAATACAGGAATAGGAACGGTGGCATGATCAGGTCCAAGGATCAAGGCATGGACAAGAACATGGATGAGAACAAGAACAAGAACAGTGACAAGATCAGGAATATGGGCAAAGAGTTCAAGAGAAGGCCCGACAAGGAAGTTATAGACGCTGATGATGATCAGTGCCTAATGGGAGTTTTACTCCCACCCTAGAATTAATCACCTCATCAGGAGGTGGGCAAGGGACTAAGCTAAGAGGCTCATTATTAGTCTCGAGCCCCAAAGGTGACCCTTTGCCATTGATGACAAAGGGGGAGAGATATGAGTAAGGGGGAGAGCTTCAAAGTGAAGAGGAGAGCTTCAAGTCAGGGGGAGCAAAACTTCAAAGGAATATTATCAGTTGTGGGCATAGTTGGTCAGTTTTTAGTATAGTTGGTTTCAATTTTGGCTCTTGAGAAGTATTTTCAGTAAAGGTTTACCATCAATGACAAAGGGGGAGATTGTTGGCAATTTTGGGTACTTTGGGTACATTGCTTTTGCTCAAGTGTATAAGTTGTCATTGATATCAAGAAGCTCTTGAAGGAATTTGATTTGATGTCAAATAACTTGTTTTGATGAAGGTTATGGCATGAAAATTTCAAAGGTCTTTTGTAAATCCCAAGTTGGCAGGTTTAAATATTACAGGTGGATGCATTAGTTTAATGCATTTGGGTCCAGGAGGAAGTATTTATTTAAATAATTAAAAACCTTGTTAAGGTTCCTTTTAATTATTTTTAAATAAATATTTGTTTGCATTGGGTTCTCCTAACCCATGGCACAAATGTCTTAACTTTGATGGTGCTATGTTCTAAGTTTGTGGGCACTAGCCAAGACCTCCGTCGACATGTTAAACTCCTCCGTCGACGTGTTAAACTCCTCGCCGATGTCAAGAGTTTATGGGAAATATGCATATAAATCTCCCATGATGAAGATCAAAGATCATCCCATCCGCATTTTCGAAAAGTGTTGCTCGCTGTGAATTCATGATCTGATGTTCGATTTCTTCCTCGCTGTGATTTCGTGATCCGTTGTTTGGATATCCACCATTCATTTTTGTATCCACCGTAAGGTTTCATTGTCGTCATTCATGTCAGAAGACAGGGAGGCCTATTGTTTATTTTAGCCCTGGCATAGAAGGTACAAGGGAAATAGAGTGAGGTTTAAACCTCATCGGACGCCTTTGGCGCACCGGTAGTGGCTAGGCTATTGGCATGCTACCCGAACGGGAGGTTCCGCATTCGAATAACACAAAAGTGTTTTTCTTCATTGAAGTTGATGCAGCGGGTGGTGTTAGAGTTTGTGCGCAATTTCTCCATAGCATGATTTTTGGTGTTGGCCAAGGTATTTTCGAAATTAATTTTTGCTAGTGTATTTTGCGGATGGAGGAAGCTTATTAGAGAGAAAAACAGCTTAGGAGTTATAAGGAGTTTGAAGCTTGCTTTATTTTGATAAAATATTCTTTTGAAAGTGTTGGTTGCATTATCTTATTGCATTCTTATGAGAGATAAAGTTTTTTTGTTGATAAGACTATAAGGGAGAAATAAGGTGTATAAGGGATAAATATTTCTTGTAATGTTGAGAGTGCTTTTGGTTGTTTATGGAAATGAAAGCATGATGTTTTAAGGTTAGAATTGCTTCTTGTGTGAAGTTGTGAAACCTTAAGTGGGTAGCTTTGAGATTGACATTAGATTTCATTAAATTGGTTATAATCAAGCTATTCTTTACTTGGTTAAAGTGTTGGGCTTACTTCTTTGTTGATGATTTGAAAAGTTGTTTTGTGCTATTGAGATTTGAGTTGGTGGATGCTTTTTGATCAAATAATGTTGGAGAGAAAAGGAGTTCTACTTGTTTCCTTTTCTAATGTTGATTGTGAAATGCTTCAAGGTTATGTTTTGAGTTAAATGGTGTTGATTGAACCTTGGTTGATGAGCATTGTTGTTGAAGCCCTAATTGATGGTGAAAAGAACATGAGTATCATTGTTATGTGATTCTTTGCATAGTTGGCAATTGTTGGGGTTTCATGTTCTTGAAAGAAAGTATTCTATCCTATCCATTTCAGATATTGAGTTGAGTTTTCAGATTTGAGATTGAGATTGAGCTGAGTTGATTTGAGTTGAGTTTTGAGATTGGGAGTTGAGTATAGAACATATTGAGTCTCTAAAAATTCTCTTTATGCTTCTATGAGGTTGACAAATCACATTGGGTCTCTAAAAATTCACTTTGTTATTTCCTACTAAGAAAGTTTTTCTTGGTGAGCTTGCTGAGTTTTTGGACAGGTTTCGGTGGGGACTTGTGAGCAATTTTTGGACAAGTTTCGGTGGGGACTTGTGAGTAGTTTTGGACAGGTTCCGGTGGGGACTTGTGAGCAGATTTGGAAAGGTCCTAGCAGAGGACTTGTGAGCTGATTTTGATAGTTCTATCAGAGAAATTGAGGATAGAGGTGCACTGGTTCTATGAGAAGAACCTGAGGACAAATTTGGCAAGTCTTTGAGAAGGCTTGTATGCAGAGGATTGATTTGTTCAAAGAGTTGAACAGATCTGACAAACAGAGGAAGACTTGTATTAGACCGACTGATTGTGTTTGGTAAAGGTTGCTGAGCTGCTATGGACGTGATCATAGAAGGTAGAGGTATCTTAGGCTAAGCATTGAGGATAGGAGGTCTTCGGTGGAAAGGAGTTCCACGTGCTGGCAAGAGGTAGAGGCAGTTGATCTTCTGAGGGATCATTTATAGAGCAGAGGGGAAGGTATATCCTTTGAGCAGAGGCTTATAAATTTTGATTGGGGGAAGGTATCTCCTTTGAGCAGAGGCTCATAAATTTTGATTGGGAAAAGGTATCTTCTTTGGTCCGAGGCTTATAAAAATTGTAATTGGGAAGGATTCCCAAAGAACTTTGAGATAACTTTTAGAGAAAAGTTTTGTGGACGTAGCCCAGCCATTCTAGGTGAACCACGTTAAAATTGGTGTCACTTTGTGGATGATATTGTGCATTTCTTTGATATTGCTTTGGGTATATTGCTTTACTATTTTGAAGTATAATGGAAAAAGTATAAAGAGGTCTTATACTGTTCACCCCCCCCTCTCAGTATAAGCTTGTGTTCTTCAGTTCAATGGTCTTGACTTTAGCTTACAATTAATAGTGTTATGTTTAGGTATGGGAGAATGTCAGTTTTAAAATTGCAAATTTCTTCTATTAATTATCCTATCTTGTTACCACTCTTTCCTATTCAATATTTTCAAGTTCATATTTTTGTATAGGAATAATTCCTACATAGTTCTATTCTTGTGCTTGCACAACACACACTAGTTTGAATGGACTAGGGACCCACTTTTTTTTTAAATTGTGGTGAATTTTTTTCTTGTTAATTTGGGCTTGTGCATAAATTTTAACCACCAAAAAAAAAGGAAAATGAACTCTTCAATTAGATAGGGTTTGAAATAAGTTTTCTAGAAAGTATAAACTTACTTATGTTTAAAAAGAAAAATTGACCTCCTAAATGGCCTTATTTTAGCCTTATTATCCATGGGAAATTAATATTTTTAATATAGTCATGGAGGAAAGTAAGCATATAATTTTTATCTTTTTTTTTTGAATTTACATGGTGGAATAGGTAGCTGCCATGAATCAGGGTAGGTTGTTCAAATTTTATGGCCATTAGAATATTCTGCACTGTCCACCCTGAAAGTCGCCACATAGATTTTTGCGCAGTACACAACAATAACCACCATGACACAATCATTTAAAACATTTTACGCCGCTGAAAGCACTAGGAAAGCAACAAGAATTCAGTCCAATGATGTCTATCTTTTTTAAGAATGAAAAATCTGCAAATATTTTGTCTCTAGTGCATTATCATTAAGCATTAAAGTTATCATAAATATTAAAGATTAAATAAAGTTAAAATAATAATAATAATAATAAAATAAATTATATATAATAATAAATTATAATACCTACATTTAATTTTATCATATAAATGCTCTGATGCATTATGAAAAATATTTGGGATAGATGCTCTAACACATTATGATGCAAATGCTCTGATGCAAATATGCTTTGATTATCTTACGCATATGCTCTAACACATATGAGGTGAATTATCTTACACATTATGATGCAAATGCTCTAATGTATATGTGAGGTAAATTTTTAGATGCATTATGACACCTTTATGACATAGATGCTCTGACACATATGCATAATTTAGGTGTAACCCCCAAATTAATTGTAACATTATAGGAAGAGCCATTTAAATTGTATAAATATAGGCTCCCTATTCATCTAGAGGGGTAAAAAACATCCATTAGCTAGCCCTTGGTCTTTGTTTCTTTGTTTTTTGGATGAGCTTTCTGAACCAAGCTTATTAGTGCTTTGAGCATCATTCTTATAATCCATCGAAGAGGAAAAAATTGAAGCAAATTGTATTTTTCCTATGAATATTGCACCATATCAGATCTCAGGCTATGTGAATACTAGTCAGGTCGAGGTTGGTTTTTGGTATTATCACTTTATTAGATTGGAATTGAATATCAGAGCAATACATGCTTGTTTATTTATTTATTTTTTCTCTTATCCTTAAACCTTTGATTTTTTTAAAAAAAATTTCTTAGATTATGATTAAATTAATTTTTATTTAAAGCATTACAATGTTATTTTATTTTATTTTATTTTTGTTATGTAATTTAAAATCTTGAATATTTGTAAATGAATCATTGATGTGCAAATAAAAATTTCAAATATTTGTAAGAATCAGGTGATAGTACATCCACCTATGAAAAAAATGACTCCAAAGACAAGAATAAACAAGAAGAAGAAGAAGAAGAAGAGGAACCAAATAAAAAAGGCATACAATGCAATGTGAATTAAAGATAATACAAAAGATCAGATCAAGCTGAAGAACATCTAAAGATCAAAAATCCATATTGAAGACTAAAGTCTTCAATATCCAAATAATGTAATACAAGGGGGTGTTAGAGTATATTACATTATTTAGGTACATGTCAATGTACCACCTTTGGTACATTACTAGAGTAGGAGTTTACTTTAGAGTAAAGTTATGTAGTTACTTCAACATATAATAAATGTACAAGTGTTAGAATGTACAATGATGTAAATGTGCATGTAGTCCACATGTACATAAGTCATAGGATAGAGTCAAAAGTAGAGTAAGGGCCAAGGAATTTATCTTCCTATATATAGGTCTTATAGTGAGTGAAGTAAAGAGGAGAGAATATAGAGTGTGCATAGTATAGATTGATAGTGTGGTACAATGTAGTTCTTTCCAAATAGTTTGTAGAGTGTTCATGTCCTCCATTATACTGCATTGTAATATTTTTGTAATCTTTCATTAATGGAATATTTCTAAGTTATGGTAGAAGTTTCTCTTATCATTTTCTTGCATATTATAGTACCATTATCATATAGATATCTTAGATTGCTTATCTTACATCTTATGGTTGCATTTTATATATTATATACTCATCAAAAGCTAACAGTGGTATCAGAGCACATGGTAGATAAAATAGGAAATAGGGAGAGCCACAACTATGATTGAAAGATAATTTTTGAGATTGAATTTGGCTAGAGTCTTTCCATAGGATTCCACTAGATTGACAAATAAACTAGTGAAGATTGATCATCTATAGATTTAGAGTATCTTCCATTTCAATTCTAATACTTTGTTGTAGAAAAATATGAATCAAAGAAAGTTGGAAAGCTTCCTATACAAATCTAGGAAGAATACCTTCTTTAGAATCAATCAAGTACTAGAAGAAACAAACAAAATATAGAAGATTTGAAGGCCTATAGAAAAGGTCCCATTGCTAGATATTGCAGACCAGTAGAGAGCCTTGTTGTTGTTTGAATATATTATATCATTTGGTTCTTTACTAATGTATCTTCATGGGTACATAATTATATTAGGAGATAAATAGTTTATTAGAGTAATTTGATAAATGTATAAGTGTTAGAATGTGTAATTATGTAATTGTGCATGTAGTCCACATGTACATGAGTCTTAGGGTTGAGTAAGAGGTAAGGAATCTATATTCCTATATAAAGGCCTTATTATGAGTGTTTGATGAGAGGATTTTGGAGTGCATAGGTTAGAGTAGTAATAGTCACAATGTAGCTCCATTTTGTTAATATGGAGTGGTTGTAAACTCCATTAGAGGAGCATTGTAATTTTTGTGAGCTTTCTTATATGAGCATTTCTAGAGCATTGTATCAAGTTTTCTATCATATTTTCATGCATGTTAAGTTGTCATTATCATAGTTATAACATTGGATGCTTATTTCAATACTTGTGATTGCATTTCATTTAAGTTAAAGGATCCAAAAGCTAACAGTGGTATCAGAGCCATGATGGATCAAAGAAAAACCACAAGTGATCACCATTGCTATTGTTGAGTATTTGCAAACCAGATCATACATTATATGCCATTGCATGCAAATACCATCACAATATATTTTGATAGAAGAAGATCTAGGTAGAATAATAGGAAGTAGAGAAAACCACATGATTGATTGATAAGAGTTGGCTAGAGTTTTTCCACAGAATTGTAAAAACTTGTGAAGACTAGAACTCAACATTTCATCGACTAGATTGGCAATCCAACTAGTGAAGATTATTTTCTATAAAATCATAGAAATTTTTATTATCATTGCTAATATTTTATTGCAGAAGAGAGGAGATTCAAAACAATTGTTGGGTTACTATCATATAAGTTTTTCTTATTTCTAAAAATCAACTCTCAAAAGTTGGGAAGCTTCCTACAGTAGATAGAGAAGAACTTCATCTTCATTTCCTGAAAGACGATGTACTTTCCTCATGCAGAGATTAATTATTTTTTGAATAAAAATAAATATTGAAGATTTGGAGGTCTAAGGAGGAAGGTCTCATTGAAATATTTATATATTGAAGACTGTACCACTCTAAAAGCATGCACCTATACTATTAAATCAAATATATACCAAGAATTAAAGCATGAAAAGATGAATAACAATGAATTGAACAAGAAAGAAAAAATTCTTTATATTATCATTGCAAATATCCTTTACAAATACGTCCCTCTTAGGGATACCAAATTCTTTGATACAATTGATACAATATTTTGAGCCCCTCAAAGGGGATGGTGCAATACATAGGCTCTTAATGTAGACACGAACTGCTTAAGGCTCAAGGAAGCCTTCTTCTCACTTGATCGGAGGAATATGCTACTAAGAATACTTTGAATATGACCAGATCCTATAAATCTACATTCAAGAAACAACATAAAATAGTTAGAAGCAAAGGAGGCCTCTCATGATGAGGCTCTTGATAGGAATTTGCATGAATTAGGACAAATATAGCAAGAAAGCATGGAAACTTATAAATATGATTACAAAACCTCTAAATTATTATAAATAATGCTAAGAAAGTAGTAAATATAGCTATTCTAATGCATAATTTGCAATTAAAACTTGAAATGGATCAAATCTAATGAAACTAGTGCAAATTGACAAAATAGAAGAAAATAGAGCAAAGCTACCTCTAATTTCTACAATTAACCGTACAAAAGCATAAATGAGAAACTAATCTATGTCAGATCTACCTAATTGCATGCTTATAATGAAAATCCTATGGCTAAAACGAGGGAAATTGAATGTCAAACCCTCACCATGGGTCTGAAGTGCAACTGGCTCTGTTAGTCATGGCTGACACCTGCGATTGAGGAGAAAATCCTCTTGCTCTTGTAATTAGGGATTGAATCTCAGATTCCTCCATGGAATTGATGATCAAGGGTTACCTCTATGTTTTGGAATTAATTGGTGATGTAGATTCTTCGAATTTGTAGTGGAAGTGGTTCAATTAGGGATGAATGATCTCTTCAAGCTCTTGAAACCTCCATAGCTTCAAATGCAGTCATGATTTCCAAATTGGCAATGTATAGGTACTCCTCAAGGGTTGCAAATGGCTCTCCAATCTAGTAGGGCTTCACTGCATTCAATTGAAATCTTCTCTAGACTTTTCCCCAATTTGGATGGGGGTCTTATAGCACTCTCAATTCCTAATCTTAGCTTCTTTGGGAAGCCAAGATCAAGAACTAGGAGGTTGGAGTAGTTGGGAGGAAGAATTTGGAAGCTTCCTCGCTCGAAACCACTTAAAATCCATTGCTAGGGCCGTTGTAACTGATTTTGGCTTGGCTTAGAGTCCATGATAGTTACAGAGCTAGCCATGGCTCTTAGGTGTAGCTAGATCTATTAGCCGTGGGTGTCAGTGGTGGTTGATATCTTAGCTACGGATGCCATCTATGACTAAGGCTGAGTAGGCCAAATTTGCCTAAATTGAGTGGTTAAAACCACTACTCTACCTTGGAATGGTCCAAGATCATTCATATGGTTTGTTAGGATGCCCATATGAGTAGTCCCCTACATATGATGCATTTTAGGTGTCTACAGATACCCCTTTTGGGATGCATTATGCGAAAGCACAACGTTGAGAAAAAATAGACTACCTAAAGCCATGTCGTAGGTTGAATGATGATCATTGATTTGATCAACATTAGATACCCCAGTCCTGCAAAAGGATGCGCATCTTAGAATCATTGCTTCCAACTAAGGGAAGGCTTAAATTTTCAAAGCTTTTGTGTATCCACGATGATCGGGTAGTCAAGATACAATCATTTTGATAGATGGAAAGCTACTAGCTTAACTATCATATTTGATTTTTTCCCTAGCAAAGGGTAAGATTATGATAGTTGTTGGCAATGATTTGTAAGACGAACGCAATTTGACAAGATCGAGTGATCTCTTTTTGAATTTGATTATGATTATTGATATTATGACTACCCCCTCAAGCGACGAGTCGATGAGGGTAGGACATTGAATAAAGTGATGAGTCGCTTGACCCAAATGAATAATTTGGATGATTGAAGACTTTTGTACTGTTGTTATTATTTGGAAAGGCCTAATTCAGCCATGATTTCAACCATTAATAGTAATTGTATATTTCTATCCCATGGAGCAGTCCAACCATAATGGCCTTCTTAGGGAATCAAAATAATAGCAATTCCAATTAGGCTTGTGTTGAATCACTATTGTTGATGATTTGCTGAAGATGTCATAGGTGAAATGAAATGAACGCCTCGTTCCTATGGGGTATTCTAACCATTGTTTCCTTCTTCGGGAGTGAAGTGAAGCATTACAAGTCAATGATGATTAATTTATCCCAAATGGCCTTATGGTGATTTACTCATATTTCTAGTGCGGAGGAGCACTACAACCACCAAGTGTATAGGGTAAATAACTGGATACGAGGCACATTTGAATTTTGAATTATGTGAATGTTTTTGTTATTTTTGAAATTTTTGAGATTTTTGGATGGTTGAATATTTTTTATTTTGCATTTTGAAGCTCCTCATAGTTGGATTTTGAGAGCATTTATTGCTAGCTACTAGCCATGGTTGTTAGATACAACTAGTTTTGGAAAATTCCTTAGTCGTGGCTCTGACCCATGGTCGAAAAACCCTAATTATGCGCCCATGGTTACTAGCCACGGCTGAGGGCCAAATTGGAAATATAAAAGAAAAATATGTTATTTTCAAATTCATTATTTCCAATTGTTAGCTATCGAGAGAGAGAGAGCTCTGAGAGGAGAAACTACAAAACTGACACGGAACGTTGCCAAACCTTGCAATATACCCCAATGGCTGACCAACCAGTGGCAGAGCCGGTGCTACAAAGGTAGCATCTTGAGCCTCGCTTTTTGAATTACCAACTTAAAAATGAACCACATTAATTAATGGGTTAAATGAACCAAATTAAACTATTGGTAATGAACCTCACCCTAGTTAGGATTTAGACTAGGTTAGTTAGAGGGAGGGATTTAATTTTTGGGGTGAATGGGGCGGGAAATGACCTCGAAAGAGGTTTTTCCCATAGCCACGGGTGGCAGCCACGGCTCCTAATTGACCAGTTGGGGGCCATGACTGAATTCAAATTCCAATAATAAAAAAATTGACCATTGTCGTCAACCGTGGGTGTCAACCGCGATTGAGCAACTTTAGAAAATTTTTTAATTTTTATAATTTTTTTGTTGTTTGACTGTAATTAATTAATTTTTTTTAATTTTTCCAAGAAATTTTTTGATTTTTTTGAATATTTTGAATGCATTAGTGATTGTTTTTACCTTTTTGAAGGTTTTTTGAATTTTTTTGTATTTTTAAGTGTATTTTTGATGTTTTTGTGATTTTAATTATTTTTTGTATTATCTTCCTTTAGCTAACTGTTCACGGGAGTCCGAGCTCTTCCATGGCCTTATGTACAATATGGATGATGTTTACTAAGATTGTTTTGTTTCCATAGGCTTGGGCTATGTGATCCTACTTCTATCCATCCAGGTGGATCAGGCTTAAATGACTACTTTGGCCCACCGCTGGGATGCATGGACCAACAATTTTCACCTACCGACTGGAGAGATCACAGTCACCCTGGAGGATGTCTATTGCATCTTCCACATCCCCATCGATGGTGAGGCCATTACATCTTCACCTACTATGGTGAATACTACCATATTCCAGAGGATATTTGGTGCCCAAAGTGATAAGGCATTGGATGACATAGATCATGGGGGCATACCCATTGAGTGCTAGTACAGGGCATGAGTCTTCTCACGATGACAAGTCATGCTAATGTACCTCACTATTCATGTTCTACTCCCAGATACATTAGGAGTAAGGTTCCATTGGAACCTCTTGGTTAGAATGCAGGACCTTCTAGTGAGCACTACACGGGAGCCACTAATTATCTCCTGGGGGAGTGCTATCCTAGCACAACTCTATGATGAGTTGTATTGCATCACATATTGGGGTCACATGGGATTCTATTATAGAGATCCAGATATTGCATACCCTCATCCAAGATGGTACTAGGTAGCATGCATCAGATGTGGCCCACATCACTCTCCTAGAGGGAGAGGTCAGACTACGTGATGGTATAGTGCCTGAGAGATCCATAACTATAGGGTCACAGAGGACCAAGACACATGAGATAGGGCAGTCATCAACATGACCTAGTCACAGGACTAGGAGATCTGAGAGGTCCACAGGTACCAACTCTAGGTGGACTCACCGAGAGGGTGGAGATGGTGGAGGAGACTCATAGGTAGGGGGTGTAGGCCCTATGTAGTACAGATTTTTAGATATTTATACCATTTTTGAGTGTAAGGTCTGAGGACCTACATAGTTGTAGCCTACAAGTATTTTTGACACACATATGTACTTTTTGATATATATATATATGATATGACTTTATTATGACTCATTACATGTGTATATTTTTATTGTTTTATGTTTATGAGATGCATATGGATGCAATGCTTATATGTTATATTGATTTGATGCTATATGATGTGATGTATTGATGACATGCACTAGCTAGATGATGGATGTATGACTAGATACTATGATCTAGATGTGTAGATGGACTACTATGATGTATGCATATGGATGCAATGTTAGATGTTAAATGCATGTTTAATTTGATTTACTTGTATGCATTTAATTTATGATGTTATGAATGCAATGTATGTAATGCATTATTTACATGATGTAATCTAATGTAAATGAACATGTATGCTTTAATCACTTAAAACATAAGGAATGAATGCAATATGAGTTTAACAATCTAATGGATGACACCATAGAATGTATAACAATCATGAATGTAATTGATAAATCTTATCATAAGAATTAACCAATTAGACATCCATATATGAGATGTAAGATGATATATTGTTTCTCTTCATAAGCTTTTGTAAGTTAAAAGATATGCACAAAATAGTTAGTGGTCATCTAAATATCATTGTTGATATTCATCCGGTATCTATTCTATGTTATGAACACCCTTTAATAAACAAAATCTCATAAACAGAAATTGATGATTGATTGATTGATGTGATTTTTTGCTATTTGGGAATTTTTGAGGTTTTCCATGAGACTCAAACACCCTAGTTGACTTATCAAAAGTTGTATAATGACTATACTAGACTCCTGAAAGATAAAGTTTTTGCTATGAAAGACCAAGATATTCATTATCCCTATGTGTGCAAATGAATATATTAGATGAGACATAAGACTACCTCATTTCCAGGTGGGATTCATTCAGCCCATTGTTGTAATGAGGATCACCAAATGTCCACCCTGATCCTAGGTTTGGATGTAGTTGGACTAGACCACTAGGCAATATAGGCCACCTAAAGCTAGCTCATTTGTAAATTGCTTAGACCTACCCCAATGTCAGGTGGGATTCATTCAGCCCATTGTTGTATTGGGGATCACTCTATGGTTTCAAGTATTGACCATTCCAGGGATTCAAGCTCTTCACCCCCTTATTTTCTTCAATTTTATTGGGATACTTGCTCATGTATAGTGATAAAAATCACTATTTATTTTGTATTTTGTTTTTCTTTTGTTTTGAGCAAGGGATTTGATTTGATTTTGGGATTTTGCTCCTTTTTGTAAGCAAGGGATTTCTTGGGTAGGGGGGAACTTGTCCTTTTGCCAATGATCAACACTCTAGACCATGCGCATCACAAAATGAGCAAGTAACAAAACCTTTCACTTAAGGTGACTAGGACCACTTTGTAGTGTTCATCTTTCCTTGTCCTAATTAGGATTGTTAATGTGTTTGATTAGTGATGGGATTTTGATATATGCTAAGTGCTATCAAAACTAGACCTCATCCTCAAAAGCAAAGCAAGCTTTCTACAAAATCTGAGAAGACCACTAGGTATGGTTGAATGACCAAAAAACCCTAGTATATTCCTCATAGCAATAGGAGGGGTTGTGTTGAGAAACACAATTACTCACAAGGGTGATGGATGATGATGATGCATAGATGCATGATTGAAATACAAATGTGGTGTCATTTGTAAGATTGCAAACACAACCTATCCTAATGCAAGTGTGATGGATGGAAATGCCTAATGCAATGCAATTAAATGAATGCAAGTGCAAAATGAAATGCATGATGCAAATGTTTTTGAATTTTGATGTTTTGCAATATTTTTAGATTTTATTGCTTTTTTATTTTTATGGATTTTGAATTTTTCCATGTTTTTGAATTTTTGAATTTATGTGTGGAATGCCTTAAGATGAAGGATATTGAGAGGTTCAAGCTCTTCAACACCTTCAAGCGATGTTAGGTGATATGTTCCAGGTCCTATCTTCTCGAAGATGATATATGGACCTAACCAGTTAGCCATAAATTTATCTCGCAAGTGCGGTGGTAGGTTTGAGTTCTATTGGTTCTCCTTTAGTACAAGATCACCAAATTTAAAGTCTCTCAGATGGACTTTATTATTATAAGCTCATTTTAGGTATTCTTGATAAATGTGAAGATGCTCAAGGGCATTCACACGATGTTCATCAAGAAGCATCAGTTGATCGAGGTGAGCTTGCCACGTAGTGTCATCATCGATGAACTCTTTCAATGCGACATGTAGGGTTGGAATTTCCAACTCTAAGGGCATAATGGCCTCAGTGCCATATACTAGTGAAAATGGGGTTGCCCTAGTGGGTGTCCGTATACTAGTCCTGTAAGCCCATAATGCAAGGGGTAGTTGGATATGCCAATATTTATGGTTTTCTTATACCATATTTTTCAAGATGGCTACCACAGTCTTGTTTGAAGCTTCAGCTTACCTATTTGCCTATGGATAGTATGGAGTCACAAAACTATGTTGTATATTGTACTTGGATATCAAAGCCCTCATAGTTTTATTCTTGAATGATATTCCATTATCCAAGATTATTTTGGATGGTATCCCAAAATGACTTATGATATTGTGAAGTATGAACTCCACAATACGTGCTCCAGTTGTCATTGTTAAAGGGATTGCTTCCACCCATTTTGTAAAATACTCAGTAGCCATTATAATAAATGTATGTCAGCCCGATGATGGGGGAGAGATCTTACCAATTAGATCTAAACCCCACTGAGAAAATGGCCAAGCTGCTTGAATGGGCTGTAAGGCCTACGATGGCAAGTGCGTAAGATTAGCATGATGCTGATATTTAATGTATTTCTTGACATATGTGGTGCAATCCTTCTCCATAGTGGGCCAATAATAACCCATTCAAAGGATGCACTTGATGATGGCCATGCCACTGAAATGGCCACCGCATGTACCATCATGAGCCTGTGAAATTGCCCAAGCTGATTCTTGGGGCTCAAGACAATGAAGGAGAACTCCATCATAGCTTCGATGGTACAAGATGTCTCCTAGCAAGACATACTTTATCACTTTCTATTTGAATGTGCATTTCATGACATGCGATAATCCCTAAGGGATTAAACCAAGCTTAAGGAAGTCATGTAATTATGACATCCAATCTTGATAAGCTTCTACCTCGACTGACAAGATGACTTGTTCCCCTTGTGGTTCGCTATGCATGAATGTAGATTGGGATACAACCTTGTGGTGAATGGTGGTGCCATTCCCCATAGGACCCTATGAGATCAAAGACCCCAAGGGCACCTTCTTGAGAAAGTCTCTAGCTTTATAGAACCACTCATGGTTTGGTTCTATATGAATCATGTTGACTGATTCTTTATTATCGAAAGCCTCACACTGCATCATGGCTTGCGAGAGCATCTTTACATGAATGGTAGTAAAATCGGTAGATAGATTCTGAGGGATTAAAGATCCCAAAGATGCCATAGTGTCTACGAATATATTTGATGTATGAGGGATTGCCTCGATGTCGTACCACTCTAGATGGGCTAGATAAGTGTCAGCAAGATCCTTATAAGCTTTCAGGATAGGACACCTACATTGAAATAGTCCCTTAACCTGATTGAAAATGAGAAGGGAGTCACCAAAGATGTTTAATATTTTAATCTTCATGGTGATTGTTATTTGGAGGCCCAAGATTAGGGCCTCATATTCAACATTGTTATTGGTACAAGGAAAGTCTAGCTTAAATGACAAGGGCATTGGAGCACCTTGTGGCATGAAGAAGATAATTCCTGCACCACCCCCTTGCTCACACTTTGAACCATCGAAGAACAAAGTCATGTCAACTTTGTTATCTGGTTCTTCAGGTTTGGGAGATTCTGATAATGCAAAGACTGCATCATCAAGAAGCTCTATGATAAGAGGCTTACTATCTTCAAGAGGTGCCTCTACCAGCTGATCAACTATGACCTATCCCTTGATGGAATTTTGGATGATGAATTCCAAATCAAATTCTATCAATAGCATGATCCACTTTGTAGTACGTGTATTATGATATGTCTTGCTCATCATATACTACAAAGGATTTTGTTTGGATATTACATACATCGTATGACTTAGCATGTAATGATGCAACTTCTTCATTGCAAACACCACTGCTAAACACAACTTCTCCATGTATGCATACCCTAGCTCATAACTCACCAAGGTGCGACTGATATAATATATCACTTGCTCTTTGTCTTGCACATTCTTTTGGGCTAACATGGTTCCCAGTGCAAAGTTAGTAGCCGATATATAAAGTAGAAATGGCACATCTGGTCTTGGTGGAGCTAGCACTAGTGGTATTGCTAGGTATTGCTTAATTTCAGCAAAGGACCGCTTGATAGTCCTCATCCCAATTGAATGGGACCCCCTTGTGTAGCAGTCGATTCATGGGTCGATATTTGTTTGATAATTGTGTGATGAATCACTTTATGGATGCTACTTTGCCTTGTAGGCTTCTTAGCTCTTTGATATTGGTGGGAGGATGCATTTCTAGTATGGCCTTGACCTTTGCTAGGTCAAATTTGATCCCTCATTTAGAAATGATGAATCCCAAGAGTTTTCCTGAAGTTATGCCAAATACACACTTCTTGGGATTCAACTTGACATTATGCTCTATCAGGTGATCGAAGACCTTTCTGAGAACCTCAACATGCTCTGCATGTAGCAATGACTTTGCCAATAAGTCATCGATGTAATCCTCTAAGGATTTTGTGCATGTAGTCATGAAAGATGTATGTCATGGCTCATTGATATGTGGCACCAACATTTTTAAGGCTGAATGGCATAACTTTATAACAAAATGTTCCCCATGGCATTGTGAACATGGTTTTGTGCTGGTCTTCAACTTTAATCTAAATTTGATTGTAACCAAAAAAATCATCCATAAGGGAAAGCATCTCATGACCTACAGTTGCATCTACGAGAGCATCTATGTTGGGCAATGGGAATGAATCCTTTGGTGTTGCCTTGTTGAGGTCTCTAAAATCCATACAGATATGGATCCTTCCATCAGGTTTTCCTATAGGTACCATGTTTGATACCCATTTTGGATAGTCGATGGAGATAATAAACTCTACATCCAAAAACTTTTGCAACTCATATTTAACCATTAAAGTGATGGTTGGATGCATTTTCCTGAGCTTCTACTTGATAGGATTTTTAGAGGGGTCTAGAGAAAGGTTATGAGTAACCATTTTTGGATCTAGTCTCGACATATCCTTGTATGTCCAAGAAAAGAGATCAGGTCTCTCTTTCAGTAGAGGGATGAGGTTGGCACACTCATCAGGAGATAGAATCTCTCCAAATTTAACCTTCTTAGGATTAGTGGGATCATCACTGATATCCACATCAAAGGTTTCCTCTACTGACATGTGTGATCCCTCCTCAAGCTGGTGAGGTGTAGGAATCAGGTGGATGTCATCAACTAGGTTTAAAGGTTCCACATCGGAATTACCCTCAGTATGATAAACATCATGTGTGCAGCCTAGTGCAAAATGAAATGGTTGTAACATTTCTTCATTGGGGAAGAAATATTCAGGCTCTAGTGGTGAATCAACATGATCCCAATCAATAGCATCTAGATTAAGACACAATGGTTTGGAAGGATCGATTAGGTTGTGGAGTGGAGTGGTCAAATCGATGGAGATCATGTTGATGGAATGGATTAGATCTCTAAGACCATGTGTGTGCAATTCTACATTATTAATGTTATTCACATACCCAAGATGTGGCTCTAGGGGTATGGGGATCTCTAGATCTAATCTATGAATAGACTAGAAAATGGGATCATTCGGATCTAGGAGCTCTCTAAATGTAGGTAGATCAAGGAAGACCCTATGATAAATCTCATTTAGATTAGCTGATCTGATCGAGATGCGAGGGCCAGGAAATATTATTTGATACAATTCTTCCATGTCAACTGGCTCCACAAGATGATGTAAGTGTCATGGCCCAAGATAGGCCATCTCGATCTCATATTTATAATCACTATCATCTATGAAGAATCCCTCATTCCTACCTACTAGAATTGGGTATTGAGCAGTATGTCTAGGCCCAAGGTAGGCCATTTCTATTTCATCCTCATATTCTTCATTATTTGAGGACTGCTCATCATCATCACTCCTAGAATCACATTCTGGTCCATCACTTTTAGAAATGGACTCTGCTTTAACTTCCTCAGAAGCAACTTCTGATTCAGTGTCTACTATTAGGCCCAGATTCTGGATTTGCATGCTAGTGTCATCGGTAGCTTCATGACTTTCAATCTCCAAGTTAGCTCTTGGAATGTCTTCTGGATTGACCTCTACCATGATGTTGTCATGATAGATCTCAGGTGGTTCTATAGAGACGTAGGTCACTAGCCTATTACCCCTTTGCATGTAGGAAGGGTTAGGGTGATAAGGATTCCAATCCATATTATCCCCTAAACTGAGGTTCAGATGATCGAGAGATGCTACTAAAAGCTCATCCTATCCTCTTATATGGTAGCCCAACCTGAACCTATCAGTTGGCAACTGATATTGTGGTTCATAGGGAGTTCGATGCCCTTGCTCGAATAAGCCTAGACCGTAACCATGCCAATGGTAACATTCAAAATAATGCAAGGTGAACTCTGGGTTGGAAAAATAATGAACATTCACTGAGAATGGTTCATCATCATCTTCATCTATGGGCGTGCGATTAGCAAGTTGGTCAAGACCTCCATAGATGAAATTTGTTTGGTTGGGTGGCACCCCTAGTGGTACCACCATCCCTATGGGAAAGTGATGGGCTTGAGGTCTGCCCATGTCCTGTGCAGTCTCGATAAAAGGTGTGAATGTCATATTCTACACTATATACTCTACTAGCCTAGGATTAACCAAATGGATGGTCACCTATGGTGTAGATGACCTAGCTAAAGAAATAGGTGAAGTAGGCTGAGGTGCCTCCTCGACTTCATTCTGAGCATCCCCTTCATCCATGGGACTAGGAACCTCGATAGTGGCTACTTTGGGTGCTTCCTTTATCTCTTTCTCACCCATAACTACCTTAAGATTCTTGTCATTCCTAAGCATCATCGATGTTATAGGCTTTATTGAAGCTATTATTGTATGCTTAGATAGTTATGGTGCTGATATGGAAGGTCCAGCACACACTTCCTTTAGTTTACCTTCTAGATGTTTTATGGGTGACATTGGTCGTATATCTAGGTGCATTGAAGGGAGAATAAAATCTCCAAGAAAATCTACTTGGTTCACATATTTAAATGGTTCCTCATCGAAAGGAACCACGTGAACTTGTCCCTCATGTATATACTTAATACATTGATGTAAAATTGAGGGAACACAATGCATCTCTCTGATCCAAGGCCTCCCCAAGAGGATGTTATATTGCATTGCACCTTCTAGTACATGACACATCATAGGGATGGTCTTCAGTCCAACCTGAATAGGCAAGACTATAGTACCGACCATTGAGCATAGTGCATCATTAAATGCTCTCAAAGTGAAGGTTGAAGGTACGATGTGCGATTTTGGCAACTTCAAGTATGCCAATGCCTTGGTAGTAATAATATTGATTGATGACCCTGTGTCAATCAATACCCATTTAAATGGTGTGTGGTTAACACATGCAATTATATGCAATGGTGGGTCCACTATAGCAGTAGAGACCATTTTAATCTCATGATCATGAAATTGAATCACGAGCTCTCTACACTACTGCACATGTCCCACAAAATTTGTAAATGCTTTAGGGTCCTAGGACTAAACTTCAATAGACCTCAAGATGTCCATGAGCATCTCCCTATGCTTAGGAGACTATTGTATCAATTCATAAACTGACAACTTTGTTGAAGCTATCTATAGGCTTTGCACAAGCCTATTTTTGATGGTCACCACCGGTCTAGTTGGTGGGCCTAGCATATTGTTTTCATGCTAGCCTTTGCAGAGGTGCAACTTGAACCCTGATTAGAGCTAGAGGTGGATCTAGTCACTCGTACCTCCATTTTCTTGTGATAATGTTTACCATTCTGATGAAACCCTGCGTAGGTGGCTCAATATGCACTTGGTTCACCTGGTCAACATTATTCCTCGGAGGCTCATGGTTCGGAAGAGGATTTTTGAAAATCCCCATATTTTGGTTATCCAGAGCCTAAGGGTTATCGATAATTAGCTCACCTTTGTCGATCATGTTTTGTACCACATGTTTGAAACTATAACATCCTTCAATGTCATGTCCTTTCATCCTATGGTATGAGCAATACTGATCCTCCCTATACCCTTTTGGTTTGGGTTGGTTAGGGTCTTGCAACTTGATCTCAGGTAAGTTAATAGTCTTAGCCTCACACAATTGATGGAAGATCGATGTCATTATCTCCAAAAATGGTGTGAACTAGTGAGGAGGGTATTGCTCCTTATTCTTACCCTATTTCTTATTATTGCACTAGTTGTATTACATAGGAGGAGGTTGGGCCTGATAATTCTATTATTGTTGGCCCTTATCCCCTTTTTAGAGGTTCAACACTACTTGATTCACATGGGCCGGCTTGGCTTGGTGATTTTGATTTTGAGTGTTCTTCTTATTCCAATCCTTCTTGTTTTGGAGCTTCAAGTTACCCTCCTATAACTTGATGTCCTCAATTACCTTAGCTTGTGCCAAGGCCTCCTCAAATATCTGGTATTGTTGTAGCTACAATAATAGTGAGATGTGCTTCACACAACTCTTTGTAAACATTCGAGTCAGTTCTATGGTTGGAATGGAAAATGGTAACTTTACCATCAACTTTCTCCATCTATTTCCATAGTCCATGATCGGCTCATCATCGTATTGCATTAGAGCATCCATATCAGATAGGTTTATCTTCTTCTTGATATCGAAGGAGAAGCATTCAAGAAAAGCATTAGCCAACTGCTCAAAACTGGTTATGTTGTGCCTCTTTAGTTGGTTGAACCATTCCAGGGTAGGACCTGAAAGGGTCATGATGAAGGTCCTCAATAACAAAGCATCATCACTTTGTATCTAAAAGCACATATTCATAAAACACGTGACATGCTCTTGAGCATCTTCATCTCCTAGAAATTTATCCATCTTTGGCATCTCAAAGTGATCAAGATACACTAGAGTAGGCACTAAAGGGCATAAAGGCGCATTGTGTATCTTGTTCAAGGTTGGATTTTGATAAGCCATCCCTTGTTTCTCAATTGCTCTTACCTTTTCTGCCAAGGCCTTGTAGGCCTTCGAAGATAGAATCTCCTCTTCCCTAAGAGGTCTTTGAGGAGCCTTTGGAGGTAGATTCTTCTTCGATCAAGGTGGAGGACTAGGCTCATCCTCCACATCCACTAAGGAGATCTCAGGATATTCCTATTCTTGCTCATCTCCTGCTACTTCCTCATACTAAGTACGCCCATGATGTTCAAGTGCTTGGTACTACAACATGTTTTGGGCCATATAATGAGTATAATTTCCAATATGCTCAGGGTACAATTCAGGCTACGAAGTAGCTCATCTATGATGGTGCTCCCTATATTCACTCTGAGGAGGTAAATTAGTATGAGCCAATCTATCCTCTCTCTTTACATACTCCTTTTGGTCAAGGATGCATTGCTCATGCATGTGTTGCTCATATAGATATTGCCTTAACAACCTCTATCTTTGAGTATCCTCATTTTTAAGGTGCTCACGCTCTGCACGTACATATTCCAATTGATCTTGGAAGATCCACTACCTTTGCTCTAACACCAATTTTTGTGATCGATCTATAAGATCGATAGTATGTGGTCTCTAGTGGTTTTGCTCTGTTCGGGCAGCTTTGTTGGTGTGAACCCCAATAGACTTGTCTACCATACTCTTGCCTTTGTATATATAGATGGCATTCATATTATACTATTATCTATGATCTATGCCCACATGGGTTGATGGGGCACGTATGCTACGAGAATGCTTTGAGCATTCTCTTAGTTCCTTGATAGTCCTACATGTACTCTCACTATGAGAACTCATAAAATGAGAATGAGCATGAGGCTCTACATCCTAATTGCCCTAGGACTCTATCAAGACCATCAAGTTATCTTGTTTTCCAGGGTTGATTTGGTGGAGTACCATTTACTCCAACTTTAGACATGTCAATCATGAACTTTGCAAGTTCATTATTATTTGGAGTTTGTAGGGCCTATGCTCTGAAGTAGCCCTCTCTTCCTACCCCTGATTGGGTGGATTTTCTTGTTGTCTATCTTGGGATGGTGGGGGCCTTGAGCCACCCTTAGATCTATCCCTCGAGGAGTGTGCATTACCTCCTCTATATAGGGTATTCTAAACAGAATCCCTACATGTTGAATTATCCCCTCTAATACTCATCGAACATCATTCGAGAGGATTCTATGGTTGAGAGTTCAATGTATTATTTTGTGTGTTAGGTGGAGCTTCAACTTCAACCTTGATTATGCATCGAGGTCGGCCTCTCCATGTATTAACCATAATATGAATTATCTCCTATGTATATTTTAGAGAAAACAAAGCAAACAAGGATGATTATCTCTTTTAAAATTTCTTTGTGATCCCTAAACTAGTTTTAGTGTGTTTCAGGTGTGTTGAAATCATAAACTAACTCTCATCATGTTTTCAGATTTGTTGATGATATACTTGTTTAGTTTAATGGATTTCACCTGTATGCTCATAGCTCGACAACCGACAATGAAAGTCATGGTCACGTAAACCCCCAAAGTGTGGAGATGAAACCCACACTCAGGTAGGGAGCACAAGTCCTATCGATCCTCACCCAGCACATTGTGCATAGTGATACACCCCTTCAAAGAGGAATGCATGCTATTTTGCATGGATAGGATGGATCTTGGAGTTGGTATTGGCCAATAGAATAAGGTTCATGGGATTTGAGCCAATGGATGGAAATAACTACCATCATCATTGAACTCTACTAGTGGATGGGTGTGAATTCCATCTCACTAGCATTTAAGTGTTGCATGGTGTGTGTGTGTGTGTTCATTTTAAACTTGCATGTAAAAGAAAATGCATCACCAAGCAAACATGATCTTTCCTATATGCCTAAAATAAAGATATTTTAAATTCAGAAAGATGCATGTATTTTGACTATATGAAATTCAGAGAATGCATTTTACATGATAAATTAGCCTCTGATTGGGCCCAAAGCAAGCAAACTCTACAAACAATTTTATCTGCTAGTTGTTATTCTATGCAGCAGGTAATAGTATTGTCCGTAGGACAGAGCCATAGCCCAAAAACTTAGCCATTGTTGACAGTAGTAGCTAATAGTGCTAGCTATTATTGTCAGCCATGGCTGACAGAGAATATAAAATTTCTCATTAAATTTTACCTCTTACAATTTTTCTAGATGATTTAATTAGCTAATGACAAGAAGAAATAGTAAAAAAATAAAATCAAAGGGATAAAATTACCTAGAAATCCTCATTTGATGGAGAGACAGGCTACTTACTATCTATATTTTTGCTTTATTGCTAGCCATAGTTGTTAAGCATGGTTGAGACTATGCGCCATGGGTGTTAAGTATGGCTAAGGCTGCAACACAAAAACATAAAAAAATTAGTAATCTACAATGTAATTTGTGGGGTTTCCATCATGATCGCCATCTGTACCACTCTAAAAGCATGCACCTAGACTATTGCATCAAGTATATCAAGCATTAAAGCATGAAAATATGAATAACAATGAATTGAACAAGAAAGAACAACTTCTTTATATTATCATTGCAAATATCCTTTACAAATATATCCCTCTTAGGGATACCGAATTCTTTGATACAATTGATACAATATTTTGAGCCCCTCAAAGGGGATGGTGCAATACGTAGGCTCTTAATGTAGACATGAACTACTTAAGGCTCAAGGAAGCCTTCTTCTCACTTGATCGGAGGAATATGTTGTCAATAATGCTTTGAATATGCTCAGATACTATAAATCTACATTCAAGAAACAACACAAATAATTAGAAGCAAAGGAGGCCTCTCATGATGAGGCTCTTGATAGGAATTTGCATGAATTAGGACAAATATAGCAAGAAAGCATGGAAACTTGTAAATATGTGCACAAAATCTCTAAATTATTATAAAGAATGCTAAGAAAATAGTAAATCTAGCTATTATAATGCATAATTTGCCATTAAAACTTGAAATGGATCAAATCTAATGAAACTAGTGCAAATTGACAAAATAGAAGGAAATAGAGCAAAGCTACCTCTAATTTCTAGAATTAACCATACAAAAGCATAAATGAAAGCTAATCTATGTTAGATCTACCTAATTGCATGCTTAGAATGAAAATCCTATGGCTAAAACAAAGGAAATTGAATGTCAAACCCTCACCGTGGGTCTGAAGCATAATTGGCTCTGTTAGCCATGGTTGATAGCCATGGTTGAGGAGAAAATCCTCTTGCTCTTGTAATCAGGGCTTGAATCTCAAATTCCTCCATGGAATTGATGATCAAGGGTCACCTCTATGTTCTGGAATGAATTGGTGATGTAGATTCTTTGAATTTGTAGTGGAAGTGGTTCAATTGGGGATGAATGATCTCTTCAAGCTCTTGAAACCTCCATAGCTTCAAATGCAGTCATGATTCTCCAAATTGGTAGCATGTAGGCACTCCTCAAGGGTTGCAAATGGCTCTCCAATCTGGATGCGGGGAGCATCCGGAGGCAAAGGGCAATCTTGCATCACCCAAAAATGTATTTTCTTCTAAGTATTGAAATTATCGCGATATCGCGACGCTTTTTGAAGAAGGGCTCCAGTGGGCCAAAATGTCGCGATATCGCGACGCTTTTTGAAGAAGGGCTCCAGTGGGCCAAAATGTCGCGATATCGTGACGCTTTTTGAAGAAGGGCTCCAGCGGGCCAAAATGTCGCGATATCGCGACGCTTTTTGAAGAAGGGCTCCAGCGGGCCAAAATGTCGCGATATCGCGACGCTTTTTGAAGAAGGGCACCAGCGGGCCAAATGTCGCGACATCGCGACGCTTTTTGAAGAAGGGCTCCAGCGGGCCAAAATGTCGCGAAATCGTGACATTTCTCAAGCAGCGCAGTCGGAACGCCAAACTGTCACGAAATCGTGACACTTTCGAGCCAAGGTGTACGGAATGCAAAGATGTCGCGAAATCGTGACATATCCAGAGGCAAGGTTCAACAATGCAAAGATGTCGCGAAATCGCGACACTTCCGAGCCAAGGTGTACGGAACGCAAAGATGTCGCGAAATCACGACATATCCAGAGGCAAGGTTCAACAATGCAAAGATGTCGCGAAATCGTGACACTTCCGAGCCAAGATGTACGGAATACAAAGATGTCGCGAAATCGCGACATGTCACGGTTTCGTGGCCCGAAACGAAGCAGCAAGTACGAAACGCAGAGATGTCACGAAATCGTGACATGTCGCGGTTTCGTGGCCCAAGGGAGGAGAGCGAGTAAGAAGGGCCTAGACGTCGCGATTTCGTGACGTGTAGCGGAATCGCGGCCCCAAGGAGGAGAGAGAAGCCCAACGTCAAAACGTCGCGATATCGCGACCAAGGGGGAGAGAAAAAGCCTTGGAGCAAATACGTCGCGATATCGCGACAAGAACGCTCACGACGTTGACCAGTCGGTGACTACAGAGACCAATGCAAGGGGACACGTGGCATGAAGTGACAGGTGGCTCGCGAGTATGGAGCGATTACAGGGACACGTGGCACCAAATGACAAGTGACCAAGCGCATTCCTTGGTATGATGTTTTGAAGGCTTGACAGGTGGCCACAGAGCACTCCGCCACCCCAGACCATGATAATACGGGGCATACGGCAGAATATGGCATGCGGCTGCAGGGCATACGTGTGGATGGTTAGAGGGAGGCCCGCACTTTGCGTAATGATGGAGAAGGAGGTGGCGGCCGAGGATAAAAGGCGCGCATGCATTGTATTGATGGAGGGGGGACTCTTGGCCATTGATTTTTGGGGGAATTGCTGTGTATTGCAGAAGAGACCTCTATTTTTTTTTTATGAAGCTTGCTGGAATTTTGCCTGTGCATTGTTAATTTTTGCATTCTTGTTGTGTGTTGTGCGTAGCCCTATATCAAGTGGTATCAGAGCGGGTTGGTTTTGAGAGTGCAAACCGATCGCCGACAGTGAGGCAGTTTGCGCCAGGACGTGGTTGTGGGTTGCGAAGGAAAAGCAGGATGCCTCCGCGTAGAGGACGTGGTATTGCGAGGAATAGGCAAGCAAGAAGGGAGGAGGTCGATCTAAGAGCCCTGCGGAGGCAAGTTGAGGCCCTGCAAGAGGAAATAAGAAGAGGAGTCGAGCCGAGAAGGGAAGAACCCAGCGAAGATGAAGTGTGGGAAGAAGAAGTTGCTTCTGATGAGGAAGAGGCCTTGGATCCAGCAGAGGCTAGGCTATATAGAGCCATCTCCCAGATTGGGAAGAAGCCGAAATTTGACGTCTCGACTTACTCTGGAAACCTCAACCCTGAGGAGTTGATAGACTGGATTAATGACATGGAGGAGTATTTTGAATACGAAGAGATATCAGATCCAAATCGGATCGGGTTTGCGAAATCCAAGCTGAAGGGACATGCTAGCATCGGGTGGAAGGGAGTGCGGTTAGAAAGGAACAGGAGGGGAAAGGAAAGGATCACTAGATGGGACAGGATGGTAGAGAAACTCAAGAGGCAGTTCATCCCTGCAGACTATGAGCTGGATTTGTTAAAGAAAATGCAGAGTCTTCGACAGGCTAATAAGACTGTCAAGGAATATACTGAAGAGTTCTTTCAAATCGCCATCAGAACCGGCCATTCGGAGGCGAATAAGGAGAAGGTCGCACGTTATATCAATGGATTGCGGACCAGCATTCAAGAAGAGCTGGGGCTGGTTAGAATGAGCACAGTAGAAGATGCATATCAGTTTGCATTAAAAGTGGAGGAGAAACTAAATAGAAGATTTGATGGTAAGCAGAGAGGGAAGGATAGGGGTGGAAGAGCTGGTGGAAGATACAAAGATTTTGGGAAAGCTAGAGAAGCTAGCAGCAACCAAAGGCAAAAAGAAGTGAAGGAGGAGGATGCCCAACGCCCACGCGGTCAGAGCAACAACTACCCAAGAGGAAGAGGTAGGTCGGGGCGAGGGTTTGGAAGAGGTGTCTTCAGAGGAACCTGCTTCAACTACGGAGAGGAAGGACACAGGGCATACAACTGCCCGCAGCATCAAGAGAGGCCAAACCGAAGACCCGAGGGTCAGGCCCGAGCTGCTGTAGCAGACGAAGGTGCAGAGTCTGAGCACTCAGAGGAGGCAGAAAGAGGGGAAGCCATGACCATCAGAAGGGTCCTGTTAAATGAAGAAAAGAAGGGAGACCAAAGGAATAGCCTATTTCGGACAAGATGCAAGTGTGCAGGCAAGGTATGTAATATCATCATTGATAATGGAAGCACTAACAATTTGGTTTCGGAGGAAATGGTTTCCAAGGCTGCGGATGGAAAGGAGAAAACACCCGCACCCTTATCGGATTGCATGGCTGCAAAAGGACCATCGGGTGTTGGTGAGTGAGCAATGTCTGGTGAAGTTCAACATTGGAACTTACCAAGATGAAGTGTTATGTGACATCTTGCCCATGGATGCATGTCACCTACTGCTTGGGAGGCCATGGCAGTTTGACCGAAGTGTTGTCCATGATGGTCGAGCTAATACCTATTCTCTGTCAAAGAATGGAGTTCGCCATAAGTTGAAACCCTTGAAGGAGGCTGATGAGAAGGTATGCAGCAGTGCACGAATCTGTCTAGTTGATGGCAAAAAATTTTTGGAAGGCCTGAAGCCGGATCATGTGTGTTATGCTATAATCCCCAAAGTTAGGGAAGAAGGATGCAAGGAGATTCCAATGGAAGTCATGGGACTGTTAGAAGAATTCCCTGATATCATTTCTGACAATGTTCCTGAAGGTTTACCACCTGTTAGGAGGATCAGTCACCACATAGATTTGGTGCCTGGGTCGAGTTTGCCAAACAAGGCTGCACATCGAATGACACCTGTGGAAACTGAGGAGTTGAATCGACAAGTTCAAGACCTGTTGAAGAAAGGGCTGATTAGAGAAAGTCTCAGTCCATGTGTTGTACCAGCAGTACTAGCACCCAAGAAGGATGGAGAATGGAGGATGTGCACAGATTCAAGAGCAATCAACAAGATCACCATTAAATACAGATTCCCACTACCAAGGATGGATGATATCATGGACTGCTTGAGTGGAGCTGAGTACTTCACAAAAATTGATTTGAAAAGTGGATACCATCAGATCCGCATTAGAGAAGGGGATGAGTGGAAGACAGCCTTTAAAACCAGAGAGGGGCTGTATGAGTGGTTGGTCATGCCATTTGGGCTAACCAATGCACCTAGTACCTTTATGAGGTTGATGAATGAAGTCTTGAAAGAATTTTTGGGCAGATTTGTGATTGTTTACTTGGATGATATACTGATTTTCAGCAAGACCTTAGAGGAACACCTGGTGCACATCAGAAAGGTGTTTGAGAAACTGCGGGAAGAGCAGTTACTGATCAATCTGAAGAAGTGCAACTTCGTGAAGAAGGAGCTGGTATACCTGGGCTTTGTTATATCAGCTAACGGTCTCAAAATGGACCCCAAAAAGGTGAAGGCTATCCTAGAATGGCCTGTCCCAAGGAGTGTGACCGAGGTTAGATCATTTCACGGTCTGGCCAGTTTCTACAGAAAATTTATTAGAAACTTCAGCAGTATTTGTGCATCTCTTACTGAGACAATGAAGGGAAACAAGAAGGAATTCCAGTGGACAGTTGGAGCAGATAAAAGCTTTGCTATGCTGAAGAAGAAGGTCACTGAGCAACCCGTCTTAGCACTTCCAGATTTCAATAAGGTGTTCCAGGTGGACTGCGATGCGAGTGGCAATGCGATAGGAGCAGTATTGAGCCAAGAGGGTAGGCCTGTTGCATATTTCAGCGAGAAGCTCAATGATGCCAGGCGAAAGTATTCGGTATATGACCAAGAGTTCTACGCCATAGTGCAAGCGCTCAAGAAGTGGAGGCACTACCTATTGCCGAAAGAGTTTGTTCTCTATACCGACCATCAAGCGCTACAGTATATTAACGACCAGGGTAAATTGAATCAGAGGCACCTCAAATGGGTAGAATTCTTGTAGAGCTATAACTTTGTGCTGAAGCATCGGAGTGGAAGATCCAATAGGGTGGCAGATGCATTGAGTAGGAGGCAATGTCTGATGACAGAACTGAGAGTGGAGGTTGTAGGGTTCGCTGAGCTCAAGAACTTATACCCTGTAGACCCCGATTTTGTAGAAGCTTGGAAGGCCTGCACTACACCTGTTACGTTGGATAGGAGTAGGTGGTTGGATTACCTGGTTCAAGAGGGGATGTTGTTCAGAGGGAACCAATTGTGCATTCCAAGGAGCTCAATGAGAGAGAACCTCATTAAAGAAAAGCATAGTGGGGGTTTAGCTGGACACTTTGGTCGTGACAAGACCATCTCATTGGTTAGTGAAAACTATTACGGCCACAATTGCGGCGAGGATGTGGCAAAGTTTGTGCAGAGTTGCGGGATTTGCCGGATGGCAAAGGGTGTGAGGCGACCCTATCGGTTTGTATCAACCGCTACCTATACCCGAGCGGCCGTGGGAAGATATTAGTATGGATTTTGTGCTTGGTTTGCCTCGGACGCAGAGGGGGAATGATTCCATCTTTGTGGTAGTGGATAGATTTTCGAAAATGGCACATTTTATCCCGTGCCAGAAGACTAGCGACGCGGTCCATGTAGCTGGTTTGTTCTTTAAGGAAGTGGTACGCCTTCATGGGCTGCCAAGAAGCATTGTGTCGGACGAGAGACACCAAGTTTGTAGGTTATTTATGGAAGACCCTGTGGAAGAAGCTGAAGACGGAGCTAAAGTTCAGTTCTGCGTATCATCCCCAAACAGATGGCCAAAGAGAGGTGGTCAATAGGAGTTTGGGCAACCTACTGCGATGCTTGGTAGGGGACAAGCCCAAAGGATGGGATCTAGTTCTATCGCAAGCTGAGTTTGCGTATAACAGCTCGGTCAATCGGAGTACCAATAGGTCACCCTTCCAGATTATCTATGGAAGTAGCCCGAGAAACGCTTCAGAATTAAGAAGGCTAGATACAAGGGAGAAATGCAGTGCTGAGGCAGAAGACTTTGCTGAACACTTGAAAGGAGTGCATGAAGAAGTGACAAGACACATTGCCAAGATGAATGCTCGGTACAAGGCAAGGGCGGATCAAAAACGCAGAGTTAAAGAGTTCCAAGTAGGAGATTCTGTCATGGTCTATCTGAGGAAGGAGCGGTTTCCTGCCAAGACCTATAACAAACTAAAAATGAAGAAGTTTGGGCCGTGCAAGATCATTGGCAAACGGGACTCGGGCAATGCCTACGAGGTGGAGTTACCTAGCGAGCTCAACATCTCCCCCGTGTTCAACATCTCCGATCTGGTCGAATATCATGAAGGAGAAAGCAGTGAGATGCCAAGTTCGGATTTGTGGAGCATTCCATCGGTCATCCCAGTAGCAGACGAGATAGAAGAAGTTCTTGATACCCGTGAGGGTCGCAGTACTCGAAACAGGAGTTATTATGAGTATTTGGTCAAATGGAAGGGCAGGCCCATAGAAGATGCAACTTGGTTGTCCAAGGCAGAGGTTGATCGCTTGGGTCTACCTCAGAACGGTCAGAAGTGAGGTCACTTCTCAAACTCACCCGGGTGTACGATGCAGGAGCATCCGGAGGCAAAGGGCAATCTTGCATCACCCAAAAATGTATTTTCTTCTAAGTACTGAAACTGTCGCGATATCGCGACGCTTTTTGAAGAAGGGCTCCAGCGGGCCAAAATGTCGCGATATCGCGACGCTTTTTGAAGATGGGCTCCAGCGGGCCAAAATGTCGCGATATCGCGACGCTTTTTGAAGAAGGGCTCCAGCGGGCCAAAATGTCGCGATATCGCGACGCTTTTTGAAGAAGGGCTCCAGCGGGCCAAAATGTCGCGATATCGCGACGCTTTTTGAAGAAGGGCACCAGCGGGCCAAATGTCGCGACATCGCGACGCTTTTTGAAGAAGGGCTCCAGCGGGCCAAAATGTCATGAAATCGTGACATTTCTCAAGCAGCGCAGTCGGAACGCCAAACTGTCACGAAATCGTGACACTTTCGAGCCAAGGTGTACGGAACGCAAAGATGTCGCGAAATCGTGACATATCCAGAGGCAAGGTTCAACAATGCAAAGATGTCGCGAAATCGTGACACTTTCGAGCCAAGGTGTACGGAACGCAAAGATGTCGCGAAATCGTGACATATCCAGAGGCAAGGTTCAACAATGCAAAGATGTCACGAAATCGTGACACTTTCGAGCCAAGATGTACGGAATACAAAGATGTCACGAAATCGCGACATGTCACGGTTTCGCGGCCCGGAACGAAGCAGCAAGTACGGAACGCAGAGATGTCGCGAAATCGTGACATGTCGTGGTTTCGCGGCCCAAGGGAGGAGAGCGAGTAAGAAGGGCCTAGACGTCACGATTTCGTGACGTGTAGCGGAATCGCGGCCCCAAGGAGGAGAGAGAAGCCCAACGTCAAAACGTCGCGATATCGCGACCAAGGGGGAGAGAAAAAGCCTTGGAGCAAATACGTCGCGATATCGCGACAAGAACGCTCACGACGTTGACCAGCCGACGACTGCAGAGACCAATGCAAGGGGACACGTGGCATGAAGTGACAGGTGGCTCGCGAGTATGGAGCGATTATAGGGACACGTGGCACCAAATGACAAGCGACCAGGCGCATTCCTTGGTATGATGTTCTGAAGGCTTGACAGGCGGCCACAGAGCACTCTGCCACCCCAGACCATGATAATACGGGGCATCTGGTAGAATATGGCATGCGGCTGCAGGGCATACGTGTGGATGGTTAGAGGGAGGCCCGCACTTTGCGTAATGATGGAGAAGGAGGTGGCGGCCGAGGATAAAAGCGCGCATGCATTGTATTGAGGAGGGGGGACTCTTGGCCATTGATTTTTGGGGGAATTGCTGTGTATTGCAGAGAGACCTCTATTTTTTTTTTATGAAGCTTGCTGGAATTTTGCCTGTGCATTGTTAATTTCTGCATTCTTGCTGTGTGTTGTGCGTAGCCCTATATCAAATCCGGTAGGGCTTCTCTACATTCAATTGAAAACTCTTCTCTAGAATTTTCCCCAATTTGGAGGGGATCTTATAGCACTCTCAATTCCTAATATTATCTTCTTTTGGAAGCCAAGATCAAGAATCAGGAGGTTGGAGTAGTTGGGAGGAAGAATTTGGAAGCTTCCTCGCTCGAAACCACTTGAAATCCATTTCCAGGGCCATTGTAACTAATTTTGGCTTGGTTCAGGAGTTTGTGATAGTTACAAAGCTAGCCACGGCTCTTAGGCATAGCTAGATTTGTTAGCCATGGGTGTCAACCATGGTTGATATCTTATCTATGGATGCCATCTGTAGCTAAGGCTGAGTAGGCCAAAGCTACCTAAATTGAGTGGTTAAAACCACTGGTCTATCTTGGAATGGTCCAAGATCATTCATATGGTCTGTTAATATGCCCATATGAGTATTCCCCTACACATGACATATTTTAGGTGTCTATAGACTCCTATTTGAAATTTTGAGGAGAGATCTAGTGGCCAAGGAAGCCACATTGAAGATTGAAAATCTAGGAAGGATATCCTAGAAAGAAGACCCAATTGAAGGAAGAAGAGACTCAAGGAGAAGAGTCCTAGTGAATATTGGATATTGGTGATATCCATTGAATATTGAAAACTTCACATTGAAGAAGAGGTCCATAGAAGGCCCTATTTAAGAACTTCCATAATGGAATATTGAGCATTGAGAAGAACTAACAAAAGTTCTATTGCAGATTTTAGTAGCAGTATATTCAGGATATCTTAGAAGAAGATCTCACTATGAAACTTCCACAATTTAAGATTGAAGATGCCAAGGAAGGTCTCATTGAAGGTTTTGAAGCTGCAAGATTGAGGGCCTTGGATATGTCTCAAGAAGAAATAAGAAGAAGGCTTGATGAGCCTCATTGAAGGAGTTCCTAGAAGAACTCATTGGATAAATTACTACCAAGGGAGAAGCTCATAATAGCTAAGGAATTGGAACAATTGTTGCCATCCAAAAACAAGCCTAAACGAGATGTTTTGGCAAGAATATTGTCAAATTTCAAAGTAGTTTGGAATAGATCTCAAGATTATCATATTGTTTGATAAGGAGATCTAGTTTGAAGTTAGAATTCAGAAAGATAAAGGAGATAGAAAAATCACCAAATTTGAGATATTTGAGGACCATCATTGAAGGGTTCTTGAGTGAACATCTCAGCTATGATTTGGAGGAGTATCCTATCAAATTTTTGGGAAGTGAAGGTATTGAGTACTTTACAATATGAAAATTTTCAGATTTGAGGATAGAAAAAGACAGCAATTTGGGCAGCGTTAGTAGCTGCTAAAGATCCGATTTCAGAGGTACATAATGAAGGAGAATTTAAGCCATCGAGTTATAGTATTTCGCAGGAAATTAGTGAAGTTTTGAAGCTGCAAAAAGGTGAGCAAGTGAGCTATTTTGGACAGCCTAGAAGAGCTACAATAACATCTACAAAAGGTAGCAAATCAAGTGACCAAAGTCACCATCATTATCATCATCTACAAGAGTTAGAAAGGTATGCAACATAAGGTGCAAAAGTTCATTAGTTGAGCTTTTATATTTGGATTTTTATTAAAATTTTATTAAGCACCAGTTTCAAGGATTAAAGGGTTGCATAAGATAGTATTCATTTCAAGTCTTCAAGTTAAGTGCAAAAGTTATAGTCCACAAGGTTCAATCCTGCACAATAGAAGAAAATAGAAGTTAGATATATTTTAAGAGAAAGAAACATATCATAATTCTATTTCTTATTCTAAGTAAAATAAGACTCTATGTATTTGCATTTTCTATAGTGCAAAATACAATATTGAAATCTTGGATTTATTAGTGCAAACAAAACCAAGCAAGGAAGGTATTACCAAAGGATAGAAGGTAACATTGGCTTCAATCTATATCAGTCAATAAAAGAAGTAGAAGCCTACATTTCAAGAAGTCAAGAGGCTCTGTTTGAGAGCATAGGGGGAAAACATCTAAATCATTCTACTCTACATTTTCATAGCATATTGTTAGAGCTATTTAAGAAATCTCTAAACATGAGGTATCTCCAAGGAAAGGGAGACAAGTTAAGAAACATTGAAAGAAGAAAGGATAGTCTCAAATAGTAGGGAAAATAAGATTGCTATAAGTATTTATTTTTCATCATCTACCCTATATTGGAAGAAGGTAAAAGAAAAAGTGTCTCAAGGACACTATAATAGCCTGCAAGACATAACTTCAAAGTAGCTAGCTTAGCGATCATAGGTGTCGACTTTAAGCTAGGAAGAAAGCAATCAAAGGGGCCACACTAATCAAAGTTCAGGGTTTATAAATACACAATATTCTATGCTATATCCAGTCCCCATGAAAGCATTTACCTATAGAATAAGAGTCCACATAAGAAGGTTATCATATAATGGATATATATGTAAAAATATTGCACTAAAAACATCTACTAAGAAGGCTATCTTTCATTGCATATCAACGTAGAAGAGACAACAAAATGACAACACATTGCAAGGTGAAATTGAAGGTGCTTTACCCAAGTCTTGTCTTGGATGAACAACCAACTAAGCATAGAAATATTTGAGGCATTGAATCCACCAATTGAGTGCCATAAAACCATTGCAGCATCATCGAGTGTTTGGAAAGAAGAAGGATATGAAGGTATTCACAAACAAGGAATTTCACCAAGAATTGTAGTGAAGAAAGCATTGAAATGAGTTGGAATAAGTTGTTGGAGATTAGGGTATAGTAGAAGAGAATGCTTGCCACATGGAGAAGACATATTTCATGCAATCAAGAGAATAGAAACCACTTATTGAAGATATCCCAGGCGCATAGTGAAGAGACTGTGAATAAGCAAAAATCATCAATTACATAACTCTCTAAAGAAGGCATTTGATAAGGTACCTACCATTAGAAATTTGAAAGGGAAAGAAAAGGGTCTTAGTGCCACTTGGCAAAGGCATTGAATTTTGAAGGTGCAATAGAGACATTAAGCATCACTTGGCACCATTTACCTTACATTGCAATTAGAACCAAGAAGAGAGCAATACAAAAGAAACTCATATATATATACGATATGCACAATAGTGGAAGCAATTTATTTAAATAAGACAAGGTTCAAAGTGCATGTAAGAATGTAGATAGTGAAGCTATGAGCATAGAGTGCATACATAAAAAGGAATAAGTCAATTGTGAACCATTACTACTCTAGAAATTACATTTATTACAATTATATTGCATATTAGACTCATTACTTGGAAGGTAAGAATGCACTTCAATATTATTATAATATTGAAAATGGGATTAATCTAAGGTTAATATCAGTTATGAATAATAATATAGGGTTATTAAATAGTAGGAGTTATGAGGAGTTGTAAGAATCCCTATAAAGAAGATTGATTACCTTAAGAATTGAATACAAAGTAGAAGCATTTCAATTATATTTCATTATTGCTTCAAGTATTTGCAAATATTGAAATAAGGAGTCATAATATTAGTATTTGCAAACATATAAACTTACTAAAACTTCTAAAATTGGGAGAGAAGAAATTATATATAAAAAATTACACATTATAAGTTTAGAAAATTATCATAGCATTGATTCAAAGAGTGAATATTATTGCTAACACCAATACTAGCTGAACAAATACTTAAAAGAGACTTAGATATTGAAGGTTTATCCTTGAAATTTCATTTCTAAAGATTTCTATAAGAAGAGATAAATAGTTATAGAAGATACTACAAGTTGAACATTATTTGAAAAGTTATTATCTCATTACTAGGGAGACAAAAGGATTTCAACACAAAGTAAAATTAGAAAGCTAATCATATTCATTGATCACCCAATTTCTTAAGGTTACAAGGATACTTTATAAACCTCAAAGATTAGGAAAAGTCTTTCCAAGTTTGTTCCTACTTAAATAAGAACAATTAATTATTCTATTCAGGAGACACAAGGATGTCTACTCAAAAGAACATATAAAAAAATGCAATTAGAAGTAAAATACCAATGTGGTTTAGAGATAAAATTGACTCAATGGAAAGCATGATTAGTAATTTGGAAAGTACAATAGTCAAGAAAAAGAAAGTTGAAGTTAAAAAAGAAGAATCATTTGAATATGGAATTAAATGTTTGACATAAGTTAATCCTTCAAAAATATCATCCAATGAGATAGTAAAATATAACATCAATATCCAAAAGGCTGAAACAAAGGATCTCATGCAAATTTATGAAAAAGGAAAAGAAGGAATAGCTACAATTGTTCACACATGGTTTAATCAGTTCATCAAAGAAATCGACAAACATGATATTCCTAAAACTAATGATAAGGAAATGGAGATACCTTTACTTTGTACTCATTGTAACAAACTTGGTCATGAGAAGGAAAATTGCTGGAGTTTACACCCATGTAAATATTGTGAAGAAAAATCTCCTTCATCCTAGTTTTTTACTATAAGGACAAATACTATAAAAATATTTGAAGAAAATTTGATATTCAGATTACATTGCTTTCTTCAATTTCTTATTTTGGAAATATCTACTGACAAAAAATTCAAGCTTGATATTTTTGAAGATCAAATATACAGGTCACACATAAAACCAAAGGAAATAAAAGAAAACAATCATGATCCTCTCATGACTTGCAAGATTATCAGATCTTTAGTTCATCAGGGATATTTGGAAGATTTCAAGAATTTCACCAAGCATCCAGGATCAAAGGGAACATGGAAAAACCACATAAATATAGAAGCAATAAAAGGAAAAGAACCTCATCAAGATGAAGACTATACAAGAGTAACAAATTCCTATTGAAGAAAGTCTTCAAATCCAAATTATGTAATACAGGGAGGTGTTGGAATATATTACATCATTTGGTTCTTTACTAATGTACCTTCATGGGTACATATTTATATTAGGATTATATTAGGAGATAAATAGTTTATTAGAGTAATTTAATAAATGCAGAAGTGTTAAAATGTGCAATGATGTAATTGTGCAATGATGTAATTGTGCATGTAGTCCACATGTACATGAGTCTTAGGGTTGAGTAAGAGGTAAGGAATCTATATTCCTATATAAAGGCCTCATTGTGAGGTTTTTATGAGAGTATTTGGTAGTGCATAGGTTAGAGCAGTGGTAGTCACAATGTAGCTCCATTTTGTTAATATGGAGTGGTTGTAAACTCCATTAGAAGAGCATTGTAATTTTCATGATCTTTCTTATATGAGCATTGTATCAAGTTTTCTATCATATTTTCATGCATGTTAAGTTGTCATTATTATATTTATAACATTGTATGATTATTTCAATACTTGTGATTGCATTTCCTTTAATTTTAAGGCTCCAAAATCTAACAGTTGCAAAATCAAGGAAAAGAGACTTTAGAGAAGAGTCTAGGAGAAGATTGGAGATTGGTGATCTCCATTAAAGACTGCAAGTAGCAGATTGAAGAGAATCCAAAAAAATTCTTGGTGAAGATAAGAGATTGGTGATATCCATTGAATACTAAAGACGACACCTTGAAGGAGTAGAATAAATCAGCCTGAGAAGCTGAAGAGACCTACAAGAGATCTCATTGAAAAACTTCCAGTTTTGGAAGAGATAGAAAAGGACTATCAAAATCTATGTTCGTGAAGTAATAGATTTAATAGATCCAAGAAGGAGATTTCATTTCCAACACTTCCATAGTATAATTTTGAAGAAAAGGTCTCATTGGGAAGACTAGAGAAGCTACAAGGGTGAAGACCCTATAGAAGAGATCTCAAGGAGAAAGAAGGAGAAGGCTTGGTGAGCTTCGTTAAAGGAGATTCAAAGAAGACCATTAAAAGGAGTTCCTAGGAGAAATAATTGGATAAATTTACCACCAAGGAGAAGTTCCTATTAGAGGATATTTTTTGGGATAATTATCGCCATACAACAACAAGCCCAAATAGAGATAGATTTGGCAAGGAGATTGACAAATTTTAGAGGAGATTGGTGAAGACCTCAAGAATTTTAGATACTTGAGAAGAAGGCCTAGATTGAATTTATAATTCTACAAGGAGGTTGAAGGAGAAAATATCTAGATATTACTACCAAACCTGAGAAGTTTGAATATTATCTTTGAAGGCTAGGAGGCTTGTTTGAAGAAAGAATATTTGTTGGTTTCTACAGTAGAAAAATGAAGGGTTCTTGAACAAAAATATTAGCTGTGATTTGGAGGAGTTCCCTACCAAATTTTTGAGACTCAAGAAAAACCTTTCGGTGGAGAGATTGACTGCTTTGCAATCTAAATTTTTTAGATTTGAGGTCAGCAAGAAAGCAATAATTAGGACAACAATACTAGCTAAAAAACTTCAAATTTATAGAGTACATTCTAAAGGATAATTAAAGTTACCTACTATAGATTTAGGGTAGCAAGTTAGAGTGTTTCAAAGCTACAAATAGGTGAGCTAAAGAACTGCTTTAGATAGTCAAGAAGAGTTGAATATTCATCCAGTAAAATATGGCAATAAGGTGAATCTCATCACCTAGCAATATTTCATCTACAAAGTTTGTTAAGGTAAGCAACTTTGGTGCAAAAAGGTTCATTAGTTGAACTTTAAAATTTTGGTTCATTATTAATATTTATTAAGCACCATATTAGAGTTTAAAAAGGTTGCAAAGAGAAGGTTGCATATTATAATATTCAAGGGAGTGCATAAGATAGTTTCATTTAAAGTAAATACCTAATAGGAGATTAGATATATTATTTTTAAGTTAAAGTTGCAGAGATTATAGTGCATCCAAGAGTTATTATTAGTGCATCTTACAAGTTACTTTGGAGGAGAAATAAGGTGATATTAATAAGTGCACTATACTAGTTATACTTAAGATATTTTTTAAGTGCATTAAATATTGTTCAAAGGTGATAATTAGTGCACAAGTAGGATTAAGTTGAAGTGTCAAAGGACACTGTTGAGCACACAAAACCTGCAACATATCTTGGTGAAAGCAAGTCACCAAAATAAGGGTATATTAGTTGCTTGAAATTATTAGTGCAAAATATTCAAGCAAGTGAATTTTAGGTTAGTGTTATTAGATCACTATCTACCCTCAAGAAGTTGCTTCATCAAAGAAGTTAGAAACTTGGAGAAGAAGACATACAACCTAAAAATTTGGTGCAAGTTAAGGTGTTCTATCTTAACTATTATAGGGACATTTATGTTACATGAGAAGCACCATTCTTGTCCTTTCAAATACAACCAAGAAGGACAAAAGATATAGCCTCTAAAAGGTATTACAATGGCTAGAAAAACATAGTCTTCAAGTAGCCATTTCAAAGCAAAGGAAAGAGCCAAAAAAGGCTCTTCAAATTAGCATTCGAGCCATGGGATTTAGCATCAATTGGTCTCATATCTAGAAACATTCATGGTGCAAGTCAATCTACATCACAAGGAGATCGAGTTGGACAAATGTAGCCACATCAGCAAGGCAAGTCTAACACAACATTTGTAAAATAAATAACATAATGGAAAAAAATGAAATCAAGGTGCAAGGAGCTTATAACCCAAGTTAATGTTGTCAAAATATTAGAAGAAGAATAATTTTAGGGTTAAAATAAACGCCTTAAAGCCATCAGGAGTGAAGCACCTTGGAACCACCTGTGTTGGAGAACGTTGCTATTAGTTGTAGAAAGCTAAGAAAAAATATTGGAGAGCCATCATTAGTTGGAGAAAGCAAAGAAAGAAGCGTTGGAAAGATCCACCATTAGTTGGAGAAAGCTAAAAAAGAAAGTGTTGAGAAAATAAATAATAGTTGGCAAGAAGCATTGGGTTAATAAGTAAATAAAAGGGTGTAGCTAAATGCAAGGTTGAAGATATCCACTTGCCATTTGAGCGAAGAAACATTGTGCCACTTGGAAAAATACTTAAGGAGAAAAAAATAGCCATTAGAGTCTTTCATAATGCCTTCATTCATAACGTGTGCAAAGGAAGAGGAATGCCTAAGTAATGCTCTAATCATACTAACATAGTTCAATCCTCATTCAGGCATATAGACAATGTAATAATACCTATGTTACCAAGAGTGATACCCACTAATGTACCTCATATATTGGTGCCTTCTAGCAAGGAGAGATAGGCTCAAGAAAAAATGTATATGCCATTTGGCATACGTTACATAAGGAGGTGAGGTTCATTAAATACCTCTACCAATAAGGAGAATGCAGAAGGTGATTTTTGCTACACAGTCAAACAATGATTAAGAAGGGAGAGAGTGTAGTCTAAATAACATCGGTAACATAACCCATAGTAGTTACTGATACCATACCTCATGGACCATGAAGATTGAGCATTAAATAGGTTTAAATTCATAGTCAAAGCCAACATTGAATTTTGAACAATGAGCAACAAGAAATAAATAACAAACAATGAGAAAATGCACTATTAAAAGTATTAAGTTCACAATATATCATTAATTGCTTTCTATAAAGGTTATTCAATTCCTAAGGTTGGTTTATTATTCAAATAGGAGGAATAAGGAGATAAAACCTTAGACATTCTATTAAGTTCAAGAAAGCTAATTGAAGGGTGAAGTTTAGTTGGAAAAAAGAATTTCAAATTCTATTGCTTGAAATTCCAATAACATAAATATTTGCAAATAATTAAGTAGGAGAAATAAGGGTTTCCACTTTAGATAATTAAATATTATTTTGCAAATATTATTTTCTAAAAATTCCAAATTAGGGAGTTATAAGGAATACTACTTCAAACATAGATTATTGGAATTTAGAAATATTAAACTATTGGATATTAAGGGGTACAAAAATAAGTTCATCATTTACTTAAAGGAGTTGGAATTATTTACTTATACTTATCTCATTCTCATACTAAAATATAAAAGAAATCCAACCATAGATAACTTCAAATTGATAAGTTCAAAGTTCATTAGGAGAGATAAGGTGAAATAGGATTTGATTATTATTATTTATAAAATATTACAAAATCAACCCAAACTTATACTTGCTAAGCACTTTATCAAAAATTACAACATAATCTAAGCACTAGGGAATCATAAGATAGTCTACTAAAAAGGATCTATCAAAAGTGTTCTTAAAACATAAAGAGGTAAAACTAAGAAAGATGACTACTTCAAAGAATACAGTGAACAATGATATGAACAACACTATTAGAAAGGAAAGAGAAAGTGTCATAAAAATTTGAATAAAGAATTTACTTATAAAGTCTGAATGAGACTTGGACCTTACTTCAAAAAGGATTCATAGTGAAGCTTTAAAATAAAACTTTAAAACCATGGAATATTATCTACATGCTCGACTCACTGAAGCAATTGATAATGGAAAGAGTGACATTCAAATTCCTTTAGAATTTGGTAGCATATTATATATGTCATTACTTACATTCAAATATTACAAGGATGAGAATGTAGAACAAAGAGGATTGATAGAACTACTCAAGCTGAAAACAGAAACTGATGAATCATACCTAGAGAAGATATTTTAATTCTTATACATTATTGATACTTCAAGTTCTACTAACACAAAATATTATCATGATGCCTTAAGTGTTTGTTCATAAACTTCTATATAGAACCTAGAAAATGATAAAAAGGACAAAGGTAAAGAGAGAATACTTTTGCAAGAATCAGGTGATAGTACATCCACCTATGAAAAACTGACTCCAAAGACAAGAATAAAGAAGAAGAAGAGGAACCAAATCAAGGAGGCATACAGTGCAATGTGAATTAAAGATAATACAAAGGACCGGATCAAGCTAAATAACATCTAAAGATTGAAAATCCATATTGAAGACTAAAGTCTTCAATATCCAAATAATGTAATACAAGGGGGTGTTAGAGTATATTACATTATTTAGGTACATGTCAATGTACCACCTTTGGTACATTACTAGAGTAGGAGTTTACTTTAGAGTAAAGTTATGTAATTACTTCAACATGTAATAAATGCACTAGTGTTAGAATGTGGAATGATGTAAATGTGCATGTAGTCCACATGTACATAAGTCATAGGATAGAGTCAAAGGTAGAGTGAGGGCCAAGGAACTTATCTTCCTATATATAGGTATTATAGTGAGTGAAGTAAAGAGGAGAGAATATAGAGTGTGCATAGTATATATTGATAGTGTGGTACAATGTAGCTCTTTCAAAATAGTTTATGGAGTGTTCATGTCCTCCTTTATGCTACATTGTACTAGTTTTGTAAGATTTCATTAAATGGTATATTTCTGAGTTATTGTAGAAGTTTATATTATAATTTTCTTGCATATTATAGTACCATTATCATATAAATATCTTAGATTACTTATCTTAATATTGTGGTTGCATTTCCTATATCATATACTCATAAAAAACTAACACATACCCAAACCTTGGGGAAAAGTATTTTCCTTACAAGAGAGAACATATTCTATTCTAAGTTTTTTGGCTTCCCTTGACAATGTGTTATTTGCTTGCTCAACAGAACTGGTTCTAGATGGAGGGCCAATAGAATCTATTTTTTTTTTTGGTGTAATATTTATATTATACATCTTGAATGTCAAAACTAGAACCTAAAGTCACCATCACTAGTGCCAACTATTTATTCTTTTTCCACTTTCCAGGGTCCATTAATGGAAAATATTACTTCATGGTTAGTAGGAAGTAGTCCTTTAAACATACTAGAGCTTGCACATGATATGCCTAAAAATATTGAAAAGTATCTCCCTCAATATAGGCATGATGGAACAAGGTTAGTTGAAGAGCATATTCAGACATACAAAGATATTTTAATCTATTTAAAAATTACACATGAGGATGTTTCCTGTAGGATGTTTACACATACATTGGATGAGTTTACATATGATTGGTATATCAACTTACCTTCAGGTTCTTTTACTTCATTAGCTCAGTTAGAGGTAGCATTTATTACCCATTTCATATTACCTATTGATCCAACTATGATGTATTATCAATTTTCATCTACCCATAGAGAACTTAATGAACCATTGAGAATTTTTGACACTAGGTTCCATAAGTTATACACTAGGATGATGACACATTACATCCTCATAGAGGAAGTATCCATTCAAATGTACCTTAGATATTTAGACCCATTAACTTCCTTGTTTGTGAGGAGAGATACCCAGGTCACATCCTTGCGCATGGCATATAGTGAAGCTCTAATAGTTAAACAATAACTAGTATCTTAGGATTTTGATTTGGGTTAATTACCTTCACTTGGACAACCATGTACTTATAATTAGATACCATTAATAAATTAGACCATTACATAACACCTTCTCATGTTGAATCCATGGCCAAGAGTTATGTATACCAACCAATACCAAAATTTCAATCTAACACCCTTGAATCAAATGATGCCTAATATGAGAAAGCAATATACCATCCAAAATCCTTGAGTAATTAAGAAATCATAAAAAATATTCTTAATAATAAATATCTAACATACCATCAACAAGCCTTACCCATATTTTTGAACACATTTGCATCCGTAAATAGTGTAACTCAACCGGGACCAAGTCAATCTAATACCTTGAATATCAAATTAGATAAATTATAAATAATGGCTTAAAAATTGAGCAATGATATGCTTCAAATCCAAAGGTAAGTTTCTCAAAACCCACCTAAAAATAACCTTCAAAATAGGAACTTCAACTTACAAAGGACTAACTACCAATGGGATACTTGCCTAAAAAATGAAGTCCCAATCCTATTGGAAACCAAAATCAATCTAATGATAACCCATGCAATTCCATAAATTTGTTTGAACTTGCTCTATCCAAGTGGTGTAGGGTCCATTCCACTACTCAACATGGTGAAACTAATTGTCCAAAGTTTAAAATTACTTTGGATATTATCTAGAAAGAGATGAAAAAAATGGAGGTAGTACCTACCAATGAGAATGCTAGAAATAAATATAATAAAAATGTAGGGATAGAATTGGTTTTAGGGACATATGAGCTCTCAAGAGTGGATAAATATGAACTTGAAGAATTCCTAGAAGAAGAGGTGCAAGCTCACCAAAAATTTCAAAGAGATAGCAATTATATTCTTCAAAATAAAAGGAAATAACTATTGACTTCTTTCACACCTCCCAATAAAAATTTTATCCTACATGATGATTAGGCCAATGAAATACCTATCCCACTAAGGATCCTATAATACCTATGTAGCAAAAAATAAATGGACCATCATCGTAGATAGAGAAATTTCTAAAATAAAATAAAGTTGGATACATTATTATTGAAGACTTTAAGAAATCCAAGGTAAATAGTTCTTTGATTGAGGTAGATAATTTGACTAACTAGAAGGATTTGTTGCCTAATACACCCCCTTACCAAAATAAAGAAGATATGAAAATATTTGTTGATGCTCATGTGGCTATATGCAAAGAAAAATAGAATCTCCATCTTTTCTATTGATTGCTAGAATTGTTTAAAAAAGTTTACATATCTATCTTATGGATTTAGGTCCTTTTGGAAATGTGATGTCATATGTTGTTAGCAAAATTTTGGGATTGACCTTTCCTCACTCAAACAAGAAGGTTGTTTGGTTGGATAATATAGAAGTAAATGTGGTTGGGATGTTGAATCAGGTCCATATTCAGTTGGGTACTAAATCCAAGATACAATAATGTATTAATATCTAAGTTATGGATATACCAAATGCATATGGGATGTTGGTCAGTAATGATTGGTCAAGAAAATTAAATGATTATATGGTAATTGATTCTTCATATATATGGCTTCCTTGGCATGGCATAGCAAATCAAATTTGGATAGAAAGATAACCAAGGATAAAGGAGGTCATTACTCAGTACAACACCATCAACCAATTTTATATATTGAACTAGAATTGAGAGTCTACAACATAATGGAAACTAGAGCTGAATATTATGATTTGATAGTAGATACCCCACATAAAAAATGAAAAAGAATTAAAAACTAGTTTTGGATCTTTAATTTTGATGAACCAAAGCCTAAGTATGGTAGTGGTACTATGATGGAATTGGATAACCTTAGGGGGTGGTGGGGTGAGAAAGGTAAGATAAATGCCATTAGGATTTTAAATCTAGTGTTACTATGGGATGAGGTCCATCAAAACCTATATTATTATCATCATAGGAATTTTCCAAATAACTATACCTATTTTTGGGACCTTGGAAAATTTAATCCCTTTGGCTAGGATTTTCAAATATTAGAGATTCTAGTCCTACCTTGTAAATAAACCTTGTACATAGTTTATTGTTTTAAGTTTTGGTGTATTGGTCTTATTTTATTTCATTTTTGTTTTGCTTTGATTTTTGTATTTAATTTTTCTATTGCATATTTCTCTTTTTTGGCTCAAATGCGTCAAGTGCAATCAAATTTTGGTTTCTCTAATGAGGAAGTGTTTCTACATAGTTTGGAGATAAAAGGTCCTAATTTGAACTCAATGAAGTTGATATTGGACTAATAATCCATTTGGTATATTTCCATTGTATTGGGACAAAACAAATCAATATAAAAGTAATGCAAAAATATGTTACAACTTCCCAATGAAAATACTTTTAAAAATATTCTACATAAAGGTGAATGAAACCATTATAGTTTGGTTCTTAAGTGAAAGTCATTTATGTCAGCTTTTGAGGATCCATATAGTGGGAGAGGTCTATCATAGGTCCTAATAAGATGTGGAAAATATGAAAGAATGGAATTATGCAATATGACTAAAATATACTATAAATAGAAAGTGGTAAAAATACAATGCAGTATGGAGGTGATGGTCACTCCATTAATATAAGCTAAAGAACTACATTGTGCTCCATCAAGGATTTCTACCACTAACTACTACTCTCTACTATAAAGAAATTTATGAACTTGATATTCTTGATCTACTTGATGCACTATGAGGCCCTTTATATAGGAAGATAGATTCCTTGGCCAACACTCTACTTAGCTGTACAAGGGGACACCTTGCACATTACAACTTGCACATTGACACTTATGCATTTATTATATTGCTTGAAGTAACTAGATAACTTACCCCTAAAGTAATCTCCAACTCTAACTATGCACCAAAGGTGTTACATTTACATGACCCAAATGATGTAATATACTCTAAACCCCCCCTGTATTACATTATTTAGGTATTTTAAGACTTCAATATTCAATATGGATCTTATATTGGATACTGGAACTTGTATCCTCCTTCATTGCTTACTGTAACTTGATCAAGCAAGTAGTTAGTATCTTCATATGATGCAAAGAGAGTTGTAACTAAGGGTTATTTTATCTTTTGAAAATGACCATCTGGTTCAGTATTTATGATTTCTTTGATATTCATGTCTTCTTTGCTATGGCCTTTTCTAGCATTTTTTTTCTTCCTTTTCATCCTTCTCCTACAATTCCGCATTGATACTAGTGGAATTTCTACTTCATGAGGAGTTAGTCTATCATCGCAACAATATTTATTTGTATTGCTAGCTTGCTTCATATGTTGAGTGAATAAAAACACAAATAATAATAGGTAAATAATAAAACACTCCTCGGATGTGAATATAACTATCTTTTGTGAATTCCACCATGCCTTGAAGAGGTTTTCATGAAGATAACCAATTAATGCTTCAAAGCTACCCTCTTTTGCTTATTTAATAAATAAGGAGAATATCTCCTTATCACTAGTTGATAGATTCTCATACCCTTCAAGGGTATCTATCAAGTTTTGAGAATACAATTCCATTTCATGAAATAATTCTTCATTAATAAAGGTATTTCTTAATATTTCATCCATATTCCTTCTTGATAGTGTTTCTTGCTATTCCTTAGGGTTGTAGAAATGGATTTGATAGAACATTTGTAGTAGTCTACCTTATGTCTCCCTAGTAGATGACATGTAGTATTCTTTTTGTTTCCTTAATATCTGTAGAATACTATATCTTTCTTGAGTAGATGATCCAATTTGATAAACCTATCCAAGGCTTAGATTTTGTAGAGTCCTTATACCTAGTTAAGATATGTGAATTAATTTGATAAAATATTTATAGAACTTAGGTTTTGTGGACTTCCTTATGACTCCCAAATGAATTGAGTACTTGATAAATTTTGATAAATGCTATTGTTATCAAGTTTTGTAGAATGCCTTATGAATCCCTAGTGATTTTGGATATGCTATATGAGTGATAAAGTGCTTTTGGGAATAGTAGTTCAATTTTGGGTTGATTTTGTAAAGTTTTCTAAATAACAAATATCAACTTCTATTAATCATTATTTCTCCTATTGAACTAAGCACTTTTTAATTTTATGAAGTTCTAATGGTTGGATTTATTTTATCCCTTTATTATGATTTTGAGACAAGTATACCAATTAATTCCAACTCTTGATATTCGTTGATGAAATTTCTTTTGTAGCCTTTTAATATTTCTAAATTGCAATAATCTAGTTTTCGTGTAGTATTCCTTATAACTCCCTAATTTGGAATATTATAAAACAATAATATTTGCAAATAATAGAAATTTAATTTTTCCAAGTAGAAATCCTTATTTCTCCTATGTTTTAAATTGCAAATATTAATCTATTTTTGGTGTATGGTTCCCCTTTAATTTTTTCTTTCAAATGTGGTTGATTTCCCTATAGTTTCAACCTTTTATCATAACCCTTATAACTCCTTTAATGAAATAAAATTTAATAAAGTAATTTCTTACCTTTATAATGTTGCAAACCTTAAGTATTCGGTTTATAATTTGGACGTGGATGACAACACTCTTTAATTTTGGTCTTGAATCCTTTCTATGGTGGATGGCGGTAGACTCTCCTTTGACTACAATATTTGGACAATGGGCACCTTAATTCTTGCTCCACTTTAAATGCTTTGACCAAGAGCTTTGAATGCTCTTTTCTCCTCTTACATGTTGCATACCTTTACTGCTATGAATGCGCTTTCCTCCTTGGTCTTTGGCACCTCAAATGGGAAGATGATATTTTAGAAAATTATAAGTGTCATGACAGTTTCTTTCAATGCTTGGAGAACATAGATGCTATTTGAAACTTATTAAACTTGTAGAAAAGAAGGTAGATGTTAGAGTATTCATGTGAGTGCTTATATATCTTGGTGACAAGTGTCACCCACAAGTAATGCTCTTTTGTGTAACACTTATTTGGACTATTCCTTTCAAGCATGTAGAATTTGAGCATTATTTTGAGTGCTCATATGGAAGGCATTAGGGTTTCTTCAAAGGTGACAAGTGGCACCTTTTCTCTTTTGCATGAACCTACCTTCTTAACGTATTCTTGCAAGCTTTTGAAGAACACAAGCTTATACTGAGAGGGGGGTTGAACAGTATAAGACCACTTTTTACTTTTTCCTTCAACTTTACTTTTAATACAATATTATGCAGTGTATAGAAAGCAGTATCAAGCAGAAATCAAAGCAATACAGAAAACACCATCCACAATAGAGACACAACAATTTACGTGGTTCACCCAAGGTGGGCTACTCCACGGATAAAATTTTCACTAAAATTTTATCAACCAAATCTGGGAAAACCTTTCCCGATTACAATGTTTATGGGTACCAACCCAAAGGAGACACCAATCCCCTAACTCTGCTCTGGCTGGTGATCCTCTAGAAGACCTCTGCCTCTACTACCCTTAGCAAGTGGAACTCTATCCACAGAAGACTCCTGTCTTCCCTGCTCTGGCTGGAGACCTCTGTCCTCAACTCTATCACCTCAAAGCTGGTCCTCGAAAATGCACTAAACATAGTCCTTCGGTCTAGCACAAATGTCCTCTATATTTTTCTTTGATCTGCACCAAACACAGTCCTTCGATCTGGCACAAATGTCCTCAAAATTTCACCTCTACGCAATTACAGTAGCACTTCGATCAAACATCAATTTATGCACCTCTGTGCAAACATAGCAGCATGATCTTCGTGCACTTTGCTTCCTTGCAATCTCTCTCACTTAGAAGATTCGATGGAATGCACTCTGTACACTGCAATCAAATTTGCACTCTGCTTCTCGATGATCGAACTTCTCCCCACACTCTATCTATGAAAGTCGCACTTCGAACGCACACTTCGATCGATGCCTATTCTCTTCAAACAACCCTCCTTTTATACTAACATAATCAAGATCTAAACCTTGGTCTTAGTCGACTGTTATGCAAATGCAAACCCTAACTCCGTTGGCTACATGCCCTAATCTTCGTCGGCCCAATTTTAACTCTGTCGGCTTCAACCGCCTCTGTGGTTCAGTAGCTTCTGCCATGAAACCACAACATGTCATGATATCATGACATTTTTGTAGCCGTACACTTTCGTTTGGCTATTGTCGCGATATCGTGACACTTTTGCTTTTGTCTACCTTGACTACGTTCTTGTCGCGATATCGTGACACTTCTGTCTTTGCTGACGTCATCTTCACTCCTGTCATGAAATCGTGACACTTTAGTCTTCTTGGTCTTCTTCTAGGCTTGCACTAGCGAAAACGGAACATGTCATGAAATCGTGACACTTTCGTTGCCTTGAGCTTCTCTCTGCCTTATACCCGCGAAACTGGAACATGTCGTGAAATCGTGACGCTTTCACCTTCGAGCTCTTCCTTCTTGAATTCATCGTGAAATCATGACGCTTCTTCTATTGAAGACTTGCTAACTATTTCTGTCGTGAAATCGTGACACTTTCACCCACTAAATGCTGCCATCTCAACCTGTCATGAAATCGTGACACTTTCTGCATTCGCAAGCTTTCTTTTCAACCTATCATGAAATCGTGACACTTTCTGCATCCGTACAACTTCTTTGTAGCCTGTCGCGAAATCGTGACGCTTCTTATTTCAGACTCTTCCCTTTGTTGCATGTCACGAAATCGTGACAGTTCTCACCTCGAGCTTTTCATCATGTCACGAAATCGTGATAGTCCTTACTTAGTCTTTTGCAGCATGTCACGAAATCATGACAGTTCACACTACGGACTCTCCCTTCTGCATCATGTCGTGAAATCGTGACACTTTTTCGTCCGTACAACCTTCCTTGCATTATGTCACGAAATCGTGACACTTTTCCTTCTTTGCCTTCCTGCACTTTTTGAGTCGCGAAAATGCGACATGTCACGAAATCGTGACACTTTCCACCTTGCTCTCTTTCTCTGCCAACATGTCGCGAAATCGTGACAGTTTTGCCAGCTTCTTCTCTCTCTTCCAACATGTCGCGAAATCGTGAAAGTTTTGCCAGCTTCTTCTTTCTCTTCCAACATGTCATGAAATCAACAGTTTTGCCAGCTTCTTCTTTCTCTTCCAACATGTCACGAAATCGTGACACTTTTTCAAAAAGCTTTCTCTCTCCTGCCTAAGTCGCGAAAATGCGACATGTCGCGATATCGCGACATTTTTTCAACTTACTTTCTTTCGAACCTGTCAAGCCGAAACTTCAACAAAACACATTATTTTACATCAAATCAAATTCTTTCAAAAGCTTCTTGACATCAATGACAACTTAATTACTTGAGCAACTGCAAAGAACTCAAGGTACCCAAAATTGCCAACAATCTCCCCCTTTGTCATTGATGGCAACCCTTTACTAAAAACACGTCTCAGGAGCTAAAACTGAAACCAACTGTGCTAACAGCTGAGAATATCCTTTTGAAGTTTTGCTCCCCCTGACTTGAAGCTTTCCTCTTCACATTGAAGCTCTCCCCCTTACTCATATCTCTCCCCCTTACTCATATCTCTCCCCCTTTGTCATCAATGGCAAAGGGTCACCTTTGGGGCTGGGACTAAGAATGAGCCACTTAGCTTAGTCCCTCCCCCACCTCCTGATGAGGTGATTAAAACAGGGGTGGGAGTAAAACTCCCATTAGGCACTGATCATCATCAGTGTCTACAATTTCCTTGTCGGGCCTTTTCTTGAACTTTTTGCCCGCATTCCTATTTTTGTCACTGTTCTTGTTCTTGTTCTCATCCCTGTCCTTTTTCATGCCTTGATCCTTGGACCTGATCATGCCACTGTTTCTATTTCTGTACCTTGGAAGATCAGCTCTACACTGTCTAGCTGTGTGACCTTCATTGTTGCACTTATAACAAGTAACAATGTTATTTCTTTTAGGCATACTTGTTCTTTGAATCCTCCTGTTTTGACTAACCCTGTTCCAGTTATTAGCCTTGCAAAAAATTGCCTTATGCCCAAATTGTTTACATGAGTAGCAATACCCTTGAAAGAAATTACCACCTCTGAAACTGTCATTTATCTTCCTTACTTGAGCCATGCAATGTGCAGCCATGTGACCAAACCTGTAACACGCAAAACATCTGCCATGAAATTTTCCTTTATACGACCTCTTGGGTCCTGAAAACTTCTTCTTCGCATTCTAAATTTTGTTTTCTATTTTTGCGCATCGATCACTCACGGACTCATGTTCTAAAGTACTTTCTTCATCAGAACTCTCTTCCTTTTGGAATCTCTTGCTAGATTCCCCAACCTGTTCTTTGAGCGGTTTAACAAAACCAAGACCTGTTTTATCTGTTGGATTTCTTTGACCTTTGATGAGAGACTTAACCCTTTTGGAGCTATCTTGAAACCTGTACAACTTATCCTTGTATTCTTTAGTTTCCACTTCCAGAGAAGCCATTTTCTGTTCCAACTCATTATACTCAAGAATCTTAGACTCTAACTCATCCTTGAGTTCCTGTGTTTTAGCTATAGAGAAGTCAAGACTTTCTATAAGATCGTCTCTCTCCATACAACATTCATCTAACTTAATCTTGAGTCTATCATTCTTCTTTCTTTCCTTTTTCAAAACACTAAGAGCATTATTAAGTTCACTTTCAAGATCTTTTATTTGTTTGCTTTCTGAATCCTCAAGGCCTTTTCCAGATTTCTTATCACTAGAGGTGCTACCTTTTTCAAAAACCATACAAGCATCTTCTTGATAGTTTTCTGAAGCATCCTTATACATACTGGAAACCAAATCATTATTTGTACAGTCATCCTCAAGGTGCCCAAAATTTCCACATCTAAGACATTTCATGATAATGAATCTATGTTTCGGTTCTTCCTCTTTTTTTGATATGAATAACATCTCATTTCCATCATCACTAGAAGAACTTTCACTATCACTGCTAGAACACTTACTTGCTTTGTCTAGGTAAAAACTCTTCTTGTGCTTGTGAGAATACCTCTTTCCGTGATTGTTGTGCTCATCTTTGTACTTCCTGTGATGCTTGTGCTTTTCAGAATCCTTGCTCTTAGAATCCTGTATATCTTCATCACTTTCATTCTTGGAAATAGTACAGTCAGTAGCATAATGACCAAACTTCCCACAGTTGAAACATCTTATGTTTTTCATGCTTTTGTGCTTTCTGGAGAACTTGCCTTTCTTGCTGTAATATGCCTCTTCATCACTAGAAGACTCATCACTCTCTTGAATCTGTTTGCCCTTTGATTTCTTGGTAGTTTTGAAAGCTGCCTCTTTCTTGACATCAACTTTCACTTGAGTTCTCAGCTCAAATGCTGCAAGAATACTATGGAGCTCATCCTTTCTCAACTTATCTAAATCTTTAGCTTCCTCAATAGCAAAAATATTTTCACTAAATCTATTAGGAAGAGATCTTAAAATCTTATCACAAACATCATTTTCAGCAAGCTCAAGACCTAAGTCTTTCATGGAGTTAACAACTTCATCCATACGAAGCATGTAATCACTAATCTTCTCATCATCATTCATCTTGAGTTGTTCAAACATACCTTTGAAATGTCTCAACTTGGCCTTTCTGACATTTGCATCACCTGTATGAACCACCTGCAACTGTTTCCACATTTCACTAGTTGTCTTGCAGTGAATTACTTTGGTGAGATCTACTTTCTGTAAGCCTTTCAGGATTGCATTCATTGCTTTTGAATTGCTATGATGTAGAAGCCTATCTTCTTTAGTATACGGACCATTTATAGGAATAGTGTACCCATCTTCAATCACTTCCCAAACCTCATTCCCAAGTGCCATTAGATGAACCTTCATCCTTGCACTCCAAAGACCAAAATCTGATCCATCAAGAATAGGTGCTGCATTTTCGCTTGAATAATCCATTGTGTTCTTATCAAGCTTTTCCTTCAAGTTGTTTAAACTTTTCGAAGGAACCCGCTTTGATACCAATTGAAGAACACAAGCTTATACTGAGAGGGGGGGTGAACAGTATAAGACCACTTTTTACTTTTTCCTTCAACTTTACTTTTAATACAATATTATGCAGTGTATAGAAAGCAGTATCAAGCAGAAATCAAAGCAATACAGAAAACACCATCCACAATAGAGACACAACAATTTACGTGGTTCACCCAAGGTGGGCTACTCCACGGATAAAATTTTCACTAAAATTTTATCAACCAAATCTGGGAAAACCTTTCCCGATTACAATGTTTATGGGTACCAACCCAAAGGAGACACCAATCCCCTAACTCTGCTCTCGCTGGTGATCCTCTAGAAGACCTCTGCCTCTGCTGCCCTTAGCAAGTGGAACTCTATCCATAGAAGACTCTGTCTTCCCTGCTCTGGCTGGAGACCTCTGTCCTCAACTCTATCACCTCAAAGCTGGTCCTCGAAAATGCACTAAACACAGTCCTTCGGTCTAGCACAAATGTCCTCTATATTTTTCTCTGATCTGCACCAAACACAGTCCTTCGGTCTAGCACAAATGTCCTCAAAATTTCACCTCTGTGCAATTACAGTAGCACTTCGATCAAACATCAATTTATGCACCTCTGCGCAAACACAGCAGCATGATCTTCGTGCACTCTACTTCCTTGCAATCTCTCTCACTTAGAAGATTCGATGGAATGCACTCTGTACACTGCAATCAAATTTGCACTCTGCTTCTCGGTGATCAAACTTCTCCCCACACTCTATCTGTGAAAGTCGCACTTCGAACGCACACTTCGATCGATGCCTATTCTCTTCAAACAACCCTCCTTTTATACTAACATAATCAAGATCTAAACCTTGGTCTTAGTCGGCTGTTATGCAAATGCAAACCCTAACTCCATCGACTGCACGCCCTAATCTTCGTCGGCCCAATTTTAACTCTGTCGGCTTCAACCGCCTCTGTGGTTTAGTAGCTTCTACCGTGAAACCACAACATGTCATGATATCATGACATTTTTGCAGCCGTACACTTTCGTTTGGCTATTGTCGCGATATCGTGACACTTTTGCTTTTGTCTGCCTTGACTACGTTCTTGTCGTGATATCGTGACACTTCTGTCTTTGCTGATGTCATCATCACTCCTATCACGAAATCGTGACACTTTAGTCTTCTTGGTCTTCTTCTAGGCTTGCACTAGCAAAAATGGAACATGTCGCGAAATCGTGACACTTTCGCTGCCTTGAGCTTCTCTCTGCCTTATACCCGCGAAACTGGAACATGTCACGAAATCGTGACGCTTTCGCCTTCGAGCTCTTCCTTCTTGAATTCATCATGAAATCACGACGCTTCTTCTGTTGAAGACTTGCTAACTGTTTCTGTCATGAAATCGTGACACTTTCACCCACTGAATGCTGCCATCTCAACCTGTCACGAAATCGTGACACTTTTTGCATTCGCAAGCTTTCTTTTCAACCTGTCACGAAATCGTGACACTTTTTGCATCCGTACAACTTCTTTGTAGCCTGTCGCGAAATCGTGACGCTTCTTATTTCAGACTCTTCCCTTTGCTGCATGTCACAAAATCATGACAGTTCTCACCTCGAGCTTTTCATCATGTCACGAAATCGTGACAGTCCTTACTTAGTCTTTTGCAGCATGTCACGAAATCGTGATAGTTCACACTGTGGACTCTCCCTTCTGCATCATGTCACGAAATCGTGACACTTTTTCGTCCGTACAACCTTCCTTGCATTATGTCGCGAAATCGCGACACTTCTCCTTCTTTGCCTTCCTGCACTTTTCGAGTCGCGAAAATGCGACATGTCATGAAATCGTGACACTTTCCACCTTGCTCTCTTTCTCTGCCAACATGTCACGAAATCGTGACAGTTTTGCCAGCTTCTTCTCTCTCTTCCAACATGTCGCAAAATCGTGATAGTTTTGCCAGCTTCTCCCAACATGTCAGAAATCACGACAGTTTTTCCACTTCTTCTTTCTCTTCCAACATGTCGCGAAATCGTGACACTTTTTCAAAAAGCTTTCTCTCTCCTGCCTAAGTCGCGAAAATGCGACATGTCGCGATATCGCGACATTTTTTCAACTTACTTTCTTTCGAACCTGTCAAGCCGAAACTTCAACAAAACACATTATTTTACATCAAATCAAATTCTTTCAAAAGCTTCTTGACATCAATGACAACTTAATTACTTGAGCAACTGCAAAGAACTCAAGGTACCCAAAATTGCCAATAGCTTCCTCATTGTATTATTTCCAACTCTTTATTTGTTGTGTTTTCTCCTCAATGCTTCGATGATGCTTGGTATGTGAGTTGGTTCCAGCTGGTATAATGAGCAACACTTTGATGGATTTGAGTTAGGATTGTGAGAAATGCTACAATGGATGTTTTATGACACTCCAATGGTGATTTTGAATGCTTTTTGTAGACGTACATCTAGCTCTTTATGCTTTAATTTTATCCTAGTTTCAAGCTGCTTTATTTTTACCTTTGTGAACGATAGCTTCTCCTTGTGCTATGCTATGTATGCTTTACAGGTTGCTTTTGTGGCTGTCCAAACTATGGATTATGTGAGATCTTTGAAGGCCCTTTTTACCTTGCTTGGATGATGCTTCTCTATGACCACTTTGAGATGTTCCTTGCTTGTAAAGAATGTGTATTTATGAAAATTAGTGTAGACACCTAAAATATGTCATGTTTAGGAGACTACTCATATGGGCACATATGTAGACCATATGACCAATATTGCATCTTTCCAAGAGAAAGTAGTGGTACTAACCACTCAAAATGGTAGTTTTAGCCCATTTAAGCTTAGAAGCTATAGACTGGAGCGACTAGCTAGCAGCTATAGCTAGTAGCTGTAGACTAGAGCGACCATTAATAGTAGACGCTATAGACTAGAGTGACCAGCTAGCAGCTGTAGCTAGAAGCTATAGACTGGAGCAGCCAGTAATCTTGACCACTATAGGCTAGAGTGGCCACATATAGCTACTAATGATGACAATGTCTAGCCCTGAAACACGAACTGCCATGATGGATTATCCAAATCATGGGAGGTAATGGCAGTTTTTATGCATTTCAAAGGAATCTCAATGAGGAACTCCTAGAGTTCCTCCTAATTGCCCCTTCCATACTAAGTCAATACTAAACCTTCCCTCTAGGAAAGTTAGTTGGCATGCAAATCTAGAGCTTGGATTCCCTAGGAAGCCAAGCCCTAGATCTAAACCTAAAACCTAAAATTCTATATATGCATATTTCTAGTAGGGAAAAAGGGGAGATGAATGTTCAAATCTTATGCAGTGAAGCCCTACCATATCAGATATACACAGAGTTCAAATTGTGTGTAGCGGAGCCCTGTCAACACAGAGAGCCAATCTATACCTCTTTGAGGAGCATTGGAGCATCGTCTAGTCGATCCACATCCATGCATTAGTATTTAGACCTATCATTCTTAACCATCACTAAGTGTAGGAGACACACATGGTGACCCTTGAACATCAATTCGAGCAAAGGAGAGATTAATTACAGTCCATAAGACCTGATGTAACCTATTAGTTAGAGGTCGTTGTCTTTAACAGCGGCCCATAAGCATAGCCAGGTTTTAATATTGTCGTTCCTTTGTTATTAGTAATAGATATGCATTTATTATTATTTCATTTACATATCTTTAGCATAGATCTGAATCCTTCATTGCATTTAGATTAATATTTCTTATTTTCATATGCATATTTCCTAGATTTGGTATATTTCAATACAAATTATGTGGATTTATCCATATTATCATATTTTCTAATAAGAGCCTTTTTCAGAGAGGTGGCCTGTACTACTAAGTGTGCTTTATTATTTCCATGTATGAAGATCTACAGGTTTATAGGACCAGATCAAGACATTTAGAGCACGAGATCCATCTTGGACGAGAGAAGGAGAAGGAGGCATTTGTAAGCCCTCTTACAATTTCGTGTGTGAAACTAGGAAGCCTACAAAAGTGCACCACCCCTTTTTCAATGGGGGATTTTATTCACTTGTACTTCACTGTATCCACCTAGGACCATATTGTAGGGTGTGTGATGATCATTGATATGATCAACATTAGATTCCCCAAGTCATGAGCTTGAGGGGTAGTGAGTTGACCAAAGGGCTTTAAGATGTCTTTTGGGCATTTTGGTTTGACCAAAGGGCTTATGCTCTTTGGGGAATTTTGGTTTGACCAAAGGGCTTATGCTCTTTAGGGAATTTTGGTTTGATCAAAGGGCTTATGCTACCTTTGGGGCATTTTAGGTTGACCAAAGGGCTTATGCTACCTTTGGGGTATTTTTGTTTGACCAAAGGGCTTATCCCTTTTGGGGCATTTTGGTTTGACCAAAGGGCTTATCCCCTTTGGGGCATTTTGGTTTGACCAAAGGACTTATGCTACCTTTGGGGTATTTTGGGTTGACCAAAGGGCTTATCCCCTTTGGGGCATTTTGGTTTGACCAAAGGGCCTATGCTACCTTTGGGGCATTTTTTTTTGACCAAAAGGTTTATCCCTTTTGAGGCATTTTGGTTTGACCAAATGGCCTATGCTACCTTTGAGGAATTTTGGTTTGGCTTATCCCCTATGGGGCTTTTTGGTTTGACCAAAGGGCTTATGCTACCTTTGGGGTGTTTTGGTTTGACCAAAGGTCTTATCCTCTTTGGGGCATTTTGGTTTGACCAAAGGGCTTATCCCATTTGAGGCATTTTGGTTTGACCAAAGGGCTTATGCTACCTTTGGGGTATTTTTGTTTGACCACTTTGAGATGTCCCTTGCTTGTAAAGAATGTGTATTTATGACACTTATACCTTGTTATTTCTCCTACATAGGATAGAATATTATGGTGCAATATAATGTAAATAATATTTTAAATATAATACCTTCTTTTGCACCTCCTTTTGTAAGCTTTTTCTATTGGTTTTAATGATGGCTTTCTTATAGGCAAGGGCTGATTTGACATTATCTCCTTTGCTAGACAACTCTCTCTTTTTGCTTGGTTAATATGGTAATAAATACAAACTAATAACAACGTAGATAGAATATTTTGAATTAGTTTATACACTAATTTTTACTTGTAAAAAATATTTAGTGCATCTCGAATCTGAGACTCACCAAGTCTTTATTTGTAGCTTGTTTTACTAATTTTGATGGTGGATTTATTCTCCAATTCTTGGAGGAATATGATCTATTTTTGGTGGCTTCTTTGGGACAAAAAATATTGTAGATTTTGTGCAACAAATAGTGTCTCTAGACACTTTTATAATCTGCTAGTTTTGTGCCCTTGATCTTGATAATCAAAAAACACAAACTAACCATTTTTGAGAGTAACTAGTTAAAAATCAACTAGAATAATAATACCTCCAAATTAATGCACTTTAATGGTAATAATAATCTCACCTTATTGCTCCTATAAATAAAATCTCAAAGTATTTTCTAATGCACTTAATAATATCTACAAATTTTAATAGTAATTTGAAAAGAACTCTTAATGAATAATCTCCAATTTTCGCTACAATCAATATTGTAGGATGTGGTCTTCTTGCTTTCTAGATAGAGAATAGGTATATGATAATTTTATTTCTTTCAAAAATATCCAAATCCTATTTTAATGTGCAAATATATCTTAAAATGAACTCTCCTTTTTGCACTTTCTTGAAGACTATAATATAAGCTCATTTTCTTTAAAATTTAATCCCAATATGGTGCTTAATAGAATTTGATAATGAATCTAATTTGAAGTTCAACTGATTACACCCAAGTTGATTACCTTTTAATGGATTTTTTAGATGATGTAGATCTTGTTGTTTATATTCACCAAGTTACTACCCTAAGATGAATGAGTTTCGCAACTTCCTATTGGCTACCCAAAACAACTTCTTGCTTCACCAAACTGTGGTCTCAAAACTTTTGTCTTGAGCCTAGGGTTTGGTGGCTTAATCCTTCCAGTGGTATTTGATTTTCTATAGTAGATTCAAAAATTCATTGCTTCTTCTGACCAAACATGGCCCTCCTGGAAAAACAAGCATGGCGTCTTCTAACAAATGCAAATGCAGAATGGATTACTATAATCAGAAGAAAGTATTTGCAAGAAACTAAATTTTTAAGTTATTCCTTTCCTCCCAGGGGATCAATTTTTTGGAAATCAATCCTTCAAACTAAAAACTTGCTAAGAAAAGGGCTACGTTGGAAACTAGGAAATGGAAGAAACATTGATTCTCGGGACCACAAATGGTTAAAGGACTATCCCCTCTCTGCAAACCCCATCCTTTCAACCCTTAGAGATTGGACAATTGAAGTTTTTGGTACCAAAGTTGTAGATTTTATTACTTTGTCAAACAATAGAAGGGTTTGGAAGCCAATAATGAACAATGATCTACCAGGGGCATCAATAATACTGGAGAATGAATTAAGACAGTATTTACTCCCTTCTGGCATTCTTGAGGACCAGCTTATCTAGGAACCTTCAGACAATGGGGAATTTTTTGTCAAGACTGCTCATCTGATGCTTATTGATAATAATGAACCTACTTTCCCTCACTTGGAAGTTTGGCCCAAAAGCATTATTCCGAAGGTTGGGTTTTTTGCATGGCTGGCCATCCAAAATAAGATCCTCACCATGGATAACTTAATAAAAAGAGGTGTGATTGTTGTTAATAGGTGTTATCTTTGTATGTTTGAGTGGGAGTCTATTGATCATTTGTTTTTGTATTGTAATTTTTCTGTCTCAATCTTGTTAGGTCTGTTACAAGTGTTTCATATTTATTGGGTCCATCCTCAGTCCATTTTTGACTTATTTGTCTAGTGGCCTTCTCCATTTTTGAATAGGCATCTTAGGTATATGTGGAAGATCTGCCTTCATCACTACTTGTGGTAGATATGGTTGGAAAGGAATCGTCGGGCCTTCTTGGATAAGGTTTCTCAGTCATCCTCTCGTCTGTCAAAAATTTTAGTATATGCTAATGAGAATGCTTGTTTAGTGCCTGCAAGCATCTAGAACTCCAAATCCTTTTGAAGCTTCATTAGGCCAGTCAATAAAATTACCTCTCACTGATGGCCTCAATCATCCTCAAGTCTGTCCTAGAACCATGATCACATGGACCCCACCCCCCCTAGGGTGGATTAAGTTAAATTTTTATGGGGCATCTAGGGGCAACCCGGTGAAGCTGGGGTTGGTGGCTTACTTAGAGACCACAAGGGTGAGGTGCTTGTAGCTTTTGTTGAACATCTTGGAGCTCAAACTAACAATGTGGCTGAAGCGAGGGCAATTTGGAGGAGCCTCAAGGTGGCAGAGAATTATCCAGGGAAACTGTTGGTGGAAGGTGATTCTCTTATTATTATAAATCTTCTAAAGAACACTAAGAGAGCTCCTTGGATATTTTATGACTACATCCACGAAGCAAGGGCTCTAATTCATGATCGACCTGAGGCCATAATTTTGCATACCTTCCAGGAAGCAAACATGGCAGCTGATAGGATGGCAAATGAAGGCATTGTAGCAGCAAATTTGATCACGTGGACTGAAAATCTTCCTCATGCAATCTCAATGGTGATAGATAATGAAAAATTTTAGATTGGAAGGCTCAAAGTGGATTTTGTCTTTGTTAGTTCTATTTTACGTCTTTCTTTTCTGATGGCCATAATATTAGGCTTCCATAGTTTAGTTTGGTTGTATTCTGTTGGAAGAGTAGGTCTTGGCCCTTTTTGTTGTCAGTTTAAACTTTTAGGGCTTGGCCTTTGTCTAGTTGGTTAGTGGACCCTATTTTGTAAAATGGTTTTGGGTCAACCAGTTAAAACCCGGTGTTAATTATAAATATTCTCTTACTTACCAAAAAAAAAAAAAATTCATTGCTTCTAAAATGTGCCTTATTTATTTTTTTAGATAAGATACTATAGCATTAATACTAGGTTTTACAGGTTGACCCAAAATATTTTACAAAAATCATCCCAGGGTTGTTGATGAACATATCCTTACTAAGGATCCTATATATGTAAAATCTACATGTCGCCAAAGCCATTACATCCGGTAAGGCACATAGCCTGTTATCAAAAAGAAACTTCGCATACAACATTTTGGTTATACCCCAAGAAAACACACATGCATCATAATTACAAAAAAATACACATGCTTCTAAAATGTGCCTTATTGCTGTGAGAGGTAATCTCCAAATCTCTTGGATTTGGTAGGCTTATTATTTTGTTTTAGTCCTCCATCAATATTCTTCTTGACTTCAAACAAGATCTTCTCAATATTTTGAATATCTTGAGGTCTTCATTGGATTCTTCTTTGAAATTTGGTACTCTTTGCCAAATTCTTCTCCTCTTGGGATTGTTGTCAAATGATGAAAATTATCCCAAGTCCTTCACTACCAGGAGATTCTCCTTGATAGTGGATTTCTTTGATGAGTTCTTCTAGGAACTCTTTTGATGATGCTTCTACAAACTCTACAACAAGGCTCTCCAAGTTTTCTTCTTTTTTCTCCTTGAGACCTCTTTGAGGTCTTAAATATTTGAGCTTCTATGGTTTTTCAAATGAGACCTTTCCTTCAATATTTTGCTTGTGGAAGTATTGGTAATAATGAGATATTATTCTTGGATTTCTAAAATTTACTACTTCTCTAATCAGGAATAAGACTTTTCTAGTCCCTATTTATCTCTTCCATGATTGGAAGTTTTCCAATGATATCTTCTATGGATATCTTTAGCTTCTTCAGAAAGAAGTCTTTAATTAGTAAAGGAGATCACCAATCTCCTATTTCATGAAATCTTCTTTGGAGTCTTCTTTAGTAACTCTTCTCCAGAGTCTTGTTTTGGATTAGGAACTCTTCTCTAGAGTTTTCTTTAGGAAATATTTTGGAGTCTTCTTTTGGATCAGGATATTTTCTTAGGATTTTTCTTCAAAATTAAAGCTTTTGTGGTCCTTTCTTCTGGATCAAGGATTTTGTGGCATTTTCTTCTGGTGCAAGGATTCTATGGCCTTTTCTTCGTGTGAAAGTATTCTATGGCATTTTCTTCTACAATGTGAACTTTTTCAATATAGCAATGGAGATCTCCAATCTCCAAACTTCACCATGACTCTTCTCCTCGAGTCTCTCTTGCACGGATCTACAGTGTCTATTTTCTTGCAATAAAAACTAATCTCTGCATGAGGAAAGCACATAGACTTTCAAGCAACAAAGGTGAAATCCTTCTCTATCTATTGTAGGAAGTGTCCCAACTTCTGAGAGTTAATTTTATGCAACAAAGAAACTTTAGGCAGTAGTTAGCATGAACACATTTCTTATCTCTTGAGATCAATAGTCTTAACTTGTGACTCTCCCTATTCCTCTCTAGATGCATAGTGGCTCTAATACCACTATTAGCTTTTTAGGATACATGTAGTGGGAGAGATCTATCATAGGTCCTAATAAGATGCATAAAATATAAAATAATGAAATCTATAATATGACTAAAATATACTATAAATAGAAAGTGGAAAAAATACAATGCAGTATGGAGGTGATGGTCAATCCATTAATATAAGCTAAAGAACTACATTGTGCTCCATCAAGGCCACTAACTACTACTATCTACTATAAATAACTTGATTAACTTGATAATCCTGGTCTACTTGATGTCTTACTATGAGGTACTTTATACAGGAAGATAGATTCCTTAGCCAACACTCTACTTAGTTGTACAAGGGGACACCTTGCACATTGATACTTGTGCATTTATTACATTGCTTGAAGTAACTAGATAACTTCCACCTAAAGTAATATCCTACTCTAACTATGTACCAAATGTGGTACATTTACATGACCCAAATGATGTAATATACTCTAACAATTTAGATGTTCACCCTCTTTTTTATCATAGTGATCTCCAACCCAAAAGCAAACCCCAATGCTTATAAAATTTAAAATAAAAATGTGCTAAAAAAATACAAAAAGGAGGCTCAAGTTCTTGGGTGATTTAGACAACCTCTACCAGGGCTTGATTATTAGTAGAGTAAGGTCTAAAGTGGGATCAAAGATAACTCTATCAAGGCTAAAAGCCTGGTTTGTAGCAAAGCAATATCTGGTAGTTGGTGACATGTCTACTTGTGAGGCAAAGCTCATCATTAGTAGACCAATGTTCACTCAGGGGTGAACTAGCCCGATTTTTGAACTATTATAACAAATTTAACTGATTCTATAATAAGAATGAATTCATATGCACACACTTTTATTGAAAAAAATGGAGTATTGCTTTTAGGTTAACTATTTAATCCTAGCCCTGGATAGATGCCAAACTTTTTGGTTTTTTTGGTCTTGAAGTTTTATTTTCTTAGAGAGGGTTCTTTCTATTTCCAAAATTCTCAAGAGCATTTCCTAGGGTCACTATTTATTGCTGTGCTTGCACAACATTATCTAGTTTGAATAGACTAGGGACCCGCTTTTTTTCTAAATTGAGGCAATTTTTCTCTTGTTTGTTTGGGATTGTGCATAAAATCCAACCATCCAAAAAAAGAAACATAAAAGTAAAGAAAAAAAATTCTTCTATTAGATAGGGTTCGAAATAAGCTTTTCAAAAAGTATGAAATTATTTATGTTTTAAAAAAATTGACCTCTAGAATGGCCTATTTTTAGCATTATTATCCTCGAGAAAGTAATATTTTTAATATGGTCATGGAGGAAAGTAAGCATATAATGTCTATATTTTTTAAGCATAAAAAATCTACGGATATTTTATCTCTTGTGCATTACCATTAAGCATTAAACTTATCATTATTAATAAATATTATTATTTTTTAAAGATAATATAATAAATAATATATAATAATGAATTCTAATGCCTACATTTACTTTTTTCTTACAAATGTTCTAACGCATTATAAGGCATATATGATGTAGATGCTCTAACACATTATGATGTAAATGCTCTGATGCATGATGATTCATATCTGACATAGATGCTCTAACACATATGAGGTAGATTCTCTGATGCATTATGATGCAGATGCTCTAATGCATATATAAGGCATATTTTATAATGCATTATAACACATATATGATGTAGATGCTCTAATGCATATGCATAATTGAGGTGTAACTCCCGAATTAATTGTAACATTATGGGAAAAGCCACTTAAATTATATAAATATAGGTTCTCTATTCATCTAGAGGGGTCAAAAAACTTCCATTAGCTAGCCCTTAGTATTTGTTTCTTTTTTGTTTGTTGGATGATCATTTTGAACCAAGCTTATTAGTGTTTTGAGCATCATTCTTGTAATCCATCGAAGAGGGCAACTCTTAAGCAAATTGTGTTTTTCCTTTGAAGATTGCACCATCTTGGATCTCAGGTTGTATTAATACTAGTCAGTTTGAGGTTGGCTTTTGGGATTTTCACTTTATCAGATCATAATTGAATATCAAGGTAGCATATGTTTTTTCTCTTTGTTCTTACCCTTAAACATTTGACTTTTTTTTTAAAGCTTTCTTAGATTAGGAATAGATTAATTTTCATTTAAAACATCAAATTTTTTATTTTATTTTATTTTTCTATGTAATTTAAAATCTCAATTATTTGCAAATGAATCATTGACGTGCAAGTAAAATTTTAAATATTTGTAAATGAATCATTTCCATGCAATTTAAAATTTCATATATTTGCAAATGAATCATTGATGTGCAATTAAAAATTTCATATATTTGCAAATGAATCATTGTTGTACAATTAAAAATTTTATGTATTTGCAAATGAATCATTAATGTGCAATTAAAACTTTCATATATTTATAAATAAATGTTGGACATTTTGAGTCCCTAAGTCAAAGTTGTCATTGATGTCAAGATGCCAGTGATAGCTCTTCTTCAGTTCGAGTGCAAAGTTTAATAGAAGTTATAATGGGTTAAAATATCTTTATTTTACACCCAGAAGAATGGGTCAGAAAATGGTTTTATTTCTCCTTTGGAAGCAGATGTATCCAAAGCAATGGAAGAATATAATATTATAATATTTATTATAATATTTAACCAAGTTGGTGAAAAACCCAATTAAATTATTATAATTTTAATTATAATATTATTGGGTTTACAAAGGTCAATTAATTATTTTTATTAACCCTAAGGTTGGGTTTTGAAAGGAAAAATATTTCAAAGCGCAAAGTTTAATGTTGATTAAACCCAAAGGTTGGGTTTAAATTAAAGGCATTCGAAGCCTTTACCATCGACGTCATGGAAGAAAGCGTGGTGAACACCGACATCGTTAATGTAATGAAGGAGCATATAAATATGTCCAAAGTCCTAAGTTTTATTTACCCTTGCTCTCGATTTCAATGTTTGGCATGCGAAGAGGAAACAGAGCTCATGAGATTTGATTTTCATGGACATCGATTCGTTTAAGAAAATAAGTGTTGAGTGTTGAATCCCAACCAGGCAGCGTGTCCTAGTGACGAGTGGGCAAGTGCAAAGGTGTTAGTTTGCTACAGGTCCTATGTTCAAAACGTGATTATTGCATTTGAGGCAGTGTTGATTGGAAGCACCCAAGGCGTATGTGGTTTTTGGCCAAGGCAAAGGGAGAATGTGCGTATTAGAAGCACGTGGTGCTTTGTTGATAGTGAACGAGCTTGGTAGCTCATGCAGCGGTTGAGGCCACGGTTAAGGCGCTTGGCGTGTGGGCAGAGTGAGGGTTCGATTCCCTTCGAAGATGAGGTATAATTTTTTATTTTAATTTTTATTAGTTGCCTAATGTTGGAGGAATAAGGGTGAATAATTGATTATTATTTTTGAATATACATTAAGGCATACGGTTTATGGTGAATGATTGGTGAGGATTATTTTGGAGGGATTGATATTTGAGATTTATTATTTTAGGAGTAATAAGGAGTTTTAGTAAAGTCTTGATTAAATTCTTATTAAGACTTTTGAGCATTATTTTTGTATAAGGGTTTTTCTATTAAAAGAAGACTATGGTGAATGTTATTTTTGAGTTGGAGTAATAAGGTGTATTTTGGGTCATCATTTTGCATTGTGTTATTATTAAAGTCTTCTAACCCTTATTGATATTGGAAAAGAGAAATTTGTGAGTGTGGCAGATTTGTGAGATCAACTCCTTGTCAAGAAAAAAGGTATGAGCAAATTCTTATTTGGTTGTGTTGGTTGATTGGATTTCTTGAAAATTAAGTTTGGAGTGAAAAGGATTTGATTAGGGTTTCCTTTTCAAAAGTGTATGAGTTAATGCTTCAAGGTTTTCTGAAATTGAGAGTTGTGATTAAAACCTTGTTTGATAAGCATTGTTGTTGAGACCATTGGTTGAGTGAAGTGTTTTGAGTTAATGCTTAAAGGTTTTCTGAATTAAGAGTTGTGATTAGAATCTTGATTTATGAGCATGGTTTTTGAAGTGAGTTGTTATACAAAGAAATTGAACTAGGGTTTGAAAAGATCACGAGTATCATTGTTATGTGATATTTGTTGTTGAGCATTGTTGGAAATATTTTGAGTTGGATGATACATGCTTGGACTAGGGTTTGTGAGCAAGAGTTGGTTCTTGAGTGATTGGATGAGTAGAGTTGATTGAACCTAGTCAAGTGGATGTATGAAGTGATTGTTCAAGTTCCATGAAACAAACTATTCTATATTCTGATTTGAGTTGTGAGAATAGAACATATTGAGTCTCTAACAATTCTCTTTATGCTTCTATGAGTTTGAGTTGAGAAAGTGATTGAGATTTGAGTATAGAACATATTGAGTCTCTAAAAATTCTCTTTATGCTTCTATGAGTTTGATTTGAGAAAGTGATTGAGCTTTGAGTATAGAACATATTGAGTCTCTAACAATTCTCTTTATGCTTCTATAAGATTGATTTGAGTTGTGAAAGTGATTGAGCATTGAGTATAGAATATATTGAGTCTCTAACAATTCTCTTTATGTTTCTATGAGATTGGACAAGTTATGTGTGGACTTGTTAAGCAGATTTGAGGTAAGTCTTTGAGAAGACTTGTGGACTGATTTTGTGTGAGCTTTTATGGAAGCTTACAATAAATATTTGGTTAAGTCCTAGAGAGGACTTATTGAGCAGATTTGGACAAGTTCTATGTGAGCTTGTTGAGTAGATTTGAGCAGGTTCTAAGTGGACCTATTAAGCATAGGACCTATTGAGTAGATTTAAGTAGGTTCTGAGTGGACCTATTGAGCAAATTTGAGTAGATTTTGAGTGGACCTATTGAGAATATTTGAGCAGGTTTTAAGTGGACCTATTGAGAATATTTGAGTAGGTTCTAAGTGGACCTGTTGAGAAGATTTGGGTAGGTTTTGAGTGGACCTGTTGAGCATATTTGAGTAGGTTGTGAGTGGACCTATTGAGTAGATTTGAGTAGGTTGTGAGAGGACCTATTGAGAAGATTTATACTAGACCGAATGGATTGTGTTTAGTGTAGATTTGAGTGGACTTGCGCTAGACCGACTAGACTGTGTTTAGTACAAGAGTTGAGCAAATTTGTGCTAGACCAAATGAACTGTGTTTAATGCAAATTTGAGTGAGCTTGTTGAGCAGACTTGTGCCTGACCGAATGGACTGTGTTTAGTATAAGGGTTAAGCAGAGTTATACTAGACCGACTGGACTGTGTTTAGTATAAGAGTTGAGTAGAGCCGTGCTAGATCGATTGGACTATGTTTAGTGTAGAATTGAGACAGAGCTTTGGAGGTGATAGAGTAGAGAGGATAGTAGTCTCTAGTGGATAGAGATCCATCAGCCAGGGTAGTGAGGACATGTCTTCTAAGTGGGGATAAGAGTCTTCAGTGGAGAGAGATCCACAAGCCAGTGCAGTGGAGGTAGTAGTCTTCTAGATAGGAGTTCTCCTATGGATAGATATCCATAAACCATATTTAGGGGATCAAAATCTCCTTTGGAAAGAGGTCCATAAACATTATAATTAGGAAAGGATTCCCAAGGGATTAACTGAGAAAGTTTTAGTAAACTATTTTCTCCATGGAGTAGCCCGCATTGGGTGAACCATGTAAATTGTGTTGTCTCTATTGTGTGTGGTGTTGTGTACATTTATTTGATTACTGCTATTGATATTGCTATATTTACATTGCATATATTGGTTTGAGAGAAAAAGTAAAAAGTGGTCTTATACTGTTCACCCTCCCTCTTAGTATAAGCTTGTGTTCTTCAATAAATTATTATTGTGCAATCAATATTTAATGTATCTGTAAATAAATCAGTAATGTACAATTAAATTTCTTATATATTGCAAGTGAAACATTATTGTGCAAATATCATATATTTGCAAATGAATCAATGGCATGGAATTAATTTTTTTTATATTTGCAAATGAATCGTTGATGTGCAATTAAAATTTTATATATTTGCAAATGAATCATTGATGCACAGTAAAAACTTTCATATATTTGCAATTGAACATTGATGTGCAATTTAAAATCTCATATATTTAAAAATAAATTATTGCTAGCTAATTAAAATTTCATGTATTTGCAAATGAATCATTAATATGCTAGTAAAAATTTCATATATTTGCAAATAGATTAATGACCTACGATTGAAATTTTCATATATTTATAAGAGAATCATTGTCGTGTAATTTAAAATCTCATACATTTGCAAGTGAATTATTGTTTTTACATACAATAAAAATATGAGTGTCATAAATATGGGTTAGGAAACTACAGTTGACATGGTTTAAAATTTATCTTTCTCTTTCTTAGTTTCAATTCTGTTAAGTTCACATATTTTATAATATCCATGTAGTAGAATTGTTTTTAGATAGTTAAATATTTGATTTTAAAATATTTTGACTAAGAATTTATTTCTTTGAGTCATACTATCAAAGGTATCTTGAAGGAATAAATATCAACAACCTATGGGTTTATCCACACTGACCAAGACATGGCATACCCAAACCTTAGGGGGAAATGATTCCCCTTTCAAGAGGGAACATATGCTATTCCAAGTATGTTGGATTACCCTTGATAATGTATCATTTGCTTGCTCAACAAGTTACATAACATCAGGAAGGCATAATTTTTTCACATCATAGTTTTTCATGTGGTTTAGGTCATCTCTTGATTCATCTTGTAATCCTTGCAAAAATATTGCTTTAATGAGTTCTTGGTCCATTCCTTACTTGCATCTTATATGGATGAAGAGGAATATATCTAAATAGTATTCAAGAATTTCATCCCCATTTTGTTTCATTCTAAATAATTCTTCTCATTTATCCTTCATGAAATAGTATTCTTAATATTTCTCTGGGAAGACCCTTTCCATCTCAACCCAACTATGAATGGATTTTGGGGTCAACCCCATAAATCATCGCATGACCAAGTTTTTGATCGTGCAAGGAAATAGATTGAGTTTTTTTATTATCAATTATATAATCATAAGTTTGACATATGACTTTAAAACAGATTCGAGTCTTTTATCAACATCACCCTAAAGATGGACAAGTTTGATAGAGAGATATTTTTCATGGGGGTTTGTGTATGGGGATGTAACCGAATATGGTATGTAAAGATCTTAGTACCATTACTGGGTTCTTCATGATGATGTATGTCACTTTATCCATCCCCAATGTTATTTTCATCTTGCCTATTCCCATATTGTTTTCTTCCCAATAAATGTTATAAATTTGTTAAAAAAAATTAGGAGATGTAAATATGTATGGGTTAGGTGGAATACTACTAGACTATTCTTAGGCATTCTCAAATTTAGGAGATCTTAAAGACCCTATAACTAATGATCATGGTATATTGGTACTTACTTCCTCTTTATTTATTTGTAATGGGCTACTTGAAAGTATGGCTATGGATAATGAGTACCATTGTGTAACCTCTATATGTGATATTTGTGTACCTATGGATTGTTGGGGGTTCTTTTTAACAAATATACCTTTCTTATCCCTAGATATATTCATACATCCTAACTTATCAAACAAATAATTTTTCTAACACCTCTACCTTTCCTTCTCAACACCACTAGTTTTTACTTAGTTTTAGCTAATTAGTCTCTTATTGGCATAGGGTACAAATAAGGGCACTAGGTATCGTGGTTTATAATATCAACCTTAATCTATCCTAGTGAGCACTTATGTCAAGAAAGACCAACTAAGGTGTATTTTAACCCATACAACTGATAAGTTTTCTAACCAAGTAAAATGTTGTGATGTTTGATGCAGGAGCCTCCAATGGTGTAAGGGCAATATTGCATCACTTGAAAAATTTGTATTTTATCTTTCATTTGTAAGTTTCTTTAGTTGTTTTGGAGTCCATGAAGACACTTGGGAGGTGTAAATTGGTCAGAAGTCCAAAAAGGCAAAAATCAATCACTGGATAATTTTAGTAAGTCATCCTAAACATGCATGTATGGATTTGAAAATTTACCCCAAGGAGCAGAATGGAAAAATGTATCCAGTGGCAAAAGAATCACCCTAATATCCTAAATAGTTTGAGAGATATTAAATTTTTCATCTTGATAAATCCTGCCAATAAGGTTAAAAATAAAATTTGAAGACCTTAGAGGCCTCGAAGAAGGATGTAAAAAGATCAAAAAATGTGAGGTAGTTTGCACCAGGACCTAGGTTTGAGGTTGTGAGAAAAGTTATTAGAATGCATCCATGAAGAAATACTATGGTTATAGGAGAGGGTTTTAGAGCCCTACAAATACATGTTCAAGCACTGCAAGAGGAGTTTCACAAAGGTTTTGAGCCAAGAAGAGAAGAGGAAAGTGAAGAGGAAGTTGAAGGAGAATCCCAACCTAAAGAATAATAGGAGGTTGTGGATCCTACGCAAGCCAGATTATTTAAGGCCATCTCTAAGATGGGAAAAATGTCGAAGATTGATGTTTCTAAATTTTCTAGGAATCTTAACCCAAAAGAGTTGATCAATTGGATCAATGATATGGAGGAGTACTTTGAGTATGATGAAGTGGAAGATCTTGAGAGGATCAAATTTGTGAAGACCAAGCTAAAGGGTCATGTTAATATCTGATGGAGGGAAGTACAAATAGATAGAAATAGAAGAGGAAAAGAAAGAACGACATGATGGAATCGAATGATGGAAAAGTTGAAGAGAGTTCATTCTAGTTGATTACAGGTTAGATCTACTAAATAAAATGTAAGGTTTGAGGCAGATAGGTAAATATATCAAAGAGTATACAGAAGAGTTCTACAAGCTCATGATCAGAATGGGCCATTCCGAGGCCAACAAAGAGAAGGTAGCCCATTATATAAATGGTTTGAAGCCAAGTATTCAAGATGAAATAAGTTTGGTTAGAATGAATACCATAGAAGATGCTTATCAGTTTTCCCTAAAGGTAGAAGATAAGTTAAATAGAATATTTAAAAGCAAGAAGAGAGAAAGAGGTCATGGTGGAAGGACTGGCAAATAATCGTATGAAGGATGAAATGAAAACTAAAAGGAGTATGGAAGTTAGAAACAATTAAAACTAGAAAGGGGATAATGCCTACCACCCATGTGAGCAAAATAATTATGACCAAAGAGGAAGAGGAAGTTTTGTAAGAGGAGGATTTCGTGGAACCTATTTCCAATATGGAGAAGAAGGACATCAAGCATTGTCCACAACATCAAGGAAGGATGAATAGGAGACTTGAAGATAATACATGAGTTTCTTATATAGATGAATATATTGAGTTTGAGAATTCTAAAGAGGCAAAAAGAGGAGAAGTTCTTGTTGCAAGGAGAGCCTTGCTAAATGAGGAGAAATATCTAGCTCAGAGGAGGAAATTATTTCACACAAGGTGTAAATGTGAAGGTAAAGTTTGTAATGTTATCATTGATAATGATAGCAATTATAATCTACTTTAAGAGGATATGGTTAACAAATTAAATTTGGAGAGAAGGAGGTATCTGCATCCATATTAGATTGCATGGTTGCAGAAGGACCAGATAACTTTGGTCAATGAACAATGTTTAGTGAAGTTCAATATTGGGGGTTACCATGATGAGGTATTGTGTGAAATCATGCCTATGGATGCCTATCATATGGTATTGGGAAGGTCATGGAAATTTTATCAACGTGTAGTACATGATGGACATGCCAACACTTATTACCTGACAAAGGATGGAGTTCGCCATAAGTTGAAGCCCCTTAAGGATGTGGAAGAAAAGGTATGTAGTAGTGCAATAATTTGTTTAGTTGATGGTAGAAAATTTTTGGATGGTATGAAGCACGGACATATGTGCTTTGAATTGATTCCTAGAGTTAATGAGAAAAAATGTGAAGATATACCATTAGAAGCCTCAGATCTATTGGGATAATTCCAAGATATTGTATCAGATAATATACTTGAAAGTTTTCTACTAGTGAGCAAGATTAATCACTAGATAGATTTGATACCAAGAGCCAGTTTACCAAATAAGGCAGCCCATAGAAAAACTCTTGTAGATAATGAGGATCCAAACAAACAAGTTCAAGGGCTATTGAAGAAAGGATTGATTTGAGAGAGTTTGAATCCATGTGCAGTACCTGTAGTACTGGCACCAAAGAAATATGGAGAATGTAAAATATGTACAGTTCCCATTATAGAGTTATTTTTTAGAGAGGTGGTACAACTACATAGTCTACCAAGGGGTATAGTTTTAGATAGAGATATCAAAATTATTGGTTATATCTAGAGGATCTTATGGAAGAAGCTAAAGGCAGATTTGAAGTTTAGTTCTACACACCATCTGTAGACTGATGGATAAAAAATGATGGTGAATAGGGGTTTGGGAAACCTACTGATATGCTTAGTAGGAGATAATACCAAGGGATGGGATTTGATTTTACCATAGGTGGAATTTGATTACAATAACTTTGTCAATAGGAGTGCTAGTAAATCCCCATTCCAAATTGCATATGGGAGCAGCCAAAGGAATGTTTCTGAGTTGAGTAAGATGGGCAAAGTAAAAAAGAGTATGGGAAAAAGTACAAGAAATAGGTAGTATGAAGAATATCTGGTTAAGTGGAAAGGAAGGCCAGTTGAATATTCCTCATGGATTTCCAAGGTAGAGGTTGACTATCTCGGTTTTCCTCCAACACTAGAGAAGTGAAGACCACTTCTCAATTTACCCTGGGTGTCTGATGTAGGAGCATCCAGTGGTGTAAGGGCAATATTGCATCACCAAAAAAATAAATTGCATTTTATCTTTCAGTTGTAAGTTTCTTTAGTTGTTTTGGAGTCCATGAAGACACTTGGGAGGTGTAAATTGGTTAGAATTCCAAAAAGGTAAAAATCAGTCATCGAATATTTATAGCAATTCATCCTAAATAGGAATTTTTGGATTTGAAAATTTACCCCAAGGAGAAAAATGGAAAAATTTATACAATGGCAAAATAATCACCCTAATATCCTGAACAGTTTGAGAGATATTAAAGTTTTCATCCCAAGAAATCCTGCTAATAAGGTTTAAAATAATTTTAAGACCTTAGAGGTCCTAAATAAGGATGAAAATTGACCTCAATGGATTCCCATAAATTGAGGCATTGTAGATCCCTTCACAAGCTTTCCAACGATATATTATAATAGCCAATCGGACACCCGAGTCAAAAGTTACGGGTCCGGGAAGCTATGCCACTGAAATTCAAATTTGAATATCTTTTTGGGTGGAAAATGAAAATGAAAATTTTAGATGAATATCTTCTTGGATGGGAAAAAGGGGAGTTACGCTTTCCAAAATTTTTGATGGTAGTTATTAAAGGGGGAATATGGATCACCAAGAGGCAGTCCGGGGGAAGATAGATCGTGGCTCTAGCTTGCAGATTTCGAGTTGATTTTATTTGTGATAAAATTGACCTTGTGGTCATAGCATTGTAACTCTAATTCTGTAAATTCATTTCATTAAAATAATATCAGATATTGTGTTTCTTCTAAAATTTTCTATGATTTGAGTAGTGTGTGTGTTGGGTGGGATAGCCCTTCATCAATGTTGGATATTCAACATGTTTTTAAAATGATCCTAGCAACATCGTGTTCCTTGGCAATGATGCCAAAAAATAATGGGTGTCATTATACCTCACTTTAATTCATTATAAAATATAGAGTGGTGCCCAAAGGTTGTATGCACTAGGAATGGTTTATGTAAGGTAAGGTATAGGTTCTATACTCTAAAGCATTGAAAAGATAACATTAAAACTCATTATAGTGGGAAATAGAAAGGACTAGGCTAAGAAACATAACATGCTAGAATAGAAATAAAGATTAGTATGGAAAGCTAAAATTAAAACAAAGATTTTTTTAAAACTATTCTACAATAATAATAATAATCTTGAGCTAGTTGGCTATCTATTCCTCATGGGAGATGAAATCAAATAACTAGTTAACTCTCATGAAATACAAGAAATAACAACAATCTAATCTATGCTACAACAAATATAAAATGCAATAAAATGGTAACTTCCACTTGACCTGAAGTGGTCCCTTGCTCCATAGAAATGTGGAAGGGAAAATTTTTAACATAGCTCATTCAAAAGAAGGATTCCAACAATCTCAATTTAGTGTATTATTGTAAGCCTAAAAAGTGACAAAGTCTCCTTACAAAATATAGTAAGTAATCACAAATATAATAGCATAATGTTGGTATATACTACTACTACTACTAACCTAGTACATAAAGCTATATCTATTATTTATGAGTAGGATAAGACCCTCCTCTTGTTTGCATTATCAAGCAATTGCAACAAAAAAATATTTAGTAAATCATATCCAATAGGTAAGGACAAAAACATGTGCAAAAAAGTCCAAGTTCGTCATTCCTGCCTACATGGAGTCTTTAATTTCCATGGTGGAAATTATGAGAATAAGATAATTTTGTTACCAATTAGTTTCACCTTTCCCAACATGCAAAACTATCTTGCATTTTACCCAAAAGTGACTATCACTTATGCTAATTTAGTAGACAATTGATCGTCTATTGAAATAACCTAATAGGTGGTTGGAAAAATTATATCTTATTGGCTAAAACAACTTTGAAATATTCATTTTGTTCAATACTATTTGTCTTCATCCATGTCCTTATTGTCTTCACATTTATTGTCTGAAACCATCCTATCTTCTAGCATCTAGTGTCATCTTGTCTTCCAGCGACTGGTGCTAGCTAGGGCTTATTGAGTATAGCACTAATTGTGTGTGCTACATCCAATATCTATTGCAGTTTTAGTTTTTGGTGCCAGATAGACTATTGTCTCCAATGCCAAATTGCACACTATCCTAGGATTTTTAGCTATTGTGCAAAAAATTGATAACCCTTTTCATTCCCTAAAGCTCAATATTAGTCTATAAAATATCCCTTTTTACATCCCATAGAAAATAATATCACACTTCCTATCTAACTAAGAATCCTAATTACTACATTTAATAAAGCAACTAATACAGGTGATGAAGCTATACATGTTAAAATAGTTAAAAAAGAGGTAAAAAGACTATATAAAATGAGGCTATTTTTAGCCTCATTAGGTCCTATTTCCATGCACGACTACTACCCAATAGGGCACATATATGTTGGTAGAATTTTTTGTGCTTCCTACTTTTATATTGAGCATCATACAACATCACCAATACATTGACTTTGAAGGAGACCACTTTAAATTTTATCCTAATACTATTTTTATTTTATCTTCTTCTTTGTAATGTGGTCCTATGTTACCCACTTGTCCAATTGGTGTAGTTGTACCACAAGTTCTTCATGGATTCCCTTTCATTATTCCTATCCCATATCATCATTCATATGGTTAGAACATCATATTTGATGGGAAGGATAGGATCAATACCATATATCAATTGGGATGGGAATACCCTATGGTTGACTTTATTGTGGCCCTATAAGCCTACAATATTACATTGACTTTTTGTCCCATGTGTCAACTTATAAAGCTACATCCTTTGCAAGGATTTGACATAGCACATGATTAGTTCATTCCACCTTCCCATTGGTACTTTGTTTATATGTAGTCATCTTCTTGTGCTTGATCATAAAATATGTCATCAAGTCTTCCACCACTTCTTTTAGGAAATGGGTACCTTGATTAGAGACAATATCCATTGGACATCCAAACCTACTAACGATTCATTCATAGATGAACCATGTAAATTCTTTCTCTATCTCGTGCTTCAAAAATTGAGCTTCAACCCACTTAGTCAGATAATCTATTGCAACAATGATGTATTTGTTCCTTCGTGTTGTTATAGGAAGGGGTCCAACAATATCAATTCTCCACTTCTCAAAGGGCCCAAGAGGAAATAAAGGACATAAGGGAACAACTATCATCCTATGATTCTTGAAGGACTGGCACACATCACATGTTTTACAATACTCCATACAATCTTTGAAGAGTGTTGGCTAGTGATATCCTACATCTAAAATCCTTCTTGCTATAAGCTTCCTAGAGAAGTGTCCTCCACACACCATCATGGGACTCTACAATCAATTACTTTCCTTGCTCTCATCCAACTACTCATAAATACTTCCCATTTGGTCCTACTCAATACAAAACTCCCTGCATTATTGAATAGGATAAGTATGGCCTGAGCAATCCTCCTCTTCATTCTTGGCGTTGCACCATCTAGAAATCTAAATTTTGTTAAGCATCACCAGATGTATGCATATTCCTCTAGAATGACTTCTACTACCAACAACATTACATCAAGAAACTCATCATCTTCACATTCAGAGCCAACTCCCTCATATGCTCTCGAAAGAGCATCTGCATTGATATGCTTCTTACCTAGTCAATCAACAATGTCAAAATCAAATTCTTGCAATAGGAGAATCCATATAGCTATCCTTCCTGATAGATTGGGCTTATTGACAATATACTTGAGGGCAATATGGTCTATGACAACAATGAAGGTTTTTCTCTAGAAGATAGTTCCTAAACTTCTTGAGAGCAAAGATGATGGCTAGTGCTTCCTTCTTTGTAATTATATAATTCACCTCCACACTACTCATTTGCCTACTTCTAAAGTAGATAGGATGATCATACCCATTATCATCCCATTGACTCAATGTGCTCCCAAGTGCTATGTCAAATGCATCTATGTAGACAATAAATGGCTTACTCTAGTTTGGATTCTTCAACACTGGAGTAGTGATTAAGGTCTGCTTCAGTTCCTCAAATGCAACCTTAGCTTATTTCCCTGGTTCATAGGGCATATCCTTCTTGAGGAATTTTGTTAATGGTAGTGCAATCCTTGAGAAATTCTTTATGAACCTCCTATAATATCCCACATGGCCTAAGAATGATCGCAACTTACTCTTGTTGCTTAAAAATGGCAGCTCCTTAATCTTGGCAACCTTTGCAAGATCAGTTGCAATCCCTTGTTGGGAGACCACATGACCCAACAAGACACCTTTGGTGCATCCAAATATGTATTTTTTAGGATTAAGTGAGGCCTTGGCCTCATCCAACCACTGAAATGCCTTCTCAAGAGAAGCTAGATGATCTACCTTCCTTCCAAAAATACAAAAATCATCTAGAAAAACTTTGATAAAAGTTCCAATATAAGGTTCAAATACCTTATTCATCAACCACTAGAAAGTTGCAAGTGCATTGCACAACCCAAATGACATCACTCGATAGAAAAATGGACCACATGGAATGGTGAAGGTTGTATTTAATTGGTATTTTCAACATTGCAAACCTGATTATAGCCACTATATCCATCCACAAATCTATAACACTCTTGTCCTACAACTTCATCCAAAATCTGATTTGAGAAGGGGAGTGGATAGTGGTATTTCTTTATAGCCTTATTCAGATTCTGATAATCAACACAGACCCTTAGTTTCCCATTATTCTTCCTTAAAATGACAATTGGAGACACCCATTTTGAGTTGTCTACTAGAAAAATGAAGCTTGCATCCAACAACTTGTCTCTTCCTTGACAGACTTGGAAAATTTTAGATTCATATAATATGACATTTGCTTCACAAGTTTAACATCATCGATCAAATCTATATGATGCCTCACCAAATCTACTTGTCATAACTCTTTATGATTAAAAGTGAACAAATGAATATACCTATGAAAGAGCTAGAAGTAATCCTCTTTTCTTCTATTGCATCCTTGAAGTGTAACTTTTGTAGCTAGTTCTCCACCTCTTCCTTAAAAAACTAATGTGGGTGATCTACTAGAGCATCAAGAAGGATGTCATCCACTAAGACATCCACCTCACTTTCTTCTTCATATTTGGTATCCACCTCGCTCATGTTGGCATAATCTAAGGTTGTCCACTCGCTTTCTTCCTCTATTTCTGTTGTCCTCAATGTATGAGGTTGAGGTATCACATTTATCTTCACTCGCTTGGGACCCTAACCAATGGTCATGTACCCTTCATGCCAGTAATTATGAGCATGGGATTTTCTTAACCATGGCCTTCCTAACAACATTGGATAGGCTACTGAACCATCTTTCATGACTTGAAAATCTACCACATAGGTGACTTCCATGACTAAAACTGCTACATTAGAGACTACTCCTACTAGCTTTATTTTTCCTTTATTCAAGGATCTCAACTTTAAGTTAGATTGATGATCTATATCTAGTCCTAATATCTTCAAAGTAGATTTTATCATTATATTAACAATGGCTCCACCATCTACCATGACATCAAGAATAGAAATACCTTTGCACAAGACTTCAACTTGTGGAGCATATGGGTCAACCTCTACGTCGAACACAATGACTTTGACTTTTCTCCTTTATTCATCACTGAGTTCTCTATACATCTCCCTTTACTTTTTTGATGATAATGCTAGTAGTTACCCATATATGATGTTGGTGGTTTGCTTTGACAAATCCTCCATGATTGAGTATGGTGCTTGGCCTACTGAGATTGAAAAATCTTGAACTCCCAGTTTTCTTCTCCTCTTTTTGGGCTCTTCTTTCTTCTTCTTGGCCTCCTTTCCTTCATTGGGAGTCCTATCATGAGCTCACTTCATTGCCATAACATCAAGTTTTTCTTTCTTTATCTTGAACAAGATCAACAATGTTAACTAGAGCTTTGCCCTTCTCATTACTCTTTATTCCTAAAGTAGATGCCTTATTAGGGCAATTTGTCTTGTAATGCCCTTTCTCTTTGCACTCATAGCAAACTACCTTAGACAAATTCTTCCTAACACCTTTATCTCTAGATTGGGCTTGTTGAGTTCCTATGTCCTTTTCTTGTGAACAAATTGATTGCAAGTTGTCCCATATTTTTAATTAGATCTTCTACTTTAGTTGTAGAAGTAGAGGAAGATGGACTTACTACTACTACTGGTGTTCCTGGTTGTGGAACTTGGCTAGAAGCTATCAGAGAAAATGGTGTTGGTGGAACTAGCTCCTCCTCTAGACTCTCCTCTTGCTGCTTTGCAACCTCATATGCATGTTGGATAGTGGCAGGTTGCTCATACTTGACCCTCAACCTAATTGTTGCCTTTAGACCTACAATAAAATACTTACAAAGCATGTTATCCACACCCTCCATGAGGCCATTAGGCAAGTTATCCTTTCATAACTAGACCTCCACCTTCTTTTGAAGCTCCTGCACTCATGCATAGTAGTCACAAACTTTCTCTTTAGGTCCTTGAACCAAATTCGTTATCTTGATCATCAAGTCAGAATATTTTTGGCATAGGTTGTACTCCTTGATCATCTTTTCACTAATATCATCCCATGAATTCTTGATCTGATCCTCTTGCATCTCATACCATCTTAAAGCAGCACCATCCAAAAATGTCAAAAGGAACTCCACCCATTGCTCCCTCTATGTTAAGCCATTATAAATGCATGCTCTCTTATATTCTTGAATGAAGGTCTTGGCATCTTTAAAATATTGGGATGAAAAGATAGGAATTTTTTCCATATTTACTATAGCCTTGGAATCCCAAGTACAACTCTTCCTAGTGAAAGAGCCAAGGGCTCGTGAACTAGAAGTTGAATCTACTTGTAGAGTACTATAAATACCAAATTTACCAGATTCTACCTACTAGTTCCTTACTCTTATGCCTCTAGTATAGACACACAAATAAGAACAAGGTAAACTAGATGATAGACTATGATGGGGTAATCACAAACTATCCACAAGATCACCAAAACATACACTTGTTGACCATACTTCATTGGACAAGTACACCTATGAGTACAACAAACAAGTTCTATAAGAAGGAGATCAACTAGTGGTAACACTTAGTAATGACCCTAGTAAATAGACTTTACCACATAGTAAATTCCAAGGTTACCATGATAAAAATGAGTTACTAGGCAACACCACCACCAAAGAGGAGTGGTCCTGACAACAAAACCAAAAATATTGAACTATGACATGCTCAAAAAAAATTTCAAAGCCCTCCTCTTACTATAGTTATTACGATTGCATAGTATCTATTTGGTGGTGGTATGCTAGCATAGAAATCTCATTCATAATAAGATATTAGAACAACATGGAAAGTAGTAATTAATGGTAGCACAATATATGGCACAATTAAAATAGAAGGAACTTTATTAGAAATACAAACTATAAAATTACATGGAAGGCTCACTAGATTGCCTTATGAGCAAACACGACCCTCTTATTGAGCCTCCACCTCCTATGGACTTGCCCAATGACCATGCTCCACACCCTCACTCTAACAATCTTGGCCACACCTTGGACAAAGAGACACTCTTTTCTAGCTAGCTTGGCTTGCTAGCTCTCACTCACACATTAGACTCTCTATTACTTCCTTGAGCTCACACTTGCTCAACTTGCCTCCCATAAGGGAGATCTCCCCTATTTATAGGCTCATGGGAGCTAGATATTACATGCATGGAGAACTCTAGATGGACACATGGCAACACTTTCTAGAGATCTCCTTTTTGGACTCTTTCCATAATATCAAGATATTTTAGATATCTTTCTTGGAATTTTCCTAGGATATTTTTAATTACATGAGATAGTCAAAATATCACATGTTTCTAGAGATTTTCCTTTTGGAATTTTCTTATAATATTTTATAATTACATGAAATAGTTAAAATATCACGTGTCTAGAAATTTTTTGGGGGACTTTTCCTATAATTACATAAGGCTTGTAAAAGTACTTTTTGACTATCTTGTATTTCTAGAGATTTTATTATTTACAACATATCTCCTTGTGACAAAGACACTTGACAAAGACAATTTACCATGACAATGACACTTTTATTTTTATTATTTTACTATATCCCTATCACAATATTCTTTTTATACTCCTTTTTTACAAGTAGTCTATACAATATTGTTATTAAAAATCATCGCAACCTTATTGTTGAAACTACTATATTGCAACCATCCTAAATAAGCTATCAAGTCATAATATTCTTTAATAAGTCATTCTATAATATATTATGCATGCTCCTTATACTACTACACATGCAACATAGTATTAAAAAAAAATCTGAACATTAGATTAATAGTTAAGGTCTTTCTAGGGTTATGCGTAAGGGGTCGGCCCCAAAATGTATTTATAAAAATTTGGCAAATCAGTTTCAAAATCTAGGTGAATAGTGTCCAAAAACATGTAGAAGGTTCACTATTATTAGGGATAATATTGGAAATTTAATGGTCAAATTATTATAAAATTGGGGCGAATCGACCCAAAAAAATATTTGCACCTAGAAATTTTTGGCTAAAGGGCTCTAGTCAAGGGTCCCAAATATTAGCCAATTCCAAATTTCAAAAGTCCTAATTTCAGCCAATTTGGCGATAAATAGCCGCTATGAATAACCCTGGGTTTTTTCATATTCTAATGATGACATCGATGGTATCATGCATTTATTGGTTGGCCATATCAAATTGGAAAATAATATCATTAGGTATTTTTCTCACTCAAATTTTAGATGTAAACAAGTCAATTACTCTAGAATATCTAGGTAAGTTTGCATGCCATTCCAACATGGTGACCTTGAATACTTTTACAATTAATTTGGTAATATCATAAGGATTGATCTCTATCCAATATTTATATACATTAAAGAATCCACCAAGGAATTCATTGGACCCTATAACCCACTATCTTGTCTCTGAGATATGGAGGTAGTATGTTGGACGATTAAGGTAGTATTGATAATGTTAGCAATTACAATTGGAACATTATGGTGCTTGGTATGTTTTGACACAAGAAGGTTATCATGCATGGAGTATTTGTTTATAGGTATGGTTGTGAGCTTGTTTGTTATTGTTGCTTAATAAGTGAGGGCTGAATAGATTGATAAGTTTGAACAAGATGATTTTTAGTGTTTGGGATTAACACCATGGAATGATGAGGAAATTTTACTTGAGAGGTTTGGGTTTGGGTAACATACATGGAATAGGCCACAAGTGGAGTGGAAGGTAATTTATAAACTTGGATGAGTACATCCTTAGAAATATGACATGATTAGAATTTTGAACCATCAAGACAAGGTTTAATTATAACTCCCTTTTGTAATATAGAAAGGGTTTTTCATCCAAGGCTTATATATTTGGAGGTAGGAGGTATAAAATTAACATAAACCTTGTGCTATAATCATGAATACTTTCTTGAGGGTGTCTTTGCATGTTTTTTAATTGAAAATTATTAAATAAGCATTACCTAGGTTGTTGAACCTCTTCATGAATAATTCAATGATAGAATCTAGAAAATTACTAAGTTATGAGATAGAATTATATACCATAAAGTTGTCTCATCCCTTAATGAATATATAAATAACCACACAATAATGTCTTCCTCTTGGATTTTATGAATATATTTTTATATCAACAACTCATTGAGATGATTTATACTTGTCTTATTACCATTCCTATTAAAAATGGATAAGGAATTCATGGTAGAACCTAATATAGGAGAATAGATCATCAATTTTAGGGGGCCTTGGTATGTTCAATTAGATAAATAGTTACAAGGCCTTGCTTGCACCTATATTTGATAATATTGGGGTCCTTGCCCATACTACATTTGTAGTGTATAGTAGATTTGACCTTCAAGGAGCCCCATGTATGCTTGTGATTGTGGCACATATTAGACCATTTGTTGCTACAAAACCACTTGGGGATTCTAGGAAGCCATGGGTTAATTAGTAATGAATGGTGGTTTGGGTTTTATACTAGTTATAAATTAGGATATACTTATGGATTAGGCATATTTGTTAATTTTATGGATGTGGGAAATACTATGGAACCAATTGGTTTGAAGGAGTCCACATAAGATATTATAAAGGATAGCTACAAGGAGGAAATGATTTAATTTTACACTTATGAGTCCACAAAAGATATTATAGAGGATAGTTAAAAGTAAGGCTCTAATACCACTTGTTGTGATATCACATAAATATTTAATATCCACATCAAAACTTTAACATAGAACTATTATTAACAACATGTAAACAATACAAATTTAGATTCAAATACCACAAACAATATGCAATCAATTACCACGAGCAATGTGCAAATATCAAATACATAAATAATTTAATGCAATAGCAAATCCACAATGAATTCAATGGCCAATAACCTATTTGAGATAGGATACATGAAAATTTGGATGGATGCCGGAAGATGGTGGAAGCTCTAATTGATATGCTACTTCACCAATATGATGAACCACCTTGTTAGGATTATAAAATTGAGAAGCCAACTTTTGACTAGAATTGGTATTTAAGGATATTTGCTTGTAATATTATAGGTATAAAAATACCATATCTCCTATATTGAACAATAATTCCAAATGGTTTGAATATTATTGTTGCTTTATATAGTTATGGAATTGGGTCAAATTATCCTTCAAAACCTAAAGCACAATTTATAGTTTTTGTAATAAATCATCTACTTGAGAAACTTTGGAAAATACTAGAATATAGTATGTGATTGATGGAGGTTTTTGACCATATAATGCTTCAAATGGGGACATATTAAACAAAAAAATATAAGAAGTATTGTACCACCATTCTGCTAACAAAATCCATTGGACCTAGTGATACTACTTGTCTTGAGAAAAATAATGAAGGTAAGTGTCCAAAAATTTATTAACAATATTTGTTTGACCATCATATTGAGAGTGATATGAGGAGTACATACTCAACTTGGTACCACTAAGATAAAGCAATTTATTCCAAAAGTTGCTAGTCAACATAGGGTCACAATCACTTACAATGGTTTTGGGCATACCATCTAACTTAAAAACATAATCAAGAAATACCTTGGCCACATTACTTCTTGAATAGGGATGCTATAATGCACATAAATAAGCATACTTGGAAAGGCAATATACTACCACAAATATCATTATTTTTCCCTCTAATTTGGGAAGGCCCTCAATGAAATCCATGGATATGTTCTCCCATTTGTGGTTAGGGATAGGCAAAGGTTGCAAAAATCTAGGAGATTTAACTATTTTTCTTTGTTACATTGACATACCTCACACTCAACCACAAATGTCTTGAAATCTACTTTTAATCCTTTCCATGAAAATGATTGCTTTACCTGCTAGTATATTTTTGAGAATCTTGAGTGTCCCGCCAAAGGAGATGCATTAATTTCTTGGAGAATATTTGAGTTAATAGTAAAATATTTAGGAAGATAAATATGATCCTTTTTGTGAAGCATTCCATTAGAGTATGAGAAGTGAGAACGCAATGATGATCCTATTTTCATATCCTAAATGATCTAAGCAGCCTCTGAATCAACAAGCCAATATTTTTGAAGTTGATAAATCCATTGTGGATAAGAACTAGATATGGTATTGATAGCCACATTATCCTTGTATTTGTAATATAAAGCATCAAACACCGCATTTTCTTTATATTTCTTATATTCAATGTTAAAATCATAATCCAAAATTTTTGTGATCCATTTATTTTGTTCAAGGCATGAGAGATGTTTTTCTAAAGAAATGCTTTAGGCTATTATGGTCTGTCTTAATGATGAAATGACTACTCAAAAAAGTGCCTCTATTTCTCTATGGTATGTAAAATAGCTAGCATTTCCTTCTCATAAGTGAATCATCCTAGATTCTTGTCTAAATGTTGCTTACTTTCAAAGGACAATGGGTGACCATCTTGCATAAAAATGACTCCAATACCTATATCAAAATCATCATACTGAATGACAAAAGGCTTTCTAAATCAGGAGTGGCCAAAATCAGAGTGGAACACATAGTTTCTATGAGGGCTTGAAAGGCATAGGAAGCAACTTTAGTGTAAAATCAACAAAGTTCTAATCAATGGATACAAAGTGTAGCTTTAACTTTCTCAAATGGCCTAAAGATTTTTATAATGGAGCCAATAGCACATATTTATATTAATTTATTCACCTAAAAGTTACCTAAGGAAAATGCATTCTACCTATAATAAAATATCTAGTTTAGGGACATCTTTAGAAAAGAGTTGCACCTCTAAACATTGCATACCTCCAAATCTACAATCTTAGAAAACTTCTAATTCCAAATTGATGCCATGTGAAGACAAAGTCTCACTCTAGATGGTTTTCTTAAATTTTATGCTAGCCTATTCTATTATGAGATAAAATTTATGATTCACACATATGAAATCTATAGTTCAAAATTTCTAAAAATTGGTGATTCACCATTTCTATATTGAATTACACTTTTTTGACCAATCATACTTTCAAAATTGAACCAATTTTTTGTCGAATTTCTAAAATATTTTCTTTTGCATCATTGCTCTTGAGGCTAAAAAATTTAATTTTCTCATTATTCATGGTTAATTCCTTAAGGATATTTGAAGGTAGTAGCCAAGTTACTACACACCCTCCATAGTATGCATAATGCTTTAGCTTTGAAATAAATAATCTAACATTTTATCAAATATTTCAATGTTGATGGATCTACCCAATAAATTCTCATTTATTTGAAAATAAAATCTAAATGGTGTAAGTAAAGGTACAGTAAAAAAGTAAATTATCTTATACTTCTATATCCTTTTTACATAAGGCATAACTAAAAGGTTCGTGATATTCTCTTATTTGAAGACTCTCATCTATAAGAATTTTGTGTTAGAATGTGAACCAAAGGAAGGTTGAGGCCTTAGGAAGGGCCTCAAATGACTTAACATTCTTTGAAAGGAAATTTATAGGAATAGGAAATTCTAATTGGTCTTAGGATTTATATCCCAACCTGATCGAGTATCCACCATATTTTGACAGGTTCTAAACCAACTCATTATTTCAGGTAAATATAACTATTGAATAATTGTTTGAAGCTCATACACTATTTGTTTGGGGTTCTCTCCCTCATCTATGTTTCTAATATAAATCCACAATCCAAAACCATTGCTCATGTCAGTATTATTATTTTTTATTTTTGAACCTCTATGAGCTAAACAATCCCAAGCAAGCGATTTTTATTTTGTACAAAAATAAGAGAATAATGTTTCAACTAAGAATTAAGCCAAAAATTTATAGTGTCCCTCACATTGAATAGCCACATAATATATTTTTTGATCAATTATAAACACTCTAATATGAAGTTCCTTATTGTCCAATACCTAGGTATGGTTTGTCTCATTAAAAATTTATTGCATCCATAGAACCTATATATTTTTGAAGTAACAATTTTTCAACTACTTGATATTTGAATAATCTCCAACCAAGTTTTTCCCCTAATTCTTACTCATGAGTCTACAATTATATAAGCATATTCCTCTAATATTCTTTCTTTTTCAAATCCTATTCCACTTACAATGAAGAAACCTAAATTTCTCACATCCTTTCTCAAGAAAATCTCATTGAATTTTCAAATTCAGACATTATATCTATTGATAATATTAAATGTGACATCATATATGCAAATATAGATTATAGAGCATTCTTTATGCATTGTAGCCTTCCATTCATGATTAATAACTTACCTTTACAACCTGCCAAACAACATTTAATTCTATCCAAATTTGAGTCCCATAGCACCTTATGCTTTCCTTTATTAGATAAAGGAATATTTAGATATATCAATGGCAATTTTTGAACTTTAACCCCTAATAAATCCATAATAATCCATTGTAAATTTAAGGCAATGTTAATGAAAAAGATCCTAGATTTTGTTATATTAACCAATTGCCTACCAATATTATCATAACATGATAATATTAATTTAAATTCCATGGATATACTAACCTATATATATTGAAAAGCAAAAGTATCATTAAAAAAATGGAGATGATATTCTAAAGGACCATTTGTTATAACTTGAATACCTTTTATTTTTCATTCCATTTTTGCCTTTGAGAAAACTCTCCCTAATGCCTTCGTAAGAAGAATGAAGAGATAAGGAGATAGTGGGCCATATTGAAAAAGTCTATAGGATGATTTTAAGCATTAAAAAATGGATTAACTGATAAAAATATAATATAGTAAAGTTCTATAACAAAATCTAATTGATTCACACTGTAGACAAGGAAAAATAACTTACCGCGTACGATTCTCAGTTGGATCCACTAGGAGCCGAGGTGAACCACGGGGATATGTTATAACTCTACACTTGGTGGGAAAAGTGGAAGAGCTCATGAGGAACTATTTTAGGACTTGCTCCAAATTTAGGGTGGAATGCGTTTGGATGTGTCAATTAAGCATGCACCTATGTTTGGCCTTTCTAAAACTACACTATGAAAAGGGGAGGAACAATGCAAGAAGACAAGAGCTAACCCTAGAATGATTATTTTATTGAATGAGTGCTAACCCTAGAATTTCAAAGCAAAGATTTTTGAGCAAGGGTCCAAGAGAAATGCACAATCAAGGTTAAAATCATAAATGCACATTATATGCTTTTATTCTTTCAAATGCCTAGAACTTTGATTAAATGCTTTTCTTTACTTGTGGTTTATATTTTTGAATCATAAATGAATAGAAAGCAAACACCAAATAGTCTAAAGATCTATCAAGGCATTTATTTGATTCAATGGTTGTTCCAAGCTTTATCTTGCATCTAGCAATATCCCACAACTTCAATCTTGCAAAATAACTTCACAAAACCCTCAAAAAATATGATCAACATTAGGGGGATTTCTTAGGCTGATGTATGATTTTACTCGAAGGCACAATAGTCAAGACCCCTAGGTCCTTTTAGCTAACCTTTATAATGCAAAAGTGAAATTTGATATTTTTGGGAGATGAACAAACAAAATACACTACAACAGAATAATATGATTAGCAGAGTGCAGATTATGCAATTATGCTCTAGATGTAACATAAAATATAGATCTAGGGTTTTGGGGATGAATTTCTAACCCAAAGCCTATCATAAGTGAATTCATACCCTGCACTATGAATTCGCATCCTGTATGGTGAATTAGCACCCTATATGGTAAATTCATTCCATGTACGTCAAATTCATACCTTGTAATTACGGGGTGTGAATTCACAATAAAAATAAAAAGGTGCAGAACAATACGAATAAATAAAAAAAAGATGCACAATTTAATATTATATGAATACAAATGAGCAAAAAAAACTTGGTGTTAGTGAAAAAGCAAAAAAATGATGAATACATCTAATATAGTAGACTCCTCCTTAGGCATTCAACACTTATCCACCAAGAGCAAAAAATCACAAAGCAACAGTAGTAGCAGAATAATCCAAAGTAGAAGATTTGTCAAGAGTACTTTTTCTAAAAATGATACATGAATAATATTCAAGCTTTGATAGGGGACGGATGGAGCAGCAAGGAGGAGGAGCGAGAGGTCTAGGGGCATCAAACCCTAGGTGTGGGACTTCAAAGGGCAGATCAGCAGACGCGGCAGGTGGGGGCTCTGGCGAGATAGCAGGCCCCCAGGCGGAGGATGTGGACAAGGAAGTTCTATTGGAACCGGTCCAAGGGCGTTGGGCGGATGCGGTTGAAGATTTCTCTGAGGGGGACCAGGACTCTATGCGTCGGGATCAAAGGAAGACCCAAGAAGGAGACAAAGAGAAACCCGGCAACTGGAGACCTTCATATCTTAATGCTCTTCGCGGTAAGCAAAAATTATCCGACTCTTGTTTTAATCTAAAATCTGTCAATGGTAGGTTGCACGTCCCGCATTCCTTAGCTCAAGCATGTGGCTATGGAGGGCGAACATCTTTGGTGGCTAAATTTATGGGGGTGAGGCCAGACATGGAAGTCATAAGGAGATGGGCCATCCAAAAATGGCAGCCAAGGGCCGGTATGATGATTAAGGCTTTACCCAAGAGTTTTCTTTTGGTGACATTTCAATGTGAACAGGACATGGAAAGGACTCTCCAAGGAGGTCCTTGGTTTTTTGGGAAAAGGGGCTTGTATCCAAGCGTTGGTCCCCCGATTTCAACCCCGGACTCGAGTGTCTGGATTTGGCTCCTATTTGGGTTAAGATGCCGGGATTACCTCTCGCTTTTTTGGAACGAACAAATATTGGTTGGGATAGCTACGGAGATTGGAGAACTAATAGCTATTGATCCCGCAACCTTGAGCAAAACAAGACTCCGTCTCGCTCGCATGTGTGTGTTGGCGGACCCGAGTAAAGAGCTCCCTAAATCCATTATTTTGTCGTCTATGTTTGGCCTTCATACTCGGGTATTTGAATATGAAAATATGTCTTTTAAGTGTAGTGTTTGTGGGAAGGTAGGGCACCGGGGTATCCACTCGCATTTCCAAGAACCAGCCCCCACTCCAAAATACTGATCCTCAAACCCAGAATAATATCCCTCCCCCGCAGATCTCCATTCCTACCCAACCTGGGCCTCAAGGACGTGGAGCTCGAAATCCGAATATCAGAGACCCTGTTCGCCCTATTGTAAGCAAGAGGCAACGTTTTAACCCTCCTCCCAAAAATTCCTATGCCCCAAAACCCTCTCACAGGGGAGCTGGTCCCTTTGATGGGAACCCTCAAGCTCAACCTGCTCCTAAGATGTTACAGCAAGCCTCAGAGCCAAATCACAAAGGAAAGAACCCCATAGATCAACGCCCTGGGGCAAGTAAGTTTGATTGGGTGATACGGGAGGCCTATGGAGGCTCGGTGGAAGTGGTCCCATGTACTCGCAGAGGAATTTATGGGAAGAAATTCCAAGGAGATCAACATCCCGATGGAGAACAGCTTTGATGCATTAAATCATTTGAAGGGAGATCGGATGGACAGACCAAGAAGTGGAATCCGAGGTAGAGGAGACTCAAGAGAAGGATTTAGAGGAGAAAAATCGAAGGAAGGAGCAGGAAACTAATAATACGGGCAAGGATACTCGGGGAGGAAGATGTGAACCACCAAGATCAGTGTAACCCCAAAGCGGGGGAAAAAAGAATCTACTAATCAAGAAGCTAAGAGCACGGAATCATCTCCACTGTCAAAAAGACCAGCTTAACTCTGGAAAGCCGATTGTTACCCCAAATACCAAGACTGACCTACCCAAGATGGTTACTAGAAGCCAAGTGAATCCCAAGGAACTTCAACCTAGAGCGGATGTATGGGGATATGGTTCGGTAGGAAGAGGGAAACCTAGCAATGCCGCCTTAAGGCAGAAAGAAGCGGAGCGAGGAGTGGTTGATGGCACTCAAGCAATATTGCTCTTTGGGGCGAAGGCTCGAGGATCCAAAGCCCATAAATGAAGATCCTTTCATGGAATATTTGTGGGAGTAATCCTACAAAAATAAGAGCTTTGTATGCTCTTAGACAAGAACACAAACCGGATATGATTTTACTGCAAGAAACTAAAATGGAGGAGAGTAGAGTTATTCCTTTTAAGAATAGGACTTGGCGAGAAGCTGAAGTAGTAGGCCAAGAGGCCACTGGAACAGCAGGAGGGTTACTGGTTATGTGGAACAAAAATGTGATTGATAGTAGAGTGATTCTGATGTCTAGTTGGTTTATTTGTCTCTTATGTGTGGATAAAACCACACAGGAAGAGTGGATCTTAACGAATGTATATGCTCCGGTTAGACAGGGACTGAGAAGGGTTCTTTGGAGTCAGCTAGCTGAATTGAGGGAGACGGTCCCCAACTACCCTTGGATTGTGGCGGGGGATTTCAACTGCTACCTTAATCCTGTAGATAAATTGGGGGGCTCTCAAAGAATAACTACTGATATCTACGAGTTTAGAGATTTTGTTGAGCAACATGAGCTGATGGATGTGGACCTGCGTAGATTCTCCTATACATGGTCTAACAAAAGATTGAAGGAAAACCAAATTCAGATAAGATTAGATAGGTTTCTTCTTTCTCAAGAATGCCTGGAGAGGTTTGGGGACTCTTCATTAACGGCACTCCCAAGAATCGGGTCCGATCACAACCCAATCCGTGGGAAACAGGGGAGGACTCTAAGAAAAGATACATCGGACCCTTTCGATTCGAACTTATGTGGTTCCAACATCGGGATCTCAAGGATCTCGGTTGCCCAATGGTGGGACAAAAAGTATAATGGTTCGAAACCGGCCCAAGTGGCATGTAAACTAAGGAATGTGAAGGCTAACATTAGAGAGTGGAACAAAACTTCCTTTGGCAATATTTTTGTTAAAAAGGCGAAACTAAAAGACAAGATCAATGAACTACGGGGAGAAGTTGAAGTCGGAGCAGCTTACAGAGGATCCGAGAAACCGGGAGAGGGAGTCGTTAGCCGAATACCACACGATGCTAGGATTTGAAGAAACCTTTTGGAGGCAGAAATCCAGATTGCGTTGGTTAAAGGAGGGTGACAGAAATACAAAGTTCTTCCATGTCTCTACTCTTCGCCACGGGAGTACTAACAAAATTAAGGAGATCAAGATGGCCGATGGGTCTAACACCAAAGATATGGAAGACATAAGGAGGGAAGCGGTTGAGTACTTTAAATCGTTGCTAGAAGATGTAAATCTGACTATTGAAGAAGAGGACTCTCTCGTTGGCAGCCATTCCACCCCTCGTGAATCGATAATCTTAATGGATTCTTACTTAGTCCTTTCACAAAGGAGGAAATCAAGAAGGTCGTTTTTGACATGGATGGTAATCAGCCTCCCCAGACCGGATGGCTTCCCTGCAGCCTTCTTCCAGAAGTTTTGGGATATCCTAGGCAATGATGTAGTGGAAGCTATAATTGAGGCTCAAAAGGACATGGAAATCCCGAAGGAGTTAATGCTACTTTTTTAGTTCTCATCCCTAAACTAGTGGGAGCAATGGAATTTTCCGGTTTTCGCCCTATCAGTTTATGTAACACTCTGATGAAGATTCTCACAAAAACAATCGCCAATAGGCTGAAGGTTATCCTTCCTTTCATCATTGATATGAACCAAGGTGGCTTTGTGAAAGGGCGACAAATATTGGATGGTATCATCACAATTCATGAGGTTATTCATTCAATGGTGACTAGTAAGGAAGCAAGTATGTTACTAAAGCTTGATATGAATAAAGCCTACGACCGGGTCTCATGGCGGTTCATCACCAAGATTTTGGGTAAGTTTGGTTTCTCGTCCCCGATGGATTAAGTTGATTTTTAGTTGTATCTCTACTACAAGATTTTCTGTCATGGTGAATGGGTCACCCTCTGGTTACTTTAAGAGTGAAAGGGGGTTGCGTCAAGGAGATCCTTTGTCTCCATACTTGTTTATTATTTTAGCGGAAGCATTGGGTAGGAACATTTCAGCAGCGGTGGCAGATGGTCAATTGGAAGGTTTTAAACCAGCCTCAACAGCAGGGCCAGTGTCTCACCAACGAGCTTTGTGGAGTGTCCAAAGCCCCGGTGCCTCAAGCTAGGAAGTTGAAGAGAATTCTAACCAAGTATGAGACAGACGCAGGACAGTACATAAACTATAAGAAGAGTAGCATCTATTTCTTTAACACGCCCGGTGGGAGGGAGGAAAGAATAGCTAACCTCTTCGGTTGTGGAAAGGAGCTTCTACCAAGAACTTATCTAGGTATGTCTATGTTCGAAGGAAGAATGAAGGCTACTTTGTGGAACTCGATCATTGACAGGATCTCCAAAAAGTTAGCGAGGGTGGAAGGGCAACCTTCTCGACTCATCGCAGAAAAGCCTTATTAGTTCAAACTACTTTACAAAGCATTCCAATTTACTGCATGTCTCTATTTAGAATGCCTGCAAAGGTCCGAGCTACATTGGAGCTTATTCAACGCAACTTCTTGTGGTCGAGTTCGAGAGGAGAGAAAGAGAATTTCGTTGGTAGCATGGAATCAGTGTGTGCAAGCAAGGATCGGGGGGCCTCGGGGTTAAAGAGAATGAAAGAATTGAATCAAGCTCCGATTGGCAAACAGGTATGGAGATTTATCAATAATGATCAATTGGGATGGGTAAAACTTCTTAAGGCAAAATATATCGAAATAATCGAGACTTCCCGAAAGTCGATAATCTTCCTAGAGGATCCTATTTTTGGAATTGTTTGCTCGAATGTCGGGAGGTAGTCAGGAAAGGCATCAGATGGAGAATTGGTAATGGAAGACAAGTGGACTTTTGGAAAGACCCGTGGTTGGAAGAGGCCCCTCTGAAAGATAACTTAGACCTTCAGGTCCTCCAACATAAACTTTCGAAGGAAATGGGAGGAAAAGTAGGGGATTTTATTGCTGTAGCACAGGAAACTTCTTCTTGGAAGAAAATCACAGTTCATAATCTGTCAGAGCAAGAGAAGGTGGCCCTAACCAAACTCAATGATGCTTTAAGGGTGTTCCCGATCATTCCTGGGGGAGGAAGAGACAAGGCAATTTGGGGCAAAACTACAAGTGGGATCTATTCAGTAAAAACGCCTATAAGTTAATCCACTCGGGATTCAATGGTCGGACTCCGACTTCGTTATTTGGTTAAATAATTTAACCCCAAAAATAGCTTTCTTCTTTTGGTTGGCGCTCAAAATAAGATCCCGACAAATGATAATCTGCAAAGGAGAGGTTTCCAATTCATCAATCGATGTATCTTGTGTGAGAAAGCAATAGAATCTGTAAGTCATATATTTCTAACTTGTGATTTTTCTTGTACAGTCTTCCAAATGATCCTGTCCAAATTTCATATAGATTGGGTCTGTCCAAATAGCATGTCTGACTTCTGCATACAGTGGGCTTCCCCCTTCCGGGCAAAGCTTTTGACTTGGCTTTGGAAGCTCAGCTTACCCCATTTTTTATGGGGGATATGGAATGAGAGAAATAAGAGAGTATTTAAAGGACGTAAGAAAGATCCCAGGTTATGTGGTAATAAAATAATCAGAGCTTTGAAAGAAAACTGGAAAACTTTCTTCTTCAAAAATGAGACCATGTCTCTAAGGGAAAGGAGGATTTTACGGAACTGGGGAGAGGAACTTCCAGACCTAGACATTACAACCAACCCACGGGATGGTGTCAAGTGGATACCCCCCACACAAAAATGGGTTAAGTTTAATTTTGACTGGGGCAGCTAAAAGGAAATCCGGGGCTGCAGGAGCAGGAGGAGTTTTGAGAAATGAGGAAGGAAAAGTGGTCCTTGCCTTTGCAGAGCCTTTGGGAACTCAAACAAATCATTTTGCAGAAGCCCGAGCTCGCATGCAGCAATGAGAATTGCCAGACTTGAGGGTTATAAGGAAGTTATCTTTGAAGGGGATTCGCTTAATATAATCAAGGCAATTAAGGAGGATAAAGACCCCAACTGGACCATATTGGAGCTTATCCTAGAAGCAAAGATTCATAAATCTCATTTGGTTAATGCCCGAATCCAACACACCTTCGGAGAAGGGAACCAGAGGGCGGATCTAATGGCAAATATTACAGCTTCTGTTGGGGAGATGCAAATTTGGAAGGATAACTTCCCTCAAGAACTATTGGTGTTGGCTGCTAGAGAAGAGCTAAGATCAAACCTGTTAGAGCATCAGGAGATCAGAGGGGCTGATGATGAGTAATCCGATAGATGGAATTAGGCAGAAAAGGCATCCCATTTGCTGGGGCCTGGGAGGTGACAAGTGTACAGTACAGCAACCTAGTGTTAGTAAGTGCTAGGTGTTGTTTGGTTTTTGTTTTATCCTGAATAGTCAAGCGACAAGTATAGGACTCTGGACTCTAAGTATGGCTTAATGTGAGTCTTAGAAAGATCCATTTTGTATTTTGATTATACGGGCTTGATGCTAGAACCAGCCCATTTTGACTTTGTAAAAGGTTTGTGGACCTTATAACCACCTCTACCTTATACCAAAAAAAAGAGTACTTTTTCTAAAATAATAACTTCACAACTTGTCACTTGCCACTTGGAGAAAAATGAAGTCCAAAACCTCTATTTATAAGAGGTTTGGGTGGGAAAACAAAACTTAAACTTGGGTAAGGGCTGACGTCACAATAAGCCAACACTAGAAAGGGTTTTTAAGAGAAAAAACCCAAGATGGAAAATTTGTGCTCTATATTATTAGCTTTTGAGGATATATGCAGTGGGAGAGATCTATCACAGGTCCTAATAAGATGCAAAAAATATGAAAGAATGGAATTTTGCAATATGACTAAAATATACTATAAATAGAAAGTGGTGAAAATACAATGCAGTATGGAGGTGATGGTCACTCCATTGATATAAGCTAAAGAACTACATTGTACTCCATTCAAGAGTTCTACCACTATCTACTACTCTCTACTATAATGAACTTGATGAACTTGATCTATATTATCACTCACTATGAGGCCCTTTATATAGGAAGATAGATTCCTTGGCCAACACTCTACCTAGTTGTACAAGGGGACACCTTGCACATTACAACTTGCACATTGACACTTGTGCATTTATTACATTGCTTGAAGTAACTAGCTAACTTCCCCCTAAAGTAATCTCCTACTCTAACTATGTACCAAAGGTGGTACATTTACATGATCCAAATGATGTAATATACTCTAACACCCCCTGTATTACATTATTTGGGTATTTGAAGATTTCAATCTTCAATATGGATCTTTGTCTTTAGATGTTCTTCAGCTTGATCTGGTCCTTTGCATTATCTTTAATTCACATTGCACTGTATGCCTCCATGAATTGGTTCCTCTTCTTCTTCTTTATTGGAGTCAGTACTTTCATAGGTAGATGTACTATCACTAGATTCTTGCAAGAGTATTTTCTCTTTGCCTTTGTCCTTGTTATCATTCTCCATGTCCTGTATAGAAGCTTCTGAACATACACTTAGAGCATCATGATAAGATTTTGTGTTAGTAGAACTTGAAGTACTAATACTGCATGAGGATTGAAATATCTTTGCTAGGGATGATTCATCCATTTCTATTTTTAGTTTAAGTAATTCTATCAATCCTCTTTATTCTACATTTTCATCCTTATAACATTTGAATGTAAGTAGTGCCATATATAATATGCTTCCATATTCTAGAGGAATTTGAATGTCATTCTTTCCATTATCAATTGCTTCAGTGAGTCGAGCATGTAGATAATGTTCCATCATTTCAAAGTTATCTTTTAAAGCTTCACTATGTATCCTTTTTGAAGTAAGGTCTAAGTTTCCTTCAGAATTTATAAGTGAATTCTTGATTCCACTTTTTATGATACTTGCTCTTTCCTTTCTAATAGTGTTGTTCATATCATTGTTTACTATATTACTTGAGGTAGACATCTCTCTTAGTTTTAGTTTTTTCTATTTTAGAGATATTTTTGATGAATCCTTTGTAGTAGACTCCCTTATGTCTCCCTAGTAGATGAAGTGTAGTATTCTTTTTGTTTCCTTAATATCTGTAGAATACTATATCTTTCTCAAGTAAATTGAGTAAATGATCCAATTTGATAAACCTATCCAAGGCTTAGATTTTGTAGAGTCCTTATATCTCCCTAGTTAAGAGATGTGAATTAATTTGATAAAACCTTTATAGAATTTAGGTTTTGTAGAAACCTTATGACTCCCAAATGGATTGAGTATTTGATAAACTTTGATAAATTCTATTATTATCAAGTTTTGTAGAATGCCTTATGTCTCCCTAGTGATTTTGGATATGCTATATGAGTGATAAAGTGCTTTTGGGAATAGTAGTTCAATTTTGGGTTGATTTTGTAAAGTTTTGTAAATAGCAAAAATCAACTTCTATTACTCCTTATTTCTCCTATTGAACTAAGCACTTGTTAATTTGATGAAGTTCTAATGGTTGGATTTCTTTTGTCCCTTTAATGTGATTTTGAGACAAGTATACCAATTAATTCCAACCCTTGATATTCCTTGATGAACTTCCTTTTATAGCCTTTTAATGTTTCTAAATTCCAATAATCTAATTTTGGTGTAGTATTCCTTATAACTCCCTAATTTGGAATATTAGAAAACAATAATATTTGCAATAATAGAAATTTAATTTTTCCAAGTAGAAATCCTTATTTCTCCTATGTTTTAAATTGTAAATATTAAGCTATTTTTGGTGTATAATTCTCCTTTAATTTTTCTTCCAAATGTGGTTGATTTCCCTATAGTTTCAACCTTATATTATACCCTTATAACTCCTTTTGATGAAAGCAAATTATAATAAGGTAAATTCTTACCTTTATAATGTTGCAAACCTTAAGTAATTGGCATTGAATTCAGACATGGATGACAGCAATATTTAATGCTTCTCTTGGGTGCTATGACCAATGGTAGGCTTTGATTCTCCCTTGACTTCAATCCTTGAATGGTGGTGCCTCAAATATGGCTTCTTTGACCTGCTTTGAATGTCTTGACCAAGAGCTTTAAATGCTCTTCTCTTTTCTTATACACTGCAACTCCTTGCTGCTCTGAATGCGCTTCCCTCCTTGGTCTTTGGTACCTTAAATAGGAAGGAGTTTCTTTTTATGAGGGACAAGTGTCATAGGCATTTTATTCAATGCTTGGAGGATGTAGATTCCTTTTGACACTTGTAATATTTGTTGTTGGATGGAGGATGAACGTTAGAGACTTTCTTGAGCGCTTATATGACTTGGTTACATGTGTCACCTCCTTTCTAACACAAGCAATGCTTCTTGTGTAATGCTTCCTTTGATTATTCCCTTTAGGCATGCAAGATTTGAGCATTATTTTGAGTGCTCATATGGAAGACGTTAGGGTTTCTTCAATGGTGACAAGTGGCACCCTTTATCTTTTGCATGTACCTTCCTCTTGATTCCTCTTCAATGTATTCTTGCAAGCTTCCTCAACGTATTATTTCCAACTCTTTCTTTGTTGTGTTTTCTCCTCAATGCTTCGATGGTGCTTGATATGTGAGTTGGTTCTAGCTGGGATAATGAGCAATACTTTGATGACTTTGAGCTAGGATTGTGAGCAATGCTATGGTGGAGGTTTTGTGACACTCCAATGGTGATTTTGAATGCTCCTTGTGGATGTACGTCTAGCTCTTGGGCATTGCTTTCTTTATGCTTTGATTTTCTCCTACTTTCAAGTTGTTGTATTTCTACCTTTGTGGATGATAGCTTCTCCTTGTGCTATGCTATGTATGCTTTGCAGGTTGTGTATTGTGGCTATCCAAACCATGGATGATGTGAGCTCCTTGAAGGCTCTTTTGACCTTGCTTGGATGATGCTTCTCTACGATCGCTTTGAGATGTTCCTTGCTTGTGAAGAATGTGTCTTTATGACACTTAGACCTTGTCCTTTTTCCTACGTAGGATAGAATATTATGGTGCAAGATAATGTAAATAAACTTTGTAATAGAATACCTTATTTTTGCACCTCCTTTTGCAAGCTTTTTTTGTTGGTTTTAATGGTGGCTTTCTTGTAGGCAAGGGCTGATTTGACGTTGTCTCCTTTTCTAGACAACTCTCTCCTTTTGCTTGGTTAATATGGTAATAAATCCAAGCTAATAACCATGTAGATAGAAGCTTTTGTAGAAGTAATTTTTGCACTAATTTTTACCTGTAAAGAACCCTTAGTGCACCTCAAATCTGAGACTCACCAAGTCTCGATTTGTAGCTTCCTTCACTGATTTTAATGGTGGCTTTTCTTCTCCACTCCTTGGAGGAATTTGATCTATTTTGGTGGCTTCTCTAAGCCACAATATATTATAGGTTTTGTGCACTGAATAGTGTCTCTAGACACTTTGATAATATGTTGGTTTTGTGCCCTTGATCTTAACAATAAAAAAACACAAACTAACCCTTTTTGAGAGTAACTAGTTAAAGATCAACTAGTATAGTGCAAATGGATTAATAATACCTTAATGCACTTTTAATAATCTCACCTTATTACTCCTATAAATAAACTCTCAAAGTAGTTTCTAATGCACTTAATAATCTCTACAATTCTTAAGAGTAATTATAATGAACCCTTAAAAATAATCTGCAATTTTTCACTACAATCAATGTTGTAGGATGTAGTCTTCTTGCTTTCTAGATAGATAATAGGTAGATGATATATTTATTTCTTTTGAAATACATCCAACTCCTATTTTAATGTGCAAGTAAATCTCTTAAAAGAACTATCTTTTGCACCTTCTTGAAGACTATAATATAAGCCCTTATTTTTGCAACTTTAATCCAAATATGGTGCTTAATGATACTTGATAATGAACCCTAATTTAAAGTTCAACTAATTGCACCCAAGTTGCTTACCTTTAATGGCTTCTGTAGATGATGTAGATCTTGGTGTTTAGATTCACCAAGTTGCTGCCTTGAGATGAATGAATTCCACAGCTTCTTGTTGGTTATCCAAAATAGCTTCTTGCTTCACCAAACTGTGGTCTCGAACCTTCTATCTTGAGCCTAGGGTTTGGTGGCTTGATCCTTCAAGTGATCTTCTATTTTTTTCTATAGATTCAAAAAATCTTATCTCTGAAATGTGCCTTCTTGCTGTGAGAGGTAATCTCCAAATCTCTTGGATTTGGTAGGCTTCTTCTATCTGAATCCTCCTTCAATATTCTTGTTGAACTTTGACTTCAAATAGGATCTTCTTCTCAAGATTCTGAATATCTTGAGGTCTTCATTGGATTCTTCTTCAGGATTTGATACTCTTTGCCAAATTCTTCTCCTCTTGGGCTTATTGTCAGATGGTGACAATTATCCCAAGTTCTTCACTATCAAGAGCTTCTCCTTGGTAGTGGATTTCTCCAATGAGTTCTTCTAGGAACTCTTTTGATGATGCTTCTATGAGCTCTACAACAAGGCTCTCCAAGCCTTCTTCTTTTTCCTCCTTGAGACCTCTCCAAGGTCTTCAATCTTGCAACTTCTATGGTCTTCCAAATGAGACCTTTCCTTCAACCTTCTACTTGTGGAAGTGTTGGTAATGAGATCTTCTTCTTGGATCTCTAAAATTTGCTGCTTCTCTGATCAGGAACAGGACTTTGCTAGTCCCTCTTTATCTCTTCCATGACTAGAAGTTTTCCAATGAGATCTTCTATGGATCTCTTCAGCTTCTTTAGAAAGAAGTCTTTAATCAGTAAAGGAGATCACCAATCTCCTATTTCAAGGACTCTTCTCTAGAGTCTTCTTTAGGAACTCTTCTTTAGAGTCTTCTTCTAGATTAGGAACTCTTCTCTGGAGTTTTCTTCTAGATCAAGAACTCTTCTTTGGAGTCTTCTTCTGGATAAAGAACTCTTCTTTGGAGTCTTTTTTAGAATTAAGGCTTATGTGGCCCTTTCTTATGGATCAAGGCTTCTATGGCCTTTTCCTCTACAATGTGAAGTTTTTCAATCTAGTAATGGAGATCTCCAATATCCAAACTTCACCATGACTCTTCTCCTTAAGTTTCTATAGTGTCTATTTTCCTACAACAAGGAAACTTTAAAAAAATCTAGATCCTTAAATAGTCTTCACTAGTTGATTCATCAAACTAGTGGAATGAATGTTGAGTCCTAGTCTTCACGAGTTTTTCTGCAACTCTATGGAAAGACTCTAGCCAAATGTAATCTCAAAATTTTTGTAATTGAGATTTATTTTAGTCCTCACTTGTGACTCTCCCTAATCCTATCTAGATGCATCGTGGCTCTGATACCACTGTTAGCTTTTGAGGATATATGCAGTGGGAGAGATCTATCACAGGTCCTAATAAGATGTAAAAAATATGAAAGAATGGAATTCTGCAATATGACTAAAATATACTATAAATAGAAAGTGGTGAAAATACAATGCAGTATGGAGGTGATGGTCACTCCATTGATATAAGCTAAAGAACTACATTGTACTCCATTAAGGAGTTCTACCACTATCTACTACTCTCTACTATAATGAACTTGATGAACTTGATCTATATGATCACTCACTATGAGGCCCTTTATATAGGAAGATAGATTCCTTGGCCAACACTCTACCTAGTTGTACAAGGGGACACCTTGCACATTACAACTTGCACATTGACACTTGTGCATTTATTACATTGCTTGAAGTAACTAGCTAACTTCCCCCTAAAGTAATCTCCTACTCTAACTATGTACCAAAGGTGGTACATTTACATGACCCAAATGATGTAATATACTCTAACACACATTGGACAACCACAAATTTGCCATACCTTGTAATGGAAGATCGTGAATTCATAACAACTAGACCCATGTGCAGTATTTCTACACTTTGGGGGACCAAACGGAGTCATAACAAGATAAAACTTATAACGTCAAAAAGCTCTTTCTGATCTCGATCCAATAGTATAGGTTTTGAAAAGAATGGATAATATTTAATAGGGGAAAGTTGGATCAAAGATAACCCTAATTTTTTGAGTGAAAACTCATGATATAAGGAAAATGACTCATCTAAATGGGTCAATTTTCCATGTCTACACACCAACCTTAATCCAAACATTTTTTTAAAGAATATCACAAAAAACTCTAGCAAACCCTATTATATGCTTTGTTCGTATTTAATTTTACAAGCATACCTATTCTATTCATAGAATGAGAAAAGTGTACGGCCTCTTAAGTTATGATTATACCTTCAAGAATTTATGTATCATAGAGAAAAACCACCTTGTTCCTTCAAGATAACACAATCTCAAATGATTTTAAATCAATTGGACATATTTTTAAAAGTATCTTATAAATCCTATTGCAAAGGCTTTTTGGACAATAATTATGAAATATTTTATCTCATTTTTTTTGGGAACTAATATATTAAAGATGACATTGATCTTACTTATTATAACAATCATTTTTCTAGCCTCTTTAACCACGTCTAACATATTACTCTTCAATAAATCCTAATTTTTTGGAAATAAAATAATAGGAAATCCATCAAGGATTAGGTTTATTATGAATATAGAAATAGAAAACTACCTATTGTAGCTCCTCCATAAATATATTCCTCATCAAGCTTTTATTCTATGTATGTGTGATAATTACTGAAATATTTTGTAAAAACTCACCTTGAGCCTCTTTGTCCTATCTAACTTATGATAGAATATCTTTGAGATAATTAATGGCTTAATTTATACTATCTTATTTCTCCTTAATACTTCCTTTTTATAGAGTTTAAATATTTTTTATCCACAAAAAAGAAAATACATTTTGGTAATAGCATAAGAAATGAGTATTTATATTCCTTTTAAAGCCATATTTTCCTAAATTTTTAGGTCCAATATGATTCTTCCTTTTGTTATGGTAATCATAAAGTGTTTTTCCTTGTACATAAGTATCTTGGTTTATTCTACTATTCTCTACAATCTCTTGTGAACTTTTTACCTTGGACTTAACTTTCTCCTTTATTTTAAATATGTTACCAAATTATTTAACATCCAAACCTTCATTTGTCTCTTTAAAAATTTTTATTTTGAATAAAATTGTATATATATGGTCCTTTAAACCTTTATTCATCCCACCATAATATAACCATTTGGAAGAAATCAAGGTCTTGCATCCATATAGATTAAAATCAAAATGGCTTTGGATGACCATTATTAAGTAAGATTTATGACCCAATTCTTCTTGGAATAAAAATATCGAAAAAGATTATATTCTCTATTATAACCATGTATTAGATAACAAAATTCTAGCTTATATTTCTAGCAAATGAAATCTTCTAGTACATTCCTTATCCTACATGTATTGAAAGATTGAAGGAAGAGAATGCCATAGGCTATTGAGTTGCAAAAGAAATAAAAATCTTCCATTGATCTAGACTATTGAAGAGTACCACCCTTATCTTCTAAAGGAGACATAACAATGTTGAACTACCCCTAAAAATTCATTGATTATAACTATGAATCATCATTGCATTTGACATAAACACTAAAAGTTAGGTCCTTCCTTTATTTATCATAGAGTATTGTTGAATCATATACATTTATGACTACAAATTTAATATTTTCTTCTCTTCTACAACAAAGACTATCAATCCAATTACTTATTGCTTATAAAAATTAACCCTCCCATTTGTAATTGCCCTGTATTATTGAAATGCCTCTTGAATCTCCCACAATAGGAATTGCTAGATAGTCTCCTATATTGCAAATATTTTGGAATGCATCCTTATATTCCTTACAACTTATCTATGTTTCTTGTATTCAAATAATTCAAGATTACATACTAACCTATTAGTTTTTTGATGACACTTTTTAGGGGTGGCATTATTCATGCCCCCATTCCAAAACACCGTCTTCATCATAAGTTATTATTATTATTTATTGGCTTAGCTCTGATTCTTGTTAATACTTGTGATATTTATCTTGGTTTTCCAAATCAATATTCCTTAGTTTCCTTTTCTCATTGTTCCTACTTTAAGGATCTTCCTCTCCATTTTTTATTACCATTAATACTTTTATCCTCATCAATCTCTTTCATTTTTTGAGACTGTTCATAATTTAACTTATCACCTATAGATTTATGTTGTTACAAAGAACCTAAAATGCAAGGAATAACCTTGAAAACAAATTATTTATGCTAAGTGCAAGGTTTTGATATACCCATGGCAACACAAATTTACACATTATACATAGTATGCTTTTGATCCTTAGAATTTTGTCCCTCATGGACAAACCCACCTAAAGCATTACCAATATTCTTAAAAACCTCCTTGTTGATAAGTTGATATGGAAGTATAAAAAGTCTAATCCAAATCAGAAATATTTGTTTCTATAACAAAGTTTTAACTTCATGGTATTAAATACAATCTCTCTCCCTCTCCCTCTATTTCCTTGTTAGGAATCTTCAATTAAAATCAAGCACATTCACAACAATAATTGTAGAAATTAATAGAAAATGTAAGAAATGAAATAACAAGGTGCTCAAGAAATATTGAATAGAAATGTGGCATCTTTATTAATCAAGAGAATTTGATATTGTAGGACTCTTCAAGGGGGGGACCTCCTTGGAAGTAGAGCTTTGTTATAATTTGAGAAAAATACTTGATACATTCTATTTCCACCCTTGTCTTTATAAAGACTCTTTATCTACCCTAACACTAAAGCTCAATGGTCAATCCACATGCAAGTGAGGGACCTGAGCTAGTAACTCCTAATAAAAGAAATGGTTACATCTTTATTAATAAGTATTTGTTACATCATAGTGGTCCATGCACACTAAATACAAAAATTACATAATGATGTTAGGATAGGATCCTAACATACCCTTCCCCTTCAAAAGGATTTGTCTTCAAAGCTTAAGAAATTGCTACTAGAGTTGGAATGACTTACATGTAGCATATATTAGAATATACATATTCATCAATATAGAATACTTTTGAGCTCTAAGATGACTAACCCTTTTGTACAAATTGAAAGTGTTGTTTGAACCTATAGATAGTTCCCATATGTTGTAAATTTTGAGTAGTTATGTTGTCATTGATGTCAAAAGTCAGTTCATCTTAGTGCAAAGGAATTGATAAAAGGAGGGTTAAAATATTTATATTTTAAGCCCAAGAGATTTGGTTTAAAGCTTCACATGGTTGGTCAAAATATTGTCTAAATATCCCGAAGGAAGGAAATGACTAGGCCCAAAGGATATAATATTATAATATTTATTATTATAATATTAAAGTTGTCAAGAGAAAGCCTAAGGTGAAGAAAGGAAATATCTAGGCCCAAAGGAAATAATATTATAATATTTATTATTATAATATTAAAGTGTTAAGAGGAAGCCTAAGATTAATTATAAAATAATTATAATATTTATATTATAATAATTTTATAAGCCTAAGAGGGTTTGGCACCAAGAATAAAATTTAATTGGTTAATTTCTTCGGACGTTCAATCAAGGAGGAAAAATAGTATTTATACCATAAAGTTTTGAAGGCCAAATGTAAGTCTCCGAAGCACATGCGAATGTTTAATTAATCGATCAATGCGAATTCGTGAGCATAAGAGGACAAAAGCTTTTAATTGTTTTTAAAATCAAAGGGAAGCAAGTGGAAGGATAAAGCAGGAAGGGTTAATGCCCTTATCACCAACCATGTGGTTGACATCTAAGTCCTAGAATGATCGTTGATCTATCAATTCAAGGATTTCGAATGCCCAGTGTTCAAACTGGCCCCATCTGCATGCTTTTCTCCATTAGGTGTGTTGACTGAGTGATGTTTTAATAGAAATCTTCCATGAAATCTCGATGATATCAGCCTCATGGCTTCACTTACGCTAGAGATCTTATTCACACAAGGAATATTCTGAGTAGGACTAGCATTGGTACATATTTCACACTGTTGGGTGTTAGAAATATTAATCCAGATTTCACACCTAAGCCGGACTGCGCTTGCGCAGTCAGGGATCCTAAAAAAGTTTGACATGACGTCGCACCTACCCTCTGACAGATGTGACATCTGACAGATCCGATCGCCGTAGAAGTTAATGCCAATTCGGCGATTTAATGCCAGTTCGGCGATTGGTCAGAAACCCTAGTTGAGGGTCTGTCAGAACCTGTCAGAGGACAAACCCTATCTTCCTCTCCCCGTGGCTATATAAGGCAGTTCGGGTCTTCAAAAAAAAGTGGGCAAGAGAAGAAGAGGTAGAGAAAGTGCAGAGAATAGAGCAGAGAAAGAAAGGAGAGCATTTCAGTGAGCAGTGTGGCTCATCTGATTAATGTCCGAGCAGTCGACTCGACATTTTTCCTTTTAGTTTATCCTGCAGCTTAGTCTGTAGATGTTGTTATTTCCTCAGTTGAGGACTTCTGTAACCCTCGTTTCATATGAATAAAGTTTGTTGTTGTTTAAGGCATCTTTAGGGTTTGCAGTTATTTTTATGTGCTAAAGTCTGTTGTTCTCTATACAAATCGCCTCAGAGCGATTTCGTTCGAGTTCTATAAGTTAGAGCTCAGATCTGAAACATTGCTTTCAGATCCGACGTTTCTCTCTTCCCATACGGTTCTTCCCAAGCCAGGGAAACCAAAGCCGTAGCCGCGCAAGCCTCCGGACAAGAAAATTTTGCAAGGCCAAAATTTGGCTAAGTCTGGAGCTGTCTTCCCAACTTCGCCCGTGCGCAACCCGACTTCGCCCGCGCAACCCGACTTCACTCGAGATCCATGTGCAACCCGAATTTGCCCGTGCGAAACCCGACTTCACCCATGCAACATGACTTCACTTGAGATCTGTGTGAAACCCGACTTCACCCGTGCAACCCGACTGCGCCCGAGGTCCGTGCGCAACCCGACTGTGCCCGAGCAACCCTACTGCGCCCTTCCCTGCTGCGCACTTCGCACTGCGCTCTCCCTACTTCGGCAAAAGAAATTTGAAATAATTTCTTCAAATTGGTATCAGAGCTACTGATCCCTTGATGCGGAGACCGAAGCAGAATGGCTTCCACTAGCAACAACTTGCAGTTGCAGATCCCATGCTTCAATGGGAAAAATTATGATTACTGGAGCATCCAGATGAAGATCCTGTTCGGATCTCAGGAGCTATGGGAGTTAGTCGAGAATGGCTACCCAAAATCGGCAGATGCAGCAGCACTGGCCGCCCTCTCTCAAGCAGACAAGGACCTATTGAAAGAGAACACGAAGAAGGACCAGAAGGCCCTCTTCTACATCATGCAAGCGGTCGAGGAGTCCATCTTCCCGTGGATCGCATCAGCCACCAAGGCGAAGCAGGCCTGGGAGATTCTGGCCAGCTCGTACCAGGGCACCAATAAGGTAAAGTTGGTGAAACTACAGATGCTCAGGAGGGAGTTTGAAAATCTACAGATGAGTGAGTCCGAGTCCATGAGTGATTTCTTCACCCGGATGATGGACATTATCAACCAGATGCGGTTGAATGGAGAAAATGTGCAGAGCCAGAGAATCATGGAGAAGATTCTCAGAAGTCTGCCTGCCAAGTTTGACTCGGTTGTGATAGCAATCGAAGAGTCGAGGGATCTGACAACCCTCTCGATAGACGAACTCATGGGTTCATTGCAGACACATGAACAGAGGCTGAGCCATTCATCTCAGACCTCTCTGGAGCAAGCATTCAGGGCTCAGGTCTCATTCCGAGACAACGGTAGACAAGATTCCCACCATGGCGCCTCTAGTTCTCATGGAGGAAGAGGCAAAGGCAGGCATGGGAAAGGCAACAAGCAAGGAGGAAGGTCAAACCCTAGCGAAGGGGAGACCAACTGTAATTTCCATCAACAAGGTGGAAGAGGCAGTTCAAGAAATCAGCAAGCTGGATCTGGTCAGAAGGACATGTCAAAGGTCCAGTGCTATTTTTGCAAGAAGTTCGGCCATTACATCTCACAATGCAAAAAATGGATGGCCACGGAGAACCAGCAGCAAGCCCATTACATGGATGAAACCAAAAATGCGGTAGGAGGAAATGTGTTGTTGACTTGCAACATTGAGGAGGAGTGCCAGAAGAATGTCTGGTACTTAGACAGTGGGTGCAACAACCACATGACGGGGAACAAGGAGATGTTCTCCCAACTGGATGAAACAGTCCAGTCTGAGGTGAATATGGGGAACAACAACAAGGTTCCCATAATGGGGAAAGGAAAGATCCTCATCCGCACCAGGCACGATGAACGAAAGCAGATCTGTGACGTCTACTATGTGCCTGGCCTGAAGCACAACCTATTGAGCATTGGATAGCTCGTGCAGAAGGGACATACGGTCCAGTTCAAAGATGGAGCTTGCACCATCAGAGACAAGTCGCATGGGCAGATTGCTACAGTGTCCATGATGAAGAACAAAATGTTTTCGCTATAGATTTAGAATGAATCATTGATGTCTCTGAGTGCAGTTGTGAAAGATGCTACCTGGCTGTGGCATCTCAGATTTGGTCACCTGAACTTTAGTGGCCTGAATCAACTGCACAAGAAGCAGATGGTGAAGGGTTTACCCCTGATAGAGCAGCAAAATCAAGTTTGTGAGGGCTTCTTAGTCGGCAAACAACACAGGGATTCGTTCCCTTTCGGTCAGTCTTGGAGAGCATCACAACCATTGGAGCTGGTGCACTCAGACATTTGTGGTCCGATGCAGACCAACACGTTTGCTGACAACAAATACTTCTTAACATTCATAGATGACTTCAGTCGGAAGACTTGGATCTATGCCATCAAGTTGAAGTCAGAAGCATTTGCTAGATTTAAGGAGTTCAAGGCTCTGGTGGAGAAACAGAGCGGATATCAGATCAAGACTCTCAGGACAGATGGTGGAGGTGAATACATCTCCAACGAATTCCATAACTACTGCAAGCAACATGGAATTCGAAGGCAGTTCACTACCAGATACACGCCACAGCAGAACGACGTAGCTGAGAGGAAGAACCGAACCATCATGGAGATGGCACGAAGCATGATGAAGGCGAAGGGATTGTCGCATGAATTTTGGGTAGAGGTTGTAACATGTGCAGTCTACCTGCTGAACAGATGTCCCACCAAAAGTGTGAAGGACAAAATCCCTCAAGAGGCCTGGAGCGGTGTGAAGCCAAGTGTGGCTCACTTGCGTGTGTTCGGGTGCATTGCATATGCACATGTTCCAGAAGAGAAGTGGCAGAAGTTGGATGATAGAGCTGAGAAGTGCATTTTCATAGGGTACAATGAGTAGGCGAAGGCATATAGGCTATACAACCCTGTGACGAAGAAGCTCATCATCAGCCGTGATGTGAAATTTCTTGAAGATGAAGCCTAGAACTGGAAGTCAGAGACTGGCCAGTCAGAGCCAATAGTAGTACAGTCTGTTGACTTGGAAGAAGGAAGTGTGCAGCCACCTGCAACTTCCAGTAGCAATAGCGGTGCCAGCAGTAGCACAACCACTCCATCTCGGTCGCCTCCATGTGCAAGTAGAATCCAGAACCTGGTGATGCCAGCGAAGACAAGGAGCTTGCAAGAAATCTACGAGGCAACCCAAACCCACGTAGATGAAGAGTACTCTGACTTTGCATTCTTTACTGAAGTTGATCCAATAGAGTTCGAAGATGCAAGTCAGAATCAGAAGTGGGTGCATGCGATGGATGAGGAGATAGCAGCCATTGAAAAGAATGAGACATGGCAGCTGACTGATCTTCCAGCAGGGAAGAAGACCATTGGGGTCAAGTGGGTGTATAAGACAAAGTTCAATGCCCAAGGAGACGTTGACAAGCATAAAGCTAGACTGGTGGCGAAGGGTTACAAGCAGAAGTTAGGCATCGATTACCATGAGGTATATGCGCTTGTAGCCCGACTTGACACAGTCAGGATGATCCTGGCATTGGCAGCCCAACAAGGTTGGAAGATGTACCAGATGGATGTCAAGTCAGCCTTCCTCAACGGAGTGTTGGAGGAAGAGGTCTACATAGACCAGCCACCAGGTTACAAAATTGAAGGCCAGGAGGGCAAAGTCCTGAAGCTGAAGAAGGCCCTGTACGGTTTGAAGCAGGCGCCTCGGGCTTGGTACAGCCGGATTGATAGCTATTTTTAAGAAAATGGGTTTGTCAAATGCCCATATGAGCACACCCTGTACATGAAGACAAATGAAGCAGGTGAGCTCATTATCGTCTGCCTGTATGTGGACGATTTGATTTATACTGGCAACAACAATGTCCTGTTCGACCAGTTCAGAACAGCCATGAAGAAGGAGTTCGAGATGACGGACTTAGGGCTGATGAAGTATTTTCTCGGCATTGAAGTTGACCAATCGGTAGATGGCATCTTCATTTCTCAGGGCAAGTATGCGAAGGATGTCCTGAAGCGGTTCAAGATGGAGGACAACAAACCTGCCATCACACCTGTAGCCACAGGTTTGAAGTTGAGCAAGCTGGATTCAGGGAGGAATGTAGATCCAACCCTGTTCAAGAGGCTAGTTGGCAGTCTGATGTATTTGACTGCAACTCGGCCAGATCTGATGTTCGGAGTCAGTCTGATCAACCATTTCATGGAGACTCCGAAGGACACGCACTGGCAAGTAGGCAAGAGGATCTTGCGCTATGTCAATGGGACATGGAACAATGGCCTATTTTATGCCAGACAGGACCAGTTGGACCTGGTCGGCTTCACAGATAGTGACTGGGCTGGCAGTACCGATGATCGAAAGAGCACCTCCGAGTATGCTTTCCATCTCGGATCAGGGGCAGTCTCATGGGCATCCAAGAAACAACCCATCATTGCGTTGTCCACAACCGAAGCAGAATATGTCACCGCCACGTCAGCCGCATGCCAGGCAGTTTGGCTACGAAGAGTTCTGAGTGAACTAAACTATCCTCCGGAAGGCGCGACAACAATTTTTTGTGATAACAATTCGGCCATCGCACTATCAAAGGATCCCGTGTTCCATGGCCGGACGAAGCACATCGATATTCGTTATCACTTCATCAGAGAGTTGGTGAAGTCCGAAGAAATTCAACTACAGTTTTGCAGATCCAAGGAGCAATTGGCAGATATTTTCATGAAGCCTTTGAAGGAGGAAGACTTCAGCAGATTGTGAGAGCAGCTTGGAGTCAAAGCGCTCATGAAATCAGGCTTAAAGGAGGGTGTTAGAAATATTAATCCAGATTTCACACCTAAGCCGGACTGCGCTTGCGCAGTCAGGGATCCCGACAAAAGTTTGACATGACGTCGCACCTACCCTCTGACAGATGTGACATCTGATAGATCCGATCGCCATAGAATTTAATGCCAGTTTGATGATTGGTCAGAAACCCTAGTTGAGGGTCTGTCAGAACCTATCAGAGGACAAACCCTATCTTCCTCTCCTCGTGGCTATATAAGGCAGTTCGGGTTTTCAGAAAAAGTGGAGAAGAGAAGAAGAGGAGAGAAAGTGCGGAGAATAGAGCAGAGAAAGAAAGGAGAGCGTTTCAGTGAGCAGTGTGGCTCATCTGATTAATGTCCGAGCAGCCGACTCGACATTTTTCCTTTTAGTTTATCCTGCAGCTTAGTCTGCAGATGTTGTTATTTCCTCAGTTGAGGACTTCTGTAACCCTCGTTTCATATGAATAAAGTTTGCTGTTGTTTTAGGCATCTTTAGGGTTTGCAGTTATTTTTATGTGCTAAAGTCTGTTGTTCTCTGTACAAATCGCCTCAGAGCGATTTCGTTCGGGTTCTATAAGTTAGAGCTCAGATCTGAAACATTGCTTTCAGATCCGGTGTTTCTCTCTTCCCATACGGTTCTTCCCAAGCCAGGGAAACCAAAGCCGCAGCCGCGCAAGCCTCCGGACAGGAAAATTTTGCAAGGCCAAAATTTGGCTAAGTCTGGAGCTGTCTTCCCAACTTCGCCCGTGCGCAACCCGACTTCGCCCGTGCAACCCGACTTCGCCCGAGATCCGTGCGCAACCCGACTTCGCCCGTGCGAAACCCGACTTCGCCCGTGCAACCCGACTTCGCCCGAGATCCGTGCGAAACCCGACTTCGCCCGTGCAACCCGACTACGCCCGAGATCCATGCACAACCCGACTGTGCCTGAGCAAACCTACTGTGCCCTTCCCTGCTATGCACTTCGCACTATGCTCTCCCTACTTTGGCAAAAGAAATTTGAAATAATTTCTTCATTGGGCCCTCTCATGATGAATATGCAGTAATAGATTCATGTCTAATTGTAACTCCTAGATCTCCCATCATGCTTTATTGTTGTCATGGCCTCTTCCATATCTGCACTGTATCCGCAATATTCCATATTGCTGTCACATTCTACATCATCTCCATGTCATGAGGTTTGGGTCTCCAAACACTACTTCTAGCCATTGCTTTCGTTTATAGTTCGTATCCAATGATGATAGAATATTATGTCTACCCCTGCCTATCCACACCTGCATACTCACTCACTAATGCCACATCATCTTGCTGAATAGATGAATCATCTTCTCTGGTGCTTACTGTGCATGTGTGGTAAGCCATAGCCACTATTGCCATTCTGACCTACTCTATATCCTCATCTACAAACACCTCACCATATCGACTATCCAATGTTGTGCTCCGAGTGTTCACCTTATCATGCTACTGCTTCCATTCATGATTATGCCACGTTGGACTACTCCGCCCCATCTGACCGCATAGCCCTATTAGAATTTTGTTGAGTCTTTGGTGTGCCATCGCTCACCGTCGGTCCATCCCACTTTGTCCCAGTCAAAAATTATACTCTAAGTGGCCTGGTGCCATCTTACTACCACCTAGATGTCACCTTCATCGTCAACTATGCCATTTTCTCCGCCAAGTCTATGTGGGGACTGTGCTAGGTATTCTGGTAATCCATCTATATGCGAGACAAATAACATGCGTGAGATTTCCACCATTTCAAAATAAACTTTAAATGGAATTTTAAATTAAACCTCTTGAGACCCTCAATCAAACACTAAACTAAATCTCCCTATAATATAATAAAGGAAATGAAAACTTCATTTTAGTTTATTATATATATTTAAATATATATAATAAATTAATGTGTTATTATTTTCTTTGTTTATTTTTTTAATTTTTACTTATTTTACTATTACTTTATTAATATAAAAAAAAAATATATATATATATATATATATATATATATATATATATATATATATATATATATATTAATGTTTCATTTTTTAAAACGATGTAATTAATTTTAAATGTTAACATTAACTTAATTTCAACATTAAAATTAATCAAATCAACAAATAAAACCTTACCACTAAACAAACCCAAGCATCCAGGTGTTGTACGTGAGTTGGAGAGGAGAGAGCAATCCTCCAAGGGAGGTCCCATGTTTGAATCTCCACCCTACCAAAAATTTGAATTGGGTACCCAAAATCCAATTGATAATGTTGGTGCAGGCAGGGCCGGGCGCGACTCTCGAGTGACTTTGATGGTGTAGAACCCCCTGGTCGTGGTCTCTCAGACCAAGGTGGCCCCGCAAGGGGTTTTTTGCTTAAAAAAAACAAACCCAAGAAAACACAAACAACCTACAAGAAAGCTAATAGAACAAGCACCAAAACTATTATTCAGAGACAACCACAATGACACTCACGGGGAGAAATCTAGAAAAATTAACACTCAAGAAAGATCAAACCTCCCAAGGACTTGAAACAAAAATGTGGGTCCTAAAATTTGGGGCTAGTTGTGGAATGGCCACAACAAATGGTGACACTACTGGGGAATTATCCTGAGCATTCCGGGTGAAGAACCTAGAAACTCCGATTGTGAGACCCAACAAACTGAATATTAGAAACAAAACTATTCAACAACATCCAAATATTATGGGGAATAGACAACTTTAATTGAAAACACATGAAACATTTCTTTAGCTAAGTGTGTGAAGGTGTTTTCATTCTAGTATTCTTGACATTATTCAAAATCCATCACATGATTCACATTTAGGCTATATAAATATTACTCATGAAATAATGTACCTTTGCATTGTGTTGAGCAAGGTGTTGTCATTGTTGTCAACACACTCAGTTGGATTAGGTTGGTGTAGCGGTAAGGTGTTCGGATCTCATAAAAAAAAAAATTGATGCTTGTGAGGATGTGTTCGATGCTCAGGTGAAGGTGTTGCAAGTGGTTTGTGTGAAATTGAAAAAATTGCAAATGTTGTTCATAAGTGCCAATGGACTGTGTTGGATAACCCAACACATTTTTTGGAGTCTTATTTGACAGTAGTGAGTGCAGTCACAGTGTTAGTTCAATGTTTGGACTGGTTGGTTACATCGTCGGTACTTTGATGGATGACTTTGTACATTGTTGGATAGGTGTAAAATCTGCGTCGGAGGTCATGTTAGTGGAGGTATATTAAGAAATTCGTGAGGAATTATATTTTAAAATTGTTACTGGAGATAGTCAAATGTATTGAGAGCATACATTTTAAATTTTAGTCCAAAATAATATCTAAGGAGGAAACAATAACAGTTGCAAAATCGGATTCGGAGCACTTTTTCCAGTTTTTGGCAGTTTTGAAAACGGGAGTTTTGATAAAGATAAATATAAATTTAGTGGATTGCATTGATTGGAAGATATGTAATTAGTATGGCAGTTAAAAAAAGAATATTTTATTTGACAAGTGTGTGTATGTGGAATTAAAGGTTTTACTTTTTTAAAAGGGTTGGAATCTTTGAAAGCTAATTTTAGACAAGATTTTTAATGGGAGTTTTGGCCTTTTGTATATATAACCAAAGACTCTTGATAGAAAAGGGATGGAAGAAGAAAAAGTATAGTGAACAAAAAGTATAGTGTGAAGAGGGTCTTGTTGAGTTTGTGAAGAGGGTTTTGTTGAGTTTGAGAAAGAGGGTTTTGTTTTGTATGCAAAGAATAGGGATTTAGATCGTCAATGGGCTCAGAGTGTGAAATGATCACTGGGATTGTGTTGGCATTTTTTCCACATTATTTTTGTTGTTACTTTACATGCAAGAGAATGCAAAAATTGTAGAGATACTCACTCCTCTGTTTGTCCCTCCAAGCACTTTGAAAGGGAAAATACAAAATCCTCTACAAGTTTTGTGTTAGAGCAAAGTAAGTGTAAGATGTCGCGATATCGTGACCTGTTGCATTTTTGTGGCGTCCGATGAAGAAAAGAGCTAAGTATGGAAAATGTCACGATATCGTGACATGTCGCATTTTTGCGACCTATCGCATTTTCACGGCTAAAAGCAGCCAAAGGAAGCAAGGGAGTAAAACTATCGTGATATCGCGACATGTTGGATTTTTGCACTGGAAGCGGCAAAGGAAACACAAAAGTGAAAAATCATCGTGACATCGCGACATGTCGCATTTTTGCGACTTGTTGCGATGAGGGAACAGTAAAGTGAAAGTTGTTGTGATATCGCGACATGTCGCATTTTCGCGACCTATAGTGGCCACAAAGCAAAGTGATAGGAAAATGTCACGATATCGCGACATACAATAGCAAAGAGGAGCACCAAGGAAACATGTCGCGATATCGCGACAAAAGAGTGAGCAAGGAGCAAGGTGGTACGGATTGTCACGATATCACGACATGTCACGTTTTCATGAAAGGGCTGAAGATAAACACAAGACGAGAGAAAGATGTCACGATATCGCGACATTTTTGGAAACGAAGCCAGACAAGAGGAACTTGTCGCGATATCGTGACAAGAAGTGACAATGACGGAGAAGGCAAGAAACTGTCATGATTTTTTGACATGTCATGATTTCACGAGGCAAAAGTGCAAAGTACAAGAAGATAGAAACATGTCACGATTTCATGACTTGTTGAAGATGAAAAGACAAAACAGAGAAAACGTCGCGATATTGCGACATGTCGCATTTTCATGACCTGTCACGTTTTCATGGAATGAAGGCTAAAAAGTACAAGGTAGAGAGAAATTGTCATGATTTCACGACATGTCATGTTTTTGCGGTGCAAAAGTGAGAAAGACAGTGCCAAGTACGGAATGTCATGATTTCATGACATGTCCCATTTTCGCCACTTACAGGAAGATGAAAGACAACAAGAGGAGGATGTTGCGATTTCGTGACATGGTGCGTTTTCATGGGTATAAAGCAAAAAAGGAGCTAGGAGGAAGAAATGTCATGATTTCATGACATGTCGCATCTTCGCGACTGGTGGCAAGAAGAGAAGGCAGTAAGGTAAAAGTGTCACGATTTTGCGACATATCACATTTTCGTGACTTGTCACATTTTCGCGACAGAAGCAATAACAAAGGCCCGATAAAGTTCTGTTCGCATTTTCTTTCAAAACTGCATAGGTGAACGTGAGGAGAAGATAAGGATCAAACAAAGTAATGTTTTAAAAGCTCTCCAACTAATTTTGAGATCGTGGTCAAAGAGGCTCCAAGATTAAATGTTGTTGTTTACCTATGTGCACAAGATGGAAGAACATGAGGCAGTTTTTGATGCCACCAAAATTAAAGATGCCTCCAGTATTAAAAGTTTTTGTTCATTATCTCTTAAAAACTTCCAGCTTGCCTCGATAATGGTCATTTAATGAAGAAATATGGTCCCTTGTTTCTATTTGATTTTTAGTTTTGATCCATAAAAACAGGGAGTGTGATTTCTCCGAGGCAGATTAAGGGGGATTGTTTCTCTTTTCAAGTGCACATTTTGCGGATCACCTCTTCAAATCTATTTTATGTATTAAATGTTGTGATTCGAAAGGAAGAGGGAAGGCATCTATAAATACCAATGTAAAATCTCAAGAAAAAGGAGGAGGACCTTTTTGCAAAAATTGAAGCAGAAATCCTAGACGCATTTTGCTCTATTCTTAGTGTCTTTTGGAGTTGGTGATCCAAACTGTTGTTCATGTGATGCTTTCTGTATGAGTCACTTCTGTTAGTCCAGTGTTAAAATATAAGTTGAATTCTATTGTTCTGAATTTGGCTGTATTTTCATTTGAATGTTTGAAGTATAATTGAAGGTGAACTTATGGCTAATGCTTGATCCAATTTCTGCATGTGCATCCTAAGAATCTGTTGCCGCTTATCTTAGAGATCTGGTTTGAGATTATTTGCTATCTGAGGTTGTTCTCCCTATAAACTATCGGCTTCGGCCACATTTACATCTCTTTCTATTATTTCCATTTCTTTCTGTATTTTCCCATTTCTTTCCTGCATCCTTATCTTGAAACTAGTTTAGATTAGTTTGGGAGCCAGCCCTCTCTGGAGATTGGCCCGATAGACTTCTCTTTCTCTCAGCCTTCCAATTTTGGCTGATTCTAGGGCGCATAAGTGATGAAATATTGTACTTAGGAAGATTTGTGACCAACATTTTTTGGCACGCTCGGTGGGATAGACTATTTCTGTCTTAGTAAGATCCATAATCGATGGGACAAGTATTATTTCGACTTGACGAACCCACCTATGCCAACAATTTTTGGCACGCCCGATGGGACTCACAAGTCCCATTTTTTGACACCCGAAGGAATCAATATTTTGATGAACTATCTTGACCTCAAAGCGGAGATTGTAAGTTCATCCGGTGACTCTGCTGAAGGTGACTGTCTAGTACCTAGAAATTTCCAATCCTAAAGCTGGTGAAAATCTTTGCATCTTTGCTTCATGATCACAAGATCAAGTGCCAAAGAATCGGAAGATCCATTTGAATTCTTCGAGATCAATTTTCAAAATTGGAGGGAGCACTCAAGATTGGTAAGTCCTATGAACCCGTCATTTGTTGTTTCTTCGCAGGCAGCGGGTCAGTTTGTGCCATCTTCGACTCCTCCCAGTACTACTACGAGCTTGCTAGTAGATCCAAATATTGTAGTGCAAATGGCTGGTCAACAACCTCCTCCACGTCGAGTTCCTACTTGGAACTATTCGGGAGCGTTGGACCTGCCTTTTCAAAATCTAGTTCCTACTGCAGCAATAAAAGCCTTGCCTACATACGATGGGACTAGAAAGACAATGTACGAGCATGTATCAGATGTGGCAACCTTGGCTTCAATTCATAATATCAAAAACGAAGATGTCATGATCAAATTGCTCGTCCTGTCACTCCGAGGTAAGTTGTTGTGCTGGTATAGATCCTTGCCTCCCAACTCCATAACTTCATGGGATCAATTAGCAGAGATGCTAATCCAAGGGTTCAATGAGCAAGCAGACCCATTTTATTTATTGCATCAATTTAATAATATCAAGAGGCATCCTCAAGAGGAGATAGTGGATTTCAATGTTAGGTTTGCCCGAACTTGGCAGAGAGTTCCTAACGGTCTTCGCCCTACTCATGACCAAGCAACATTGTACTTTCTTAGGGATTTCCATTTATATATTGGTATGAATATTAGGATGTCAAATGTTCAAACCTTTCCTGAACTATATGCCTAGGCATAGAAGGCTGAGGCCGATCTGATTGCCGTTGGGAAATTGCCTCCGAAAATGACTATGCCTATTTTTCCCGAGCTCCCACAATACTAGCATACAGGTGCAACCCCTACATCTTACACTGCTCCATCCATATACCCTTCATCTTCATGGAATCCTCCCATACCTTCGGTACCTATGATTCCCATTCCACAGATAACCTCTCCACTTCCAACTCCTGCGTTACCTTCTCCACTAGTTCCATTACCTCTACCTGCACCGCCTGTGTCCTCAAGCCCAGATCCTCAATTGGCTGTTTTGCAAGAAATTCAGTCGGCCATGAGATCTCTCACTAACAAGGTGACATCTATGGAATGGAGAGAGGCAGAAAGGAACTCTCAGCCACGAAGATTTATTACGATAGTAACTAGAGAGCAAGTTGCTCCTAGCAAGGCTATAGAGAAAGTACCTGAGAGGAACTCAGCAATCCTGGTAAGTGAAGAGGCTGGCCCTTCTGAAGTTTCACATGAGCCATCTTACTGGTGTTCTTCATGCAATGATCCACATGATGAGTCCACTTGCATGGTCCACCAAAATTATTTACAAGTTCTTACGGGGAGCCGTGTAAACATGATTCGAGAGGTGGATCATAATTCTGTGATGTCTCCTGAGGAATACATGGCAGTCTTGACATGCAACGGCAAGAAACCAATGTTGGTAGATCCGACTAAGATGGAGCCATTGAAAGTGCCTCCTGCACAAGCAACAAAGCAACAAATACCTACAAGGACTCATGATCCTCTAGCTCCACAACAAGACCCACATGTTTTGCCAAAGGATCTGCTTCCACCACAAGCAAAAGAGAAGTTGCAAGCTAAGGCTTCTACTTCCCAGCCGCAAGCAGAAACAAAGGAACAAGCTAGAGAGACGTTGTGGTATCCATCATTGACTAAACAACAATGAGTGGAGGCCACCCAGCAATATAGAAGTAAATTTGAATCTGCCAGTGGAGGGAAAGAGCCGATCTCGATGGGGTACAACATCGTCGAAGAACTCAAAAGGATACCAACTAAAGTAAGTCTGTATGACACCTTGCAACTACCTGGACAGGTAAATCTCTTACAGGAATCCCTGAAGACCACACAAAGTAAGGGGAAGGCTCCAGCACAGGTAGTTATGTCTCAAACTTTGACTTCTTCAATCATAGGAAAAAATAGACCACCTCCTTTTTACCTTTCATTGAGAATGGAGGGACATGTGGTGCATAATTGTCTCATTGACTCAGGAGCAGCTACTACTATTATGTCGAAGGCAGTATGTGATGTCATAGGCATGGAATATACAAGGACTAGCATACAATTTTTGTAGCTAGATGGTACCTCAGTAAAGACGATGGGCATAATTAAGGATGTTCCTATCTCCCTGCATACCATGCCTCAGATTACTGTGATCTAGGAGATCATAGTAGTGGACTTGGAGCCATGTTTTGGTATGTGTCTCTCTCAAGAGTTCATGGCTAAACTCGGGGGTTACCTTTCTTTGGATTTTACTCATTTGGAGGTGATCCATAAAGGTAAAAAGGTGAAGATTTTCAATGAGAAGCCTTCCACATTTCATGTGGAAAGAATAGATGAAATGGATAGATTAGCAAATTCAGTGCACATGATGTCTGAAGAATTTGGCGAGCTTGACTTAATGGAAGAAGTTTTGGAAGAGCTCCGCCCAAAAAATGAATTTTCCATGGCCAATTTCAATGCCATGATAGAAACTGACTTGGGGTGTTATTCCATTCTCAAGCCTGAAAAGGCTCAAGAAAAGAATGATGAAAGTCAAGACCAGCTCTATTTCGATGGAGCACGATGCAGAAATGGCGCTAGAGTTGGGATTTTTCTAGTATTACCTTCTGGAATGCAACGGTCCTATTCATATCATTTGACCTAGAGCTACACAAATAATACAGCAGAATATGAGGCTTTATGCCTAGGTCTCAAGAAGGCTGAGAAACTTGGAGCGCAACAGTTGCAAATCTTTGGTGACTCCGAGCTGATTATTAATTAGGAGACCAATAAGTGTGTGTTCAAGGTCTGGGATCCAGGAGATCATAGAGCCATGTTTTTATATGTGTCTCTCCTGAGAGTTCACAGCTAAACTCGAGGGTTACCTTGTACATGAAAAAAAAAAGAAAAAAAAAATAATAAGAAAAAGAAGAAAAGAAAAGAAAAAATTTTGGCTCCTTTTGCATGCGAGCCCGCAGGTATGTTTATTTCTCTTTCTTTTTCTTTTCCTTCCCAAAAGTTAGTGGCTTCCATCTACTTCTTTCTTCCACTTCCTTACTTCATTCCCTTCCTCTCCCACTCCTTCTGCAAATAATCAAGCCACTACTGTTGTTTCTACTCCCCTCTCTGATGTTCCCTTTTCTTCACTTCCCCTTTCTTCTCATCCTTTGTCTTTTGAGCACTTCTCCATAGTTCCTACTACTTTCTCCATTCCATCCACTTCCATTTCATTATCTATTTTCATAGAATCCCAACAGCTGGTAGCCTAGTAGAACCCTCTTCAGTTGTTGTATCTACCACTTCTACTCCTCCATCTTCCACCATTTCATCATTCCCCATTCTCGTTCCATCACCTGCACATCTACCGGTCATCATTCCATTCATTTCTATTTTTTCAATTTGTGTGCTTTTCACTACTGCCATGGAGATCCTTGCACATCACCTGTTGATTACCCAGCTCAACTGAGCTAGGCAAAATGCAGTAGTTCTAAGAATAAGGGAAGTTCTGCTATTCCATAAATTTTTGCTAAAGGTCCTTTTTTGAGTGCCAAGCGCCAGCAAGAGCTTATCGCAGTAGCCCGCAGAGACGTCCAGCATCAACCAGCACTCACTTTTTTTGCTCCTCCAGCTTCTTGACTCTGTTGCCCAATGGATAAAGGCCTGAGGTTCATGCATACAACAGAACTGTATACCCCGAGAGCCACCAAGAATGTTGGCATTTTTGCCACATTATTTTTGTTGTTACTGTACATGCAAGAGAATGCACAAATTGTAGAGATACTCACTCCTCTATTTGTCCCTCCAAGCACTTTGAAAGGGAAAATACAAAAATCTCTACAAGTTTTGTGTTAGAGCAAAGTAAGTGTAAGATGTCGCGATATCGCGACCTGTTGCAGTTTCGCGGCATCCGATGAAGAAAAGAGCTAAGTATAGAAAATGTCGCGATATCGCGACATGTCGCATTTTCACGACCTATCGTGTTTTCGCGGCTAAAAGCAGCCAAAGGAAGCAAGGGAGTAAAACTATGATGATATCGTGACATGTTGGATTTTCACGCTGGCAGCGGAAAAGGAAACACAAAAGTGAAAAATCATCGTGACATCGCGACATGTCACATTTTCGTGACTTGTTGCGGTGAGGGAACAGTAAAGTGAAAGTTGTCGCGATATCGTGACATGTCGCATTTTCACGACCTGCAGTGGCCACAGAGCAAAGTGATAGAAAAATGTCACGATATCATGACATACATCAGCAAAGAGGAGCCCCAAGGAAACATGTCGTGATATCGCGACAAAAAAGCGAGCAAGGAGCAAGTGGTACGGACTGTCGCGATATCGTGACATATCATATTTTTGCGGAAGGGATGAAGATAAACACAAGATGGGAGAAATATGTCATGATATCACGACATTTTTGGAAACGAAGCCAGGCAAGAGGAACTTGTCGCGATATCGCGACAGGAAGCAGCAACGACGCAGAAGGCAAGAAACTGTCGCGATTTCATGACATGTCATGATTTCGCAGGGTAAAAGTGCAAAGTACAAGAAGATAGAAACATGTCACGATTTCGTGACTTGTTGAAGATGAAAAGACAAAACGGAGAAAATGTCACGATATCACGACATGTCGCATTTTTGTGACCTATCATGTTTTCACGAAACAAAGGCTAAAAAGTACAAGGCAGAGAGAAATTGTCATGATTTCGCGACATGTCGCGTTTTCACGGTGCAAAAGCGAGAAAGACAGTGCCAAGTACGGAATGTCACGATTTTGCGACATGTCCCATTTTTGCCACTTGCAAGAAGATGAAAGCCAAGCAAGAGGAGGATGTCACGATTTCATGACATGGTGCATTTTCGAGGGTATAAAGCAGAAAAGGAGCCAGGAGGAAGAAGTGTCACGATTTCATGACATGTCGCATTTTCATGACTGGTGGCAAGAAGAGAAAGCAATAAGGTAAAAGTGTCACGATTTCGCGACATGTCACATTTTTGTGACCTATCACATTTTCACGATAGAAGCAATAACAAAGGCCCGATAAAGTTTTGTTCGCATTTTCTTTCAAAACTGCATAGGTGAACGTGAGGAGAAGATAAGGATCAAACAAAGTAATGTTTTAAAAGCTCTCCAACTGATTTTGAGATCGTGGTCAAAGAGGCCTCCAAGATTAAATGTTGTTATTTACCTATGTGCGCAAGATGGAAGAACATGAGGCAGTTTTTGATGCCACCAAAATTAAAGACGCCTCCAGTATTAAAAGTTCTTGTTCGTGATCTCCTAACAACTTCCAGCTTGCCCTGATAATGGTCATTTAATGAAGAAATATGGTCCCTTGTTTCTGTTTGATTTTTGATTTTGATCCATAAAAACAGGGAATGTGATTTCTCCGAGGCAGATTAAGGGGGATTGTTTCTCTTTTCAAGTGCATATTTTGTGGATCACCTCTTCAAATCTATTTTATGTATTAAATGTTGTGATTCGAAAGGAAGAGGGAAGGCCTCTATAAATACCAATGTAAAATCTCAAGCAAAAGGAGGAGGACCTTTTTGCAGAAATTGAAGCAAAAATCCTAGATGCATTTTTCTCTATTCTTAGTGTCTTTTGGAGTTGGTGATCCAAACTGTTGTTCATGTGATGCTTTCTATGTGATTCACTTCTGTTAGTCCAGTGTTAAAATATAAGTTGAATTCTGTTGTTCTGAATTTGGCTGTATTTTCATTTGAACGTTTGAAGTATAATTGAAGGCGAACTTATGGCTAATGCTTGATCCAATTTTTGCATGTGCATCCTAAGAATATGTTGCTGCTTATCTTAGAGATCTAGTTTGAGATTATTTGCTATCTGAGGTTGTTCTCCCTATTAACTATCGGCTTCGGCCACATTTACATCTCTTTTTGTTATTTCCCTTTCTTTCTGCATTTTCCCATTTCTTTCCTGCATCCTTATCTTGAAACCAGTTTAGATTAGTTTGGGAGCTAGCCCTCTCTGGAGATTGGCCCGAGAGACTTCTCTTTCTCTCGGCATTTCAATGTTGGCCGAGTCTAGGGTGCACAAGTGATGAAATATTGTACTTAGGCAGATTTGTGACCAACAAATTGTTTGGTGAGCAGAGTGTATACAAAGAGATTCAGTGTGCTAGACCACTCAGGGTCTTATTGTCAAGGATAAAATTATTCTACCAGAGCTTTGTATTTTTGCTTAGTGGGTGCTTGGCAATAGGGGTCGATGCTCCTTACAGTTGGTGCTACTAAATTTCGGGTTGGTTGGTGCTATTCCCTGTAGTGGGTGCTACAAAAATATTGTAAAGACCAAATATTTTTTAGGTTGGATTTGGATAGGAGTCCAAATAGTCCATTGGCACAGTGGTTTTCCCACATCGGGTTTCCACTATAAATATGATGTTATGTGATGCATTTTTGTGCGATTGCTTGTTTTGATTTGATTTCGTAGTTGGATTAAAATTTTTAATACACACTAATTAACCCCCCTCTTAGTGTCACACTTAGTTCAATACATTGCTCCATAGCCAACCAAGCGTTTATAGCCCTAGTGGAGATGTGCTAACTCACCCAGATAATAGATTAAATTTACATTTCCATCTTTTATAAATATTGCTCCACTACCAACCAGGATTCTATAACCCCGATGGAGATGCCCTAAGCCATTCGATTGATTTGGATTTTTTTTTCTTTTTTTTTATTTTCTTTTTTATCGCTTTGCAAATTTCACCTGCTACCTGGGTTAGAGATTAAGTAAGGTTAAATATTTAGTAGATAACAAAATTTCACCTTAATATGCAAACTGAATAACTTCATATTTCAATATTCCAAGAATGATTCTTAATATGAGGTGTTCATGTGTAGCTTTAGAAAAATGATTCATTGTTTAAAAATTTGATATCTTAATCCCAAGGTTCAAGAATATTAACTAGACAATTTCATCTCCTTTTCCTTGATCCACATGATAGACAATTCACCCTTCAAGAGACCATAAGTCAATAGCTACCACAAAACACTACCACCAATCAAGAGAATGAACCAAAACACAAAACTCACAAACAAGAACTCGAAAAAAACCAAAACCTAATCTCAAACGAACTTGAGAAGAAAACAAAAAACAAAACTCACCAAACCAAAAATTTGAAACAAAACCCAAAATAGAAAACCAAAATAAAACATGAAAACCAAAATTTATATACAATAATATACAAGATGATGCAAAAATTTGGACCATCATTTTCCTGGTTCTGAAACATGATTAGCATACTTTAAAAGATATATATCATGATCTGCATGTCAGGATTTACAAAACTCAGACTAAAACAAGATTAAGCCCAACACTGCAATAACTCTCATCTTGCCTCTCTCACACAACCACTTTGATTCAAGTTTATTAGCAATTCCATGTTTAGCAGTTGATTCCTTAAACCTGTGGGTGAATACATGAATTTCAAGTATCTTTTGCTTATTCAATGAGAAGTAAATTTCAAAAATAGATTTATTTTTACAAGCATGTAGGATTTCCTTCAAATAGGAGGCTAAACAACATCATCATCTATGTATTTAGGCCAATCACACTCATGCAACAATTTGCAAACATATAGGATATCTACTAAATGAGGATCATTATAATCTTGTTTCCTAGATTCAATTATTAATTGTTGATGAACTTGATTTAACAACTCAAACATATCTACTTCTCTCTCATTCATGAAAGCATTCTCATTAGTGGTGGGAGTAAGAATCCACTCTAGTACTTTATTCACCTCTAGTGGCATTTCATCATAAATAGCGTTTGAATCCAATAAATGATTATACGAATTTTCACCTGAAGCTTGGATGTTTGGACACAAAAGGTTAGATTCTACCTTTTGTACATTTTCATTTACCAACACTTGGTGAGCCATTATGATATTTTATTCTTCTTCATGGGCTTCATCATCATCATATTGTAACACTTCATGTGATATAGCGATTTCAACATCCTGCATATCAAATGAAACATAAATTTTATTAATAGGAATGTGAGAAACAAATAAGTCCTCATATATTTCCCAACCATTATAATAATCATCTTCTAAACCCATGGGATGAAATTCTATCATGTTTTCCAATGGCATATGATTCTCTAATTGTTCAAGAATTGTAGGTTCTTCATGCAAGATAGCAACTTTAAGATCCTGCATATGAGATGAATAATTTTTTTTATTAGAATGCGTAAAAGGAACACATTCCTCATATTTTTCCCAAACATCATCATAATTATATTTTAAGATCAAAGGCTCAGATTTTATCAAATCTTCTATATAATATTTAGATTCATCTATTGATTCACCTGTGGGCAAGCAAATCCATATAAGAAGCAAGAATAAAGTTGGGATTTGCACAGTCTTGAAAAAAATGTACAATTTGGTATAAATTGTACAAGTGGAAAATAAGTGTACAATCTGGTGAGATAGTACAATTGGCAAGAAGAATGTACAATCTAGTGAGATAGTACAATTGACAAGTTAAAATGTACATTGTATAATTTGGTATAAATTGTACAATTGGAAAATAAATTATTAAAATAAATGTAAAATGCATGGGAAATGAAATGACATGCGGATGAAATGTAATTTGATATAAATTACATTAAACCTTAGTAAACATTAATTAAATTTATTAATGTATGGGTAGTTGTAAATAATGAATTGTCTCAGGAACCGCTTTGGAACGGTCTGGACAGCCATTATAAGCCCCCCATTCAAATTTTTGGGTTGTTAATTGTTGGTTGGTTGTAGGCCAGGATTGTTGATAGATTGCTATTGCTCATGGTTGACCATTCATGTATAGTTCATGGATTGGGAAGCATGGAGTAATTTAAAACTATTATGTAATGTCGTACACTCCCTGTGTACAATTCTAGAATAATATAAATCCTTATTTTAGTCAAATCTGGTTATGCATGTGTGTGGATATGAGAGCAATCTCAATAAATGTATTGTTGGGGGATTTTTATTAATATTGCAGGTATTGTGGAGTCCAGATATGTTGTGGGATTGCATACCTAGAAAACGTACAACCATCCAAGGGTTTTATGTGAAATAGATGAATAGAGAGAAAATCACATTAATGGCGGCTACCCATTATTGGAAATGATGTTTTTGGCAATAATAGGCAAATGAGTATTTTTCTAAATCAAGAGATTGGGAAGAATGACAGTTTTTACCAAACCGTAAAACGGTGTGACCAAACTGTACAAGGGTTTGTAATTTTGTACATATGATGAGTTTTTTGCCTAAAATTGTAATTTTAAACATTTTGAAGGTAAATCAAGTGATTTCCAAGTGAATATTATTAGAATATTATTTTTGTTATAATGTGCACTATGCCTATAATTGACAGGTTGACATTTATCTTCTGCCACTTGTCCCTGTCTTCAGTTTGAGTTGGAGTGGTGTCTTCTAAAAGATACTTGGATTGGAGCTTATGACACTTGTCATATCTCCCTCCTAAGCTTGATGCTTATATATTGTAAGATAACTTGTAAATATAGTGTGCCTTATTTTTTAGTCCCATCATCTGGTATCAGAGCGGTAAGATCCGCCTGTGGGATATGGAGTCAGGGAGTATGCTCTCCACTCATTGAGTGGATCAGAAACTAGAAGCTCCCTATTTTTTTTTGTTTTTAGTTTCCCTAATTCAGAGGACAATCCTCGCCATCCGAGGACAAGCTTCAAATTTTTTTTAGAGTCTAGAAACCAGAACTCCATTGTGAGAACGTACTGCTGAGAGTATTTTTTTAGAGGGACTGGTGTTGATAGTTACCTGAGATCCTATCTTGACTATATGAATATTATTGAATGTTGTTGAAACCCCCTCATGATTGCAGAACATATTCTGCACTTGGAGCTCTTGTAGCAGCATGCTCGAAAGCAAAAGCTACAACATTCAGAAAACTGCACAGGAATTGTTAGATCTGTAATGCCATGAAATAGTGGATCTATCTTGCCTCGTAGTTGTTTATGGTGACTTATTGAGATCCAAGTTTTTTTTTTTAAATGTTGCTTAGACCTGGTTCTACAGAAGGATTTGGTGAACTAAAAATTTTAAAGCGCAGTATTGTAGTTTGAGTTCCCTCACAACAAGACAAATCTAGACCCATTTGCCCCGATTTGAACAATTTGTTGTGTCATTGTGTAAAGTTGTGTTCGTGGAGAGGCATGCTGCTTCAAAGAGGATTCAAAGGAGTTCATTCAAGAGATGCCCATAAATCATCAATCTTCGGTGACAAATTGGCGGTCACCTTTCACTCTTCTCGAGTTTGAATGCAATTGTGGGCCTGGTCATTGACGGTGGCGACGCTCATTGCAGACCTTGTACGTCGATGAATCCATATTGAAGTGGTGGATGTGTTGACAGGCATGTTGCAGGAGTTCCTATCCGTTATTTGAGATTTTACGATGATAATAGGGCCAAATGGTTCCATCAAATTCGTCCTTGGCATGCGGTCGATGTAGTTGAGGGGGGCGCAACTGAGGGATCTCATTTATGCCTAGGATGACAAAGATCGAGAATAAAGGGGAACGAAGGCCTTTTTGAATCTCGTTTATTTAACCGCCAATGACCAAGGAGCGGCATGATTTCCTACTAAGGTGAAGTTGTAGCAGTGTTCGTGTTTTCCTTGTAGAGCGAAGAGGAGCTCCGTGGATCGGGAGTAAAGCAAGTGACTCGGGACACGTGCAAGCTTAGGTTGTGGTGGTAAGTTGATAGTGCCATGATCATATATGTTTAACTCATAGTGGAGGGTACAAATTTCAAATTGATTTGCACGTGTTGCTTTCCAACAGTAACATTATTTTCATAAGATCAAAAAGAACTAGTGGGGCCCACGCCAACATTTTGCACCTAAATAATTAAAATTTCAATTGAAATCGGGTGATGAGAAGCTACTAGATTGAAAACAGTTTTTTTATTATTATTAGACTACCCATGACTATCTTTCGCTCGTTAGTTGGCTCTATAGATGTCAAAAGAATATTTAATTTGAATAATATTTTATTTGATTGCTAGCAAAGACATTCATATAAAATATTTGTGTCATTTAAAGGATTATTCATACACACACATTTAGAAGGTCAATGTATGTTTTGCCATTTTGAACAATCAAATTATATTTGACTATAGGCTTATATATAGTCGTTGGAAAGAGAATTTCGAGGGTGATCTATTGGTCAAATTAGTTTTCAGTTTTGAGATCATTTACTCAGCTAAATTTTAACTTGAAGTTGATATTGTAAAACAGAGTGTATTTTCGGTAGCATACGACACTCTTGGGTGAAAATTTGTAAACTTGTGAGGAGCTCAAATTTTAAGTCTTTAGGGAGACTTTAGACCAAGTTATTCGTTCACTTTGGCAATATTGGAGGTAATTTTATCCTTGAAGGCATTGAACTTGTATAATTTTTCAGGTACATTTGGGGCTAATTTTTTTAGCCAAGTTTCCAATACAAATCATCCTATCAAGGGGTGATTTAGGGTCCCTTGTCCCTTGTCGGTGGAGTCATTTTGTGGCACTCTCTTGGCCACTTGGTTTTTATTGCTTGCATCTTCTATTTGGGCTTTGTCTACATTTTATGCTTGCTATTACCCTTACATGACCTTGGGTTTTATAATTGTAATCAAGTGTAGTTCCATTGCATACACACTTAACACTAAGCCATATACAAGCAAGCAAACACATACAAGCATCTTCTCATAAAGCAATAAGACATTGACACATCTATTGTAACAATTCTAAAATAAGCAAGCAAGCATCACATTTTTATAACCACATATGTTCTACGTATCAATCCGCTCATATACCTATAGTCTCCCTCACGTAAGGGCGGGTTATTGAGTAGTTTGGTATAAAGGTCTGGCAGGTTATTCCATTTCAGAATCGCCTATGTTCCACGTATCAACTGCTCAAATGCTTATAGTCTCCCTCACGTAAGGGTGGGTATATTGAGAAGTTTGGTATAAAGGTCTAGAAAAATTCTAATTCTTACTCTCTTTGGATAGAAAAAGGCACTTGTGTTCAACTTAACCCTCCCACTATTGGAATCACTTGAAGATTCAGAGTGGAAAAACTAGGTGAACCCTCCTCTAGATCTTCAACGGTGTAACCTAGAAGTTTTTTGAGGGCTCTAATTTGGCATTTGTCATTCTTACTTCATCCTTTTTTGAGCTCCATTTTCTTTTGATCCTTTTCTAAATCATGGCTACTACAAATCTATTAAGTGGACTTACAAAGAAACTTGAAGGAGCACAAACTTTTGCAAATTGGAAATATGAGATGGAATCAATATTAATGATGAATGACATATGGAACTTTGTGAAAGATAGGCAGGCTAATGAAGACCCACTCACTGCACCTACATACCCTAAAGAAAAATCACAATTTGAGAAGAATTCCAATATAGCTTTAAGTCTAATCAAGTTAGCTACAAGAATTTAATGCAGATAAACTATAAGGGCTACAAAAACACCTAAAAAAGCATGGGATGTCTCAATAGATTATTTGATAGGCCAATTCAAGATAATATTTGGTATCTCAAACAAAAATTGCACAATCTATGTATGAAAGTCTCACTTATCGATTATCTTATGGAAGTGAAGTCTATTAAGAATGATTTCTTAGCTGCTGGTAAAACCCTATATGATAATGAGTTAATTCCAATAATGTTGCATGGTCTTCCTTCAAAGTTTCACTCATATGCTACCATGTTAGACTTGAGTGGTAAAACAATGAATTCCACACTTGAGGATATTGAGATCCTACTTAAGAAATATGAGCAAGCCCTAATCAAAGATGAATAAATTGAAGCCACATCAGCAACTTTTGCCACCAAGGCAACTTTAGAGCCTAAACAAAACAAGGGTCAAAATCAACATAATCAGTATCAAATGGGTAGAAAACATCAGAGATACACATAGTATCGGTAGCAGCCAAATCAACAATACCAGTAGCAACCACGTCAACAACAGTACCAGTAACAACCAAATCAGCAATACCATCAACAACCACATAAGCAACAGTACCAGCAGCAACCAAGATGGCAAACAAGACCTCAAGGGGGTCAAAACAACAATCAACAAGGGTATGAATATTGTGGAAAATAGAATCATAATGTTGCTAATTGTTATAAAAGGCAAAGATAACAGGTAGAACCACAAAATAATAATCTGAACACATTGTATGCAGCCAACCAAGTTAATGTTGAAGATAAATAATGTTGGTATATTGATTTTGGAGCAACAAAGCACCTGAAAGGAAGGCAATATTGGTTGACCAAGGTCCAGCCTACATCAAATCAATTCATTACTTTTGGTGATGAAAGTGCTCTACCCATTGAAGGTGTTGGGGAGGCACCACTTACTTTGCATGATTGTAATAATATTCTTGCAACAAATGTTTTGTATGTGGCTGGTCTTAAAAGGAGTCTTCTTTCTATTGGACAACTTATAGATAAGGGCTATAATGTCTATTTTGAAAAAGACAAATGCTACATTAAGGAACCCAATGGCAATGTCAAGGCCATGGGAGTAAAAAAAGATGATGTTTACTACCTCCTTACAAAATCTGTAACACAAACATCTTTGCATACAACTACTTTCTCTTTGGAGTACATGTGACATGAAATATTGGGACATTTAAATTTTAATAATCTTCAAATGATGGCTAGAAAAGGATTAGTTAAAGGACTTCCACATCTTAAGGAGTCAAAATGTTTTTGTGAGCCATGTGTAATAGCCAAACACCATAGGCAACCATTTGAAATAGGAACGGCATAGAGAGCCAATAGACCTTTGCAATTGGTTCATTCAGACATTTTTGGGCCAATGTTTATTCAATCTTATATTGGGGCTAAATACTACATCACTTTCATTGATGATTACAATAGAAAGGTATGGATCTACCTGTTGTGGCTGATCCACAACACACCCCAAAATTGGGGACCCACCTTTTTTGTACGCTTTCCCAGAAGGTTGCAGTGGCCCAGATGCTAAAAAAAATCAAAGGAAGAGCAAAATATAGAAAGAAAAAGAAAGTTTCGTGATATCACGACATGTTGCTCCGTCGTGACCAGAAATGAAAAGTTTTCGCGATTTCATGACATGTTGCTCCGTTGCGGCCGAAAATGAAAATTTGTCGTGATTTCGTGACATGTTGCTCCGTCGCAGCTAGAAATGAAAAGTTGTCACGATTTTGCAACATGTTGCTCCATCGTGGCTAGAAATGGAAAGTTGTCGCGATTTTGCGACATGTCGCGTTTTCGTAGCTAGGAGCAGTAGAATGCATCATGAAGATAAAATGCCATGATATCGCGACGTGTTGTGAAATCGTGGGTCATAGAAGAGAGAGAAAGATAGAATGGAAAATTGTCGCGAAATCGCGACATGTCACAAAATCGCGGTCAAACCAATCAAACAGGGCAAGGCACTAAAGTTGTCGCGATATTGCGACATGTCACGTTTTCGTGACCTAAAGCAGCAAGACATGCCAAATGAAAAGATGTCGTGATTTCACAACAGGAAGTAGCCAAGGGATACGAAGATGAAAGGCATCGCGATTTCACGACAGAAAGCTGCCAGACAGCCCAAAAGAGAAAAGTGTCGTGATTTCACGACAGAAAGCAACGAGACAGCCCGAAAGAGAAAAGCGTCGTGATTTCATGACAGAAAGCAACGAGAGCAATCCGAAAGAGAAAAGCATCGTGATTTCACGACAGAAAGCAGCAAGACAACCCAAAAGAGAAAAGCGTCACGATTTCATGATAAAAAGTAGCAAGATGGTATGAAATGAAAAAGTGTCACGAGTTTGCGACATGTCACGTTTTTGTGGCTGAGTGCAACAAAACACAGCGAAGGAGAAAAACGTCGCGATTTCATGACAAGTTGCATCCGTGCGGTCCGAAGCAAAAAAATGTCGTGATATCGTGACATGTATCATTTTCGCGATGCATGATGAAAAACAAGGCTGCTGACAGAAAAATGTCGTGATATCGCGACATGTCTTGTTTTTGTGATACAGGTAGAGGGGCAAAGCTGCATACATAAAAACGTCGTGATATCACGACATGCTATTTTTGGTCACGATTTATAGGGGGTCATTACGAAACATGCAAAAAAGCGCGGAACACATGGCATAAAGGTGTAAGGGCTACAGAAGTGTTACAGGTCACAGAGAAGATCAAGCGTCTCGATGTCGAACATAAAGTCAAAAACAACGAAAAGGAAAGGAAAGTGAAACAAAGCGATCTAGGAGATGAAGCGAAGCGTCACAGGGCGAAACAGAGAGCATTACCAAAAAATATAAAAGCAAAAGCATAGATTGGTACAAAGGTCAAAAAACCACTACGGGTAGAGTTGCAGAGCCAAGGGCAATAAGCCATTCTGGGCCTGCTTTTGTGGTGTTTTTCTTCCACTTTGTCTGGATATTTCCTTTACATTGGACTAGGTAGGAAATTGTTGTAAGTAGAGTTGCAGTGTTGAAGGCCAAAGGGCCATTCTGGGCTTGCTTTGAGGCTGTTTTCTTCCATAGACTGGGTTTGGGAAACCAGAGATTCTGTTGTTGTATAATGACCAATTTTTAATACAAAAAATTTAGAGAGTTGCACCTCATTGACAAGAAAGGAGTTATTTTCTGCATGCAAGATTGAATGTTTATCTTTCCCCTTTTTAGATTTCTAGGCTTATAGGTGAAGTTTAATGCAAGTTCTCTTGGTTGCTTCATGCGAATGTCTAAATCTGAAAAATCATAGTAAAACCCCAGAGACCAGCACTTAACTTATCTGGATTGTGCGTGTTTTGCAGGTTCAATAGGTTAGGTTGCATGCATGAAAACCTCATTAGCTTCGGTTTTGTCAGAATAGGATTGCATCACTCTTAATGCATTTCATTTTTCTTTTTGCATTTTGTTTTTATTTTTTCTGCACTTTATTTTCATTTACAGGCATTAAAATAAAAAATAAAAAATAAAAAAATTCCAAAGTCTGAAAATAGAAAATTTCCACTTCAAGGCCAGAATCTCATTTTCAGTTTTGTTTTTCATTCATGAGCCAATGGTGACATTCCCTTCATAAAATTCCATTTTCATTGAAGGATTTATATTTCATGATATTTCATCAATTTCCATTTTGAAGTTACAGTGTGGTCATTTAAGGACCAAATCACATTTGTTTTATTCGGGTTCAACGAACAATCATTAAAGTTTCATAGTAAAATAAACCAACATTGCCCCTTGTTTTTAGTTACTTGCAACCACTAAGGTGTTCCAAGCATTTTAATTGAATATCTTTATTTGAGATTATTAATACACAGATGTAAAATGCTAACATAGCGGAACCTTGGAGAAATTGTTTATTAAATTTCTTTGCAAGAGAGGATTTAGAACCCAAATCCTATCGGAGAGTGTGTTTTCACAATCGGGTGAAAATACCACTCAACAGATTGGCACTAGAAGGAGGGTTGGATGGGTTTATTTTAGTGTGATTTAGATTTAAAAATTTTGTATATTTCATGCCCTATTGATTGTTATCTTTAGTCTTCTAACACCACTCAACAGATTGGCGGTATAAGGAGGGCTGGATGGGTTTATTTTAGTGAGATTTAATTTTTTTTGTATATTTCATGCCCTACTGATTGTTATCTTTAGTCTTCTAACACCACTCAACAGATTGGCGCTAGGAGGGCATGAAAAGGTTTATTTTATTGTGATTTTAGATGCTACAGGTTTATAATTGTTTAAGAGCTTTACATTGCTAAATATTTCAAGTCCATTTGATTAGCATCTTCGGCCTCCTATAACACCACTCAAAATATTGGCGCTAGAAGGAGGGCCTGAACTGGTTTATTTCACGATGATTTAAGTGCTACAGGGATTTAAATTTTGAATATTTCATGCCCTGTTAATTGTTATATTTACTCCTCTAACACTCGGCAGACTGTTAAAAGGAGGGCCTAAATTAGTTTACTTTTTCTATTTATGTTAAACAATTCAGGTATGTTGTATATCATTCTAACATTTTTTGATTGTTCATACAGAAACAATGTGATTTGATTTAATTTTGAAAATTTTGGTTTTGACTAAGTGTTGTTTCATGCATTTACTTTTCATTTGATATTAATGAATACATCTCTTAGTTGATGCTAACTTGATTATTATACATTGCAGGTTGAATATTCAACAGATTTGGTTCTAAAGTTACATTATGAGTTCACTAATGGCAACATTTGAGGAACAAATTGTATCCCTAAGAGCTAAAATAGCATCTCTAAGAGAAAGAATGGTATCTACAATGGAGGATCATTATAAGGGTTTGTCTATACATGTGATACCCTATCATATTCCTAAAATGTTATTGGATTTTTTACGGTGTTTTAATCAAGAGGTGCCACTAGAATACTTGCAAATACTGCATGTCTACAAGAATACATTGTGTCAATTCCATATTTTCTATGAGGAGGTGGCTTGTAAGTTATTTGCATACATTTTGGATGATAAGCCATTCTGGGCCTGCTTTTGTGGTGTTTTTCTTCCACTTTTCTAGATATTTCCTTTACATTGGACTAGGTAGGAAATTGTTGTAAGAAGAGTTGCAGTGCTGAAGGCTAGAGGGCCATTCTGGGCCTGCTTTGAGGCTATTTTCTTCCATAGACTAGGTTTGGGAAACCAGATATTTTGTTGTTGTATAATGACCAATTTTTAATACAGAAAATTCAGAGAGTTGCACCTCATTGGCAAGAAAGAAGGAGTTATTTTTTGCATGCAGGATTGAATTTTTATCTTTCCCCTTTTCAGATTTCTAGGCTTATAGGTGAAGTTTAATGCAAGTTCTCTTGGTTGCTTTATGCGAATGTCTAAATATGAAAAATCACAGTAAAACCCCAGAGACCAGCACTTAACTTATCTGGATTGTGTGTGTTTTGCAGGTTCAATAGGTTAGGTTGCATGCATGAAAACCTCATTAGCTTCGGTTTTGTCAGAATAGGATTGCATCACTCTTAATGCATTTCATTTTTCTTCTTGCATTTTTTTTTTTTCTGCACTTTATTTTTATTTACAGGCATTAAAATAAAAAAATAAAAAACTAAAAATTCCAAAATCTGAAAATAGCAAATTTCCATTTCAGGGCCAGAATTTCATTTTCAGTTTTGTTTTTCATTCATGAGCTGAGGGTGACATTCCCTTCATGAAAATTCCATTTTCATTGAAGGATTTATATTTTATGACATTTCATCAATTTCCATTTTGAAGTTACAAGCGTGGTCATTTAAGGATCAAATCACATTTGCTTTATTCGGGTTCAATGAACAATCATTAAAGTTTCACAGTAAAATAAACCAACATTGCCCCTTGTTTTCAGTTACCTGCAACCACTAAGGTGTTCCAAGCATTTTTATTGAATATTTTTATTTGAGATTCTTAATACACAGATGTAAAATGCTAACATAGCGGAACCTTGGAGAAATTGTTTATTAAATTTCTTTGCAAGAGAGGATTTAGAACCCAAATCCTATTGGAGAGTGTATTTTCACAATTGGGTGAAAATGCCACTCAATAAGAATACATTGTGTCAATTCCATATTTTCTATGAGGAGGTGGCTTGTAAGTTATTTGCATACATTTTGGATGATAAACCATTCTTTTGGTATAGCCAACTACCCATGGAGGTTAGGACTTCTTGGATACAACTAGAAGTAGCCTATCTTTATCATTTTGGTAATCAGGTTGACTTAGAAATCCTAAAAAATTAGTTTACCTCCATATGTAAGGAGCCTAATGAATCCTTGAGTCAATTCAACGAAAGATTTCATGAGTTGCACTCCCAAATGTGGGAAAATTTTAACACATTAGAAGAGGAAGCCATGGAAGTATACCTAGGAGCCATACACCCCACACTTGCTTCACACATTGAGGAAAAAATGAGTGGTTTGTCTCTAGAGAAAATCCATGAGATCTTGGAAGAGATAGAACGACAAGGTCTTGAAGAAGAAAAGGCACAACATGTTCACATGAGAAATTGTTCTTTTGATGCCAACCTACACCAACCATCAAACATAGCACCCTCCACTCCAATGATACCTAAGGTGAATGATCAAGGGGATGAATTTGAATATCCAAATTTTACGACCACCTTAGATGTAGTCCACGAGGAGGTGCAAATTGCTAAGCCAACATCCGCTAGTGAGGATTATGTAGAAATGATCTCATTCATAGAGATACATGATTATCCGGATGGAGTTCTAAATTCAACAATGTTTGATATATGTGATAGGATGGAACCCACCATAGAATTGAATGAAGTGGTTGAAAGTGAAATGGAAAGAAAATCAATAAATAAATTTGAAGATATGATAGAATTTCACCACTTGTTCTTGGAAGATACTATTGATGAGATGTGTAAAATTAACAATCAAGAAATTCTACACCCTCCAAATTATGATAAAATTGAATCATGGGTTACTAATTTGGACGATGATAGCCTTACAAATTTGAATTCAAGAAATGGCCCACTTTTGGAAATAATTGAACCATCTAAGGAAGGTGAAGATGAATTTGATGAGAAACACATTGATGAATTGGAAGATGTTGAAGAAGTAGTTGAACGTCACCACTTGATTTTGAAAGATGATTATTATGATGCTTGGAAGAAGTGGGAAGACTTCACTCATTCCAAAACTACTAACGAAACTTGTGTGCCAATTGATATACATGACAACATAATCACCTACTCGAAGGAAGATATTACAACTCCTGTACAATTTGAGGATGTTTTGGAAGAGGGTTTCAAGTCTCATCAATTTTTGAAAGATTATAATGATTCTATTGCCAAGGACAAATAAGAAAAGGAATTTATGAATGAATCAAAAGATCATGCCACAAGCATCATGGAATTTCATTCCATGGATCTGGATGACGATTTTTACAATGGTTGGGGGAGATATGATGATGCGTTCTTTTCTCACACCCCTGTAGATGAAGCCCATATTTCACTTGATATGCAAGATATTGAAACTTCTACCTCACATGAAGATATACCATGGAAAGTGAACAAAGAATTAGAACCAAACGACAAAGAGATTGATCAATTGGAAACAACTCAAATAAGGGATTATCAAAACAGATTACTTGACATACACTTTGACCAAAAACATTTGAGGGTTGAAAAGGATGGGCATGTTTTCAATTGGGTGCCCAATTTTGGTATGTTTGATAAACAAGTAATCAATGAAGAGTATGAAGACCATGAGGTAAAAGAGGGAATTGCAAATCCCCATAAAATTTTGGTAAATAAAAATGTTCAAAAGTTAGAATCTAACCTTTTGTGTTCAAACATCCAAGATTTAGGTGAAAATTTGCATGACCATGTTTTGAATTTGAATGATGCTTATGGTGAAATGTCGTTAAAGGTGAATGAAAAACAGGGTATGATTTCTAATCACACCTTTGATAACATTGTTTTAATGAATGAAAAGGAAGTTGATGCACTTGAATTGTTAAATAAAATTCATCAACAATTACTAATTGAATCTAGGGTAAAAACTTTTAATGATCCTAATTTAGTAAATATCCTAGATGCTTGCAAGCTGTTACACAAATTTGAGTGGCCTACAAATTTGGAAAATAATTTGGCTTTAAAATTTGTAGAAATAGGCTCCTACTTACAAAATTTCATATTTGAAAAAGATGGCCTAATTCTAAATCAAGGATTGAGTTTCAAAATGGAAGTTTTAGAGAATAGACAAGATAAAATTGAATATCATTTATTGTCTAATCATTTTAGTAATTTGATGCTCACCTATGGGAATACTATTGGAACTAAATCTAATTGGTGGGGTGAGCGAGGTAAGTTAAAGGTTGTTGCATGGTGTGGTATAATATTGTTTTTTTTTGGATTCCTACAACATTTGGCATGCACATCACGTTATATTTTTGTTGAAATGTTCTAATCATGTTTGGGATCCAGGAAAATGATAATCCAAGCTATGCATCATCTTGTATTATATTGTACATTTGTATATGGAATTTGGTTTTTGGTTTTGGGTTGTTTTTTCAAGTTTCATTTTAGGATTGCTATTTGGATTAGGATTTAAGTTGTGTGTTTGATTTCATTTGACATGTTTAGTTTGTTTTTATAAATTAAAAAAAAAAAAAAAAAGAGGAAAAAAATTGAGATGTCAACTTATGCCTAAGATCTGGAGAATATGAAACATTGGAATTGTGTTGTAGAAGCTCCACAAGTAACACAAACATTTTAAGTAATATCGTTTGAATCTTGTGATGCATGAAGTTGTCAGTTTTACACATTATGGTAAAGTAGATGATATATTCCATCCACATTTCAAAAGAAGCAGTGCATTCATATCTCATGTCACATTCCACATTGCATATACATGTCATCTCAAGTTACATTTTCATTTCATGTGCAATCATTGAGAAGGTGTCGAATCCTCTTAGGGTTATTCTATAACATAAAACATAAAAAATCCTAAGGTTGGGAACTGATGCCCAAGCTATCTTGAACCAAGCACGTTCTATGCACATTAAAGAAGATCTTGGGCAAAATGATCAAAACCATACTTGGAAGAAAAGGTGAGGCGAAAAGAATATTTCATGTCTGTCCTATCATGCAACATAATCCTTAAAACAGTGGTTTTTACCACTCCCATAATGCTTAAATCCTAAAATCAGAGTAGTAAGGATAAGATTAAATCCTCATCTCACTTAGGTTGAGGATCCAATTCCCCAAAGCTCTGATTTGACCTACATGGAGTAGTAAGGATAGGACATAATTCTCATCTCGCTTAGGTTGAGAATCCGATTCCCCAAAGCTTCCATTTTTCCCATTTCATCATAAAGCTTGGATTGGAAGGATCGTACTACATGTCCTCTGCAAAGGATGGGTAGTCATCCCAAAGGTCCAAGCAATAAAAAGTAAAACTAATTTTTCCCATTTCATCTCAATCTTGGATTGGAAGGATCGTACTACATGTCCTCTACAAAGGATGGGTAGTCATCCCCAAGATCCAAGAAATAAAAGATAATATTTTCCATTTCATCTTAATATTGGATTGGAGGGATCGTACTACATGTCCCTGGCAAGGATGGGTAGTCATCCCAAAGGTCCAAGAAAAAAAAAAAAAAAGAGAAAAGAATGAATGAAGCCAAATCATGGATTATGGGGTTAAGTATGCTCATGCGTGGCAACATGTCTTGTCTAAAAGCAAGACCACTGATTGCTCAAACGGATAGGCTAGCCTGACAATTTCATCCATAACAGGTTAAATCATTTTGTTCAAGATGAGGTAATGAACTCTAGATAAAAGTAGTAAGGATAGGATTAAATTCCCATCTCGCTTAGGTTGGGAATCCTATTCCCCAAATTTTTGATTTCACTTACACTTGCACATGGGTTCAAGATGGTAGTGACACAACCAACTTTGGGATCTAATAAATTAATTCAGTATACATATATTTGATCCTAAGAGGGTTTGACAGTTTTGATATGTTTGTTCATGATATTAGAAGGTTTGAGCCTTTGCAAAGCAGGTTGTTATATCTTTAGCATCTTTATCATGCATCAAATCCTGCACAAATCATTCATAGCCTTGCACACAAATCATAGGTGAAACTGACAATGGAATGTTGATCAAGTTTAAGCGATAGGGAATGAAAACACATTGCACACATTGAGCTGATACTTAATGATTATGATGTTTCATGTATTTTTGATCTATCAATATTTGTTTATCTTTTATGTGCTAACGCTTGTATCTAAGCTTGTATATTTCAGGTTGGGTTCTCATCAAAATTCTCAGGAGCATTTGACAGTAGAGTCACCATTTGTTGTGGCTGATCCACAACACACCCCAAAATTGGGGACCCACATTTTTTGTACGCTTTCCCAGAAGGTTGCAGTGGCCCAGATGCTAAAAAAAATCAAAGGAAGAGCAAAATATAGCAAGAAAAAGAAAGTTTTGTGATATCGCGACATGTTGCTCCGTCACAACCAGAAATGAAAAGTTGTCACGATATCGCGACATGTTGCTCTGTCGCAGCCGAAAATGAAAAGTTGTCGTGATTTCACGACATGTCGCTCCGTCGCGGCCGAAAATGAAAAGTTGTCGTGATATCGCGACATGTTGCTCCATCGCGGCCGAAAATGAAAAGTTGTCACGATTTCGCGACATGTTGCTCCGTCGCGACCGAAAATGAAAAGTTGTCACGATTTCGCAACATGTTGCTCCGTCGCGGCTAGAAATGAAAAGTTGTCGCGATTTCGCGACATGTTGCTCCGTCGCGGCTAGAAATGGAAAGTTGTCATGATTTTGTGACATGTCGCGTTTTCGCGGCTAGGAGCAGCAGAATGCATCATGAAGAGAAAATGTCGCGATATCGTGACGTGTTGTGAAATTGCGGGTCATAGAAGAGAGAGAAAGACATAATGGAAAATTGTCGCGAAATCACGACATGTCACAAAATCATGGTCAAACCAGTCAAACAGGGCAAGGCACTAAAGTTGTCGCGATATCGCGACATGTCGCGTTTTCGTGACCTGAAGCAGCAAGACATGCCAAATGAAAAGATGTCACGATTTCACGACAAGAAGCAGCCAAGGGATACGAAGATGAAAGGCATCACGATTTTGTGACAGAAAGTAGCGAGACAGCCCGAAAGAGAAAAATGTCGTGATTTCGTGACAGAAAGCAGCGAGACAACCCGAAAGAGAAAAGCGTCATGATTTCACGACAGAAAGTAGCGAGAGCAGTCCAAAAGAGAAAAGCATCACGATTTCATGACAGAAATCAGCAAGACAGTCCGAAAGAGAAAAGTGTCGTGATTTCATGATAGAAAGTAGCAAGATGGTATAGAATGAAAAAGTGTCACGATTTCGCGACATGTCGTGTTTTCACGGTTGAGTGCAACAAAACATAGCGAAGGAGAAAAACGTCGTAATTTCGCGACAAGTTGCATTCGTGTGGTCCAAAGCAGAAAAATGTCATGATATCGCGACATGTATCATTTTCGTGATGCATGATGACAAACAAGGCTACTGAAAGAAAAATGTCACGATATCATGACATGTCTTATTTTTGTGATACAAGTAGAGGGGCAAAGCTGAATACATAAAAACATCGCGATATCGTGACATGCTATTTTTGGTCACGATTTATAGGGGGCCATTACGGAACATGCAAAAAAGTGTGGAACACATGGCATAAAGGTGTAAGGGCTACAGAAGCGTTATAGGTCATAGAGAATATCAAGCGTCTCGATGTCGAACATAAAGTCAAAAACAACGAAAAGGCGGGGAAGGTGAAATGAAGTGATCTGGGAGATGAAGCGAAGCGTCACAGGGTGAAACAAAGAGCATTACCAGAAAATATAAAAGTAGAAGCACAAATTGGTACAAAGGTCAAAAAACCACTACGGGCAGAGTTGCAGAGCCAAGGGCAATAAGCCATTTTGGGCCTACTTTTGTGGTGTTTTTCTTCCACTTTGTCTTGATATTTCTTTTACATTGGACTAGGTAGGAAATTGCTGTAAGCAGAGTTGCAGTGGTAAAGGCCAGAGGGCCATTCTGGGCCTGCTTTGAGGCTGTTTTCTTCCATAGACTGGGTTTGGGAAACCAGAGATTCTATTGTTGTATAATGACCAATTTTTAATATAGAAAATTCAGAGAGTTGCACCTCATTGGCAAGAAAGAAGGAGTTATTTTTTGCATGCAGGATTGAATGTTTATCTTTCCCCTTTTTAGATTTCTAGGCTTATAGGTGAAGTTTAATGCAAGTTCTCTTGGTTGCTTCATGCGAATGTCTAAATCTAAAAAATCACAGTAAAACCCCAGAGACCAGCACTTAACTTATTTGGATTGTGTGTGTTTTGCAGGTTCAATAGGTTAGGTTGCATGCATGAAAACCTCATTAGCTTCGGTTTTGTCAGAATAGGATTGCATCACTCGTAATGCATTTCATTTTTCTTTTTGCATTTTGTTTTTATTTTTTTTGCACTTTATTTTCATTTACAGGCATTAAAATAAAAAATCAAAAATAAAAAAATTCCAAAGTCTGAAAATAGAAAATTTCCATTTCAAGGCCAGAATCTCATTTTCAGTTTTGTTTTTCATTCATGAGCCAATGGTGACATTCCCTTCATAAAATTCCATTTTCATTGAAGGATTTATATTTCATGATATTTCATCAATTTCCATTTTGAAGTTACAGCGTGGTCATTTAAGGACCAAATCACATTTGTTTTATTCGGGTTCAACGAACAATCATTAAAGTTTCATAGTAAAATAAACCAACATTGCCCCTTGTTTTTAGTTACTTGCAACCACTAAGGTGTTCCAAGCATTTTAATTGAATATCTTTATTTGAGATTATTAATACATAGATGTAAAATGCTAACATAGAGAAACCTTGGAGAAATTGTTTATTAAATTTCTTTGCAAGAGAGGATTTAGAACCCAAATCCTATCGGAGAGTGTGTTTTCACAATCGGGTGAAAATACCACTCAACACTACCTAATTCAATATAAGTGGTAATCCCTTGATAAGTTCAAAGAATTCATCACACTTGTTGAAAGAGAAAGTGGCTATCAAATCTCCACCTTAAGATCAGATAATGGTGGAGAATATGTCTCCAATAAATTCTTTAATTTTTGTAAGTATCATGGGATAAGGAGGCAATTCACAACCCCTTATACCCTGCAACAAAATGGAGTTGTTGAGAGGATGAATCAAAAAATCACAAATAGGGAAAAATCAATGTTACATGTTGCTATATTACCTAACTCATTTTGGGGAGAAGTTGTTCTTACTATTGCATACTTGACTAATAGGTCATACACAAAGGCCTTACATGAAAGAACACCTAAAGAAGCATGGAGTGGAAGGATGCCCTATGTGGGCCATTTGAGAGTCTTTGGATGTGATGCCTATGCTCATATCCCTCATAAGAAAAGGAAGAAGTTTGATGATAAGATCCAAAAATGCATCTTTGTTGGCTATAGTGATAGTGCCAATGCATATAAATTATATGAGCCTGTTTCCAAGAAAATCATTTTATCTAGGGATGTTACCTTTCAGGAGTATCCCCCATCTAATCCTCCTAAGGCCCCCACTTTAGAAATAACTAATGAAATAGTTGCTCCATTCATGCATACAATATCATCTAGTCCTTCTCCTTCACTCATAAATCAAGAAATTCATCCACAAGAAGAACTTCCTATAAATGATCCATGTCCTCCATCTCCTCCTCCTAATGATCAAGTAACATCATCCAATCCTTTACCCAAGTGGGTTCAAGCCACAATAGATGAAGCCCAAAATCATTTGCCCACCTATATAGGTAAAAGGCCTTCAGCCCTAATACACCAAGTGAATTATGCCCTAATGGCCAAATTCCTTAGCCAACCTGAAACTTCTAATGTCAAAGAAGCACTTGGTGATCCTAAATGGGTTCATGCCATGGATCAAGAATTGGATTCCATTGAAAGGAATCACACTTGGGAGTTAGTTGATTTACCTAAAGGAAAATATACCATTGGCACAAAATGGGTATACAAGGAAAAATATAAAACAGATCGCTCACTAGATAGCTATAAGGCTCGCCTAGTAGTTCAAGGCTATAAGCAACAAGAGGCAATTGATTATGAAGGAGACCTTTGCTCCTGTAGCTAAGATGACTACAATCAGGATAATTATTGCTATGGCAGCTCAAAAACATTGGCCAATATATCAAATGGATGTCAAAAGTGCATTTCTCAATGGTCATTTGAAGGAGGAAGTGTATGTGAAACCACTAGGGTACACAGTTGAAGGCCAAAAAAACAAAGTCCTTAGATTAAAGAAAGCTCTATATGGGTTGAAGCAAGCATCCCAAACTTGGTATGCAAAGATTGACTCCTATTTTCTCAACCTTGGTTTCACTAGATCTGCAGCAAAATCTACTCTCTATGTGAAACATTAGAGGAACCGCATCATTTTGGTTACATTGTATGTGGATGATCTTCTCATTACAGGTGATGACATAGAAGGAATAAGGTTTCTCAAGGAGGACTTATTGAAGAACTTTGAGATGACATATTTAGGTCTCCTCCACTATTGCTTAGGCATAGAGGTATGGCAACAGCCTTGTAAGATTTTTATCTCACAAGGTAAATACATTCAGTCTATTTTGGAGAGGTTTCGCATGGAGGAGTGTAAGCCCTCTCTCACTCCCATGGAAACCAGGTTGAAATTGGTCAATAGTGATGATGAAGAAAGGGTTGATGGTACCCTTTACAGGAAGCTAGTTGGAAGTTTGATCTACTTAACTTCAACTAGACCAGATATTTGCTATTCAGTTGGTCTTATTTCCAGATTCATGCAGGATCCTAAGAAAAGCCATTGGATAGAAGCTAAGAGGATTGTGAGATTCCTCAATGCCACACCTCATCATGGACTTATCTATACATCAAGTGATGACTTTTTATTGGTTGGCTACACAGATTCAGATTGGGCTAGTTGTCCTAGAAGATCCACATCAGGTTATTGCTTTCAGTTGGGCCAGGGCTCTATTTCATGGAGCACAAAGAAGCAGAACACAGTTTCATTATCTTCAATAGAACCTGAATATAGAGCAGCAGTTGAGGTAACTAAGGAGGCAACATGGTTGAGGCATTTACTTCAGGACATTGGGCTATTCATACATGGTCAACATATTATAATATATATATATATATATATATATATATATATATATATATTGTGACAATCAAAGTACCATCAAGATGACCAAGAATCCAATTTTCCATGCTAGAACAAAACACATTGAGATCCATCATCACTTCATCAGAGAAATTGTCCAATAAGACATTATACACATGGAGTATGTACCAACTCAATATCAAGTGGCAGACATCTTCACCAAGTCACTTAGGAAAGACAAATTTTCTCTGTTTAGCAATTTGCTATATCTATGCAAAAGAAGTCAACATTAAGGGGGAATGTTATCTAATGTTGACTTATCTTTTTAGGATAGTGCACATTAAGGGGGAATGTTAGAATATTATTATTGTTATAATGTGCACTATGTCTATAATTGATAGGTTGACATTTATCTTCTGCCACTTGTCCCTATCTTTAGTTTGAGTTGGAGTGGTGTCTTTTGAAAGACACTTGGAGTGGAGCTTATGACACTTGTCATATCTCCCTCCTAAGCTTGATGCTTATATATTGTAAGATAACTTGTAAATATAGTGTGCCTTATTTTTTAGTCCCATCAAATCCTAGCAAAGTGAGTAAGATTCGATCAATTCCAATATTATTGGAGAAATAGTACAATCGTTCAGTTATGACCATACAACTGTATGTTTTGGGGCTATACAATCTCCAGTTGTATGTTTTAAATATTGAACAGTTGTAAATAGTACAACTGTATGGAATTGTCCATATTAAATGTAATTTATTAAAATTTATATTAAATATCTTTGATCACATCCCCTTCTGGGAATACTGCACTCCACTCATGCTACATCACCCTCCTCAACTTCAAAGAATTCATCTTCCTCAAGTTCATCCTCCTCAATTTTAAAAACTTCATCTTGCTCAAATTCATCTATTGGTGGGTCAAGGGTTTCTTCGACAGAATCAATTCTTATATTTTACTTCCTATGATTTCCCAATCCTCCTTTGTGAACAAAAATATATCAATCTCTACATCTTGATAGGCTTGTTTACAACAATTCTCATTGGTGGATATTGACCTTGAGACTTGTACCTCCTCTTGGATGATATCTAAGGTGGTTGTAATGTGTGGACATTCAATTTTATCTCTTTGATTGCTCACATTAGACCTCATTAAATTCAAGGGTGCTAGATTAGATGGTTGGCATTGGTTGAAATCCATAACTCCTGAAAAACAATCCATCATGGGATAAAGTGGTGCCTCAACCTGAATCATGGATTCATTAGATTATTTTCAAATGGAGATAAATTAATTTAATATTATATTCGGGTCAACCAGATTTCCAAAGTATTCTAGAAATGTTGCTTCTAATTGATCCCAATAAGTGATAAATCCTGCGAGTAAACCGATATACCAATCATAAGCAAACTCATCTAATATGGATGGAAACATGTTACAAATAACATCTTCATGCATCGTTTGTAATTGAATAAAAGCAATATTGTATGCCTGAATATGTTCCTCAGCCAATTCTATTCCATCATATCTAAACTGAGGTAGATGATCCAAAAAATCTATAGGCATAGGATGTGAAGGCCCAAGTATGTTTAAAGGACAACCTGCCCTCATTGAATTCAACCAAGCCATTAGTGGACCTTAAAGAATATGAATTTAAAACCAATTTTGTTAATCAAAGAAATATGTCTTGCAAAAAAATGACTAACAATTTTCAAATGGATAAATCATCATGTTCATCAACCAAAAGATATGCATCAATCAACCATAGTAATAAAGAACATCCTTCAATTTGCAAAAAACTTAGCATTAAAGCATCATCCATTAGAGAATGTTTGAATCAATGGAAGTGATCACAAGTCAACAAAATCTGATTAGTCAAGACCAATACCTTCAAATAACTTTCAAATAGCAATGAACAATTTAGCATTTAAATAACAATAAAGTAAACCAAATCAGACCCTCCTTCTAGCGCCAAAATGTTGAGTGGTGATTTTGCCTTATTGTAAAACCACACTTACAGTTAGGATTTTGATTAGAAACCCTCTCTTGCAAAGAAATAAACATTTCTCCAAGGTTCCTTTTACTTAATGTGTGCATGTATGCTTGTATAAATGTGTCAAATAAGTGCTTGGAATACCTTAGTGCTCTACAAAATAACTGTTAACAAGGGGTCTGTGTTGGGGTTACTTTAGTATGCTATGCTATTATTGTTCATGAAACTTAAAAGGAGAATAAATTTGATTGGCCCTCATATGACCACAATGTAGAAGTGAAATTCCTTTTATCTTGAAATGTTTTAGATAGATTTTTATCTTTCTTTGTTAAGCAAGTTTTAACCAATTATATCCTTTTATTAAACCTTGCTTTAAGTGTGAAATAAAAGATTAAAATCTACCTCTAAAATGTGAATCTGAAAATGATAAGTGTATTCATTTTATGATGCTTTGAGCATGAAAGAAAGTAAATGTGCATGAGTAAATTTTAAAATGTGATGGCATTTAGAATGCCATATAAATTACCCCTTTTTTATGAAATTGTGATTTTCATAAAGAGAGGCTAATTTATTGCTTTAAAGAACATAGCCTTTTAAAATGCCTTATAAATCATTCCCCTTTAATGAAATTGAGATTTTCATAAAGGAGAAATAATTTATTGCTTGAAAATAAAAATGTAAAGCTTGAAATCCAAATCTCATTTTGAAATGTGAAAACATGTAAAATTGGAAACTGTGAAATTCCTCATAAAACTGCAAAGTTTGAATAGTTTTGGAATTTTATATTTACCTCAAAATAAAATCAAACTTGCTCTAAATAAAATTTTAGAGCTTATTCTATGGATCTATGCCTCTGTTTTTTGGAATTTTATATTTTTTATATTTTTATTTTATTTTGAAAACTTAAAAACATGAAAAAGTAGGGTTAGAAAAATAAAAACAAAATGAAATGCACTAAAACTAAATGCTACAACTCTGAAATCACACACAGACCCTACAAATTTTAGTATTCTACATAAAACCAGCCTCGATCGAATCCATATTCACGTAATCCAATATTCAATGTGGTGCGATCTTCTAGGAAAAATATGCAACATATTAAAAATAGTATATGAGTCCACCATTAGCATGCATGAAAACTCAATATATTTCCAACATATTGCATAAGAAATATTTTCAATAAAGTTCAAAAATACAGAATACCAACTCTAAATGGCATCCATGGTGAAAAATATAGGCCCAACGAGGTGGAAGGAAAAACAATTCCAAAACAGGTCCAGTGTGTACACTTGCTTTCAAACTTGCAACTCTGCGTCTACATTTTCCAACCCTTATTTTTTGTTTTGATGGTGCCTTTAAAGATCTTCCATCCTCTCTTTCCCTGTCTCTTCGTTTAGCCTTCTTTCATTTTTGTTACATGCAGATTCGTAACGCTTGGTAATAAAACAAAAAGCAAGTATTTCATTCTCCTGAAACATTATTTCACGGTAACCGCCACTTATTTCACTCATATACACATGTTTCAATAATGTCTACTTTTCATCACGCACCTTCACCCTTCTTCAAATATTGAACACATAGCCTATATCATTATACCCCTCACTCAAACTTCCTATAAAATTTCGAGCGCAACTGCGTCGTAGCCATTGTATTGCGTTGTCTCCTGTGATGAAATTCCCCTAAGTTTCAACCGTGTGCATTCATTAATATAATGTTATTGAACGACGTGTTCGCCTAGTCATAAAGTATCCTTGTTAGTGTATTGTAACCGTTTTGCAATGCTTCTACTACTTGATGTATCCATACTGTATGGATATGCTTAAACCCCTGGCACTGCATCGTTGTTGCTGCTCTTTGAGTTGTTGCATCGTCTAGAGTATATACCCTATCACCACATATGCCATCGAATCCGCTATTTATGACTGCCACATTATGCTTTACACACCCCTCGCATTGCCATGCTCACTGTCAACCAAAGTAACAAGCAACCTTCTACCGTGGTGGCTGTTTTATTCTGTAACCTCCTTTCACGGGCCTTTCCATCATCTCCACCTTGATCAACATCAAATCAATCCGTTTTCCAAAAAAAAATGTTCATCTTTTGAAACCGAAGGCTTGCTGTAAACAAAACCAATTTGTAATATTCCTCATCAGTGCTTCCATAGCATAGGCTAAAACACCACGCTCATGCACGTATCATGTATACTACTACGTTCTCGCACACTGCGCTAACTATGAGGGACTCTGGTAATTGTATCACCTATGTCCACGTAGATGAAACCTGCATTGTCAGCTCGATCGTGGAAAATGCCACGTCTACGATCTAAAACCCAACCCATTTCTCCGTTCGCATCGCTCTCCACTTGGGTCTTCAGCATCGCATTGTGAACCCGAACCTGCTACAATATTCGTATATTGCACCCGACCTTCCCTTCACCAGCAACCATTATATCATCCACAATATCTTTGTTCATGATGTTATACGACATCCACCTATGTTGTCATAGCTAGTCCGATTCATCATTCGATCGATGGAATTTTGAAAATATTTCAGGTGAATTTGTCTCCTACGTGAGCTTTGATCGAGACTATGCTATAGCCTTCCTTACAGAGGGGCTGCATCAAATCTGATGATGTTCTCGTTATTTCACAAATGTACCCTCCAAACTTATCTGCTTAATTGTTCTTAACTGCAACCACGACCAAACTGAATTCCATCATCTGTAACAAGGGGCAACATGACAGCCAGTTCTTTCTATGTTGTTCCTTCCATTCGGGTCTACTTCTGAGGATAGGTATTCAAATGCTAAACTTATCCAATGTCTGCCAATATCTGCCAATGCTAACGTTGTCTAACTGTTCACCGCGTAGCCCGCTGTCACAAAGCACAATATCTGCGACATCACTATCGTTTGCCATGTAACTGGATCAGGTTGTCTGCCGCAACATAGTCGATCCTCGTTGTCTCACGTCGTATTTATTTTTAGGTCCATGTCTCACAATCTGTGATGTCCACATAAAGGTTTGGTGCCCTGGTCGACTTCCGTGACTCCCAAGCTTTGGCACTATGGCTCAACATTCCCATCTCTGTCCAACTCACCAGTACCAATTATCCATTACATCAATATTCAGTTGAGTCCAATATATTTCACAATGTGTGATCCATACAACATATGATGCCACTGATTTTTATTTTGAAATATTCATCAATGATATCGTGATTGATGTCCAAGCCCTGCTCGAATGACCGTTGATCTGTCAACTCAAGGCTTATGGATGCCCGATGTTCAAATTGCTCCGTCTGCATGCTTTTATCCATTAGCTGTGTTGACTGAGCGATGTTTTAATAGAAACCTTCCATGAAATCCCGGTGATATCTACCTCATGGCTTCACATATGCCAGAGATCTTATTCACACAAGGAATCTTCTGAGCAGGACCAACATTGGTACAGGTTTCATGTTGCTGGGCCCCCTCATGATAAATATGCAGTAATGGATTCACGTCTGACTGTAACTCCTGGAGCTCCCATCGTGCTTTGCTGCTATCATGGCCTCTTCCACGTTCGCACTGTATCCGCTATATGCTATATTTCTGTCATATTCTACATCACCTCCATGTCATGAGGTTCGAATCTCCAAACACTACTCCCAACCACTGCTTTCGTTTATGGTTCGTATCCAGTGGTGATAGAACATTCTGTCTACCCCTCACTAATGCCATGTCGTCTTGTTGAATAGATGACTCATCTTCTCAGGTGCTTACTGTGCGCCTGTGGTAAGTCATAGCCACTATTTTCATTTTGACCTGCTCCATATCCTCATCTACAAACACCTCACCACATCGACTATCCGATGCTGTGCACTGGGTGTTCGTCTTGTCATGCTGCTGCTTCCGTTCCTGATCGTGCCACGTTGGACTGCTCCTCCCCGTTTGATTGCGTAGCCCTCTTGCAATTTTGCCTAGTCTTCGATGTGCCATCGCTCACCGTTGATCCATCCCACTTTATCTCATTCAGCAATTATCCTTCGAGTGGCCCGATGCCATCTTACTGCCACCTAGATGTCGTCTTCATCATCAACTACGCCATTTTCTCTGCCAATTCTACATGGAAGTTGTGCCAGATATTCTGTAATCCATCTACACGTGAGACAAAATAACATGCGTGAGCTTTCCACCATTTCAAAATAAACTTTAAATGGAATTTCAAATTAAACCTCTTGAGACCTTTAATCAAACACTAAACTAAATCTCCCTATGATATAATAAAGGGAATAAAAACTTCATTTTTATTTATTATATATATTTTAATATATATAATATATTTAGGTTTTATTTGTTTATTTTATTATTTTATTATTATTATTTTATTAATATATATATATATTAATGTTTTATTTTTTTTAAATGATTTAATTAATTTTATATTTTAACATTAACTTAATTTCAACATTAAAATTAATCAAATCAACAAATAAAACCTTACCACTAAACAAACCTAAGCAAACACAAACAACCTACAAGCAAGCTAACGGAACAAGCACCAAAACTATTATTCAGAGACAACCACAATGACACTCATGGGGAGAGATTTGGCAGAATTAACACTCAAGAAAGACCAAACCTCCCAATGACTTGAAACATAAAGGTGGATCCCTAAATTTGGGGCTAGTTGTGGAATAGCCACAACACTATGGGGGCCTTATAGGGGTGAGCTAGAGAAAAAATACTAAGAGAGATGATCTAGTACCTCCAAAATGATTATTTTTCCTTCAAATTTTGGAATCCCTTCAATGAAATATCCATCCCAACATTTTCTAGAATAGGAATATGCTATGGTAGTAATCCTTGGGGTTTGGCAAACACAAATGCCTATTTTTCCATAAGTATTTGTACTTTGATTGGATGAACTATATCAGTGATAGTTTAAGACTATATTGCAAATAATTGTGCCCCTGTCCTTTATGATGATTTAAAAAAAAAAAAATCTATTTGATGGGAGATGATAGGTTGGATAGTATCAATGGGTATATTATAGAGAGTGTATTGCTTTCCTTTTTAATGAATTACATATAAAGTTCAAAAAATCATAGACTATCAACCCTAATGTACAAAGCCACTAAGTTCCCAATACTATATCACAACCCCCTAAAGGAAGGGAAAACACGTTTGTCTTGTTGTACATTTATGTTTTTTTATTTTCCTTTGCAAGGCAAGTTTCTCCCACTGGCTACCATGACTTCAAAAGAATTTCATGAGTATATGTAGTAGTTTACTTGGTTGGCCACTTGAGGATCAAAAAAGTTGTGTGTACTACCTAAATCAATGAGTATTATGAGGCGTTGACCCTTGAAATGCCCTACAACTTTCATGGTTTGGAAAATGAAAATTCTTGGTAAGATATGTATGAAAATATTTGGTAGTTGATCCTTTGTTAATTCAATTTATATAGGATGATCTTCTTTATTGTCCTATTATTTGTCATTAGATTCCTTAATAGAAGGTTTTCCCATACAATTTATGTTGCATGCACTTGTGGCCTAGGGAGTTTCATCATTATAGTTGCAGGGAGTTTCATCATTATAGTTGCAGGGAGTTTCATCATTATAGTTGCAGCATAGACCTTGTGCCCTTCATGCCTTGATTTCTTCTTTGGTCAGACATTATATTGGGAATAATTTGTTGGTAGGATTTGATTCTACTCAAGATAGAAGTAGGGGTTGAGTTTAAGGGGGTTTGGATGTACATCATTGAGCTATGAATTTATCTTCAGCCAATCTGGCCAAACCTATTGCTTGCATCATGGTTTTTGGTTTAAACATTCTTACCTCAACTCAAATATCTTCTTTTAACCCACTAATGAAACAACTTTGAAAAAATTCATCACCGAGGCCTCTTGTGCAGTTTATTAAAATTTCAAACTACATTTAATAGTCTTGGAGCATTATGGTCTACTTCAACTTGGTGAGAGCTCTTATGAAATCCTCATATTCATTGGCTTTAGAATGGGTGAGTAAATGGGTCTCAAATTCAGCCTAAGAAAGATTTGGATACATATTCCTCAACAACCGGTACCATTGAAGCACTTTAGAGTCAAAATTGAAGGATGTTATTTGGAGCCTTAGACTTTGGGGAATGTCATAAAGAGAAAAATATTGATCAGTTCGATATAACCAACCGGTAGGGTCCTCTCCATAAAATTTTGGGAAATCTGCATGAGCATTTTATAAATATTAGTATTGAGCAAGGTATCTCTAAATTGCTAATCTTATTTTTCGATCCCTTGTTGTCTATTTGTCATGTTTTTGATCCAAACCCACTAAACAACAATCAAATTCATTTAGTTTGGAAGAGAGTAGCTTTTCCCTAATTTGTTCCTACTATACTAACTAATTTACTTGTTCACCTAATTGCTCTAATTGGGCGCCTCTAATAGCTCTGATCATTTTTAGGTACCCCTAGGTTCCTGAAGCGATCAAAATAAACTTTGCTACAAAATAATGAATTTTGACCTAAAAAAAATCTTATCAATACTATAAATAAAAACTTAATTATAACTTTTAAAATAATTTTTAATTAATCATTTATCATTAAAATACATATTATTCTTTTAAAAATGAACTACAACCTTTTTATAATCTCAATTATTTTTATAAAATTTTAAATCGTTTTAAATTATTATTGTCGTCTTTGTCTGAAAAAATTATTTTATTATTACATCAACTTAAATTAATTCATAAAATTTCAATCAACCACATAAAAATATTAATACAACAAAAAAAAATATATATATATATATATAAAACAAGATTTAAAAATCTTTATTTAAAAAAAAAAATAACTTTTGCTATTTAAAAGTAATAACAAATCAAATCAAATAAATAAATAAATAATAATACCACATCAAAATAATAATAATAATAATAGTATCACATCAATATAAATGGTAGAGTCACGTAGGATTATAGGACACTGAAAACTTGTTTAGTGGAAAAATACTGGATTTAACAGATTTGTTATATTACCAAATAAAAAAAATAAAAATAAAGTAGGGCTTTCATGTACTTTGTTTATATATGCGAACTGGTTTGTCCCGAACCAATTCAGAGTTATTTGCGATTGAACAAACTGTGCTTACGTTCTTTCAGAACAATAACTAATACTTTGCCTTGCTGTTTAAGGCCGTTAGAAATTGAAACAAACATTAATAATAACTACTGTACTCAAATAAACACTTCATGGCATCAATAAAACGTAAGCACATGCAAAACATTATTTCAAAATCTTGAATCTGAGCTCTGTACAGTGGGCCACCCACATTTAGCAGCCGCCTTCGCATGCAATTCATTATAAAAATCAGATCACTCAGGGCCAACATTAGTGGTTACAACGTCACAGCTAATTACAAACCTGGCGAAAAAGATTATCCATATCAATCCTCAATAGTTACATCCATCCAATTCTGATCATACCTTTCCCTGCATATAAGTATTTCAATCTTTGGGAAAAAAAAACACATAAATCCAGAACATGGTGCACTAACAATGCTAGGAGGAAGCAGCACGCCAGCAGAAGTTGGACCAGTTGCAGCCCGCTGTCTTCTGCTTCCACTTCCTAACACCACAACAGCGGAAACAAACAAATATTTGGTATGCTCGATCTATTATGCAATTGTTTCGGATCAGACCTTCGATGGGTAGAGTAAGTAAAACAAAAGAAGGCTATCCCCAACCACCTTGAAAAGGGGAAGTCTAAATATATTAGATCTGACTGAGCACATCGGTCGATGCCGAGTGTCTACGGAAATAACACGAAAACAGATGGTACCAATTTTGTCCTTCTCTCTTTGGATTCTTGAGTCCATAGAATAGTGATTTTTGTTTCTATGTTTGGAAGTTTGGTTTTTAATAACGCTGATCTCACATCAGTTTCAACAATCTTGATCTAAATTATCTAGAAGGGCATGCGAATTGTATATTTTTTTGTTTTGTTTTTGAGCCGGTAGGGTGGCAAGTCTGAACGAAGTAGAGAATAACAGGGGAAGAATAAAAGCTATAAGGCCGACCTTTCTTATTCTAAACGTGTAACGTTGAATATTATCTAAGTCAACTAGGTCCAGATTTATTCTTTTTGCCTTACATGGCGGCCCACTAAATTTGGCTGGAGGCATAGCCTTTGTCTTCACATAAAAGTTGTCGTTCCATCTTCTTAAGTTCAAGCCTTCTCTCTTTAGCTTTATCTTGTTAGGAACCTTTAATTAAAATCAAGTACATTAAAAAAATAATTAAAAATGTAAGAGAAGAAATAATAACGTACTTTAAAAATATTGAATTAAAATGTAGTAGATATTGCAGGTCTTTTTTAAGAAGCAACTTTCTTGGAAGAGAGATAGATTACAATGTGAAAAAAATACTTGACATATTTTATTACCACCTTTGTTTTTATAAAGGTTTTTTTATTTACTCTAACGCTAAAGTTCAAGGGTCGGTTCACGCGCAAGTGAGGGAGTTGAGCTAATAAATCTTAATAAAAGAAATAGTTACATCTTTATTAATAAGTATATGTTATATCCTAATAGCTCATGCACATTAAATTCAAAAACTATATAATGATGTTAGGTAGGATTCTAACATGCCCTTTCCTTTCAAGAAGCTTTGTCCTCAAAGCTTGAGAAACTACTAACATAGTTGGAGTGAATCCCATGTATCATCTTTCTTAATGTACGTGTCCATTGATCTAGAATACTTTTGAGCTTCAAGATGATTGACCCTTCTATTTTCAACTCAAAAGTGTTGTTTGAGCCTAAGGAAAAAGTGTTGTTTGAACCTAAGGATGGCTGCCACGAACCATTTTTCAAGAAGGAAACTATAAAAAATTATGATCAACTTGTTGCCACACATTACCAAATTGTCCTTGAGGAGTTGAAGTAGTAATTCATCCTCTTGAAAAGTGGAGTCTATTATTGGAATTTTGGAATAGCCAAAATGTATGATGAAAATGATGGGGAATGATGTCCATAAATTGGTTTCAAACACTTGTTAACAAAAATTATTTACTCATTTTTGGGGGGATAGTATGCAAAGCTCCTTTTGAGGTATGTGTTCTACAATTTGAATAGTTCCTATAAAAATGAATGGTTAAGGTGGGAAAAAGAACGGAGTGGGACATTGCATGATGACGAAAAAGGGATTCTAAAGATATTTAGGAAACCATGTGGGCCTTATAGGGGTGAGCTAGAGGATAGAAATGAGCATACTAAGAGAGAAAATATAGTACCTCTAGAATGACTATTTTACCTCCAAAGTTTGGAATCCCTTCAAAAACAATTAGTGGAAACATCCATCCTAACATTTTGTAGGATAGGAATACACTGTGGTAGTAATCCTTGTGGTTTGGCAAACACAAAAGCATATTGTCCACAAGTATTTGTACTTAGACTGGTTGAACTATATCAATGATAGTCTGAGCCTGGATTACAGACAATTATGCTCCTGCCCTTTGTGATGACTTCTTTAAATTTTTTTCTATTCAATGGGAGTTGATAGCTTGGGTAGTATTAGTGGGTATATTATGGAGAGTGTATTGCTTCTCTTGCTAGTGAATTGCATCTAGAGTTCAAAAAAATCTCAGACTATCAAACCCAATATACAAAATTCATTGAATTCCCAATAGTATATCACAACCCCCCAAAGGAAGGAAACACATGTCTACCTTGAGATTGTAGTCACCCATCCACACCTTTACTTTTTTGTATTTTCCTTTGCAATGCAATTTTCCACCATTGACTACCATGACTTCAAAAGAATTGCATGAGTATATGTAGTAATTTGCTCATTTGACCACTTGAGGATCAATAATTGTGTGTATTGCCTTAATCAATGAGAATAATAAGGTATTAACCCTTGAAATACCTACAACTTTCATGGTTTGGGGAGTGGAATTTTTTTATAAGAAATGTATGAAAATCTTTGGTAGTTGATCCTCTTTTAACTTAATTTCTATAGGTTGATCTTCTTTATTATCCTGTTCTTTATCATGACATTCTTGAATGAAAAGTTTTCCCACATCAAGTATATATAGTTTCTGTTGCATGCACTTGTCACCTTAGGAGTATTTATCATCATATTTGTAGCATAGACCGTGTGCCCTTTGTGACTCCATTTCTTCTCTGGTTAGACATTTGATTAAGGATGATTTGTCGACATGACTTGATGCTAGCCGAGATAGAAATGGGGGTTAAGTTTGAGGGGGTTTGGATGTATGTCGATGAGCTAAAAATTTATCTTTAGCCAATCTGGCCAAAACTAATGCTTGCATCATGGTTTTTGGTTTACCTCAACTCAAATATCTTCTTTTAAAAAATTTATCACTCAAGCCACATGTGCAATTTTTCAAAATTTTAAACTACATTTAAAATTCTAGAACCATTAATGTTTGCTTCAACTTGATGAGAGCTCTTATGAAATCCTCATATTCATTGGGTCCAAAATGAGTGAGTAAATGAGTCTCAAATTCAACCTAAGAAAGATCTAGATACATATTTTTCAACAACTAGTACCATTGAGACAATTCAGATTCAAAATTAAAGGATGTTATTCAGGTGCTATATATCACAACAATCTAATCAAAATAAACTACACTACAAAATGATAAATTTTAGCCTTTAAAAAAAGCTTATAAATACTATAAATAAAAACTTAATTATAATTTTTACAATAATTTTTAATTAATCATTTATCATTAAAATATACATTATTTTTTAAAATTAACTACAACCTTTTTATAAACTAAATATTTTTATAAAATTTAAAAATATTTTAAATTAGTATTATCATCTTTATCAAGAAATTATTGTATAATTACATCGACTTAAATTAATTTTATAAAATTTTAATCCGATAACAATACAACTGTACCTATCTATCTACAATTACATCCACTTAAAATTTAATCTAATACTAATACAACGATATTTTTATATTTATATATATACTATAAAAACAAGATTTAAATCTATATTACTGCTAGTATTTGAACATAATCTATCTACAATACAACTGTACCTATCTATCTACAATTACATCCACTTAAAATTTAATCTAATACTAATACAACGATATTTTTATATTTATATATATACTATAAAAACAAGATTTAAATCTATATTACTGCTAGTATTTGAACATAATAACAAATAAAATAGATAAAAAATGTTAACACATCAATAACAATGGTGGATCATTTTCACCGGTGTCTTCACATTTCAAAATATAAGTAAAAAATAAAGTATAGCTTTCATGGACTTGTTTATTTATGCGAACCCAGGGGAGTTGGCAATGGTGTGGTCAAGTACCAATTCAAAGCAGTTACTGTAATGTTTTGCAGCCAAAACATATTGTGCAATAAATACTATGAAATTGCAGTAATTTGTGATTGCACAAACTGTGTTTAAGTTCTTTAAGAACAATACCTGATGCTTTGCCTTGCTGTTTAAAGGCGTTTTAAATAGAAACAAACATTAATAATAACTACTGTACTCAAGAAACACTTCCATGGCATCAATAAAACGTAAGCACATGCAAAACATTATTTCAAAATCCTGAATCTGAGCTCTGTACAGTGGGCCACCAGCATTTAGCAACCGCCTTCGCATGCAATTCATTATAAAAACCAGATCACTCGGGGCCAACATTAGTGGTTACAACGTCACAGCTAATTACAAACCTGGCGAAAAAGATTACCCACATCAATCCTCAATAGTTACATCCATCCAATTCTGATCATACCTTTCCCTGCATATAAGTATTTCAATCTTCGGGGGAAAAAAAAAAGAAAAAATCGTATATGAAAAAAGAACACATAAATCCAGAACATGGTGCACTAACAATGCCAGGCGGAAGCAGCAACTATAGAGCGGTCCTGCCATCCCAAGAGCAGGCAACCTTTGTCCTCGCTAAGCCTGTAGCCATCGCAGGGGTATAGCCCCAGCAGAAGCTTCGACTGGTTCACCGCATTGGCACTGAGTGGAACATTCTGGAAGCCTTTGCTCTCCATCAGCTTCCTCCATTTCTCGAGCTTCTCGTGCCTTTCGACCCTCTCGGCCCCTTCGCAGGCCACGATGTTGCAGATCTCCGAGCTGAATATGAGCTGCTCCACTTTTCTCCTCTCGGGGCTGCTCTGGGGAAGCGTGGCGTCCAGCGAGTCGAATATCGCAGAATAGTAATGGAGGGCCTCCAGAAAACGCCCCAGAAAAAAGGGTCCGTTATGGCTGGCCTCCTTCTCCACCAGGGTCACAATGTTGGGGGCCTGCTCCCTTATCATGCTCAGGATGGCCCCTGCCGAAGCCGGTTCCGAGAACAACCGGTGCAGCCGATCGACCGAGTTCACCGCCAGAGCTTCCCCGATCTGCCTATGGAACATGTGGGCCTGCAGATTCTCGAGGCGTTCTCCCACTGCGTGGAACTCGAAGGGCACGTGGAGAGAGTCGGCGAGCTCCGCCAGTCTCTTGCCGGTTTCCTGGACCGCTTCCAGGGGCATCCCCACGCCGGTTATTCTCAAGTGCGGAGCCCCGCCGGGGCGAGCCGCCAGGGCTTGGACGAAGGCCGGCCATTGGTAGCCCTGGACGATGTCGAAATCTATGATATGGACTCGTTCTTCTCCTTCGAAGGCCTCGAATATGGCCTGGTTGGCGGTGAAGTGGGCGAATTTTACGTAGGGGCAGGCCTGGTAGAGGATCTGGTAAGCGTTGAGGACTTCCTCGGAGGAGTTGATGTCGCAGGCTCTGAGGGCCGCATAGGACCGCCCGCCCGTGCCCATCAGTCGGGCGTATAGGGCTTCGGTGAAACAGGAGGCGACTCTCTGCATGGAATCCCCGCTGGGCGTGACCACGTGCTTCAGCTGCAGCAGCGTTCTGTGGGCAACCAGGTAGTCCTCTCGAGCAACCGCCTCCGCGCACGCTAGCAGAAGATGAACCAGTTGCAGCCCGCTGTCTTCTGCATCCCCTTCCTAACACCACCACAACAGAAAGAAACTAATAGATAAATAATATATAAATAAATATTTGATATGCTCTATTATGCAACTGTTACTGATCAGAAAGTCCAGTCGATGGGTAGAGTGAATAAAACAAAACAACGCTATCCTCAACCGCCTTGAAAGGGGGAAGTCTAAATATATTAGATCTGAGGAGCTCATCTAGATGGTACCGCTTTTGTCACTATCTCCCTGGATTCTTGACTCCATAGTATAGTGATTCTTATTTCTACGTTTGAAAATTTGGTTTTTTAAGTAAGAATTTTTATAATCAAGTAAATTGGATTTTAAAACTTTTTTTTAAGGAATTGAATTGAAATAGTTAATCTGATTTTAATTTTTTAAAGAATTGAATTGGGATAATCAATCGGATTTTATTTTTTTAAAGAATTGAATTGAGATAAAATTCCAACCTTTCAATAAACTAACTAAGACAACTTATATAAAGACAACCTACTAACAAACATTTAAGGGTTACCAATAGATTTCCTATTGAAAATACGGTTTTTAACGAGGAACTTTACTTTGAAGATATGGAGGTTGAAGATTTTTGTCACCCAGATTAAGGAATTGTGGAGGGAATTAGATGATGTGATTCCGTTCTATGCAAGTATAGATTTAAATGAAGTGACAGACTTCATGGCTAAAATGAGTAGTGAGAAGGAGGTAGGGGTTCATTGGTACAGGGACATAGCTATTGAAAATGAAAGGATTGGACAAATTGGTGAACAAATCCAATGTTTAGCTAATTTAGACAGTTATTGTAAAAATATGGTCTAAAAAATTTGACTTTAATATAATTTTTTTTATAAACAAATATTATTATCAACTAAAATTGGAAGGAATCCTGAATAGGAAATTTGTTTTTTTTTTTTTGGAGCCAGTAGGGTGGCAAGCCTGATAACAGGGAAGAATAAAAGCCTGAATAAGGTCGACCTTTCTTATTCTTAACGTGCAACGTTGAAAATTATCTAAGTCAACTGGGTCCAGAGTTATTCTTTTTGTCTTCCATGGCGGGCCACTAAATTTGGCTGGAGGCATAGCCTTTCTTGGGTTTTGGTTTTTATCTTCTGTGAATGCTCTTTTGTGAATCTATTTCTGGTTCGTCATCCACAAAAGAAAGGAAAAGGGCAAAAGAAGTAAAAACAAGTGAAGACACAACGCCATGGAAGATAGAATTGTTTATGTCAATGGAAACTACGATACTTTGCAATAATTTTTCTACAGGCAAACTTTCTGAAAATCTCTCCCTCCCTTAGGCTAAAAGATCTCCTTAGAAAGTAGCCCATTCACAAATAACTAAACAAACAAAAGAACCAGTTGAGTCGAATAAGAAAAAACAATCTACAAAAGAACAAGAGGAGGATAATTGGGTACCTCTGGGGATCCCGGGGCTGGGGATTTAGGGCGCATCATCTCCTGTTTCTGATGGTCCAGCGCATACAAATTACTGTGAAATTGCATGGTGCCTGCTGCGGTGTGCGCCTGCATATTCCTCTGATTATTTGCAGTTGGATACTCCAAGGCGGAGTTAGTCGGACTCATGGAATGAGTCCGTGTATGGGTGGGATAGGGGTGAGGACTGGTTGGACTGGGCGGAGGAAAATACCCAAACCCAAATTCATTGCTGGAGCTTCTGACGTGCCGGGGAGGAACCGAAATGGGAATCGGATTGTTCTGTATATTATTATTATTATGATGATGATGATTCATACTCCTCGAACGCGCAAGATTATTGAGGCTGAGCTGCGGGGCGCTAAGAACCTTATGGAGACCACAGTTCTCAGAATTTCCTGCAACTTCCATGGTGGAATACATGGCGGAATTTGAGCCGTTGAGCTTCCGTGACGAAAAACTTCTGTCGATGGGCCTCGGAATATTATTCACGGCAGGCGGCGGCAATGGAAGGTCTGCCACTTCCTCCTGCTTCACGCCGCCCTTCCCCTTGTGCTGGTCGAAGCTAAAAACGGAACTGTCGGTGTAGTTAAACATCCCCAGAGGAGAGGCGTTGGAGTCCATCATGTGTTGGTTTTCATCGGAGAAGGAACTGTAACTGTGGCTATTGACTGCCGCAGGAACCCGCGCAGGGGAAGATATCATGAGATCCCCCTGAGAATCGAGAATAACTTCATTGAAGATGGAGTCCCACAGGGAACTGTCGAGCGAGGGAGGATCGCCGGATTGCTGAAGCATGTTGCTGCCGCCGAATTTGGACTGCACCATGCTGCCGTCGAATTCGCCTGTGAGATTCGAGCCCGAAACCGATGCCGTGGGAGACACGGGTTGCTTAGACGGCGACAAGTCTCCCACTGGGGCCATGGTGCCGCAGAGCGAGTTGATCATATTCCGGATACACACACTCAATATATATTAAACCCAAGCTTCCTTCTTTCCCTTGCACTTCACCACATGTTCAATGGAAATGAGTCTAGGCAAATCAAATTCATTATGATCTCCCGAGTTTGGGCACTGTTGCTGAGAGATACTTTAAAGCTACCACGGCATTGCCAAAGTTTATAAGATTTAAACTTTATCATTGAGGACAGAAGCATGCAGGAATACGGCCGGCAGCCATTATAGAATTCTGGGGTGAAATTATAGAGATGGGTGGGTTGTCAACCAGCTAAGATGGAGAGACGGGGGACTAAGGACAAGGCTGCTATTGGGCAGGTCGTCTGTAGGCAATTCTTCTCTTGGATTTACCCGCCGCCTCGGCCTTGGAGTCTACTCTTCCTTGTTTTTTCACACAGGCGGCACCCTAAAGGCCCGCTGCCGAATTCCACAATGTACGTGTGGGGACGTTTGTCTCTATACAAAAGCTTGCATCCGAAACTTGAGACAAATTTCTTCTCCTTTCCCTCGCCAAGGAAACTTCTGCATTTTTTATAAACTGGGTATCATTTTTATGCGAGGGAATGGACTCTCTTATTCGAATAGGAATATAAGTAGGACAAATGGTTTCTCGAGGGGAACAAAACGGACCTCTCTAGGAAGTGGATATATTATATTTTTTTAACCATTTTAAAGATCGTCTGCCATCATCTTCTGATATCGTAGAGGACTCCATACATTTTTCTACTATTGTTGAGATCGCAATCATCTTATGATAGAAACTCACGATTCCGTAACTTCACTCGAAAACGTTTGAGGCCATTTGTAGTGGTGATAAATAAGTTAAAAGAGAGTAGTTAAACAATAACCTTTGGTGAAAAATCGAAATTGATAAGGGTGATAAATAAGTTAAAACCAGAATTTTAAATAATAAACTTTGGTGGAAAATCAGAATCGGTAATGGTTGTCAACAGGGACTGGCCAACTATAACATTCATTCTATCACATACGGCCATATCCCTATGTATATTTGGAAAAAAAACCAAGCATTCAACTTATATTTGTTTTGAAACTACCTTTAAAACCGTCGTATACCAGGTCGTATTTTAACAACATTATCATTTATATGAATTGACATTCCTTCTATTTGCATTCTGTAACTAGGTTTTTAAATTATTTTGCATAAACCAGGTTATATTCACGTATATATCTTTTTCCCTACGCCAGGGAAACAATATGGAAAAAAGGGACAATGTTTTTCAGGCATCGCATGGAGTGAGTTGTACACAGTGAGACATATGAGAGCTTGGACAACCGTGTAACAAGCCATTGATTTATATTTTTATATGTTAAATAATAACTTGGTGACTATTGTAGTTGCAGTACAAATCTAAGCTTGTCTTCAATTGTTTTCTTCTTTGATGGCCTTTAATAAGGTCCCTCATTGACACGTAGTCTTCAAGGCCAGAAGTAGGCCTAGAAGGATTTCCACTTGGTACTCTAGTCTCATGGAGAGTACTCTTCAAGGCAATACTCAAAAGCTCGAAGAACCTCCTCTTGATTTGCAGTCCTCACTTAATCTTTAGAATTGAAAGGAAAAAATTTAATGTAGGAAGTTTTTAACCTTTACGAAGCTAAAATAATTTACGAGTAATAAAGTTTTATTATCAAATATAATATTATTTTGTTTGTTTTTAAAAAGAAAACACGCTTATATAAAAAATTAAAATTAAAGCTAAAGTTAAGTTATTGTTCTTTAATTTTAAAAAATTATTCTTTAATAATCTTATTTAATAAATTTTCTTAGTTTTTTTTAATTTTAAAATAGTTTAGAAAAAAATTGATGGTTAATGTATTAACATAACCATTTCAATTATAATTAGATAAGTTTTGTATTACAAGATAAAAAGTTTCTTTATTTCTACTACCTTTAGGTACATATTTTCTATTTCCACCCTCGTAGGTTTCCTTCAAGTACCTACAAATTTTTTGGGTCAGCTGGACCTGGCCAACAATTATCGATTGAGACTCATACGGGTATGTGAGGATAGGACAAGGACAGGATAGAGGCAACTAAGACATTTAATTTTTTGTTTCCCCTCTTCTTCCATAGAGCAAGGGCAAGACAAAGGCAGACAACACATTTAATATCTTGTTTTCCTCTTCTTTTACAACTAAGAAAACCTTGAATCCCAAAATAATCTTTTTCCTCTTTTTTTTTGTAGTCAAGAAAATATTGAAACGTTAAATCACTCCCACAAATACCAAAATTTCAACCTCAAATCAAAGAGTAGACATCGACACGAGATTTTATGCGGTTTTTGAAAAAAATTGTAGGTATTTTTCAAATGTCTAAGGTTTGCTTGGGTTTTCTTCACACGGTTTATAACCCTTGGTATTTTTTAAGTTTATTCACATTGCACTTTGTTATATAAGAGTTACATTCCCTATGTAAGAGCTTGCCTAAACTTATTCCTATTGTAGGGTTTCCTTAGCAAGTTTTATGGATAAGGGAAAATTTCAATTTGTACTTTTTGCACATAACCAAAACACAAAAAGTTGGGAGAGCATCACAAGCAAACCTAGTGTTACTAATATTTTAGCCTGTGTAGTAGGCCCCAAGTATTTTTAATCATATTTGTTTCGTAGTATGATGTAGAAACCTACCCTTATTTTTCTTCAATTTGTGCAATAGGTAGGAAAAGTTTAATTTCTTAGTTTAGGTAGGCTATTGTTGTACTTGGTTTGTTATGAGTTTTCTAGTTTTCAAAATATTTATGAAAATAACTTTTCACCATTGCTAGAAAATGTATTCGCTAATCACTTGCCTACTTTTAAAAGTATTGAAATTTTATTGAGTTTGAATGTTGCATTTATTTTTCCTAAAATTGAGGTGAAGTATTTGTCCAAATATGCAGTTCCATAATCATACAAAAAAGAGCATGTGGAGCATTTGTTACAAGATAATAAAATTGCATAAAATATAGATAGTTAATGAGCTTCTTAGCTACTTGGAAAGAACATTGAAAAGATTTAAAACATACTATAATTTTGTTTACTAGATGGTTATGGTTTTTCATAGCTATTTGTAATACAATAGAGGAGATATTTTTACTTTATTGGGATATCTGTAGTCCTGAAATTAGAATATTATAATTTTGGAATCTCTTGGATAATGAGATTTTTATGTTATGCATTGCTTAACAGATGCAGCAATGCCATGGAATAAGTCCAAAATTTGAAGCATCCTTAATCTCACTTTGAAAGCAAACCCACTTTGAGATATTTTCATTGGAAAAGCATTCTCAAAAGTAGCCACTGTTAAATAGGATTATGAAATTGAATAATTGGTACTCTTCTTGATCAATATAATTGTTCAACATGTTTTTTCTTATTAGTGCAATATTATATTTGGTTGATATGTATCTAATCCATTGTAGAAGTACATCATTCTAATGTTTACATTTGAAAATCTTAATTGCAAAGTATTCATATTATATTTTGGATTAGAAATTACTTAAAGAGGTATAAAATATAAGAATACTGATATAGATAAGTTTCCCTATGTTCAAAATGGTTTTCCTTTCCCTTCACAAATACAACCAATTTTGACTTTGCTTCACATTATATATATACACACCAAAGTATGATGACATTAGGTCAAAGTGATGCCAAGAAAAACAAATTTATTTTCCTAGAAAATCTTGTAATTTCTATGACTACTTATAATAAAAAAAACTATTTTAAAGTTTTTTTCATGTTTATTACATTTATTTCAATTTATTCTCTCCATTTGCAAAAGTGACACTATCTTCAAACCATCATGTTCTTCATCTCAATCCTATAATATGCATACCAATCTATCAAAAATTGAAGGAGTGAAATTATTGAATTGAAAAAGTGTTGTACTACTATATCTTATAAAAATTTTAATCAATACTTTAAATATCAACAACTGAAATAGTAGAATAATGAAATATCACATATTATTTTGATTTTCCTAATACAAAATTCTAATGAGTTATCTATTGTATATCAAATTGCTAGACGTGTTTCTGTCAACATATTAAATTAATGTCTTTAGATTTTTATCAACGAAACCCAACTTCAAACTATAAAGTAGTAACCTATTATAAAGTAGCTTCCATTACCAGCCAACCTAGACCTTATGAATGTTTTATTAATTTGTATTTTTTGTTTTACTTGATAATTGTATATTATTAATATTATTTTTTCTTAATTTATTTCTTATTAGGAAATATATATTGCTTCTTCAAGTGAGGTTCCCGCTCATGCCCCTAGAACCACTATGACCAGCAATGACCCTCCTACAAGTGGAACCCAAATGAATCCAACACAAACCCAAAGAAAAGACCCAATGTCGAAGTATAGAATTAAGGGAAGCTTGTTGAATCAAGTGTTTTGTAAATGTTATGGCAAGGACATGCGAGAAAAATAAAAATAATTTAAAATTGCTTTACGTTTCACTTTTGTTGTAATTTTTTTATGGAGATCAAAGACATGATGTTATATTTTTCTCAAATATATATCTGGGGAAGAGTTAAACATTCTTTTTGAATCTCAAATGATAGTTATTTCATAGTTGTAGATTTCCATAATTTTTAATTTAGTTGCTCATTAACATTATGTTCCATGGTATTCCAATAATAACATTATAATAAGTTAGTTTATACAATAATTGTTTAGTGGTTAGGGTTATAAATTGTAAACCACTTGATATCTATTAGTAGTGTTTGCCTTGAGGTTATAAATGTAGTAGAACAATGCATAAGGCTAAAAAATGTTATTATAGGAATGATATATACGAAGAAATATTTTTAGTGGTTTTGGAAAAGTACTATATTGATAAACCAAAACCTTGTTGTTTGAATTTCATTTTAGTTGTATCATAGTTTTAGTAAAGTTATTGTTAGTGATAACTTGGATGAGGTGCCATAATTAGAGATTTTATTAGCTTCCTTGCTAGATGTGTAGGGCGGCCAATATATGATGTCGAACCTAGGACTAGGTTGAAACTTTTTAATACATTTCCAAGTCTTTACCAAAATATTTACTCCAAGAAAAGGCTTATATCCCTTGAATCTACCAACTATATATTAAAATATTTGATAGATCATTTAATTGCCTACCCATAAACTTGATAATGAAAATGATTTGTCATGTCGCCGTATGAAGTCATTTTGCTCTTCTTAATCACTTGGTAATGAAGACACCCTGGTTGTCAATATGTTGGTATAGGTGGTGAACTCCATCTCAATTAACTTGTATTGGTGTCTCAACTCTCTCATTTTTTAAAAATGTTCTTTAGTTTTTTAAGCTTCACTTCTAAAATGATACCTTACCTCATTTCCATGATAATTTCTGGTATCAAAATCATACCTCCTTATCATATTGTAAATGATTGTTCACTCGTCTAACGTCATACTAAAAAGAAAATATTTTTTACACTTTTCAAATATGAAGCTTGGAATTCTTATTATATCCATATCCCGTGTACAAAATGTTATTAGTTTTAAAATTTTGTTGTGACTTTAGGTTAAAAAATTGGTTGCTAATTTTTTTAATTTCTTCAATTTTTTTTTGGTTAATTTTTTGTCGAGTTTTCGCAAGTTGCCGAGTAACTCTCCAAAATTAGTTTGTCAAGTTTTTCTTGAGTTGTGATTTTTAAAACACTGATTTCCACTACCCTTGAAGTTTAATAGGTACATATTCTTTGTGGGATAGAATATGCACCATTTTCATTGATCAAGAAAGATGTTACAAATAATATTTTAAAAATTCCCTCTTGGGGCTTACAATAGGGACTTCCCAATATGGGAGTTACCCTTTTACAAAAGTTTACAAAGTGGTTTTCAAATGGTCTATTATGCCACCTCAAAGATGGGTGGGTTTTGAAGCCTTAGTTTCTTGAACACCCTATGCTAGACACACCTCCATGGTACCTTCACACAACCAACCACAAGAAGTTAATAGCATCAAATGGACCTACCTTGGTTAGGCACAAGTTAACAAAATATTCAAGTAATAAAATGCTACAAATCTTGATTAAAGTAAGAACATAACATCAAAATATCATAAAACATCAAGAAACATACCTTGATTATCTTACTTATCTATTTGTTGTTGATGTTGTGTCTGGTTTAGGCTCTCGAATGTAACCACTAGGGTTGGACAATCTCTACTATGAACTGCTAGGGATCTAGTAGTCTTGATTGCTAACTACCAGGGGACTGATGATTAATTCCTCTATTGCTCAGATCTAGCTAAAAAATTTTGTGGATCTCTAACAAGGTTTTAATGGTCTCTGGTTGTAGTTTAGAGTAGATTTGATTCTATGCCTATGAGCAATTTCAAAAATAATATGCATGCATATTCAAGCATACATTGATTTCCATGGTTGATTTTCATACAAAAGAAAGATTATTATAAAAGGATATGAACACACACACAAAGGGGTTCAGTAGAAATTTTGGTAGATTTATGGCTTATGATTTATGTTCTTGTTGTAAATGAAGGAAAAAAATGGTATTTATAGACTTTTTTCAAGGGAGAGGGGGTGGCGACTTGGAAGTGACATGGCAACTATGTGGCATGGGTGGGAGGATGTGTAAAATATAGAGTCTTCCATTTAGGATGGTCAAAGGTAGTGTGAACCATACCTCATTGATGACCTTGGGTGGGGAGATTCCTCACCTCACTCAAGTGGCATGTGCATGCCATACTCTATAAATGCACTTAGATGGGAAAGATACTCACCCTTCTCAAGTGGTATTAAGAGGTATGGGGAAGATGAGGGTGAGTGGGGATGTGGCAAGGAGTAGAGTAGGATAGGGTGAGCTAGACATATTCTAAGGTTAAAGTGGGGGTGTGCACATATAATATAAAATCATGCACATAGACTAGGGAATGGTAAATCACATGGCGACTAGGGGATTAGGGTAGGAGAGTGCTTAGTGGGGGAAGGAGGATAGGGAGAACAATTTTTAGTTTTTGTAAGGTTATGAAGTGGGATTGGAAAAAATTAGGAACTATTTGGGATTTTAAAAAATTATAACCTTAGGTAAACACAAAATTAGCACTTTTTAGGTGTCTACATTTACCCCTTTTGTACTACATTGTGTGTGAACACAATGTGGTGCAAAAACATATGGCATCGACTAGTTGGATTGGCAATAGATGAAAACAAATGATGATGATGAATGGATGACCACAACTTATGATGCATAGCAACAACTTGAAATGGGGGATGTAAGCTTATCTCAAATCGAGGACGATGCAAGTTTCCCCAATTATGGAAGAGTCTAGTGGCCTTAAAACTTTACCTTTGATGTATTGAGGAAATAATTTGTTGTGGTAAGCTAACCTATCATTGGTATGTGTTCTCATAATGCTTCAATCACATGTGTATAGGTAACCATGCAGTCAAACACATGGGAATTACTATATTTATTGAGTGGGAGGTTGAGGTAAGAAAAGTTCTGATTTTACCCCAGTAGTGGAGCGCTAATGATAGCTTCAAGTAAAGATTCTTGGAGAAGTGCAATTCAAAAATTGAGTATTTGGATATTGGACTGATTTAGGATAAAATTATGTGGGTTTTTCCTATCCCCTCAAGTGGCAAGAGGGTGGAGAAAGAAACAAGCAAGAACAAAAAACTCTTAATAAAAAATGGATGGATGACTGCAAGATGGAAGGGAATATGGTAAAAGGAAAAAGTGAGGCAACTATTCATCAAATTATGGGGTTTTTAAGAGGTGAATGATTCATAATTATATACCGCAAGCACCTAGAGATCATTTCCGATGGTTAGAGACCATCTATGGTGGTCACTAGCACCATATTATAAATAGAATGCAGTGGGATTTAGCCCTCATTTTGATCAATCATTATGGAGGAGAAGAGGGAGAGAGAGAGGTAAGTGGAGATATTGAAAGCGAAGCTCTTATGGATATGCAGTTTGATTTTATGGGATGGCTACGAGTGGTATGATTACGAGAGTAGGAGTGTGTGTAGATCTAGTAAGTCCTTGATTGACCTCTTTTCCTTTATTTTCTTAAGGATTTTTGTGGTGTTTTTTAAATTTATTTAGAAAAATGAAATCATAGACTAAATTAGGCTAGCGTAGAAAATGTGTGTTGTGTTTATATTTTTAGGGGGTTTATTGTTATGCTAAATTTATCATTTTACAACCTTTTGTTGTTGTTGATGTTCTTTATTTTAGAAGGGGGTATTTTACGATAATTGGTATCCAAAAATGTTGTCTGATTGGCAATCACATGGGTCCATATAGTCGTACGAACTATAGGGATTTTTATGATTGCTTGATTTTTTTGTTTTTGTTTATTTTTGGCTTATTGTTCAGGGTCAAATGATGGTGTTGTACAAATCCATATAGTTGTACAAATTGTATGGATTTTTATTGTTATTTATTATTATATGTTTTTTTGGATTTACAAATTATGGATTGTTGAGGGGGGTGAGTGAATAGTTGCAACTTAATATTTTGAGGCCGTGACACAAGTTCAAAAATTTCTTTTGCCAGGTGAGGGATTTTCTTATGCTTAAGGATTGGTGGTGGTTGAGAGACATAGGTTTGGAGGGGGTGACTCAACTGGAGGTCATTCATGTAAATCACTATTATATTTTGGCATTGGTAAAGAAGTGGAATTCATACACATGGAGCTTTTGCCTACTGAGTGGAGAGATGATGATAAATTTAGATGATATTTATTGAATATTCTAGGTTCCTATGGATGGCATTAACATCTATGCTATGGATTCATTGTAGAAGGATGCAATTATGGAGAGGATGTACGATGAGGGGTGGGATCATATTAACATTGATAGTGGGACTGTATTGTATGATCTTTAATATGACTTGGAAATATTCACACAAAGGTACACGATTGTGATGGCATTAATCTCCAATTTCATCTTATTAGACTCTTTAGTTGTAAGGTTCCTATGGCACCTTTTACAATTGGATATAGATCTAGTGGAGAGACCAACCGTTTATGCATGGGCTCCAACTTTATTGGCTTAAAACTACAATGAGTTGTATGAGGTACGATTATGAAGATGAGTGGGTTTGGGGTGCAACTTGTTATTACAAGCATGAACGTGGGAGCACTTTCACATGAGATGACCTGGAGGATTACCTTTTGATACACACATGGATATAGGACCATGGAAATCGTATGTGCTGAGATGGCACATGGACTAAGAGGGTCGATTAAGTAGGCTATTTTTAAGGGATGACAAACATTATCGAAGTACGTGGGTAGGATTACGATTAGAGGACAATATTTGGATGCCATGGAGAGGAGGATCTATATGGGATGAGGATGAAGTGTAGCTAGCTTGTGTATGACGAGTAAGATGGTTGGTTGGTCATCACAATAGTCAGTGTGAGTTCTTTTAAGACACACGAGTGTTGAGATAGTTTAGTATTATACATGGTGTATCGATCTACTAATAGTGTATAGGAGTAGGGATAATGAGATATTAGTAGCATCAAGGGTAGATCCAATGAGTCTAGAGATAGATATTTTTATTGTGATGCTAGACATGAATTATTTTGGTATGATATCTAAAGATGATGCTTTATGGGTACTCAGTAGGGACAACCAGGGAGAGGTGGTAAGGAGGCAAGAGGAGGGTATGTGTTTGATGAGGAGCAATAGGAGGAGGAGCTATTAGAGAAACATGTATGATGTCGATTGGATAATGGAGAAGGTGTGTTAGACATTGTAGTCAAGGGAGCTTCAGAGGTATATGTTGGGGTGGTGGTGGTCCAAAGGGTCATGAGAGATTTGATTATGATTATTTTATAGACATCATGGTCTAGGTAGTAGTTATGAAGGAGCGAGAGAGGATATTAGAGGCATAGAGGATGGGGTAGGATACATTACAGGCTCAACAAGATAGCCTACAAGAGGATAGGGATAAGGTAGCCATAGAGCAATATGAGCTATAGATATGTGTGGTAGTTGTGATAGCAGAGGGGGATAGATTGGCATAGAAGGTGGAGTATTTGCAAGTCCAAATATCCATGATAACTAGCAATGCAGTCATAGTAACTTTATGGGCGAATGTGGTAGAGCTATGAGAAGGGGAGGAGAGGGTGTTGGTGATTTGGAAATAGGAGAAGGATATGGTATTAATATTGGAGAATTCTATGTTGAGAGTGTGTGTAGTAATACCCTTACAGTTAGTATCACACTCACAATGGAGCTATAGGAGTGTGCCATATATCACACCATTAGTACCTATATTCAAAGAGACTGCTATATCATAGGTGTTAGGCATAGGGTCCTCATGATGGGGGAGAGATAGCATAGGAGTGGAGATATTGGGTAGATCATATAGGAGCAGAGTGGAGAAAATGGTTGAAAAGGTGACGTAGAGAGAGAGTGGGTGGAAAGCAATGAGGATCTTTTTTAGGTTATGGCATGAGAAGCTATTATTTTTGTATTTTTTATGATGGTATTGTATTATTGTATGCTTGAGGGTAATTTTGATGTAGCCTAAAAGCATTACATGAGGATGTATGATCATTTATTTGTGATATATATACATGAATATTGTATTGATGTGATGGTGTTGGACATTTTGAGTCAAAGTTGTCATTGATGTCAAGGAACGAAGTTGTCATTGATGTCAAGGAATAAGCTACCGTTGATGTCAAAAGGTCAAAAGGAACAATGCAAAGGTTAATGGCAAAAGAGCTTCATAATATTTATTTTTAATATTATGTGAAGCATAAGTAGAAGGGTTTTTATTAAAACCATGGATGAGCAAAAATAAAAGGTTTTTCATAAAAACCCAAGGAGGCTTTTAAATTCATGTTAGAAAGCCCAAGGAAGTTTTAATATTTATTTTATAAAATATTTAAATTCAAACTGAATTTAAATTTTATAAATAAATATTATTTATACAAAGTGGTAAAACCTAAGAAGGCTTTAATCCTTAATAAAGCCAAAAGGATTTAAATATTAATTTATAATATTTAAATTCTAAAGAATTTAAATAATTTATAAATTAAATATTTAAAAGTTAAAGCATCGACTTTTAATTTCAAGGTGGCATATTGGTATAAAAACCATATGCCTAAGTGGCAAAAGAATTATCCCTTGTTCGATTTACCAAAGGCCTGCGAGTTGTGTGTTTCGTGCGATTTCGTGCAAGGAAGAAGACAAAGTTTTGTCTTAAGTGCGTCGATGAAGAAATAACGTGAAAGAAGCCCTAAACCTCATAACCATCCAGTGTGGTGGTCTGGTGGCAAGTTGGAGTGAGCTAGGGTGCTTGTGAGTGGGAGGACCCACGTTCGAATCTCGGTAGGCAGCATTTTGAGTGGACTTGGTCAGCATTTTGAGTGGACTTGGTTAGGCGCCAAAGGAAGCAGTGCAAATCCTTTTTGGGTGAGGTGCCAAGAGGGAGAAGATAGAGCACATGGTGCTCTTCCCTCCCAAGGTGAGCGCCTAGCTCACGCGGCGGTTGGAGCCACGGCTAGGGCGCTGGTAGAGGCGGCGTCGTGAGTTCGAGTCTCACCAAGGCAAAGGTAATAAATTTTTTAATATATTTTGTGATGCCTAAGGTTTTGACATAAGGTCCTAGGGAGTTAAAAGGGGTAGATAAAAAGTATTTTTAATTGATCATTATTTTGGAATAAGGAGTTAAGATTTATTTTTAATAAAGTATTTTTGACATATTGGCTTATTGGAGAAATAAGTGGATTAAAGTGTTGGTTAAATTTTGAGAGGACTTCTTGCCATTGAGTTATTTTGAGAAGGTGATTTTATTGACATTATTTTTGGTATTGGATATTATTTTAATTGGGAGATTATAAGGTGTATTTGGTCAATTATTTTTGTATATGTTGATGGATGCTTTCTTCAAGATGGAGTGATAAGGTGTATGTATGTTTTGATATTTGCATTGTACTTTTGAGAGAGTTTATCATCTTATAACTTCCTTGAGCTTGGAAAAGAAGTGTTTGTGGTTGTGGCAGATTTTTGAGGTTCCTTCATCATCAAGAAAAAGGTATGGGCACATTCTTCCATAGTTGAGTTGATTGATTGGTTTTATGGAAAACAAGTTTGGAGTGAAAAGGACTTAATTAGGTTTCCTTATTGAGTGTGTTGAGTTAATGCTTCAAGGTTTTCTGAAATGAAGAGTGTTGTTAAAACCTTGTTTGATAAGCATTATTGTTGAAGTCATTGGTTAAGTGAAGAACTTGAACTAGGGTTTGAAAAGAACATGAGTATCATTGTTATGTGAGATTGGTTGATAAGAATTGTTGGAAATATTTTGAGTGAGTGTTCATATGCTTGGACTAGGGTTTGTGAGCAAGGATTGTTTCATTGAGTGATTGGTTGAGTAGAGTTGGTTGAGCCTAGTCAAGTGGATGTGTGAAGTGATTGTTCAAGTTCTATAAAACAAATTATTCTATATTCTGAATTGATTTGAGAAAGAGGTTGAGTATTGATGAGTGTGAAACATATTGAGTCTCTAACAATTCTCTATATGTTTTCAAAAGAGTGATTGAAAGTGATTGAGCATTGAGGTGAATGTGAAGCATATTGAGTCTCTAACAATTCTCTATATGTTTCTAAAAGAGTGATTGAAAGTGATTGAGCATTGAGGTGAATGTGAAGCATATTGAGTCTCTAAAAATTCTCTATATGTTTCTAAAAGAGTGATTGAAAGTGATTGAGCATTGTGATGAGTATAGAGCATATTGAGTCTCTAACAATTCTCTTTATGTTTCTATGAGATTGGACAAGTTCAAGTGTGGACTTGTTGAGCAGATTTGAGGTAAGTCTTTGAGAAGACTTGTGGATAGATTTGGGTAAGCTTTTATGGAAGCTTACAATACATATTGAGAGAATTGAGCATATTTGGACAAGTTCTAGAGAGGACTTGAGGATAGATTAGTGTGAGATTTTGTGGAAGCTTACAAGGCAGATTTGAGATAAGTCTTTGAGAAGACTTGAGAGTAGAATTGATTGATTTGTTCAAACCTTGAGTTAAGGTTTGGGGCAGATCCAACAGAGTTGATTTGAGATTGAGTCAAGCTTTGAGTTAAGGCTTGAGGATAGATATTGAGGATAGATTTGTGCTAGACCGAAGGACTATGTTTAGTATAGATTCGAGGATAGATTTTGGTGCAGATTTGAGGATAGGTTTGTGCCAGACCAGAGATAGATATTGAGGATAGATTTGTGCTAGACCGAAGGACTATGTTTAGTGTAGATTTGAGATAGATATTTGGAGGTGATAGAGTTGAGGATAGAGGTCTCTAGCCAGAGCAGGGAGGACAGGTGTCTTCTATGGATAGAGTTCCATTTGCTAAGGGTAGTGGAGGCAAAGGTCTTCTAGAGGATCACCAACTAGAGCAGAGTTAGGAGATTGGTGTCTCTTATGGATAGAGATCCATAAAATTGATTAGGGTATTGGTGTCTCCTTTGGACAGAGGTCCATAAACATTGTAATAGGGAAAGGATTCCCAAGATATTTATTGAGAAAATTTTAGTGAAATATTTTCTCCGTGGAGTAGCCCACATTGGGTGAACCATGTTAAATTGGTGTCTCTATTGTGTGTGATGATTTGTGCATTGATTTGGTTATTGCTATTGATATTGCCATTGATTATATTGGATAATACTATTTGGGAAAGAAAAGTAAAAAGTGGTCTTATACTATTCACCCCCCTCTCAGTATAAGCTTGTGTTCTTCAATTGGTATCAGAGTTGGTTCCTTCAAAAAGGTTTAACAACTTGAAGGAAGATCTTACAAGAACACAAATGGCAAAGAAAGGCAAAAGTAGAACCATGAGACACAAGAAGAAAAGAACACACATGGTCATGAAAGAAAAGGAAGATGAATTTGATATTGTTGTTTTGGGAGGAAGAATGGAAATAGATTCAAGAGATGAATCAAGTAGTGGAGATAACCAGATTGATAAAGTTTTGTACAAGATGTAGGAAGATAGGTCACCTTGTAGCTCATTGTTCACAAGAAGGTGAAGAATGTTTGTTTGTGGTCAACTCGGTCATGATGCAAGTTATTGTAATGGGTTTAGTAGTGGTGAAGATGAAGATGATACTTTCATAATTGAATTCCTAGAGGATGGTTCAAAAAAGGATAACAGGGACAATCAAAATAGGTATGAAGAAGAAACTCTACTTTGGATAATAGAAGAAATTGAAGACCAAATAAAAGAGAAAAATTTAGAAAAGAAAAGGAGGAAGTCACTCTTAAGGAACTTGTTGAGTTGAAAAGGGAGAACTTAGAATTAAAGGCTCAAATACAAGAGGATGAGAAATGTAAGACAAAGCTTCTACAAGATCTCTCTGACTTGAAAGATAAGGTTGAAAAGGTAAGGAGAGTTGAAAAAGATATGGTTGAACAATCAAAGGTAAAAGAGCAAGAATGTGAAAGACTTAGTGTTGATCTTGAAGAATTAAAAAGGGAGAACTCGGGGAATAAGGGTTCAAGCTCAAGAAGATGAGAAAGCAAAAGCAAAGTTTCTACAAGAGCTCACCAACTTCAAAATCAAGGTTGAAGAGGCAAGAAAAATTGAAGAAGGTATGACTAAAAAATTAAAGACAAAAGATCTAGAGTGTGAAAGATTAGAACATGAGATAGTTTCACTAAGGATGGAAGTAAAAGGCTCTAAGGACAAGCTACACAAGTTTGAGAAAAATTCAAAGACTTTGGACAAGATTATCAATGCACAAAGATCATCAGTCACCAAAATAGGACTTAGGTTTGAAGAAGAACAAGGGAAAAAGGAAGCAGAAAAAGGAGAGTCAAGCTCAAGCACCAAAGAAGAAGAAGCGTCAAAAGAAGAAAGTGAAAGAGAGAGTGAGACTTCTAAGGATAAGTTGGAAAATAGAAAGTTCAACAAGGAAAGGAACAATACACAAGTAAGGAAAAGATGGAACAACAATCAGAATAGGTTAGAGAGACTAAGAGACCAATGAGGTCAAGGCAAGGAAACTTCAATGGAAGATGTTTCTCATGTCATAGATTTGGGCACATGGCTTCACAGTGCAGGACACATGAAAGACAAGAAAATGGGAATTTCAGAAACAGATAACTTTTCCATGGGTATTGCTACTCATGTAATCAGTTTGGTCACAAGGCAATGAATTGCAAGGTTCATGATAGAAAAGGATATGGCTTCACTAGGAGAAATCCTAAGACATTTGCACCTCCAAGGAATAATAACATTAAGTGTTATAAGTGCAATAATGATGGACATACAACAAAGTGGTGTAGAGCAGACATTCCAGAATCAAGTATGAACAGAAACAAGAACAAGAAAAGGGATATGGATATGAAAAGTAACAGGAACAGGAACATGGATATGAACATGAACAAGAATAGGAATATGGACATGGATAGGAACAAGAACATGGACATGGAAAGGAATAGTCAAAGGAATCAGAAGGATCAGATAAGAAGAAAAGAGGATAAAGGTAAAGACCAGTGCTTGCTAGGAGTAGAAATACTCCCACCCCAGAATTAACCACCTCAAGAGGAGGTGGGGGAGGGGCTAAGCTAAGAGACTCATTCTTAGCCCCGAGCCCCAAAGGTGACCCTTTGCCATTGATGTCAAAGGGGGAGAGATTTAGTATTTGAGTAAAGAGGAGAGATTTGAAGAGAGCATTGAGCTAGGGGAGCAATGTCCCAGGGGGAGCAGAACAAAGAAAAGGTTAAGTTTTTGGTAAAAATAATTTGGGTTGCCATCAATGACAAAGGGGGAGATTGTTGGACATTTTGAGTCAAAGTTGTCATTGATGTCAAGGAACAAAGTTGTCATTGATGTCAAGGAATAAGCTACCATTGATGTCAAAAGGTCAAAAGGAACAATGCAAAGGTTAATGGCAAAAGAGCTTCATAATATTTATTTTTAATATTATGTGAAGCATAAGTAGAAGGGTTTTTATTAAAACCATGGAAGAGCAAAAATAAAAGGTTTTTCATAAAAACCCAAGGAGGCTTTTAAATTCATATTAGAAAGCCCAAGGAAGTTTTAATATTTATTTTATAAAATATTTAAATTCAAATTGAATTTAAATTTTATAAATAAATATTATTTATACAAAGTGGTAAAACCTAAGAAGGCTTTAATCCTTAATAAAGCCAAAAGGATTTAAATATTAATTTATAATATTTAAATTCTAAAGAATTTAAATAATTTATAAATTAAATATTTAAAATTTAAAGCGTCGACATTTAATTTCAAGGTGGCATATTGGTATAAAAACCATATGCCTAAGTGGCAAAAGAATCATCCCTTGTTCGATTTACCAAAGGCCTATGAGTTGTGTGTTTCATGCGATTTCATGCAAGGAAGAAGACAAAGTTTTGTCTTAAGTGTGCCGATGAAGAAATAACATGAAAGAAGCCCTAAACCTCATAACCATCCAACATGGTGGTCTGGTGGCAAGTTGGAGTGAGCTAGGGTGCTTGTGAGTGGGAGGACCCACGTTCGAATCTCGACAGGTAGCGTTTTGAGTGGACTTGGTTAGGCGCCAAAGGAAGCAATGCAAATCCTTTTTGGGTGAGGCGCCAAGAGGGAGAAGATAGAGCACGTGGTGCTCTTCCCTCCCAAGGTGAGCGCCTAGCTCACGCGATGGTTGGAGCCATGGCTAGGGCGCTGGTAGAGGCGACATCGTGAGTTCGAGTCTCACCAAGGCAAAGGTAATAAATTTTTTAATATATTTTGTGATGCCTAAGGTTTTGACATAAGGTCCTAGGGAGTTAAAAGGGGTAGATAAAAAGTATTTTTAATTGGTCATTATTTTGGAATAAGGAGTTAAGATTTATTTTTAATAAAGTCTTTTTGACATATTGGTTTATTGGAGAAATAAGTGGATTAAAGTGTTGGTTAAATTTTGAGAGGACTTATTGCCATTGAGTTATTTTGAGAAGGTGATTTTATTGACATTATTTCTGGTATTGGATATTATTTTAACTGGGAGATTATAAGGTGTATTTGGTCAATTATTTTTGTATATGTTGATGGATGCTTTCTTCAAGATGGAGTGATAAGGTGTATGTATGTTTTGATATTTGCATTGTACTTTTGAGAGAGTTTATCATCTTCTAACTTCCTTGAGCTTGGCAAAGAAGTGTTTGTGGTTGTGGCAGATTTTTGAGGTTTCTTCATCATCAAGAAAAAGGTATGGGCACATTCTTCCATAGTTGAGTTGATTGATTGGTTTTCTGGAAAACAAGTTTGGAGTGAAAAGGACTTAATTAGGTTTCCTTATTGAGTGTGTTGAGTTAATGCTTCAAGGTTTTATGGAATAAAGAGTTGTTGTTAAAACCTTGTTTGATAAGCATTGTTGTTGAAGTCATTGGTTAAGTGAAGAACTTGAACTAGGGTTTGAAAAGAACATGAGTATCATTGTTATGTGAGATTGGTTGATAAGCATTGTTGGAAACATTTTGAGTGAGTGTTCATATGCTTGGACTAGGGTTTGTGAGCAAGGATTATTTCATTGAGTGATTGGTTGAGTAGAGTTGGTTGAGCCTAGTCAAGTGGATGTGTGAAGTGATTGTTCAAGTTCTATGAAACAAATTATTCTATATTCTGAATTGATTTGAGAAAGAGGTTGAGTATTGATGAGTGTGAAACATATTGAGTCTCTAACAATTATCTATATGTTTCTAAAAGAGTGATTGAAAGTGATTGAGAATTGAGGTGAATGTGAAGCATATTGAGTCTCTAACAATTCTCTATATGTTTCTAAAAGAGTGATTGAAAGTGATTGAGTATTGAGGTGAATGTGAAGCATATTGAGTCTCTAACAATTCTCTGTATGTTTCTAAAAGAGTGATTGAAAGTGATTGAGCATTGTGATGAGTATAGAGCATATTGAGTCTCTAACAATTCTCTTTATGTTTCTATGAGATTGGACAAGTTCAAGTGTGGACTTGTTGAGCAGATTTGAGGTAAGTCTTTGAGAAGACTTGTGGACATATTTGGGTAAGCTTTTATGGAAGCTTACAATACAGATTGAGAGCAGATTTGGATAAGTTCTAGTGAGGACTTATTGAGCAGATTTGGACAAGTTCTAGAGAGGACTTGTGGATAGATTAGTGTGAGATTTTGTGGAAGCTTGCAAGGTAGATTTGAGATAAGTCTTTGAGAAGACTTGAGAGCAGAATTGATTGATTTTTTCAAACCTTGAGTTAAGGTTTGGGGCAGATCCAACAGAGTTGATTTGAGATTGAGTCAAGCTTTGAGTTAAGGCTTGAGGACAGATATTGAGGATAAATTTTTTGCTAGACCGAAGGACTATGTTTAGTACAGATTCGAGGATAGAGTTTGGTGCAGATTTGAGGATAGGTTTGTGCCAGACTAGAGATAGAGATTGAGGAAAGATTTGTGCTAGACCGAAGGACTATGTTTAGTATAGATTTGAGATAGAGCTTTGGAGGTGATAGAGTTGAGGATAGAGGTCTCCAGATAGATTAGGGAGGACAGGTGTCTTCTATGGATAGAGTTCCATTTGCTAAGGGCAGTGGAGGTAGAGGTCTTCTAGAGGATCACCAACTAGAGCAGAGTTAGGAGATTGGTGTCTCCTATGGATAGAGATCCACGAAATTGATTAGGGGATTGGTGTCTCCTTTGGATAGAGGTCCATAAACATTGTAATAGGGAAAGGATTCCCAAGAGATTTATTGAGAAAATTTTAGTGAAATATTTTCTCCGTGGAGTAGCCCACATTGGGTGAACCACGTTAAATTGGTGTCTCTATTGTGTGTGATGATTTGTGCATTGCTTTGGTTATTGCTATTGATATTGCCATTGATTATATTGGATAATATTATTTGGGAAAGAAAAGTAAAAAGTGGTCTTATACTGTTCACCCCCTCTCAGTATAAGCTTGTGTTCTTCATATGGATGTATTGTGATATGATTAGAGACATGATGAGTGATAGATGTGTATGCTATATTATGTAGATAGATGTATTATGTGATGTGATGATTATGATATGATAGTATAGACGCATAAATTCTTATTTGATCACTTTTTTAAAATGTGTGTATGCATGTTACTAATCGTAATTAGGTTAAATAATGAAGACCACATGCACAATTACAATAACATAATGACATAACATGAAATAGGATAATCATAATTAACACGTCATACCAATTAAGAATAAAGACAATGTGTGAATGTAGGGGATTATAATGAAGGAAGTATGGTATAGAATACACATCAAAATAGAAAAACATGTATACAATGAGGGATGGAGAACAACGATACCTGTTGCCTCAAATATCTTAGAAATTTTAGATCTTAGAAGTATTTAAGGAAACACAAACATCCTAGTGGTATAATTCAAGTTCATCTAGTAGCCAATAAACATCCCATAGAGATCTAGACCATCCTAGAAAATTCAAGCCACTCATAGACCAATGTGTGTAATGAGGTTCATTTCTAGCTCATCTGTGAGCAATTAGAGGTCTATACAAAAAATTTGATAACATGATAGACATGTCACGAAGTGGGGGACATACTCCAATTTTAGTCAAGAATCTATTGCCTTTGTGAAGATTATCCCTATAATCCTTTGACATAGCTACACTGCCAGTCGAGTGTCTATAACCTTGGTGGAGGAGTTTAAAATACCTGAAGGACCAATATTATGACTTTTTTTTCTTTTTTATTTAAACATGTAGTGTGGTTCTTCAGGCTCTAATTAGGTGCATGATAGAATGAGTAGGGGAAACCATTCACTTTATGACAATACTACTCATGGTGTGGTCTTTCCTAGACTCAAATTTTGATTAATATGTATGATGTGTGTGGTCCAAGAGAGAACTCTAGTTAGCTAGGGGATTACCATATCTTCTTAGAACATGATGATATTTGATAAAGGTTGAGTGGAATACTAGGTATGACTGAATGACCAAAACAACCTCTAAGTCAAAATAACCTAAGATATTGGGACAATTGGAACAATGAGGGTATGTGAAATATATACAATGGATATGATGTTATGGCACACGAGAAAATAAGACATAATGGAAAAATATGGAACTAACAAAGTGTGACATGCATGGATGGACACACTATGAACAAATTTTTTTACAACTATGTTATGTCATTGATTAACTAAGCCAATAAAGATTATAAAACATGTGTTTGTGAATACAAAAGGATATTAAATTAGCACATTATGAGCCTTATGCATGAGTATAATGGATGAATAAGTGAGAGAGATAATATGTGATAAAATTTGAGGGGGAGAGAGTGAAAACTCCCCTTAGACCAAAATCAATAGGAAGAAGTGTCAACTCCCCCTAGACAAGAAAGTGATTTTGAAAGAGGGATGATTCTCCAAGTCGATAGGATGGTAATGGAAGAGGATGGACTCCCCCTAGTCATAGGATTGGATGGAATAGGAGAGAAATGACAAGGTATAGAAGGTTTATGGAGGGGAAAATAAATGAGGTAAATAAGGGGAGAGGGATGGAAAAAATAGAAGAAGGTGGAGGAAGGAGAGGAGGAAAAAAATAGGAAACAAGAAATCAATCGTAGGTACGTAACCACTCATAGGATGACCATACAATAATTACATGAAAGCTATTAGAAGGGGTTAAAGAGGTGAGAAATAAGGAGCAACTAGAGTGAAATTGACGTGTGATATGATGACGATAGTGGATAGTAGATGTAAACAATCCAAAGTGACACTTGAGGAGGAGACATCATATTATCTCAAATCATGATCAATGTAAGATGCCCAAGTGATGGAAGGGATAAATATATTTTAACCTTGTCATTCATATATTATTGAGTGCATTGTATTTAGAAGGATGACCAACCATATGGTAGATAACCTCAAAATATTACGAATAGATTGTAAGTGGTCTTATGTTTCCACCTCAATGTAGGATATGCATGGGTAACCATACATACATAGACAGGGAGTGTACCAAATTGATATTATATTGTAGAGGAGAAAGTCTACTTATGTGACCCCTAGCATAGGAGGGGTAATGATAGTCATAGGTAAGGTTCATGGATACACATATTCTAAGAATGAGTGTTAGGTATTGATCAAGTTCAAAATAATTTTGATAAGGTAATGTCATCCAACTCAAGGAATGAGATGAGTTGTGATGGGATACTATTTGGGATGTGTAGATGTGATTATAGCTATTGATAAAATGTGGATGAGTTAGAGAATATGGTTGACTAGGAAGAAAATATTTTAGAAGAATGGAATCATAGGGAGGGGGTCATATTTATGAGGTGGTCAATTCCCCATGATATAGAAGATCTTGTATTAGATGCTTGAAATTATGACAATAATTGATGTCATGACCCTTCTAATGATGATAAAAACAAAAGTCATGTTCCTTATGCCATTTGGGTTTAGGTTTATTTATTTTATCTAGGTGGGTGTTAGGTAAAGAAATTTATTTTGCATCATAATGTTTGAAAGATATTTGATATTGGCTTTAACAGGGGCATTCAGGTATGAGATGGACGAGGAGAGCACAAAGAGCAATTGGAAGGTTGAGAGGAGGTGGAGTGGAGGAATTTTGGTAGAGGATTTTGAGGGTGATGTGGAGTCCCCTTGGTGACTTGAATGCATCTCAAGATTTGTGAGTTTATCTAGGAGTTATTATAAATCAGTTGGGTATGTGGTCAAAATTTTTGTGATATGATTGGGTTGGGTGTCAACATAGTGAGGATTATGTTGGTAGGGTAAGATTATGGGTAGGTCAAAGGTGGAGGAAGAGGATAGGATGAGTGGCAAAGCTATATGTTGGATTGGATAATCCACATAGGATGGAGGTTATGATGTCAAGAGAAGAGGGGGATGAGATGGTTTTGGAATAAGAGGTAGAAGACATGATATTGATCAATTCAAGGAGTACAACATGGCCCCCATGTGAGATCTCTTATTTAGAGTGGTTTGAGTGGCTTGAGATATTATGCTTGGATCAACACGTGAGGATTGAGAGCAGGCCTTAAGATTGGAGAAGAGATAGGAAAAATGGTAGATAGGGTATTAGGTGTGGTAGGAAGAATCTCCTCTAAACAATTTGGAGAAGTCACTATGGGATGAGGGATTGGATCATAATGTTCTATAAGAGGTTTTTTCTAAACATGGGCTTGGCTTCTGGTCAAGACCATACGTAGTTGAGGATATAATAAAATGTGGAAGAATGAATAGACTAGAAAGAGAATGTTATAATTGACCTTGAGTGTGATTGTCTAGGGTTTGATGACCACAAGTATTAATCATATAGGGTGATATAGTTATGACTATGAATAATTAGGGGTCAAATGAATAATAATGAAGATGGGTTACAGGGGTTATAGAAACAAACATAAATGACAATAAGGTGGAAGAACTATGTTTTGAGTCTTTTATTAGTTTTATATATTTTTTGATAGATTTTAGAAGAAAAATATATCTACATAAAAAATCAAACAAACATCAAATAATTATGGTGCAAATTTTTAGTAATGTTGTGTTTTGATGTTTGGTATTGTTGAAGGTTTTGGATTTTTTTTTTGGTTTTAGTGTGTTTTGATTTTTTTCCTACCCCTAAGATCTACAAAGGTGGATGGTGTGTATCGTACAAGGTATGTTTATACATGATCCTTGATATTCCCAAAATTATGTGGGGAGAAGCAATACACAAATGACCAAAAGGGACTCCTAGGGTGGGGTTGGATCAAAGTATCCTAAGAGTTAAAATATCTCCAATACCATTTTTAAGGGGTATACGAGGTGACACTATCTAAAACCTGCATAGACCAAATGAGATTTTGCTTCAACCTCAATTGGCTTAGTAAAAAATGATAGCTATCACCCACTAATTATTTAGCCCCATAAGTAAGAGCATCTAACCTTAGACTACCCCAAGTTACTCCCAAGAGTAGTCAACTTCCTAGTGATGAAATTTGAGAAACTATGCAATTTAAATATGGTGTCTAAGGGATCAACTGGTGATTGGGGATGAAGTTCAATGTAACCAATTAGTTTTTGCAAAATATGCTATGCAAGAGTGATATGCATCTGGGATTTTGTTTTTTCTTCAAACAAGATTGACCTAAGGATGCAAAGTATAAATTTTGCCTATGCTAAATGCAAGTACTAATCTAAAATTTTGTTTGACTAAATAGAATGTAATGCAAATCTTGAAAGCAAATGATTTTTTGAAAGTAAATTCTAGGCTAAATAAAGAAAATTGCAAAACATAAAAGTAAATCTAAGGAAAATGCACGAAATGAAAATTATGAACAAATAAAAGCAAGGCATGAAAGCAAAACTAGCCTAAGAAAGCAAAGACAAAATGGGAAATAAAAACTAAACTAGAAAAGTAAATACAATACACAAAAATAAACCTAAACTAGAAAAGAAAAGACAAGACATGAGAAGAAACCTAAAGTAGAAAAACATAGAAATGCATGGAAAACAATCTAATCTAGGAAAGGAAGGAAAACCCTGAAATTAAAATTAATCTGAGAAAACAAAGGACAAGACATGAAATAACTAATTTGAGAAATAAAAAACAAGACATGAAACAAAACCTAATCTAAGAAAGCAAAGGACAAGGCATGAAAAAAACTAAGCTAGGAAATTAAGGAACAAGATAGAAAAATCAAACTATTATAAGAAAATAAATAACAAGATCAAACCTAATTTAAAAAATCAAGAAATTATATGGAAAGAAACGTAATCTATAAAAGCAAGAAATTGCATAAAAAGAAACCTAATCTAGGCAAGCATGAAAAGGACATGAAATAAAATCTACTTTAGAAAAGTGATAAAATACATGAAATTAAATTTAATCTAGGAAAGCAAGAAGGATACATGAAAGTAAATCTAACCTAGGAAAGCGGAAAATTTCACAAAGAAAATGTAATCTATGAAAGCAAGTAAATGGGTAAATTAGTATCTAAGATAAGAAAACAAGTAAAAGCATGAAATGAAGCTATTCTAGGAAAGTAGTAAATGACATGAAATGAAAATATATTCTAAGAAAGCAATTAAATTGACTTGAAAGGAAACTAATATAGGAAAGTGATAAAGAACATGAAAAGAATTTATATTATAGGAAAGCATGAAAGATCATGAAATTAAATTATACTCTAGGAAAATGATAAAAGACATGAAATTAAATCTATTTTATGAAAGCATAAAAAGAACATGAAATTAAACCTACTCTATGAAAACATGAAAAGAACATGAAATCAAATCTAACCTATGAAGACAATAAATATGGTGATGATGGTGTTATTCATTGATCCTAGGTGATCTACCGCATTTGATTCCCAAGTTTTTACAAAGCACGAGGGAATATCATACACATAATAGGGACCCTTTTAATGTGGAATGTTTGTGCGATAAGTTGATGTTCTCTGATCTAGAAGGAGAGACACTCTTTTAATCTCCAAGATTTTCCTAAAGTGTGAGGAGAGAGCATACAAGGTCAAACCTTCTCTTAATGTGAAATGTATAGTTGGTTTTATTACCTTGGAAGCTATGACCTACTTTTGAATAGTGGGCTAGATTGCTAATTGTCTAAGCCTTGGCAATTAGGACTACAAACTTTTTAGGGTTGAATGATGATATCTGAGTGTAGACAATGGAAGATCGACTTAGGTGGGTCTCAATATAGCTAGTTTTAGGACTATGTTGGTGTTGTTTCAAGCCTAAAAATAGATAGAATTGCATAAAGTAAGCAAGAAAGTATGTAAAGTTTTAAAATAACACACGAGGCATGTGCTAAATAAAATATAACAAGAAAATGATTATTTTCACTACCTATAAAATGAGGAATGCCAAGTGTGGTCTAAGTTTAGGTCCCACCATGATTACCAAAATATGGGATAGAAGTTGCATAATTTTCATTGATCAAGAAAGTTGTTACAATCTTTTAAAAATGCCCTATTAGGACTTACAATAAGGAATTCACAAGATGGGAGTTGTCCTTTTACAAAATTTTACAAAATGGTGTTCAAATGGTCTTCTATGCCACCTCAAAGGATGGGTGGATTTTGGAGCCTTGGTTTCTTGACCACCCTAGGATGCATGCACCTCCATGGAACCTTCACACAACCAACCACAAGAAGTTAATAGCATCAAATGGGCCTACCTTGGTTAGGCCCAAGTTAACAAAATATGCAAGCAATAAAATATTACAAATATTTATTAAAGTAAGAACATAACATCAAAATATCACAAAACATCAAGAAACATACCTTGCTTACCTTACTTGTCTATATACTATCGATATTATTTCTGGCCTAGGATTTGGAATGTAGCCACTAAGGGTCAGATGACCTCTACTATGAACCGCTAGGGGTCTTGTGATCTTGACTACTAACCGCCAAGGGGATGACAACTAAGATTTCTATTGCTCAAATCTAGATAAAACTTTTTGTGGACCTTTGACAGGATGTTAATAACCTCTAGTTGTAGTTTGTATTATATTTGATCCTTTATCTAGGAGCAATTTAAAAAAATGATATATGCATATTCAAACATACATTGATTTCCATGGTTGATTTACACAAAAAAATGATTATTAAAAAAGGATATGAACACACACACAAAGGGGTTCAGTAGAAATTTTGTAAATTTTTGGCTTATGATTTCTATTCTTATTGCAAATGAAGGAAAAAATGGGGTATCTATAGAGTTTTTACAAGGGATAGGGGGTGGTGACTTGGAAGTTACTGGCATGACATGAAAACTTTGTGGTATGGATGAGGGAATGTGTAAAATCTGGAGTCTTTCACTTAGGGTGGTCAAAGCAAGTGTGCATCATACCTCATTGATGACCAAGTGGCATGTGCACACCATACTCCATAAATACACTTAGGTGGGAAGGATCCTCACCCTTCCCAAGTGGAATTAAGAGGTATGGGGAAGGTGATGGTGAATAGGGATGTGGCAAGTAAGATTAGACTAGGATAGGGTGATATGGGCCTATTCTAAGGTCAAAGGAGGGGTGTGCACATAGAATAAGGAATTTTACACATAGACTAGGGGGAATAGGAAGTCACACAATGACTAGGGTATTAGTGTAGGAGAGTGCTTAGTGGGGGAAGGAGGATATAGAAAGCAATTTTTAATTTTTGTAAGGTTATGAAGTGGGATTGGAGAAGTATAGGGATTATTTAGGCTTTTGCAAAATTATTTAATTTAACCTTAGGTAAACATAAAATTGGCACTTTTTAGGTGTCTACATTCTCTATTTCCACTACCCTTGTGCAATAGGTATAGACTTATAAGATCTATCTATAGGATGAAGTAGACACCAAAATATTGGTACATGAAGATTGATGAGCATATCTTATAATATGGATTCCATCATAGTCCATATGATCCGAACCTATACTTCAAAAGGTAAGGAAGAGATATCATAATAATCATTATGTATGCCAATGAATTGGTCATAACTAAGAGTTTTGCCAATCTAATTTAAGAGACAAAAAATCATTAAAGCATTTGTACAAAAAAATGATCTTAGCCCTGATTGCCACAGGGATGGAGAATTATCACCAATGCAAAAGCTACTTGGTTTGACATTATTAAAGGCAAGTACCTTTAGAGAAACTCTCTCCTAGATGAAGGCTCTCTCCCATATGGATATCCATTATATAACTCTATTACCAAAACCAAAAATATCATTAGAAAAGGTCTCAAATGGTGCCTTGAAAATGGAAGGCATATTCACTTTTGGAAGGACCCTTGGTTGAAGGACCAACCTTTGATTGATGATCTCAATTTGATTGCTTTAAATCCTCTCATAAATCATATTTTTTAGAACTATATCTACAATTTCACTCACAGGCCATCAAATAGTTTTTTCTAGAAGACCTTTCCTCCTAATGGTTTAAGTTTTGAGCAGGTTGTTGTTGTCAAAGTCCTCTCCAATATACTCAAGACCTGTCTCACCTCGAGTGGTCCCTCGCAGGATTCGCTCCTTTGGAGTGCAAAAACAAATGGTTATTTTTTGGTGAAGTCTACTTACTACATTCAATATGATCATATTTTATTTTGGTTTCTCATAAGTCTAATTTAGCTCAAGCACCTTATCCCCAATATTGTATTATTTTTTGGTTGGTAATACAGAATAAAGTCTTGACCATTAAAAATTTGATTAGTAGAGGCTTGTCCATTCCCAATTGCTACTATCTCTACCAATCTGGGTGGGAGTTAGTTCTTCATCTATTCCTTGAGTTTTCCTTCTCCTATAGGGTGTTATTTTAAATTAACTTGTTGTTTTGTATCGATTAGATCCAACCCAATTCCATTCTTAATCTGTGTGTAGTGGCCAAATCCTTTCATCCATCGATACCTCAAGTATCTTTGGTACTTTTGCCTACCCCTTTTTATTTGGTAAGTCTAGTTAGAAATAAATAATAGATCCTTCAATGGTGCTTCTAGATACCCCAACTCCATTTACTTAAGTGTTTTGATGATGGCCATTGAAAACACACTTGTGGTCCCTTATATCGATGTCCCTTAGCCCAAGTTAGAGTCTAGACTTGTTACCTCCTTCAATATTTCTTATATCCCTCATAGCCCATATGTACCTATTGTTTATAGATCTTGCATCAGGTGGTCACCTCCCCCTATGGGTTGGTACAAGTTCAATTTTGACATAGCTTCTAAAGGTAATCTGAGCAAGGCTGGTAGTAGTGGCATTATCAAATATGATCAAGCTAAGACTATCCTAGTTTTTTTAAAACATCGACATTCAAACCAATAATGTGGTTGAAGCTAGAGCTTTATACCATGGATTATCAATTTTAGAAGGCCTCCATATTAATAACTTAATTATCAAAGGTGATTCTCTAAACATTATCAATAACCTCAATAGAACTCAATCTCTAGCATCGAGCATCTCCAACTTTATAGAAGATTCAATAAAGTTTCTTTACAAGTATGATGATATTATTCCTTAGAATATATATAGGGAGGGTGATAAGGCTACTGACATCATGTTCAATCTTGTTCTGGTTGAGGATTCTCTTTGAATATAGTATGAAAATTATCCACACGCTCTTTTTGCTCTAAAAATAACAACAAATCTTCATTGCTTTAATTTTTTCAACGTGCCACATTGACTCTTAAGCCAGATCAGACCGTGTAGACTTCTCAGTCTTGTTTATTTCTTCTACCTCATAGGGCTTTATCTTGCTCAACAAGCTTGATATTCTAAGGTGTCTGACTCAAATTGTCTTCGCTTGATTTTCAACATGTGGTACCCCATATCAGATTATGATTACTTTTCTATCTAGAATTCCCATTCTAGAGGATCTTTCCAAAGTACCATATTCCAAAATCATTTCTAAGAGCATGAAGGATCCAGTCTCATATTCTCTTTGAGTACCTATGTCATAAGTGTAAGATTAATTTTCAAATCATGCATTGACATCATTGGCTATGGTATTCACGATATAGATTGAGCACTTCAATCTAGGCTCTCCTGACATGAGGTATTCCATCAATGATCCTATAGTAGAGAATCATCTAGAATAGGAAACATGCAAATCGAGTGAGCCCCTATTGGTTTATCTTCTCGAATGGATTTTAAATCTAGGCTGTGGAGTCATAATTTCCATCAGAATTTGCTCGTTATTGAGATTCAAAGGTGGTCCATTTGGAGTTTGCTCTAGTGGGTAGTTTATATTGTGCTCATTATTGTTCTCTAGTGGTGGGCTATTTCGAATCAGGGGGCCAGGATGGCATTGCTCAAGATAGAGACTCTAAAATTTGATGCTATCGTAGAAGATATTTTGAAGAACCATGGATTCCTACCCTTTCTTCACAAATTTTATGGAAGTGATCCTAATTTATCCATGGAATTCATATTCCTAGGATAATGGTTGGGTGATGCTCCATGGGCTCACTTTCAAAGTAACCATCTGCATGTTGGCCAAGGAGATAGAGTTGGTCAATAATGGTGATCTCATTTGTTAGGATAAGCACTCCTTAGCGATGGAGCTTGGCCACTTCAAATATAAAGTGAAGCATCTAGTGAAAGAGAAAGGTGGCATCATAAGAAAGACACTTCTAGCACCATGGAATAGGGTCATGGTCCCTATTATGCAATTTTCACCATCAACAAGCTCGATTCTCCTCTCAAGAGTTTCCACTTAGTGTTCCTAAATCACCTATGCAACATCAAGAGCATCAATGTCCTTGATTATCTTTTTAGATCAATGGAGTTGTTGGTCAGGAGCATTAGGGAGGGTATTTCAACCCACCTAAAGCATAAAGGTATCCACTTGATTATGTACAAGCATGCATTTCAAAAGGAGGCCCAAAGGGCCATCATTTTTGTTGCAAGTAGCCTTGTCAATCTTCCTTATGCCTTGATAGTTGACCACCATTAAAAGGAGCCCTTAGAAGGATACTTCAAGTGAATATGAGTTAGAAGAAGATGTTGCTACTATTGCCAAAATGGGAAAGAAAAAGTTAATTTTTAAATCCTTTGCTGACACCTTATCTTCCAGAAAAAAAGAATCTTACTGATGTTTGACCAAAAGTAAGGCCTATGAGGAAAAGCAAAAAATATCATTGTTATCGATCAATATAAGGAGACCCCTAGAGAGTCTTGTTGAGGTGTGATTTTTTCCAATCACAAAACCACCCAAAAAACTCAGAATTATGATTCTCTCTTGCAAAAAATATTATATATCTCCAAGGTTCTTATGTTATATCTAACATTTCATATATACATATACATCAATGATTACTTGAATAACTCTTGGATTTGTGAACTATTGTTTACAAGGGGCCTGTAATTAGGTAAATGATTTCAAATTTATCATGTATAACATGCTTTGATATTAATTCAACAAAATAAAATTCATTTTATGATATTAGGTTAAAGTATACCAAATTGTATTTCCTCTCTTCAATTTAATGTCTCGAAATGCTTTAAATAAAATTAAAATAAAGAGAATCTAGCATTTTATATTAAATTTCAATTTAACTTTAATAAAAATCAAAGTAAATGAAATTTTATAAACTTGATAAACCTTTGGAACATAATATATTTATAATCAATTCACTTCCCAAATGTTTATTTGATAAAGCAATCATTTATTCAAACTCCCTTATGAAATTATAAATCAAACCCAGAAGAGGTGAATAAATGAAATAATGTCTTGCCCAATTTATAAGGTTCAAATACCTTGTCAATGATAAAATATTAGAGCTTAATATGAAACTAATCTATCAAATTTAGATTTTATGATAAAATAAAGTTTGTAAATTAGATTTGCTTATAATATTTATCTTTTGAAATATTTATGAAATTAAATATTCAAAAGAGTAAATGTGATCTCTGGTTTGAAATTTGGATTTCTAAAATAGATAGAACTATATTATAAATCAAATCCAAATTGAATTTTAGAGATATCAATCCAATTTCCTCAACCTTATGAAATTAAGGTGAGGAATAGAATATTAATTTATCCCTTCTTAAATTTATTAATTCGAATATTAATTAATGTAATATCTGAATTATAAATTTAATTATAACTTAGTCATATAATTTTACTTTATAAAATTATACTAAGTTATAATATATAGTTTTCAGAATGAAAATAAAATAATAAAAGATTTAAGCTTTAGAAATTAAACTAATGTCTCAAACAAATTCAACAGAACAAATTTCCATTTACAGAATTCTAAAACCAATCCAATGTTCACCAGTATTCACACAGTAAAATCAAATAAATTGATGCAATATTCTAAGGTATACAAACTATTAAGAAATTGCAATAAGCACTTTATTAATTCCAAATATAGTGCACAAATTTGGATCCAAAATGCTTAAAACAATTTATAAAATCTTACAATAATTTCCATTGTTCTGCAAATGGCCTTCTCTATTTTCCTATAACAAATGTGTGGCTTTGCTCCTTCCAATCATTCCTTTCTTTCTCTGTATAAAATTTTTGACCTTTTTCCATGAATCTCAATGATTTATTTATAATTTGAAAAGTTTAGTTATTCAATTTCATCACCGGGAAAGGATTTTATAACGATCTTCTTCAAACCCTTGCCCTTGTATTACCTACATAATGAAACAATAATCATAATATCAAAACAAAACCAAACTTTACTTTCTCGTAACTTTCATTTTTTTCAAAAGTATTTCAAAGTTCTCATGTTGCTAAATTAACCCGCTATTATTTTGGTGAAATTGACATCTGGAATTTTACAAGTTTGGTATCATTAGAAAGATAAAATCCATATCTTTTTACCAAGTTTTGAATGAGATCAAACAGAGTTCTCTGCCTCAAGATATGTTCATTTCAATTTTGCACTAATTTTAGGGTTAACCCTAAAATAAAATTTAATTATTTAAATGAAAATTAATCATTTAAACATTTGAAATGATTTTTAATCAAATTATTTCATTTAAACCTTTGAAAATGATTTTAATCAAATTATTTGATTTGAAATAATGCAATTAATATGCAAATAATCAAAATATTCAGTTTTGAAGCATTGCAACTACATTCAAACCTTCAAAATGCAAATATGTCAGCAATTCCAAAGTGAAAGAAAATTTTCCAAGACCTTGATGCGAGCAAAATCAAATAAACAAAAATTTCTCGAAATCACAAAATTTAAGGTGGGTCCCCAATTTTGGGGTCGTTGTAAAGGATGTCACAAAAAGTCTCCCATGACTCATAAGAAGATATGTCCTCAGGTGGCTGCTCTCTCTCAAGTATGGTCACTGCTCCTGCAGGACTTTAACCCATTCTCAATAGAGAGACAATCCTGATCTCCTAGCCAATCTGGATGACTTGCTGGATTTGGCCTTGACTCTCCTCCTTCAAGCTATTAAGGCGGTTAGCATCGTCAAGAAATAAAGGAGTGTAATCACCCATGTTTTGGATGATGATCAAACCTAAAATGATTAAGAGTAGGATCCTCTTGAGGCTTCTAAGTAGCTAGGGATTCCTTGGTTGCTTTGTTATCATTATGTTTGGTTTTTTTTATTTTTTTGTTTGTGTCTTGGGGAGATTGTCTCCTATCTCTACTTTGTTTCCTTTGTTTGTCTCTCTTTTCTACCATTTTTTCGAGGTCATCCCTTTGGTGATTGTCTCATTTTGGTTTTTCTTTTCGTAAAAGGTTTGGGGACCCTTTCAAAACCTCCTTTCTATCAATAAAAAACATTTATCTTAGGTTTATGCATTATTGTATTGGATTGGAGGTGTGGCAAACTAAGAACCATAAGTTCATACCACAAATTAAGTATGTCAAAAATTTATTCAAGAAGTTTTATATGACAAATTTTAGGCCCATGGAAATTACAATGGAAGTGGGGTTGTAACTATCATGCTATGATCCATATCCATAAGTAAATGGAACTCTCTATTACTAGTTTATTGGGAGTCTTATTTATCTAACATACACTAGACCTAGAATTAACTATGTTGTGAGCTATCTTTTATGGTTCATGTAAGAACCAAAGGTATGTCACTAGAAAGCAACACAATGAGTACTCAGATATATCCATGGTATGATTGAGTATGGTCTAGAGGACAATAAAAATGATCAATTCTTCTTGATATATTTATATATGCAGCTTATGCAAGATCCATTGATGATAGGAGAACCACTTATAGATATGCATTCTTTCTAGGATCTGGTTCAATTTCTTGGAAAAGTAAGAGCAACATATTGTTGTTCATTCTATGTTTAAGGTAAAATATTACACTACAAGAGGAGTTTTATATGAGGTGATATAGTTGTCATATCTTTTCAAGAATGGGAATCCCACAAAATAAGTTAAAAATCTTGAGTTGTGAAAATCAAGGAGTTTAAAAGCTTATTCACAAATAAATTTTCCATGAGTGCACAAAACACATTGAGGTATTGTGTCATTTCATATGCAAATATTCAAGTACACAACATACAACTTTATTTTTGTCCCACAAAATATCAACATGCCAATATTTTAAAAATATTCTTATATGTACTTTGATTGAGCATTTATGTAATAAAGAGAATGTTGTAAATATTATGTCATTTTGATGAATTCAACTTATTATTACAAAGTTTATGGGAAGTTAGAAAGTAGTTGTGACTCCAGACCTATACCTTTATTATTATTATTATTATTATTATTATTATTATATATATATATATATAGTGGCTTGTAGTTGAGTAATCTACTTTGTGTTTCTAACATTGATTTTAATTTTAATAGAAGTCCTCAATCTGTTCCTTCATCATATTCCTTAATATATATTACTAACATATGATATAAACTACAAAATTTGCATTATTGTAAGTTTTACCTATGTATTTTCCAAATATCTTCTACTTATTCATACCATTAAAAAAAATAAACCCATACATGCTACACATAGCCTAAATTTCTTCATAAAAGTGTACAGTAATGATTCACTTATCCTCTAAGTGTCTTTACCATTTTATTTTCCTCTTCTTCTATCTATAGTAGCTTGTTATTCATGTCTTCATTATTATTTATGGTGTTTATTTGTTTGCTTACTATCCTTTCATCAAAATATGCTATAAGAAATATTTCTAGATTCAAAATAAATTGAAATATCTCTCTTCAATACTAAATATGGTTCTTCATAATCCATTTTATATTTCTTATAGGCTTTTGATGCTTGAGTGAAAGAGGAGCATCTAATTCTAATTGTTCTTTTACTCTCACTTACTTTAATCCATATATAAAATTTATTTAGGTCTTATTTCTCCATTTGTATAATTATATCCCATGATTCTTTTATCAACACCATTATTCCTATATGCCCTTGCCATTTACTATTTTTCATCCCATACTATTGTTTTCCTATATCCCTCCAAAAATAGTGTCTTGCAATTCTTATGCTTTTGAGTTGAGAGTAAGTGTGTCTATCTATTATTTTGGCTTTTGTTTGTATTTGAAAAAATATATTATAACTAAATTCATGTCTTCACCCTTTTTATAGTCTTCCACCCCTTTCATGATTATGTTTGTTGATCTATCATGTTTTTTCCCTTTACTTGTAGCTTAACTTTATATCGAATAAGGGAATAGTCTTGACTTCCAATTAGGGTTTGCACCCCAATAATATTTTTTAAAAATTTGGAAGGGCTTGTAAATGGTTTCTTCCAACCTTCAGGTTTAGGTTGGTTCCCCACTATTGTTTACATAATAATACTATTCTAACCTACACTAGATTGCATTGTACATAAAATACGAAAAAGTAAGGCATGGAAAAGGAAAGTGCAAAAAAATAAAAATGCATAAAATTTTAAGGGTTTGAGTGATTCAAGCAAATGCAAGTTTAAACCATAGTGAAGAAATTTTATGATCAATCAACACATGAGAAGTCAAATATCATCAATTTCCACCCATTCATTAGATTATAAACTTGATAAGCAAATGAAAGCATGGGCTAAAAGGGCTATGACACAATTACCATGCACTTAGCAAACTAGGAGGGTGGTGCCACTGATGAAATGCCTACTTAATTTCCAATGTTACACACTACATGAGGGTTTTTCCATTAGAAGGCTTCAAAAATGCCTTAGTGTGCCACCACATGCTAAAATATTACTTTTTATAAAATTTGCCTTATGATTTATATCTTCAAATTTACTTCTATGACAATTTACATAATTTGTTGTATTCAATGAGTGAAACTACTCACATCTACAACTAAAGCAACACTTGTTCTTCAATGAATCACTCTTTGGATTCAATTTTCTACTTTAGCTAGTGGGTTGCTTCCTAGAGACAATCAACCTCTTTTATGATCAATCGGTACCTGAGATATTTTTAGCTAAATTTTGGGAGGCCTTATGAAGCATCCATTGTCTGATTTCTCTAGCATCCAAATTTGCAAATCCCAAGGTAGTGCTAAAGTATTATTTTTTGGTGACTTCATGGGGTGCTAATATTGATTGTCATGAGATCATAGATTCTACCAGTTGGTCACTTAGAATATCATGACCATCTGTTGTAGTAGCCAGATGCACTCAACACTCATGCCTTGCATAGAGTGAAATAGCAAAATATCTATGAGTGTGGGACTTAAATCACAGATTAACCTTTAAGATTTTTCTAAGGTTAGTTTCTTATAGGATATAATCTTTGATGCTTAACTTCCTATAATACTTGCTTATATCAAAGTTAAAGGTAGAGAGATGTAGAAAATAAAATCCTAATCTAATAGAGATGATGTGCAAAGATCAAAATATTCCTATGTACTATTGGAATAAAATAAACACATGCATCATTCGTTAACAACCAATGAAATGAAAACAATTCAAATCTAGCATAAAGCATTCACACACAAGAGATGCATATAAGAAATAGGACAAAGCAAAATTAGTCACGATTTCATATATATGTATATATCATGATATTTCCTTTACAGAGATGTCAAACTAAAAGAGGCTTGAATGTTGTTAATATAATGACTCAAGCTTTGAGTCAAAAATAATATATAGAATAAAAGTGAAAGGAAATACACACAACGCCAAATATTAGGCATGAGTAGGCAATATCCAATGTCATACAATGTAACTAAAACTACTATTTATAAGCAAAAACTAGGGTTTATTCCCTCTAATTATACAAGTAATCCAAAATTCATCCTCAAATATTGAGTGAAGGATCAATCTTAATTCAATGTTGATGGGTGTGAGGTATTTATATTTGGAATTACTAATGTCAAAGGGTTTGGGCCTCTACATTTGGAGCCTCCATAGCTATCACCAACCACTATTACTAGAATTTTTTTCCAAAATTTATTAAGGGCCTTGTTTACAATTAATTTTGTTGGGATTAAGTTCTATGAATCGAGGATCATTAATATAAAAGGGTTTTGGGCCTTTGTATTTGGAGCCTTTGTAGCTATCACCAATCACTTTTACTAGGAAATCCTCATAAAATTGATTGAGGATCTCATTTGCAATTAGTGTCTTTGGGCTTGAGGTCTCTAGATTTGGAGCTTCTATAGATACTACCTTTTAGATGCTAACTCATTCCACTATAATTCTATGTTTGAGTGGTTCAAGTAGGTAAAATTGAGGGTTTTCTACAATGGTGACCTTTATGATATCAACTAGTTTCTCTAGGAAATCATGCTCTAATGGGACTCATAGTAAAGGTGCTCATATACCCTAGGATTTCTTTTTTGTGAGTGGGGAAGAGGGTTGGTGATAAAATTTGAATGGACATTGCCATATTTTTTTTAAATGGCCTATCAAATTGGACTATTTCATTTTAGATTAAATGATTAGTAAAGATCCTCTTGATCTTCCATTTTGTTTGTATTTCTTTCCCTGGGTCATAAATCATTAGAATTAGATAGTTGGTGTGACTTCTCAATGCTTCAACATTTAGGTGGTTCTCCATTTTCTGTGAGCCATTGGATCAATCTTGGTTTGATCTCCTATCATTGTTTTTTTTAACGTGGAGTGGGGATATCATGCAGTTGCCACATGGATAATTATTATGATCTTGGTAGAGGTGGAAGAATTAGTCAGTGGTCATTGACTTTGTCATGCTTCAACTAATGGTGGGGCTACTACTTTTATTACTAAAAAGCTCTTAAACATGATGTAAATTATTGATTATCAATATTAGACAACTCACAAAACTTCATGACCTAAATGTTTAACATTTTTCTTAATTATCCAGGGGCTAATAAATATTCCATCTATCCAATATTTATGACAAGTCTTATTTGGATGTAATCCTTAATGAGACAAATACTTAAATACTTACAGATGCATCTACCACATGTCTCATATTTTAACTAATGGTGAGGATATTCCTCTAAAAATTTTATTAGTTTATTTCTAAAATGGCACAAGCTATTAGATAAACCATCAATGGTTTATGATGCTTTAAAGATCTCTTTTGTTTGCTTTACTAAAAAATTATGCTCATATTTTGATTAAATGAAACCAACAACCCATGTTGTTTTGTTGCCTCCACTTACTAATTTTTCAAAAAATCAATGTCCACCATAGATCAAGTTAATCAATAGACCACACAAATTGAGAGCTTTCATGGCTTTTGACTTCTCAAATTAATGCTTGTTGTATATCAATGAGAACAATAACGAGCATGGCACCACACATTTTAACAAAATTTCTTCACACAAAATCAACACCTTCCATAGATTGTAAAATTGAAAATACACTTTTAATCATCTTCCTTTCCACCAATTTTCCCCTAATTAAATATGACTTACAAAATTGGCTAAGGAAAAATTATTGGGTGTAGCTAAACATTACTACAATTCTAGCGATTCATAGGGGATATTTTACTTGCTAAATATAAATAATCTAAAAAAATAATTGCCTTATCTATGTGGTATGGAGTCAATGAAATAATGATGAATTTAAAAAATAAGAAGAAGAAAGCAAGATTGTTGGAAGAACAATTCCTCCATCAATACCTTGATCTTTTTCCACTCATCATTAGATGGCTCATTTATTCTCTTGTACTAGTAGCAACATCTTTGGAGTTCTAACTAATCATCATTAGAGAAGTTTTCTACTCCACCTATAACCTCATCAATTCACACCTAAAATTCTACCAGGGACTTGATAACTTGTGCTACATATTTTGAAGTGGGATAATTTGGTCATGTATCAAATTTTATTTGTTCTTCCTTTCACTAGGTGAACAGCCATGTATTCTTTCTCCAAAAATGAGCTTATTGTTAATAGTCTAGGGGAAGGTAAGACCCTTATGAACTAAAGATTCAATGAGATTCTTTAGGCTTTCTAAGGTGGTACTTAGAGATCTTATTTGGGATTTGTATTAGTGCACAACCAATTATTTATCTAAGATGGCCATGACTTTTTGTGCTGTCACTTCCCTATATTGAATTCTTGTAGTTGCTAACTTCTAATTTAGTGAGGTGGCTAACTTTACTTTGTATGCCCTTACTTCAATTGACCTTGCAGAAGTCATAGTCAAGGTTTGCTCAACTTTCTTGCTTATTTGAGAAATTTGAGTGGTGGCATGTAGGTTTTTTAGAGATAACTTCTCAATCTATAAGGCAAATATCTTTTATTATCCCTATAGCCACTAACTTATGTTCTAGCTTTACATCCTTTTTATTTTCTTCTTTGATAGCCTTTTGCAAAGTGACCCTCTCCTTATTGAACTAGGCTTCTTGGAAGATGAGTTGATTTGTGAGCCTTTGTACTTTGCTCTTCAAAATTTGGCATCTATGAAGCCAATCAAATAGTAAGCTAGTTTGTCTAGTATGAGAGCAATTTGATTTCTAGTTGGGAGTTCTTGAGGGTAGTTTTTACATTTTCAAGCTCCTCCCTTTTTTACAACTTCCTCTTGAGAGATAGGTATTCATGGATTACAAATTTTCCAACCTAATCCATTAATTCTACTCTATATTTGGTCTAGGAGTCTTTGATATTGATCCTTTCTATGACTACTTGTAGTCTTGATCCTACATTTAGCCTTCAATCTTAGAAATGGTAGGTGTTAATTGGGAAAATACATGTTTCCCTAAGGATCATAGTGATTCCTCATCCTCTTTTTCATAGGCTTCCTACCTCTTTTAGTCTCTTTATTCTATGTATACTACAATGCTTGATTTTAAACTTACTAGAATTATTATAGCACACTAGACCTAAGGAGGTGCCTAGGAGCTTGTTAGTTTCCCTTGTGTCACCAAAATTGGAGAAAAATTTCTAAAGAATGATACTAGAGAAGAAGGTAATATGAATGGAGAGGGATACCATCCTACTAGTGGAATGGGATGAGGACCACCAATAGGGATGGTAGAAGCAAAATAAATAGGGGTAACAATGATAGGGGAAATGAATGGAGGTACTACCCGAATTGTAGTAGTTTCAAAATAATTGACAAGTTCCAATCAATATGACTAGGTTTTGAAGAGAAGTTATTGGAAGTAATGAAGATAAAATAATTGAAGGGACAGTGGTCAATGTGACTATGGTACCCATTGCTAGAACAAATAATATAAAAACTAGGTAAAAATTTCTATTGGATAGAGGAGGGGTTTCCTATGGTTGTGTGCTTGGGGCATCCTCATTTTTATTTTATAGTGGTTGAGGGCTTACTCCATGGACCAATTGTTTCTTCTCCTTTCATTTTACCACTTGTTAGGGTGTCTATGGTGGTGGTCACTATGGTAATATGTACCTAGGGAGAGGTAGTGGTTGGGGCTTCTTATGGTTTTAGTGGGGAGTCCTCTATCGGTAGATTTCCTTAGTTTTTTCCTCCATCCTTTTTGCCATTTGACTTAAACCAGTGCCTACGTCTTCTTCACTACTTCCATCTATTGATGAGCTTTCAGTGCTTGGATGCTCTTGATTATATAGCTTGTTAAACTTGCCATCCTCATCTAGCTTGTCATAATTTGTTACTATATCCTCAATATATTACCTACATATCTACCATGTATTGGTTTTCTCCTCACTCTAGTGTTCCTCCATTAACATTTATTTCCTTTTTGAGCTGATATAGACCTTAGAGTTAGAATATTGTTTCTTTAGGTAGAAGGTCTCATAAGACCTCAACTTTTGAGTTAGATTTATGATTATCCTCTTGGGTTGCACACATGCCTCCTCTATTGGGTTACAATGGGATTTAGTCCCTAGCCTAGGCTCGTGAAAAATATTCATAAAGCTTTTAACACTCATCAACTAGACCATAAAATTTCCCTCAAGGTCATAGTTATATTCATCTTTTGCCATTTACAACCTAGGTCCTTGAACTTGTTCTCTAGGATAGTGGTGGCTTTTCTCTTTTTTAGTGTTACTCCATTTATGTTGAGAGGAGGCTTGTAAAATTTGGTCTTTCCCTTATTGCTTCTAAATATCATATCAATTATGTTCATTTGTTTAATTAGTTTTAGTGCAAAATATTATCTTCAATGAACTTGGGCAATTTATAGACTACTTTATTAAACCTATAAAATTTAAAAATGACGATGTCCTCTACAATGTACCAATATCCTCTATGTCTCCACTATAAAAATTTGAGGCTAGCCATCATGGGTACTTCAATTTGAATCCACTCATGGTTTCTAGGATTGACATCAAAAAATGCTCCACAAAATTATAGTAGGAAGAGGTCTTACCTAGGAATTCTATCTAAAAATAATTGGGTTGTGGATGGTCAAAGTCATCCCCTAGTTTCAAATTTAAACCTAGGTATAATATTATATTTTGATACAAAATATAATGGATAAAAAATACAAAATATTTTAAAATTTGGGTGTCCTTGAATTTGGGAAACCCTCATGAATCTAATCATTGATAAAGTTGCTAAAGTAAAAAACCATCCTTTCAATTTTGGGTGAGAACTTCATCATGTAAATCATGCCCAATTGAGCCATGATTACATACTTATTATCCTCTAGGTTTAAAATGGATAACATTTTCAAAGAATCCCTCACACTTTCACAAAAATATTTGATACTTAAAGGTAACCTTGGTAGTGAGGTGACCCTTGTCTTGTATTCATTATTTAAAAACCCCATCGTATCTTGAATATCCTCATAATATTTGGTCATATCTTTGTTATTACATTATTTGGTACATGCTAATGTACTCCTATGGTACCTTCATGGTACATTTGTAAATATGTAATAGATTAGGGTTGAGTTTATAGTTTAGAGTGTGATTTATATTTCCCCTTTTATGTAAGTTTCAGTTTCTAAGAAATGCATAAGTTTCATGTAAAAGTGTAATGTGTAATAAATGCACAAGTATCATCTAAGTTAGAGTGCAAGTATAGATTGAGAGAATGTGAACAAGTTTCTTGTATGAAGTAGTACAAATATGTAATGTGAGGATGTGCACAAGTGTCCTAGATTATAAGTGCATGTAGAATTGTAAGATTCATGTGTGTGTCTTAGAGTTAAGTGTCCATATAGTATGCAAGTGGAAATTTAATAAGCCAAGAGTCATGTGACTTGGCATATGGAGATAAATAGTCAACTACTTTAAGAGTCACATTAACATGACTATATTATGGAAACAATGCTTCATATGAAAGCAACAAAACAAAAATTTTATATTCATTATCTGGTTGTAAGAGGAAGGAAATTAATAAATCTTGTATATAGATTTTAGAGCAATAAAGTTTTCTTCATGCATAGTTTATGAATGATTCTGGCTATTTACATTCATATTTGATTATATAAATGAAATTTATTTGATTTATTATATAAGCCTTGATATACATATTAATTTTCTCATATATTATTCTACTCATTTTAATATTATTTTGACCTTTAATATTTTTGGCTATTTTATGTTAGGACATGTGTGATATTCTATGTTATTTAGTGGTAGTAAGGCTTAAAAAACCAATAATTTTTAAAACCCACTCTATGCCCCCAAAATACACTAGCAATAACTTATTAAGGGTATATAGGGAAACGACAACTTTGAAACTCTCATTGCATGATCTGACCTCTTGGGCCTAGGTGTCATAGAGTTCTATGTATGCAACCATCAACTTGTAAGAGTTGTGCACATAGGACACCATGTATTGATCCAAAAAATTTATCCATACCCTTTCTCTAAAGGACTCTAAGACACTCATGTTGAATCTTTAGAAGTCTCCCCCTCTAGTTCTTGGTGTTTTTCAATAAACTACGGCTATGGCCCTATTTTTCAAATCCTTCACCAACTTGGGGGATAAAAATTGCATGGATTGAGTATACATACCCCTTTCTAAAGTGGATGGAAGTCTATAGTTGTCCTTGGAGGAGATTAAGTGGAAGGGTCTACTTAATTGAATGGTTAGTGGGTAGTGGTATTATTTCTTGGGTCTATGGTTGTAGTTGCTAATGGATCTTTGAATACTATGTTTGCAAACTATTTTTCTTATGGCTTGGCTAAACTATTTTTCTTCTTTATGTTCTCTAGGCTCTTGATTGCATGAATGCTTGAGAAAAAATGAGGAATAAATGAATTCAAGATGCCCTTTATGGATTTTATTCCTAAGGATTGTTGGAATATATTACATTATTTGGTACATGCTAATGTACCACCTTGGGTACATCTTTAGATTAGGAATGTGTCTTAGATTAGGGTTTGAGTATTTACTTTATGCAATGTAATAAATGCACAAGTATTGTTAGAATGTGCAAAGTATTTAATGATGTAAATGTGCATGTTAGTCCATGTGCACATGAGTCCATAGAATAGGAAAGTGAAGAGTCACAGGAAGATAGAAGGCCAAGAGTACTCCATATGAAGAGTCACTTCTCATTATATAAATAGGCATATATGTAAGTGTGATACACACACATACACACAATGTAGAGGAGAAGTAAGGTAGAGATACAATGTAGAGCATGTATGAAGTATGGAGAGTTTGAGATCTCCATTCTATATCAAAATACTATTTTCGTGAGATTTTGTTAATGGTAGTTTTTTGAGTTATTGCAGAAGTCTTTCATGAGTTTTATATGCTTTAAATATTACCATTATCTTATATTTGATATAGCATGCTTATTCTAGATCTTGTGGTTGCTTTTCATTAAGTATTTAGTATCAAAAGCTAACAGTGGTATCAAAGCCACAAGGGAGATTGATAGGAGATAGGGAGAGCCACAAGAGAGATTGAGAGGAGATAGGGAGATCTCATTTTTAGAAATTTTAAAATTGCTTTTTGGCTAGAGTCTTTCCATAGGGTTGTAGGAAAACTCGTGAAGACTAGGACTCAACAAAGATTGCTTTCCACTAGATTGGAGGATATCTAGTGAAGGGATTAGTTGCAGCAATAGCATAGAAGATTGAAGATTGAGGAGACCCAAGAAGGAGGTCCCCATAGAAGATTGGAGATTGGAGATTGAGGAGACCCAAGAAGGAGGTTCCCATAGAAGATTGAAGATTACAGATTGTAGATTGAAGAAAGAAGAAAGCAACTCTATTACAGATTGAGAAGGAGGAGACCCAAGAAAGAGGTCTCATTGAAGAACTTCTAGATTTGGAAGATAGAAGATTGAAGATTGAAGATAGAGGAGGACTAAGAAAAAGTCCTATTGAATATTTGAGAAGCTACAAAATTTGAAGACCCAAGAGAAGAGGTCTCAAGAAAACTTGGAAGGAGAAAGAAGAAGGCTAGAGAAGCCCTATTGAAGAAGTTGAAGAAGTGGCCATTGGAGAAGATTTGAAGAAATCTCAAGGTAGAATATTGCAAGTAGGAGAAGCTCCTAAAAAGAAGAATTTGGGACAATTGTCACCATCCAACAACAAGCCCAAAAGGAAGAAGGATTTGGCAAGAAGTTTACCAAATTTTGGAAAGGATTTTTGAAGATCTCAAGACATTCAGATTCTTGAGGAAGAGGCCAACAAATAGGCCAAATTTGAAGTCAGAATTCGACAAGAATATTGAAGGAGAAAGAAGATAGAAGAGGCCACCATATTTGAAAGTTTTGAAGACAACCATAAAGGATTTGAAGGTTGATTTACGGAGAAGAAGATTGTTGATTTTTGTAGTAGAAGTTGAAGAGTCACAGGACAACAAATTGAAGGTGACATAGAGCTACAAATTGAAGAAGAATTGGGTAGATTTCAAAGTGCCCTTGAACAACCAATTGAAGGAAGGCTTGACAGCAAAAGAAGGCAACAATCTAGAGGAATTGAATGTTGTTTTTGGATAGCAAGATAAAGAAGAAGAAATCAGATTTAGAGAGCAGCGAATTGAAGGCTTTAGCACTACAAAATTGGTCAGCATTAGAAGGAGAAAAGAGGGCTACGATTTGGAGAAGTTCAGGGTAGATTTGAGAGAGCTTTGAACAACAAAGCATAGGAATATTTGGCAGCATTTGAAGGAGGATAATTGCTGCAAATTATAAAGACATTTGGACAGCAAGAAGGCAGCATTTGTAGCTGCAAATTTTAGAGGTTGAGAGAATACATTCAGAGGAGAATTGAAGCTACAACAATCAGATTTTTAGGCAGCAAGTTAAAGGCTAAGAGGCAAAAAATTTAGGCAGCAATTAGAGCTACAAAATTAATGATTTTAGGGCAGCAAAGCAAAAGGAATTGAAGCTACAAATTTTACAAATTTGGGACAACAAAAAGGTGAATCAAATCACCAAGAAGAGGAGGCCAAAAGGTATGCAATATTGGTGCTATAAAATTTCATTATTTGAACATTCACATTAGCTTATTATAAAGTTTTTAAAAGCACCACATTTGAGTTTTTTAAAGTAGCAAAAAGAAGGCTTCAAAGTTGAAGAATATTGCATCATTGCTATCTTAGAACCTGCACAATACAATAGAAAAAGATAGAGTTAAAAGTTAGCTTGAAAGGGAGTAATAAGGAGAAAGGAAGATCATATATATAAGTGCAGAATCTATTGAATGAAAGAAGGTCGAATAAGTGCTCAAAAATAATAGGCTTAAGGTGTCTAAAGACACCAAGTAAGGCACTATAGATTGAAGAAGATAGTGGTAAGAAGCAACCACTAAAGAAGTGGTAAAACCACCATATTGAAGGAGATAGCCATTTTCATCATTCGGCCAAACGAGGAGCATTGGAAACCACCATCAAGTTTTGGTGAAGAATAGCCACCAAAGGAGTGGTAGAACCACCAAGGAGAAGTGGAGCCACCATGTTGAGAAGGGTAACCACCAAGTTAAGAAGTGAAATCACCTTACAAGCCAAGGAGGAGGAGTGTCATTTTAGTCAACCACTAGAGGAGCCACCAGAAGCTCCATCTTGAGCCATTGAATCATCATCTACATACGTAGGAGAGCATGCAAGTGAAGAGACTTCGAGAGGAAGTTGAAAGGATATGGAGAAGACAACAGGGTCAGTTGGAATCGCAACAGCCAAAGGAGAAGCAAACATTGGCTTCCATAACCACCAACATACTAAAGAGAACATGGTGGTTGTTGCATGGTGAGGTAAAACAAATGCTCAACTACTCGAGCATTATCTTGAAAGAATTCGTAGGAGGTTGAGTGCAATATTAAGCGTTACAAAAGAACAAGCATTGCAAAGAAGGAGAAGAGCCATTTGAAAAGGTCATTGAAAATATTCTTTCCACTTGGCACATCGAAGGAGAAATGCCAAGGGTTATTGGTAGGTGAAAAAATACCTTACGAACAACATTAAATACATTGGAGGAGGTTACACTATAGAGGGCAGAGTGAAAGGAAGAATGTAGCCTAAAAATATTGAATCTCAAGCTTGTAGTTGAAGAGCGCCTGAAGGAGAAAACTATTTTGAGTGTGAGAAGCTCATAATTGAAGGTGAAGTTATTGCTAAGTTTGAAGAACATATTCAGAGCCCATTCACCAAGGAGACCAACATGTTCGAGGAACGTAAGAAAGGCAAAGGTGTTGCTGAGTTTGGAGAAGATCATTCACCAAGGAGACCAACGTGTTCGAGGAGTGCACACGTGGAGAATATTGAGAGCTTTAAAGCTCCTACGTGGAGGATGTCAAGAGCCTCAAACCTATTCGCAAGAGGAAGTGAAAGGTCATCGAGAATGAAGGAGTTGAGAACATAGATTTCATGGAGAACATAGCCTACAATATAGCGTGGTTGTGTAGAGGAATTAATTGTTGCTGATAGAGAAGCCTGCAAGCAACCAGAGGAAGGTCAAAGCATTGAAAAATGATATTAGCACATGCCATTCACAAGGAGGTACATAAAATTTGATTTAATTCAATTATTGCAAAGGTTAAGGAGCCATAAGGGATATTACTTCTAATTATTCTAAGGTTGAGATTAATTAATCTAGTACATTTTAGATTAATTGAATTAATGGAGAGATAAGGCAACAAATTGAATATTTAAAACCTTAGAAACTATATTGATCAATTTTGAAGTATTTTGGAAATACAATTTAAAGGTTTTAGAATTATCTCATTCTATTTGAAATTCAAGCCACATTGAAATATTTGCAAATAGTTTAACTTGGAGGAATAAGGATTTCTACATAAACTAGGAATATTAAAATTTGCAAATATCTTTGTTTTCTAAATTTCTTATTTGGGAGTTATAAGGACTTCAACATCAAATTAGATTTTTGAAATTTAGAAACCATATTGAAAATTTGAGAGATATAAAGATTACAACATAGAGCTTTTTGAAAGTTGGAAAATTACATTGATATTAGTCTCTTGTTCAAATTAATGAGACATAAGGAATCCAACTTAAAGTTCTTGAAAGTAGAGAGTCTTATCAAAATTGAAATTGCATTAAAATTATCTTTAAGCTTTCTATTCATAATTAGGGAGACAAAAGGAATTCAACTTAAAGGAAAATTTAGAAAGCTAAGTATTTTATCAAAGACATATTATATTCAAAACACTTGGGAGATACAAGGTATTCTACAATTTGAGAATTGAAAATATTATATCAAATTTGATCCCATACTCAAATTCCAAGTTGGCCAATAGATCTAAAACACTAGGGAGACATAAGGGGTACAACAATAAAACTATTTTCTTGAAGATAATGGATAAATTAGCAAGAGGAACATATCATCACAAGGTATACTATGAAAGGATTCAAGATCAAAACTCATACAATATTCCATATCAAAAATGTAAAATTACTTCAAGCACAAATAATTCTACAAGTCAAAATGGAAAAGACATTTGGTTTATTGATTTTGGTGCAAGTCATCACATGATAGGAAATTTACAATGGTTTGATTGCCTTGAAGTCACTAACAATCTTAGGTTGAAAATTGTAGATGGAAAAACCTATCTTATACATGGATATGGATGTGTAACACCTAGTACATCATTTCCAAATATTTTATTACATGATGTAATGTATGTTCCTGGATTAACATCAAATCTTATTTCAGTAGCCAAATTGGTAGAGAGCAAAAGGATGATTGATTTTAGATATATAAATGGAGTCAATAAGTGTCTCATTATAAATAAAAATGAGATAGAAGCTATAGGATCAATTCACAATGATATATATGCTCTAGATCCAATTGGGATTTCACAAGATATTGTTGTAGTTCAAAACAACACTATTGGATTTTTTGAGGAACAAATTGCAGGAAATGAAAAATCTATTTATCATAAAAGTCGACGGGAAATCGAAGATTCAGAATGAGAAATATGAGAGGACAACAACACTTTGGACTACTTGGCCATATTCAGATTAAATAAGAAGAACATGAACCTGATCAAGTTGAAGGACATATGAAATATGAAGATCCATATTGAAGACTAAAGTCTTCAATAACCAAATAATGTAATACAAGGGGGTGTTGGAATATATTACATTATTTGGTACATGCTAATGTACCACCTTGGGTACATATTTAGATTAGGAATGTGTCTTAGATTAGGGTTTGAGTATTTACTTTATGCAATGTAATAAATGCACAAGTATTGTTAGAATGTGCAAAGTATTTAATGATGTAAATGTGCATGTTAGTCCATGTGCACATGAGTCCATAGAATAGGAAAGTGAAGAGTCACAGGAAGATAGAAGGCCAAGAGTACTCCATATGAAGAGTCACTTCTCATTATATAAATAGGCATATATGTAAGTGTGATACACACACATACACACAATGTAGAGGAGAAGTAAGGTAGAGATACAATGTAGAGCATGTATGAAGTATGGAGAGTTTGAGATCTCCATTCTATATCAAAATACTATTTTCGTGAGCTTTTGTTAATGGTAGTTTTCTGAGTTATTGCAGAAGTCTTTCATGAGTTTTATATGCTTTAAATATTACCATTATCTTATATTTGATATAGCATGCTTATTCTAGATCTTGTGGTTGCTTTTCATTAAGTATTTAGTATCAAAAGCTAACAAGGATCAGGGCACCCACCTGGATTGAATTCACATTACATAAACTCACTCTTTCCTTCCATAAAGTTGGTAGAAGTGTCTGTCGCCTTCACCAACATTAAATTTATTATCCTTTCCTACAGACCCATTGTGAAGAGATAACCACCTTTTTATAAATATTGAGCTTCTATATTTGAGACCAAGTGCCATATTTTTAGAATCAATTTTTTGTTGCATGCATTTATTGTTTTTCTTTGTAAATAGTGGGGGAAAAATACTACCACCTTTCCTAGGGATTAACTTCATACCACATGGGTTAGTTTTATTTCATGCAAAGCTGGTATAAGGAAGTTTCGACCCCTTTTACTAATTGAATGGTCTATTAGCTCTTATTATTTTATAATTATATGGTTGGTACTATCTCAAGGATTTGCTTGCTTTTCTCATCTTAGTAATCAAACATCATCCATCAATATTTTTATCTAAGAGCTTGTGCTATCCTATCCTTGGGATTTTCCTTATCCACTTTTTATTTAATATTCATCGATTATGTATCACTATCAATGACATGAGATAATGGCCCTAATAAAGTCTCGATAGTATGGGAAATACAATTTTACTATGGTATAGTATGTATCTACAAAGGAAAGTCTCATGGATCAAATGACTTTTGGACATTCTCACTTCAATGATTCGATGGTTGTTGCTACCTTAGGGAATTTTCCATGTTTAATATTTTAGCAAGTAGCACTCCTATTGATAATTTAATAAGATAACTTGCACTATTTTACCTTAAGCCTTTATTTGATAGCTTGAACTATTGAATTATCATAGATATATTTTTAGATAGACCCATTAACTAGGATCGATAATACATGTCCATCAAGCATTGTGAGATTAAATTAGAAAGTGTTTATGTAAGGGATTATTTAGAGAGAATCAAAATTGGTGTTGATATAGAAAATTCACCCACCAACGATTCACAAAATGCAAAGAAAAGAAATATACAAGAAAATACATTGATCATTGCATTGAATTCCAGATATATTTATAATCAATTACAAGCTTGAACGGATAAGTATGTAAGTTGTTCTCAAGAGCTTACCCATCCAATATAGAAACTATGAAAATATAGCAACTATGAAATATAGGATAAGTACAACGAATTATAGAAATTATCTCTACATATATTATTCCCTATCATTCCTCCCCACCGTAAGAGCATTGGGCTCCAATGTGATCAAAAGGGAAGGAAAATCTCAAACCATCTGGGTATGAGAGATCCATTGGGCCTGATGAGGAAGTTGTCCTCACTTGGCTACAAGGTATGAAATGGAAGAGCCCTGGTGAGTATGGTGCATCCTAGTGTCGAAGATATGATCATGCTACAATAAAAATTGGAAGTCAGGTACAAAATTAGTAGGACGACTGGTAACAGGTTCTGTCTCCAATGTAGACTCATGGTATGGTTGAAGAAAGTCAACATTGATGATGTTATGCATGCCCAAGTGTGTTGGAATATCAAGCCAGAAAGTATTCTAAAACACCTTCTAGATAATAGTGTATGGTCCAAAGTGGATGGGTTTAATCTTGTTATGTGCTCGGACCTGAAACCTACGATGTAATGTCCCCTTCTAATCAGCTAGTGGGACCACATTGATACTAGCCTATACACGAGTTCCCGTAGGCTATGTCATATGTATGAGAGACTTTGGTGATATTTGAGACAACTTTTGGATTCTTAGAGCTCAGTTTTGGTGGTCGTTCAGGATCAAAAGGAGCTAGGATGTTGGAATTGCTATTTTTAACAGTGTCAGGTTGTAGGGTTTCTTGTCGAGCGGATAGGGGGATGTTGTTCTACAACAAAATGGGTATCCGAAACAGGTTTTAGTTGGTCATTCGGAGTTTCATAAGGCATATTTTTTAAAGCGCAAAGCTTGGCTTTATTAAGTGAATTATTAAATTCATTTTATAAAGTTAAAACTTTATATTATAATTAAAGGGGAAGAAATATGTTTATCCCACATTGAGCACGAAAAAAAGAGTTTTCCAAGGAGGAGCCTATTTATTCAGTGACTTGGTCTCATTTTAGACATTCTGGTTTATGTTATTTCTTCTCTTGGAGATTAAGGTTGATGGCTGATATTTCTTCATCGAAAGGGACGCAAACCCCAATCGATAACCCGATGGACGAAACCCCGAAGGGCAGGTTGGTTCCATTTCAGGGATCGATAGTGTACAGATTATTGAAGTTCTGAGGATAGAAACCCTCAGTATTGGAGATGGGAGCTGGAAGAAAACCTAGTTCTTGGCTGGTGAATTCACTCAGGATTCACGCTTATGTGATTCAATCAAAGATTCAGAGGTTTATAGTCCATCAGTTGGAGATAATAGCAAATTGGTATGTTTACAATGATATTCTGAAGACATTTATCCATCTGGAATTTCTAAACATTGTTGTTAATTTGCTGATATGAATTAATAAGCTATTTTGATTATGGGTTCTGCATAAAAATTGATTATTCAGTGTTAAATCCATCTGGGTATCATTGTTGTTGTTATTGGATTCTTTCATTTGGGTATTATTGCATGTTCAAATTAATCCATAGTTATTGCAAAAAAACCAAACACAGAACGGGGGGGACATTACAGTGGTATCAGAGCTGAGCTCAGCTTATCCTGCCAACCTGAGGGTTACAAAGTTGTAGTAGTGTGTTGGTAATGGCTACTATCCAAGAACTCATGATAGAGTTGATGCAAAAATTTCAAGAACAAAATGAGTTTTTTACAACAATAATAGAATATCATCCTAAGTGCTTGAAGCCTCCATTAGCAATTGGAATAAAAATAAGGAGAAATGGAAACGACTCATTGCAGCCAAGCACAATTGTGGACAGCGAAGAGGACAAGGAGGTTGAAAATTTAGAGAATGTTTCATGCATAACCGAGGTTCAGGTTGATTCTTGTATTGATGGGGAAAACAAAGCAACAGTAGTAATTGATGAGGATGAGGTCACTTCATCTTGTGTGTTGGATATTGGAGAGGTGTGTATTGATGAGCACGCTGATTTTGTGGTTGAGGATTCAGTTGTTGATGTAGTTGGTGATTCAAAGGATGAGCATAGTTCTGTCATCACTTTAGAGTATGAGGTTGGTGAGTGCAGTGCAGTGAAAGGGCCTAAGATTGATCATTGTGCATTGGAGGATACACTTGAGAGTTTATTTTGTGTTGATGATTCCAGTTCATTGTAGGATCACATACAGGTTACAGATGAGCAGGTTGTCCACACATTGACACATTTGAATAGCACACATGAGTTTGTTGAATGCCTTTATCAGACAACCCAACTTGGAGAGAGACGACACCAGTTGACAGTTGGAGCTAATGCTACAGATTTGCAGGCCATCAAGCGAGCATTAGAGGTAATAAAATCAGATTACTTAAGGCTATTATCTGATAGGAAATGGGTTATGTTGTTTGTAGAGCAGACTTCCTGAGAGCTCACTCAAAAAGATGAGGAGATTGATGAGCTTTGTCTTGAGTTGAGTTTAGCTCATCACCCCCTTTTCATAGCGAAAGGTCAGTCATCTATTGCATCCACTTCACATGATTCAGAGACTAATTCGTATACTATGGTGGTTATGCAGTTGATTGAGGAGATACATGAGATTGGACATGAGGAAGAATTGATTAGTAATAATGATTCCACATTCACTCAAGTCAATCAGTATGAGCATAAGCGGAGTGATGATATGCTTTCTTTAATGGATGCTACTTCCTCATTTGGTGCAATAGATGATGGTACATTACCTGATTACGATCCTGAGGATGATGATGTGAGCCATACTTCAGGGGATTCTTTGGAGCTTCACAGGGGTTCAGTTGGTGAGATTCATATGGATTGTATAGTGAGGTATGCTAGTCATTTTTATTTCAGCCCACATGTAGATGAGTGGACCTTTTTTCGGATGACACATAGTGGTGGGTTGAAATATGGTTATAGCGGGTTGTATACTTCACTGGGGTATGAGATACCTTCTTCATTAGAGGGTAAGGTGATTCATTGCTAGGATGATTGTTTGGTTCAGCATGATGGATGTAGTGCAGAGACAGAGTTATGGCTGAACAACTCTTCGCTTGTATGCAGTTATGATATTTTGGTGTTGGATCTTGGATTTTTCCTTGGTTCGGGTGATATGGTAGAGGACCACATATGGATTTGGGATCCAGGTAGTTGTCAGTGGTTTAGTTGTTGTTTCACCGAGTTGGCAGTTGACATGACTACTAGGATATTCTTTGGCCCATGGTATCCGGGAGGTGTGTGCCCATGGAGTTCAGTGATCTGTGGAGATCGTGCCTTGATGTCACTTCCGTTGGCTATTTGGTGGCGGGAGTTAGTTCAGACTCCCGGATGGGTCATTATTGTTCGGTTGTGGATTAGCAATCGATTAACTCCAATATTATGTCAACGAAAGATTGGAGATATTTTTTGGTCAGGGATCGGTTACTTTGGTTGTTGGGAGTTGTTGGGGGGTTGATTCCAGCATCTCCTCAACTTACCATCCTTTATTTACTTGTCTTCTCACATCGGTTTTTCAGTCTAGTTTAGGGTGTTGTCATTTTGGCAATACAGATGAGGTGCTCTTCCCTATAGTTGTAGAATCAGTTTCTTGTTGGGTTCCTCGTTTGTTAGTCCAGAATGGGTTCTCCATTGAGCTGCAGAATAATTTAGTTGTAGTCAGAGTGGCACAACATAAATTATCAAATTTTGGGAATGACAAAATCCCTATTTGGCTATGGGATCCAAGAATTCCTCTGAGGGATGGATTGTTTTATAGAGTGGTAGAGCTCGACAAAGTTACCAAGGCTAGTTGTATTGGTTTGGTGATAGATCTTGACAGTGTTTTTAGTTTTTGGGATGACAGTTTAGGGCAATGTCTTCATCATGAGACATTATTCAGATTTATTTGGGATGCTGGCATACAGATCATATTGCTTGAGGACAAGCAATATTTGGGAAGGGCGGACTGTAATGTCCCCTTCTAATCAGCTAGTGGGACCACATTGATTCTAGCCTATACACGAGTTCCCATAGGCTATGTCATATGGATGAGAGCCTTTGGCGATATTTGAGACAGCTTTTGGATTCTTAGAGCTCATTTTTGGTGGTCATTCAGGATCAAAAGGAGCTAGGATGCTGGAATTGCTATTTTTAGCAGTGTCGGGTTTTAGGGTTTCTTGCCAAGCGGACAGGGGGATGTTGTTCTACAATGAAATGGGTATCCAAAACAGGTTTTAGTTGGTCATTCGGAGTTTCATAAGGCAGATTTTTTAAAGCGCAAAGCTTGGCTTTATTAAGTGAATTATTAAATTCATTTTATAAAGTTAAAACTTTATATTATAATTAAAGGGGAAGAAATATGTTTATCCCACATTGAGCGAGCAAAAAGAGTTTGCCAAGGAGGAGCCTATTTATTTAGTGACTTGGTCTCATTTTAGACATTCTGGTTTATGTTATTTCTTCTCTTGGAGATTAAGGCCGATGACTGATATTTCTTCATCGAAAGGGATGCAAACCCCAATCGATAACCTAACGGATGAAACCCCAAAGGGCAGGTTGGTTCCATTTCAGGGATCGATAGTGTACAGATTGTTGAAGTTCTGAGGATGAAAACCCTCAGTATTGGAGAAGGGATCTGGATGAAAACCCAGTTCTTGGCTGGTGAATTCACTCAGGATTCACGCTTATGTGATTCAATCAAAGATTCAGAGGTTTATAGTCCATTAGTTGGAGATAATAGCAAATTGGTATGTTTACAATGATATTCTAAAGACATTTATCCATCTGGAATTTCTAAACATTGTTGTTAATTTGTTGATATGAATTAATAAGCTATTTTGATTATGGGTTCTGCATAAAAATTTATTATTCAGTGTTAAATCTATCTGGGTATCATTGTTGTTGTTATTGGCTTCTTTCATTTGGGTATTATTGCATGTTCAAATTAATCCATAGTTATTGCAAAAAAACCAAACACAGAACAGGGGGGGACATTACATGCGATGATCAAGGTGCAACCAAACTCTATCTCCCACCTGGAAATGATGGGGAACATGATGCTTGTCCATGGCCTTCTTATGCTACTGCTGAGTTTTTTGCAAAATAGAAATAATGTTAGAGTGAAGCTACTACAGATGGTGGATGAAGGAGTGAGCTTTATCTTGCTCTTTTTGCATATGGGTTGTGACAGGGAATGGAAGGGATAAAGGTAACTCATAAGGTGCTAAGGGTTGAAAACCTAGACACACTTCAAAAGGAGAGTGACCTGTAGAAGAGTGGACAACCCGATTATATGCATGCTCAATGTGGGGAAGACTCAAATCCCATTTGGTTGGTGAAGAATGGTGAAAAATGCGAAGACTTTGGACAAGGGTGTGGTTGATGACTTTAGTTTGACCATCCGACTAGGGGTGGAAGGCAATGGAAAAATTAAGAGACACCCCTAGAATTTTCCACAAGGAATGCCAAAAATGACCAACAAATCTGGAATCTTGATCAGAGACAATGCTAGTGGGTAGACCAAAAGAATGCTAGATAGTATCAAAGAAAAGTTGGGCTAAGTGGGTAGCAGAACTGGACTTTTGACAAGGGATGAACTTAGCCATTTTACTAAAGTGATCTACAACAACAAAGACACAATCATGGTGGCGGATGGTCATTGGAAACCCACTGACAAGATCCATAGAAATACTTTCCCATGGGTGGGAAGCAATAGGCAAAGGCATGTTGAGGCCTAGCCTCCTGTTAGCTGGTTTGGATCTATAACAAGTTGCACACTGTCACAAATATCTCAAAACATCATGCTGCATATGTGGCCAATAGAATAATCATTGCAAGTGATGAAGAGTTTTTTGTTTGCCAAAATGTCCACCATAAAGAGTAGAATGTGCCTCCTTAATAAGGGATTGCCTAGACTCAAGTGGTACACAAAGTTTTTCCAAGTGATAAAGTAATCCTTCCTTAAGATGGTAATCTTGGAAAGGGGCCAAATTGGATGAGGAAGGATGTTGCAAATGCTGAAAGACTTGGGCAAAATTAGGATCATTTGGGTATAATGAAGGCCAAGACTGAAATCCCAAATGTGAAGTAGTAACAATGGTCAAGGCATGGGCAGAAGGAGGATGACTTAGACAATCAGCCACAGAATTATGGCTACCCTTTTTGTATTTGATAACAAGGTGGAACTGTTGAAGGTAAGAAGCCCATTTCATGTGGTGAGCTTCTTGGATTTTGTTCTGAGACTAGAGGAACTGCAAAGGCAAATGGTCTGTATGGACAATGGTTTCTTTACCTAAAATATAATGACGCCAATATTTTATAGCTTGGACTAAGGCATAAAGCTCTTTATCATAGGTCGAATAATTCTATTTTGCAATGGAGAAGGACTCAGAATGATAAGCAACAGGATGACCATTTTGCTTTAGGACAACACCAAGGGCAAATTGAGAGGCATCAGTTTCTATCTCAAAGGGTTGTCTAAGGTCAGGAATAGCCAAGACAGGGGCTGAACAAAGCTTATATTTGAGGATGGAAAATGCATTGGAATGAGTAGGAGTCCAAGAGAAAACAGATTTTGCCTTAGTCAAATTATGCAAAGGATTGGCAATGGTGGAATAGCCTAGAATAAACTTACGGTAGAAGTTAGCTAGGCCAAGGAAACTCCGTAACTCAGTGGGATTGGTAGGAGTAGGCCAATGGAGAAGAACTTCAACTTTGCTTGGATCCACCTTGATACCTTGCTCATTGATGATAAATCCAAGGTATGAAATAGAGGTTTGCCCAAAGGAACACTTAGGCAAATTGGCATATAATTGATTATTTTGAAGAATAGAAAGAACATGATCAAGATGTTGCAAATGGGCCTCCCATGTTGGATAAAAAATGAGGATATCATCAAGATAGATGATGACATATCTATCTAAACAATCTCTGAAAACCTCATTCATAAGCCTCATAAAAGTTGTTGGAGCATTGGTGAGGCCAAAAGGCATGACAAGCCACTCAAAAAGACCCAAATTTGTTTTGAAAGTTGTCTTCCATGTATCTTCAGCTTGGATTCAAACCTGATGATATCCACTTTGGAGATCTATCTTAGTGAAAAACTTTGCTCCCTGAAGTTGGTCTAAGAGATCATCTATACGAGGGAGTGGATATCTATTTTTAATTGTGATTTTATTAAGTGCTCTAAAATCAATGCAAAGATGCCAAGTGCCATATTTTTTTAGAACGAGGAGAATAGGAGATGCACAGGGTGAAACACTTGGTTTTATGAATCCTTTGTCTAACAAGTCTTGAATTTGCTTCTTTATTTCTTCATATTGTATGAGTGACTGCCTGTACATTGGAGCATTAGGAAGTGGTGCAGCTAGAATAATATCAATTGAATGATTAATTGCTCTTTCTGGAGGCAATGTAGTAGGCTCTTGAAATACTTTATGATACTTGTGCAAGATTTTATCAATTGCTTGTGGTCTATTAGAATGTTGTGCTAAAAATTGTTGATGTTGTGGATGAATGAAAATTAGGGCAAGTGCCTGTGCATGATTAGCTGCTTTTCTTGCTTGTCTACAACTTAGCAATAGATTATTTGAATTCTTGGTATTATCTTGAAGTGCTTCAATTAAATAATGCTTATTATCTTGCTTCAATGTGTATGTGTTTTTGAAAGCATCATATGTAGCTCTCCTATCATATTGATAGGGTTTACCAAGAAAAATACCACAACAATCCATAGGGGTCACATCACAAGTGACCTTATCTTGAAACTTGGGACCAAAAGCAAATGCAAGAGTGCATGTGTGTGTGATCTACGAAGATGTCTTGCTATCCTTCCATCCAAGAGAGTAAGGATGAGGATGGGGAGCAGTGGGAAGCTTCAACTTATCGATAATGGACTACACTATTAAGTTCTTTTGTGAGCCATTGTCGATGATACAATCGATTGAAAAGTCATGCCGGAGGTGAGCACGTGTGACAAAAATATGGTCACGGTCTCGAGGAGTAGAACTATGGTGCATTACAAGATTGAGTTTGCCTTTCAACTCATCATAGACCTTCTCTTCACTAGTAGTCTTTATGGGGTTAGTGTTTGTTCCCTCATTATACTGTACAATCATTACCTTCTTCTTATGTAATTGTCTACATTCAGATTTAAGGTGGCCTTTCCTTTTACAATAATTACAGAACTTTTGAGACTTAGCATTAGAAGAAGATGAAGAAGGAGAAGAAGAAGCATGAAAGGTATGCTTAGAAGAAAAGTATTGAGAAGGAGGGGTAGTAGGAGAAGAATAAGAAGGGGGAAGACTTGGAGAGCTCCTTGGTGCTTGTTGTTATGAACAAGGCACCGACTTCAAACCTCCTGAAGAGAAGTGATTCCCCTTGTGTTGTGCTCCAATTTTCTCCTCCATGAGCTGAGCCTGATTAAAAACATCATCCAAAGTTGTACATGGAGTGTACTTAATTTCCCTATAAAAGTGTGCAAGAAGACCACTTTTAAATTTGGCAATGAGGGAAACAGTGGGATCCAAAACACGGACCAAAACACATAATCAATTGAATTGATGGATATAATCCTGGATTGACTGATTTTTACTTTGACGAAGGTGAAGCCAATGGTTAAGGAGATCATTGTCATAATTGGACGGATATAATGTGGCCTTCAAGGCTGAAACCAAGCCATCCCAAGAGGTGATGGGGTTTTGTGTTCCTTGGCATTTGGTTATGAGAACCTTGGCCATGCCAGAAAGCTTAAGCTTGGCGAATGGAACTTTCTCATCATCCAGGGTTTGGGTGAATTCAAACCATGTCTCCATATCTAAAATCCATGAATTCAAAATATCAGGATCCCTAGAGCCTTCATAGATCTTGACCTCACATTTTGGGTGATGACTATGAGGGGAAGGGGTAGGAGCATTCAATTGGAGGTCTCTAATGGTGTCGACCAAGGTATTGACTAAAGTGGTGACCTCGGCTAATTTTTCTATGACATTGGCAGCCATTGCTTTGGGTGGAGCCAGGAAAAAGATTCCTATCCAATTGAAAATGACAAAACTTTTTGACTTTTTTTTTTTTTTACAATGCGAGAAAGCCTTTAAAAAAGAATACAAAATATGCCCAAAATATATTTATACCCATAATTCTTTTTTTTTTAATATGTATTTTTGAATGGACTAATTACAACTGTGGGCAAAAATTTATCGTATCCTCTCACAATGTTGGGAGCAACAACTGTATGAGCAACTCAATTGAGTGATGTACAACAATGAGGAAGGAGCACTAGTGGATGTGGTAGGTGGAACAATGATAAGATTTTAGACAGTGGCAGTACGTGAAATATGGTGGTACTGGGGTGGAGTGGTGGCCATAATTGGGCAGTAGTGGGGATAGAGGTACCGGGGAAGTAGCGGAGGGAGAGCCATGAATTGGCGAGATGGTGGGGAAAGCAATGGAGGGAGAGCCAGCCCATAAGAATTGGTTGTTATATGGAGGGAGGAAAGGTGCTTATAAAGCACTAAACATGTGCCACAAAGCACATGTGGGACTTATGTCCCAATTTTTTTTAATAAAAGGTTTTCCAACACCGGAGAGGAGAAATATGGTCATCGAAAAAGCAAAAATTAAAATTAAACTTTAGAAAATAAAAAATATATATCGTCAGGATGTTAGGGAGGAGGTCAGAAAATGCAGGCTGACACAGAAATTGCAGGAGGATGTCTACAAATATATTTTTGATACCAAAAACTATAGTGGGATCATCGAAGAGAAAGTTGAAAGCATCGGGGAGGGAGATTCGATCATAGAGGGATGCAGAAGATTGTTTGAAATACAAGTGTTGGTTGGGAAACTCAGAGAAATGCATGGAATATCTAAACATCACCATAGAATGTGTATGAAGCTATGAATAATTCCATGATCATCGAAAATGGACGTGGCAGACGAAGGAGAGCTAAATAGCATTGGCCAATTTTCAAAATGATAATGGCTACAAAAATTCATCGTCGTGAGCTACCGAGGAAACTTTTGATCGTGTAGAGGACATTTCTAGAGAGGAAATTTGATCCAAAAAGGAAAAGGGTTGGATGTGCATAGAGAAAATTAGTGGTGATGAGGAAGTGTCAAATGGAGAGAAAGGTGGTGGGAAAGGAGGGTGACCTTGAGGAGTAAAACAACCTAAAATCGTTGTAAGTGGGGCAGCATCGTAAGCAGAGATGATGAGCTACTGGCGATGTTGTGGTGAGGAGTAGAGAAAAAATATACTGGCTTTGATACCAATGATATAGAAAATTCACCCACCAACGATTCACAAAAGGCAAAGAAAATGAATATACAGGAAGAGTCATTGATCATTGCATTGAATTCCAGAGATATTTATAATCAATTACAAAATTGAACAGATAAGCATGCAGGTGTAATGACCCTCCCCAAATTGAGTTTTCAAACCCTTGCTATAGATATGGTAATATTCCTTACTAAAATTCTGAACCATGCAAATAAAAATCAGATCTGTAAATAACCCAAAAAAATACACCATAAAACCCTAAGATTGTCACAAACACACCACAATATTTTATATTATCTTTTATGGAACCACAATTACATAGATCACACCTGAAACATTAATATAAACCCTGGATGCTGAACAAACAACACAACCTCTGCTAAATTATTGAATGAAAACAACTCACAAATGCCCAGCCACAAAACTGCTAAACTCTGCTGCAAAAATCTGAAACTATAATGCCACACCAAATCTGAAATACCACACCAAGAAGGGTTCCCAAAACCCCAAATCTGATATGAATGCTGCCGAAGAAATCCTCAATAAATGATGCAGAATGTCTCAATAAACCCAATTGTAAACCCTGGCTGGATTTACCTCAAAGAAACTCTAGGGTTTTCGTCCTAGGTTTCTAGCCAAGAGGGTTTTCGTCCTCAAAGCTATCCCTTGCAGGGTTTCATCCGCAAGAGAGAATTCTCTCGTAGGGTTTCGTCCACAAGAGAAAAGTGTATTAGCTGCAAAGCCAAATACAACAATGTAGAAGAGATAAAATGATCCAAGCTCCCTCAAATGAGCCCCCTACTCCTCTTTATATAGACATTCTTTTAATTCTTTATTGAGGTTGCACTTTTTGATTTCACTTAATAATACCTTAGAAAATAATAATAAAATGATATTTATTCTCCTAATGGGGCATACACCCTCATTTCCCCCTTTTTATTATTTAATTGCCAAATTTCACCAAAAATACTCTTAACACACCAAAACACATCAAGACTCCACTCCACAACTATGTATAATAAAAATATGAAAAATGGGGACATTACAATACCACCCCTCCCAAAATTGCTTGTCCTCAAGCAATTCCAACACCATCTTCTCATCATCAAGCTGAAACCAATGGTGATTCCAGGATCCCAAATAAATGTTAAAGGAGTAGGTCCATCATGCTGATGTTGCGCCACTGTCTTCTTCTTGGCAGCATCAACATGTAGAGACACAATTCTCCAAGTATCCATCAAGGCCACTCCAAGGTCCATACATGCTGATTTCTGAAGTACTATCTTTGCCATATATGCTTCATCTTTCATGTTTTGCAAATAAGTGTATATGAAGTCTACCAATTCATGTTCCTCAATTTCCCTTTTTGAAACAAACTCAGTTCTGATTTCTGAATGAAAAGCAGTCTTTGACATCATGAAAAACATTCCTGCACACTTTCTATCATGAACAATTTCATTCCCCCTCTCAATCAAAACTGAAATTTGGTGTGATGTAGCAGCCCTTCTAATCAAGTAAAACACAACAAATATGAGAAAATCAGACCTGATATGAAGCGCAGCCCCTGATGTCTCATCAATTAGCCTATACAAAGTGAAAACTGTTTCCAATTCTGTCTCACAAAGTGTTGTAGGTGCAGTCATAGTTTGAATGCAAAATGAATCCCAATGAATTACCAGCGATGCCAACTTTTTATTCCCAAAAATAGTTCCAATGGCTGCCCAAAAATCAGTTCTGAGAATTAGCAAGATATCATCTCCAAATGCTAATGTCCTGCTCTCAAAAATACTCCATAATGCAGCCCAATTTCTTCCACATGACGTGATTATGCCATACCAATTACCAGCTCCATCCATCATCAATCTTTCATTCCCATAACTTATCAATGTAACCAACTCATGAATGCCAAAACTCTTCAAACAGCTGTCATAAAAATCAGAATGAATGTCATACCTTATGTAAGTAGTATCATGGCTGATCCATGTCTTCAAGTGGTGCAAAAGTGACCCCAAGAGAAGAACGTTTTCCCCCAAACACCCCAATACTGAAGATGTGTTCCCAAGATTATCCAAGAATGAAATGGTATCTTCCTCCTCCTTATCAAAACAATCTAAGCAAGGCTGATCAGAATGTAATGTCCCATGGCTGATCAAAATTGCAGTCCTTCTTATAGAAATGGCAGCCATCAATGTGTTATCAACAGAATAAATTATGGTTGCTTTCGGGATGCCATTAGCAACCTTCCAAGGCTCCCGGGATGCAACGTCTATCTTCCCAATGTTTGCAGTCCCTATTTTCCATCCTATGAATGTTTCTAAGGCCCACCATGTGATAATACCAATGCCAAACTTGCCATTTACCTCAAATGCCCTTACCAATGCTGCCCAAAATAGCTCCTCAAGAAACACAACTCTAATTTTTGAAGAAAAGACAGTCCTAAACAACATGCAAAACACCTTCTTATACATCATGTAAAGTGCCAATTCAAACCTCATGAAGATCTCAATTAGCTTGGGAGGAATTGTCCCAAACAATGTGTCACATGTAGCCCCAAAACTCATTGTCAACGCAGCTGCATCAGTCATCATTATTGCAGTCCTATTTGTCATGGAGTTTGCAGTCTTCTTAATAAAAAACTTGGCCAAAGCTTCCCTCAAAAGTGCTGTCCAATGAGTCAAAAACACAGCCCCATCGGTCATAAAAAATGCAGTCCAGTATGTTGTCAACATTTCAGTCTTAACTCTCTCAACAGATGTTGCCTCCAAAGACAAATATGCAGTCTCACAAATCAACCAACATGTAGTCCCATACATCTCCAACTCTGTCCCAGAATTCATCACAAAAACAGTCCTAAAAGACAGAGAAGATGCAACCTCAAAAATCAGTGAACAATCAGTCCAAGTTGCCCTTAGAAAAACAGCCTCATTAGTTATGAAAGATGCAGACCAAGGCGTCTCAAACAGAGTGGTAAGATTAGACATGGAAGTCACAAACACAGCCTCTTTTATCAAGAAGTGTATGTCCTCATAGAACATGAAATGTGCAGCCTCAATCTCCATCAGTGATGTAGTCATTTTGAACAAAAACTCAGTCCATTCTATCATCAAAGATGCATCCTCATTCATTACCAAAAATGCAGTCTTAGGTCTCAACAAGAATGCAACCATAGGTGCCATCAATGTCTCTTTTTCCACAATGCTAATGCTGCCCATAAATGGAGAACTACTGTTATATTGCCAAAAAAAATCAGAACTGATAACATACCTTCTTGCAACTTCCTTAAGGCTGCTTTGTGCCTCCCCATGGCTCAAGAGTGGCTCCAAGGGGGGGATGTTTCCCAAGCTCACCCAAAGACTCTCAAAAATAGGACGAACTTCTTGGAAATTCAAAACTGAGTTTTTGGAACTCTGAAATGAAATGTGGATGGTATTGAAGTCAATAGGGCGTTCATTCCCCATGGGTACTTCCTCACATCTAGGTGCCAATATACCCGGATCCCAAGGTGTGAATCTGCTGTCCCAAATATTCACAATATCCCCATGTATGCTATGAGATCTACATACCCTTCCAAAGAACAAATGAAACTCCTCTATTGTTGTTAAGATGACTGTAACAATAGGGAAATGAGCAAATTCATTCATTACAACCCTCATATAATTGTTACCTCTATCTTTGGCCAATTTGGTGATGTAATCCATGGGCATGTTTCCTTGTTTTAAGGCTGAAATAGTTACTCCTTCAAAATTTACCTCCTCTTCTTCTTGATCATAATCAGCCCTATGAAATAACAGTTTGGATTTGTCTTTAATGCAAGGATCAGCCATCTCAATGTCATTTCCTTTGCATGATTTTTGAAATAAATTTTGGGCAGCTCCTTGTTCAAGATGAAATTCATCCCAAACCGGTTCCTCATCATAACTAGGTGCTGAAATACTTGGATCCCATGCATCTAATGGCTGATGTATTTTTGGTGTTGCATGCTTATTGTAAATCTCATGTTCATTTTCCAAATCAAACCAATACTCACCAACTCTATCATTACTGAAATCTAATTTGTAAACTCCTATGTGTTCACTCTCATCATACTCTCCATCATGCTCTTCAAGGGCTTTGAATGTCACTTGTGTTTCACTGAACACATCAATGTCCAGAGCAAGATCCGATTCCACAAAGTCTGTCTACTTCATATTCATATTGTTGTACTATGCCATCAATTTTTTGCCTTGCTAATTTTTCATCAATTGCATTTGGTACTAATATCTGAGACAAAGGAGCTGAACTTGTAAGGTATCCAGAAGAAATATTATTCTGCTGCAAAACAGAATTTGTTGTATCCATATTTGATAGAGGTCCTGCGACCTGTAAACCACTAGAAACCATTTCTTTTTCTGCCAACTGCCTTCTAAAGTTTTCTGGAACAGCAAGTTCTTCTTCTATCATCTCGACCTTCTTGGACCCAACAACGTTTCTTTGTATAGGAATTGAGGTGGGAGACATTGGTTCATATTTTCTCTCCTTCCTATGCAACTTCTGTTGATGATGATTACCTCTCCGATTAGGTTGTTGCCTCATCCTCATGTCCACCCAATCATGAAGAGACATCATTTCTTTGAATTTCCCACTAGCATTGGTCCATTCCTGAACAAACTGATCCCGTAACTCTGAGATGGGGGGCTCAACCTTAGCCTTAGAGGAAACCGTAGGTGCTGACTTAGGTGACATAGCAGCTATCAACTGCTTGAGAGTTTGCTGCAACTCTCTCTGACCTTGCCAAAACTCATGCTGAAACCTATCCCAATCACTGTGTGGCTCCATCTTCACATTGAACTAACCAACTCTCAACTGCAACTATTATGAGAAAACACACTAGATAAAGAACCCAGATAGGTTGGCAGAATCTTTGGCTCTGATACCACTGTAATGACCCTCCCCAAATTGAGTTTTCAAACCCTTGCTGTAGATATGGTAATATTCCTTACTAAAATTCTGAACCATGCAAATAAAAATCAGATCTGTAAATAACCCAGAAAAATACACCATAAAACCCTAAGATTGTCACAAACACACCACAATATTTTATATTATCTTTTATGGAACCACAATTACATAGATCACACCTGAAACATTAATATAAACCCTGGATGCTGAACAAACAACACAACCTCTGCTAAATTATTGAATGAAAACAACTCACAAATGCCCAGACCACAAAACTGCTAAACTCTGCTGCAAAAATCTGAAACTATAATGCCACACCAAATCTGAAATACCACACCAAGAAGGGTTCCCAAAACCCCAAATCTGATCTCCCCAAATCTGATATGAATGCTGCCGAAGAAATCCTCAATAAATGATGCAGAATGTCTCAATAAACCCAATTGTAAACCCCTGCTAGATTTACCTCAAAGAAACTCTAGGGTTTTCGATCCTAGGTTTCTAGCCAAGAGGGTTTTCGTCCTCAAAGCTATCCCTTGCAGGGGTTTCGTCCGCAAGAGAGAATTCTCTCGTAGGGTTTCGTCCACAAGAGAAAAGTGTATTAGCTCGCAAAGCCAAATACAACAATGTAGAAGAGATAAAATGATCCAAGCTCCCTCAAATGAGCCCCCTACTCCTCTTTATATAGACATTCTTTTAATTCTTTATTGAGGTTGCACTTTTTGATTTCACTTAATAATACCTTAGAAAATAATAATAAAATGATATTTATTCTCCTAATGGGGCATACACCCTCATTTCCCCCTTTTTATTATTTAATTGCCAAATTTCACCAAAAATACTCTTAACACACCAAAACACATCAAGACTCCACTCCACAACTATGTATAATAAAAATATGAAAAATGGGGACATTACATGACAGGTTGTTCTCAAAAGTTTACCAGTCCAATATAGAAACTATGAAAATATAGCAACTATGAAATATAGGATAAGTACAATAAATTATAGAAATTATCTCTACATATATTATTCCCTATCAGGTGTGCTACCTTGGATTACTTTTGTCTTCATCCCATTTGAGCACTCAATCACCAATCTTGAAGTTTTGAGGAGCTTCCCTCTTGTCAAACCATATTTTAAATACTCCATGGTGCTTGAATAACTATTCTGTGGTTTATTCTCTTTGCTCTTTGATATTGAACATCTTACCCATTCTTATATTTATGACATTATTCTCCTAAAATTCTAGCTAATGAAGTAACTATTGTATCAGTAACTCTATGAAGATAGGAAACCTTGTCTCCTTGACATAGACTAGGAGCAAGGCAAATATTCTATAACCTTATTTGGAGTGATTTGATCTTCCCAAAAGGATATTTTGATATGGAGGTGCCACTACCTCTAGTTTTTTGAACTTATCTTCTTAAAAATCTTGATTAGGTTCTTATTGGTGGATTCTACTACACCATTTACCTAAGGATAGTATTTTGAGGAAGCCTTCAAATATATACCATACTGGAGGGTGAACTAAGTGATTTTAGCCCTAGTGATTTCCTTAGCATTTTTTATGATGAGGATACTTAGGATACCAAATTTATTTATAATTTCCTCCAAGAAGTCAATGATCATCTTCTCAATGACTTCCTTCAATGGGTATTCTTTTGTCTAGTCGATAAAATAATTAGTGATAGTGAGAATCCACTTGTGAACCTCACTTGATGGTGGATTGATCATACCAATGGATTCCAATCCCAATTAGAAGAATGACTCGTATGCTATTATGAATTTCAAAGGCATGGGTGCATTCCTACTTCTTCCAATGGAAATTTTATACTGGTCACATTTCCTCACCCATTGGTGAGCATCTAAAAATATGGTAGGCTAATAAAATCCAACCATCATGATATTTGTGGCATTATTTTAAGCTAAAAATGACCTCCTAAGAATCCTTGATGGAATTATTGAAGCAAGGGTTGAAATTGATCCATTCTAACACACCTCAAGAGGATTCCATCAAAGTTCCTCTAAAATAAAATACTTTCAATAATAATATAATGGAAATTCTATAGTTTGAATGCCCTTATTTGAGATTTGTTTAGTTCATATGTGTATTCACATATTTTCATATATCCTCTCATCCACCTAGTCCAACACCTCCCTATCTAAATTGACTAAGCATGGCCCCTTGTCAGCTCCTGCATCAAAAATATCTTTAGCTAGTGCCTGGCATAATGCTCTCCCATTTATTAGCTCTATATTATTAATATCTATATCATATTCTATAATATTTGTGATCCATATTGATCTCTTTTCATTTATTTCCCCACCAATTATATATTCCTTTATACTAGGGTGGATGACATGCAATAATTTTATTATTAGAGAGAAAGTGTTTAAACTTCTTCAAGCCTCTGATTAGAGCATAGACTTATTTTTTAATAAATTTGTATATTTCATCATAGCCCTTCAAGGTCTAACTAAAAAAGTTGATTGGGTGCTCCTGTTGATCATCATATTTTGTGTTAGTGTTACAATTCCAAAATCACCCTTGCATGCATAGAGGATAAAATCCTTATCATATTCTAGGTTCAATAGCATTAGAGCCTCTACTATAGCCTTATTTATTTATTAAAAATATTTATTTTCTTTCTCAATCCACTTTAATGCCAAATCCTTTTTTAACATAATGGCCATGGGCCTGACAATACCTATAAATACTGATATAAACCTCTTGACAAATTTATTTATCCAAAGAAATATTAAAGAGCTTTATTATATTGAGGTGTGAGATGTTGCTAATGGATTCAACTCTATTTGGGTCAATGGAAACACATTTTGACATAATATGGCCCAATAACTTTCATAGAGGAAAATAAAAATGTATTTCTTAGAAATGAGGTAAACAAAAAACTCCTAGTAACACTTGAAAACCTTCTCCAAGTGTGCAAATTAATCTTCCTTTCACTTGGAGAAGATGGTCAAGTTATCCAGATAGACCAAAAGTATTTCATTTATAAATTATTTAAAGGTAATGTTCATGTCCCTCTAAAATGTGGCACCAACATTAGACATGGTAAAGACATTTGTTGATATGCAAAGGTGTCCCATTTAGTCATAAAAGTTATTTTATGTTGATTTTCATCCTTAATCCACACTTAATTGTAGCAATATAATCCATCCAATAGAGAGAATATTTCAAAACCACCAATAGTATGGAGGATATAGCCCATTGAGGGTTCATGGTAGTGATCTTTCAACTAAACCTTGTTTAGGTCCTTGAAATCAACAAACAACATAATTTCCTCATTCTTTTTCTTATAAATACCAAATTGAAGACTCATATGGTTTGCTTGAGGAGATACATAATACTTGATCTAATTAACTTGGGGAGTTCCCTTCTCATAAGAGGCTCTATATTTAGGTTAATAGGTCTCTGATTTTACCTCAATGGTTTGGTTTCAAAAACCAGATCTATTATATGTTGGACGATATCTTTATTATACCCTTTTAGGTATTCATAATTATATGCTATCACTCCATTATACTTTCAACACAGGTGGATCAAATAATCCTTCTCTCCTTGGGTAGCCACTTTACCTATCTTCAAGGTTCACCTTGAGGTGACCTCTACGTCTTGATAATCCTTCTTATTAGTACTCATCCCTCTCTTTCCTTTGAATTGGTCATCTAGATTAAATAAGGATTCCAATATAACTATCCCTTTGGAAATATTTTTGAAATTTAGCTATATGATATTATCTTCATATGCCTCCTTGATCTTGGGGTTCAAATCTTTGTAAAATTCATCTACCTATAAAATAAAATGGACAATGTGCTCATCGTTTTCAAACACCTACCAATGTACCTTGTCTAGGATTGCTAGCCTTAATACCAACTTAATGTATTTTTTATTCTATAGTAGATCATACATTTGATCAAATAATTATTCTATGATTGTCATTCAATGAAAATCTATGTTTTGGACCCTTTATATGACTTTAAAATTTATAATATCTTGTTAATTTATTCTTGGCTAAAAATTGAGATATTACTTGCTTGATCACCAACTCAGTGTTGCCAAGGACTTACAATATCTTGATGTCTTTTCTTTTAGAAAGTTGGAGATTATGAACTAAAGCCTTATGCTCAAAAACACGATTTGAGTAATTGAACTATAATGGATAGAAAGCATGATTAAGGGGGGGAGTAGGGGACATCCCGTGGGATGTCCTGATCTACTTCCCTACTTCCCCCTCCCTTAGATTTGTCCCAGTACTTTGGTACTTTTTGAATCCTCCTCTTTGTCGAATGTGGCTATAGATGATCTCCTTGGTGTGGGAGGTCTCTTTTTCACTTGTTACCCCTTTCCTCGTTAGTTTAATGGTTTCCTTCCTGTGCTTCTGGACTGTGACATCCCTGGGTTCGTTCTAGTGCATTTTTGTGCTTTAGGGATTCCTTTTCCCTTCTGCTCTTTGGAACGTCCATGGGTTTATATTTGTGTTTACTTTTTGTGCTTTAGGAATTTTTCCCTTATGCTATTTGGGTTGTCCTATTTTTTTTTGCAGGTTTCCTTCATGGTGTGGCTCAGCTCTATCCTAGTTCCTTGGCACTTTTTGGATCCTTCTATCTTGGCTATTTATGGTTGCAGATGATCTCCTAGGGGTGGGAGCTCACTTCTCCACTTTTCTAGCCTTTTCCTAGTTGTTTTGAGGGTTTCATTCATATGCCTATGTTCTAGGATGTCACTGGGTCCCTTCCTGGGTTTTTTTTGGTGCTTCTAGGATGCCTTTTTTTGTTTGGTCTCAGATCTGACCTAGATCTGTTGCAGGTTTCTTTTTATAGCTAGGTTTCAGTGGTTCTCCTATTGTGGTGTGCCACTCTTTCTCTGTTGCTTCATCTGTTCTTCCTACTTCCTTGCAGATCTACCAAATATTCTTTGTGTGCAAGGGTATTTCATAGCCTATGGAAATCCTCATATTTGCTACTCAATATTCCAGGTCCTTTGTAGGATGCTATTCTAGTCCTACTTTTTTACATACTTTCCTCAATGGGATGATCCTTATTGGTGGTTTCCCTGCTCCTTTAGCCTTCTCGAAGAGGTTTTCATTTGGAAATTTTAGGCCTTGTGTCGTGGCATCCATGGGTTCTTGCTATTTTTATACTACGTCCTGCTGTTACATCCTTTTTTGATGCTTCCTAGTTTGTGTCCTTCAGCTACATCCTAGGACATCCTTAGGTAGGGATGTTTTTTTAAATTTCATCTTTTGCATTTCTTGCCTTATTTTCGATTTTAAATTTTAAATTTTAGTGGTGGGTGGGATAGCCCTAATTCAATCTTTTCATCCTTTTAGGTGAGATCGAATTTTCTCGATTTTAGTTCTATCTTATTTTTAATCACGTGCTATAATTTACAAGGATGTTTTGGGTGAGATAGCCTTGTTTTAACTTTCCATGCATGTGGGATGGCCTTGATTTACTTTCCATCTGTTTTGCATGTGTTGTGACCTGTAAGGATGCTTTGGGTGGGATGGCCCTATTTTAAATTTTCAATACACGTGTTGTGTTCTTCGAGGATGGTTTTGGGTGGGATGGCCCTGTTTTATTCCTTATATGTGTGTTGTGCCTTACTCGTATGGTATTTTGTAATGATATTCCATCCCACTTTATTTTCATAAGATCTTTCTGGCCCCACTTGCTATGTGGGTGGTTTTTTTACCTCCTTCAAGGAAGGATTTCCTGTTGTCTCCTTAAGGATTTGTAGCATTTTCTACTGTTGTTGTAATTAGGTTTTGGGTCCCTTGATAAAAACCCATTTAAATTTAAACTATCAAAAAAATTGAACTATAATGAATTGGAATCTAATGTCTTTCCTGAACTTGCTGATATTAGGTATACACTAGCATTGGATCCCCTTTTACTATTGGCACCATCAAAGGTTGAAATAATTGAATCAAATAAGTGCCCATACCAATTTTTTGAAGACTTCATAAGTATTTGAATCCCAAATTAGTTAATTTGATCATAATATATGGAAGAATGTACGTCATAAATAAATTAGTCTAACCTAGATTACCCTTACTCTATAATGTAAGTCTAATCAACATCTAGCTTTATCAAAGGTGCATGTTCCACATGATGGATATGGAGGATTTTTGATGGGATCTTAAATTAGTTCCATATCGGGTCCTGAGTAACATGTGCATTTAGTCTAGAGATAAATAACATCATATTTTAGTGGTGAATTCCCTTGACAAATAGATAAGAAAAGTAGTTGAGAGTTTAATTACTAATTTATCCTGATAAATTGTGAATGTTTGGAAAGCATGTAGTGTAAGGGGGAGCTTCTTAATTATTCCAAATATTTGAATAGGAGTTCCATACATTTGAACTACCTCTTTATTAATAGGTTCATATACTAACCCTAATGCATCTGCCATCCTTCTAGATGTAACTAAAATACTTGACCCAAAGTCTACCATACAATTATGAGTCTATCACCATAGACTAGAGTCAAGTAAAATGGCATAGGTTTGGCTTAACTTACCTCAAGGCTAGATAACTACAATACTACATGTTACGTTTACTTACCTAATACCTTATATCTCTCCACTCTTCCTCCAAGTACTTCATCTACTCAGGCATAGACAAGACATCCTAGAGAGGCATGGCCATAATATACTTCCTTAGTTAATCTACTACATTAAATGATCTAATGGATTGTCCATTGTGGTTTGGGCCTCTCTATAGTAGGATAAGAAATTCTTTTTTGTCTTGATATTATCTCATGTTTCTTAGGGGATTTAGGTAAATTTCTTTCGATGGCCATTAAGGTATTTTCCACATTCTAATCCTATGTAGCCACAAGGGAATTTTATTTACTAGGATAAATTGGCTTAACTTGGGCATTGAAACCCACTTAATTAGCCTTCCCTTTCTCTCTATACATTTCTTCTTGAACCTTGTCATGTAGTCATATTAGACTTGTGGTATTTTGGGTGCTAAGATAGTAACTCTACCAAATACAACATATACTTCTTCATTCAAAGTTATTAGGGTCTACTTAGGATGGGTGGAACTTGTTACTAGGAGAGAAATCTATGATTGGATATGAGTGGGTTATATCTAGATTTATGAATCAATCTCAAAGAAATTAGGAGGTGGATGAGTATGTACTCCACTTGGTATTGTTATGGTTTATTAAGGATTAGTTTTAGCATAAGCATTGGGGTGATATACATCAAGGTAGGGGTAGTACCATGCATTAGGATCTTTGATATAATTTTTCTACATGGTAATTATATCCCTACTAGGGTTATGAGGAATCTATTGTAATGGGAGTCGTATAGGAATGTTTTATTGATTAGAGTTTTGGGACTGGTTTGCAATCATATTAGATTACAAATGAGAACCTTGGTATCCTCGGCCATTTGATAAAGGTCTATAACCTAGGCTATTTTGTTGGAAGGGAGGTTTTATATTATTTTGATATTGAAATATCTAGGTGTTTTTCTATCTTCTAAGGGATATGATCTCATTAGAGATTATCCTCAGCAAGTTTTTCATCTCATCTAGCTCACTATATAAGGAAGGACTTGTAGAGGGTTATTTTAGAGTAGGGATAAAATTTTGAGCCTTTATGGATTTTATAGTAGGGCTAGGCTAAAAATTAGTAGGCTAGACAACTAGAGGTGGTTGATAAAGAGGTTGAATGATCAGAAATAAAGGTATAGGGAGTCTCGGATCTATCCTTCCTATCTAGATTAAGTTATTCTTATCTTGAATGGCTATTCCATAGGATATTGGTAGAGATTTACCTCCTCTACACTTGATCATCATATCTATTTATAAATTGGTAAGTTTTAAATAGTAGATATATACCATACATGGGAGAGGATGGATCTCATCAAGGATTCTATGCCATGTTTTATGACACTAGTTTTTGAAATCATTCATGGTCTCCATGGGTTATCTCTTTATAGTTGTTAGTTGCTCTAGGAGAGACACATCATCCACATTTACTCTAATCTATCAACCAATAGATCTTCGAGTTGGTCCTAAATTTTGATTGAATTTGGAAAAAGGTATATGTACCATTGTCATGCCTTTTCTCTAAAAAACTTCTAACTATCTAAGGACCACATTCTGATCCCTGATATTATGTACTACACCCAGGATTACATTATGATATAGATGATCTATAGGTGTAGTTTCATCTTCATCAATTAAATAAGGTAGGGAATTGAGCACTAAGTATGTCATAAGGTCCCATGTTATAGGAGGAGTAGGTGGTTGCTGTTAGAAATATTGAGTTGTCATTGATGTCAAAGGCACCATTATATGCTTCAATATAAAGTGGTGGTGTATGCTTCAATATTAAAGTGGTGATGTATGCCTTAATATTTAAATTAAATATTTAAATATTAAAGTAATGTTTTAAAATAAAAATAAAGGTTTGATCAAAATATTTAAATATAAATATTATTGAAAAATAAAGTGGGCCGACCTTGGGTGCCAAAAGCAAGTGAAAACGTTTGCATATTAATATAAGGTTGGAATTCATTTTTGAGGTAATGATTGATCAGATATCTTTGATATACATAGCACCATGGAGACTGTGTGATCAGTGAAATAACAAATGGAAGTGATGACATGACAATGAGGAATTTACGAAAGAGATTTTTTCAAGCACAACAGCGGTGGAGCATGAAAATTCTTAGAAAACGCTAGTGAATATCAAACATTGAAGGAGCGAACATTGATAATATCCAGAGAGATATCATAACGTGTAGTTGGTAAATATGTCAAGGAGATTTTGTGTTTACAGTGAAATAAGAATGCCAAAGTTGCGGAATAAAAGGTAGAATACAACACTGATGAAAGTCTCACAAATTTGTAGGAGGAAAGTCGATGGAATTCATGCACCTCATCACAGTACAACAACACCAAAGGTGCCATTGAATTTATGGAAAAAATTTATCTTGAGAAGACATTTTTCATGATGTAGAATAGAAAATCAATGAGAAGGTGAAGCATCTAGAAGGACCACAACACAAGGTAATCAAGCTTGAGTCAAGCCAAGCATTTTTGGAGAGGAGCAACAGTGAGATACTTGGAGCTGTGCATCACATTTTAAGGTTTAAAAATTTAATACATAGTGGAAAAAATATTTTGGTGTCTAGAAGTATGAGAAAGGAGTTTGCAATCCAAGCATTGACCAATGAAGCAAATATTGAAGATAATATCACCATCATCGAATATCCATGGTATAGTTGAGGAGTGACGGTGATGAAAATATTTCATTCGATAGCATTCGATATAAAAGCTACGAATGTCTCTAAAATAGATATTTGGAGTGGTGTGGCAAAGTGTGGTGAGCCAGCACCAGTGTGTGAAGCAAGGAAAGGGCATTTGATTCTATGTACAAGGAGTCATCAACTAAGAGAAAGAAAAAGTTTCGTATTTGAGCACCATTGAATAAATCCAAAGAGACTATTGAATGCTAAGGGATGGAGTAAAGTTGAAATATTCAAGTGATTCATCACAAGCATGAATATTGTGAGACTACTTGCCCAACGAATGTCACAACAAAAGTGAGTAGGAAATTACCTTCAAGCGCAAGGAGAAAAATAGGCAAGTAACATATTTCAAATTTGCTAAGGTTGATAGAATAGTGAGGACAATATAATCTTTGGTAGACGATTTTACTTTTGGTTGACATATTTCATGGGAATTGTAAATCCCACATTTGCCCTACCAAGGGCGTGGGACATAATAAAATAGCTTATACATGAATTGTTTATTGTGAGAACCTCATGGTACCCATGATATTTGATTATACATGGGCACGTCCAGCAAGAGGGCATAGGTGCTTTGCGTGTCAAGTGGCGAAAATATGAAGGATCTTGCAGTGATAGTTTGAATTTCCAATTTTATTAGGGTTATATTTGCATAGTCTATTGTTGGCCCATCGTGAGTTGACCGTGCTTGCAAGGAAGGAAAATTATTTTGTTAAGGCAAATTTGGAAGGCACATACAAAAGGAAAATTATTTTGTTAAGGCATATTTGGAAAGCACAAACAAAAGGAAGATCATCATTATTGAGTCAAATTTGAGAGCATAAATTGATGACCAAAATTGATCAAATTTTGATGCCATAATGTGAAGTATAAAAGAGTGAAAGCAAGGTATTAGCATATCCAATTCAACATGCAAGTAAGTTATCTAATGCTAGACTTGGGCTACCTTTAAAATGTAATAAATGTGAGACATGTAGAAGTGATGAACTTAATGAATGTGAAGGATATTTTGGCAATTTTAAGCTTCCAACACTAGTATATCATTTTCTATATGTTTTGGAGGTTAAACGAAATATGGGTAGAATATGTGTGAATTGCTTTTAGTTGAAGAAGGAAACTCAAGAAAAGGTGAAGAATTTGATGCCATTATTGATCAGATTTTAGAGTAGATTTGAGTAGTGTTTGTGAGCAAATTTAGGAGTAAATTTGAGCAGTATTTGTGAGCATATTTGCAAAAAAAATTGAGAAATGTTTGTGATCAAATTTAGGAACAAATTTGAGCAGTGGTTGTGATCAATTTTTGGATCAAAATTGAGTGAGGTTGGTGCTTCAAGGGGATTGGTGTCTCCTGTGGGTTGGTTCCCATGAACTTGTATAGGGGATTGGTGTTTCCTATGGGTTGGTGACCACAAAATTTATTGAAAAAAAATATAAGTAATATTTTAGCGTGGCTTTCTCCCGAGAGAGTTTTTCCACCTAAAATATTTGTCTCTTATGTGTATGGTGATTTATGCATTATTTTATTGTTGCATTGATATTATTTCAAGTTATTACTTTGGGAAGAAAAGAGAAAAGTTTTATCTTATGTTGTTCACCCCCCTCTCAGTATGAGTGTGTGTTTCTTCAATTTTTTATCAGAGTAGGTTCCTTCGTAAAAGACTAACCGCTTGAAGGAAGATATTACAAGAACACACATGGCTTACCAAGAAGGTTTTTTTTCAAATAGGATTTCATTTTTCGATGGGACTAACTATACTTTTTGGAGCATGAGGATGCGAATCTATTTGATGGTACATGGCTATAATATATGGCAATCTGTTATGGATGGGTTTAAACCACCTACAACCCCTCCCATGGATCAAAATGGTAAGAAACCATTTGAAAAATTCTAAGGTAATGAATGCAATATTAAGTGGGTTATATGAATTAGAGTTTGTGAAAGTCATGCAATGCACCTCAACAAAATAAATATGGGATAAGTTACAAAGAACATATGAAGGATATGACAAGGTTAAAATGGCAAAACTTCAAACCCACATGAGGAAGTTTGAAGAATTGAAGATGAAAGATGAAAAATATATTGCTAGATATCTACTCTGCATTGATGAAGTTGTCAACACCATTCGTGGACTTGGATACAGTATTGAAGACTCTAAGATTTTTTAGTTTATATTAAGGTCACTTCCCATGAGTTTTGATGCAAAGGTCTCGGTGATTGAAGAAATGAAGGATATTAAAACCTTAAGCATGGATGAGCTACACAAAATTCTTATAGCCTATGAGATGAGGACTAAAAAATATCAAACATCCAAATGGGAGATCACGTTTAAAGCTTCAAAGAAGTTAAAGATTACAGAACAAGAGTCAAGTGAAGAATAAAGCAGCGGAGAAGAAGCTAACTTTATGTGAAGAAATAAGAAGGGTCCAAGAAAATACAAAGGTATGCATACTATAAAATGTTTTAATTATGGTAACATTGGTCACTATGCATCTAATTTCCCACAACCTGGAAGTAGTAGCAGTGAAGACGAAAAGGAATACAAGAAAAAGAAATAAAGGAAAATGTATCATGAAAAGAAAAACATGCATGGTCAAAGCAAGCATGAAAAGAAGATATTTCAAAGGAACAAGAAGATTATTTATGTTGAGGAAGCAAGCAGTGATGAAAGCCTCTCCGATAGTGAAAGAGAAGAAATTCTATTTTTTTCTATAAAGGAGAAAGAAGATGCTCTTGTTGAAAAAAATCAATAAAAAGAGAGAGATCCAGAAAATGAAGAGGAAGCCATAGTTGACATAGAATAGGAGCTTGTTTTTACTCTTTAAGAGTTAAAAAGTCTTAGAAATAAGAACTCAAGACTGAAGGATCAATTAAAAAAGGATGAGATGACAAAGGTAAAGTTGTCACAAGAAATCATTGACTTGAAAGTTAAAGTTGAAGAAGCAAAGTGAATTGAAGAAGGTATAGTTGAGTAGTTAAAGGCAATAGATTTGGAATGTGAAAGTTTGAAACATGAAGTTGTTTCTTTAAATAAGTAAGTGGAAGAATATAATGATAAGCTACAGCAAAATATTATGCTTGAGAAAAGCACAAAAATTTTGGATGATATTATCAAAGCACAAATATCTTTGGTTATAAATACTGGACTTGGTTTTGAATAAGGTCAAAAGAAACAAAAGGTGGAGTCAAGCTCAAAAGGAACAGAGGCATCAAATAAAACAATTAAAGAAGAGCCTAAGACCTATGTTGATGTGTTGATAAGTGGAAGCATCGAGAAGGAAGAAAACAAAGCATCATTAAGGAGCAAGGTCCATCACAGAAATAGCAATGAGAGAATAATGTGGTCATATCCTCCAAGGTAATCAGATAGGTTTCAGTATTTCTTCTTAGGTTATTTTTTTTCATGTAACCATTTTGGTCATAAATATATACATTGCAGGGTTCATGCTAATAATTATTTTGGCTTCACCAAGAGGAATGTCAATTCATTTGCACCTCTCATGGATTACATCATTTGTTACAAATGTAATATTTTGGGTATACATTTAGATGGTGTAGAATGGTGTTCCTTGAACTACCAAAATCAAGTAAGAAGGAGGATGGAAAAATTGTTCAAAATGATATGTCCTCCAAAGTTTGGAAAAAGAAAATGGAACAAGAAAAGGAGCATTGTAAGTTGGGAGTAGTTTCACTCCCATCTCATCACTGAACATCTCAAGAAGAGCAGGTAGTAAGGGGGCATTGTCAAGTGTCTTATCCTTTAGCCTCGAGGATCCTTTTCCATGATGTCAAAGGGGAAGAATCTCAATAAGGGGGATCCGTTTGTGATCCTATTGCAATAAAATATAGTTTTCTTTGCAGGGTTACCATCAATGACAAAGGGGGATATTTTTAGAAATATTGAGTTGTCATTGATGTCAAAGGCACCATTATATGCTTCAATATAAAGTGGCGGTGTATGATTCAATATTAAAGTGGTGATGTATGCTTTAATATTTAAATTAAATATTTAAATATTAAAGTAATGTTTTAAAATAAAAATAAAGGTTTGATCAAAAGATTTAAATATAAATATTATTGAAAAATAAAGTGGGCTGACCTTGGGCACCAAAAGCAAGTGAAAACATTTACATATTAATATAATATTAGAATTAATTTTTGAGGTAATTATTGATCAAATATCTTTGATATACATAGCACCATGTGTTGGAAATAAAGCTAGTAAAAAGACCAAAAAGGAGTAAAAAAGGTGTAAAAATTAGTTTCAACTATAAGCTTTGGATCTCACCCCTTTTACCTCCTTGGATGACAGTTGACTGGACAGGTAAGTTTGGCTTGGATGACAGCTGACTGGGCAAGATTGGATGGCAAGCGCATTAAGGTGAACCAAATCAATTTCCTTTTTCCCTTTCCTCCCTATTTCTTCTATTTCCCTAACTTCCCTATATTCCCTAAGTTTGGTTAATACTATGAGTATATATTCCAATGTAACTAAGGTTTTTGAAGGTTGAATATAATATTGATTATCTAATTTTTGCTCCTAACTTCTCTCAAATCACATCTGGTATCAGAACCGAAGGCGAGGGAGGCCCGAGGACCAAGAGCCGAAGCCAAGGACAGCATGAGAATCGAGGTGAAGGAAGCCCGAGGATCAAAGCGAGAGAAACTCGTAGAGCATAGCTTGTAGCTAGACCAAGATGGGGCCACATAGCTTGACTGGATTGAGGAGCTAGCCATAAGTTGCCCGACCCCCTGCAGGTCACGGGTATGAAACCTAGCGACAGTGAAATTATTTTTTTTTTGAAATTGCCACAAAACTCCATAATAAATATATGATCTTCCTCCTCCATACCCATCCATGGGCGTAGCTCGATCGGTGAAGGTGGATTGTTTGTGAATCACATGTCCCGGGTTCAAATCCCGTGAGGACAAGTTTTATTAGTTTTTTTTTTTAAAGCTAAAAAGGGTTTGAATTAGGCTTTATAAGGAAGTTGGACTTCCTTAGCTCATGACAGGTGAGCTACTATTGTGGCAAACACACATGTTGTAAGTCCCAAGGCCATCATATGTCAAGGGTTCAAAACCCTTTGCCCTCATTTCTATAGTTGAACTTTTTTATTAAATAAGAAATATAAATTTTATTTTATTATAAAAAAAATGGGGACATTTCCTAGGAGGCAATTCATTGTAAAAGCAATTTTTTTGATTCATGGAATCATAAAGAGTGTGTAATAAGCCTGAGAGGCTTAGTTTTTGTTTGTAAAAGAGACAAAGGATGAAATTGCAAAATTGTAACAAGGCATTGATGATAATACCAAATGGTTGTTATCATGCCTTATGTGCAATTTTAGCACGAGAAGGTGCATAGAGTTTTTATAACAAAGTCAGAGGTTATGGACTCAACATTGTGTTTAGTCAACTTCAAAATGTAGTGATAGCACATCAAAGACATCCTGACTCAAGGTACAAGGTAGATTTTGATGATAACTCATTCAGGAGTGAATTTGAACAATTAGAATTAGTACAATTTGAAGCACAAGAATCATAGTATACACACTATAGTAATTCAGTAGAAATCCTAGAACCAGAATCACCAAAAATCATACAGATAAGTGATGACAAAGAAGAAGTGGCAGATAACTTTGTAACTCAAGAGATCGCATCCCTACATCAAGAGGACCAAGCAGTCCATGATAGATTAGAACAAGTCAAATTTGACTTAAATTTGTAATATCTTCCTTCTTCCTTCTTCTTTTTTCCTTCTTTGAGCAAAAATACTTTATTATAACCATGAAATAAAGAGATTTTTTTGGTAACTATGGCCTCACACAATAGCTTACCTATACCAGAATTTAACGGTTATGACTATGAGTATTGGTATATAAATATGAAGACCTTGCTCATAGGTAAAGGTTTGTGGGACATCATAGAAGAGGGCTACACAGAACCTTCAGACTGGACAACACTAAGTGTCGCAGACAAGAAAACATGAAAAGAAGAACAAAAGAGCAACTCTTATGCTCTTTCTCATCTCCAAGTTGCATTGGAGAAAATCATATTTCCTAGAATTACTGCCTGTATGACTGCACAAGCTGCATGAAAAGCATTGAGTGATGGATTCCAGGGTAGTAATCAAGTGAAGCAAATAAGGCTTCAAACATTGAAGCAAGATTTTGAAAATCTCCGAATGAAAGATAATGAAAAAGTTGGTGATTATTGTGTTAGAGTAAAAGAAATTGTAGATAAAATGGTTACACTAGGCGAAGAAATCAAGCCTGAGATAATTGTAACAAAAGTGTTGAGAACACTTAAAAAAAATGGAACCATATTTCCATAATAATAGAATAATCCATAGATCTTTCCCTTTTAACATTCGATGCATTGATTGGATCATTAATGTCACATGAAGAGAGGTTTCCTGAAACTCCTTCAACCAGCTATGGAGGCAATGATAAGGCCTTCACTTCCAATGAAAATAATGGAATAGGATGGGGAAGAGGTCAAGGTCAAGGTAAGCAAAGAGGTAGATGCAGATGCACCTACAGAGGAGGCAATTCCAACAGAGGAGGCAACCAGAATAGAGGAGGCAATTCCAATAGAGGAGGCAACTCATATAGAGGAGGCAACCAAAAAAGAGGTGGAAATCAGAATCGAGGTGCAAATCAAGGACAAAGTGGAAATCAAGGGCGAGGAAGTGACAAGTCCAAATTAGCTTGTTTCAACTGTGGCAAGCCAGGTCACTTCGCTCGTGACTACTGGTCAAAATATTCACAAGACAGCAGTAGTCAATATGGAAATTATGGAGAAGAAGATGATGCTTCTAATATTTTTCTATCATATGGACAATCAGATCAGAATTTAAATGACACATGGATTCTAGATACTGGTTGCTCAAACCATATGAGTGGCAAAGAAAAACTATTTGCTACTTTATATTCCACTTATAAATCCCAAATCAAATTAGGGGATAACAAAGCATTGCAAGTAGAGGGCATTGGAGCCATGGTGGTTCCAACCAAAGAAGGACTAAAGAAAGTGAGTGACATCTATTACACTCCAAAGCTCCAACACAATTTGCTCAGCATTGGACAAATTATGGAGAACAATTACAAGCTTGTCTTTGATGAAGGACAATGTATTATTTTTGATAAAAATAATTGTAATTGTGTCATCACCCAAGTCCCCATGACCAAGAACAGGTTATTCCCTCTCAAATTTGGTGATCCAGGGGGATATCAACTTGCAAATGTAGCAATAAAAAATCCAAGTGTGTTGTGGCACTTGCGATATGGTCACCTTAATTTCGCTAGCTTGAAATTGCTCACTTCTCAAGGTATGGTGACAGGACTTCCAAAAATCAATGATCAACAGGAGGTCTATGAATGATGTTCTTTGGGAAAGCACTCCAAATCGAAGTTTTCAAGAGGACAAGCATGGAGAGTTAGCTATCCACTTCAGTTAGTACATTTGAACATGTGTGGTCCGATGCAAACATAGATTCTCGAAAACAATTATTATTTTCTCACTTTCATAGATGACTTATCTAGGATGTGTTGGATTTATTTCTTAAAGCACAAAGATGAAGCATTTTATTGCTTCATAGATTTCAGAAACAATGTAGAGAATCAAAGTGGGAATTATGTAAAATGTCTTCGGATAGATCGAGGAGGTGAATACTCCTCAAAAGAATTTTTAAACTATTGTAAAGCAAGTGGGATCAAAATACAATTCACCACATCCTATATCCCACAATATAATGGTGTGGCCAAAATAAATAACTATACCCTAGTTGATATGACGATATCGATGCTTCAAACAAAGCATCTCACTAATATGTACTGGGATGATGCTATAAAAAGAAGTGTATATATTCTAAATAGAAGTCCAACTTCTAGTTTAGATGGCATAACTCCTTATGATGCGTGGTATGCAAAGAAACCAAATGTAAAGCACTTCAAAAAATTTGGTTCTTTAGCATATGCCCACATTCCTAATGAGAAAAGGAGGAAGCTTGATCCAAAAAGTCAAGATTGTATATTTTTCGGGTATTGTGAGTCTACAAAAGCATATAGGCTTTCCAATCACAAGACTCATACAATTGTACTCTCCAAGGATGTAATTTTTTATGAAGGCGAAGAATGGGGTCATCAAAGAATTTTTGTTGATGATGATTCCAAAGATGTAAATTCTTCACAGGTACAGTAGGTGTCTCAAAAGAACAGGAAAGGCACACCATCCCTTCCAAGATCAAGAAGTTCAAGTACTTCAACCGCAACTCCAAGTCCTTATCCATAGAGATCAATAAGTTCTTCACCAATGGACATTGACTCTCCATAAAGAGGTAGAATAAATTTACAACATCATCCATCCTTTCATATGTTGGATCAAAATTTCCAGAGAAGATTCACTAGAAGCCAAGCTACTGAAATAAATACAGTTTTGTAGCAACTTGAAAATTTGTAATTGTATATGGATGATGACTCCCAAGAACCTAGATGAGATGAAGTTAATTATGCTTTATTGACTAATGCACAACTAGATATAGCTAGCTATGAGAAGGCATGTACTCAAAATATATGGCAAGAAGCCATGAAAGAGGAAATAACTTCTATAAAAAATAATGATACATGGGAGCTAGTAAAGCTACCCAAAGGTAAAAAATGTGTTGGATGTAAATAGGTCTACAATACTAGGTACAATGTTGATGGAAGCATTGAGAAGCATAAGGCGAGACTAGTAGCAAAATGTTTTACTCAAAAGTATGGCATTGACTATGAGGAAACCTTTGCTTCTATTGCAATACAAGAGACAATCAGATCAATTCTTTCCTTAGCAGTCCATAAAGGATGGAATGTTCAACACATGGATGTAAAGAGTGCTTTTCTAAATGGATACTTGATAGAAGAGGTGTATGTTCAACAACCTCAAGGTTTCCAAGAATAGGGAAAAGAGAACCTTGTTTACAAATTGAAGAAAGCACTTTATGGCCTCAAGCAGGCACCAAGAGCTTGGTACTCATGTATTGATGGGTATTTCAGTGAGTATGGATTCACAATAAGCAAAAGTGAACCAACTCTATACTACCTAAATCATGGATTAGACATTCTCATAGTTTGTTTGTATGTGGATGATCTAATATTTACGGGTAGTAACAATAAAATGAATACAGAGTTCAAAAACTCCATGATGAAGCAGGTCAAGATGAAATATCTTGGTCTAATGCGATAGTTCCTAGGCATGGAAGTACATCAATCAAACAAAGGGATATTCATATGTCAACACAAGTATTCTCGAGACATGATCAAAAAAATTTCCATGGAGCAGTGCAAATCAATTGCAACTCCAACTGGACATGGGATCCAATTGAGCAAGGACGACAGAGCATAAAAGGTTGACATGACCACTTACAGAAGCATGGTTGTGAGTCTGGTGTTTCTCACCAACACAAGGCCTGAGATTCAATTTGCTATTTCTCTAGTCTCAAGGTTTATGGCTAGTCCTTATGATTTGCATCTAAAAGCAACTAAAATAATATTGAGATATGTAAAAGGTACATTGGATTTTGGAATCCATTACCAAAAATGTAAGTCTGTAAAATTAGTTGGCTTCAGTGACAGTGATTGGGGCAGCAGTATCGATGATAGGAAATCTACATCAGGGAATTTTTTAGTCTAGGATCAGGACTAATTACATGGAGTTCCACGAAACAAACTGTTGTAGCATTGTCATCAACTGAGGCTGAGTATATAGCCATCACACATGCTAGTACTCAAGCCCTATGGTTGAGAAAAGTTCTTGAAGATATTGGAGAAAGTCAAAGTGGTCCAACTCAATTGTATTGTGATAACATAAGTGTCATTCAATTGGCATACAATCCAGTCCACCATAGCAGATCAAAGCATTTCAATATAAAGTATCACTTCATTCGAGATATGGTGGAACAACAAATAGTTGAGCTTCAATATTGTAATACTTTGGATAATAATGCAGACATCTTCACTAAATATATAGCTAAAGCTCAATATATAAAGCTGAGAGACTGTATAGTCAGTCCTCTCAACATTAAGGGGGAGAATGTTGGAAATAAAGCTAGTAAAAATACCAAAAAGGAATAAAAAAGGTGTAAAAATTTGTTTCAACTATAAGCTTTGGATCTTACCCCTTTTACCTCCTTAGACGGTAGTTGACTGGACAGGTAAGTTTGGCTTGGACGACAGCTGACTAGGTAGGATTGGATGGCAAGGGCATCAAGGTGAACCAACTCAATTTCATTTTTCCCTTTCCTCACTATTTCTTCTATTTCCCTAACTTCCCTATATTCCCTAAGTTTGGTTAATACTACGAGTATATATTCCAATGTAACTGAGGTTTTCGAAGGTTGAATATAATATTGATTATCTAATTTTCTCTCCTAACTTCTCTCAAATCACACCATGGAGACTGTGTGATCAGAAAAATAATAATATGGAAGTGATGATGTGATAGTGTGGAATTTACAGAAGAGAGATCGTTTCAAGCGTAGCAACAACAGAGCATGAAAAGTCTTAGACAATGCCAGAAAATATAAAACGTTGAAGGATCAAACATTGATGATATCCAGAGAGACATCAGAGCATGCAGTTGGCAAAGACATCAAGGAGGTTTTTGGTTTGTAGTGAAAGAAGAGCATCAAAGTTACAAAAGAAAATGTAGAATACAACACTGATGAAAGTCTCACAAATTCATAGGAAAAAATCTAGTGGAATTCATGCACCTTGTCGCAGTACAACAACACCAAAAACACCATTGAATTGATGGAAATAATTTATCTTGAGAAGATATTTTCATAATGTAGAATGAGAAATCAATGAGAAGGTGAAGCATTCAGAAGGACCACAACACAAGCAAATCAAGCTTGAGTTGAGCCAAGAATTATTAGAGAGGAGCAACAATGAGATACTTGGATTTGTGCATCATCGTTTAAGGTCTAAAAATTGAATACATAGTGGCATAAGTGTTTTAGTGTCTAGAGGTATGAGAAAGGATTTTACAATCCAAGCATCATCCAATAGAGAAAATATTGAATAGAAGATCACCATCATCGAATATCCATGATTTAGCTAAGGAGTGATGATGACAAAAAGGTTTCATTTGATAGTCTTCGATATAAAAGCTATGAACATCTCTAAAACAAATATTCATAGTGGTGTAGTGAAGTGTGGCGAGCTAGTTCTAGTGTGTGAAGTAAGGAAAGGGTATTGGAGTCTACGTACAAGGATTCATTGATTGGGAGAAAGAAAGAGTTTCATATTTGAGCACCATTGAATGAAGCCAAAGAGACTATTGAATGCTAAGGGATGGAGTAAAGCTGAAACATTCAAGTGATTCATCACAAGCATGAATATTGCAAGACTACCTACCCAACAAACATCACAATGAAAGTGAGTAGGAAATTACCTTCAAGCACAAGGAGAAAAATAGGCAAGTAACATATTTCAAATTTGCTAAGGTTGATAGAACAATGAGGACAATATAATCTTTGGCAGATGGTTTTACTTTTGGTTGACATATTTTATGGGAATTGTAAATCCCACATCTGCCCTACCAAGGGCGTGGGACATAATAAAAGAGCTCATGCATGAATTGTTTATTGTGAGCACCTCATGATGCCCATGATGTATGGCTATACATGGGTATGCCCAGTTGGAGGGTGCAGGAGATTTGCGCATCACATGGCAGAAATTTAAAGGATCCTACAGTGACAATTTGAATTTCAAATTTGATTGGGGTTAGATTTGCGTAGTCTATTGTTGATCCGTCGTGAGTAGATCGCACTTGAAAGGAAGTAAAATCATTTTGTTAAGGTAGATTTGGAAGGCACATACAAAAGTAAAATTGTTTTGTTAAGGTAGATTTGGAAAGCACAAACAAAAGGAATATCATTATTATTGAGTCATATTTGAGAGCAAAAATTGATAACCAAAATTGATCGAATTTTGATGGCATAACGTGAAGTACAAAAGAGTGAAAACAAGGTATCTCCAATTCAACATGCATGTAAGTTATCTAATGCTAGACTTGGACTACCTTTAAAATGTAATAAATGTGAGACATGTGGAAGAGATAGACTTAATGAATGTGAAGGACATTTTGGCCATTTGAAGCTTCCAACACTAGTATATCATTCTCTATATGTTCAGGAGGTTAAATGAATTATGGGTAGAATATGTGTGAATTGATTTTAGTTGAAGAAAGCAAACTCAAGAAAAGGTGAAGAATTTGATGCCATTATTGATCAGATTTGGGAGTAGATTTGAGTAGTATTTGTGAGAAGATTTGGAAGCATATTTGAGCAGTGTTTGTGAGCATATTTGGGAACATATTTGAGTAGTGTTTATGAGTGGGTTTGGGAATAGATTTGATAAGTTGTTATGATCAGTTTTTGGATCATAACTGAGTGAGGTTGGTGCTTCAAGGGGATTGGTGTCTCCTGTGGGTTGGTACCCATGAAATTGAAGTAGGGGGTTGGTGTCTCTTTGTGGGTTGGTGCCCATGAACTTGTATAGGGAATTGGTGTCTCTTGTGGGTTGGTACCCATGAACTTGTATATGATATTTGTGTCTCATATGGGTTGGTGCCCATGAACTTGGATAGGGGATTGGTGTCTCCTATGGGTTGGTGCCCATGAACTTGTATAGGGGATTGGTGTCTCTTGTTGGTTGGTTCCCACGAACATGGATAGGATATTGGTGTATCCTATGGGTTGGTGCCCACGAACTTGGACAGGATATTGGTGTCTCCTGTGGGTTGGTTCCCACAAACTTGTATAGGGTATTGGTGTCTCTTGTGGGTTGGTGCCAATAAAATTTATTGAAGAAAAATATAAGAAATATTTTGCCATGGTTTTCTCTAGAGAGGGTGTTTCCACATAAAATATTTGTCTCTTATGTGTGTGGTGATTTGTGCATTGTTTCATTACTACATTGATATTATTTCAAGTTATTGCTTTGGGAAGAAAAGAGAAAAGTTTTATCTTATACTGTTCACCCCCTCTCAGTATAATAATGTGGTTCTTCAGTTGCAAGGGGTTTCTATAATTTTAGGTTGAATATTTCCTAGAGGTTGGTTGTCTTGTGTTGTTATTTTTATACATTAATGTCTTCTTCTAGATCCTTGGTTTAGAGGTTACACCAACGCTTGTATATTTGTTCTCATGAAGGACCTAGTGGAAGGTCTTATACTCATACATTTATGGATCTATTAGTCCTATTGGAGTCACCATGTGAATGTTTTTATGCTTCAATAAACAAATAGATCAATATCTTCACAAAAATCATAATCAAGATAAATCAAATTTATGGGATGAAATGTTAGGTTCGTCACACTAAGCTTACTAGATGAACTATTGGTTGCTCATAATATTGTGGCCATTTATTTTAGTAGATAGATGTGTTTAACACTCATGACCAATGTAAAATGAATATTTGGGAGCTCTATGAGCATGGGATATCACTCATAAAGTAACCTCTAAGATTTTTATAAGGCCACCTCTTTATTGGATATTATCTTTGATGCTTATCTTCTTATACTACTTGCTTGTATCAAAGTAAAAGGGAGAGAGATGTAGAAAATAAAACTAAAATTTAATAGGGATGATGAACCAAGATAAAAATATTTCTCTATGTACTAATAGAATAAAAAAAATGCATACATCATTCATTAACAACCAATGAAATGTATACACTTTTAATCTAACATAAATCATTCACATAAGACATGTATATAAGGAACAAGACATCACAAAATTAACCATAGCTTCATATATATCATAATATTTCCTTTATAGAGATGTCAGATCAAAATAGGCTTGAATGTTATTAATAAAATGACTTAATTTTCGAGTCAAAACTAATACATAGAAGAGAAGTGAAAGAAAATATACATAATATTAGATATTAGGTATGAGTAGGCAACTTCTAATGCCTTATAGTACAATTGAAACTACTATATATGAGAAAAATATAGGGTTTATTCCCTCTAAAAATTTACAAGTAATCCAAAATTCCTTGTCAAAGATGGAGGAAATGAATGATCTTCATTCAATGTTATGGGTTCAAGATCTCTAGATCTATAATTATCAATATCACAGGGTTTGGGACCTCCAGATTTAGAGCCTTTATAAGTATTTCCAACCACTTTTAGTAGAAATTCCCCCAAAACTAATTGAGAACCTTATTTGCAATTGATGTCATTGAGCTCAAGGTATCTAGATATAGAATAATTAATGTTAAAAGGTTTTGACTTCTAGATTTGGAGCCTCCATAAATATCACAAATAAGGGCCTTGTTTGCAATTAATATTGTTGGGCTAGATTTGAATCTTCCATAGATACTACTATTAAGACACCACTTCCCTTATAATTCCATGTTTAAGTGGTGTAGGTGGGTGGACTTGAGGCTTTTCTACAATGGTGACCTGTATGGGATCGACTACTTTCTTTAGGAAATTATGCTCTAATGGTACTTGTAGTAAAATTTATCATTTAGGAGGTCTTTTCTATAAGAGGGGTAGAGGTTTTTTGATAAAATTTGAATGGATGTTTTCATATTTTTCTAAAATTGTGGTTTATCAAATTAGACTATTTCTTTTCAGGTTAGACGATAAGTAGAGATCCTCTCAATCTTTTATTTTGCTTGAATTTTTCTCCCTAGTCCATAGATAACTAAAATTAGATGGTCAATATCACTTCTCAATGCTTTAACATATGATTAGTTATCCATTTCCTATGAGTCATTACATCAATTTTATATCGATCTCCTACCATTATTTTTTTTAAATGGTGTGAGGATATTGCATGGTTTCCACATGGGTAGTCATTATGAGATCAAAAAATATGGAAGAATTAGTCTATGGCAATGGCATTTTTCATGCATCAACCAATGGTGAAACTACTCTTGTTATTGATTAAAATATCTTAGAGATAAAATAGGTTATTCATTATCAAGATCAAACAACTTGTAGAACTTCATGACCCAAATGTTTTAACATTTTCCTCATATATCTATGGGTTTTTGGATCTGTTATCTAACCAATATTGATGATAAATCATATTTGAATGCAATACTTGATGGGTTAGATGCTTGAGTATTCATATATCACTAATGAATCTACCATGTGTTTCATGCTTTAACTAATGGTGGGGATTTTCCTTTAATAATTTCATTGGTTGTTTCCTAAAATGACATGGGCTATTATGTAGACCATAAATGGTTGGTGGTGCTTTGAAAGACTCTTTTATTCACTCTATTAAAAAAGTATGCTCACCATTGGATTAAATAAAACCAATGACCCATGTTGCTTTGTGTCTCCATTTACTAATTTACCCTAAAATTAGTGCCCATCATAGATCAAATTAATCAATGGATCATATGGCTTAGGATATTTCATAGATTTTGACTTCTCAAATTAATGCTCATAAATGAGATCGATGACAAGCATGACACCCAAAATTTTAACAAACTTTCTCCATGCAAAATCAATGCCTACCATAGATTGCAAAATTGATGGTGCACTTTTAAGACCATATTATTTTCCATTTATTTACCTCTTATCAAGGTTGAATTTCAAAACTGACCAAGGAAAAAATCCTAGGTGTAGTGAAAATTTACTATACTACTATTATCCTTGGGCATAGAGTCTATAAAATTGGTACCTCCAAGGAAAAATTACAAAATGTTAGGTCATCTTCACTTATATCTAGGGTAACAGGTTCAAAAATATCTACCAATTAGCATGCAAGGATGCATCTTGGTCATATACATTATGTTACATGACACCAAATCCTATAGAATTCTCTTCCATTGAACTTCTTCAATTCTTTGTCTTCTATAGTTTACTTTCCAGTTCAATGATCTCCTTTAAAGAACTAGGTAATAAAATCTATGGAAACCTCCACTTTGGATTTCTTCATTAATGGTATTGACCATATTTATAGAGTTGTCTTTGATAGAAGAGTATCTCATGCAATAAATTATTTATTAAATATTATATATCCTTTCTCAATACCTCAATTGTTATTCTAAGAGTATCATAGGAAGCTTTCATCATTGGGGTCTCATTCGTATGTAGGATATGTCCTTCAACTATGTGATTACCATTTTTTTATCTGGCCTACCTATATAGTTCATATATTTTTATTGAATGGGGAGTTCCTTAGTGTACTTTACCTTGGTTTTTAGTCCTTCTTCCATATTCCTGATTTTCATTGAAGAGTATGGTCTTACACTTATTGAGATATGTGGTGTATGTCTAAACACAAAGGGGCTTGACCTAAGAAATATTTGGTTCACATTAACACAATTTATCCCAAAGGGACTCGACTTATCCCATAACTAATATCTTGATAATCATATTTTGTATTGAAAGTGCCTTGATAACCAATAACATTTTCTTCCTCTCACGATACAAAATTTATGGATCATGGGCGTAGTAGATGTTGAAGATCTTTTTTTTTATGTCATCTTGATAAACCCATTTTATTATCCCTTGCATGGTGCTTGATATTTATTCTCTATATTTTATCATAGAGGCTCCTTTTATTCAAGTGGGGGAATGATTGATATATGTGAATTTCAAGATGCTCCTTCATAGTTACCTTGCATAGAATTGATGCTTTTGATAAGAGTATAATTATACCTATGGCAAATAGTGGACCAATAAATATGAGAATACAAGTTTGAAACAATGATAGATATGATGGTGTGGATTTAATGGTGATGAATGATGAGAGGGATTAAAATGATGACACATGGGATGACACAATGACACTTGTAATGTGGCATCCAAAATGATGGGTGTAAGGGGATGTAATAGTTGGTGAGGATATGAATTATTATGGGAAAAACTAGAGTGGATATGACATATGAAATGACCTTAAATTTTGAATGGAAAAACTTGTTGGTAAGCCTATGAATAGGACTACACTTAGTCAAGGTGGGATGGACACAATAGAAGAAATTATGGGGATCCAAGAAGTAGGAGTAGAAATAACAGGACAAGAGAAAATTGAAAGGGGAATAGAATAAATGGGGGTAAAAGTGAAGTGAAGATGATTGTAGAAAATATGATGTAAGAAATTTATGCTCCTATATTAATGGCTTCTATTCTTTTCACACTTTTTCTTATGTGTAAACCATATTTTTGAGATCCCTTCTCTTTAGGGTTATCCATCATTTATATTTATCCTTTTATCCTTCATTTTTCTGAGTTAGCAAAGGTCTCATAGGATGAGTCCTTTTACCAACATTTATGTCAATATATATTATGTTACTACATCATTAACAAGGCCTATGTAAGACTCTACCTTATTTATTGGTTATGGAATCAAGAAGAAAGAAAACCCCTATCTACCCAAAAATTAATTAGGATCTCAAACATTGTCTTGATCTCATTGAATTCTTGGGTTTACATATTATTCATCAACTTTAGTAAATAAATCACTGCTCATGGAGAGATAAATTTAACCAATATTAGAATAAAGGGATGTAAAGAAATATGAACCCAAGTGTATCTTGCAAGATTTTTATCTATGTGACATGGGGGTTTTCTCTTTCTTTCATTCATTTTTTGAAATAATCGAAAATGAGAAGAGGAGATTCACAAAAATAAATAACTATATCTTTTGAAATACATCCTATTCACATACTAAATAAAATAGCGATTCATCCTTTTGATGTCAATATTCTACCTTAGGATTTTCGAGCACCTATGTAAAGTAATTCAAATAGAATTAATGATGCATATGGATGACATTTTTCAAGGGGGATTTATAAATTTATATCTTCATGGGTACATTCTCAAATATAGTATGTTTCTTCACCAAAATTATTGAAACCTTGAGTGGGTTTCATAATTTAGGAGTTTAGAACAACCTTTTCTCTTATCACACTCTCCTAGTCTATCTCTTTATGTTGACTATCTTAGAATTAGTTTCTATATTTAATTCTAAAGTGGTGGGAGGTACTATTTGGCATTGGTTTTCTACAAATTTGATAGGATCTCCTCCTTTTACCATATTCCATGATAGTATTTGATAGTGATTTTTGGTTTGGGAAACTAATTTTATGCAACTAGACAACACAATATCATTTAATAATACTAATTCCTTTTGTTTTTATATCCCAACCAAATCAATGCCATACTTTAAAGTTTCAAGCTATTAGAGTACAAATTTTATCCTAGTTTTACTTCCCATGATTGTAGGGAAATGCTTCATTTTTATAATTTTATCTTTTATGTTACTAAATGTATCTCATTTATCTGAAATCACTTGAGCAATCTCAAGAGTCATAGATGAATCCTTCTCCATTTATGACATGGGATCTAGTTCTAGAATTTCATCATCAAATATGAATATTGATTCATATAAATGGGTCTAAGAGATTCTCCAAACCCTACAAGCTTTAGCTTTCTCCAAGATGAAATTGTATGTTTCATATTCTGGCTTAGTTTCTTCTTCTATTTTATCCTCATACTTTAGTATTAATCTCTAATCTATTAAATATGTATTATATTTTGGTTGCAATATATCCTCTAATTTTATTACTATGTTCTCTTCCCCTAAAGAGAAATAAAAGTCTCATATTTTGGGAGAGCAAATATTTCATCACCCTTTAGTAATTTGTGAGGATCACACACAATGACATATTGGATAGGAAAATTAACTTTAGCAACCTTAGGTACCTCAAGTGTCATAGCAAACTAAAAATCACAAGGAATTTTAGGAACTTGAATTCTTCTCTAAAATTCCCTGATCGATAAAGTAAAATGGCTTCATAAAATTTGATTCACCTGTAAATTATTTAAACCTTCTCTTTTATATTATAGCCTAATTCCTCTTTCTATTTCTCTTATATGCTCTAATTTATCATTTGAGAGAGGCATTGATGCTTTATGATCTTATTGTATATTTAAACTCGTTATCCCATAGGTAGGACATCCTCAAATGAGAACCCCAATCTCTTGTATTTTAACTCTATTTTCGCTCTTATTATAGGCTCTTGTCCTCTTAGGTGGAAAGTAACACTTTATATTATTCTATATATTTTGATTTTGTATCTAGAGAAAGATCAAATAATTCATGATATACTTCATTCTTTGATTTACCTTCAAAATATTCATTTTCAATCTCAAGGCTTCCTCAAACCATAAGAGATTTATTCCTTAATAAAAGGGTGGGGGTTTCACCATATGAATTGAATTTTTTTTTTACCAAAATATTTCCTTGTCATATTGGGTTTCTCTTTTATTTGAAGGGGGTATGCTTCCTAGGAAGTGGGTTAAGAACACTTTGGAAAACTATTCACCAATGTGCTTTGAGTAGGGAGACAATGACCACTCATTTTAGGTGCTCTAGGTGTTACATAAACTTGTAATACATTGGATTGGGGTGTAATTGCCTAATTTTCTATTGATAGGTTTATCATGGATTGATTATCAATTATTGGATTTGTGGAAATATGTTGCTATACTATTGTATATAGGTCTAACTCTTTTTAATTCATTACCTAAGCATAGAAAATTGTCATAGCATAATTTTTTGGATTATAGGGAATTTTAGAGGTAAGGCACTAGAAATTCACATTCATATTTTTTTGATTAGGTGAATGAAGGAGTTTTGAAATAATATTGAAACCTTTATACAGCAATGATCTAGTCACTAAAATAAGTGAGAGAACACATCAAACCTAAAATGAAGCTACAAATAGAAAGAAATTGGGTACCACATACAAAGCTTTAGAATTTGAAATTCAGAATGTCATAAAAATGAATAAAACTAGAGACAAGAATTAACATTTATAAACAAAAAAACTGCCAAGAAAATTTGAAACTAAAATTTTAAATGGGTCTCTTGCCCAACCAAACAAATCCAAGCACCAAGGGTGAAATAGAAAACCACCGTAAAAAATGAAACCAAATTTATCACACTAGTTTTGTGCCCAGTTAAAAAAATTAAACTTCTTTTCACCAAGTTACTCAGAGGCCAAGCCTTCAGCTGGAAAAATATTTGGTAGGGTAAAAAACAATAGCTTCAGTAGAACTAAGAAGATTTAGGTTAGCTAAAATTGGGTCCACACCCACAAGAAAGCCCCTGTAAATAAAAATTTCACATCCAACAAAGTCGTATCCATCAAATCCACCCAAGAACTTCCATCAGAAGCTAAAAGAAATCTTGAGATAAAAACAAGAAATATGCCCTGATAAAATATTGAATTTACATAGGATTTTGCGAAATTTTTGGTAGTTAAGAACACCTGAGGAAAAAATTCGCATTGCAATCCGTTGGATTCACACTAATCAGGGCCATAAAACCATCCTTGAAGATCTCCATAGAATATCAAAAAGAAAGAAAAATAAAATAGAGCACTCAAAAAATAAATAACTATAAAACCCTAGGAGCGCTTAGAAAAACACCTTCCCACCCACAGAAGAAACTAGCCATGGAACCTAGCCTTCTAGAGATATGTAGTCCAACCAATAATTGAAACCACCATAAACCCATGGAAAAAGAAGATCCCACTAGAGTACAACCCCATATTAGAAATAGACCATGAAGAACAGTGGCCTTCCAAATAAATCCATCATATCCATAGAGGTTGGATCCAATAGTTGGCCCATCCCTAGCAACCAAAAAAAACTAGGAGACACTACCAGATGGAGGGGCCAACAACAAACTCCTTCCTCAATATCCATCGAACATTGGGTCCCCCCCTAAAGACTAGACAAGGAAGGGGTAAGACAAAAAATAACTACAAATAAGGAACCCTCTGAACGACACCCAAATCTAGCAACTACCCCAAAATTTCATTAGATTAAAGACCATACACCCACTAGTCAAAGTGACCAAACAACACCAACATGACTCCACTTACATTAAAGGCACATGGTATCCCCCTAAAACATGGTCTTCCCCTAAAATCAACCAGATAAGGGGTAAGACTAAATAATTTGATAGAGAGGGACCCGAATATCCATAACAAGCAACCAATAACAAGGTCTCAAGGGGTAAAAACCAGCCAAACCATAGGACTCTACAACCCAGAATGAACCAAGATTCAAATCCAAGTTTCCAAAAATTCTACATGGGTGCAGTCCTCCTGCACAACTGTGGCATCAATGAAATTCACATTCATATTAATCATACCATTGTGCATCTAATTAGTCATCAACATATTTCCCTATTGAAGTGCTCTAACTCAAATAGAATCATTATAGTGTAGAACTTCCTCAAGAGTAAGATTTGATAGGTCTTACTATTGAGTCACAAACCACTAAGCATATTGCATATTTTTTTTTGAATTCTCTAATTCTCCTCTTCAATCTCATCATTTGATTCCTTTATCTATTGAAGTACCATAATCATACCCTTGATCTAGTAAATGGATATAGATATCTATTAATATAGATTCTATATTGATATTTGATACATGAATATCATGTACATCCAGAAAGTTGTATGCCCTGAGAGAGGCTCGTACAGTTTGGGAAGGGATTTTTACAAACTAAAGGTCTACTTCAACCAATATGCCCTTGGGCACGGATATACATAATGTAGAAATACAAGTCAAAAAATGGGGATAATTAGCTAGAGCGGCGGGTGCTGTAGCAGAACTGATCGCAAAAGAAGATGGATTGGCAAAAATAATATTATCATCTGGGGAGGTTCGTTTAGATGAATATGTAAGGGATTTGTATACAGCATCTCTCTCTTTGAGAGGAGGTTGTTTGAATTGATATCTATTCCCGGATAAACTAAATTCCATTTTTTCATCTGGATTCTCAATTTTCGGAAACTTATGAAGTTCTTCTATTAAGCCTTGATCGATGAAACGACAAAATCCTTCAAATTGTATTTTACCAAATTCGGGGATTGTAAAGGTCCCCTTTTTTTTTTTATTGTAATAATTAAAGCTGCTCAAGGCTAGAATCTAGACGGGATTTTTTTGATTTAAACTGACTGGACAGATCAGATTGGGATAATAAAAAAAAAATATTTGACATGTGGGTTGCTTTCTTGTATCATACATTGGTTGTAGTATGGTTATTAGATCTATTGGTTTGTCATAGCTTGGAAACTTGGTGCCATCACCTAATATTAAATGAATTATTGCATTGATTGATGAGGCTACATATTTGGCTGTGAAATCTATGAAAACTACTACTGCCCTTGGGAAATTTGTAGGTATTGAGGTAGTTGAGGACCTTGAGCCCATGACATATTTTATGACATTTGAGTATTATCCCATGATCAAGCCTTCATAACACTACTTAGAGCCCAAATGTGTTGAGGATAGGAGCAAATCTCATATGATTCCCCTTATTCATGGGGTGATATTTGGGGTAATGCCCCCAATTTTTATTTTTTTATTTTCTTTTGAGAAGAGGAACTAAAGAGCAACACTTAAAAAGTTCTTATAAAAATTAGATCATTCTTTATTCAAACAAGAAAGTAAGAGATCGTCTATGATGTGAAGAGTTGTTGACAATACTAAGATGAGATATTATGAAATATGGAAAATATAATATAATGAGATTCATAGTGAGGATGAACAAATCAAATATCAACAATATCATTGAACTAATATAAGCATTGCAATGTATTATAGTAGCTTTTAAAATATATTGCTTACTTGATTTTGTTAAATATAGAAATAGTTGTCATCTTGCAAAGCATTAATCTATACCCTCTAATGTATGTACCTATATAGATAGAGTTTCAAAATCAAAATTCATAAAATTTTAAAAAATTGCATATGAAGTGATTTATCTACAAATTGCAGCAATTTGCTTGCAAAAGCAAACAATTCACTTGCAATTTTTAGTGATTCAATCACAAGAATTGACTTAGTAAAATTTTGATTGTAGAGTGCTTCACCTATAAAATGAAACAATTTTGTAACAATTTCAAGTAGGTTGCTCACAATTTTTAAACTTAAAAAAAAATAGAGGAAAAGGGTCCAAGTGAATTGCTTTAACACTAGAGTTAATCATATTTTGGAGAGAGGAGAGAGAAAAATGTTGGTTTGCCTAGTGATTTGCCTCTAATATTTAGAGTGAATTGTTTGTTAGATATGACTTGGAGAGATTTTACTATTTTGGATGGAATCACTTACTAGTTTGAGTGAATCACTTGCAAATTTATCTTCTGGAAAAAATAGCTCAAAATATATATTAAATGCTTTCTATCCATGATATATGCATATTTAAGGTTATATTTGAGGTATGATGGTCTCTGATTTTGTTCATGTTATTATTTTTACAAAAAAAATCATGTTGGAGTTTCCATTCATAAAGTACTTGCAAAAATTGAGCACAAATAACAAAAATGATGAATTTCAAAGTCAATTTGAGACTAGAACTGATAAATTAAGTCCCTGGTTTCGGTAAAAATTTAGAGTGAACCACTTGTAAAATGGAGTGAATCACTTGCAAATTCAAGAAAATCACTTGCAATTTGGATTGAATTGCTTTTGTAACTGACTTTAAAAATATTTAGGTGCTTTGATCAAAATGGAGTGAACTGCTCCAAATTTAGAATGAATCGCTTCCTATAATTGGACTTAGAATCTCTCTTAAACTTGAGATAATTGTTTCATTTGTGATGTATGCAATTTTGGAATGAAAATCAAGTAATTAAGTATAATCTATGGATAATGAATGTTGGTACCATTGGGTATGCTAGAAACTATGTTGAACTAAGGAATTTCCCTAATATCTAATTAAGATTTGCTCCCAAACTCTAGTTTTAAAAAAGTTGGAAGATATTTCCAATGGATTTCCCCAACTTCCAAATTTAAGTTGGCTTCCCACTTTTCCTAACAGAATACTCCTATTCTAACCTAGACTAATTTGCATTAAAATTAAAATATGGAAAATAAAATGCAAAAAGGTAAAGTACAAAAAATAAAATACATGAACATTTAAATGTGTGAGTGATTCAAAGAAAATACGAGTTTAAATTATAGTAAGGAAAGTGTGTAATAAATCAAAACATGAGAATCCAAATAACATGAACATCCACCCATTTTAGATTATTAAATTGATAAGAAAATGACAAGATGGAATAAAAGGACTATCCCTCAATCATTGCCATCCTGGTTTTCTAAGTGCATGATGATTATGGCATAGCCCTTTTAGCCCATCTTGTCATTCACTTATCAATTTAATAATATAATGAATGGGTGGACATTGATGACATTTGAATTATCATGTGCTGATTGATCACACTTTTTCAATATATTTTTTAAAATTGTGTTTGCTTTTAATCACTCACACCCTTAAGCTTTTATGCATTTTATTTCCATACTTTACCTTTCCATAGTTTATTTTTTCTATTTTACTTTTAATGCAAGTTAGTGCATGTTAGAGTAGGAGTATTCCACAAGGAATAATAAGGTGTCATGCTAAAGCCATAGGTTGGAAGAATCCATTGTAAATCCATTCCAACTTTTTTAAAATTAGAATTGGGTTACAAATATTAATTAGAAGCCAAGACAATTCCCCAGTCCAATACTGATGTGTCTAACATATTTTTGTATGCTTGGGCCTTTAACCACTAGTTCCCATGTCTTGACCTCATCTAGCTTGTTTTTTTTATTGCTCTATTTTTTAGCTCATATGTTATTATTGCTTATAGTTCCTTTATTTTCACAATGCTTATTTTTTTTACTTTACATTTTATACCAAAGCTCAAATTTTTTGATCTATTTTTTTTTTATATATCTTGCCTTATGTTCTTCCATTATTGTCTCTATTTCTTTAACACTTATAGAAACTTTGTTATTTAATCCTTGAGCACTTTATTATATTATTTTAAATTTTAAGTAAAATCCTTATTCTCTTTAATTTTATAACTTTCTCTTGCTTCCTAACTTCTATTTGATCATGTTTATTATTGGTATGCAATAACTTTTGCATATAGAAGTTCAATTATAAGGTAAGAGGTGTTAATATGGGACTATAGTTTTCTTAACCCTCTTGGTCATGGTTTTACTTATATGTTTTTTTTCCATTTGTTGTTATTTGATATACATTTCCTATTTTGAACCTTTTATACTGTAAACCTATTTTTGCTTGAGATTGTATATCTTTTACATTTCTTTTGTACTAATTTGTATTTATCAAATTTGAATTTCCATATATATATTTTATGATTTTATTTCCCTACGATTGGACACTCTTAATTGATAACTGAATATCTCGTGTATGGGTTTATTTGTTTGAACCAATTATTTCCATTCTCCTTATAAATTAAGGGTTTGGATATACAAATAAGGGTTGTGACATACTATATTATTCCTTGGAATTTGATATTATGAATATTTCCTCTCTATCCAAATCATTAAATAAAGTCCTTTGAATATACTTCATTTATCATTATTATAAGTGAATATGCATTGCATGATTATGAGACTATACCTAATTCTAGAACAAGTATTTTTAAATGCTTTAATAATAAAAATGAACTAGAAAAAGGTAAAACTAATAAAATAGTATTAAGAAACATTGTACTATAAGTAAAAGCATCAATTTTAAAATAAATCTTGTCAAACTAATATCCATGATGCACTTAGTATAGGAAGGGTTTCTTTTCTCTTGAGATTGGTGTTAATTTCCTCTAGGTGCAAGAGGCAGGAGATTATTCTTTAGTGAAACCAAGTATTGCATCCAACATAAAATAGTTTCTACAAGTCTCTAAATTAGTTTTATTAAATTGCTTTGTTTGGCACTATTCTAGATTGTTGTGATAGGGTGTATATAAACAAAGAGAAACTAATGAAATGAATCAATGCCTAATATGTTGAGCATTATTTTAAGGTATGATTTGTCATGAATATAAATGAGAACGAAAATAGAGAAACATATATTTTTTAAGGATGTTGTAATAATGAATTTTAGATTAAAATAAAACAAAAAAATATTAAATAAATACAATCCTATGAATATTATTTATTCATAAACTTCAATTGGTTGTCATAATTTTTATTAATTCAAAAAAGGTTCAAATGGAAACCAAGATCCTAATTTGACCACCATTGGGTTATCATGGCACTAGGTCTATTTGTCTCTATTATCAAGGCATTTTCTAAACACCACCTTTATGCTAAGGGAATGTGTAAGGATTCTAGTTAGCAAACCATCCCATATTTTAATAATTATTGGAAGATAAACTACTTCTTTGAATGGTATATTTGTATATTCCTCTATATATAGAGCATATACATATATTATTTTAACATAAAAATAAAGACAAAAAATACATAGAGGGATCTATATGTCTTATCAAAAATCAATTATACAAATTCTCCATATGAATAAAGAATTTCTATATTAAATTTGATTTTCCATGTTTCCTATGCATAATGTCTTATTTTGTCTCTATATACTAACACAATGAAAATTGTATGTCATCAAAAAAACTTGAATTAGTGGTATTAAATCAAGTGTTTCAATTATATATGTGCTTAAATAATTCTAGGATATAAGAAGTGTAACATCAAGATATGTGACCCAATAGATTTGTTGGAAATATTGAGTTGTCATTGATGTCAAAGGATGTATGGCACTCAAGGCAATGCCAAAGGGTGCATGGTACTCAAAGGCAGAAATATTCTTCAAGGGTGATGAGTTTATAAGGATGGACAAATATTCAAGACAGTTGTCATTGATGTCAAAGGCTAAGGTGGTTGCTAGTATATAGTGCATGATTGGACAAATATTCAAAACGGATATCTTCAAGGTTGAATTAATTTATGAGTATATGCTTTAATATTTAAATGACATTTAAATATTAAAGTTGTGTATGCTTTAATATTTAAATGACATATTTAAATATTAAAGTTGTGTATGCTTTACTATGAAAATAAAATAATTTTAAAGTGGTGGTAGTTGGGCACCAAAAACATTAAGGTGGACATATTTGAATTTGAAATAAAGAAGAGTTGACCTTCGTAAAAATATAAGGAACTCATATATATACAGTGATGAAAACCCCCATTTAGTTATGGATGGTTTTCGCTTGATGATATTCAAAAATAAGTTGTGCAGGGCCAATGTCGTAGATGTAGTGTGCAAGGGTAAAACTGTAGATGTAGTGCGCAAGAGCAACATCATAGACATAGTGTGAAAGGGCAAACACTAGAGGCACAGTACGTAAAATAAACAATCAAAGATATAGTGTGCATAAGAAACATCGGGGACATAGTGCACAAGAGAATCACCTGAAATAAAGAGTGAAAGAGCAGCGTTGAATAGGAAGTGTGCAAAATGAATGCCAAAGATGAAGTGTTGAAGATATAACTCAAATACCAAAAGAGATTCAATGTTTTCTTCTATATGAAGTTGTTGATTACAAACACAAGATGAGAGGAGGTTTTCGTTATTCAAAAATCAAGTAAAAGAACAATGGATACAAGCACCAATGGAAATATGATAAAGCCTTTGTGTTGATTTAGGTGGCATTCAATATTTTGCTTTTAGGAAGTACAACAGAACATTCAAGCTGGTTGGATTGATTACATACTTCACAGAAGAATTTGAATGAGAGCCTCGGGAAGTAGAAATAGTTGAAAACATAATTCAAATTTACAGGAGGTAGAATAAAGACAACAAAGGAGTGAAGCATTATCATTGCATCAGAAGAAAATTTCATCAAATAGAAATTTGAAAGAGGTAATGATTAAATTTAAATACTTTAGTTGTTGCTAAGTCTGGGCTTGGATATTTTCACGTTGACATCTACATGCAAGAGTGAAATGGAAAACTTTGTTTGAATCTTAATACCACACAAAAGATGTTGGGACAGTGAAGGAGGTTATAAGGAGTAAGACTCCTTTAATATTTTGATTACCTTGTGGTAATCGCAAGAAGTGTCATGAAACACTGTAGAGGAAGATAGTTTCTTTTGAAACACTTGACATTATTTGACTGTTGTTGATAGTTTGAATGCGTGGATGTACATTCTCATATTTCACCTAGATTTTTGCTATGAATAATTAATAAGGTATGAGTTTGATACAATAAGATTTTAGGTCCTTGAAATAATGATATTAAGAGGAGTTTGAAATAATTGAGATGATAGAATAATGAGGGTGTGTGAAATTTTCTAGAAAGTGTCAAAGGTTGTTAATGGGTATTGTGACTTGGATACATTAGAAAAGTGGCTTGTGTCAAAGGATGTTTGAGGAGGTTTTGACTTGGAAGTGTTAGCTAAAATTGCAAAAATAAGAGTGGATTGTGGATATTTTTGTTTTGAATGATTCCTTCATTGCAAAAGAAAGGTGAATATTAGTTGCTTCAAGTATCTTGTTCTATATTAAAGCTATTACAATGAATGCTTATCAAGATATTTAAAATAGAAGATTGGAAGAGTTTGTGAGAGAATAGAGGTAAAATTATTTAGTGGTACATAGTTGATATTTCTAATGATTGTAAAAAACAAAGGATCAACATACTACTACTCATCACACAGGTCAGATATTCAATGATAAACTAGAACTACTTTTGTGAGAAATATAGAAGCTACAAATTTGATGTATGAAAAGAAGTTTGGTAATATGAAGCTTCCAACACCAGTATATCATCCTCTATATGTTCATAAGGAAAAATGAATTATGGGTAGAATATGTTTGAATTACTTTAAGTTGAAGAAAGCACTTTTGGGAAAGTTATGAGCATTGTTTGTATGCAATATTTGGAAATATTTGAGCAAGTTCTATGAGCAAGAATAAGGTCGATTAGGGCAGAGTTTGTGAGCAATTTTTGAGAGCATAGTTGAGTAGGTTATGTGAGAAGGAATAAGGTAAATTATAGCAGATTTTGTGAGCAGGATTGAGTAGGTTTTTAGAGCAGAGTTAATCAAAATTTTTGAGTAGGAATAAGGCAGGTTTGAGCAATTTTGAGCAGTGATAGTGAGCATATTTGAGTAGGTTTGATGAGCATATTTGAGTAGTTTTTATGAGCAAAATTGAGCAAGTTTATGAGAAGGATTGAACAGGTTTTATGAGTAGATCTGAGTAGGTTCTATGAGTAGGTTGAGTAGAGCTTGTGAGCAGGATTTATGAGTAGGTTGTGAAGAGTTTGTGAGTAGGATTTGTGAGTAGGTTGAGTAGATTTTGTGAGTAATATTGAGCAAGTTTTGAGAGAAGAGTTGAGCAGAGTTATGAGCAATATTTGGAGCTAACCAGAGAAAAGGGGATTGGTGTCTCCTATGGATAGAGGTCCATGAACTAGTGTAGAGGGTATTGAGTCTCTTGTGGATAGAGGTACACAAATAAAATCAAAGGGGATTAGAGTATCATGTGGATAGAGGTCCATGAACCATAGAAAATGGGATTAGTGTCTCATGTAGGTAGAGTTCCATGAACTAGAGAAAAGGGTATTAGTGTCTCCTATGGATTGGGGTCCATGAAATTGTGAGAGGGGACAGGTGTCTCTAGTGGATAGAGTTCCACAAACATTGTAATAGGGAATTGTTTCTCACAAAATTTGTTGAGAAATTTATAAGAAATATTTCTCTGTGGATGTAGCCTACATTGGGTGAACCACATTAAATATAATTCTCTCATGTGTGTGATAATTTATGCATTGTTTCATTATTACAATTGATAATATTGGATAATATTTTTCTAGAAAGAAAAGTAAAAGTCTTATCTTATATTGTTCACCCCCCTCTCAATATAATCTTGTGTTCTTAAATTGGTATTAGAGTGGGTTCCTTCATGAAATCCTAATAGCTTGAAGGAATATCTTACAGGAACACACATGGCTCATAAGGAAGGGTTTTCATAAAATAAGGCTCCATTGTTTGATGAGACTAACTATGCTTTCTAGAGTGTAAGGATGAAGACTTATTTGATGGCACATGCATATGATACATGACAATCTATTTAAAAATGAATTCACACCATCTACAACTCCTCCTACAGATGCAAGTGGTAAGAAACCATATGAAGATAATGCCAAGGCAATGAATTCAATTTTGAGTGAGTTATGTGAATCAAATTTTGTGAAAGTCATGCAATGCACTTCAACAAAAGAAATGTGGGATAAATTATAGAGAACTTATGAAGGATATGACAAGGTAAAAATGGCAAAACTTCAAACACACAAGAGGAAGTTTGAAGATTTGAATATGAAATATGATGAAGATATTGCTATATATCTACTTTGTGTTGATGAGGTTGTCAACACTATTCATGGACTTAGAGAAAATATTGAGGAATCTACTATTGTTCCAAAAATATTGAGGTCACTCCCTATGAGATCTGATGCAAAGGTTTCAGCAATAGAAGAGATGAATGATCTCAAAAATTTAAGCATGAATGAGTTATATGGAATTCTCACAGCCTATGAGATGAGGACATAAAAAGAACAAACATCAAAAAGAGAGGCAACATTCAAAGCTTCAAATAAGGAAAATAATAAAGAACAAGAATCAAGTAGTGAAGAAGAGGTTAACTTTGTGAGAAGAAATAAGAAGGGTCCAAGAAAACACAAAAATATGCAGACTGTAAAATATTTTAGTTGTGGTAACATTGGTCACTATGCAACTTATTTTCCACAAAATGGAGGTAGTACCAATGAACAAGAAAATGATTACAAGAAAAAGAAGAAAAGAAAGTTTTATTATGAAAAGAAAAACATGTATGGTCAAGGCATGAGAAGAAGATCTTTGAAAGGCACAAGAAGAGTTTTTATGCTGAAGAAGCAAGCAGTGTGTCAAGTGAAAGTGATGAAATCTTCTCCGATAATGAAAAAGAAGAAATTATATTTTTGACGATAGAAGAGAAAGAAGATACTCCTGTTATTGAAGATCAAGAAAAAGAGAAAGAAGATAATCCTATATTTGAAGACCTAGAAAAATAAAAAATTTCATAAAAGGAAGAAGTCATGGTTGATATAGAAGAACTTGATTTTGATCTTGAAGAGTTGAAAATGGAGAACTTAAGATTGAAGGATCAAGTACAAGCAGATGAGAAAACAAAGGTAAAACTTCTACAAGATCTCACTGATTTAAAAATTAAGATTGAAGAGGCAAAGAAAGTTGAAGAAGGTATAGTTGAACAGTTAAAGGAAAAAGAACTAGAATGTGAAATACTAGAACATGAAGCTAACATTCTAAGGAAGGGACTTGAGAAATTCAACAATAAGATATATCAGTTTAGGAAAAGCTCAAAATAATTGGATGATATTATCAAAACACAGAGATCTCCATTTATGAATACTGGACTTGGTTATGAGAAAGGTCAAGAGGTACAAGAAGAGGAGTCAAGCTCAAAAGAAATAGAAGCATAAAATAAGGTATTTGAAGAAGAGCCTAAGATCTATACTGATAAGTTGAGAAGTGAAAGCATAAAAGAGAAAGAAAACAATGCACCATCAAGGAATAGGGAATATCACAGGAAAATCAAAGAAATAACCATATGATCATATCCTCCAAGGCAAGATGAATATCTATTCAAAGGTTATTACTACTCATGTAATATTTTTGGTCATAAAGCTATACATTACAAGGTTCATGGTAAGAATGATTATGGTTTCACCAAAAGAAATTTCAAGTTACTTACACTTTCCAAGGACTACAGTATCATGTGTTTCAATTGAAATAATTTTGGCCACAAAGCAAAATGGTGTAGAATAGTGTTTCCTAAATTTTCAAAGACAAGCAAGAAGAAGAAAAGTCAAAATATTCAAAGAGGTATGATTTCAAAAGTTTGGAAGCAAGCATGAGCTTACAATGGTGAGAAAAAAATAAGTTGAGGCTCAATTTCAATCAAGAAGATTTCAAACTCTACCGATTACTTGGGAGCAAGCATTTACCACTAGAGGCCCTAAGTAGAGCACCACAATGTTAGCGAATGAGTAGACTAATGCGGTAGAAGGGGCATATTGGTGTTCCACATGCAACGATCCTCATGGAGAAGAGACCCACATGGTGCATATGAATTATGTGCAAACACTAGTAGAGAGTTTAGCCCGTGGAAAATTCAATATGATCAGGGAGGTTGATCACAACTTTATGATGCCATATTTGGAGAAAGTTTTGGTTCTTACGAGATCTAAGAAAAACTAGTAATTGTAGATCCAGCTGAGCTTGAACCTTTGAAGGTGCTTATAGAGCCAAAGGTGTAAGATTTAAAATGATAACCTCCAATGAAAGCACTTAGTTTAAGGAATAAGGAGTAGGATTCTATCAAGTTAAGGGATTTATTGCCTAAGAAAGCTCAATAAAAGGCATAAACTAAGGCATCAACTTTGCAACCCATAGCGGTTGCTCATGCACAAAATGAAACAAAAAACTAGGCCAAGGAGCGACCCAAGTACCCATCATTGAAAAAGACACAAAGAGTAGAAGCTACTCAGTAGTTTTGAGAAAAGTATAAATGGGTTACAAAGGAGAAGGCTTCGATCGTATCGACTTATAATATTGTGGAGGAAATAAAGAAGATTTCTGCAAAGGTAAGCTTGTATGACGCGCTACAACTACCAGGGCAATTTGACCTATTGTAAGAGTCCTTGAATACTGCTAAATATGGGAAGAAATGTCATTCTCAAATAGTCATGGTGCAAGCACTACCAATGTTAGCAGCAGGAAAGAATAGACCACCCCCATTTTATTTATCACTCATAATGGAGGGGTGGATTGTACATAACTATATGATTGACTTCGATGTTGCGACTACTATCATGCCAAAGGTAGTATATAAAGTTATGGGGATAGAATATACAAAGAGTAGCCCAAGAATGTTATAGTTATATGGGACTCCAATCAAGATAGTGGGAGTAATCAAAGATATTCCTATTGTCCTTCATAGTATACCACAAATCACGGTCATCCAAGAAGTGGTAGTAGTTGACCTGGAGCCATACTTTAGCATGTGCCTCTTAAGAGAGTTTGCAACTAATATGGGAGGATATATTTCCTTAGACTACTCGCATTTAGAGATACCATTCAAAGGAAAGAGGATTTGCATTCACAATGAAAAGCCATCACCTTTTCACATTGAAAATTTGGAAGAGGAAGAAGAATATCCAAGTGCAGTTAACATGATGACTGAAGAGCTAGAAGAGGTTGACTTGATGGGAGAGGCGTTGGGTGAGCTTCACCTTGAAGATGAGTTTTTGCTCATAGATTTTAATGCAATTATTGGAATAGACATTGGTTGTTATAAAATAACTAAGACCAAGAAAATCGAAGAAGAATCCCCCAATTACCAGGATTCTGACACGGATTAGTTATGGAAGTTGTATTTTGATGGTGCCAGATACAAGAATGGTGCAATATCTGGTGTCATATTGATATCTCCTAAGGGAATGCAAAAAATTTATTCTTACAGGATGACGTGGAGTTGCACAAATAAATGCAGCTGAATATGAAACGTTGTGCCTTGGTTGAAATTGGGCATTAAACAACTACAAATTTTTGGCGACTTCGAGCTTATTATCAATCAGACCACAAATAGGTGTGTGTCAAAGCAGAATTACCTGAAATACTATCACAACAGAGTTTGGGATTTTTTTGAATCCTTCATCGCTTTGAACATTCAAGTGATTTCCCAAGAGTAGAACAATCATGCAGGTATTCTAGCCTCTCTTGGCGTAAATTATTCTCTCACAGAGCAAGTAGTCAGGAAGCCCAATACTGTTAGAGTGATCTATAGACCTTATATTCGGATAAGAATATTTATTGGAAAGTATTTGACAATGATGAACAAATAGTCAATTTTCTACTTAGAGAAGCTGCTAGTGTAGATGATAGAGTGCTTGTTGAGGAAGAAAGAGAGGGAATGATCCAATTGAAGAAAAATCATATTCCTAGAGGTCTTATTTCACTGGAGAGTTTATTTGATAAAAACAACATGTTTGAAAAGCATAGGATCAAAGTGGATGCAAAGGAATACAAGGAATTACAACTAGAACCAAAAAAGATCATTAAAATTGGAACTGATTGTGTCCTTAAATAGTTAGAAGATATTAAGAATTTGTGCTATGAGTACCCTAATATTGTGGTATGGAGCTATCAGGATTTAAAAGGGTACAAAAAGAATGTGATTCAATATACCATCGAGTTGTAGGAGGGTGTTAAACCTTTTTGGCAAAAGCAATGGCCTATCAACCCCAAGATAGAAGTACTCATGAAAGCAAAATTGTTGAAGATGTTGGAGGTAAAAATAATTTATCCAATCAAGCACTCAACATGGGTGGTGAACCTGGTCCTAGTGCAGAAGAAGAATGGAGACATTCGATTGTGTGTTGATTTTCACAACCAGAACTAGACATCATTAAAATACCATTACCCTTTGCCACAGATTGATCAAATCCTTCATGTGGTTGCAGGTACACAAATATTATCATTACTAGATGGTTTCTCTAGATATAATTAGATATGGGTGAAGGATGAGGATCAACATAAAACAATGTTCACCACTAAGTGGGGTATCTTCACCTACCAATGGATGCCATTCAGACTCTCAAATGCCAACGCTACTTTTTATAGGGCCATGGAAATCACTTTCAGTGAGTTATTGAATAGAATTATTATAATTTATCTTGATGATATGACTATGTTTTTGCATCACAGAAAATACCACATTGCTCATTTGAGGCAGGTGTTTGAGAAATATCAGGAGTTCAAAATCTCTATTAATCCGAAGAAGTCAATCTTTGTCGTTAAAGAAGAGAAGTTGTTGGGCCATGTAATTTCACAGGAAGTATTAACAATTGACCCTGCAAGAGTTGAAGCACTCATGAAGTTGCCCTTACCTGCTAATAAAAAGGACCTACAATATTTCTTCGGTCAAATAAATTTCATCCGCAAGTTCATTGTTGATTTCGCTCAGGTTGTGAAACCTATGACAAAGCTTTTAAAGAAGAATACAGAGTTTAAGTGGATGAAAGTCAGAAGATGAGCTTTTCAAGAGATTAAAGAAAGGATTACCCAAGCTCCAGTTCTAATTAATCTAGACTATTCAAAAGATTTCATTCTCTATGCAGTGGGTGAGCAAGAAAGCTATGCTGCAATATTGACATAGAAACAAGAGGATGGAGAAGATAAGCCAATTGCCTTCTTGAGTCAAGTTATTGCGCCACACCAAGAGAAGTATAATTTTATTGAGAAACAAGTCTATGCAGTAATGAAATCATTAAAAAAGTTTCGACACTTTGTTTCTCAGAGCAAGACTGTTGTCTATGTTATACACCCGGATGTCCAAAATTTCATTCTCCAAGGAGAACTAGGTGATAAAAGAGCAGGTTGGGTCTCAAAAATTCAAGAGTACAACGTGGATATTCAACCAACAAAACTAGTTTGTAGGTGAGCTTTATGCCAGGAGTTAGCTAAAAGTGCTCCCTCTGAGTTATTGGATATGATGCATGAAAAGGACATTGGAAAAAGCATTTGTGCAAATCATGTTGTGAGAGACCAAGATTGGAAAGAAGAGCCGGTTGACTATTTTACTTATGGGAGATGTCCAACTCATCTTGATGCTTCATAGCACCGGAGGTTTAGGTTGCAAGTGCTCAAGTACATTTTGTCACCAAACGGACTATATCACAAGAACATTGATGGAGTTCTTCTCAGATGTGTGAAGGAGTCCGATAAGGGGAGGATATTGGAGGAATTTCACTTTGGACTATCTAGTGGTCACTATGCAGGAAGGCCCATGGATTTGAAAATTATTTGAGCAGGCTATTACTATCCCACTCTCTTCATTGATGCTCATAAAGTGAGGCAACATTGTGATAGCTATCAACGATACGTTGGAAGAATAAGAAAAGGAGCTCTCCTCCTATACCCAATTCAAGTGGAAGTGCCTTTCCAACAGCGGGGTCTTGACTTCATCGAAGTCATTGATCCACACTCTTTCGTAGAACACAAGTATATATTAACGGCGACTACTATTTCACTAGATGGGTAGAGGCTATTCCTACCAAGAAGGCTGATCAAGCAACTATTATCTCTTTTTTGGAAGGGATTATTACTCGTTTTGGCATCCCAAATTCAATTGTAACTGATAATGGAACTCCATTCATTGGGACCAAAATCATAGAGTTTGCTAGAAGATATGGCATTTATCTAAAGACATCATCCAATTATTATCCTCAAGGGAATGGGTTGGCGGAATCCACTAATAAAAATTTATTGCGGATTTTAAAAAGAATAATGGGCAATAATAAAAGAAGCTAGCACTAATTGTTGAACCAAGTGCTTTGGGCAGATTGTATCTCTGTGAAGAAATCCATTAAAAATTCTCTGTATGCCTTGGTTTATGGAAAAGAGGCAGTTCTCCCCACTCATATTGAGATTTTGGTACTCCAAATGTTGTAGTTATTTCAAGATGAAGGTGAAGAATATGACCCTATGAGTGCAAGGTTGGCACAATTATTGCAGTTGGAGGAAGATAGAGAGCAGTCTTATCAAGCATTTGTTGAGCACGCAAAAGAAATGCAGAAGTGGTTCGAAAAGAAAGCAACCGAATGAAGTTTTTAGGTAGGAGACTTGGTTTTAAAATGGAACGAGAAGAAGGCTAAGCCAAGAAAACACTATCATTTTGATGCTATCTGGGAAGGCCCTTTCCAAATTTCTGTAGTAAATTCGGCGAATGCCTATCATCTTCATGATATGGAGGGTTGTGATCTTCCTATCCCGATGAATGGTCTTCATTTGAAGGCCTATGTTCAATAAAAATTTTTGAAGAGGTACCCACTTGTACATATGTAAATATTCCTTTTAATATGTTATTTATTTTTAACTATGGATGTTATTGTTATGTCTTTATATATATAAAATAAAATAAAAAAATAAAGAAAAGAAAAAATAGAAAATCCAAGAAAATTTTGGACGCTCCCAAGTTTGTTCACCCAAAGGGAGAGGCGACAAAACAATTCAATTTAAGGTAGAGGTGAATTCATTGGCAATATTGATGTCCCATTTGGAGAAGAAAAGCGCAAATAAAAAATGATATTTGAAAATCACGTTTGTCCCTAGTAGGGGCGACGCGATTGTTTGCCCTTTGGTTGGGGCGAACTCATTAACAACCTTGATATCATGTTCGACGAAGATAAGTGTATGATCGATGTCATGTTCGTCCCGAGTGATGGGCGAAAGGGTCATTCGCCCTTGGTTTGGGCGAATGCGTTTCTTTAAAAACAACGAAGTGATAAGGGTTTATTTTAGTTAAAGAAAAAAAAAAAGGAAGACAAGATGTTGCTTTAAAGATGATTTCTCCAAATTTAGAGAATAGAAGGGCAAAGAAGGAAAAGCAAAAAGAGAAAAGTCATTTTTAAGAAATTCATTTTATTTTTAGAAAATCTAATTTTCTAATTTTGGGGCAAAGTAGTGAAATCAAACAAGAGTTTTTTTAAAGAGGCTATTCACCATGAAATTTTCAAGCAATTCGAAGTCGCCCTAGAATAAAGAAAAGCAAGACATGTCACTCTGATGTTTGAAGTCGCCAAGAAAAGGGCGAAGATTATTGAGCGCCCATCAATTAACTTCTTCAAAGAAGAAGGGAGCGAGTGCATTATTTTTAGAGAGCACGTTGCAAAACTTATTGCACCCTTGCATACGTGGCAACTGATCGGGAATATGAACGCAGGTAAAGAGGGTATGGGGAATTAAATTCAAAAACTGTGCATTGTGCAAAATGTTTATGTTCCTAAGGAGTAGCAAATATTTATTATTGGTTGTTAACCGAATGATTTAACTTTCCAAGCAAGATTCAGGCGCCAGGGCACAATTTACAATGAAATTACACAACAAAAAGGATACTCTTTCCCAGGAATATCTGGCAGCAAATCAGAGGAAAAATCATTGGAACTTTGGGAATGGTGTCGGGCTAGCCGATCGATACTCACATTCTTTTGAAGACACTCAAGATTAATTTAGCATTTATTGCAACGATTGTAGAAATTCTCTATATAAAGGGTGAGGTAAAAGGCTCACAGTTTATTTTTATTTTAAATTTTTACTGTTGTACATTTTGAATTGTAGTTGCAGAAGTGTCCATAGAGTGCTCGGAGTATTTGTAGGATAAAAAAGAGAATGGGAAAGCAAAGCAAGGAGCCCAAGGATGTTGCGGAGGCTACAGAGCCCAAGAAGTCAAAAAATAAGGAAGGAGACTCTAGATCAAAAAGGGCTCAAAAAAATGACTATGTCGATTTGGACCCATACAAGGACACTATGGAAAAATTGGCGACTACCTCATTACTCACAAAGGCATGGAGAGGTTAAGGCAGGATGTTGAAATAATGGTAAGCCAAGGAGTAACGTCACACAATTGGATGACAATGCCCTATTATTCGTAGTTGTTTTGGTATTTATGTCCACCAGTTCATCCTTACCCCGAGCTGGTACAACTCATTGCCCAGTTCTATGACCCATTTACCAGAGCTATCAGAAATGCTAGAAGAGAAATTTTGTTCACCATCACCCTATATGAGGTTCAGGAAGCCTTTTCTTGTGGATTGAAGCCGCCTTCTTATGCGGTTAATAAAAAACTACATACTAATGAACAAGAAGATAGATATGTCTCCACAGTGACAATGCACCAATTTATGGAGACTCAACTAATTAAAGAGCCGTCGATGGGGTGCCTTCCCAATTTGCTAAAGCCGCTTTCATATTTTAAGATCTTGGATATATATTCGATGTTGGCATGGGTCGTTGGTTTACCTTTAGATGAAATTATGCATAAATGGCAGGCGGCCTTAGCACAATGTATTTGCAAAGTCGAATTTTATTCTCCTGCGACCATGAGGTAAGGCAACAACCCCATTTTATTTGATTGGGCTGACTTTATTTCCCGAAGGTTAAACTTTCAATTGGAGAAGATGCAGATTGGGGAGTTAAGGTCATTCAAGCACACATCATTTTTGGTATGGTTTTTCTTCTTTCAACTACAATGGCGCTTCCTTTTTATTGCAGTAATGCAAGTGGGCGAGAAAAATGAACCCTTACCAGTTTATATGTGGACTCCCATTTTGTCAAGGAGGGAGTCATTTTACAACTTTAATAGTTGGTTTTTGGGATCGACAATAGAGTTGCTTTGTGGTACGTGTGAAAGAGTGCCATGGAATTTAAGAGACGCAGTTGTTGCACAGGAAAAGGGTGATATTTTTTTGCTTACCCAGGGCATAGTAGTGAGAATTTTTGGTTTCACGGGTAAGCCATTTTTGCTGCCCTATTTTGCCATAGAGCATGTTTTCACCATGGAAGTAGTGCACCAGTCAGATTATATAAATGATGTATATGGAGTCAGAGCATGGAAAGAAGACAACATGCAACATGCCATTCAAATTTGATAGTATAGAGGTGAGCCAAGTTGGACAGAATCGGCTCCTGATAGTGGCACTACAAGATTTGGGCTTGATAGAACTATCGTAGTGTTGGAGATATGATCCTTTGGGTAAATTTTTAGCTATTATGAAGGCTAAATATTTTCATTGTTACCCTCAACAATATATCCAGAGGAATAGAAATAATTTTTATGGGCCGGACATGAACTGGCACATTGAGAAGATGACAATGCTCTCGCCTTGGCATGATTATTATGAGCAGGAGGTAGAATATAATCTGGCCAAGTATAAAACCCAAATTCCTCCATCGGGTTTATTTAGTCAAGTTCAAGAAAGTGAGCCACTTGGACTGAAGAGAAGATAATGAATTGGTGGATAATACAGATTCATCATGAGAAGCCGACTACTCCTTACGGGCTGAAATTGGATGAGCAATTTTCAAAAAATTATGATGAGTATGTCGATTCACATTAGTCCTTCGCCTTTGCCCATATTTTACAGCAAAGCTTCTAGCACTCTGATAGTGGTGAAGATGAAACTGAACAAGAGCATCCAAAAATTGAAGAGGAGACTCCAGAGGAAGAAGAGCAACAATATGTGTTTAAACAGAGATCTCAGCAAACAAAGTGAAAGGTGGAACATACACCTGTGCTAGAAAAAAAAACTATGCCAAAGGCACCCCCATTTCCAAAGGCAACCAAAAGACCAAGGATCAGTGTTGTTGTTACTTCTACCACTGAGGTTTTAGTTGCCGTAGTTTCTATAGTTCTAGTTGTAATGGTTCCTACAGTTACTAATGTGTCAATGGTAGTTGTAAATCCTTCACCAATGGAAGCGCTCCCGACTAAGGTTGCACAAGTATTTTCGATGGTCCAAGAACAAGAGGAGGAACATCAGTCAGAGAGCTCTCACATAGAAATCATGGATGGTGAAGGGAATGTGAACTTTGAGGAGAGGGCAAAAGCACAACAAGAAGAAGTAATTTTGTAGTCACCTCCATCACCACATCACACGGTGCTTGTGCTCAAAGGTACGTCTTCTCTTCCCTCTTCTTCTTCTATGGAGTGTGTAGTGATTTGTATTTTGTTTCCATATGTTTTGCTTCCATCATCATCTGTCTCTATTTCTCTACCATTCGGTATGCCTTCCACATCCATTTTGCTTCCATCTTCTTCTACCCCTAAAAATTCACTGCTGCTCCTTTTGTTACCATCCCCTCATATTCCATTTCTTTTAGTTTGTATGCATCAAAGTCAAATATATTTTTGCATCCTTCCCCTTCTGTTGCCACCACCATCACCATTGAGGCTGTGAGTACGCAAGCTCCTCCTAGAGTAAGCGTAACTGTATCCAAACCCAGTTCATTTGCCCAAACCACCATTTTAGTTCCCCCTCTTCTCACTGTAACTTTCGCCCCCATTGAACCTAGTCACTCAGATGCACTAGTTCCATTCACCCTATTTTTGGAGTTGTAGTCTTTGCCTGATGTGCAGGTGGCCCACAAGCAACCCGACGTGGAGAAGATTAATCGGGCACACTTGAGCTCTTTGTAGTGGTTGAAGAGCATGAGGCACAAGGAGGCCTTGGCTCTAGCTCGACCGATTAAGAAAGTCACCTTTGATCCTGTTGCTATGGAAGCCCACACGACTAAGCTCACTCCCTTGGTCCAGAAGCCATAAGGAGAAATGTTGCCAAGTGATTACATCCATGAGACTATCACATAAGATCTCACCAAGATAAATCCAGTAGAAAATATGGGTAATATTCAGGAAGATATGAGCTCAGTGTACTTGCATGGTGAGCATTTTAAGGAGAAGTATTTTGAAAATGAAAACAAAATTATTGAGCTCGAAACTACCCTGGCGAATAGTAGAGTGTAGGAGGAGAAGACTACCATTGAAAATGACTATTTTCATAGGAATGTTGGAGTGCACCTAAAAGAATGAGATACTGCTATGATAGAAATGCATAGGCTTCAACAATAGCTTGAAGATATGAAGAATCAATTAGCGGAGAAGGCTGCATAGGCTATTGGTTTTTCATCGCAAAGCGTCAAGGAGGTCCGTCTTCGCTCAACTCAAAATTGCGAGAAGTTAGCCGCACAGGTAGTTCAAGTGCTGCATTATTTTTGGGAGGCACATATACAAATTCATCTAGGGCAGCAGTTGATTGATAATATCGAGGAACAGTTTGAGTTGTATATGGATATGGCCATGAAGATCCAGGCCCTAGCTAATGCCAACTTGCGTATTCATCCTCTAAGTGAAATGGATCATGCCTGGTCCAAGGCCAAGGTCATGCTACGCAGTTATTTCCAAATAATGGACTTGGTAAGGGAAGGACAAAAAATTCTCAACACTATCGAGCATGAGCATACCATTTCCATGTCTCACTTTGAGACTATTGTTGAGTTGGGATTTCTGAACTTTATAGATGAGTGGGGTGAACCCTTTCCAATGGAACAATTGGAGGCACTCTAGAAGAAGTTCTTGGAAGACACCTCTGAGATTGATGCATGGGAAGAGCCTCTCATTGAAGCGCAGGTGTTTCCATTGATGAAGAAATATACGTGCTTAGAGTTATCATTATATGAGTTGGCTCAACGAGCAAAGCACCTCAGCTTGATAGATGTTCAAAATATTCATTTTGTTTATGAGTCACTAAGTGTCCCATGCATGTTCACCACTCATGCTTGGAAGGAGGCAGTCACAGCTTATGAAGTAATTTTTGAAACTATCAAGGAGTGGGAGGAGTAGGCAGCAACAGAGCATGCAACGGTTGAGAAAGCAACAGAAGAAGCTAAGCGAGCCAAAGTGCTCAAAGTGGCAATTGAAGTAGAAGAACATGAGAAGGCTGAAGAGGAAGCGCGATAGAAGGCTTTTATGGCAAAGGTTCCAGTGAAGGCAGTTGGAAATAAGACCCCATAATTTCCCAATGGATAAAGGCTTAGGATCGCTTGCATCCATATGAGTTGGATACCCCATGAGTCGCCAGGAATATTGATAGTTTTGCACCTAGCCACATTGGAAATTTTGTTCAAATTTTATTGGGGTATTTTTTATTATAGTATTTTTTGTAATCGATAATATTTGAAAAATTTTCATACATTGTTGTTCTATTTATATATCTATTATTTTAAGCATTATCTTTATACATATTTATAAAAAAAATGTGAAACTCCATTCGTGATTCAAGTTTTCTATACTATAACTACCACTAAAAAATGAGGCATATTTAGGCTTATAAAACAAAAGAAGAAAGATCAAGCTGAAAAGACTTAAGAGACTGGAATTTTTGAAAGCACCACAAAAAGATAAAAACATGGAAATATGTTTACCCCAAATATGGGTGAACACCCCGTTTGCCCCGCCTTGGTGCGAACAAAATATCAAAAAGTGACAGATTGGAAGTTTGGAAGTTCAAAAGGTGGCACGATAAGTCAAAGTCGTGTTCACCTCGATTGAGGGGTGAACATCCCGTTTGCCCCTCCCATGGGTGAAAATACCCCAAAATTGAATGCAATCATGTTCACCCCTCCCATGGGCGAATGTATCCAGAAGTTGAAGCACGATCGCGTTCACCCTAGTTGAGGGGTGAACATCCTATTCACCCCTCCCATGGGTGAACGTACCTCAAGGATAGAATGTTATCGTGTTCACTCCTCACATGGGTAAACGTGTTATCAAATGAGAATCATGTAAGTGTGCTGGACAATAGAAGTTAGGGTGAACATAATTCTTGCTAAAGGACGAACGTAGTTTTGAACAAAAAGGGTGAAAAGAAATATTAGTCAAAATTTCAAAAGCACTAGATTTTGTAGGTATTAAATAAGAGTGGCAATGAGTAACTTGAATTGTGGATCCCAAGTGAAGAAGAAAGTTGTATAGATGCACATGAAGGATTTTTAATGATTTCCAAGGTGAGAGTGTGTTTCCAAGATATTGAATGCTCCCTAATTCTCTGTGCACCGACACCCAAGATGCTGATTTCCTGGGAATGTTTCCTTGAAAGATGGATCACTACCCTAAAAATATGGATTTTTAATGATTCCAAGGAGGAATTTCCTCACTCTTATTCTTGATTTACCATCATTTTGTTCTCATGTACATTTAATGAAAGAGACAAAAACCTCTATAAATACTAATCAAATTTCTATTGTAAAGAAGGTTAGGCATTTTACGAGAAAACTCTCCAAGTTATATGCATCAATAGAAGACACCAGACTTATAAATTTGTGAGTGATATTGTGTGATTTCCTTCTACTTTATACACTTAAATTTTACGCTTATGCTCTTTATCTGCTGTTAAATTTAAATTTTGCATTTGGATTTAAATATTGTTGGTGAGAGAGTGAGTGTTGGAGTGTTATTTTGAAGGTTATTACTTCAAGTTTATAAGTAAATTCTGCTGCTTTTTCTTTTGTTAAATGCTATTTCATGCTTGGGTGAATTTCTTGCTATTAGTCTCCCCCAAATCCTACGATTTCGGCCTGTGGCCATATTTCCCATCTCTTTTCACATTTTCTAATTTCTTTCCTGCTTCTCTAGTCTTCAACTAGTGTAGGATTTAGTTTGGGAGCCAACCCTCTCTGGATATTAACATGGAGGACATTATTTCCTTTGGTCATTCAATGTTGGTTGTATCTAAGGTGCAAAAATGTAGTTTTATCGATTAGGCAGATATTTGACCAACAATTTTTTTGACTTCTACTTTGAGGTCATCTCTCAAAGGGATGGTGGCACCTGCTGGCCATATCAAGGTGAGACGGTTGAACCTACTGACCGTATCTATCAGGGACGATGGTACCTGCAATTCAAAAACACCAAGAAAAAATAATTAGCAATGAATTTGTAAAATATGGACAAATTCTCACCATGATCGCCATTAAAGATATGAAAAAGACCATACATCCAAGCACACAAATATTGAAAGATAGCAATAACAATGAAACCACAAAGATCAAGAACAAGATATATAATATGAATTATGGTGTCCTTTTATTAAGAATGATATCCATTATTTCTCATGAGGTTATAATAAAATCCCTCTTAGGGATGTGCTACCATTCTTGATACAATGATTTATAGTAATAATATTTTGGATGTAATGCACAAGATCTTCTTCAAACCCATGAACCATCTTGGAGAGGGTTTTTCGTGACCTCTACAAGGGGTGATGATAATGAATCTCTATGTTGTCTCCTTGTATATATTTGTAATCTACATACAAATAAACTTAAAAGACATCAATAGCATATGAATATCCTTCCAAGATAAGTCCCATGTCCATGATAAAGAAAGCTGAAATACGAAAAACAAATGCATAAAAATAAAATCTAACTATGCTAGTTAGTAATTGAAATACTGTTAAGTATACTAAAAGCAAGAAAATAAGTAAAATATATCTTTGCTAGGAGGTCTTCCCTATGTAGGATGGTCTGGCCTACTAACCATCTTCGGGTGATATGATTACATCTACAGGTCATCTCAAGGAGTGCAAATTTGATCTTCAACCTTTGAAATGATCTATTATCACACTTTGTAGCTCAATGGTTAAAATCTGACAACACTTTGTTGCTTCAAACTTTGAAGACTCTTCGATCTCCAATTCGGTAGCAATTCGACACTTGAAAATTGGACTCTTGTTAATGAGGGCAAGGTGTTATTAAATATACTTCCCAATGGGAGTCTAAAGCTTCCTTGAGAAGCCAAGAAATAGTTGAAAATCAATAAAAGTAACCGCTTCTTGATAATTGTTGCATCATTGCCCATAGCTGGCAATTGTAACTGCTCGAACCATTGCTCAAAATTTGGTATTTCATTATTTTATGTGTAGCCATCTCGGGGTGGGATAACCATGACTGCTGACCACATCATGGTAGGATGATCTATGGATGTCGTATCTTGGTAGGACGGTCTAGACTGCAAAGGGAAATTTACCCATGTTTTATTGGTGAGAACCACTATTAAGCCTTAGGGCTACCCAAGGTGGGTCATATGGCCTAAAAATGCATCCGTATATGTAGTCTCATAAACAAGATGTATTTTAGGTGTTTACATTACTATACTGGGAATCCTTATAATGACCAAGTTCCTTGCTAAACTCAAGTTGCTAGGTTGGAAAAACTCATGATTTGATATACAAGATGACCAAAATCCCATTACCATATGGGAAGAATTGATCCAATATTTGAAGGATATATTTTACCCTTTTAATTATGAAAAGGAGTTAAAGGTCAAATGGTATAGATTAATATAATCTTACAATATGCCCATTCTTCCAATTCAACAGATTGTAAATTTTTCTAAGCATGAAGGATCTAGCAGAAGCTTTGATCATCAAATTTACAAGTGGTCTTCTTGAAAATTTGTATCAAAAGTTGAAATATACTCCCTTGGATACTTTAGATTTAGCTTTCAACCATGCATAATGATGTAATTTTATAGAGATAAATCTAAAACAACTATGATATTTTCATTCACGATGATATCCCATACCACACTCTTACAATGCTCTGGAAAATACAAGTTGTATCACTTAAAGCCAACCATTTCCACCTACTGAAAAAAAACAATACCTCTGATAATATCCTTGCCTAGTGCTAATTGATTTCATATCTAGGACCCAAGAGATATTTTGCTTCTGTTTCTTGGGGATATTTCATTCCTTGTTCAATTTTTTACTCTCCTCAATATCATCTATTTCTCCCTTGAACAAGTTCAGGTTTGATACATTGAACACAGGTGAAATGACAAGGTCCTACGATAAATCCATCACATAAGCATTATCATTGATCTTATGCATAATTTTGCAAGGCCCGATTTTCTTGTACTTCAGCTTGTTGTATGTGCCCCTTGGGAACCTTTCTTTCCTGAGGTGCACCATCACCATATCCCTTCTTTAAATACTTTCAATCTTTTGTTCGCATCTTCCATTGCCTTGTATATGGCATTACTATCTTGTAGCTATTGTCTAATCTCTGCTTATATGCTTCACAAATGATTCTGCATCAGTGTTAATATGATCCTAAATTGGAAATTTTGCTAAGTCCAATATACCGTGCCAATTTCTTCCATAGACAATTTGAAAAGTTGACTTACTAGTTAATCTGTTGAAAGAACTATTATGGCAAATTCAGCTTGTGGCAATGTCAAGTTCCACTATTTAGGTTTCTACCCCACTATACACCTCAATAAGTTTCCAAGACTCCTATTCATGAATTTCATTTGCCCATCTATTTGTGGATGATAGACATTGATGAACTGCAACTTTATTCCCATATTATTCTAAAGAGTCCTCCAAAAGTGACTCAAAAATTTAGTATCTTGATCAAAAATAATTGTTTTTAGGACTCCGTGCAATCTAACTTCTCTGAAAAAGAAATCTACAATCTTTGTGGCATCATTAGTGTTTTTACAAGAAATAAAATGAGCCATCTTAGAAAATCTATCTACAACAACAAATATAGAATCATTCTTCCTTTGGGTGTTAGGTAGTCCCAACACAAAGTCCATGCTTAGGTCTACCCATGGTCCTGTAGGTATTGGGAGTGGAGTATATAACCTCATCATCTGAGCATGTCCCTTGACCATTTGACATACCCTACATCTACCAATAAACCTCATTAGATCTCTCTTTACCTTAGGCCAGTAATACTTATTATACACTAAATCTACAATCTTGTTTACTCCAAAATGCCCTACCAAACCACCACTATGAAACTCTTTGATGTTCTCCCTCATAGAACCTACTGGGATGCATAATTACTTCCCCTAAATAAATACCCATCCTGCATAAAATATTGATATGTAATACCACTATTTTTAGTCAACTTTGGGTTTTGAAGATGGTTTAAAATCTCAACAAAATCTTGGTCATTCTTATACAATTCTTTAATATTCTCAAATCCAACTACCGTATTATCCATGGTAGTTAATAAAATTGCACACATACTTAAAGCATCAACAACTTGATTATGTTTACCTGACTTGTGTTTTAGAACATAGATGTACTCTTGTAGCATGCTCACCCATTTAGCATATCTCTTATTTAACTTATTTTGGGTATTAATATACCTCAAAGCCTCATGGTCAGTAAATAGGACAAAATCCTTTGCTATCAAATAATGCCTCCAATGCCTTAAGGCTTGCACAATTGCATAAAATTCTAGATCATAAGTAGAATAATTCCTTCTTACCTCATTTAACTTCTCATTGAAGAATGCTACTAGTCACCCTTCTTGGCTCAATACTACTCCAATGCCCACATGTGAAGCATCACATTCAACTTCAAATAATTTGTTAAAATATGGCAACACCAAGATTGGTGCCTCTGTTAATTTTTTCTTCAATAAATCAAAGCTTTTTGTTGTTTCTCGGTTCTAGATAAAATATTTCCCTTTGGTGCACTCTATGATTGGTGCAACAATACTACTAAAATTATGAATAAACTTATGGTAAAAGGTTGCAAGATCATGGAAAATTCTGAACTTTGTCATGTTTGTGGGAATGGACTAGTCTAATATTACCCTTATATTTTCTTGATCCATCTTCACACTATATTCAGAAATCACAAACCATAGAAACATTGAACTCTTTTGTATAAATATGCATTTCTTCAAATTTGCATACAACCTCTCCTTTCTCAATGTTTCCAATACCAACTTTAGGTGTAATAGGTGCTCAGCTTCAGTTCTACTGTATATCAGAATGTCATCAAAATAGATAACAACAAACTTACCAATATACTCTCGCAACACTCTATTCATCATTCGCATAAATGTGCTTGGTGCATTAGACAACCCGAATGGCATCACTAGCCATTCATACAATCCATCTCACATCTTGAAGGTGGTTTTCCATTCATCTCCCTTTCGAATATGCACCTAATAATACCCACTCTACAAATCAATATTACTAAAATACTTGGCTCCGACCAACACATCCATCATATCATCAAGTCTAGGTATTGGGAACCTATACTTTGTTGTAATCTTGTTTATGGCCCTACTTTCCACACACATGCACCAAGAGCCATCTACCTTCGGTGTCAATATAGTAGATGTTGCACAAGGACTCATACTTTCTTTTATTCACCTATTCTCTAGCAAATCATCCACTTGTTGGTTCAAATCTTCATATTGCATTGGATTCATCCTATAGGTTGCTTGATTTGGAAGTGCTACACCAAGGATCAAATCAATGTGATGTTGAATATCCCTTTAGAGTGGTAATCAATTTGATAGTTCATCTGGTATGACATCTGTAAAATATTCAAACAACTCTTCTACTACTGGTGGTATTTTTATAACCTCGTCTATTACCTTCTTCTTTGTTAAAACATAACAAAACATTGTTTCCTCCATTTTTACCCCGAACTCTTTGGTGGCCAACAAACTCTCACCCTATCCTTCCTCTTTAAGAGGTAATAAAATAACCTTAACACCATCTTTTAAAAATTTATAGGTGTTCTTTTCTCCATCATGTATTACCTTCCTATCATACTTCCATGGCCTCCCTAATAATATATGGCAGGCATCCATAGGTATAACATCACACCATATCTCATCCTTATAAGTATTACCAATAGAAAATTTAATCAAACACCTCTTTTCTACAACCACTTCATTACCTTTTTAAACTAGGCTATATGATATGGATATGGATGTTTCTCATATTTCAGACTTAGTTTATCTACCATAACATTTGAGACCATATTCTCACAACTTCCACCATCAATAATAAGTTTGCATACCTTTCCTCCAGATGTGCACCGTATCCTAAAAATGTTCGTACACAACCATGAGGTACTATCATTACTCTCTGGAATCTGATCTTTGCTTGGCATGATCATTGTCCTTCTCATCATCAAATTTTCACCCACATCTATAGCAACTTCTACATCTTGCCACACCTCCTCTACTTTAGCTAAATTGACCTGAGGTTGTTCAGTATGCCTCCATTCCTATCCTTAATAATGAGGATACTCATAGGATCTATGCCCTTATTCACCACACTTATAACACACATATGGTCTACATGGAGTATTCCAAGTCCTCTCTCTTCCTCTCTAATATCTCCTTTCTCTTTGAGGGATATAGAAACCTTGTCTAGGGTTCTCAACATTTTCTATTGTATTTGAAGATTATACTTTAATATGATTAAACCCTACATGTCCTCTTGATCAGGAGGATGATGCTCTGCTCTTTACTTCCACATTCTTCCTAAAATTATTCTTATTTTGCTTTTCCTCTACTTTTAGGGCTAACTGATAAGCATCATCTACAGTATGAGGCCTAAGCATGCTAAGCTCATTTTGAATGCTAAATTTTAGACCATTAACATACATGGTTGTCTTCTAGAGCTTAAATTCCTCATGTGTCACTTTTATGGAGAGCTTATAAAACTCACTGGTATAATCTTCCACACTGTGTTCTCTCTGCCTCAGATTCTACAATTTCATGAAGAGGGTTTGCTCATAATCTACCGAGAGAAATTTTACCCTTAATTTTTTCTCTATTTTGTTCCAAACCTTGATCTTGTCTTTTCCTTTTTTTTTCTCTCATTTTGGAGGTGATCCCACCAGACCAATGCATGGACCTTCAACTTAGTACATGTAAATTTTACCTTTTTATCTTCTACCATATTCTTCCATTCAAAGAATTTCTCCATATGATTTAGCCAATCTAACAACTCCTCTGGTTGTAACCCTCCTCCATACTCGGGAACATCAACCTTCACCCCATCATTCTTACCTTCCAAGGCCATGAGCAATATTTCCTCAAATGGATTTACCTCTAGGGGTTCCTCTTCCCCTTCTATGGGTGGAATTTCACCCAGTTCACTATCCACATCATTGGGATTTCTTGGTCTTAGATGATTCACCACAACTGCAATCTGAGCTATTTGCCTCTACAACTCTTGGATCTGCCTACTCATATAGGCATATCCATGCCTTCCTCTTCTCATATTCCTTCAAAATATGACAATGAACACACAAATAAAAACTAGATATTCGTATCTCCATAATTTCTACAGGATCAAACCACACTCTGATACCAAAAAAATTGCTCATTTGGGGGATGTAATTTCTAGAGCATACATCAAGTGGTATCAAAGTAGTTTTTTTCTTCCACTTAAAGCCAACCATTTCCACATATCGGGTAAAAGCATTAAATGCCCATGGAAAACATTAAACACCTAAATAATTTAATGTTTGTGGAAAACATTAAACACCTAAACAATTTAATGCCTATGGAAAACATTAAATGTTTTTTATTACATCATAAAAAATTTAATGCTTGTGGAAAATATTAAATATTTTTTATTACATCACACAATTTGTGAAGGAGAAGCTTTCTAGACAATCGAGAGGAACCCGATCTTCAAGACCCACCAGGGCGTCCAATAAAAAAAACACGTGAAGAAGACATATTCTTCCTTTTCTTAATCCTCTTCTTCTTATTCTTCTTTCTATTCTTACTCTAAAAATATTTGTACTTATTTTATGAAGCCAGGACATTTCAGGAATCAATATTTTCAATTGCAAAGGAGGAAGCATAAATCCTTAGTATTAAATCCTCCTAATAGGGACCCTAATGATGTCCCCACTAAGGCTAAGGGAGAAGGAAAAACATATCTAAATATGTATGTTAGATTGAATAATTTAACACTTATACATCATAATTCTTATATAAGTGGCCATGAAAATTGTTCATCACTAGGGCCCATTTGACTCATGACTTTTTAATAGATTGTATTATTGACAACAACTCATAGAAAATTTGATATTTTATTGATAAATTAACTCATTTGACTCATAAATTTTTTATAGATTACAAGTTTTATTGTTGACAAGTTAAATCTTCCATTGAGCCCTCATCCTCATCCTTATTATTTGGAATGAAAGGATAGCAAGAGTCTTGCAGAAGTCACACACACTTGCACTATCTCTTTTGTATTTGATCTAAATTTTATGGATAAGGTTACATGTGATGCCACCTCAATGGAATGTTGTGGTTTTTTTATAGGAAAACTCAAACAATATGATAGGGATACCATTTATCATGCCATTCTAAATACTTATACTTTGCACTTGTATAACAAAGCATATTGAATTAGATGCACTCAACCTAACACCAATTTGGTTTTAAGTTGTCGATAAGCACACAAAGCAGTAAATCAAGCACATGAGTTGGTACAAATATTCATAAGGCCTCAAAATGAAGACACTCAAACAACACATCATAATTCTATCAGGAATACTTCACTTAAAAAAAAATTGTAATCTTATGCACAAGTGTTCAAGGAACCTTCTAGTCTTCTACCTGTAAGAGAAATCAATCATAGCATTGATCTTAATCCTGTAGCATCTCTTCCTAATACATCCATATATAGGTAATTTGTGCCTCAAATGGAAGAAGTAAAAAAGTAAATTCATGATTTGATAGCTAGAGGCTTCATTAATCCAAGTACATATTCTTGTGCTTCACTCATTTTGTTAGTACTTAAGAAAGATGGTACTTGGCGACTATGTATTGATTTTAGGGCCTTGAATAAAATCGCCATTAAGAATAGGTATCCACTTTCTAGAATTGATGTTCTTCTAGATCAACTACAAGGGAAAAAATTCTTTTTAAATATAGATCTAAAAATTTTGTATCATCAGGTTCGAGTACAAGTAGAGGATGCATGGAAGACAATATTTAAGACCAAGTTAGGATTATTTGAGTGGTTTGTTATACCTTTTGGTCTTATCAATGTATCGACTACATTCATGAGGCTTATGAATGAAGTTTTCAAGGACAACCTGGATAAATTTATGATCATTTATCTTGATGACATCTTAATTTTTTCATCCACTTGGAAGGCTCATTTAGTTGACCTAGAACAAGTTCTACAAACCCTTCTAAAAGACCAATTGTTTGCTAACATTTCAAAGTATTCTTTTGATCAATACTCCATATTCTATCTTGGATTTATAATCAATTATAAATATATTAAAGTGGATCCTACTAAGGTTGAAGTCCTCCATTGGCCTATTGCTAATATCATTGAATTAAGAAGTTTTATTGGACTTGCCAATTTCTATTGCAAGTTCATTCCCAAGATTTCAACTATTGCTGCCCCATTGTATCATTTGACTAAGGCTAAAGTTATGTTTCAATGGATAGAGGGCCATGCTAATGCATTTGATACATTGAAACAAAAATTGTGTACAACACCTGTTCTAGTCCTTCTTGACCTTTCTCAACCTTTTGAGATAGAGACAAATGCCTCATAGTTTACCCTTAGAACTATATTGAAGTAAAACTAGTGGCTTATCATTCAGAGACCTTTTCAACTATAAAATATAACTATTCCACCTATGATAAATACCTCTATGCTTTGGTGCAAGCTACTAAGTATTATAGATACTAAATTATTGGTAAAGAGACTATTGTATATACTAATCACTTGCCCCTTAAGTTCCTTCAATCTCAAAATAAGATTGAAGAAACACGCCACATAAAGTGGGCAAATTACTTACAACAATTCCACTTAGTTATCAAGTATAAAAAAGAAAGTAGTTACCATGTAGTAGATTGTGTGAGTCACCCTCCAGCCGCTTTCATAAATAGTGGTAACTACTTCTCACATTGGTTTCCAGACTTGGCCAACCTAGTCCTCTTGATTCAGATTTTGGGATAGTTTACCAACATCTTTTACATATTTTTTCTTCTAATATAAGTATTTTCAAGATTATCATTTGAATTGTGGATTTTTATATAGGTTGGATAAATTTTTTGTGTAGAAGGAGCATCGATTATCTCTGCTTAAAGAGCAACATTCTATGCTTTATGGTGGATATTTTGGGAAATACAAGACTCTTCATCACTTGCTATGGTTCTTCTACTGGCTATTGTTGCACTTGCACAACACACCCTAGTCTGCATGGACTAGGGACCCACTTTGAGCCTTCCATTATTTTTCTTGGGTTATATGCAATTTTTAATCATCGAAAACTTAGGTTTTTAGGTGAAAGATTTTTTAATGTCTAAATTTTATTGTACCTTGAACTTGTTATGATGATTGTTGCTATTATTGTGTTTGTAAATTTCTTCTATTAGATGCTCTGAAGAGAGCTTTTTAAAAATTATGAACTTGCATATGCTCTAAGGATAAATAATGCCTAAATTGTTTGCCTTTTGCAAAGTTGTCCAAGGTGTCGTTACCAAGGTCACCCATGGGAAATTTTTAGAAAATAATTACGAGTCCAGAAATTAAGTCTAAAAGTAACCGCAATATTATGTCTAGCCATGTAAAAAGAATTTAAAAGCATGTGAGTTTAAAGTTGCTAGCAACACAAAAAATTTGTGCAGATTTTAAAACCCTAGCACTCAAATGATATGAAAATTTTATTTTTGAACAATCAAAAAAATAAATTACAGGCTATAAGAATCATTTTTGGGCAATTAAAAATTATTTCCAAGCAATTGGAATTCATTTTCAGGTTATTTAAAATTAATTATGGGTTATAAGAATTCAAGGCAATAGGAAATTGTTTCCAAGCAATTAGAAATCACTTCTAGGCAATTGTAAATCACTTTCAGACAATTGGAATTCATTTTTGGACAATAAGAATTCATTTTCAGGCTTTGAGAAATTATTTCCAAACAATCAAAAAATTAATTCCGGGCTCTTGGAAATTAATTTTGACTAATTAAAATTGTTCCTGGGCTATTAAAAATTAATTCTAGACTTATAAAAATTATTTCCAGATAATTAAAATCATTTTTCAGACAATAAAAAAATCAATTTTGGGCTATTTAAAATTAATTCTAGGTAATTAGAAATCGTTTTAAAGCTATTGAAAATATATTGATTCATTCCTACACTATTGGAAAATCATTTTTGGGCGATTAAAAATCATTTTCAGGATATAGAAAATCATTTTTGCACCATTAAAAAATTAAAATGCAAAATATATGAAGACAACACACAATGCTGGATCCAAAATTTGGCTAAGGAAATATGAAGTTGAACTTCTAAAATGATGATGTCATCATCAACAAGAAAACCACCTGGCACATAGGATCCAAAATTTGGCTAAGGAAAAGTAAAGCCACTCTTTTAAAATGATGATGTCATCATCAATAAGAAAAAATTTTGATACAAGATCTAAAATTTGGCTAAGAAAAGGTGAAGCCAGACTTTTAAAATAATGATGTGATCATCAATAAGAAAAAAACCCAACATAGTGAAGAACACAAGATTATACTGAGATGGGGGGGGTGCACAGTATAAGACCTCTTTTTACTTTCTTTCCAAACCAATATCAATTAATGTCCTTAATTGAAATAACCAAATATAGCAGTGTGCATTAATAACTCAGATAGCAATAGTAAGCAAGAGCACAAGTCACCATACACAATTGAGATACAAGATTTAACATGGGTCCCCCAATGTGGGGTATTCCACAAGATAATATCCTTATAATGTTTCACATAGAAATAAGGATCCTTATCCAATACAATAATTTCTTTGATCTACTCAAAGCTAGGCAATAACAAGCTCACACATAACTTGTCCAAATCTACATAACAATCTCACACAGAACTTGTCCAAAACTGCTCAACAAGCTCACATAGAACTTTTCCAAAATTGCTCAACAAGCTCACACAGAACTTGTCCAAATTTCTTTTATCTGCTCAAAGCTAGGTAATAACAAGCTCACACAAAACTTGTCCAAATCTACATAACAAGCTCACATAGAACTTGTCCAAAACTGCTCAATAAGCTCACACAAAACTTGTCCAAATCTGCTCAACAATCTCACACAAAAATTGCTCAAATATTCTCCAACAAGCTCACTAAGAACTTTTCCAAATCTACTCTAGCAAGCTCACCAAGAACTTGCTCAAATTTGCTCCAACAAGCTCACTAAAAACTTGTCCAAATCTACTCAACAAGCTCACCAAGAACTTGTCCAAAACTGCTCTAGCAAGCTCACCAAGAACTTGCTCAAATCTGCTCAATAGGCTCACTCAGAACCTCATCAAAATATGTCCCAAATATGTCGAGAACTATCCACAAATATATCCCAAAAAATATCCACAAAGCCTTCTCAAAGGCTCAATCAATCATACACAAACTGCCACAAATATGTCCAAAAATCTATCCCAAAGGCTTTCTCAAAGGCTCAATCAATCATGCTCAAGTAGTACTCAAATATCATCCACAAATCTATGAAGACAAGGCTCAAAGATGAACTCAATAATGAATGGAAATACACTCTACAATGGATGACAAAAATGATCCACAATGATCTCAACTCAACTCAAGTCAACTCATAGAAGCATAAAGAGAATTGTTAGAGACTCAATATGTTCTAAGCTCAATCTCAACTCAAATAAAAATTATAAAATAGTTTGTTTCATGGGACTTGAACAATCACCTCACACAATCACTTGACTAGGCTCAATTAACTCAACTCAACCAATTACCACAAGGGACAACTCTTTCTCATAAAACCCTAGTCCAAGCATGTATCAACCAACTCAAATATTTCCAACAATGCTCAACCTCAAATCTCACATAACAATGATACTCATGTCCTTTTCAAGTTCTTTACATAACCAATGGGCTTCAACAACTATGCTTATAAAATAAGGTTTAAACACAACTCTCAAACCAAAAAACCTTGAAGCATTCAACCAACCACTTTCGAAAAGGAAACCACAATAAATCCTTTTCACTCCAATGATATTTCAGAAATCAACCACCATAAACAATCAATAGGAGAATATTTCCATACCTTTTTGATGCCAAGAAGTTGTCCACAAAATCTGCCACACTAAACATAACTTTCCTTTCTAATCTCAATAAGGGTTAGTGGACTTCAAATAAGAATCACAAGATAAAGCATAACTCAATTTACACCTTTTTACTCCAACTTAATAAACACATCCACCAAAGTCCTTTTTTAATAAAATCACTTATCAAAATAATAATCAATAAACCTCTCAAAAACTATTTTATAACAACTCCTTATTTTTCCTAAATATTAATTCTTAATTTCATGAACATTAAATTAAATCAACAACTCATCCACCTTTGAAATAATAATCACAACCCTTATAAAAAAAAATTTAACTAAAAACTTTAATTATTCCTAACCACCTTATAACTCCAACTTAGGGCTTAACAAAATTAATTAGAGCAAAAACATATTTACCTCCTCAAGGGGATTTGAACCCCCGACTTGCCCACACTACGAGCACCTTAGCCGCAGCTAAGGTTGCCACACGAGCTAGCCGCTCATTCGAAAGGGAAAGTCACAACATTCCTTAAAACCTTTCCTCCCTTTTTGCAAATCAAAAGTGCTTCAAGCGCTTTTCTTCCAATTTTGAATGTAGTAAAGGGGATTCGAAACCTTGACATTTTGTCTGCCCCATGCCTTAGCCAAAATCCAATTGCCAATGCGTCACGCTGCCCACTATTTATTTTGTCTTGAGCTCACTTTGTCTTATTCGTTGCTTTTGCTTTCCAAAGAATTTCACACGAGCTCTTATTCAAATTATTTTTCCAATGATTAATTCATGAGCTCACATCAGTTTATGAACCTTAGGTATCCCATTTATATAGCCTCCTTATTATTTTCGATGACGTCGATGCAAATCTTGCATATTTAAATTTAAATTTAAATTTAAATTTTTAAATAATTAAAATTTAAACTAAATATTAAAAATTAAATATCTCCATCACCGAGGCACATTTTTCGACAAAACGAAAGGCCAACTTGGGTTTTAAGAAAAAAAAAGTTCAAATCTACCATCCATGGTTTTAAATAAAATCTTTTATTTTTCCTACCTTGGTTTTCATAAAAAACCCTGTATTTATCCATGCTTTCCAAAATATCATTTGACCACCAAAACTCAATGTGATCCATGTGACATCAATGACAACATAAAATAACTCAATTTTCCAACAATATCACCCTTTATCATTGATGGCAACACCTCTAATGCAAAAACCACAATCACTACAAAAACCATCTTTGAGAATCAAAGCTACTCCCCTAACTCAATACTCTCTATGGAGGTTGCTCTCCCTAACTCAATGCTCTCTTTGGAGGCTGGTTACCCTAACTCAATGCTCTCCCCCTTACTCAAATCTCTCCCCTTTGATATCAATGGCAAAAGGGAAACCTATGGGGCTAAAATATATGACTCTTAAGCATAGCCCCCTCACCACCTTCTCTCTTGAGGTGATTAATTTTGGTGTGGGAGTACTTTTACTCCCATATTACATTGTTTCTTTCCTCTATAAACTTCCTTCCATGTTTTTCTAATATCCTTCTCTTGATCTTCTTGCCTTGAACCTGTTTGACCTTCTTGCCTTGAACTTGTTTGGAATTGAGTCCTACATAATTTTTTAATATGTCCAAAGTTATTGTAGTTAAACCACTTGACATTGTAGCCTTTGGATGGTGCCCATATCCTAAAATATTTCTTGAAATAATTTCCATATCCATTCCTTTCCTGAACCCTGTAATATGAAGTTCTATTTTCATGACCATTATGACCATGACTTCTAAATTATGTAGCTCTAAAACCAAAACCATGTTGCTCATTTCATTTGCACTGAGAAGCTCTATGACCAATCATGTTACATGAGAAGCAATGTCCTTGAAAACCATACCTTCTTCCTTTGATGTTCCTTCTAGAAAAATCAAACTTCTTTGATCCATATACCCTGCAGTGTATAGCCCTATGTCCAAATCCATTACAAGAAAAACAATGTCCTTGAAAAGACCTTTGTTCATGCCTTGGTTCCTCATACCTTTCTCGACCATTATCCTTATGATCATTTTCAACTTGTGCATTGCATCCTTGAACCTTCTTTGTAGTATATAAATCCTCTTCCTTAGTTTCTTCCTTGCTTTTCTCTTTAAGTATTTCTTTTCCTTTTGAACTTGATTCACCTATCTCAAAACAAGAACCAAATTGAATTTTTGGGTCCATAGGAACTTTGGAACTTTCTTCATAACACTTAAGTGCTTCTTTGCTTTCATATTTTAAAACTTTCTTTCCTTTTGAGTGTGATTCCCCAAACCTGAAATATGAGACCTTTGATGCTTTGAAATCTTTCTCTTCTTTCTCTTTATTTGTGTCAAGTAGCAAATTGGCATCCATATCTATAGCCTCTGAAATATATGCTTCCTTCTTAGTGAAAATATCTTGACCTTTTCAGTCATGTGATGGATCAAACTTCTTACGTATGGAACATCTCAATTATTTTAGATTCTATTTAACCTCTTGTAGTTGCTCATGGATCTCATTGAAGTCTTCTTTTAGATCAACTGAGATATCTGAATTTATTACACTATTATCTTGTCTAACTTCTTCTAATTGGAGTGAATTTTCTTCTAATTCTCTTATCCCATAGAAAAAATCTTCTTCATCTTCACTGTCACTAAGATCATTATAATCTTCTATAGCAAACAAACTCTCAAGATTTATTTAACCATGCTTGTTTCCTTGATGTGTCATCTCATCTTCATTATCACTAAAACCATTGCAATATCCTGATCTGTGATTTCTTTGACCACACACAAAGCACTGTTCTCTTTCACCTTCTATTCCTAGGAATAGATGTTCTTCATTTTCATCATCTGATTTGTATCTATCACTATGATCTGAGCTATCACTTGCTTCTACAATGTAGTAAGATTTCTTTGCCTTACAAATTTTTTTCTTCTTCTCATACCTATTTTGCTTGTATTTGTCATCTTTGTCATGCTTATGCTTTCCATATTCTTTTCTTCTATGACCCTATTTTTTATCATCACTATTTTCTTCATGTGGACACTTGTATGCATAGTGACCAAGATCACCACACTTGTAGCATCTGTCTTTTCGTATATCCTTGAAATTCCTTGAGTCCTTATTCCTTTTGATGAAGTTAGCTTCCTCATCATTATCTAAAACTCTATCTATTTCTAGAACTTTCCCTTTCTATTTTTATAAAGCCTTGAATGCAATCTCTTTTATTGGAACTTGATGCTTACTTACCCTCATATCATAAGCTATGAGAGTTCCTTGCAATTATTCCATTGTTAGCTTATTGATATCCATTGTTTCTTCTATTACTGAAACCTTAGAATCATATTTCATGGGAAGTGATATCAAAATATTTTGAGTAACTTTTGATTCTTTCATCTCAAATCCTAGACCTCTCATGGTGTTAACAATTTCATCAACTCAAAGTAAAAACCTTGCAATATCTTTAGAATATTTCATTTTCAATTACTAAAATATTTTTCTATGAGTTTGTAGTTTTGAAAAATTTACCTTGGAATATCCTTCATAAGTATTCCGCAACTTGGTCCACATCTCATTAGCTAAATTACATACCATAAACTTTGCAAAATCTGTCTCTCGTAGCCCACTCAAAATACAATTCATTGCTCTTGCATTGATCTCAACCAATTTATTGATAGTCTTATATGCCTCGGGATCACCTTCAACCCTATACTCTTTTTCAACCATTTGTCATACCTCATATCCTTGTGATATCAAGTAGTTCTTCATCCTCATGCTCCAGAAAGCATAATTGTTACCATCAAATAGTGGAGCCTTATTTGTAGATGATCCATTCTGTGAAGTCATCTGTGTTCTTATAGAATCTGTCCTCAAGCTATTAGCATTTCTGATAGAACCCACTCAGATACCAATTGAAGAACACAAGCTTATACTTAGAGGGAGGGGTGAATAGTATAAGACCACTTTTTATTTTCTTTCCAACCCAATATCAATTAATGTCCTTAATTGAAATAACAAAATATAGTAGTGTGTATTAATAACTCAGATAACAATAGTAAGCAAGAGCACAAGTCACCATACACAATTGAGACACAAGATTTAATGTGGTTCTTCCAAGGTGGGGTACTCCACAAGATAATATCCTTATATTTTTTCACACAAAAATATGGATCCTTATCCAATACAATGATTTCTTTGATCTGCTCAAAGCTAGGTAATAAGAAGCTCACATAGAACTTGTCCAAATCTGCATAACAAGCTCACACAAAACTTGTCCAAAACTTCTCAATAAGCTCACACAAAACTTGTCCAAATTTCTTTGTTTAGCTCAAAGCTAGGCAATAACAAGCTCAAATAAAACTTGTCCAAATCTACATAACAAGCTCACACATAACTTGTCCAAAACTGCTCAACAAGCTCACATATAACTTGTCCAAATTTGCTCAACATGCTCACATAGGACTTGCTCAAATCTACTCCAATAAGATCACTAAGAACTTATCCAAATATTCTCTAGCAAGCTCACCAATAATTTTCTCAAATATGCTCCAACAATCTCACTAAGAACTTGTCCAAATCTGCTCAACAAGCTCACCAAGAACTTATCCAAAACTGCTCTAGAAAGCTCACCAAGAACTTGCTCAACTCTGCTCAATAGGCTCACTCAGAACCTCATAAAAATCTATCCCAAATATGTCCACAAATTTATCTAAAAATATCCACAAATCTATCCCAAAAACTATCCACAAAGTATTCTCAAAGACTCAATCAATCATACACAAATTACCACAAATCTATCCCAAATGCCTTCTCAAAGGCTCAATCAATCATGCTCAAGTAGTACTCAAATCTCATCCACAAATATATAAAGACAAGGCTCAAATATGAACTCAATAATGAATGGAAATACACTCTACAATGGATGACAACAATGATCCACAATGATCTAAACTCAACTCAAGTCAAATCATAGAAGCATAAATAGAATTGTTAGAGACTCAATATGTTCTAAGCTCAATCTCAACTCAAATAAAAATTATAGAATAGTTTGCTTCATGGGACTTGAACAATCACCTCATACAATCACTTGACTAGGCTGAATCAACTCAACTCAACCAATCACCACAAGGGACAACTCTTTCTCACAAAACCCTAGTCCAAGCATGTATCAACAAACTCAAATGTTTCCAACAATGCTCAACCTCAAATCTCACATAACAATGATACTCATGTCCTTTTCAAGTTCTTTACATAACCAATGGGCTTCAACAACTATGCTTATAAAATAAGGTTTAAACACAACTCTCAAACCAAAAAACCTTGAAGCATTCAACCAACCACTTTCGAAAAGGAAACCACAATAAATCCTTTTCACTCCAATGATATTTCAGAAATCAACCACCATAAACAATCAATTGGAGAATATGTCCATACCTTTTTTATGCCAAGAAGTTGTCCATAAAATCTGCCACACTAATAACAATTTTCCTTTCTAATCTCAATAAGGGTTAGTGGACTTCAAATAATAATCACAAGATAAAGCATAACTCAATTTACACCTTTTTACTCCAACTTAATAAACACATCCACCAAAGTCATTTTTTAATAAAAACCCTTATCAAAATAATAATCAATAAACCTCTCAAAAATTATTTTTATAACTCCTTATTTCTCCTAAATATTAATTCTCAATTTCATGAACATCAAATTAAATCAACAACTTATCCACCTTTGAAATAATAATCACAGCCCTTATAAAATAAAGTTTAATTAAAAACTTTAATTATTCCTAACCACCTTATAACTCCAACTTAGGGCTTAACAAAATTAATTAGGGAAAAAACGTATTTACCTCCTCAAGGGGATTCAAATCCCCGACTTGCCCACACCGCGAGCACCTTAGTCGTGGCTAAGGTTGCCACACGAGCTAGCTGCTCGTTCAAAATGGAAAGGCACAACATGCCTTAAAACCTTTCCTCCTTTTCCGTAAATCAAAAGTGCTTCGAGCACTTTTCTTCCAATGCCTTTCGAACGCAGTCAAGGGGATTCAAAACCTTGACATTTTTTCTACCCCACACCTTAGCCAAAATCCAATTGCCAATGAGTCACGTTGCCCACTATGCCTTTTGTCTTGACCTCACTTTGTTTATTCGTTGCTTCTGCTTTCTAAAGGATTTTGCATGAGCTCTTATTCAGATTCTTTTTCCAACGATTAATTCATGATCTCACATTGGTTTATGAAACTTAGGTATCCTCTTTATATAGTCTCCTTATTATTTTTGATGACGTCGACGAAAATATTGCATATTTAATTTTAAATTTAAATTTAAATTTTAAATAATTAAAATTTAAACTAAATATTAAAAATTAAATATCTCCATCACCGGGGCACCTTTTTCGACGAAACAAAAGGTCAACTTGGGTTTTTAGAAAAAACTAGTTCAAATCTGCCATCCATGGTTTTAAATAAAACCTTTTATTTTGCCTACCTTGGTTTTCACAAAAACCTTGTATTTATCCATGCTTTCCAAAATATCATTTGGCCACCAAAAATCAATGTGATCCATGTGACATCAATGAAAACATAAAATAACTCAAATTGCCAACACATAGAGGATCCAAAATTTGGCTAAGAAAAAGTAAAGCCAAACTTTTAAAATGATGATGTCATCATCAATAAAAAAAAAAATGGCACATAGGATCCAAAATTTGGCTAAGGTAAAGTAAAGCCCATCTTTTAAAATGATGATATCATCATCAATAAGAAAAAAACAGACATATACGATCCAAAATTTGACTAAGGAAAAGTGAAGATAAACTTTTAAAATGATGATGTCATCATCAATAAGAAAAAATTCCAGGATATAAGAAACTCAAAATTTTACAAAGGCATATGATGGGACCATGACCCCTCATAAATATCTGTGTAAACTCATTGAAAAAAATTTCACAACGGCATGAGACCCGACAATGGGAATTTAGCATCCAAATATTAAAGATTAAACCTAGCATTTGGAAATTAAAACCCAACATATGTTTTGATAGAAAATTAAATATCTTAAGCCCAAAAAAAAAGTTAAAGCAAAAAAATTACCCCAACCATTGAAGAATTTGCTTCAGAAATGAGATTACCATCCCACTATTAAAATTTAAACTTGGAAATTAGAAATTTTATCGGGCACTTTGAAATTTTACTGAGCACTTAGCAATTAAGTTTCGATAATTGAAAGTTATATCGAATGATGCCCTAAAAATGAAAGATGGTATATTTCCAGAAAAGCATGATCAAAAGCCCAAAGAATAATACAATCTATTGATGAAACATCGAAAAAAAAATAGTTATATTGATATTAAAGTTCTAACTTTAATTTTTTATTTTTTGTAGAATATTTGTTGGTGCTAATTTTAAATATGGTAGATGTGATGGTAGGCATGGAACTTTAATGCAAACCCAAGAAAATATTGAAGCGAGGCTAGAAAGATATTTAATATGGTTGTTTGCGATTAAAGAGTGATGGATGTAGAAGTGTTATTGTTGACGAGGCAAACGTAAATGTGCGAAGTGGTGAACATAGAAGAATTAATGGCTAATCCACTTGTAGTCTAGAAAGCAAAGAAGATTTATTTAATAAGGTATGGTTGAAGTGTGATTAAAAATGATCTCAAGGAGTCAACATCATAGTGATGTTAGTATGGCACAAATGGTGTCAGAATGCAAAAAGTGGTAGAGTTCCATAAAATTAATGCCCAATCCACTTGCTGCAATTGGTAGATCTTAGCCAATCAAATCCCAAGCTTCAAACGAGTAAGCCTAAAGTGTAGATGAAATTAAAATTAAATGCAATATGGCTGAGGATGGAGTAGAAGCAATATCAAGAAGCTCATAGTGGGAATGTCATGGGAGGAAAAATCAAATCTCAAATTTGATTTACCCCAGAGGGAGGAAGATAATATTTTAGTGATTAAAATATTGTAAAATGTAATGCTAACTAGAAATTGTATTAATAATGGCTCACCAGTTGGTTACAAAGGTCAAAAACCATCTATTAGCTAACCTCCTTTAGATTTTTTTGTAGTTGGATGATATTTTTGAACAAATTTGCTATTGTTTTTGAAGCTTTGTTCTTGTAATCTATCGAAGTGGACAAATATGAAACAATGTACTCAACGATTATCTTTTTAATATAAATATTTTTTGAAATTTATTGTGTTCAATTTATGCATGTTGATGGTGGTTGCACTTAGTCCATTTCATAGTTTGTTGCTCCTTTGAAGATTGCACCATTTGGACCTCAGGTTGTGTGAATACTGGTCATATCATAATTGGTTTAAATTGGATTTGTTGCTTCATTGGATTAAAGTTGGAGTTCAAAATAATATTAGCTTGTTTTCTTTTATCTTCTCTTACCCTTCAACCTTTGACTTTTCTTTGCAGCTTATTTATATTAAGAGTAAATTAGTTTCCATTTGAAGTATTGAAGCTATTTTTCTATAGTAAATTTTAAAAATTCATACTTCAATAATCATTGCTATTATATGTGCAATATATATTAAATGCAATGAATAATATAGATTAGGCAATAATAGTTTACAATGCGTAAAATTTATCTTTTGTTGCCCAAATTTAATTCGACTCTACTCATATTTGTTTAAATATCAATATAGTGGAATTAATTTTAGACAATTAAGTGTTTGGTTTCAAAGCATTATGCCCAGGAAAATTTCTTGATTCATAACTAGTAAAGGCCCTTTGCAAAAATTATCAATTACCTCTTAGTCTATCTACACTGGTCAAGACCTGACATACTCAAAACTTGGGAGAAAGAGATTTTTCTTTCAAAAGAAAATAAATCTTTGTTACAAGTACGTTGATATGCCCTTGACAAGATGTCATTTACATGTCCAATAGAACTAGTGCTAAAAAGGAGGACCTTCTAAAAATAAAGTTTTCTTGGTAGTGTTTATGTTACATATTGATTGTTATAGCTAGAACCTAATATCATCATTACTAGGTCTAAGTCATCTATTAGAGGTATTGAGTTTCATTTTCTCCATAAAGAAGACCTAAAGTTGATAAAGGCAGAGTGAATACTCCTTCGACATCCAATAATTCTCCTAGAGCTTTTACTCTTCGTGTTGGTCCTTTTTCCACTCCCCAAAGTCCACCAATGGCAGCTCTTACTCCTTGGTTAGTGGGAAGCAACCCTCTAAAAATATCAAGGCTTGCATATGATATACCTCAAAATATTAAAATATATATCCCTCGATACAAGCATGATGGAACAATATTAGTTGAAGAGCATATACACGCCTACAATGATATCTTGATTCATTTACAAATTGAACATGAGGATGTTACCTATAGGTTGTTTCCACATACTTTGTATGAGTTTGCTTATGACTGGTTCATCAACTTACCTTTAGGCTCCACTTCTTGGGTTTAATTAGAGGTAGCATTTATTAACCATTTCATATTACCTTTTGATCTAGCTATGATCTATCATCAATTTCCTTCTACCCGTAGAGAATCCCATGAACCCTTGAGACTATTCAAAACTACGTTCCATAAATTATACACTAGGTTGATGGCACCTTACATCCTTACAATTGAAGAAACCATCCAAATGTATTTTAGAGCTTTGGATCCATTGAATTTTATGTTTGTGAGGAGATCCCCACAAATGATAACCTTACCCATGACATATAGTGAAGCTCCAAAGGTTTTGGTTTGGGTCAGTTACCTTCATTTGGACAAACATGAGATTATAATCAAATGCCATTAATAAATCAAGCCCTTACACAACACCTTCCCATGTTTAATCCATTACCAAGAACCATGTATCCAAAATAGAATCAACCATTCAATTTGATACCCTTGAATCAAATTATTCCTAATATGAACAATCAACAAACCATTCTAAAATATTTGGACAATCAGGTGAACACAAAAAATATTTTCAATCATACACCTACAAAAAATAATCAACCAAATTTACCCACATTTTTTAACACATCTATGCTTGCAAGTAATGTAACTGGTCAACCAAGACCAAGTCAACCTAATAATTCAAACCTTATTCAGAAAACATACAAAGGAAGGTTCAAAACCTGAGTAATGATATGTTTCAACTACAAATGAAAGTTCCTCAAAATCCACTTGCAAATAATAACACTTAAGATAGGAAATTTAACTTTCAAATGACCAATCGTTAGTGGAATACTCATCCAAATAATGGAGGAATTCCAAATCATACTAGAAACCAGAACCAATGAATTTGGTAGATATTGTGTTAATTGGTATATTCTAATGTATCACCTTGGGTACATTATTATATTAGGTGGGTGTAATAGATTAGAGTGTGAGTATTTACTTTATGCAATGTAATAAATGCACAAGTGTGCCAAGTATTTTGGTATTGTAAATATACATAATAGTCCATGTGCACATGAGTCCATAGAAGAGGAAGATGAAGAGTCTCTAGAAGAGTGAAGACAAAAGGGTGCACCATATGAAGAGTCACATTCCATTATATATGTATCTATGTGTGAGATACACACATATGATGGATGAGAGTGTTTATAAGTATGGGTACTTGAGATATTTATTCAATGGAGATATAATTTTTGTAAGCATTTGTTAATGGCAATTATATGAGTTATTTTTGAAGTTATTTATGAGTTTTATACATTTAGAATATTGTCATTATATTATATTTCATATTGCAACTTTATTTTAGATCTTGAGGTTATTTTATCTTTAGTATTTGGATTCAAAAGCTAAAAGTGGTATCAGAGACACATCAAGATTTTGAATTGCACAAGTTTTAAAGTTGCAAAGAAGATTTCCACCGGTTAAGGAGAAACTAGTGAAGTTAAAGAAATTACCTCTGGAAAAGAAAACTAGGGAAGTTTAAAGATTTACCTATTCCAAGAGCAAATTCAAAATAGAAGAAAATTATAGGTCTTGAAGATAGACCTGACATTGATGATATTAAGAGACCCAAGAAGGAGGTCCTAGTGAAAAGTTGATAGATTGAAGAAGATTCTATATTGCTATTTGGCTAGAGTCTTTCCATAGGGTTGAAGGAGAACTCATGAATACTAGGACTTATCATAGATTTCTTTCCACTAGTTTTGAGAATAACTAGTGAAGTTTATTTATTTTAGAATTCTGGAAATTTGGATGTATTTGGTTGCTACTGTCTAAGTTTTTTTGTAGAAAATTAGTTCTCAAATGTTGAGAAGCTTCCTACAATAGATAGAGAAGAATTTCTTCAATTTCCTGAGAGTCTATGTGCTTTCATCATGTAAGGATTAGTTTTGAGTTGCAGCAAAAGAGTGGACATTGCATATTAAGAAGGTCCAAGAAAGAGGCTTCATTAAATATTGAGGAGACCCACATAGGAGGTCCCCATAGAATATTGAATATTGAGGAGACCCATGTCGGAGGTCCCCATAAAATATTGAAGATTGAGAAGACCCATGTAGGAGGTCCCCATAGAATATTGAAGATTGAGAAGAAAGAAGGACTAAGAAAAGGTTCTGTTACCGAATTTCCATAGTTGGAAGATTAGAGATATCAAGGAAAGGTATCATTGAAGTTTTGAGAAGAATAATTGAGAAGCTGTAAAATTATAAGACCTAATGAAAAGAGGTCTCTAGAGATTTTAGAGAAGGATAAGAAGGCTAGAGAAAGCCTCATTACATAATTGAAGAAGTGGCCATTAGAGGATATTTGGAGATAGCTAGAGTAACAAGATGCAAGCAAGGAGAAGGTTTTGAAAAGAAGGATTTGGGATAATTTTCGCCATCTGACAAAAATCCCAAGAAGAAAAAGTTTTTGGCAAGAAGGTTGTCAAATTTTGGAGAAGGTTTTTTAAATATCTTAAAATATTCAAATTCTTGAGGAAGAAGACAATGGAAGATATCATATTTGAAGTTAGAATTTGACAAGGAGATTGAAGGATAAAGAAATATTGAAGAGGCCAAAATTTTGAGAAAGTTAGGACAACCACAAATATTTTGAAGGCTGATTTGAAAAGGAGAAGGTTGTTTTTCAAGGAAGAATTTGAAGGGTATTAGGATAGCAAATTGAAGAAGGTATAGAGCTGTGATTTTGAGAAGATTTGGGTAGATTTTAGAGTGCCCTTGAACAATAGATTGAAGGAGGACTTGATAGCAAAATAAGGTAGTAATTTGGAGAATTTCGAGACAGTTTTGGACAATGAAACATAGGAGGAATTGACTGCAAAAATTATAAAATTTTGTACAGCATTTGGGCAGCACTAATAGCTGCAAGTTTCAGTGTTTAAGAATATATTCGAAGGAGTTTTGAAACCACAAAATTTATATTTGTGGATAAAATTAGAATAAGAAGAAAGAGCTATATTTTTGAGAACTTTAGGGCAGATTTGAGAGAATTTTTGGGCAGCGAGCAAGTTGGTATTTGAGCAACAATTAGAGCTACAAAATTGATAAGTTTAGAGCAGCAAAGTGAAAGGAGGTAAAGATGCAAAAGGAGATAAAAAAAGGTATGTGATATTTGTGCAATATAATTCTATTATTTGAGCATTAAAATAAGTCTACATTAAGTATTTGAGAGCACCATATTAGCTTTATTAAATTCTAGAGAAGTAATTTAAAATAGAGAGGTCTTAAGGCAAAAGGATTTAGTAGCATTTAAGTCCTAAAATATGTAAAAGTAAAACAGCAAAGATCGAAGTGAAGTCTTATTTGGAAAGGATAAATAAGAAGGAAATAATATTAATATTAAAATATTTTTTATAAGCCTTTGAAAGTGCAGATTTATTAGTGTAAAAGGAAACCAAATAAGGGTATTCTTCTAAGAAAATAGAAGATCAAATAGAGCAAATTATAAAGTGTCTAAAGACACTAAGGAAACCACTATGTAAGAAGAGGAGGAGGCACCAGTTTGGAGTAGTAAAAGCCACCACCACTCAAGGAGGAGCTACAACAGTTAAAAAAAGAGTCACTATTGCTTAAGGAAGTGCCACCATAGCTCAAGGAAGAGCCACCACCATTCAAGGAAAATTTTCCATAGTCCAAGGAAGTGCCACTATTGCTCAAGGAAGAGCCACCACCGGCTAAGGAAGAGCCACCACCAAAAATATGAAGGAAAGCTATCAAGTTAAAGGTACAATGCCATAATTTCATCCAATGAGCCCAAACAAAAGTAATTGAGACATTTCAACAAAAGATAGTGAAGGAACGTATGTAGAGGAGATTGGAAAATTAGGGTAAACTCCAAGTATTGAAGATTGGAGAAAGTGTTTCATGCAAAATATGGTGAAGGGATGTGTGTGAAGAAGACAAATAATTGAAAGGATGAGATAGGGCAAAATTTGAGTGGAGACGTTTGAAATCTTGTTGGAGGAGAGACACTTGTAAAGTGTAACACTCACTATGTCATACGTTCACCAAACTGGGTAGAGTTACGTTATAAGTGCCTGAGGAGAACAAGAGAAGCAAATTGGGATCAATAGAAGAGTCTTAGTGCCAAGTGGAACATAATAAGTAGAAGATAAACAACGTTAAAGTAATTAAAACATTCAAGGAGGATTCATTAATGCAAATTTTGAATAGCCAAAGATAGCACAACATAAGGTAGTGTCTCTCAAGTATTCTTTCCAAGGAATGCCAAAGTACAACAAGATCTTCATGCGTACAACATAAACGATGGAGCATTAATTAGGAAGTGGTCAAACACTATTGACCAAGAGGATTTATGCATTCAATATTAAAGGTAATCCATTTTATTCAAGATTATTTTATATGCTCAAGAGAGGAGAAATAAGGTTACATAAAGTTATTATTTTCTAAGGTCAAAGTAAAACTATTTATTTTGGAGAGATAAGAATTTGAATTTGAAACCTTAGAAATCATATTATTACTATTTCAAAGTTTATGAAGAGTCGGATCTTGAAGGATTTATTTGAAGTTTTGTAATTTGATTATCTAAGTTTACAAAACAATTTGAAATATTTGCAATTTGATGAGATTGGAGAAATAAGTTTTTTTACATCAAACTAGAATTATAAAATTTGCAAATATTCTTTTATGAAATTTCTAAGTTTGGAGTTATAAGGAATTCAACACCAACATAGGATTGAGAAATTTAGAATTAAAAGAAATTATATTTTTGAGATTAGGGAGTCATAAGGTAGTCAACCTCAAAGGTTTAAAGTTTTAAATTATACCAAAATTGTTCTTTTTAATAAAAAATGTACAAGAAATATTACTTTAAAAATACTATGTAAAAGTTTATTAAGTATATAGGATTCAAGGAATCAAAATGGTTTAGAGACATACTTGATTCTAGAAGTGATAAAAAAGAAAATGCAATTAGAAGAGAAGAACCAATATGGCTTAGAAATATTTTTGAGAACTCACAAACTAATAGTTTGGCAAAAGTAGATTCTATAGATTTATCTTCTAATGACATGATAAAAGGAATTGATGACATCTATATTAATGAAGATATTGAGAATACAATCAAAAACCATACACAAAATGTAGAAAAGAATGTTGATCAAAAATATGTCCTACATATTTATGAAAGAAGTAAAGATAGAATAGCTTCAGTTGTACACAAATGGTTTGACTATTTTATCAAGGAAATGAATGAACTTGATTCTTCTAAGTCAAATAACATATAAGTTAGAACATCCTCACGGTGTACTTATTGCAACAAATTTGGTCATGAGAAAGTAAACTATTGGAATTTCCATCCATGTAAATATTGTGGAGAAAAAACTCATTCATCTTTCTTCTATTACTATAAAGACAGGTACTATAAAAAATTTGAAGATAAACTGATATTCAGATTATATTATATCTTCCAAGATCTTATTTTTGAAGCATATACTAACAATAAATTTAAATTTGAAATATTTGAAGAAATTAGAGAACCAAAGGAAATAAAATGAATCAATTCTGATCCACTTATGACTTGCAAGACTATGAGATTTCTTGTTCATCAAAGATACTTGGAAAATTTCAAGGAAATTTTTTTACCAATCAATTTGAAATACATAAAAATAATGGAATGAAGAAGACAAGAATAAATAACATGAAGACTGAACAAAAATAATAAGAATAATCTGATCAAGCTAAAGAATATTTGAAGGATGAAGATCCATATTGAAGACTAAAGTCTTCAATAACCAAATAATGTAATACAGGGGGTGTTAGAATATATTATTTTATTTGGTACATGCTAATGTACCACATTGGGTACATTATTAGATTAGGTGAATTATCATAGATTAGAGTGTGAGTATTTACTTTATGCAATGTAATAAATGCACAAGTGTGCAAAATATTTTTGTATTTTAAATGTGCATAATAGTCCATGTACACATGAGTCCATATAATAGGAAGATAAAGAGTCTCTAGAAGAGTGAAGATCAAAGGGTGCACCATATGAAGAATCACATTCCATTATATATGTATCTATGTGTGAGAGACACACATATGGTGGATGAGAGTGTTTGTAGGTATGGGTACTTGAGATCTTCATTCAATGGATATGCAATTTTTTGAGCATTTTTTAATGGAAATTATATGAGTTATTGTTGAAGTTATTTATGAGTTTTATACATTTAGAATTATACCATTATCTTATATTATATATTGCAACTTTATTTTAGATCTTAAGGTTATTTTATATTTAGTATTTAGCTTCAAAAGCTAACAGATCTTGCTTTGCCCAATTGGTGCAGGGTCCATTCCACAACTCAACACAGTGAAATTGATTATCTAGAGTTTAAAAATATTTTGGACATTATCCAAAAGGAGATTGAAATTTTAGAATTAATTCCCACCAATGAGAATTTTGGGAATCAAGCTAATAAAAATGTAGGGACAACTCTAGTTTTAGAGGCATATGAACTCTTAGGCTTAGTTATCAAGTTCGAGTTCGTGTTCAAATTCAACACTCTTGATCAAAATAAATTTGCCATGTTAAAAATTTGGAATAAAATTCGATATACTATAAATGTATATATATGAACTTGGGTGGATGCACATAACATTTTTTTTGGATCGAATGTAAAACCATTTCCTAATCACATTGCCCCACACTAATTGGAAATAAAAATAACAATAACAATAATAAACTCTTCCCTTTCCTGGTGCTTTTAGTAGTGTAAAAGGTTTTAAATGATTATGGCATGGCAGTTACAGGGACAGACTGCATGAAGATCTGTGTGGTAGCTTCTGGGGCGGACAATGCAGAATACTGTGGTGGCCATAAAAAGCTGGACAGCCTGCTCGGATTCGTGGCAGCTACCGATTCCACCATGTTTTAAAAAAAAAAAACAATAATAAACTCTAAAAATTTGGTAATTGTCTAGTCAAATTATCTGGTTTACTATATCATTCAAAATAATAAAACTGGATATGTCTTCTGCAATATTGGTATTGAAGCATTGAATGGATTGACTTCATTCCTTGCATAACTTTTGTACCGTGTATATTGCATAACTTACACAATTTTTAATGGTCTTAAATTTCATAAAATTATTTTTTTCTTTTATATATAGTTCATATTCCCCTTGTTCTTGGAAACTTCCCATAAGCCCTCCCCAAAAACTCCATTGCATGATCTGCAACACGAAAGCCACAAACAACATGTGATAAGCACTTCATAAAAATACAAAACCACACTTTAACATATCAACTTGTATGCCTATATTTTTTAGGATAAAAAAAACCTTGTCAATATTTTTTCCTTCTCCATCCGATTCCACTCATTTTTTTCCATGTCGATGCCAAATTTAGGGTTTATTCATCGAATTTATTCGATAGGATTTTAAATTCGATGAATTTTGAACTTATCTAAAAAAATCAATGAATTTGATAACTAAGCTTTTAGGAATAGATGAAGATGAATGAAATGAATACGAGGTGTAATCTTATTGATAGTTTCAAATAGGTAACAATTATATGCTTTGGAGTAAAGGAAAAGAACCAGTGACTTCTTCTACACCTCCTAACAAAACCTCCATCCCACCTGATGAGCAAGCCAACAAAAACCTAGTCCCACCTAAGGGTCCTACAATGCCTACTCTAGCAAAATATAATATGTCATTACCACAGGCAGATAAAAACCTAGAGCAAAACAAGTTTGGATAATTATCATTGAAGACCTTAAGAAAACCAATGTAATATTTCCTTGTTTGAGGTAGCTTAATTAATTAACCAAACAAATTTATTGCTTTAAATGTTCTTTGGTACAAATAAAAAGGAATTGAAAAAGACTACTGATGCTCAAGTGGTAATATGCAAAGAGGGTAGAATTCCTTTCTTTTATTTTGACTAGTAGAATTGATGGTAAAAACTTACATAATTGTCATGTAGATTTAGGTACTTTTTGCAATGTGATGCCATATGTAGTAAACCAAAAATTAGGACTAAATTTTGCTCCCTCAAACAAGAAGGTTGTTCAGCTAGATAAGATAGAGGTGAATGTGGTTGGGGTGCTAAACTACATCCATGTACACTTAGTTTTTGGACCTATGATACAAAAATACATTGATATCTAGGTGGTAGGTATCCCAGATGCATATGGGATATTGCTCAACAATGATTGGTCAAGAACATCGAATCTACATGGTAACCAATTTTTCACATATGTGGCTTCCTTAGCATGGCATAACCAATCAGATTCATATAGAAAGAAAGGTAATACTAAATTATCTTATTACATAGTACAATAATTTTAATGAGATTATGTACATTGAGCTAGAATTAAGAGTCTACACTATAATAGTGGAAACCAAACCCAAAGAGAATAATATGGTATAGAGACCCTACTAAAAAAATAGAAAGTAACGGAAGATTAGTTGTGGACTCAAGTTTGATGGGTCAAAATGTAAATATGGCAATGGCATAAAAATTGAACTGGTCAATCCTAAAGGTAAATCACATATTGTTGCTTATTGTCTACAATTCTCTTGCACCTCCAATGCTATTAAATATGAGCTATTAATTCATGGACTATAATATACCATCAAGAAAAAATTTAAATGCATATAGGTCTTAGGATATTTTGAATTGGTGATCAAGCAAGTGCTAAATCAATATATTTTCCATGATAAACGTCTCTCAAATTATAGTAGTCATGTGTGGGATTTAATCAAGAAATTTGATGCCTTCAATATCCATACTATTCCACATAAAAAGAATCACATTATAGATTCATTGGCAATAGTAGCAAGTACTCTAGAACCAATTTCCCATTCTAAGATAAAGATGTTATTGGTAGAATTGGTTGTCACTCCCTCCATCCCTCAAAATATTTAGGTATTTGAGGATGCTAGGCATGTAGTTGATTTTATCACTAACTTTGACATATTTGAAGCTTAGATCATAGATGAGAAAGACACAAATTGTGTATATCTAGAGGAGGGAAAATTGAATATGAAAACAAACACCATTCCTAAAGGTATAGTATCTTTGGAAATACTATTAGATATGGATTATCCTGCTCAAAAGTAGTAGGCCACTCCATCAGAAAAGGGATCATATGAAGCTTACAATTTAGGAAATGCTGAGAACCCCCAAAATATTTTCTTGGGGAAATCTTGCACTAAGGAAGAAAATGAGTGAATAATGTAAGCATTAAATGATTACCAATATGTCATAGCATGGAGCTATGAATATTTAAATACCTATGAAACATCCATAATTATCCACACCATTCCATTGAAATCGAGAACAAATACCTTTCAATAAAATAGAGACTAGTAAATCCACTATTGGAGCCTCTCATTCTAAAGGAGATAGAAAATATTTTGGAATTCCACATTACTTTCCTAGTAATACATTCTATGTGGGTTGCAAATTTGATATTTGTCTATAAGAATAATTAGGAAATACACTTGTGTGTAGATTTTAGAAATCTTAATAGGGCATCTACGAAGGATAATTATCCTCTTCCTTCCCTAGATGAAATACTACAAATGGTGAATGACTCTTAGATGATGTATTTTCTAGATGGTTACTCAGGGTATAATAAAGTAATGGTTGACCCCAAAGATAGGATTAAAATTTCATTTACTACCAAGGGGGGAACATTTTATTCTTGGAGGATGCCACTTGGCCTAAACAACATAGAAGCAAATTTCCAAAGGGCCATGAACATTGCTTTTAAGGATCTCATTGGAAAATGCATTGTGATATATATGGATGACCTTCCTGTATTTTCTAAAAAATGTGCAAACCATGTGGAAGACTTAAGGAAGATACTACAAAGATGTAGAGAGTACAAAATTTCACTAAATATCAAAAAGTGTATTTTTGGAGTTACAAAAGAAAATATCCTAGGGCATGTCATTTTTAAAGCTAGTATTTCTATTGACCCAGATAGAGTTGAAGTAATTCAAAAAATTCTCCTTCCTATAAGTAAGGAGTTGAAGTATTTCTTTGATAAAATCAATTTTGTGAGAATATTTATTTTTGGTTTTTTAAAAAATGTCTAACCTCAAAATGCAATGCTAAAAAAGGATACCAAGATTATATGGACTGGGGAAGCACAAGCTTCTTTTCAAGAAACTAAAAGGGAAATCATGAATTATATTTTGGTAATTAATCTTGATTACACTCAGTATTTTTATATTTATTAGTTTATATATGAAAATTGAACTATTGGTGTTTTAACTCAAAATGAGGTTGGTGATGAAAGACCAATAACTTTTGTAAGTTCACCATTGGAATATGTTCAACTTAGATATTCAATTATCGATAAATAAGCATTTGCTTTGATCAAAGCTATGAAGAAATTTTGATATTATATCCTACATAGAAATGTTTGGAATAGTCCCTGATCTAGCTATACAAATAAGAATGAGCTAGGAGAACACAGGGACAAATGGATGTCTATCTTACAAGAGTTTGATCTAGAAATTTAGCCTATGAGAATTGTTAGAGGATAGGTACTAAGAAAATCACTAGAAAAAGTTGACCCTCATATTTTATGCCAGTAATATTTTATGGAAGAAATTATAAATCATGAGTGGTATCAAGACATCATTATTATTTGCTAAATAGAGTGTGCCCTGGTCACTTGAATTCTACCTCAAGAAGAGCACTACGTCTCAAAAGTGTAAATTTCATGATAAAAGCAAATATTTTATACTAAAAAAATCATGAGGGAATCTACTTGAGGTGCTTAAATAAATAAGAACTTGTTGAGGTTCTCAAAGATTTTCATGGCAAGTATGGAACCAAAAATTTCTCTAGAAATACCATAACACACCAAATATTGAGAGCTAGTTATTACTAACCTCATGTATTTAAATATGCACATGCACATGTCCAATCATGTCATGTTTTTCAGATTGCAACTCATCGAGAAAATGATTCTTCCATGCCATTACAACCAGTAATTGAAGCTCATCAATTTGCATAATGAAGATTGCACTTTATTGATGTCATTAATCCTAACTCATTAGCTAGCCTGTTGAATCCTCAAAATCCAACTTGAGTTTACTTGGTGTCCTGTGAGTCCTTGTTTTGAGTCTTTTCAAAATTTGCAATAATCCCCTAATCAGTCTCCTTTTAATAAAATTTTGGGTCCTTTTCAATTATTACAAAATTTGGGTTTTTTTGAGTCCTACCTTACCCTTCAAGAGCATTTTTGAAAGAGTTTGTGTCATCAAGGTTAGGGATTATTTTGATTTTCCTAAGGTCTTATGTCAATTAATTTTGGGCCTAAATAAGGTTTGATTAATAATTTTTGACCTCCAAAGGTTTTAAATATTTAAATATTTTTTAATTTTTTTATATATGGTCTAATTCAAAATATGATAAAATAATATTTAATTATATTTAATTTGGCCCTTTAGTTTTCCCCCTTATAAATTTTACTTTTCCTACCCTTATCCTCCCACGTACCCTTCCCTTGATTTTTACCATTCTCTTCCTAAAAATTCATAGTCCCCTTTGAAATTTTTGTTCCCATTTTTTTGCATGAAGTTCTAAATTCATTAAATCATTCATCCCCTACTCCACACCCTAATACTAAATCCTCTTCTACATTTCCTAATTCCTAATACTAACCCCTAACATCTTTGCCCCCCCTCCATTATCCTATTCCCTAACTCGCCCCTCACCCCTTTCACGATTACTTTTTCCCTTTAAAATTTTAAACTCCTTACCTTGAATCCCCATCCTCCTTCCCATAGTCAATGGGTCATCTAGGTAAGTGCACATTGGAAAAAATGAAATGAAGGCCACAACTACCACATGGAATCCCACTAGGGGTAGAAAAATCAAATGAATGATCAATGGTTTGAGGTAAAGCTTGCAAACCAATGATGTGCATGTGAGTGCAAAACTCAAAGTGCTCAAACCTATGAGCGACATGTGGCCTAGGAATATCCAACGACGTAGGAGGAAACACTAAAATCAATGGTGTAGGCAAGGGGGTAGTAGGGATCTCAAGCACTCCAACCAAAGCATGGCAAGTGGTGAAAGGTCATTTGTCGAAGTTCTGCACAAAGTATCATGTGGTCTAGGATACAACACGTAAATCAACGATGTGCAAGGTAAGCACAAGTTTCAAATCGCTCCAATCAAATCCTATGGAGCAGACACAAGTGTGGGTTTTTAAGCGCTCCATTCTAAGAGTGCCACGTGATGGCTAATGAATCATAAGCTTGAGTGAGTGCAGGAGAAAAGTTTCATGTTTACAATTTAATTTTTTTTCCCACATCAATGGTGGGTTGAACCTCAAATCCTTCAAAGGTACTTAATATCTGGTGGTAAAAAACCACCTCGTGGTGGTTAGTGTGGCCTCCAATGCTAGGCCACTTGGGGGCACCAGCTATCGATGCCACCACAAAGGATAATGTGGGAGGCTCGAGGACCTTTTGGCACTAAATAAGCAAGGTGGTATGCAAGGTCATAAAAGAAAAGATATATAAATATATATATATATATATATATATCTAAGGTTGTATTTGAACCAAACTATGGTAGAGGATTTTTATTTTTGTGGGCCTATCAATTTATTTCAAAATGTGATAAATTTTTTATTTTTGGGCACCATTTAATAGCTTAGAGTGCTTATGATGAAAATATAATTATGGGCCAAATATGAAGGTAGCATGAATGAAGCCATTACAAATGCAATCAATATTGTGGATCAAATATGGAGGTAGTCACAGTTATTATAAGACATCACAATCATGGGCCATCATGAAGATAGTTGCAACTATAACAATTATGGATCATCATCGAGATTTGAATAAAGTGGAAATCAATTTGCAGGCTATATGAGAGAGTTGCTACAACAGAAAGGAGGATCAAGTTTTTGCATAGTAAAATTTTGCAAGAGGTATACTAGAGTGCCCATCCTTGTTAGTTGTATTTTCTATGTTTTGTCTAGTCACCAATTTTCTTTCCTATTATTGTGCAAGTTTTGCTAAAGAGGTGCCTAGTTTACTAAGATCATTTCCATTGGCTAATACTGAAATCCAGGAGGCTCTTTGTTACATTATTTGAACAAATATTTTTAGTTCTCTATTGCATCATTTGAATGGAGAGTATTTACTCAGTGAGCTCTGGTTATCTTGATCAGACTTCTATTGTAATTATCTATTGATTAATACAATTTTACTTCCTCTTTTCAGCAGTTCAGTGGCAGTTTTATTTATTGTCTTGTTTACATGTTACATCATTTGAATGTGTAAATGACATCTTATTTCACTAGCATGTTTAATCATTTTTGTTACATTATTTAAATGGATGTGATTGGCTTAATTTTTATCCCCTCTCCCTTCTCTCTTCACCATATTTTAAGTCTAGCTAAAATTTCCCAATGGATGAGACACCGATCTATTGATTAAAGCACTAGTTGGGAGTTACTTTCAATATTGGTCAACTTTTATATTGCAGTTTTATTTTATTTTTACAAATCTGGATGAGCATGAGCATATGAGAAGTATTATAGGCTCACATTTAGGGTTTCCATACCTTACTCAATCTATCTAGAGTCTTGTGATAATATTTTCTTGAGTCAAAGAGGTGGATCCACCAGAGTCAACAATACTGATTCGATTAGGGAAGTCTTGTAGCGTGACAAATCTCTTAAGGATGCAAGAATTCCCTCAAATAGTTTTTTGAACCATTGCCAAGATTAGAATTCTTTTTGTTACAAGTTCTAATACCTATGTATTTTCTTTATGAATCATTTTTGTGTAGCAAAAATCAACCAACAATTTTTGGCATTGTTGTTGGGGAAGACTCAGTACTATTTTGTGTTTGTATTTCTCATAGTCTTTCTTGGAGTGAAATTTGTGAGAGTTGAGTGAATATTAAGCTAAGTAATATTAACCTGAGTATTTTTGAAGATCTTGTTCTTTCTTTGCACATCTATGTTGGCAATTCCAAATGAACTCAAAACCTTTTAAAATAAAGAAAGGAGGATCTAGATCTGGCATCTACAACAAGAAGTGGCAAAGAAGTGCTTGCTGGAGTGGTAAATTCTATGGAATTCTTCAAATATCATAGAAAATTTTCAATTCCTATTCATGTTATTCCTATTGATACTCCAAATCCTAGTTTAAATCAATCTTCTTCTATTGTAAATAAAATATGTATCGTAAATCAACTTGTAGTGAGTATGGAAATCCCTAATGCAAATAAAATATCAATGCTAACTAGAATGTCAATCAATGGAGAACCAATATATTAGAGCTTTTTATTTACCTCCAAATCTGAATCCTCTCCCTCGTAAAGCTCATAAATACTTGCCTAAATTCTAAGGAAATAATATTGTTACCAGTGATGATCATATTAGGAATTTTCTATATGCCATGGGCAGTATTGAGGTAGATGATGAAGATGTCATCCTTAGACTTTTATTTCATACTTTAGATAAATATGCTCGAGAATGGTTTAACCATTTTGGATTTTATTATATCCGTAGTTTCCAAGAAATGGAGTAAACTTTCCTTAGGAAATATAGAGAGAGGAAGAATGAATAGTCCTTGCTAATAGAGTTAGCCACCATGAAGAAAAAAGAAAATGAATCAGTGGAAGATTTCAATAGGAGATTATTTAAGACTAGAAACAAGATTTTGGTAGCACTAAGACCAAATAATGAGTAGTCCATTTATTTTTACAAGAATGTTTTCCTTGGAAATTTTAGTTATGAGTTGAGACAACAAGAAAAAACCACCAGTGATATATGTATGGAAAGGGTGATTGAAATAGAGAGAGATATATGATTGATAGTGGTAATATTAAAGCATAATATTTAGAACCCAATCAACCTGAAAGAAAGCCCAAGAAGATTGAATTATTTGTCCCTAAGAAAATAGAGCAGGATCCAATGAACAAAATAGCTAATCAGTTGAGTGAGATATTTACCACTTTGAATAATAGGTTGGATAGAATTGAAAAAGGTAAGGACAGCATTGCAAAAAATTCACAGGGTGATAATAGATAACATGCCTCCTTTCAGAAGGAATTTAAGTGAAACTGGAATAACAATTGAAATGAAGAAGGGAATAGGAATCAAAATGGAAATTGAAAAAATAAATAAATAGAGAGATCTAGATTCTATTCCAAACCCAATATCCTCTAACAATATAGCATCAGATCATCCTTTATATTTCTCTTCTTGTGATGCACCTTATAACCCTATTGATTGTGGTATTTATCTAAGTTTGCACTATAATGTTGATTTAAATGTTGAATATAAAGATGAATAAATTAGAATTAATGTATGTTGGACTGAAGAGGACGAGGTCAGAGAAAAGGAATTTGAGAAGGATATGGACCTATGCACCTTTAATATTGAACAAAGAGCCTTAGTATTTGGAGAGACATCAACCTCAGGTGAGTCTTATCATACCCGATTTGATAGAATGAAGCAAGGAAATCTTATACCTACAATAGAAGAGGTTGAGTCTTTAGATAGAATACATGCTATTAATCTCAAAAATAGAATAGTGGAGGAAAAAAATAATGAAGGTCCCGCACAAAAGGAGAAAACTACAGGAGTAATATCATAGAAAAAGGTAAATCAGATGAAGTTGCAAATGATTCCTGAAGAGCCTAATGTAGAGGAAATTATCCAAAAGCAACAAAATGACTTGGTTAATTAGAGGTCTAGAAAAAAAATTGATGATAAGAAATATCAATTTGATCTAGATATAGAGATTTCCAAACAAAAGGTCAACATCACTTTTAGAGAGTTAATGACCATTCCAAAGTACCAGTATCAGGTATGTAGAGCCTTCAAATTAACTAATCAGTTAGGAGGATAACTTAAATTCCCTATAAACCCTGAGAATAATGCAATCAAAGCCCCATATTTAGTTTAACCATTTTATATATCACTAAGGTATACATCAGACTATGGAGACCAATATATTATTCATAACTGCATACTTTATAGTGGTTCTTCCATGAATGTGATGTCAAAATAAATAGCTGATCAGTTAGGCTTGATTTATCAGAAATAGCACCCCTCTATTTATGTGATGGATAATAGGAGAGTGCCTTGTGTAGGTATTATCAATAGGCTCCTTATCCATATTGAAATATATCCTAAAAACGTTGTGGTAATGAATGTTACAATTGTAGATGTGGACCCTTTATTTTTCATCGTACTCTCTAGGTATTGGGCATAGTATCTAGGTGGTACTATTTAGTTGAATTGGTCATATGCCACTATCGTGATGTAGGGTAAGGAAAATTCATCCTAAAAAGAGAATCGTTCAATAGGTATTTATTTAAATTTAAAGACCTAATGATAATATGGTTAATGCCATGATTTTTTTAAGTGAATGATAAGGGGATTTATTATGTTTGGCACTCTCATTTCCCATTAGAAGTGCCTGATGCTAAGAATATGGATCCAAAAATGAAGGCTGAAGTGGATGCAAAAAATGATATAATTATGACTTCAAAGTTATGGACTATGACCTTTTATGGGGTAAAATCTCAGGCAGGAGCAATATTTGGGGTAGTGTTGACAGACATTAATGGAAGCTATCTTGGCATACCATGCATGTTAGGATTTTCTCGTACAAATAATATTGCAAAGTATAAAGCTTTATTGCTAAGGCTAAGGAAAGCCAATGAATTGGGTATTAACTATAAATTTTGTGGGGATGCTAAGCTAATAATTCAATAGATCAAAGGGAAATACCAAATAAAGCACCCTAGATTAAAGCAATATAAGCAAGCAATGTTGGATGAAATAGATAGATTCTTAGATTTTGATCTATAATACATTCCTAGAGTATAGAATCACAATGCTAATTTATTGGTAATTAATTCTTTTGGAATAGATAGCCCTAAGATAGAAACTTGGTTTATGGATAGGTTCCCAACCATATCTATTTATAAATCATATGTTCCTGATAATGTGGTATATTTACAAATTTTTCATGATGATATACACATTAATGATTTTATGACTATGTAAAATGATTTTTTTATGTTATTTGTGATGAAAGTGATTGAAGAAAAACTGAAAGATGTTATTGGAGAACCCACAAAAATCATATAGCTAAAGACAAATAGGATCCCCAAGGGGTTGGTATCTTTAAAGATATTTTTTGATGACTTTGATTTAGCATATAGACCTCTGGTTTAGGAGTCTGAAATGGATGAAATTAATATCAGAAGAGAGGAAGATCCCAAGATTGTTAGGATCAATAAAGCTCTATTAGGAAAAGAGAAGCAACAATATATCAACTTCCTAAAAAATAAGATTGATGTTTTTTCTTGGATTTATGAGTATTTGAAGATCTTCAACACAAAGGTAATGACTTACATAATAACCCTTCAGAAGGATACCAAGCCTTTCAGGTAAAAACAAAGAAATTTCAATCCCACTTTACATCCAATTATGCAAAAAGAAGTGCAGAAGTTACTAGATACCAAGATAATCAAGAAGGTGAGATTTTCTTCTTGGTTGGAAAACCTGGTTCCAGTTAGAAATAAGAATGGTGAGATCAAGATTTGTGTAGATTTTAGAAATATGAATAAGATCTCACTTAAAGACAACTATCCACTTCTAAATATGGAATAGTTGCTTCAAGCAGTGGTTGGGTCATCAAGAATATATTTATTGGATGGCTTTTTAGGATATAATCAGATTGTAGTGAATCCAAAAGATAGATAGAAAACAACTTTCACCACATAATGGGGAATTTTTGAATATCTCAATATGCCCTTTGGATTGATGAATGAAGGGGTAATATTTTAGGGAGTCGTGGATATTGCATTTAAGGGGCTAATTTTCAAGATAGTAGTAATGTATCTTTATGACATTACAATTTTTTCAAAAAATCCTGAAGACCATTTTGCACATCGAACTCAAGTGTTTGACAAGTGCAAGGAGTTTGGCATATCTTTAAATCCTAGAAAATGTGTGTTTGGGGCCAATCAAGGTAAACTACTTGGCCATGTTTTTTCAAAGGATGAGATCAACATTGACCCACAAAGAATAGAAGAAAATGCTAAAATTCTCCCTCCTAAAAATCTTAAGAGAGTTAGATCATTCTTTGGGAATATTAACTTAGTTAGGAGGTTTATCCTTGATTTTGCTCAGATTGCCAAGCCAATAAACAACATGATTAAGAAAATAGGGAAATAAGGTGGACAAAGGAAAATACTGTAAATTTTTAGAATTTTAAAGATGCAATTACTCAAGCTCCAGTATTAAATTGCCCTAATTACTCTAGAGATTTCAAAATGTACTTATTTTCCTCAAAACACACTATTTTTGTAGTTATATCTCAAAAGGATGAAGATAAAAATGAAGCCTTTATGAGTATAGGATTGAAGGATGCTAAACTAAAATATTCTATGCTAGAAAAATAGGCTTATGCATTGATAAGAGCATTATATAATTTCAATTGTATCTCTAGATCCAACAAGGTAATATCATGTATCCCCTACATTGTTTTTAAAGATGTTTTCACTCAGCTTGAACCTTTAGGCAATCCTGCAAGGTGGATGGCTAAATTACTACAATATGATGTTTAGTTTAAAGATGTATAGATTGTTAGAGGATAGGGACTGGTAAAGTATATGGTTAAAAAAGAAGAGGAGGAAATGAATAACATTATCATGGTAGATGAGCAACAATAAGCTAGGGCAATTAGTAATTCTGATTGATAGTGGTATGATGGTAATATGTTTTACCTTAAAAAAACTTATCATTAACAGGCCTAAAACCAAAAGGAGAACTATCAAGCAATTGGTACAAAAATATTACATTCAAGAAGGTAGACTATATCGGAGGCATCCAAATGGTGTGTTGCTTCTCTGATTATTTGAGAAAGAGGTCCCTCAAGTACTAAAATAATATCATTCTAGATTTTGTGGGGGCCACTTTGCTCCAAATACTAATGCTCATAAAATCATGAGAGCTGGTTATCATTGGCCCTCCTTATTTAAGGATATTTATCAATTTGTTAGAAGGTATCATAATTATCAGGTTTTTGCAGGAAAAGAATTTGATAGCCATGCCCCTTAGACCAGTAATTGTGGAAGCTTCTTTTACTCAATGGGGAATAGATCTCATAGGTGATATTAAACCCAATTCTTCTGGGGGTCACATGTGGATCATCACAACAATAGACTATTTTACCAATTGGTAGAATAAAAACCTCTCAAGAAATTCACTACAAAAGTGGTCATCTAGTTTTTAGAAGAGCACATATTGACAATATTTGAGGTTTTCAAGAAGATAGTCATAGACAATGGTAACTATTTCACTTATTTTGAGATGATTGAATTTTATGCTATGTATAGTATAGAGCTTTATCATTCTATGAATTACTATCCTCAAGGGAATGGTTTTGCAAAATACTCGAATAAGAATTTGATCACAAGAATCAAAAGAGAATTAGGTAGAAACAAAAGAAGCTGGGATAGTGAGCTAAAGTTTATTTTATGGGCCGGTAGAATATCCATCAAAAGAAGCACATGAAAATCTCCTTATGAACTAGTATATTATGAGAATACTTTGTTACCCCCTCAAGTGGAAGGTCATGCTTTATCCTTTCTTCTTCAAGATCATAAAAATCCAAATATTTTGTAGAGAAGACTTGATCAAATTGTGAAGTTATAGGAAGATAGAAAGGATTCATTAATGAAGATAACTAAGTAGGCTCACAAAACAACATAGTTGTTCAATAAGAAAGCTAAGGGTAAACCCTTTAGGGAGATATAGTGATGTACTGTGACCTCGTTGGAAATTTGAGTTATTTTATGTTGTCATTGATGTCACATGGATCACATTGAGTTTTGGTGGTCAAATGATATTTTGGAAAGCATAGATAAATACAGGATTTTTGTGAAAATCAAGGTAGGTAAAATAAAAGGTTTTTTTTAAAACTATGGATGGCAGATTTGAATTGGGTTTTTCTTAAAACCCAAGTTGGCCTTTCGTTTCGTCAAAAAAGGTGCCCGGTGATGGAGATATTTAATTTTTAATATTTAGTTTAAATTTTAATTATTTAAAATTTAAAATTAAATATGCAATATTTTCGTCGACGTTATCAAAAATAATAATGAGGCTATATAAAGGGGATACCTAAGGTTCATAAACCGATGTGAGCTCCTAAATTAATCATTGGAAAAATAATTTGAATAAGAGCTCATGCGAAATCCTTTGGAAAGCGGAAGCAACGAATAAGACAAAGTAAGGTCAAGACAAAAGGTATAGTGGGCAGCGTGACACATTGGCAATTGGATTTTTGCTAAGGCATGGGGTAGACGAAATTTCAAGGTTTTGAATCACCTTAACTGTGTTCAGAAGGCGTTGGAAGAAAAGCGCTCGAAGTGCTTTTGATTTGCGGAAAGGGAGGAAAGGTTTTAAGACATGTTGTGCCTTTCCCTTTCAAACGAGCGGCTAGCTCGTGTGGCAAACTTAGCTACGGCTAAGGCGCTCGCGGTGTGGGCAAGTCAGGGGTTCAAATCCCCTTGAGGAGGTAAATACATTTTTGCTTTAATTAATTTTTTTAAGCCCTAAGTTGGAGTTATAAGGTGGTTAGGAATAATTAAAGTTTTTAATTAAACTTTGTTTTTATAAGGGCTGTGATTATTATTTCAAAGGTGGATGAGCTATTGATTTAATTTGATGTTCATGAAATTGAGAATTAATATTTAGGAGAAATAAGGAGTTGTTATAAAATAATTTTTGAGAGGTTTATTGATTATTATTTTTGATAAGGGTTTTTATTAAAAAAGGACTTTGGTGGATGTGTTTATTAAGTTGGAGTAAAAATGTGTAAATTGAGTTATGCTTTATCTTGTGATTATTATTTGAAGTCCACTAATCCTTATTGAGATTGGAAAGGAAAGTTATATTTAGTGTGGCATATTTTGTGGACAACTTCTTGACATCAAAAAGTTATGGGCACATTCTCCTATTGATTGTTTACGGTGGTTGATTTCTGAAATATCATTGGAGTGAACATAATTGATTGTGGTTTCCTTTTCGAAAGTGGTTGGTTGAATGCTTCAAGGTTTTATGGTTTGAGAGTTGTGTTTAAAACTTGTTTTATAAGCATATTTATTGAAGCCTATTGGTTATGTAAAGAACTTGAAAAGAACATGAGTATCATTGTTATGTGATATTTGTGGTTGAGAATTATTGGAAACATTTGAGTTGGTTGATACATGCTTGGACTAGGGTTTTGTGAGAAAGAGTTATCCCTTGTGGTGATTGGTTGAGTTGAGTTGATTAAGCCTAGTCAAGTAATTGAGTGGTGTGATTGTTCAAGTTCCATGAAACAAACTATTCTATAATTCTGATTTGAGTTGAGATTGAGCTTAGAACATATTGAGTGTCTAAAAACTCTCTTTATGCTTCTATGAGTTGAATTGAGTTGAGTTGAGTTGAGATCATTGTAAATCATTGTTGTCATCCATTGTAGAGTGCATTGCCATTCATTGTTGATTTCATATTTGAGCCTTACCTTCATAGATTTGTGGATGATATTTGAGTACTACTTGAGCATGACTGATTGAACCTTTGATAAGGCCTTTGGGATAGATTTCTAGACAGAGTTGTGGCAATTTGTGTATGATTGGTTGAGCCTTTGATAAGGCTTTGTGGATAGTTTTTGGGATAAATTTATGGACAATTTTAGAAATACTTGTGGACATATTTGGGACAGATTTTGATGAGGTTCAAAGTGAGCGTATTGAGCATAGTTGAGCAAGTTCTTGGTGAGATTGCTAGAGCAGGTTTGGAGAAGTTCTTAGTGAGCTTGTTGGAGCAGATTTGAGCAAGTTCTTGGTGAGCTTGCTAGAGAATATTTGGACAAGTTCTTAGTGAGTTTGTTGGAGCAGATTTGAGCAAGTTATTGGTGAGCTTGCTAGAGCATATTTGGAGAAGTTCTTAGTGAGCTTGCTGGAGAAGATTTGAGCAAGTTCTTGGTGAGTTTGCTAGAGCAGATTTTGACAAGTTCTTAGTGAGCTTGTTGGAGCAGATTTGAGCAAAGTTTTTAGTGATCTTGCTAGAGCAGATTTGGATAAGTTCTTAGTGAGCTTTTTGGAGCAGATTTGAGCAAGTTCTATGTGATCTTGTTGAGCAGATTTGGACAAGTTCTATGTGATCTTGTTGAGCAGTTTTGGACAAGTTCTATGTGATCTTGTTATGCATATTTGGATAAGTTCTATGTGAGCTTGTTATTGCCTAGCTTTGAGTAGATCAAATAAATTTGGACAAGTTCTGTGTGAGCTTGTTCAGTAGTTTTGGACAAGTTCTGTGTGAGCTTGTTATGCAAATTTGGATAAGTTCTGTGTGAGCTTGTTATTGCATAGCTTTGAGCAGATCAAAGAAATAATTGTATTGGATAAGGATCCATATTTATGTGTGAAAAATTATAATGAGATTATCTTGTGGAGTACCCCACATTGGGGGAACCACGTTAAATCTTGTGTCTCAATTGTGTATGGTGACTTGTGCTCTTGCTTACTATTGCTATGAGTTATTAATGCACACTGCTATATTTGGTTATTGCAATTAAGGACATTAATTGATATTGGTTTGGAAAGAAAGTAAAAAGTGGTCTTGTATTGTTCACCCCCTATTAGTATAAGCTTGTGTTCTTCAATTGGTATCAGATCAGGTTCTTTCAAAAAAGCTAATAGCTTGAGGGTAGATTCTACAAGAACATAGATGGCTTCATAGAATGGATTATCTACAAATAAGGCTCCACTATTTTATGGTAACAATTATGCTTTCTGGAGCATGAGGATGAAAAACTACTTGATATCACAAGGATATGAGGTATGACAAATGGTTGAAAAAGAGTATAGGGTTTAAGGTGATCTTGAGGTAGATAAGACTATCAAGAAATTGGTTGAGATCAATGCAAGAGCAATGAATTATATTTTTAGTGGGCTACAAGAGAAAATTTTTGCAAATGTTATGGTATGTAATTCAGCTAATGAGATGTGGACCAAGTTGCGGAATACTTATGAAGGAGATTCCAAGGTAAAGTTGGCAAAACTACATACTCATAGAAAAAGATTTGAGGAATTGAAAATGAAAGATTCTGAAGATATTGCAATGTTTTTACTTCGATTTAATGAGATTACTAACACCATGAGAAGTCTAGGATTTGAGATGAAAGAATCAGAAGTTACTCAAAATGTTTTGATATTACTTCCCATGAAATATGATGCTAATATTTCAATAATAGAAGAAACAATGGATATCAACAAGCTAACAATGGAATAATTGCAAGGAACTCTCACAACTTATGAGATGAGGGTAAGTAAGCATCAGGTTCCAATAAAAGATATTGCATTCAAGGCTTTAGAAAAAGAGAAAGTTCCAGAAATATATAGAGTTGTAGATAATGATGAGGAAGATAACTTCATAAAAAGGAATAAGGACTCAAGGAATTTTAGGGATATAAGGAAAGTCAGATGCTACAAGTGTGGTGATCTTGGTCACTATGCATACAAGTGTTCACATAAAGAAAATAGTGATGATGAAAAACAGGGTCATAGAAGAAAATAATATGGAAAGCATAAGCATGACAAAGATGACAGATACAAGCAAAATAGGTATGAGAAGAAGAAAATTTTTTGTAAGGCAAATAAATCTTACTACATTGTAGAAGCAAGTGATAGCTCAAATCATAGTGATAGAGACAAATTAGATGATGAAAATGAAGAACATCTATTCCTAGGAATAGAAGGTGAAAGAGAACAGTGCTTTGTGTGTGGTCAAAGAGATCATAGATCGGGATATTGCAATGGTTTCAGTGATAGTGAAGATGAGATGACACATCAAGGAAACAAGCATGGTCAAAGAAATATTGAGATTTTGTTTGCTATAGAAGATTATAATGATATTAGTGACAGTGAAGATGAAAAAGGTTTTTTATATGGGATAAGAGAATTAGAATAAGAACATTCACTAAAATTAGAAGAAGTTAAATAAGAGAACAATATAAGAAAGTTAGATATATGAGTTGATCTAAAAGAAGTCTCACTTTTGGTAATATAAAAAGAAGAGGATGAGCCAAGAAAACAAAAATTAGAAGTCAAAAGGCTAAAAGAAGAATACAAGAATCTTGAAAACAAAATTTGAACATATGTCAAAATCAGAGAAGAACTACTACAGACAATCAGTAATCTCAGAGAAGAGATTAAAAATGCAAAAATAATAGAAGAAAGGATGAATGAAGAACTAAGGGTAATAAGGACAAGGCATGACAAATTAGATGAAAAGGTTCAAAAATGAGTGGAAACATATTCTAAGGTTGTATCTTATTTCCAAGAAAAGTCACACTCAAAAGGAAAGGAAGTTCTAATAGATGAAAGCAAGGAAGCACCTAAGTTTTATGAAGAAAGTTCCAAAGTTCCTATGTTTCCAAATATTTAGTTTGGTTCTTGTTTTGATATAGGTGAATCAAGTTCAAAAGGAAAAGAGATTCTTGAAGAGGAAAGCAAGGAAGAAACTAAGGAAGAATATTTAGATACTACAAAGAAGGTTCAAGGATGCAATGCACAAGTTGAAAATGATCATAAGGATAATGGTCAAGAAATGTATGAGGACCAAGGAATAAAAAAAGGGCTTTTCAAGGACATTGTTTTTCTTGTAATAAATTTGGACATAGGGCTATACACTGCAGGGTCTATGGATCAAAGAAGTTTGATTTTGCTAGAAGGAACATAAAAGGAAGAATGTATGGTTTTCAAGGACATTGCTTCTCATGTAATAGAATTGGTCATAGAGATTTTCAATGCAAAGGAAATGAGCAACATGGTTTTTGTTTTAGAGCTACACAATTTAGAAGTCATGGTCATAATGGTCATGAAAACAAAACTTCACAATACAAGGTTCAGGAAAGGAATGGATATGGAAATTATTTGAAGAAATATTTCAGGATATCGGCACCATCCAAAGGCTATAATATCAAGTGTTTTAACTACAATAACTTTGGACATATTTCAAAATGGTGTAGGACTCAATTCCAAATAGGTTCAAGGCAAGAAGGTCAAACAGGTTCAATGCAAGAAAATCAAGAGAAGGATATTAGAAAAACATGGAAGGAAGTTGATAGAGGAAAGAAACAATGTAATATGGGATTAAAAGTACTCCCACCCCAAAATTAATCACCTCAAGAGAGAAGGTGGTGAGGGGTCTATGCTTAAGAGTCATATCTTTTAGCCCCATAGGTGTCCCTTTTTCCATTGATGTCAAAGGGGAGAGATTTGAGTAAGGAGGACAGCATTGAGTTAGGGTGAGAAGCCTCCAAAGAGACCATTGAGTTAGGGGGAGCAGCCTCCATAGAGAGTATTGAGTCAGGGGGAGCAACTTTGATTCTCAAAGATGGTTTTTGCAGTGATTGTGGTTTTTGCATTAGAGGTGTTGCCATCAATGACAAAGGGGAAGATCATTGGTAATTTGAGTTATTTTATGCTGACATTGATGTCACATGGATCATTGATGTCACATGGATCACATTGAGTTTTGGTGGCCAAATGATATTTTGGAAAGCATGGATAAATACAAGATTTTTGTGAAAACCAAGGCAAGAAAAATAAAAGGTTTTATTTAAAACTATGGATGGCAGATTTGAATTGGGTTTTTCTTAAAACCCAAGTTGGCCTTTCGTTTCATCGAAAAATGTGCCCCGGGATGGAGATAATTAATTTTTAATATTTAGTTTAAATTTTAATTGTTTAAAATTAAAATTAAAATTTAAAATTAAATATGTAAGATTTCCATCGATTTTATCAAAAATAATAAGGATACTATATAAATGGGATATCTAAGGTTCATAAATTGATGTGAGCTCATGAAATAATCATTGGAAAAAGAATCCGAATAAGAGCTCGTGCGAAATCCTTTGGAAAGTGGAAGCAGTAAATAAGACAAAGTAAGGTCAAGACAAAAGGCATAGTGGGCAGCATGATGCATTGGCAATTGGATTTTGGTTAAGGCGTGGGGCAGACGAAACATCAGGGTTTTGAATCCCCTTGACTGTGTTCAGAAGGCATTGGAAGAAAAGTCCTCGAAGCGCTTTTGATTTACGAAAAGGGAGGAAAGGTTTTAAGGCACATTGTGTCTTTCCCTTTCAAATGAGTGGCTAGCTCATGTGGCAACCTTAGTCGTGGCTAAGGCGCTCGTGGTATGGGCAAGTCAAGGGTTCGAATCCCCTTGAGGAGGTAAATAAATTTTTGATCTAATTAATATTGTTAAGCCCTAAGTTGGATTTATAAGGTGGTTAGGAATAATTAAAGTTTTTAATTAAACTTTGTTTTTATAAGGGTTGTGATTATTATTTCAAAGGTGGATGAGTTGTGGATTTAATTTGATGCTCATGAAATTGAGAATTAAGATTTAGGAGAAATAAGGAGCTGTTATAAAATAATTTTTGAGAGGTTTATTGATTATTATTTTTGATAAGGGTTTTTATTAAAAGGACTTTGGTGGATGTGTTTATTAAGTTGGAGTAAAAAGGTGTAAATTGAGTTATGCTTTATCTTGTGATTATTATTTGAAGTCCACTAACCCTTATTGAGATTGGAAAGGAAAGTTGTGTTTAGTGTGGCAGATTTTATGGATAACTTCTTGGCATAAAAAAGGTATGGGCACATTCTCCTATTGATTGTTTATGGTGGTTGATTTTTGAAATATCATTGGAGTGAAAATGATTGATTGTGGTTTCCTTTTCGAAAGTGGTTGATTGAATTCTTCAAGATTTTATGGTTTGAGAGTTGTGTTTAAACCTTATTTTATAAGCATAGTTGTTGAACCCCATTGGTTATGTAAAGAGCTTGAAAATAACATGAGTATCATTTTTATGTGAGATTTGTGTTTGAGCATTTTTGGAAACATTTGAGTTGGTTAATACATGCTTGGACTAGGGTTTTGTGAGAAAGAGTTGTCCCTTGTGGTGATTAGTTGAGTTGAGTTGATTGAGCCTAGTCAAGTAATTGAGTGGTGTGATTGTTCAAGTCCCATGAAACAAACTATTCTATAATTCTGATTTGAGTTGAGATTGAGCTTAGAACATATTGAGTCTCTAACAATTATTTTTATGCTTCTATGAGTTGACTTGAGTTGAGTTGAGTTGAGTTGAGATCATTGTGGATCATTGTTGTCATCCATTGTAGAGTGCATTGACATTCATTTTTGAGTTCATCTTTGAGCCTTGCCTTCATAGATTTATGGATGTGATTTGAGCACTACTTAAGCATGATTGATTGAGCCTTTGAGAAGACCTTTAGGATAGATTTCTGGATAGATTTGTGGCAGTTTGTGTATGATTGATTGAGACTTTGAGAAGACTTTATGGACAATTTTTGGGACATCTTTGTGGATAATTTTAGATAGATTTGGAATATATTTTTATGAGGTTCAGAGTGAGCCTATTAAGAAGAGTTGAGCAAGTTATCTATGAGTTTGCTAGAGCAGTTTTGGACAAGTTCTTAGTGAGCTTTTTGGAGAAAATTGGAGAAAGTTCTTGGTGAGCTTGCTAGAGCAAATTTGGACAAGTTCTTAGTGATCTTGTTGGAGCAGATTTGAGCAAGTTCTTTGTGAGCTTTGCTAGAGAATATTTGGACAAGTTCTTAGTGAGCTTGTTGGAGCAAATTTGAGCAAGTTATTGGTGAGCTTGCTAGAGAAGATTTGGAAAAGTTCTTAGTGTTCTTATTGGAGCAGATTTGAGTAAGTTCTTGGTGAGCTTGCTAGAGCAGATTTGGAAAAGTTCTTAGTGAGATTTTTGGAGCAGAGTTGAGAAATTTTTGTGTGAGATTCTTGAGCATATTTGGACAAGTTCTATGTGAGCTTGTTGAGCAGTTTTGGACAAGTTTTGTGTGAGCTTGTTATGTAGATTTGGAAAAGTTCTGTGTGAGCTTGTTATTGCCTAGCTTTGAAAAGATCAAAGAAATTTATACAAGTTATGTGTGAGCTTGTTGAGCAGTTTTGGATAAGTTCTATGTGAGTTTGTTATGCAGATTTGGACAAGTTCTGCGTGAGCTTGTTATTTCCTAGCTTTGAGCAGATCAAATAAATCATTGTATTGGATAAGGATCCTTATTTCCATGTGAAACATTATAAATATATTATCTTATGGAGTACCCCACATTGGGGGAACCACGTTAAATCTTGTGTCTCAATTATGTATGGTGACTTGTGATCTTACTTACTATTGCTATCTAAGTTATTAATGCACACTGATATATTTGGTTATTGTAATTAAGGACATTAATTGATATTGGTTTGGAAAGAAATTAAAAAGTGGTCTTATACTGTTCAACCCCCATCTCAGTATAAGCTTGTGTTCTTCAGACCCCAAGAATTACAAGCATGGTGAAAAGAGCAAGTGGGAAACCAAATGACTTGGCCTCTATCAAATACTTCAAAATGTAGGCCAACATACTTACAAATTGTAGACTCTAGATGGTATAGAATTTTCAATTCCTATCAATGGAAAATAATTGAAATTATATCATTCTGCACTGGGGGCTTGAGAAGCCTTGCATACAAAAAAGAGTTATTTTGTAACAAACCAAAATAACACACTCAATTTTTTTCTAATAGCTTTGATTCATTTACCCTTTATGGACCCTCACAAATTCCCACTAACCAACGAACCCTCATCCACATCTATACTACAGATAAGGGGTTGTTCCTTAAACTAGTTCAATATTTCTTAATGTTTACTTATAGACTACCACCCTCCCCTTTATTTCCTTTGAAAGGGTGCTTCTAGTAAAACCAGATCTCTACCAAAGTCTTTAGATGCAGGAGTTTCCTTTTACCATATTTTGAAAGGAAACATCTAGCTCCTTGCACTACACAATTCTCTTAGTGTAGGTGACTCCCTTCTCTATCCATTGAGAAGGACTATGCAAATCCCTACTACTTCAAAGGTCAATATTATGAAGTTGCACTATGCATGCATTGATAGAGTATCCCTCTTTCTTTCAAGGGCTCAGTCTACTAGGAATCATCCATCCATCTCTATGTTAGCCAAAGTGGAACATTAGTCATAATACTCTTGTTTCCTTCGAAGGTCCTAGAATCTCTAAAGACTCAAACTTATTTCCCTTTACCCAATATATCCTCATAGCTCAAATATACAATTAAACTATAGATAAATACAATCTAGCATCAAAAAAATCATTTGAACTTGCATGTTAGTCATTTGAGCTCTACCTAATCATTCAAGTGTACAAATATCAAGGGTAACCTATGCTATTCTTGTAAACTCAAGATGATCTCCTCTTTAAGGCAACCACCATCCTAAGTTTGGTTGCACAATCTAAAAAGCTCCACTATTACATAAAAGTATTTCCAGTATTCAAGGCAACGTGAGAATGCACAAAGTAAATCTAGACTTTCGCTCGATTACACACTCACACGTTCAAAGAGATAAGCATGAATTCGAATGCCTTCACATATTGGACACACTCACGTCTGTTTGTTAAAGACTCATTTTTAATTAAAATAAACACATGCACAATACCAAACCTACAAAGGATAATTTTCATAGAATGTTGGGCAACACATTATTTAATCAATTCCCATACATTTTTCATCAAAAGTAAAATAAAAAACGTAAATAACTCTAATAATATGAAAAAAATATTCCATATACATCATAAAAATATTATCAATATGTTTTTTTTTTACATGGTGGAATTGGTAGCCGCCACGAATCCGGGCAGGTTGTCCAACTTTTATGGCCGCCACAGTATTCTGCGTTGTCCGTCCCAGAAGCCGCCATGTAGATCTTCGTGCAGTCCGCCCCTATAACCGCCATGCCATAATCATTTTAAACCTTTTACGTCGCTGAAAGCACTAGGAAAGGGACAAGCGTTCAGTCCGACGAGGCCCGAGATTTGAACCTTGGACCTCCACCCCCCTTATGGGGTTTGGATGAACCAATTGGTCTACACCTCGGACCTTAATATTATCAATATGTTACATCCAAAAAGGTTCTAAATAACCTCTGTCTCGGAGTTTACAAAAGGTGATACACATAAGCATTGGTTACAAGCTTTCATGATTTCGTATAACTTTAACATAATTTATTTTTCAAGGTAAACAACTAGGTACCAAGTGAGCTAACTGGTGCTATCATTTCATGGGAATTAAAACTCCCTTTATTCACTAGTAGAGATTTTTATTTCATAATCTCAACAAAACTCTTCTCATGATCTAGTACACTGTCCACCTTTTCTAATCACAACAACTAACTAAGCTTTAAAATGCCAAAGTAGAGATATCCTCAATCACCAAAAATAAAATGTCCATTCCTCAAGATCAGATACGACTCCTTGAAATTAATTTTACTTTGCAATCTCATTTACGTGTAAAATGTGCATGAAATAAACATGACTGCAACAAACCATACTTCTTCCTATTGAAGCATTCAATCAGTAAGTACACAGAAAATCATATTATCCCATTCATCTTGCAAAAAGAAGATCAAGCAAATTTTATAAACAAAATTTTCTTTTTTTCCATGTGCTTTCACTACCAATTCAAAATTAAATGAAATACACATAATCATTCATCCATAATCCATTTACCTCACATATTTCCTACACAAACCAAAAAGTAACAAAGAATTAATTTCTTAAACAACAACATATGAGAAGTCTCAAGCTAAATATTTGTTTCATTCCAAAGACTATATATTATTCCCAAATAAGAAGAACAGTCTTCGAAATCAAACAACATCTAGATGCACTACCATTCCTTTCCTAGGTCCTTCACTTTCTATCATTAAATCAAGTGTTTCCTTAAGATCTCAAGTTTGAAAAACTCAAAAATCAAATATTTATAGAACACTACAGTGGAGTTTATACAAGACTTCCATTCATTTCTAGTCTAAATTACACACTGAAGCAACATGCCTGCATGGAAAAAAAATGCTAGCTCACAACCAGCTTACTTAACATAACTAAAATGTTCCCTCAAGTATAATTTCTCAAAACTAGAATTCACGATTTCAAAAATATTGCACAACAACATGACAACCATGGTATAAAGAGAAAGCAATAGATTTATCAGTTACTATGTTTTCCTATTTACGTGATCCAAGCACAAGTCCTTCAAATAGTTTTACACAACATAAATATACCATCTAGTTTCTCTTCAAGGAAACCTACCTATTGCTCACTACCCGATGTCAAGCTTCCTTCATTGCGCTTCTCTTTCCTTCACCGTCAGATCGTCTCTCCTCTTTTGCATCCCAAAAAAGAAAGCCAAAATGAAAAAACAATCATCCAACACTTGCCTCCTCTCTTCACTACCAAAAACTATTTTTCTCCCCTACCTCTTTTCACTTCGAAGGCATCATTTTTCCTTACTCAGCACATTCCTCATATTTCATCCGCCACCATGGCCATTAACCGAATTACATTAAAAAAAAGTGGAAAGCAAAAACAACTCATACTTCTCATGATTGCACACCCAACAACCATCTTGAATTTTGCTTCAACGAAACTAAGTTTACACCATAAAGTTGACGATAAAACAACCATAAGAAAACAATCAAAAAGATAATACTACGAGGAGCAAAACACCCTTTTTCTTTCATGGAACAAGGAAAATTATAATTAATCATAATTATATTTATCTCTAAAACAAAAACTTCCCTTTCCTAACTCTACTTTAGAAATGTATTTTTCCTAAATACACATGCTTCCTTTCCCTAGAATGATCATTCAACAAACAAACATTCCAAAGTCACTTATCAATTTCAACCAAAGCAATCATTTAGAGATAAGCATTTTCTTTAGCTAAAGATCAACATAAATGGTTTCTTTTATGCAAGTCATGTTATGCAACTCCATGAAAGAAGCACTTATTCATGTTGCTTCCAATTACTTCATCAAATAACCCATCACATCACTACCCTTGGACATTCTATTTATCGGTGACCAAGTCTTTCTACCACCAATAGCAACTCTTTCCTGCAAAAGTGATGTTCCATTAGTAGCATCTTATTCTTTCATGAAAACTAGGCTTGCAAGAACTTAAACATGAAAATATGATCAATCAATTCATCACATAATTCAACCAAAATATATATTTACATGCTAAACAAATAGATAGTCCATCATCTCATCATAAAAAGCATTAGCAAATCATAAAACCTACAAAGAAAACAAAGTTAGCCATGGGAGGGTCATGATATCTTTCCTCAGTGTGTTTTAGTATTGTTCTTTCTAGGTGTTTAAGGTGTTCTTTTAGGTGATTAGTTAAGTTTTTAAGTCCCTGTGGTTTGCTAGAGATTCTAAAGTTAGGGTTATGCGTAAGAGGTTAGACACAAAATGTGCTTTTAAAAAATAGCGAATCTGTTTTGAAACCTTGGTGAATCCTAGCCAACTTCATGTAGGAAGACATGGAGAATTACCTTATTTTTTCACCAAAAATTATAAAAAATTGGTGAATTTCTATTAATATTTGGAAAAAATATTAAACAAAAACAAAAGACTACCTGTAAATATACATCCGGGGGAGGGTTAGATGCAAAAATACACTTAGGTGAGGATCAAGTGTATTTCTGTATCTAAGGGAGGCCCGGATGCAAAAAGTAAAGGAATAGAAAAACTAGTAAGGTAGAGTTGGCAAGGTAGATATGGTAAAGAGGGACACTCTAAAGACGGATTGTATGCTTTTTGCAAGTTAGTCTTTCAATACTAGTGAAGGGATGTCCTCATAGGATTTTCTACAGACTATAATCTAACTTTTTCTCTGAGTTAGCAAAACGTAGCCTAGTAGGAGGTTGTCCTCAGAGTACTTAACTAACACAGAGATTTGATAGAAACAGTCCACTCGTGAACATGGTGCTTCTATCCTCGACACCAGAGGTATGCTCACAGCATAAGGCAAAGGAAAATCTTCATGAAAAAATAGGTATGAAGTCCTCATATATATACAATGTCTAAGGTAATATGGTGCCTTCGAGAGAAAATACATCTATAGAATATACATTGTAAATGTGGACATATGTAAAGTGAGAATAAGAAAGTAGACACCTATTCTATAAGCATTTTTTTGAGAAGACACTTGTAAAGGTCCTTGTAGGATATAAATAATTGTTTTAGAAAGCATATTTCTAGAAGATAACCCGTGTCTCTTTTTTTTTTTAGTCTGGAAAATATTTACATGTATTGGAGGCCTTCTCAAAACCACGGGGTCTTAACACTTCTATGTGTCAGTGTCTACCATGGTAGGAGATTACATCATGATGAAATCAACATAAAATTAAATGCCATGTACGAAATATTTATGTTGTTTACAAACACCATATGGAGCCCATTGAAAATTTGTACAATGTTGAATCATCCAATCTACTAGTTGATTTAAGATTATAATTTTCTCCTTGTGCATCTTAGAAATATTGTTGGGATGAACTTGGTTGTGCATTTGGTGGAACTAATGGTTGTTCATCTACATACACAAAAACTTCTGGGACCTCCGTGAAGTTAATTCTAATAATATGAGAATTTAACTTGTCATGCCAAGTAATATTAGTAACATAAGTATTAAAGAAATCCAAGAAAATTGTGGATATGTATTGAGTTGTATGTTAAAGAATAATGTTATCATCTAGCTTGCCATTGTTGAGCACATATTGGACTATTGTTGATGTCGTAACACTCCATTAGGTAGAGTTTACAAATACATTTAATCTTCCTATATAATTATATAGGAAATCTATGTATGGCATATAACTGAAAGTGATTTGAGATGCAAGAGGAAAATATTGTATGATATGTTGACAAAATGTGTGACAATATTCTGATGTGTTGAGCCCCCACTTTTGCCATGGATAGGATTGTCCACTAAATATTTCCATTATGCTAATTTTATTGTTAATGCGTTTGGAAAAGAGTTTTCTTTCCCTGGAATGTATTCCACAAAAAATTGGTATTGTGATAGAATACTTTTGCCACCATGCATATCTTCCTCTGCAATGTTGGGCTGATATTTTTTTGGACATGAACCATTTAAAATTTTGGGTATCAGTACGAATTATGAATTCTTCAAACAATAATAATGTTCTATATTTTGATATACCTTTGACAATAGATAATATTTATTTTTCAGTAGGGCAATAATTTAACTCATGTTTCTTAAAATGCCCTTATTTATAACCTGCTATTTTTTCTTCCTTTCCATTTTTTACTAATAATATGCAGCCCCACAATTCCTTAGAAGCATATTTTTGGAGCACATAAGGGCCAAAAAAATTTGGTTCAAGAGGAAGATCTTCACAATATATTTTCAATTCTTTAACTACTTCAGAGGGATTTTTATTCCATTTTGTAAGGATATTTCTTCATACAGTCCCTGATAGGTTTCGTAACTTTAGGCAAGTGTGGAATGTAATCATGTAAATAATTAAGATAACCTAAAAATATTTGACATTTTATTTATTTTCTAAGCTATCTAGAAAGTTCTTGATCTTTTCCAAAACATGTGGTTGTGTTACAATATTTCCATTCCGTAAAATAACACCTAAAAATTCAACCTCTGAGATAGCTATTTGAAATTTATTTTTATATGTTGATAGTCCAATTCCATGTTTCAATACAATTTATCTGAATTGCTGCAGATGTTGTTCATAATCATGGATTGTTTGGCTAAATACAAGAAAATCATCAATATAATTGGCAATAAAGCCATAAAAATTTTGGAAAATTTTATGCATATGCATTTGGATTGGAGCAAGTGCATTCTTCAATCCAAAAGAGATCACTAACCATTCATATAATCCTAAAGGACTTGAAAAAGTTTTTTTATGCACATCCTTAGGATTTATCTTAATTTGATGATAACCAGAGATACAATCAAACTTAGAGAAAATTTTTCCCTATCCAACTCTTTGTATTAACTGTTGCTTATTAGGTAAAGGTCATTTAATGTTTTATGTGATAACATTCAATGGAATGTAATTAAATAACATTCGGGCTTTACCTCTTTTCTGTTATGAATATTTTTGGATAATAAAAGCAAGACATGAATAAGCAAATTCTGAAGGACGAATCAATCCTTTTTGCAAGAGTTCGTTTACTTGACTTTTGGCTTCCTAATCATCTTGCTTGTTCAAAATAATTTTATTTTTTATTATAGGTAAGTCATGAATTGTGGGAATTCCGGACATGGGAGAGTCTATACTCCATTTGTCTAATGGATGTTCAACACAACACTGCAATATTTATTTAGAAATATTTTCAATTAGTGTTGGACTAATTTCTAATTAAAGGGCTGAATATTGTTCCAATATTTTCTTTTTATTCTTTTTCTTAAGCAATTGTGCCTCATGCAAAACTATTTGTTCAATGGAAGGATTTGTCCACTGAGCTTTCATTTTATGAGCTTGAAATAGTGTTAAAATTCTAGGAACTGTAATTTTTTACCCATCAATATTTAGAATCATACAATGTTGTACTACGGTATTATGCATCTGATCCTCCCTCGGATGTAGTTTTGCACCTGGTCCAACCCTCCCTCGGTCAGGTGCACTTCTATATTTGCAGGAGGCTTGGATACATAAATGCATATGATCCTCCCTCAGATGCAGTTTTGCACCCGATCCAGCCCTCCCTTGGATACATAAATACATCTTGGAGAGGGCCAAATGCAAAACTTCATCTAGGGGAGGGTTGGGTGCAAAACTGTATCCGAGGGTGCCGAGACTGGGTGCATTTTTGTATCTGAGTGTGTTTTTTCATCAAAATATTTTCCATAGCTCCTTTGTCTAACCATTGCTTCTCTGCAATATTTTTCTCCATCGATCATCTATTCTTCTCTCTGCAACTGATTATTATTTTTGCTACTATTGGTCATTTTTCAATAAGAATGAATGTTTTAGTTGTATGGGTGTGGTTGTCATGTTAGGTATATATACTAGTATAAGAGGTAAATTTGGAAAGATATTAACAAAATTTATAATTTTAAGACGAAAAGGGTCCTTTATTTAAGCAGAAGACCTGGCGAATTTAAAAAAATCCGTAATATTATTATCAACACACGATGAAATGACCCCTAAAATTTTTAGCCAAAAACTTTTAGACGAATGGGATGACGTCTAAGGCCCCTATTTTTACCATTTTTCAATTTTAAAAGTCTAAAAATTCACCCAATTTGTGAATATTCGCTAATGTGCATAACTCTGTTTAGAGTTCTTAGGTGATTCATGGTCAAAGAGTCTTTTTATCACCTGCCCTAGTCGGAGCTTGTGTTGGATCCTCAAAATCCAACTTGAGTTTGCCCCCTAATTTTCAAATTTTTGGTGTCCTATGATTCCTTGTTTTGAGTCTTTTCAAAATTTGCAATAATCCCCTAGTCAGTCTCATTTTAATAAACTTTTGGGTCCTTTTCAATTATTGTAAATTTTGGATATTTTTGAGTCCTATCTTACACTTCAAGAGCATTTTTGAAAGAGTTTGTGTCATCAAGGTTAGGGCTTATTTTTATTTTTCTAAGGTCTTATGTTAGTAAATTTAAATAAGGTTTGATTAGTTATTTTTGACCTCCAAAGTTTTTAAATATTTAATTAAAAAATTTCCATTTTTATATATGGTCTAATTCATATATATGATTAAATTTAATTATATATATTTAGCCCTTTAGTTTTTCCCCTCATAAATTTTACTTTTCCTACCCTTATCCTCCCATGTACCCTTCCCTCAAATTTTCTCATTCCCTTCCTAAAAATTCTAAACCCCCTTTGAATTTTTGTTCCCCTTTTTTTGCATGACATAAATTCATTAAATCGTCCACCCCCCACTCTGCATTCTAATCCTAACCCCCCTCTTATACATTTTCTAAGTCCTAAGACTAACCCCTAACATCCCTACCCCCATCCACTATCCTATTCCTTAACCCACCCCTCACCCCTTTCATGGTCCTGTTTTCCCTTTAAAAATTTAAACTCCTTACCTTGACTCCCCATCCCCTTCCCGTAGTCAATGGGTCAACCAGGTAAGCACACATGGGACAAAAGGAAATGAAGGTTGAAATTGCCACATGAAATCTCACCAGGGGTATAAAAATCAACAAACGATCAACAATGTGAGGTAAAGCGTGCAAATCAACATTGCATGTGCAAGCACAAAACTCAAAGCACTCAAACCTATAAGTGACATGTGGTCCAACAACAACAAAAACATTAATACCTTCACTATTTGAACTAAATTTTTCTTCTATAATTACTAATTTGGGACTTTAACAACTCATAGGCTAAATAAGACACTAACAAATCAACTTAAATGATTATTACAATTGGATTTAAGTTTTTACTATCTCTTAAGTCCCATGTGGTCTAATGAACCTATAAAACAAATAAGTGAGTCTCATGTGGTCTAATGAACCTATAAAACAAATAATCACTTATGCTTTTAAATAGTACTCCAATATATAAGCATATTGAAAATAAAGTCCCCAACCTTCTTTTAGATCTCAAACAAATTTTACATAGTAATGTTATATATTTCAAATTTGTTTTTCAGAAGATGTTTTAGGCTTTGTATAACAATTAGTTTCACTCTACCCATTAGTTCTAATGTATGCAACATCAATTATTTTCTAGGATAATAAAATTGAGCAATAAGTTTGGTCTAATATTTTAACATATTTGAGGTTCGAGGTGTAGACCAATTGGTTCGATCCCATAAGGGGGTGGAGGTCCAAGGTTCAAATCTTGGGCCTCGTTGGATTGAATGCTTGTCCCTTTTCTGGTGCTTTCAGCGATGTAAAAGGTTTAAAATTATTGTGGCATGGTGGTTATAAGGGTGGATTGCACAAAAATCTGCATGGCAGCTTTCGGGGCGGACAACGCAAAATACTGTGACAACCATAAAAGACAAATAGCCTGCTCGGATTCGTGGTGGCTACCGATTCCACCATGTAAATTAAAAAAAATAGTTTAACATATTTTTATGAAAATTTTTATTAGTTAATAATGTATATCATTATTGTTGGTGGCTGCTAAATTTCTTCCAACTACAAAAAAATCGCTATTAGGATGCAATTTAGTATATATTTGGTGTGGTAGCAGGTAGTCAAAGCTCTCTCTCTAGTTTGGAACAAGCAAAATGAGGCAAAATAAAAAACAAGCAATTTATGTGGTTTCTCCAACTTGCGTTGCAATGGCCGATATTTTACAACAGGAATCACAATTCCTTTTTTTTTTTGCATATTTTTTGAAAATATCGATGCCAATTGACTCGACAAGCCCAAATCAAAATCAAAATTGAAAAAAATTAAGATTTTTTTTTGCAATTTTTCAACTATGGGTAAGATCCTTTTCAATCTTATATCACCATTAAAATAAAATTTAAAAACCAAATAAAACTCATATATTGTATAAAGTATATATTAAAAAATGTAATGTGATAGTTTTCTCCACATTAAACAACGGAATAACAACAATGTTTGAAAATGTAAATGCATAATAGTTAAAATATTTATATGGAAACTAAGAAGAATTGGCTATCAAAAGATGCTTGCTTGAACATACAAAGACATGAGAGGCAAGCAAGATCATTACTATCAAATATTAAGCATTTTGAACAGTTAAAATTTAGTAATGCCTATGACAATGCTTATTACACTATAGGGAAAAAGAAAATAAAAAAACTACCAACCAATGCGAGTCTTTTTAAAATAAATAAATAAATAATATTTTTTTAGTTTTTAAAAGTATATAGTTTAGTTTACTTTGCATTTTTAAGATTAATGAAAGAAAATTATTAAATTTTTAATATATTATAATATATTATGTATATAGTAAGGTAATAATAATTTATTTGTGGGGTTATATATATAAGCTATGTATACTTTTAAATTTAATTTAATTTATAATGATAAAGGATTTATTTTAATAATTAAAACAAAAAATTTTGTATAAATGTTAAGGTCTATTTATGAGATTGAAAATTTGAGTTATGGTATCATAGTTTTTAGACCATATTTGGGTCTCGCGGACGTAATTAAAATCTTTCATTTCATTTCATTATTATCCATCACTTGTTCCAAACCCAATAATAATAAAAGTATATTAAAATTAATGATATTATGTTAAAACATATTTTTAATGAACTTATAATAACATCCATAACATCATCTTTTTAAAATCACAATTAAAAAAAGTAAATAACAAGTATTGAAATATTAAAACTAATAATATGCATGATATTGATTTAAAAAATTTAAATTGATTAAAAAAAAAAAAAATTTGCGTTAATAAATTTGTAGTATTGTAAAAACATTTACCTTCAACACCTAAAACAGAGATTTAATCAAGCCTTAGCTCAATAACACTTTTAGGGTAATAAACTAACTATATGGCTGATGATACCATTAATATATTCATAAATTCATTGAGTGTAACTTAGTACAAATACAAAGTAAGAAAAACATACAAGAAATAATGGAAATGATGATAGGAAAGGAAGAATCCCTTGTGGAGAAGAAAACCTCCTAAAGACAATTATAAACATAAGCAAGAGTGAGAATACTCAATGATCAAATCTACAACATAATCCTTTTCATATAAAATAGGAGACATAGTAAGTATACTTTCTAAGGAAAAATGTGTATACATGTGTCCTATTATCAATGACAAGAGAATCTAAATAACAAGTATGAGGAACAACTATACATATTGGTCACATTTAATATTGTTTTTTGATTCCTCTTAAACATTATAAGACAAAATAGATATAGAAATTCTTTTTATTATGCTCATAATAATATGAGAAAATTATATAAGCTTTTTCATATAAAATAGGAGACATAGTAAATATACTTTCTAAGGAAAAATGTGTATACATGTGTCCTATTATTAATGACAAGAGAATCTAAATAACAAGTACGAGGAACAGCTATATATATTGGTCACAGTTAATATTGTTTTATGATTCCTTGTAAACATTACAAGACAAAATAGATATAGAAATTCTTTTTATTATTCTCATAATAATATGAGAAAATTTAGGACATGATAATAGCCTCAAACAAATTATATATATTTAACATTATAGCTCAAGCTTTAGTTTGATATACATAAAAACTCTTGATTATTTAAGAAGAAAAGAAATGGTAATATTTAGAGAGTTTAAAAAGAAACAAAATATCACTTCTTCTTCCAATTTGATTATATTGGAAATATGATTATATAATTTATATAATATTTTAATATAATTGTATTTTTTTTATCTTCTTTGATATGATAGAGTTAGTATAAACGTCTTTATCATTAAGGAGAGAGAACCTATATAGAAATATGTATTTCAAGGATACCCAAGAATCAATGTTACCATCAAAAAGCTCTTAAATCAAATATGTGGTATTTTTCTATTGTTATCCCAAACTAATATTTTAATAAGAATTTTAAATTCAATGACTAATATAATATTTGTTGGATTTTATAATAGTTTTTGAAAATGAATAGAATCAACACATTATCCATAAATGCTAAAAGTAACTCGTAGAAAATAATACATGCAATATAAAAGGGTGCTCATGGACACTAAATTATCTCACTAAAAGAAAATATAATACACTCCAATTGATAATAAAATGGATGGTATGAGGGGATATTTATGCCCAATTACAAGATACCTAAACTAAGGTTAAGGAATTGACCTTTAGGTTAAATAAAAAATATTACAAAGTATTCATATATATAAGGTGTTAAAAGGCCCAACGGGCATATACGAAGAATATAATACAATGGGGATCATGACCTTAAATGAATCTTAGCCACCACATATTTCAATACCATATTAAGTTAAATAAGAGACATGGAGAGAGACCCTTCTTAGCCATCCCTCCTTTAGGGGCACTCTCCTACACTAAGTAGCTCTTGCATACACAAAAAAGGAACCTTGAACATGACCTTGGTCAAGATATCCATTGCTTGCTTTTTTGACATCATAAAAATTGGATCAAACATCCCATAGGCATCAAGTCATCACACATAGTGCATCCAAATATTAATGTGATTGTTCCATTGATAAAACCATAGATTATGGATAAGCTAAATGGTGCTCTAATTATCATAATAAAGAGTGACTGGATAGGATTAAGAAGTTCCCTCTTGCTATGAAATTATAAGCATCCATTGAGGGTGCTTGGATACCTCATTAAAACAAAATATTAAGAAGATAAAACCTATAGTGGAGAGCTATTGATCCAAATTACCAACCCAATCTAAACATCTAAAAATATTATCAAATTGAAGATACACCAACTACATGATGAATACCTATTTAAAATATACCTACGATGCATTGAAGAATCCTCTTGGTTGTAGTTTAGTAACTCTCTCGAGGATTTTGCATGTAAATTTTAATAGTAGCTAATAACAAATGCAATATCAGGTCACATGTGAGTGAGGTAAAGTAGACCTCCAAAAAGAGACCAATAAAGAGTGGCATCTATCAAAGGAGTTATATAATCTACTCAAAGATTCAATCTTGAAGTAAAAATATTTGAAGTAGACTTGCAATCCTTCATCTTGAAGCATTGAAGAAGATCTAATACACACTTGAGCTATGTGATAATTATCGCAAAATAAGTAATGATTAATTTGCATTCCCAATAAATAGTGTAGAAGCCCCAAATATATCATATTAAATGTAGCATGAAGTCATGATTTTATGTCCTAAATTAATGTAGATGAGTTGCCTATGATAAAAAGATCATCTACATATAGCACAATCACAAAATTCTCCTCATCCTGATGTTTGATTTAAGCATCATATTTGTCTTCACTTCATAAAATCCATAAGTAATAAAGGAAGAGTGGATACTCTCACACCAATCATAGGGTGCCTACTTAAATCCATACAAATGCTTATTTAATTAACATACCAAGTGGATAGAATCCTCAAGCTCAAAACTAGGTGACTACTACATGTAAATATCCTCTTGAAGCTCACCATGAAGAAATACACTCTTCACATCCATTTAATATATCTTCCAACGATAGGAAGCAATTAAAAATAAAATCATTTGAATGTTTGAGAAATTGGGGCAAACACCTTTAAGTAGTCAATTCCCTCTTTTTGAGAGAAACCCTTAGTAACAAGGCATACCTTGTGCTTCTCAACCTAACCATCTAAATTGTATTTGGTCCTATAAACTGATTTGCACCCAACAATAGTCTTTCCCTATGGAAAATAAATAAGGTCCCATTTTTTGTACACCATAAAATACTCATACTCATCAAGCATGACATCTTCCCATTCTAGTAAGTCCCTATACTAGTAGGCGAGAGGATATCTAGAATTATTAACCTTTGAGGGCAATGCCTGAGAAGAGATATTTTGTTGTATCTCCATGGAAAGAATAGGATAAGCATTCTATAGAAGAGTCTAAATACACTTGCATGTTATCCAAAATATGGAAGATATACATCCATCCTAAGATATATTATCACAAAAATCTAAAACTAAATTATTCAAATCATACTCATAATCTACCTAAACATATAATAATATGGCACAATGAATTGGTGTGCCAAGGTCATCATTTTTTAAATCCAATATTGAAGGTGTTCGAGATGGTGCTGCCTAAAAAGGGGTCAAATATATAGGAATAGGGATTTCATTGGAATGTGAAGAGGGAGATCCAATAGGAATAGATTCCATAAGAATATCTGAAATATCTATTATATTAGTTAGAGAAACATGAGGATCTTAGGCCAAAATCTCAAGTAAAGAACCTAATGGAGCTACTGGGAGAACCTCATAAAAATCACCTCTAAATAAGAACCTCACATCTATAAGGATTATAAAGAAGATATGCATCAGAGGTATCTAAATATCCTGTAAAAATGCATGTATGACTCTTTTGTGTATTCTTATTTGAAAAATTTGGGGTATGTGAGACCATGCAAATGACCTAAAGATATGAAATTGGGGCACATCAAGCTTATTTATTTTCAACCTCTCGAGGGATATCATACCCTAAAATACTCTAGTAGGGACTATTGATGATAAATGTTGCACAACTAATAAATTCATCCTAAAATTTATGTTTCATCCTCTTAATATGAATCATGCAATGATCCATCTCCATATTTATCCTATTTTCCCTCTTAGCTATCCTATTCCTCTCTAGATTATAATGAATATTCCTTTGAAAGTAAATACCATGAAGAAACAAAAATTCCATCAAAGTAATGCCCAAATATTCAACTTCTTTATCTACTTTAATACACTTGATCTTTTTTTGAGCGAACTCTCTATTAATGCTTTGAATTTTTTAATTATCTCAAAATCCTCATCTTTGTTAAGACTAGTATACAACCATACATATCGATAAAAATCATAAATAAAATAAGAAAGCACAAATTATTAGAAATATATGGTGTACCCATGGGTCCATATATCATTATAAATGAGCTCCAAGGGTCATGTGGCACATCTTACAATCCTTTTTTTTAATAAGCTATGCATGGATTCTATTGGGGGCCACTCCCATTAAAAAACAAAACATTACATTGCTCTCATTACATTTCTAACAAGTTAATTAAAGCATATCCAACTTTATCTTTCTCTCAAAGATATTCTTCATTTATCCTTATATCAAAAATATTCTTCATCTTCCTTAAAATGCTAAGTCTCCACAATCAACTCCTTTTATATCAAATGCCTTCATAAATTTAAATTTTTTCAAGATGAAATTCAACACTGTGAATGGCTAAAATATTTTCTGCCCAACTTCTATATCCAAAAATATCTTGTCTATAACAACCTCATAATTTCTTAATACATTTTTTAGGGTTCTTATTCATTCCCCTATACAAGATGTTATTTTTTTAATCTTATTTGTGGATTTAGCCCCACTTCTTATTAACACTTGTGATATTTGTTTTTGTTTTCCAATATCAATATCCCTTTGTGTTTATTTTTTTCTTTATTTTTGCCTCTTGGGTCTTCCTCTCTTTTTTCATTCTTAGCAATACTTTCATCTTCATCAATCTCTTCAATCTTCTCACACTGCTCATAGTAAGACTTATCATATTTAGTTTTACCTTGTTCTAAAGGATCTGAAGTGTAAGGAATAACCTCAAAAGCACACCCTTATTTATATTTCCCTGGAGACCCTAAAGTGCAAGGATGCTCTTCTATAGAAATTACCTTCTTATTCTACACAAAAAAACCCTAAATTGTTATGGGTTTTGTCCAACCTCATTTCTATATTATTTTGCTCTTGAAACCTTAAAGTGCAAGGGATAACATCTTCACCACTTTTACTTTTATTACCTAAAGAGGATTCTATACTACTTGAGGAAAATGAATATGATTTACCTGGAATAAACTTGATCTTTTTTGTTGTATTTATTTTGGGTTTTATCTCCACATCTTCTTTTGCACCTTTAATTCCTTTTAAACTTACCAATTGATATTTTCGATAGTATTTCTTTGCCACTTATTTTGGAGTGGAGTATCCTTGATTTTATCTAGCTTCTATTATTGAATGATTTTCTTGCTTCATATTGAAGTTTATCTCATGGCTAGAAATTTTTGTCTCTTTCTTCATAGTTTTTACTTTGCAAACTCTTGCCATGTGTCTAATCTCAAAATAATTATGGCAACAAAATGTAATATTTTCATAATCTACTTGTTGATCCCATTCTCTTGATTTAGATTTAATCTTAATGGATTATGGCAAAGGTTTTAAAATATCCATAGAAACACATATTCAAGTATATATAGCATGCTTTCACTCCTTAGTTGTTGGTCCTTCCTTGATGAATTCCCCTAGGGTATTTCCAATAATTTTCAAAACATCCTTATTTAATATGGACGTCCAAAAAGCCTAACCCACACTGGAAGCTTCTTAATAGTGTCTATGTCAACTAAAAAAATTTTGTTCTATGGTCTCAAATAAAGTGCATCTCTTCCCATAAACCATGGGCCACCAACCATTATTTTATCCCTAATTTTTGAACTGCAAAAAATAACAAGGAAAAAACCTTTAGGAAGAAAATTCGTAGAATAATTTGAATTCAATTCCCACTTCCAATTGATCTAATTTTGAATCCCTAAAAACCCTGGCCATGATCTATAGAACCTACATATTAGCCCTCTAATTTTAAAAACCATTATATCATGCTCAATCATCTCATCCTTGATACTTACTTCTGGTGTACCATCTGCTACCTAGATCGAACTTACCATGTATTTACTCTTTCACTTATCTCTAGCTTGGGCCTTCATACTTCCAACAAGGGTATTTTGATTTCTAGCTAGGGCATCCTGAATTCCCATTAGGGATTTCAAAAATGACTTTCCTTCCATAATAGCTAATGGGGTTTGCTCTTGGTTTGCACTCCCTCTCTGCTTGCACTCGCTCTTGCTCCCAATTTGCACTTTCTCTTGCCTCACACTTTCTCTTGGTTTACACTACAACCTAGATTACAATTGCTCGTGTCTCTTATTTTTCTTGTAATTCCTTTGCTTTAATAATTTTTTGAAACAATGTTCCACTCATTGGTGGTAAGGGTTTGAAGTATTTATGCACTCTAGATGAACCTGTTGCTCTTTTGCCATGATTGAATTCTAGCTTGCACTCCCTTTTAGTTTACACTCCTTTTTTATTCACACTCTCTCCTATCTGGAACTCTCTCTTATCTTGCACTCACTTCCAACTTGCACTCCCTCTTGACTCATAATTGTCCTTGTCTCTTTTTTCTTAGTATTCCTTGGCTTCAACATTTTTTTGGAAATAATGTTCCACACATTCATGGTAAGGGTTTGAAGCATTGATGCACTTTGGATGAACCTACCACTCTTATACCATGACTGAATCTCAGCTCACACTCCCTCTTGGTTCACACTTCCTCTTTGATCTTATTGGCTCTAGGCTTGCACACTCACTCCTAGCTCATGCTCACACTCATTGCTACACTTACTCCTAGCTTGTGCTTGCACTCACTTTTGGCTGCACTCACTAGCACTCACTTTTGGCTGCACTTACTCATACTTGTTGCTGCACTTACTTCCATATTGTTCTTGCATTTGCTGCTACACTTACTCCTAGATCATACTTGCACTTGTTGTTGCACTTAATTTCAGCTCACGCTTGCACTTGCTGCTATAGTTATACCTTATAATCCCTTTTGGAAAGGACTCTCTATGATATTTTTCTAAAATGTATCCTTCACATACAACTCATAAGGGAGAAATATGAGGATATCCAATAGCCATTTGATAATAAATCATGTACCTTACTGACCCATATCTAGGATACCTAAGTCTATGATGCTATCAATGACTCTCATCATCTATTTGTTCCAACATAGCCATAAAATACCTCTTCGAAGAGGATAAAATAAAAGGAGTCAATCTATAACCTAGTTTATATGCTTAATCTATATCATTAGATACTTATTAGGGGTTGGGAGTGACCCCTTGTGCCCCTCAAGCATTGATAACCCCCATGATTTTTGCTTCTACTATTTTCCTCTATTGAGTAGGTGCATCTAGTGCCCTATGCTTCATGTAGGGGGTGTCAATCCTAGGAATTATGGAGGAGCATGGAACACAACTCCACTAGATGAAATCTAGGTTTTTTTACCCAAGGCTAGCTCCTTGATTTTGATGTGATCTTTGATGCTCATAATTATTTTTTCCTATGTTAGTCCTAGTCTATTAGATCTCAACTTTAGGAAAAAAGGAAAAAAATAATAAAATAAAAGTGGTAAATAGAAAGAAGAAAATAATAAGAAATGTAAATTATGGAGAGAAAATGATAGCAAGAAAAGTAAAGTATGGAAATTAGTCTATCTAGATTATTCTATAGGTGGTGATGTGCCAAAGATCTAATAATTCCCTTGATGCCCCGACAAGGTGAAGTGAACACATGCACAACGATCGATAGTGCATGAGGAACATAGATCCATCTAAGAACAAGTAACAAAATAAAACAACCACATTAGAACCAAGACAATAATTTCATAAGTAGTCACAAATTCTCATTAGTGTGAACTCTAAGTTACATACATGTAAAGAGAAGAGGTTAAAAAAATCCCTAACCAAATACATAAGGCTCGAGCCATGCTAGAACATAGGAGAGAATGAAAGAAAACACTCCTTAGAAGAATGGATGGCTTTCATTGATTTATAATGAGAAGAATGATACTTATTTATAGAGCCTTTCTCCTTTTTGAGATTCAATTTTTTTGCTTCAAAACTTCCCACCCAAGTTACTCTATAATAATGGTGTACAATCTTGAGGTCTTTGGATTTGTAGTAATTAAGGTGAGATATTATTATCCATGCCAAATCCATAAATTAAATGTCATGATACTTTGTCATTAATTCTTGATCTGATCCATGTACACTTATTTTAAGGTCTCATAATGATGCCTTAAATTTTATAGCTTTTATAGAGGAAGTACTGCAAACCTAGTGATGTGTACACATTAGCACTATTTGCAAGGTTTAATATTACAACCTTGTTTAGGAGGCATGGGGGGCTAATAACTCCTTCATGTGATAGCTTAAGGATGGGAGCCCCTAAACAAAATTTGGCATCCTATATTTTTTGGGCCCTAGTGGTCTAAGGTTGATCAAATTCTAGAAGGTGGCTCCACTTTGTTATTTTTTCAATAGCCCAGTCTTCTATGTATGGTCTAATCGATATCCTGCTTGCTGAATTTCAATACATTATTTTGGTAGTCTAGTTACCATTCCTAGCATGTGATTACTATATTTTTTTGAGATGAGTGTGATTGGGTTATTTTTCTTTTTGTTGTGTGCATCACTGCTTTAGATTGTTATTGAAACTCTAAACTTCTCTATTTGACCAAAAAATATGGATCATTGACCTTGTACATTTGTATCTACCTCCTTCTATTTCTAGTTGATTTGCTTCTCATTGGGATCCCTATCTATTAAATCTAATAAAAAAATATTCACTCCTCCCAAGTATAGTGAGAACCCACTACATTTGTAGTGACTCACAAGGGATCCTCGGCTTGATGAAGACAAGGAACCTATCACTAGGCACACAATAAAATTTAGGGTTGGAAAGGAAGGGAAATAGAGGTGGAAATTTTAGCTACTAAAATGTAGCTCCTAATTCCATACCCTTGTAAAATCAGGCTCACTTACAAGTGTCAATACATACCTATAGAAAAAAACTATAATACATGGTAAGTGGCCTCTATCCACTACACATGGAGTTGAGGATCTCCCACCCCAGTAACCATAGGAATCATCTAATTTTTCCTTTTCTTCTAGTTTTGAAGATAGATGATTTCTAAATTTAAGGAACCAGGGCTCCTAAGTAGTCTTCTTGTTGCAAGTATAGTGGTACTAGAGGTGTTTTATTTATTTGATATATCCTCTCGAGTACCAGTGATGACTCCTTTTCTACCATAATTCCTCTTAGAGCCTATTCTTCATGCCTAGTGCATTTACCTATTTCACACTATTGATGGTGGAAGGGTTTGCTTCCTTGGGTACTCCATAGGAAGTGGTATCCATATCATCTATTATCTTGGGACCCATTAGGCAAGTGTGCTACTCCTTTTACCTCATCATGGTTTCCCTCATCTTCTTAGATGAAGTTGATAAGTGAGAGAGGATGGAGGTGTGATGGGATAAAAAACTAGAAAATGTTGCTCATTATCATTAAAATAATTCATAAATAGTGAAACAAGTTTATCCCATTCATATATTTAGTGTGGAATAAGGGAACCATATTCTTCACAAGCCTTCCCTATGAATGATGCCACGAGTAGCCTCAAGTCTATGTTCTTCTTTTGGATATCATGTAGTTGAAGGAATCAGGCCATAACTCATAGATACATTATATGGGATGACACTCCTTCACTAGTATAATATGGCACTATTTTGAGCACTAACATCAAAATGTAGTCCCATGCATCTAGTGGTACCAAAGGCCCAAAGTGTTCTTCTTGCTCCATGTGTAAAAGCTTGTAAAATGTGAAGTGGTCATGTTTAAGCATGTGAATATAGTAGTAGAATTATTTTAATCTTCTACTTGGATTAGATCACTAGGTCAATATTCTTAGTGCTTTTGGAAGTATATGTATTGAGGTCTTCATCAAAAACTCAATCTTGTACTCTTTTAGATGACTTATTTTGTTTTTATTTGGAGTGGAGTCACTAGGTGGGAGGTATTATTGGCCAAATGAGGTTGAGGTCCCACTATAACCTTAATATTGTACTCTTTTGGATGACTTATAGATTGAGGTTCCCACTATAACCTCAATCTAGATATGGTGTCTTCTTCTAGATTCTTCTTTAGTAGCAAACTTGACAGGTGAATCTATAGAGTGCTTCAAGAAGCTTATGACTATGGCCTTCATTGAAACCATGGTCTAACTTCTTTATTAGGAGAAGGATTATTTAATTTGTGTCCCACTAGGCATACCAGTATAAAATGAGGGGTCAAAAATTATCCCTTTCACCCCCTAGGTGCCATGATCCCTTGTGGTTGTGGCTTCAGCTCTTTGCCTCTACTAATATTATGCATCTAGTGCCTTGCACATCATGTGGGGGTACTAGTCCTCAGAATTATGGAGGAGCATGGGGATGTGGCTTCATTGGATGACCTTTAGGTTCTTTATCCAAGGTCAAATCCTTGCTTTAGATGTGATATTTGGTGCTCATATTTCTTATTTCCTACGCTAGTCCTAGTCTATCATATCTTGAGTTTAGGGAAATAGGGAAGGAAGGAAAAATAGTAAAATAAAAAGTGGTAAATGAAAATTAAGAAATGACTAGAAATATAAATTACAAAAATAAAATACTATCTAGCTTTTTATATAGGTGGCTATGTGCTAAATATCTAATAAGACCCCCTCATGCTCCAGTGGGTTAAAGTGAATGCATGCACACTGGTCAACAATATATGAAGAACATAGGTCCCTCCAAGAACATGCAACAAAATTGAACACCCACACTAGAACTGGGACATGGTTTTCATAAGTAGTCATAAATTCTCATTAGTGTGAACTTGAATCTACATACATGTGGAGAGAATAGGTTTGAAAACTCTTTGGCTAGCTACGCAAGGCTCAAGCTAGGTTGGGACATAGGAGAGAATGAAGGAAAGAAACCCTTAGAAGAATAGATGGATTTCAATAATATACAATGAGAAGAATAATACATATTTATAGAGTCTTTTCATTTTTGAGATTCAAAATTCTCACTTCAATACTTCCTATCCAAGGTACTCTATAATGATGGTATACAATATTGAGGTCTTTGTATTTGGAGTCGTTTGAGATGAGATCTATTTTCCATGCTGTAAATTCATAGATTATACATTGTGATCCTTTGTTATTAATTCTTGGTTTTATTTGTGTTCTCTCCTCCAAAGGTCTCATAATGATGCATTAAATGTTATACCTTTTGTAGAAGAGAGATTGCACACCTGGCGATATGCACACCTTAGCACTATTTACAAGGTCTAAGGCTAAGAACTTAGATGGGGGTATGGGGGGCTAGAAACTCCTTCATGCTTTTTTTTTGCCCTTTTTGTTCAAAACTACGTTCACCCTTTAGCAAGAATTATGTTCATCCTGACTTCTATTGTCCAACACACTTGCACTATTCTCCTTTGATAACGTGTTCACCCATGGGAGGGGCAAACATGATAGTATTCTATCCCTAAGGTACGTTCACCCATGGGAGGGGTGAACAGGATGTTCACCCCTCATCTAGGGTGAACGTGATCACGCTTCGACTTTCGGATACATTCGTCCATGGGAGGGATGAACATGATTGCATTTAATTTTGAGGCGCATTCACCAATGGGAAGGGTGAACGATATGTTCACCCCTCAATCGGGGTGAACATGACTTTGACTTATCTGCCACCTTTTGAACTTCCAAACTTCCCTTCTGTCACTTTTTGACATTTTGTTCACTCTAAGGCGAGGCGAATGAGGATTTCACCTCATATTTGGGGTGAACGTCTTTCCACATTTTTTATCTATTTGTAGCACTTTCAAAAATTCTAGTCTCTTAAGTCTTTTCAGCTTGATCTTTCTTCTTTTGTTTTATAAGCCTAAAGACGCCTCATTTTTTAGTGGCAGTTATAATATAGCAAACTTGAATCACGATTGGAGTTTTACTTTTTTTTTTACAAACATGTATAAGGCCAATGCTTAAAAGAATAGATATATAAATAGAATAGTAACATATGAAATTGTTTGAAATATTGTTGATTACAAAAAATACTACAATCAAAAATACCCCAACAAAATTTGAACAAAATTCCCAATGTGGCTAGGTGCAAAACTACCAAAAAAAAGTTAAAAAAAACATCGACAGCAGACTTAGGCTACACCTGTGAGTTATTTTGTCCCTATTTTCTGGTATCAATAAAGAAATAAATATTTTCATGCTTAAGTAGGAAAATTGCAGAAGATCTTTCAATTTTAAAATAGTCTGTCTGTGACCATCCCTAGGTCAGAGGGCCTCTGTTTGTGGTTGTCGCTGTCCTAGATGATCCTTGTTTTGTATTTTCCTTGTGTTATATGGACTTTGCTATAGATAATCCCTCACAAATATGACCTTTATCTGATTTTTGTATGGTATATTTGCATGCTACCTCCTTAAAGGCTATTCATGTAGGGTTTTGTATTTGATAGGTTTTTGAAATTAAAATGTTCAATTATTTAGAACTCTAAATCTGAAATGTTATTTCTATGCATTAGTGAAATAACATAAAATGCTATATGCTTTTACTTGATTTTGCATAAAATAAAATAACCCCACACACCATGTACTACTTTAAACATTAATGAATTGGAATTCATCCCCAACTATTAATCGAGACCAACGACGGTGGGATTCATCTCCACCCGTTGGCTCGCACCTTAGCAACCTAGTTGGCCAAAGAAAATGGCTCTTCTGGACTTCATCACCAAAGGATACCCTACTATTGGGTGTACCTAGGCTAGGAAGGATTAGTAGTGCCCTTTTACTACTGGGCAATATAATCAGTGGAATGCAGCTATTATTTTTGTCTAAGACACACCCAACTTGTTGGGCTAGTAATAGGACTTAGAAAGTGCAACATCCTCTGGGGGATTAATTTTGATTCCTTAGGTTTACCTTGATCTGAAATCCAATAGGAAACCATATTTTTTTATTGTTTGGGTTGCATTCTTCGATAGGGTATGTTTTCAAACTACCTTTTAGTGGTTTTTCTATTTTTTTTACCTTTAGTCTCATAGGATTAGGGGTTTCAACATCAAAACGCACAAAAAATTATAGGAATTCACAAAGAAAATTTAAAAGAGATAAACACATTGTATACTTTTGTTTTATTTATGTTTGCGTAATCAAATATCATGGTAACTACATGCAACTGAGCTCAATCACGAGTTGGTGATGCAAAAAAATTACAAGGAGACCTCGAATACCTCTGATTCAGTCCTGAGGACTTGGTCATTCCCAGATGGCATCTTGGTACATGTTGAAATGTTAACACCACATATAGGAAATCATACCTTCAAGATATCCCAATTAAAAAGGTACCTTTAGATCTTTGAGATGATCAAGAAGATGAAATTATTGGTTGAAGTTAATCTCCTACCACCACTAGACATAACATACCCATCAAGGGGCCCTGTAGGACAGTGTTGTGGATTCACATCCTGATCCAACCCATACACCATGTTCACTATGAGTGAGACTATATTCTAGAGACTAACCTGGATGAGTGGTACACTTTGCTTGATAGGCCATGGATGAGCCATAAATTTTCTCACCTTTGTCTATATGAGGCAACATCATGACCTACCCCCTAGGCCTAATCACCCTCATTGTGTGCCCATACAAACTCATAGGTCTCAACAGTATCTAGATTGTCAACCCGAGTACAAGGCTTATAAAGACCTAGAACTAGAATATTAGGACCTAGTGTATCCTGAGATACTCTGCGAGGGAATAGATGATGATTATATATTCAAACATATCATCCCAATAGAAATCTTCTACCCCCCTCCACGAGCACAAATTCTAAAAAACAAGATAAGCTCATCTCAACCATACAAGGTCTTAAGGAGTGTATAAAGTCATTGGATAAATAAGGTATGGGTTACCAAAAACCCATGTTGCATCAATTGTGCAACAAATCACTACATCCCTCAGTGCTATATCCTCCATATCCAGAGTATTTCAAGATGCCAATATTGGAAAAATTCAAAGGAGGCGAGGATGCACAAGAACACATGATTGGTCATGAACCTTTATTTTCAACTTCAATAAGATGATATCTTGTTGTTAATAACATTCTAGATAACACTCTCTAGTCTAGCCTTAGATTAGTACAATCACTTACCAAGGCGTAGCTTCTTTAGTTTCAAGCAGCTTGCAAACGCCTTCCTAGAACATTTTTTAGTCGGTGTTAAGAAGAAGGTCAATCTGACTAACTTGTCTAACCTTAGACAATTTGACGATGAGCCAATCACTGTCTATGGAAAAATATGGAGGAAAGTGATGTCCAAATTACCTTTCACTCTACCTATAACAAAATTAACTCGAATTTTCATGAGAAGTTGTTCAAAGAAAATTTTTCTTCTATAATTACAACAGTATCAAACATTTGATGAGTCTTTGGCACAAGTCAAAGTCATAGAAGACATCAAAGTACAAGAAGGGGGCATTAAAATCTAAAATAAGGAGTGGAATAAAAACCCTAGGGGAAACTATCCATAGTAAAAGTCACCTACAATAAACCATGTCCTAAACATTATAAAACCTAAGAAAGTGCCTCGACAACTCAACTATCAGGTGCAACTCCCTACAACGTAAAATTATGATTTACCGTAGTAAAATCAGACACAAATTAATTGTGTTGCCAACCTTGTAACTATACACCACTACCTGAGTCTTTGGCATCTCTTTTCAATCAATTATGTGAGGCAAAGGCTATCACCCTACCTAAAATTCTCCAAATAGATCCAGAGTACCCAAAACTAAAGTGGTACAAAGAAGACCTATACTGCCTATACCATCGACAAAAGGGTCATGATATCCAGACATGTTACACATTTAAGGATAAAGTACAGGATATGCTTGATCGAAACGAACTTCAAATCGATAATCCTCTTGTTGTCGATAACCAAAAAATAGGTATATTTAAAGATCCCTTGCCTAAGCATGAGGTTAAGGAAGATCAAATCAAATAAGTTAACGAAGTCCATGTGGCCCCACCCAATGAGGGTTTTGTTGGCATGATCAATATTATACTAGGAAATAGGAGATATCCTGACCAATCCACATCACTTATATCTCCAACAAATGCTCATCATGCATGACAACCCTTACCATAGTCAAATCCTATCCAATACTACAAGGAACTCATAATTACCTTTCACAATCATGAGATCAAACCAGCTCCCACTAATGGACCCGATCCTCCACTACACATCATTGCTAGTGTGAATCAGATTCCATATAAGCGAGTCTTGATTGATATAGGTTCATCTATCAGTATCATTACCATGACTGCACTACAACATCTCAACCTTCCACCTTCACACATCACAACATCCACATTCACCCTACAAGCATTCAATGATGCCTTATGCTCCACTATTGGCATGATAGTCCTCCCTATTCAAGTTGGGCTAAATACTATACCTACATTGTGCCACATCTTGGAGGGTGCAAGGTAGTACAATATACTACTTGGGAGACCTTGGATGAGGGACATGAAGTGTGTCCCATCCATCCTGCATCAACATCTTAAATTTATACATGAAGGGCAAGTTCATGTGGTTCATGTCGATCTAGAGCCCTTCAAGTATTGCAATATGATCGATTATCCACAAGAGTCTACCTTCCCATCCACTCACCTAGACATTCAACCAAATGTCACCATCAAGGGTCTAGCTCCACCAGTACAAACATCCACTAAATCATCACCACCTCTTCCATCTCTACTATTACCATCAATTTCTCTCGATATCCCTTCTACATCATCAGATCCTCCTAGCGAGGAAGAGTTGAAGGAACCATTCAAGGATATTCCCACATCCATATCTAACATTTTAGTAGAGGATATTCCCACTCCTATCGATGAGGGAGAAATTGTTGTTATGATGAGGAAATCAAATCATACAATACCATCATCATCCACCCCATCACATATCATGGTTCATTTGACCAACCTCGAGATCGATGAATATATAGTGAAAAATATCACATTCATGCCTATCATTGAGTCAATCAAAGATCTAGGTCACCCTCCTATCATGTCTCTACCCATGGGTACCACTCATGATTCATTACCTAAACATGGGGGACATAATTCTTGTCAAGAGCACCTTAGACAAGTTAATGAGGTATACATATCTTGTCCAAATGAAGGGTTTGTTGGAATGATCAATGTGGTCACAAAGGACCAAAATTCTAAAATTCCATCTAGCATTCCTCCAACATTACAACCACTTCTCCAACCTTCTCAATCATCTATCGATAGCTACCAAACACCCCCAATAGTTTTACAACATATCTTGGATCAACTAGACAAAATCAAGATACAAATGGGTCACCAAAATGATGCTTTACAACAAATCATGAATCAACTCACAAACATTGAGCTGCAACAATAAACCATATCCAAGGCCAAAACCTCCTCCTCTACAACCACAATGTAAACCCCAACAAAATTAGGCATATAATGAATCATGCCACCCACCTTGCACTTATACGCCATTTCTCGAACCTTTGGCATCACTCTTTAACTAATTGTATGAGGCAAAGGCTATCACCTTGCCTAAAATACACCCCCTAGATCCAAACCACCCAAAATCTAAGGGGCATAGAGAGGATTTATACTATTTATATCATCAACAAAATGGTCATGATATTCAAGCATGCTATGCATTCAAAAACATAATACAAGACATGCTTGAGAGAAATCAACTTCAAATTGACAATCCTCTCACTACCAAGGATCAACAAATAGGTATAGCTAATGATCTATTACCTATGTTGGCAAAGCAGGTAGAACAACCTAGGTAGGTGACTAAGATACACATAGCCCTACCACCTCACCAAACTGATCCACCTCATTCAAGATGCCAACCTCGTACCTGGACTCCATTATCCAAGCCCATGTCGACCATTTTTCAAAAGTTGTAGGAGACAAAAGTAATTATTTTACCTGACATACATCCTCTCGACCCAAATAGGCCTAAGCCTAAGAGTTATAGGGAGGATCACTTTTACCTTTATCATCGGATAGAGGGCCATGACATTAATAATTGTTATGCATTTAGAAATATGGTCCAAGATCTTATCGATAGGGAGGTCTTTCCCATAGATGGCTCGCTCACCTCACCTCAACCAGCCCCAATTCAGACCACACCACCTCCTCTGTAGCCTCAAGATCAGTCACAACCTAGTAAACCCAACAAGCTATATCACCATTACACAAAACTTCCAATGCCCTCCTTAGCCCTATTTCAAAGGCTTTATGAGGCACACACAATCCTATTACCGAAAGTAAAACCAAATAGACCTAAACCTGGGTCTCAAAATGGAAATCTCTACTATGTTTACCATAGACAGAATGGGCATGACATCCGAACCTACTACTCATTCAAGAATCTTGTGCAAGACATGATAGAACAAAATGAGCTCCACATATATGGTTCACTCACCTCATCCCATCGAGACATTGGCATTGCACAAAATTCATTACCACAATAGGGGGGTCAATTTTTATCGCTCCTCCCAACCAAGCCAATCACATCACATCAAGCACAGTGCATACTAGGGGTGCTCAAGGTGTCACACCTTCCCCACCATCCACATCACAACCGGTGAAGCAAGTTGGGGATTCTGAAGGTATCACACCTTCCCCACATTCATCGATCACCACACACTCTAGGGGTGCTTAAGGTATCACACCTTCCCCTAAAAAAATCAAAAAATTACAAAAAAAATTATCAAAAATTTCAAAAAAAATCAAAAAACATAAAACACAAAAAAATAATACAAAACATCAAAAATACAAAAATATTTGCATTACATCATCATGCATTTTATTGCATTCATTGATTAGTTGCATTAGGCATATTCATCCATTGCACTTGCACTAGGACAAGTTGTGTTTGCATTCTTATGAATGACACCATGTTTGTATGCCAGTCATGAATCTTAAATCAACCTTATCCATCATCATCATTTGTAGTTTTCCTTATGAGATTTTGCTTATTAAGGGGTCCTCATAAGATAGGTTAGATACTGGATAAATATCAACAATGATGTTTAGATGGCCACTGACTATTTTATGCACACCTTTTAGTTTACAAAAGATCATAGGGAAAACCCCTACATACCACATATCATTACCATCCACATTCCCCTTTGTGAGTAACTATATTTTTCAACACAACCAATAAGTTGCTATAGGGTGTTCACTAGGGTTTTTCGGTCATTCAACCATCCCTAGTTATCTTTTTAGATTTTGTAGAAAGCTATCTTGGCTTTTAGAAGGTAAGGTCTTGCTTTGATAGTACCTTGCATATGTCAAAATCCCAACACAATTTTACACATTAAAATCCAAGTTTGAACAAGGAAGGATGACACTACAATGTAGTCCTTGTCACCTTGAGCGAAAGGTTTCCCTTGCTCATCCTATTATGTGCATGGTCTAGGATGCTGAGAATTGACAAAAGGACAAGCTCCTCCCTACCCAAGCAATCCCCTTGCTCTTCCACAAAATGAGCAAGTTCCCAAAACAAAACAAAAAATAGTGGTTTTCATCACTAATAAAATCCCTTGCTCCTAAAGAGTGGTTTTCACCACTACAAAAAAAAAAGTGGTTTTCACCACTAAAATGAGCAAGTATCCCAAGAAATCAAAAGAAAATAAGGGGGTAATGAGCTTGAATCCCTGGAATCCTCAATTATTCAAAAGCCATGGGGCAATATCCATTACAACAATGGGTTGAATGAAACCTACCTGGCAATGGAGTAGCCTTACGTGTGGTGATATGTCTATCACATTAGTGACCTTATTTTGTACAGACCAATGTCGGATTATGGTTGAGCTAGCTTTTGGTGGCTTGTATTGCCTAGTAGTCTAGTCCAACTACATCCAAACTTAGGATAAGATGACCATAGGGTGATCCTCATTACAACAATGGGTTGCATGAAACCCGCCTGGCAATGAGGTAGTCTTATGCATCATCTAATACATTCACTTTGCACACATAAGGATATTGAATATTTGGGTCTTCATAATAGACTTATATCTTTTAGAGTCTTGTGTAGCTAGTATACAACTTTTGATCAATCAACTAGGGTGTTTGAGTCCCATGGAAAACCTTAAAATCCCCTCATAGCACCTAATTATCTCATCATCATTCATAGTTTTTCTTATGAGATTTTTCTTATTAAGGGGTCCTCATAAGATAGGATAGATACTGGATGAATATCAACAATGATATTTAGACGGCCACTGACTATTTTATGCACACCTTTTAGTTTGCAAAAGATTATAGGGAAAACCCCCACATCCCACATATTTCATCTCACACATTCACATCTAAATGTATAACTTTTGTGATAAGGTTAACATTTTAATTCATGATTTTTATACATTCTGTGGTGTCTACCATTAGTTTGTTAAACACATTTAGATTCATTTATTATGTTTTAAGCAATTAAAATATACATCCATAATTTGCATTAGAACATCCATATAAAATTTAATGCATCTCATACACATTAGATTTGTTATAATAACATGAATTCACATTCATAATCAAATAAATAAATCTAAAACATGCATCTAACATTAGATATTGCATCCATCCATACATACATCTAGGCATATGTCTATGCATTTATACTAAAATGTCTAGGTATACATCCATAATCCACAACTGCATCCATAAAAGTGCATCCATGCATAAAATAAAATCATAACATAAACACATGATGAGCCATCAATAAGAAATATATCATATATATATGGTAGAATATTTGAGTACATCATGGTACAAAATTACCCGTAGGCTACAATCATGTAGGTCCTCGAACCTTACACCCAAAAAGAAACCAATACATAGGCATCAAGTCATGTGAGGCCTACTCCCCTAGAGTCACCTCTGCTCTATCCCATGTCCCTATGAGGCTGTCTAGATCCACTGGTCACTGACCTATCAGGCCTGGCTAATGACCTGTGACTCTGCATCACTGATGACGATCTTGACTCACTATATTGACACTGTCGGGATCCTCCTACCATAGATTGCTCAAGTAGATGACCACAAAGTCACCCTATTGGACCCTCCAAATCCACGATGTGAACTTCATCATATAAACGTTGAGCATCATACTTGCTCAATAGGGTTCATAGTCTAGCCAACTCAACCTGTAACATTGACACATCCTTTGTGGCCTCACTACTGGCTCCCACATATCCTTGAACTACAGTCAGGCTACCAACTTATCTTGTAGATCATCCTGCTCTGTCGTCTTGGCCACTACATGTACCTGTAAAGCATTCCCCTCTACTATCATCATAGCCATCTATGCATGTAGAGTATCCCACTCTATAATAACCCTATCCCTATCTGTCGTCACCCTTTCCACCACTTCCTGAGAGCTCTCTAGCTATGCAGTTAGAAGATATTTCTCCTCTAATAATTGCCTCCTCCTTTGTTGCTCTTTACCTAATTAGATTTGTATTACTACGATAGTAGTATCCCGTTCTACTAACTATACCTATAGGTATTGCACCTGTACCCTAAATTGAGCAACCTCATCCTTGGGATCATCATCATCCCCGCCCTCATTCTATGGCTCATGCACCCCCTCTATAGGCTTCCCCCACTCTCCTTCTATTCGATAGTGCACTCATCACCCTCCCTCACCTGCCATATCTCCTGAGCCCTTACTTGCCTCAGCCCTAGTTGGCATATCCATAGGCCCACCTCCCTTCCATAGCTAAGTAAACCACTATGTATTGTACTCCACTATCATACTTGGATCCTCCAAACCTAGAAAGGCTAATGGCTCATCCTCCTCATCCCTTAATGGCACAACTCATAGCCACTCTAGTTGCGCCTTGTCTCCTCAACGATGATAAATTATAGGCTCCTCAAGAATGCCCTGGTAAATATTGAATTGATGAGTGACATGAGAGTATTATAAGTACTTCTGCTCTATACCATACTACCTAATCAACCATAATTCATGACTCATGTACCCTACCTGCATGGTCACCTTTGTCCAAGGTGGGAAATTCATATAGGGCCTCCAAATCACCTAACCTAGCCTCAGTCCATCCAAAGACCCTACATAATGGGTAAGTTTACTTGCATGAGGATGACTATGACCCACCTCCTGGCCTCACCTCCATAGAGCTACATATCCAATATCAAGATCCTCCATCTCTTCTCATGATGATACTAGAAGTCCCTCTAGTCGATCCACTCAAATATGCTCCCATCCCCAAACTTGAAGGATGAGATCACATCCTAATCCATGTTGACCCTGATGTCTGATATTAGATAACTCATCATACATATGATGGAGTAGAGTGATACCCCATACCATGACCAATGGCTCTTGAATATTTCACTCTATCAGATCCTACACCAAATCGTGGAGGTTCCATGGGAACCTCACTCCTGAAGAGTTATGCAGTATTATGTTTGATATAATGCACATCAATACTACGTAGCTCTAACTAAACACCCATGTCATATACCATACCTTGAGCAGTACTCTACTGCTATCCATACACTACCTTGCAACCTCAGCCTCTACATCGAATGCCCTTTGCAGTACTCTATATTGCTAAATAAGGGGAGTGGAGGGGATCGAGCATCCCTCAATTAGAACATGAAAAATCTGGTACACATCCTTCAAGGTGATTGTCATCTCACTAGTCAGGAGGTGAAAATTACTATTTTTGCTGTCCCATAAGTCAACTCAAGTGATATAGGCCTGATCTGCCATCATTGCCCCTAGTTGAGTCACTTTCTTAAGGCCAATCACCTTAAGCCAATCCCACTCATAATCAGTGAGGAGTCCTCACACCATCTTCAAAAGTGTGGGAACTCTATGATGGGCCTTCAACAACTGAATCCAAATAAGCAAATCAATCAACAACAAAAAAGTTGTAAAAAATTCAAAAAAATCAACAAATTTGCATAATAATGCAGTCATCTCAAGCTGAGATGGTCTACAGACGAGACCGTATCACCCTGGGATGGTCACCACAACGGTTCAAATGTGATCGTTGTTTTTCAAAATTTGGATGTCCCACCCTAGGACATTATGCAATAGGATATTTTCTTAGTCCTTGGTCTCTCTAATATTCCAACTATGAAAAATTTGTAATAGGACATTTTCTTGGTCCTTCTCTCTTCTTAATCTTCAATCTTCTATGGGGACCTCCTACACGGGTCTCCTCAATCTTCAATATCCTATGAAGACCTTGTGTGTGGATCTCCTCAATTTTCAATATTCTATGGGGACCTCCTATGTGGGTCTCCCCAATCTTCAATGAAGCCTCTTTATTGGACCTCCTTAATCTATAATGTCCACTTTTTGCTGCAACTCAAAACTAATCCCTACATGAGGAAAGCACATAGACTTTCATACAATGGAAGGTAAAATTGTTCTCTATCTATTGTAGGAAGCTTCTCAACTTCTGAGAACTAATTTTTTTACAACAAAAACATAGATAGTAGAAATCAAATACATCCAAATTTCTAGAATTATAAAACTAATAAACTTCACTAGCTATTCTCAAAACTAGTAGAAATAAATCTATGTTGAGTCCTAGTCTTCACAAGTTCTACTTCAACCTTGTGGAAAGACTCTAGCCAAATAGCAATCTAGAATCTTCTTCAATATATCAATATTTTAATAGGACCTCCTTCTTAGGTCTCTTAATCTCATCAATGTCAAGGTCTATCTTCAAGACCTATAATTTCCTTTTATTCCAAATTTGCTCTTGGAATAGGTAAATCTTCAAACTTCCCTAGTTTTCTTTTCTAGAGGTAATTTATTTAACTTCATTGGTTTCTCCTTAACCAATGAAAATCTCATTTGCAACTTTAAAACTTTTGCAAGTCAAAACCTTATTGTGGCTCTGATGCCACTCTTAGCTTTTGAAGCTAAATACTAAATATAAAATAACCTCAAGATCTAAAATAAAGTTGCAATATGAAATATAAGATAATGGCAATATTTTAAATGTATAAAACACATAAATAACTTCAATAATAACTCATATAATTGCCATTAACAAATTCTCACAAAAATTGTATCTCCATTGAATAAATATCTCAAGTACCCATACTTACAAACACTCTCATCCATCATATGTGTGTCTCTCACACATAGATACATATATAATGGAATGTGACTCTTCATATGGTGCATCATTTAGCCTTAACTCTTCTAGAGACTCTTCATCTTTCTATTCTATGGACTCATGTGCACATGGACTATTATGCACATTTACAATTCCAAAATACTTTGCACACTTGTGCATTTATTACATTGCATAAAGTAAATACACACACTCTAATCTATGATACTCACCTAATATAATAATGTACCCAAGATGGTACATTAGCATGTACTAAATAATTTAATATATTCCAACAAGATCTACCAAATTTATTGAAGTATTTGGGTTGTTATTTGGTTCGTTTTGGTTTTTAGTAGGATTTGGTTTGTTTTTGTTTCTAATGATTGGTCCTTTGAAAGTTAAAGTTCCTATTTTAAGAGTTATTATTTGTAGGTGGGTTTTTAGGAACTTGCCTTTGTAGTTGAAGCATATTATTACTCAACTTTTGACCATCCTTTGTACGTTGTCTAACTAAGGATTTGAATTATTAGGTTGACTTGATCCTGGTTGACTTGTTACATTATTTGTAGGTATAGATGTATTCAAAAATACGGGTAAATTTGGTTGATTATTTGTTGTAGGTGTATGATTGAGAACATTGTTTGTGTTCACCTAATTATCCAAATATATTGAAATGGTTTGTTGATTGTTCATATTAGGCATCATTTGATTCAAGGGTGTCAAATTGAAGGGTTGATTCTAGTTTGGATACATGGCTCTTGGTAATGGATTCGGCATGGGAAGGTGTTGTTTAAGGGCTTGATTTATTAATGGTATCTGATTATAAGCTTATGTTTGTCCAACTGAAGGAAACTGAACCAAACCAAAACCTTGAGGTATTGATTATCGTTCAATATTTAGAGCTTCCCTATATGCCATGGATAAGGTTGTGATTTGTGGTGCTCTTCTTACAAACATAGAAGTCAATGGATCTAAATCTCTAAGATAAATTATGGATGGTTGCTTCAATTGTGAGGATGTAAGGTACCATCAACCTGGTGTGTAATTTATGGAACATAGTATTGGATAGTGTCAAGGATTCATTGGGTTCTCTATGGGCAGAAGGAAATTGATGATAGATCACAGCTAGATCAATAGGTAATCTGAAATGGCTAATAAATGCTACCTCTAATTAAGCTCAAGAAGTGATGGAGCATGAAGGTAAGTTGCTATACCAGTCATAAGAAAAATCATCCAAAGTGTGTGGAAACATCCTATAGGTAACATCCTCATGTTCAATTTGTAAATGAATCAAGGCATATTTGTATTCCTGTATATGCTCTTTAACTAATCTTGTTCCATCATTCTTTTATCGAGGGAGATATCTTTGAGTATTTTTAGGCATATCATGTGCAAGCCCTGGTATGTTCAAAGGATTACTTCCCACTAACCAAGGAGAAAGAGTTGTTATTGGTGGACTTTGGGGAGTGGCAAAAGGATCAACACAAAGGGTAATAGCTCTAGGAGAACTATTGGAAGTCGAAGGAGTATTCGGTCTACCTTTATCAACTTTGGGTATTTTGTATGGAGAAATACTGAGAAACTCAATGCCTTCGACAGATGACTTAGACCTAGTAATGATGACATTAGGTTCCAACTTTAACAATCAATATGTAGCATAAACACTACCAAGAAAACTTAATTTTTAGAAGGTACTCCTTTTAGCACCAGTTCTATTAGGCATGCAAATGACACATTGTCAAGGGCATGTCAACGTACTTGGAACAAATATTTGTTCCCTCTTGAAAGAAAAATATATTTCCCCCAAGGTTCGAGTATGTTAGGTCTTGGCTAGTGCAAATAGACTAGGAGGTCATTGATAATTGTTCCATGGGGCCTTTATTGATTATGAATCAAAGAAATTTTCCTAGGCATAATTCTTTGATACCAAACACTTAATTATCTAAAATTAATTCCACTATATTGATATTTAAACAAATATGAGCAAAGTGGAATTAAAATTGGGTAATAAAAGATAAATTTTAAGCATTGTAAACTATCATTGCCTAATCTATATTATTCATTGCATTTAAGATATACACACATATGATAGCAATGATTATTGAAATATGAAATTTTAAAATTCATTATAGAAAAATAGCTTCAATACTTCAAATGGAAACTAATCAACTCTTAATATTAATAAGCTTCAAAGAAAATTCAAAGGTTGAAGGGTAAGAAAAAATAAAATAAAATAAGCTAATAATATCTTGAACTCCAACTCTGAAGCAACAAATCCAATTTAAACCAATCTTGGCATGACCAGTATTCACATAAATTGAGGTCCAAGATGGTGCAATATTCAAATGAGCAACAAACTATGAAATGGACTGAGTGCAACCACCATCAGCATACGTAAATTGAACACAACAAATTTCAAAAAGTCTTTATATTAAAAAGATAATCGTTGAGTACATTGTTTTAGATTTATCCACTTCAATGGATTACAAGAACAAAGCTCCAAAAATTATAGCAACTTCGTTCAAAAATACCATCTAACTACAAAAAAAAAACTAAAGGAGGCTAGCTAATAGATAGTTTTCGACCTTTGTAACCGGCTAGTGAGCCATTATTTATACAATTTTTGGCTTTCACTAGCATTATATTTTACAATATTTAAATCACTTTGATCTTATCTTCCTCCCTCTGGGGTAAATCAAATTCGAGATTTGGTTTTCCCTCTCATGATGTTCCCACTACGAGCTCCTTGAGATTGCTTCTGCTCCACCCTCGACCATGTTGCATTTAATTTTAATCTTCATCTACACTTAAGGCTTACTTGTTCGAAGCTTAGGATTTGATTGGTTGAGATCTACCAATTGCAGCAAGTGGGTTGGGCATTAATTTTATGGAACTCTACCACTTGTTGCATTCTGACACCATTTGTGCCATGCTAACATAACTATGATGTTGGCTCCTTGAGATTATTTTTAATCGCACTTCATCCATACCTTATTAAATCTTACTTCTTTTTTTTGGTAAGTAAGAGAATATTATAATTAACACCGGGTTTTAACTGGTTGACCCAAAACCATTTTACAAAATAGGGTCCATCGACCAACTGGACAAAGGCCAAGCCCTAAAAGTTTAAACTGACAACAAAAATGGCCAAGACCTACTCTTCCATTAGAATACGACCAAACTAAACTATGGAAGCCTAATATTATGGCCATCGAAAAGAAAGACGCAAAAAAGAACTAACAAAGACAAAAACTAATCATGCAAGCACCATGAAGAGTAGCTTGTGCCCATATAAAAATAATAGAATATGGTCAAAAAAAAACATCCCATAGAATGGACAGCCAAGAGGCCAAGCAGTCTTCCTTGTAGTCCTCATCTAACTTCTTATCATCGTTCTTACCATCATCTTTAGATTTTGCCTTCGACTCCTTGTGCCCCTGGAACTGTTGGCTATAAAACAGAAGATTTAGGGAATCACACAAATCAACAGTTGCACTGATGAGGCCAGACAGACTCTTCAACTGGTTGAAACTGCTGGAGGCTGATGAAATTTTCATCTTCTCCAAGACTATTATGGTGGGGTCTGGTGCCTCATTTTCAGGGATCTCCAACACTTTGTTATTTCTTGCTAGGGCATTTTTGCGACATTGAATCCAAACACACCTTGGGAAATACTTGAGGCCAAAGTAGATGTTTCCCATGCATGAATTTGTAGATAAAAAACCTATACTGCATGAATTAAATCTTACTTCTTTACTTTCTCGACTGCAGGTGGATTAGCCATTAATTCCTCTATGCCCGTTACTTTGCATATTTACGTTTACCTCGTCAACATTAACACTTTCGCATCCATCGCTCTCTAATCCCGAGCAACCATATTAAATATTTTTCTGGCCTTGCTTCAATATTTTCTTGGATTTGCATTAAAGTTCCATGTCTACCATTAGGTCTGTCATATTTAAAATTAGCACCAGCAAATATTCTACAAAAAATAAAAAAATAAAGGTTAAAACTTTAATATTATTATCAATTTATTTTTATTTAAATTTTTTATTTTTTTAAGTTTATAGATCGTATTATTCTTTGGGCTTTTGATCATGCTTTTCTGGCAATATAACATATTTCATTTTTAGGACATTAGTCGGGAAAATTTTCAATTGTCGGAGCTCAATTTCGAAGTGCACAATAAAATTTCTAAGTGCCTGGTAAAATTTCTAATTTTGAAGTTTAAATTTCAATAGTGAGATGCTAATCTTATTGTCAAACAAATTCTTCAATGGTTGGGGTAATTTCTTTGCTTTAACTTTTATTTTTGGCTTAAGATATTTAATTTTCTATCAAAACACATCTTGGGTTTTAATTTCCAAATGCTAGGTTTAATCTTTAATATCTAGAAGCTAAATTCCCATTGTTGGGAGTCATTCCTTAAGAAAATTGAGTGTTGGGTTCATTTCCAACTGCAAGGCCTCATTCCTTAGCGAAATTTTGAGTGTCGGGTTCATTTTCAATTGCTAGCTTTAGTATTTAACATTTGGATGCTAAATTCCCATTGTCGGGTCTCATGCCATTGTGAATTTTTTTCAACGAGTTTACACAGGTTTTTATGAGGGATCTTGGTCCCCTCATATGCCTTTGTAAAATTTTGAGTTTCTTATATGCTAGATTTTTTTTGTTGATGATGACATCATCATTTTAAAAGTTTGGCTTCACTTTTCCTTAGCCAAATTTTGGATCTTATGTGTCGGATTTTTTCTTATTGATGATCACATCATCATTTTAGGCCTTATTCCTTAGCGAAATTTTGAGTGTCAAGTTCATTTCCAATTGCTATGTTTAATCTTTAATATTTGGATCCTAAATTCCCATTTTCGGGTCTCATGTTGTGAAATTTTTTTCAACGAGTTTACACAAGTTTTTATTTTATGAAGGGTCCAAGTCCCCTCATATGCCTTTGTGAAATTTTGAGTTTCTTATATGCTGGATTTTTCTTATTGATGATGACATCATCATTTTAAAAGTTTCGCTTCACTTTTCGTTAGCCAAATTTTGGATCTTATGTGTCAGATTTTTCTTATTGATGATGACATCATCATTTTAAAAGTTAGGCTTCACTTTTCCTTAGCCAAATTTTGGATCTTGTGTCAGATTTTTTCTTATTGATGATGACATCATCATTTTAAAAGTTCGGCTTTACTTTGGCTTAGCCAAATTTTGGATCTTATGAGTTGGGTTTTTTTCTTATTGATGATGACATCATCATTTTAAAGTTTGGCTTCACCTTCCCTTAGCCAACTTTTTTCCTTAGCCAAATTTTGGATCTTATGTATTGGACGTTTTTCTTATTGGTGATGACCTTATCATTTTAAAAGTTTGGTTTTACTACTCCTTAGCCAAATTTTGGATCCTATGTGCCAGGTATTTTCTTATTGATGATCACATCATCATTTTAAAAGTTCAGCTTCACCTTTGCTTAGCCAAATTTTGGATCTTATGTGTCGGACTTTTTTCTTATTGATGATGACATCATCATTTTAAAAGTTTGGCTTTACTTTTTCTTAGCCAAATTTTGGATCCTATGTGCTAGGTTTTTTTCTTATTGATGATGACATCATCATTTTGAAAGTCCGGATTTACCTTTCCTTAAAAATATTTTGGATCTGGCATTGTGTGTTGGCTTCATATATTTTGCATTTTAATTTTTTAATGGCATGAAAACAACCCTAAAATAATTTTCTATATCCCAAAAATGATTTTCAATAGTGTAGGAATGAATCAAGATATTTCCAATAGCTTCGAAATGATTTCTAATTGCCCAAAATTAAATTTCAGTAGCCTAAAATTGATTTTTTTACTGTTCGAAAATGATTTTAATTGTTTGGAAATAATTTTTATAAGTTTGGAATTGATTTGTAATAGCTCAGGAACAATTTTAATTAGCCAAAAATTAATTTCCAAGAGCCCGAAATTGATTTTTTGATTGTGTGGAAATAATTTCTCAAAGCTTGGAAATGAATGCTTATTGTCCATAAATGAATTCCAATTGCTCCAAAGTGATTTCCAATTGCTTGGAAACAATTTCCTATTACCCTAAAATGAATTCTTATGACCCGGAATTAATTTTCAACAACCTGAAAATGAATTCCAATTGCTTGGAAATAATTTATAATTGCCCAAAAATGATTCTTATAGTCTGGAATTGATTTTTTTGATTGTCCAAAAATAAAATTTTCATATCATTTGAGTGCTAGGGTTTTAAAATATGTACAAGATTTTTGAGTTGCTAGCAGTTTTAAACTCACATGCTTTTAACTTCTTTTAACATGTCTAGACATAATATTGGGGCTACTTTTGGACTTAATTTCTGGACTAGCAATTATTTTCTAAAAATTTCCCATGGGTGACCTTGGTAAAGACACCTTGGACAACCTTGCAAAAGGCAAACAATTTCAGGTATTAATTCGCCTTAGAGCATATGCAAGTTCATATTTTTCAAAAAGCTCTTTTCAAAGAGTATCTAATAGAAGAAATTTACAAACACAATAATAGCAACAATCATCATAACAAGTTCAAGGTACGATAAAATTTAGACATTAAAAAAGCTTTCACCTAAACACCTAAGTTTTTCATGATTAAAAAATGTAAATAAACCCAAGAAAAACAAGGGAAGGCTCAAAGTGGGTCCCCGGTCCATGCAGACTAGGGTGTTGGACATTTTGAGTCCCTAAGCCAAAGTTGTCATTGATGTCAAGATGTCAATGATAGTTCTTCTCCAGTTCAAGTGCAAAGTTCAATGGAAGTTGTAATGGATTAAAATATTTTTATTTTACACCCAAAAGAATGGTTCAGAATATGATTCAATTCTCCTTTGGAAGCAAATATATCCGAAGCAATGGAAGGATATAATATTATAATATTTATTATAATATTTATCCAAGGTGGTGAAAACCCTAAATAAATTATTATAATTTTAATTATAATATTATTTGGTTTACAAAGGACAACTAATTATTTTTTATAAAACCCTAAGGTTGGGTTTTGGAGGGAAAAAGATTTCAAAGCACAAATTTTAAAGTAAATTAAATCCAAAGTTGGGGTTTAAATAAAAAGTCCTTCGAAGCCTCTATATTTCTGTCGACGTCGTCATGGAGGAGCTAGCGTCGGCATGTCCAAAGCAAATATAATGCATATAAATACTTTGTCAAAACCATTGGAAAGTTATCTTTGCTTGAATTAATAAATCGGTGGCATGCGAAAAAGAGAGCTTGTGATTTACGAAAATGTGGCAACGAAAGGCATAGAGGAGGAAAGTTTCGTCCTCAAGTTTCATTGGGCAAGAATGGTCTAGTGGTAGTTGGGAAAGCTCAAAGGCGTTGACATTTCGAATCCCCATGTGCATTTTTTGGTGTGTTGTTTGAGGCACCCAAGACGCACAACCTTTTGTTTGGCAAAATATGGTGTGAGATTAATAAGCATGTGGTGCTTCTTTAACCTCAAGTGAGCACTTGGCTCGTGCGACGACTTTGGCCATGGTTAAGGCGCTTGTGGTGAGACGAGGTTGAGGGTTCGATTTCCTCCAAGGACAAGGTATTTAATTTTGATTTAAATTTTGTTAGTTGCCTAATGTTGGAGGAATAAGGGTGCATAAGTGATTATTATTTTTATACATTAAGGCATGAAATTTATGGTGAATGTTTGTTGAGGATTATTGTGGAGGTATTGATATTTGAGATTTATTATTTTAGGAGTAATAAGGAGTTTTAGTAAAGTCTTATTAATTTCTTATTAAGACTTTTGAGCATTATTTTTGTATAAGGGTTTTTCCATTTAAAGAAGACTATGGTGAATGTTATTTTTGAGTTGGAGTAATAAGGTGTATTTTGGGTCATTATTTTGTATTGTGATTTGATTGAAGTCTTCTAACCCTTATTGAGATTGGAAAAGAGAAATTTTTGAGTGTGGCAGATTTGTGAGATCAACTCCTTGTCAAACAAAAGGAATGGGATAATTCTTCCTTGGTTGAGTTGGTTGATTGGCTTACTTTAAAATTAAGTTTGGAGTGAAAAGGATTTGTTTAGGGTTTCCTTTTCGAAAGTGTTTGAGTTAATGCTTCAAGGTTTTTTGAATTGAGAGTTGTGATTAAACCTTGTTTGATAAGCATTGTTGTTGAGACCATTGGTTGAGTGGAGTGTTTGAGTTAATGCTTCAAGGTTTTCTGAATTGAGAGTTGTGATTAAACCTTGTTTGATAAGCATTGTTGTTGAGACCATTGGTTGAGTGGAGTGTTTGAGTTAATGCTTCAAGGTTTTTTGAAATTGAGAGTTGTGTTTAAAACCTTGTTTGATAAGCATGGTTGTTGAAGTGAGTTGTTATACAAAGAACTTGAACTAGGGTTTGAAAAGATCATGAGTATCATTGTTATGTGAGATTTTTTGTTGAGCATTGTTGGAAATATTTTGAGTTGGATGATACATGTTTGGACTAGGGTTTGTGAGAAAGAGTTGTTTCTTTAAGTGATTGGTTGAGTAGAGTTGATTGAGCCTAGTCAAGTGGATGTATGAAGTGATTGTTCAAGTACCATAAAACAAACTATTCTATATTTTGATTTGAGTTAAGATTAAGTTGAGTCTCTAACAATTCTCTTTATGCTTCTATGAGATTGAGTTGAGTCTCTAACAATTCTCTTTATGCTTCTATGAGATTGAGTTGAGAAGGTGATTGAGTTTTGAGTATAGAACATATTGAGTCTCTAACATTTCTCTTTATATTTCTATGAGATTGATTTGAGTTGAGAAAGTGATTGAGCATTGAGTAAAGAACATATTGAGTCTAACAATTATTTTTATGTTTCTATGAGATTTGAACAAGTTCTGTGTGAGCTTATTGAGCAGATTGGAACAAGTTTTGTGTGAGCTTGTTGATTAGATCTAAACAAGTTCTATGTGAGCTTGTTGAGCAATTTTGGATAAGTTTTGTGTGAGCTTGTTGAGCAAATTTGAGCAGGTTTTAAATGGATCTGTTGAGAAGATTTGAGCAAGTTTTGAGTGGACCTACTGAGTAGATTTGACCAGGTTCTTAGTGGGCTTGTTGAGCAGATTTGAGTAGTTTTTGAATGGACCTATTGAGCAGATTTGTGCTAGACCGACTAGACTATGTTTAATGCATATTTGAGTGGACTTGTGCTAGACCGACTAGACTGTGTTTAGTGCAAGAGTTGATCATATTTGTGCTAGACTGAATAGACTTTTTTTAGTGCAAATTTGAGTGAGTTTATTGAGTAGACTTGTGCTAGATCAATTGGACTGTGTTTAGTGCAAGAGATTGAGCAAAGCTATGCTAGACCAACTGGATTGTGTTTAGTATAGAATTGAGACAGAGCTTTGGATGTGACATAGTAGAGAGGACAGAGTCTCCAGTGGATAGATATCCATCAACCAGGGTAGTGAGGATAGGTCTTATGAGTGGGGACAAGAGTCTTCAGTGGAGAGAGATCCATAAGCCAGTGTAGTGGAGGCAGTAGTCTTCTAGAGGATCACCAACCAGAATTAGGGGATTAGCATCTCCTTTGGATAGAGGCCCATAAGCATTATAATTGAGAAGGATTCCCAAGAGATTGATTGAGAAAATTTTAGTGAAATATTTTCTCCATGGAGGTAGCCATATTTGGGTGAACCACGTTAAAATTGCATCTCTATTGTGTATGGTTTTTTGTACATTACTTTGATTATTGTTATTGATACTGCTATCTATACATTGCATAATATTGATTTGGAAAGAAAAGTAAAAAGTGCTCTTATATTGTTCACCCCCCCTCTCAGTATAATCTTGTATTCTTCAATTGGTATCAGAGTAGGTTACTTCAAAAGAGTTTGACAGCTTAAAAGAAAAGTAGTCAATAACACAATGGATCAAAAGGATAAAAGTGACGGTTCCATCAATAATATAGTACCAGTCTTTGATGGAAGTGACTTCTTGTATTGGTGTATGCTAATGAGATTTCACTTCATGGCACTTGGCAATGAAGTTTGGGATGCAATGGAACTTGGATATGATTCAGAATTCGATCCTCCTAAAGATAAGGAAGGTAAGTTTCTAATGCATGCAAATTCAAGAGCTATGAATGCAATTATAAAAGGTTTGCGTAGATCAGAATCTATGAAGGTTATGGATTGTAAAATAGCAAAAGAAATGTGGGAACTATTGCATAACATATATGAAGGCGATAAAGGTTTCAGGAAAGCTAAGCTCAAAAATCTCAAAGGATAATTTGAAAACTTAAGAATGCGGGATGATAAAAACATTCGTGACTATCTCAATAAGATTGATGAACTTGTGCATGAGATGAGAGGTCTTGGAATGAAGGTCGATGAATCTGATGTTTGTGATAAGATCTTAAGAACTCTTCCAAAAAGGTACAGTGAAAAGGTTTCTGCTATAGAAACATCAATTGATATTGATTGTCTGACAATAAATTCTTTACTTGGCATGCTTACAACTTTTGAGATAAGAACAAAAGATCCTATCCCTTCGAAAGAGGCTGCATTCAAAGCGAACAAGAAGATAAAGGGTAAGAGGTCTGAATCAAGCAGTGATTCATCTAGTGATGAAGAAGCTAATAATGGTAGGTACAATATTTTTGAGTTGCTAGCAGTTTTAAACTCACATGCTTTTAACTTCTTTTAACATGTCTCGACATAATATTGGGGCTACTTTTGGACTTAATTTCTGGACTCACAATTATTTTCTAAAAATTTCCCATGGGTAACCTTGGTAAAGACACCTTGGACAACCTTGCAAAAGGCAAACAATTTTAGGCATTAATTCTCCTTAGAGCATATGCAAGTTCATACTTTTTGAAAAGCTCTTTTCAGAGAGCATCTAATAGAAGAAATTTACAAACACAATAATAGCAACAATCATCATAACAAGTTCAAGGTACAATAAAATTTAGACATTAAAAAATATTTCACCTAAAAACCTAAGTTTTCAATGATTAAAACTTGCAAATAAACCTAAGAAAAATAAGGGAAGGCTCAAAGTGGGTCCCCAATCCATGCAGACTAGGGCGTGTTGTGCAAGCGCAAAAATAGCCAATAGAAGAACCGTTGCAAGTGATGAAGAGTCTTGTGTTTCCCAAAATATCCACCATAAAGCATAGAATGTTGTTCTTTGAGAAGAGATAATCGATGCTCCTTATGCACACAAAATTTATCCAACTTATATAAAAATTCATCATTCAAATGATAATCTTGAAGAAGACATATTAAAAGAAAAAATATGTAAAATATGTTGGTAAACTATCCCAAAATTTGAATCAAGAGGATACTAGATCGGCCAAGTCTGGAAACCAATGTGAGAAGTAGTTACCACTATCTGCGAAAGTGGATGGAGGGTGACTCAAATAATCTGCTACATGGTTACTACTTTATTTTTTATACTTGATCACTAAGTGGAATTGTTGCAAGTAATTTGATGATCAAATCTTCTGCTAGATCCTTCATGCTTAGCAAAATTCACAACATGTTGAATTGGAAGAATAGGCATATTTTAAGATTTTCTTAATTTATACCATTCGATCTTTAACTCCTTTTCATAATTAAAAGAGAAAAATATATCCTTCAAAGCTTGGATCAATTCTTCTCATATGGTAATGGGATTTTTGCCATCTTGTATATCCATAATCACGAGTTTTTCCAACCCTAGCAAGTTGAGTTTAGCAAAAGGAACTTGGTCATTATTAGGAACCTCAATATAGGAGAACTAAGTTTCTATGTCCATTATCCAGCTATTTGAGATATCAAGATTCCTAGACCCATCATAATTTTTGACATCACATTTTGTTTTTTCTTTGGATCTATAGATATATTAACCTCAAGGGTATTTTGGACTATGATATCTTGCACTTTATTGGCCAAAATACCAACAATTCGAGCCAAAGCCATTATTTGATCTGCTAAGTATGATGTCATTTGGTATTATAAGCCAAAGGAACTAATAGAAATGGATACTTAAGGATAAAAGAGAATTGTGACTATGGTCCTATCAAGCAATTACCTTCAAAAGATAAAAAAAAAGATCTTTAAAGGCTTACAATTTTACAAAGTACAAAAATTCTCTTCTCCAAAATCGTATTCCTATGCCCAAGAAAAACTAAATTTCTGCCTCTACCAAGTAATTTTCTAGTTTAATAAAAAGTAAATTTTAGGCACCAAAATAAAAATAATAATAATAATTAATTAATAATATAATTAATTGCTTCAAAAAAATATGGTTTTCCTACCAAGTCAATGGTATAAGAGAACGAACAGGTCAACGATCAATGGTAGTCAATGGTTTGGTAGCAGGGTCAATGATCAATGGCAATAAATGGTTTTATAATAAACTCCTTGGGCTAGCTATCAGCCTTCCACTAGGAAGGCGCTTTTCAAGTGCTTAAAAACCTCCCACGTGATGAATGTGGGATTTTATCCTACACAAATAAGAAATAAACAACAAAAATTTATATTTCACCGAATCTACAAGCACCAAATGGTAGTCCTCCGAACTACACAGAGTCAACAACAATAACTTTTGAAGCAATTGATCAATGTTAGGTGGCTATTCCAATCCCTCTAAAGGCCAATGACTAGCCCACTGGGTTGTTCGTTTCTTCTATGAAGGAAGATACCTTTTAAATAATGAAAATGTTGTTCACACTTTACATATGAGATAAATCCCATGATATTTTGAGCAGGCATAAAGGAGGTAAAACGGAGCAAGTAGCTAAGGGAAGTTGAGAAGAGGAAGGGAGGACTCTGAGCAGGGGATAAAATATCATTAGTTGTGGAAGACTATGATTGATATTCATTCCTTTCTTATTGCTTATAGAGGACATACGAATAACCAATTTATGTCGTCGATATAAGGACAATCGAAATTGACTAACACACAACCTAAGCAAGGCATCAGGCTAGTGGTGGAGTGTCAAGATGCCACAAGTGATGTAATCCATCAAAGAGGTATGAACATGAAGTCAGGAAGAGCACTGATGGAGGATTGGTCATTGGGATGCCATCAAGAGGAACTGGGATATCGATGGAGGATCGACCATCAGTATGCCATTGAAAGGTATCATCAATGGTCGACTTGGTGGTTGATGTTGGTGGTCAGACTCAATGTAGCTATATTGTTGATGTGGAGGAGGTTAGCGATCAAACAAGGTATCGAGGAAGATGTTGCTATTGGGTGAGGCACACCCGTAATAGACAAACAACCTTTTAAAAAATAAAATATTAATATTAATATTAATCTTAAATGTTTAACCTTAATTTATCCCTATATGATAAGAACAAGGTGAAAAAGAGGTTAAAACTCATAAAATTTTGTGCATGGAGGTAAATCAACTTAGCTAAGCTGATAGAGGGCAAATTTGGGATCTAAATTGGGAGTTTGGAAAAATTTTGATAAGAATTTAGGCATCTAATTCTAGAAAACAAAAGGGAAACTTCTAAGACTTGCATATGCAAATGCAAACCCAATTTGAGCAAAATCTAACCAAGTAGACCTAATCCCACCCATGGTTGATCTAAGGCTCTAATACCAAGTGATGTGGATCGAAAAGAAGCTACGATTTGCATTGAAACTTATTCTTAAATAAGCAATTTACAACCATAATACTCTAAATCTGGAAAATGCTTAACCATAAGCTAAAGTTAAGCTAAGATGCTAACAAAACTCTAACTAAGCTAACAAATCCAGTTTTTCTAACTATAAGATGCTAACAACTAATAAATGTGACCTTTAAGAAGCTTCACTTAATACAAGCATAGGCCTACTAAAAAAATAATATAAGCCTGACTAGAACATGAATAATTAAGCCTAACTATTACATCATCAAGTATGGTCCTCATCATCATATGTTCTCAATAACCTAGTGTGTCTCCCTATTGGAGAAAAATAAAGTTTTGTTAAAACTTCAGACTGAATATCTGAAGTGGATGGAATCACAATTTGATGCTTGTAGTGCAATACCCCTTCCATGCATAATGAGTATGATCCTTTGTTGTTTTCTAGAGGTCCTAAATAAGGGTTACAAGTGTGGGATCACCTTGCCATTTTGACCTAAGCACCTCTAACCAATAAACCCGAAGGATGGATACTGCATATAGTATCTCGTATTTCTAGGAGCAGGGTTATGCATAATGGGTCAAACCCAAAATATATTTATAAAAATAGGATGAATCCATTTCAAAATTGAGGTGAATCATGTCCAAATTCATGTAGGAGACATGGTAAATTTCTTTTTTCCATCAAAAATTATAAAAGTGTGGTGAATTTTTTAATCGTGATGACAATACCACACTTTATTTGATAATCTCTTTCCTTCAAGTAGTAAGAGTATAGACGATAAACCCTTGACTACAGGAAACTATTATTGATGATAGAATTTCAACTACAGACAACTATGCTTGACGATAGAATCTTAACTACCCATAGCAACACAATGACGATAGGCTTTTTATTACTCATAGCAACATTGTGTCGATAGAATCTTGATGATCGGTTGCAACCCTACTAATATTTTGAATAGGGATGTCGATTGACGATCGATTGCAATAAATTGTTGATTGACGAATGATTGCAATAATTTATCGATTGAAGATTGATTGCAAAGAGATATTAATTAACAATCGATTGCAACAATATTGTCGATTGATAATTAATTGCAACATAAGATCGTTTGACGATAGGTTGCAACCAATATGTTGATTGGTGATCGGTTGCAATAAGGATGATGAATGACGATAAATTGCAACACTAATCATTTTATGATAGGTTGTAACAAAAATGTCAATTGACGATAGGTTGCAACACTAGATTGTTGATAATAGGTTGCAAAAAAAAAGTTGATTGACGATTGATAGCAATAATGTATACATTTATGATAGGTAGCAACCAAACTAAAAATGGATGATTGATATCCCAAGAATGATTTATAATCACCAGAAATAATTTTCCAATAGTGTAGGAATGAATCAAGATATTTCCAATAGCTTCGAAGTGATTTCTAATTACCCAAAATTAATTTTCAATAGCCTGAAATTGATTTTTTATTGTTCAAAAATTATTTTAATTGTCTGTAAATAATTTTCATAAGTCTGGAATTGATTTTTAATAGCTCAGCAAAAATTTTAAATTAGCCAAAATTAATTTCCAAGAGCCCAAAAAGATTTTTTGATTGTTTGAAAATAATTTCTCAAAGCCTGGAAATGAATTCTTATTGTTCAAAAATGAATTTCAATTCCTCGAAAGAGATTTCCAATTGCTTGGAAACAATTTTCTATTGCCCTAAAATGAATTCTTATGGCTTGAAATTAATTTGCAATAACTCAAAAATGAATTCCAACTGCTTGGAAATAATTTATAATTACCCAAAAATGATTCTTATAGCCTGGAATTGATTTTTTTGATTGTTCAAAAATGAAATTTTCATATCATTTGAGTGTTAGGGTTTTAAAATCTGCACAATATTTTTGAGTTGCTAGCAGCTTTAAACTCACATGCTTTTAACTTCTTTTATTATGGCCAGACATAAGACTGGGGCTACTTTTGGACTTAATTTCTAGACTCAATTATTTTCTAGAACTTTCCCATGGGTGACCTTGGTAGTGGCATCTTGGACAACTTTGTAGAAGGCAAACAATTTCGGGCATTAATTCTCCTTAGAGCATATGCAAGTTCATACTTTCCGAAAATCTCTTTTTAGAGAGCATCTAATAGAAGAAATTTACAAACACAACCATAGCAACAATCATCACAACAAGCTCAAGGCACAACAAAATTTAGACATTAAAAACACTTTCACCTAAAAACCTAAGTTTTTGATGATTGAAAATTGCATATAAACCCAAGAAAAATAAAGGAAGACTCAAAGTGGGTCCCTAGTCCATGCAGACTAGGACGTGTTGTGCAAGCACAACAATAGTCATTAGAAGAACCATTGCAAGTGATGAAGAGTCTTGTGTTTCCCAAATGTCCATCATAAAGCGTAGAATGTGCCTCTTTGAGAAGAGATAATCGATGCTCCTTAGGCACACAAAATTTATCCAACTTATATAAAAATCCATCATTCAAATGATAATTTTGAAAAATACTTAGATTAGAAGAAAAAAGATTAAATAGATTGTAAATTGTCCCAAAATCTGAATCAAGAGGATACTTCGACCAAGTCTGGAAACCAATGTGAGAAGTAGTTACCACTATCTATGAAAGCGACTGGAAGGTGACTCAAACAATCTGCTACATGGTTACTACTTTCTTTTTTATACTTGATCACTAAATGGAATTGTTGCAAGTAATATGCCCACTTTATGTGGCGTATTTCTTAAATATTGTTTTGATTTTGCAGGAACTTAAGGGGTAAGTGATCAATATATACAATAGTCTCTTTACCAAGAAGATAGTATCTCTAGTACTTAATGGCTTGCACCAAATCATAGAGATATTTATCATCAGTGGAATAGTTCTATTTGGTAGCTGAAAAGGTCTCTCAATGATAGGTCACGGGTTTTGCTTCAATGCATTTACAAGAATAAACTATGAGGCATCTGTCTCTATCTCAAATGGTTGAGAAATGTCAAGAAGGAAGAGAACAAGTGTTGTACATAATTTTTATTTCAATGTATCAAAGGCATGAACATGGTCCTTTTTCCATTGAAACATAACTTTAGCCTTAGTCAAATGATACAATGGGACAAAAATAGTGGAAAACCTGGGAATGAACTTGTGATAGAAATTGGCAAGTCCAATAAAACTTCTTAATTCAATAACAGTAGGAGTGGGTCAATGGAGGAGGACTTCGGCCTTGGTAGGATCCTCTTTAATACCTTTATCATTGATGATAAATCCAAGATAGAATATGGATGATTTATCAAAAGAACACTTTGAAAGTTTAGCAAACAATTGGTTCTCTAGAAGGGTTTGTAGAACATGTTCTAGGTCAGCTAAATGAGCCTTCCAAGTGGGTGAAAAAAATAATGTCATCAAATCATAATTTTTTCCAGGTTGTCCTTGAACACCTCATTCATAAGCCTCGTGAATGTAGTCGATGCATTGCTAATACCAAAAGTTATAACAAACAACTCAAATAATCCTAACTTGGTCTTAAATGTTGTCTTCCATGTATCCTCTACCTGTACTCGGACCTGATGATACGGACTTTATAGATCTATCTTTAAAAAGAACTTTACCCCTTGTAGTTGATCTAGAAGAACATCAATTCTAGAGAGTGGATACCTATTCTTAATGGTGATTATTCAAGACCCTAAAATCAATACATAGTTTCCAAGTACCATCTTAAGTACTAAAAAAATGAGTGAAGCACAAGAAGATGTACTTGGAGTAATGAAGCCTTTAGCTATAAAATAATGAATTTACTTTTTTACTTCTTCCATTTGAGGCACAGATTGCCTATACATAGGTGCATTAGGAAAATATTCTCCAGGAATAAGATCTATGTTATGATTGATTTCTTTTACAGGTGGAAGACTATAAGGTTCCTTGAACACTTGCGCATAAGATTGCAAATTTTTGTTAAGTGAAGTATTCATGACAAAATTGTGATGTGTTGCTTGAGTGTCTTCATTTTGGGATCTTATGAAGATTAGTGCAAACTCATGTGCTTGATTTACTGCTTTGTGTGCTTGTCACCAACTTAAAACCAACTTGGTAGTAGGCTGAGTACATCTAATTTGATGTGATTTATTATCCAAGTGCAAAGTATAAGTGTTTAGAATGGCATGATAAATGGCATCCCTATCATATTGATCGAGTTTGCCTAGCAACAAACCATAACATTCCATCGTGGTGGCATCACATGTAACCTTATCCACAAATTTTAGACCAAATGCAAAAGAGATAGTGCAAGCGTGTGTGACTTATGTAGTACTCTTGCTATCCTTTCATCCCAAATAATAAGGATGAGAATGAGGGATCAATGGAAGATTCAACTTGTCATCAACGAAAACTTACAATTAGATATATATGTAAGTTGTTGTCAATAAAAAAATCTATTAAAAAGTCATGAGGTAAATGGGCCCTAGTGATGAACAATTTGTCACGGCCACTTATATAAGAACTATGATGCATAAGGGTTAAATTATTGTGGTTCCCATTAGGAGGCTTTACTACTAAGGATTTATGCTTCATCCTTTGCAATTGAAAATATTGATTCTTGAAATATCTTGGCTTCATACAATAAGTACAAACGTTTTTAGAGTAAGAAGAGGAAAAATAATAAGAAGAAGATGAAGGAGAGGAAGGAGAAGAAAAGGAAGAACATGTCTTCTTCACGTGTTGTTGATTGGATGCCATGGTGGGTCTTGAATATCACGTTTGTCTCGATTGGCTAGCAATTTTCTCCTTCATAAATTGTGCATGGTTGAAAGTTGCATCTAAAGTATCCAAGGGAGTATATTTTAACTCACGATACAAATATTCAAGAAGACCACTTGTAAATTTGATGATCAAGGCTTCTGCTAGTTCCTTCATGCTTAACAAAATTCACAACCTATTGAATTGGAAGAACAGACATATTGTAAGATTATCTTTATCTATACCATTTTACCTTAAACTCATTTTCATAATTAAAAGGGTAAAATGTATCCTTCAAAGCTTGGATCAATTCTTCCCATATGGTAATGGAATTTTGGTCATCTTGTATATCCATAATCATAAGTTTTGCCAACCCTAGAAACTTGAGTTTAGCAAAAGGAACTTGGTCATTATCAAGAACCCCAGTATAGGAGAACTATGTTTCTATGTCCATTATCCAGCTATTTAGGACATTAAGATTCCTAGACCCATCATAAGTTTTGACATCACATTTTATTTTTTTCTTTAGATCTATAGAGATCTTAACCTTAGGGGCATTTTAGACTGTGATGTCTTGCACTTAATCAGCCAAAATACCAACAGTTTGGACCAAATCCAGCATCTGATCTGCTAAGTCTGATGTCATTTGGTATTATAGTCCAAAGGAACTAATAGAAATGGATACTTAAATATAAAAAACAATTGTGACTATGGTCCTATCGAGCAGTTACCTTCAAAATATAAAATATATATATATATATATATATATATCTTTTAAGGCTTACAATTTTACAAATTACAAAAATTCTCCTCCACAATTTGATTCTTATACCCAAAAAAAACTAAATTTTTGCCTCTACTAAGCAATTTTCCAGTTTAATAAAAAAGTATATTGTTGCTTAGGCAGAAAAAAAAAATAATGAATTAAAAAATAACATAATTAATTAATTCAAAAAATATGGTTTTCCTACCAAGTCATCGGTAGAAGAGATCGCACAGGTAAATGGTCAATGGTAGCCAATGGTTTGGTAGCAGGAACAATCAGCAGGGTCAATGATCAATGATAATAAATGGCTTGACAACAGGCACAATCGACAGGGTCAACGGATAGTCAATGGCGCACCTCCAAGAGCACCAAGCAACCAGGCTCCCACCAGCCCCTCGGGCTAGCTATCAACCTTACTCTAGGAAGGCACTTTTCAAGTGCTTAAATACCTCCCACATGATGAATGTGGGATTTTATCCTACACAAACAAGAAATAAACAACAAAATTTTATATTTCACCAAATCCACAAGCACCAAGTGGTAGTCCTTTGAACTACACAAAGTCAACAACAATGGATCTTTGAAGCAATCGATCGATTCCAAGTGGCTATTCCAAGCCCTCTGAAGGCTCATGACCAGCCCACTGGGTTGGCCATTTCTTCTATGAAGGAAGACACCTTTTAAATAGCAAAAATGTTGTTCATGCTTTGCATGTGGGATAAATCCCATGATATTTTGAGCAGGCACAATGGAGGTAAAGTGGAGTAGGTAGCTAGGGGAAGTTGAGAATAGAAAGGGAGGACTCCGATTGGGGGGTAAAATATCATTAGTTATGGAAGACTACAATCGATATTTATTCCTTTGTTATTACTTGTAGAGGATAGACAAATAACCAACCGATGTCATCAGGATAAGGGCGATCTAGCTTGACCGACACATGACCTAAGCAGGACATTGGGCTAGTGGTGAAGTGTCATGATTCCATGAGTGATGTGATATGTTAGAGAGGCACGAACATGAATTTAGGAAGAGCACCGATGGAGGATTGGCCATCGGGATGCCATCAAGAGGAATTGGGATGTTGATGGAAGATTGATCATCGGTATGTCATCGATAGGTGTCATCAATGGCCGACTTGGTGGTTGATGCTGGTGGCCAGGCTTAGGGTGGATGGATCATTGATGTGGGGGAGATTAGCAGTCGAGTGACATGTTGAGGATGACATTGCTATTGGGTGAGGCACTCCCGTAATAAATAAACAACCTTTTAAAAAAAGAAAAATTTAATATTAATATTATTTTTTAATTTTTAACCTTAATTTATCCCTATATGATAATAACAAGGTGCAAAAGAGGTCAAAATTCATAATTTTTTGTGCATGGAGGTAAATCAACTCAACTAAGCTGATAGAGGGTAAATTTGGGACTTAAATTGGGAATTTGGGAAAAGTTTGCTAAGAACTTAGGCATCTAATTCTAGCAAACAAAAGGGAAGCTTCTAAGACTTGCATATGCAAATGCAAACCCAATTTGAGCAAAATCTAACCAAGTAGACCTAATCTCACCCATGGTTGATCTAAGGCTCTAGTACCAATTGATGTGGATTAAAAAGAAGCTACGATTTGCATTGAAACTCATTCTAACCATAATACTCCAAATTTGAAAGATGCTTAACCATAAGCTAAAGTTAAGCTATACTAACAAAACTCTAAGCTAAAAAATCCAATTTTGCTAACTCAGAAGATGCTAACAAAAACTAAATGTGAGTTTTAAGAAACTTCACGTAATACAAGCATAGGCCTACTAAAACAATATTATAAGTCTGACTAGAACATGAATAATTAAGACTAACTATTACATCATCAAGTGTGGTCCTCATCATCATATGTTCATAATAACCTAGTGTGTCTTCCTATTGGAGAAGAATGAAGTTTTGTTAAACTTGGGATTGAAGATCTGAAGTGGATGGAATCACAATCTGATGAATGTAGTGCAATACCCCTTCCATGCATAATAAGGATGATCCTTTGTTGTTGTCTAGAGGATCTAAATAAGGATTACAAGTGTGGGATCACCTTGCCATTTTGACTTGAGCACCGTAGAAGACATGGAAAATTTCCTTTTTCCACCAAAAATTATAAAAGTGTGGTGAATTTTTTAGTTGTGATGACCAATGTCACACTATATTTGAAAATCTCTTTTCTACTGGTAGTAAGAGTATAGATGATAAACTCTTGACTATAGACAACTATGATTGACGATAGAATCTCAACTACCGACAACTATGCTTGATGATAGAATCTCGACTACTGATAGCAACACAATGACGACAGGATTTCTACTACTCATAGCAACATTGTGTCGATAAAATCTTGATGATTGGTTTCAATTCTACTAATATTTTGAATAGGTATGTTGATTGACGATTTCATCAATTGCAATAAGTTATCGATTGATGAATGATTGCAATAAGTTATCGATTGACGATCGATTGCAAAGAGATGTCGATAGACAATCACTTGCAACAATATTATCAATTGATGATTGGTTGCAACGTAAGATCATTTGATTATAGGTTACAACCAATATGTTGATTGGTGATCAGTTGCAAGAAGGATGACGATTGATGATTAATTTCAACACTAATTGTTTGACAATAGGTTGCAACAAAGATGTCAATTGACAATCGATTGTAACAAGTATGTCGATTGACGATCAGTTGCAACTCTATATCATTGGTGATAGGTTACAAAAAATATGTTGATTGATGATCGATAGCAATAACGTATACATTGATGATAGGTAGCAACCAAACTAACAATGGACAATCGATAGCGTCACCTGCCATAGCTCCAATTTAATGTTACCACGTGTCAAACCTACATTTAATTCATGCATGCAGATGGTTATAAAAAGGTATGCACAATTATTTTTTAATATTTTTCCAACGTAGAGCACATCAAAGCAAAGCAGACAACATCTAACATTTTCTAGCTTGTTACATTGCACCCTACACCCTAATCCCTCCAACCTTACCCAATTTTCTAAAAAATACAACAATGGTGAGCTCGTCCTCCCTTGTTTCTTCAAAAATTTCCTTCAAAAACCTTGTTTTTCCCTTTATTTACAAAATATTAACCACACTAAGATATGACATGTCATGGATCCAAGACTTTGATCTTCAAGGTTTAGTGTCAATGTCAAAGTATAAAATAGACAATAATTTATTGCTAAAATTTATTAACTCATACAACAATGATGGGTCGATTGTCAAACTCAAAATCAACAAGACTCACTTTCACTATCAAACCCTCAAACATCAAGAGATTGATCGGTCTTCAACACAAGGATGTTGAAGCCATCACATCAAAATTCATTTTAACTAATGACGACAAGGTATACTTGAAGACCAACTAAGGAGTCTCTTCAAAAATTTTGATAGGTATAACTCTCCATATTTCTAGTCTTGTTTAAAGTTGAAATTCTTGGGTTTTCAAGTATACTAATTTTATCTTCTTTTTCTACAATTTCCTTTTCTAAGTCCAGAAGGATCTTAATTATTACATTTATTGAAGATAAGTTTCTTAGAGCTCGTATCGAATTCTTCCAAGCATGACTTGTTCTACAAGGAAGAATGATGGACATTCCATTCTAAGCATTGGTCTATTTGGTTCGGTGTCTTGGCCATGTAAAATTTGACTGGTGTACATATATTGTGAACCGCATCAGAATGGATCTCCACAGCATCCAAATAAATATTGCTACCTCTATCTCCACATGCGATTATATACTTTTTTTATGAATCTTATTATAATATGCAAAATACTATAATACAGACCTCACTACACCCAAACCTAGCTATTGTTGGCAAGTTAGTCAAACAGGTGCAGATAAAATGATTTTTTTTATGCCACTTTCAGTAAGACCCAAGGAGGCAGGGGTATCTCTTCCTCCAAAATCACCGAGGGCTCACACCTAGCCTACCACCTTTGACATACTCAAGGAGAAAACCTGAAACAACAAAAAATAAGAACACACAAACACACAAAAAGATTAAAAAAAAACATGCTCCTTGAGTGTGTCAAAAATATAAAGCACAACCAAACACACACACAATAAGATTAAAAAAACACAACATGAACCACATAGAAAAAACACAAGAACAACATAACAAAACACAACATAACAAAAAACAACATAATGCTACAGAGACATAACCAACAAAAACATGAAAAACAAAAACAACCAAAACCTTAAAAAATTAAAAATAAATAATAAAAAAAAAAAACCAACAACAGAAAACAAAACAAAACAAAAAAACATAGAAAACACTCACACACCAAAACACAAAAACACCAATAGGCTATTTTCAACATATCCTTGAAAATTTGGATTTTCAAGCTTAAGTACTTCAATGTCTTGACTTGTCCTACATATGTTGGAAGTTTGCTAGCATGGTGGTGAGAATATATTTGCTCGAGGTCATTTTTGGTATCCAATTTGGCAAGTTGTTCCTCCATTTGATGCACTTTGGCCTCCATTGCTTGAGATCAGGTCTCCGATGGCATTCACTAAAAATAGAATTGTTGTAGCAGTTACTATTAAGGGTCCCAACGAAGTGTTTAGGTGCTATATACCAAAACGATCAATCTGAAATGATGATCAAAATGGGCTATACCACAAAATAAAGATTTTGGGGTCCCAAAAAAATATATGGATGTTATATACCAAAACGATCAACTCGACAAGATAATCACAATGGACTATAACCCGTAATGATGCTTTCCAACAGCCTAAACATTTTTTACTAAGCTCTTTAGCCCTCTGTACTTTGTAATTGAGCTCTATGGTCCTCTATACTTTGTTATTGTCCTGCTAGTGATAAGGCTAGCGCAAGTAAAAAAAACAAGGGAAGTCATCTAAAATGAGTAGTGTGTACTTCACATAGCCCTCTAGTATATTGCAATAGCAATCGATAATGCTCGAACAAATATTTCAAGCCACTATGGACGCACTACCCACCTCTCTTATAAGTAAGAAAGGGTAATTTTTTCAAGTGTTGTGCTCATTGCGCTATGGATAGATACATGGTCAAATGGCTTCCTATATACGAAGGTTTGGCTCAAGGTTCCTCAAAAGTATCTCTTAATATACATAAGGTACATGGAAGCTCAAATTCGTATATAATTGTTCTCTAAGGCCTAGGTATTGGAGTATGATCACTTCTCACTTCACTAGATGCTTTATTGGCGATCTAGATATTTTAAAACGATCAAAAACATTGTTTGTAACCTATAGACCTAGGCTTATAAGGAAAAAACTTGTTCTCAACAAAAGCTTACCACACCCTAAAAAGCGCTTTGATAATGAACCTCTTCTTCTAATGCAAATATTTCACCTCAAAATTCTTAGTTTTGAGTTGTACTCAGGTAAAAAATTCAATGCCAAAGATGATTCTAACTAAAATTACAAAGATTATTGATAGAAATAGCACTAATATCACATATCCAATAGCAAAAACATTTAAATGAAACATGAAAATTTAGAATCACAGCAAATGTTGAAATTCTGGACAAATAATATTATCATCATTAGCCTCTTCAAGGGGGCAACCTCCTTATAAAATATTTCAATTCTTCAATAGTCCCAAGAGGGTTACATCCTTCCCTTTTTAAAATATTTACAAACAAATTTCTCGGCATTCTATGACAATATTCCTCACTACATATTCTAGGACAATTATATACATGACTCCAAAACAGTTACATACACAATTCTATGACACACCTTACCTATTTCTAACTTAACACGTGGCCCACTTTACATACCCCATGTGGTACAATATCATATGCCAACATGAGTTACATTTAAGGGGTATGTAACTATATATCACAAGCGATGGTATTAAATGCATCTTCATAATAATTTTGTTTTTACTATAGAATTTCATAATACTCCACTACAAAATAAATATTTTTTTTATTAACACCTTATTATTTCCATACAATTGTTCTAGTCTATAATTACATGTTGGTCAATTCTAGCATATCAAAAAAAATTAATTACTATAAGATGTTGGTTATAATGGCAAGGACAAAAGCAACATTTTTAAAATAAAATTATATAAATAAAGCTGTCACTATATATAGTCACTAGGAAATGCAGGTCCATACAAAGACAAGCTCATTTCCTTACACCCATGTCTCTTGGAAAATATGGTAATAATTCACTTTTGATTCACTAATCACTTTGTTTTTATTTATAACCACTTCATTTTTTCTATGATTTTAAAAGTGAGATATATTGCAGGGACTTAATCTTGGCTCTTCTACCAGTCTCTAAGAATTCAACTGATAGTACAAATTACCACCACCAATAATTAACGTGTACAACTTGTTTTATGGCATTATGCAGTCTGCTTTTACCACTGTTATAGAGCATCGAACTCACCCCTTCTATAAGACACATTCCTAAACAAAAAATTTATGGCATTATGCAGTCTGCATACAATATTATACTTTTACCACTGTTATAGAGCATCGAACTCACCCCTTCTATAAGACACATTCCTAAACAAAAAGTAGGTGATTTAGTTAATCTAAAAGCATAAATTGAGATGGTATATATATATTATATTACTAATGGTACAGATGCGCGTTCAGTTGACCAGCAAGTAGGAAAAATAATAATATATAGACCCCCATTGGACAAGAACTGGGAATAAACAATTATTAGTGTCATAACATACTAAGCAGCTTCTTTATCTGCAACTTATCACAGCCGCATCAAGTAAATCAAATCATTTTTCCACAGATTATGGATAACAAATTAAAACTGCATCATACCTCAGAAAGACTTGGAAGAACTTTGTTGACGTAGAGAAGCCTATTATTTCAGCAAGCAAGCAAAGCTGTTTTTTATATGATAGATCAGAAATTCATAGCATATATCTATAAGAGGCGAGTTCTCCTTTTCATGAGCTCTGTTGGCTAGGAAGACTTGTAACTTCAGCAAGAAAAGCAGTTCTGAATGAGATGGAACAGATATCCATAGCATATCTATATCACATAAATTCTCCTATGCATAAGCTTTGTTGGCTTGAAAAAGCTTATAATTACAGCAAGAAAAGCTGGTTTGAATGTGATTAATAAGATATTCATAGCGTAGCCATATTAGGTAAGCTCTCCTACCCATAACATTGTGATAGGTCATTATTCTGTAGTGTGTTTTTATAGTGGATAGTGTGCTTTCCTCTTTTGATACTTTGTGTCATTTCCTGTCCCCGTGTTATATTTTCAGTTGTGAACCTTTCTATTTTTAGGATTTCTATACTTTCCCTGAATATGTGCTAATTATAACATCCTTAACAAATTTTAAGCATAAAAGATTCCAATGGAGTGTATGAGAAGCAATTTAGCTTAAATTCACTTGTTACCAATGGAGGCCTCGTCATAGAGACTTCTGAGAAATTACATCATTGGTCTCAATTAGACGACAATTCAAGCAATTTCATTAGAAAGCTTGAAAGATACAATACTGTTGAGCCAACAATGTGTTTTCTATCTACATAGCTTTCATAAATTATGACACCGATTACTGTACAATATGAAGCAATGGCTGACATTAACCTGGCTGCTTCACTCAAGTCGAACAGCTTTTTCGTTTGAGATAAACATTGGTCCCAATAAAGACACTTAAACAAGCTGATGTAAGGCTCAATGCAAGAGCCCTATTTATCAAGCATCATGGCCTTCAAATGCAGCTTAAAAAGCTAATATTCAGTCTCCTGCTCCCCTTCTGCATCATCTTCTTCATTTTCCTCCTCTTCTTCTGGAATATCAGGATCTTCACCCTACAAAGAACATTAAATTCAAGATTGCAAGAACATTTGTATAGAAGTCACTATATAAAAAAGAACAAAAATAGTGAAAGTAGCCAAAAGAAATTAACCTTCATCTGTCTTTCCAGGCGTTCAAGTCCTTTCTTTGCTGCCTCATTATTTGAATTTATTCTGTCATCATGACAAGATTGGAATTGGTTGAGTACAGAAATTTATTCACCATGTCCCTAGGAAAGTTGAAGTTAACAGCCTGTGTTCCTAACTTTTGCTTTAGAATAAACATTTTTTTGCATAAAACTATAAGAACTCTAAGAATTCATGTAACATAGACAAAATAAATATGACTGGCTAGAGAAACTATCCAGGCAGCACCTTTAGCTGATTTCACCAAGAGAGTTTAAGTCCATCAGTTGCACACCCAAGGAGTGGGACGGAAGAGTCCTATTTTGTGGAACGTTCTACGCTAGGAGCAAAACCCACACTCGACGGTATGGCCACATGGAACCAAGAGAGGCATAGGGCAGAGAGGAAGGTCGTTGGCAGTTTTTGGTATTTTTCCGACCTTCCCTTCAATGTGGCAAGGTCTCCATACTGGGGGGCATTGTAGATGCCATCGCAAGTTGCGGCGCACGATTTGTAGGAGGAATTGCATTCCTTAAATCAGTGGTTGCATTGGCACAAGTTAAGAGTGTCGAAATGCTTGCAGGGTTGCTACGGTGGTTGTGATGGAGGTGAGGAAGGAGAATGTTGTCTAAGTCATCATAGACAACGCAGCAACATATGTTGCAGCTGATAATATTTTAGAGGAGAGATTCCCCATCATTTTTTGGTCCCCATGTACAGCCCATTGTCTCAATTTGCTCCTCGAAGACATCGGGAAATTACCTTGGGTGTCCTAGGTTGTACAGAAGTCTAGGGCTATTACAAAATTCATCTACAACCATGCATCGGTCCTCAACCTCATGAGGCAATTTATTGGTGGGAGGGAGCTAGTACGCGCTGGAGTTAGATGCTTCGCCACAAACTTTGTGACATTGCAAAGCCTCTATGATGCAAGATGTTTGTGAGCAATGACTGGAATTATGAACAAGTTACTAGATATTGATTCTCCAATGAGGGGTAGAAGGTATATGACTATTTGTTTGAGGAGCCCTTTTGGATAGCCATGAATGAGGCCATCAAGGTACAAGACTAAGTTTTTAAATTTATTTTATTATTTATTTTTTAATTTTAAAATATTTTCCATTTGCAAATCTTGTATTATAAAAAAAAAAAATTATTGTAAAATATTTTTATTTAAATTATTTTTCCTTTTTTCAAGTGTCAGAGCCTTTGGTGAGGATTCTTCGTCTTGTTGATGGAGAACACTCTGAATGGATCACAAAGCCACAACAAGAGCAGCAGGAAGAGCCTCTCTTCTCCGTGGATGAATTATAAAACTTTGAAAACCTAGCGGAGGAGGTAGCAAACAAGGCACAAGAAGAGGCACGAGCACAACAACAAAGAAAGACTAGAGCTTTTGCTAGGGCAAAGGGCAAAGGCATTCAAAGACCTTGAGGCATTGTATTTGTCATGACTCATGACACATTTTGTAATTTGTACCTTTTTATATTATAAGCAATACAAGATGTGTTTTGTCACTTTCATGTGTAGTTTAAGGCTTTAAGCTTGTATCACTTGCCACTTTCATGTGTAGTTTAAGTTTGTATCACTTACATTATTAATATTTTTTTTGTACAATGTTAATTGATTGTGATATGCATGAAAAAAAACTTTTATCAATGAAAATTTGCATTTTTTTTTCTTGTTTCCAATTTCTGATTTTTTCTGATTCTTTTGCCTAGCCAATTTTTTGACGATTTCAATTTCCTCAACTATGCATTTTGTTATGTTGTCATGCATTTTGGGTTGAAAAATGTTGGTGCTACTTATCAGCGGGCTATGACAACAGTCTTTCATGATTTCATGGGAAAGATAGTGAAATCCTATGTGGATGACCTCTTGGGTAAGTCTAAGAAGTGGGCTGACCATCCAACTGACCTTCGTATCAAATTTGAGTGATTATGTCCCTACAAGGTTAAACTTAATCCCAAGAAGTGTGTGTTTGGTGTTACTACTGGTAAGCTACTTGGATTTATGGTTCCATAGGGGCATAGATGTTGATTAAGACAAGATCAAAACCATTGATGCTATGCTTCCCCCCAAAATTGTTATAGATATCAAATCTTTCTTGGGGAAGCTAAGAGCCATTAGGCAGTTCATTCATGAGTTAGCATTCAAAGCTTATCCAGTGAACCACTTGCTTAAGAAAGATGTTGAGTTCAAGTGGGATGAAAGTTGTAACAAAGCCTTCCTTGAATTTAAAAAATTTCTTTTATGGCCCCCAACTCTTCACCCACCCAACCTGGATAAGTTGTTTATATTGTATACCTCAGATGCTCAGGTTTCCTTGGGAGTTGTCCTTACTCAACAAGATGATGATAATAAGTATGTCATGTACTATATTAGTCAAACAATGCTTTGGGCAAAAACTCAGTACACTCCCATGGAAAAGGATTGCCTAGTCATATACTTTGCATGTGAAAAATTAAGGCCTTATATATTGTATCAGACAACCTATGTGGTCATTAAAACTGACCCTTTAAGACACCTGCTACAAAAGCATTACATCCCTAGTGACACCTGATAAATGGGTTACTATGATGCAAGAATTGTTGATCAATTGGCAACAGCTCCTAACCCCATACAATAGCCCTTACAGGAGGCATTACATGATGAAGACAAAATGGTTATATCTTGTGCTCCTCATGACTTTGTCATATTTCCTTCCTCCATTACCTCTAGTCTTATTCAGGAGTCTGCTCCTTATGAGCTTCCTGAACAGGAAAAAGCCCCTCTTGGAATCCTGTGAGGCTGTTGAGAGGCATCATGAAACTAAGACTAAGTCCACAACTAACATACCCTTCTCTTCCCAAGAATCTCACGAAGACCTCCACCTTGACAATTGGATTCTTCACTTTGATGGACAAGGAACAATTTTAGCGGGAAGTGCTAATATCTTTCTCAAGTCTCCAACAAGCCTAGTTGTTCCTTGGGCCTTCCGCTTAAACTTTTCTGGCATTACTAATAATGTTGTGGAATATGAGGCTTTAATTTTAGGTCTCGACTGCCCAATGTATGAATGTTAAACACATCAAAGTGTTAGGTGATTCTCAAATTGTGGTTGATCAAATAGTTGGTGAATATATTATTAAAGCTCCCCATTTGATCCCTTACCATCAAGTGGCTACAAATTTGATTAATGCTTTCAAGTCCTTTAGCATTCCCAAGGAAGGTAGAATGTTGAGGTTGACTCCCTAGCCGCCTTGGCTAGTAAATTCATACCACACAAAAACATTTCTGAAACTAATTTTGTGGTAAAAGTTCGTGATGAACTTGTTATTTTCATCATTGATGGCCCGATAGATGTGCATACAATTGAGGTCAATGCTACCGATTTCCAAATCTCTTTTGATAATCCTTGGTAAGGCAACATTTTACTCTTCTTCAATGATCAATACTACCCACCCACGGCTAATGCTAAGCAACAGGCTCATATTCGTAAGAGGGCATTTAGATATATTTTTCTTCGAGGAGTTTTTTATTACCATAATCTTGATGGTGTTCTCTTACGATGCCTTACAGACGCTAAGGTACCCAAGGCTCGTTTTGATGCCCATAGTGGTGACTATGGACAGCACTTTAGTGGTCATTCCATTGCTCGTAAACTATTTAGAATGGATACTTCAAGCCAACCATGTAAGCTAATACTAATAAGTATGTCAAATCTTGCAATAAGTGTTAGTTTCACAAAGATGAAATTCACGCCCCTCCCAGGTTCTTCATTCAATTGAGTCTCCTTGGCCTTTTTCCACTTGCGGTCTTGAAGTTGTTGGACATATAACTCCCATGTCCTCGAATTGGCACAAATTTATTATCGCATCCATAGAATACTTTACAAAATGGGTGGAAGTTATGCAATTGACAAAACAAACAGCCTTCACCATATCCAAATTTGTTTTTAATCAAATTGTGTCACTTTGGTGTCCTGTCTACTCTCATTTCAAATAACGGTACTCATTTCAAAAACAAAGAAATGCAAGAGTTGACTTCTCAATTAGGGATTCAACACCATTTTTCTACACCTTATTATCCACAAGGGAATGGTCAAGCTGAATCTAGCAATAAAATTTTGGTAAATATTTTGAAAAAGTTAGTTAAAGAATCAAAGAGAGATTCACACTTAAATTTATATCCCGCATTGTGGTATACCACACCAATATTCGGACGTCTATAGGGACAACTTTGTTTTCCTTGGCCTATGGTACTAAGACTATTTTGCCGCTTGAAATTGAATTGCCTTCTTTCCGTCTTTCATTGAAAAATTTGTTGAGTCATGATAAGTACCATGAGGAGTATTGGGAGGCTCGTCTTGTCGATCTTACTACTCTTGCTAAGAGACATTTGTGTGCTGCATTATAGAACCTATCAAAGTCATGTTGCCAAGGAATATAATAAGAAAGTTTGTCATCATGATGTCAAAGTCGAGGACCTTGTACTCAAGCTTGATAATGTGCATAAGAAGCGAAAGGGCAAGCTAATACAAAAATGGCTTGGTCCATATACTAACAAGGAGTCGTTTGGGTCCAGGGCAATAAAATTGCAAATAATGGATGGAGTTGACTTGGAGTAACCCACCAATTCCATGCATGTCAAATGCTTTTATGAGTAAGCCCTTCCAACCTGTTTGTATAGTTTGTGTTTTCTTGGTTTGCCTGTTGACTTTGGTGCCCTGTTATTCACCTACTTTGGCTATCTGTTGGTATGGGTCAGTTCAATACATTCTTCAGTTTGACATATCTTCAAGTGTTTTGTCCTATCATAACCGTGACCTCCCCTTAAAGAGGCAATCTCAGTCGTCCATGTTTTTAGTCGCTTTTTCCGGTCTTGGCTTGTTGTTTGGCATTTTTAAGAGGTCTCATTTTCACTGACCGTGATTGCTTCTTAAAGTGGCAAACCCTGTTGCTTTGACTATTCAATTTTGTCTCTACCTAATTTTTGTCTGTTTTTGTGTTGCTGCTTTGTAGCTTGGTGTTTTCCGTCCATTTTTTCTAGCATTTAGTGTTGTTGGCTTTGTGCTTTGTTTGCCTTTCTCCATCATAGTGTCGCTCTTGCCTATAAGGCGCACCATGATGTCTTCAAAGTCTTCCGCATGTCAATACCCTGCTTTAAGTGCCATAAAGCAACCCACCTTAGTTCAACCCATGCCATCTCCCATATGGTATGTGGTCAAAACACCAAGGCAACATTCCTTTAATTTTTTATGCAATAAAAAACAAAAACAACATTTAGACTTCCCAATCAATCAATCATGTTGGTGTCCTACTCTAGTGGCAAGGTGTGCCTTGTTGAACAACGCACGCAATAGCGAACCTCGTTATAGTAGGGGCATGGTGACTTTTCCTTCCACGGGATCTCCCTCCCCTAGGGCGCATTGTAACATGTATTTAGCCCATCCCTGATCACTTCTATCATTTTGGTATCCAATAGTAGTGGCAAGCGTGCTTTGTTAAACAACGCGCCTAACTAAATATCACAGTGGCAAAGTCCATTGCAATAGGGGCATGGTGACTTTACCTTTCATGAGATCTCCCTCCCCTAGGGCACATTGTAATATGTATTTAGCCCATCTTTGATCACTTCTATCTTTTTGGTATCTTCTTATAGTAGCAAGCGTCCCTTGTTGAACAATGCACTTGACTGGATACTGCGATAGTGAACCTCGTTGCAATAGGGGCACGATGACTTTCCCTTCCATGGGATCTTCCTCTCCTAGGGCAAGTTACAATGTGTATGTAGCCCACCTTTTCTTGCGCTTATCTGTCTTCTCCCCATGTCGTGGAGGGCATCCCTTTCGATGCAACGTGTCCATCATCAGTGACAGGCCATGTACTGGCTTTATATACTTGCATTCCATTCATGGCATAGGTTGCTCGCACCAGTGGGTGGACATGATTGATTGCCATAGTGTCCATTTGTGCCTATCTTGCAGTTTATTTTAGAATTGGAGTGAATATTTGCATTTGTACATGGCATGGATTAGTTTCTCCCAGCCACTTGGACAAGTAAAAATCAATTTTTTCAAGCCAAACTTTTCAGGGGTACATATAGGTAAGTATCAAGTATGTTTTCTTGTACTCTCCCATTTTCGCATATTTTTGCATAGACAATAAAATCAAAAATTACAAAAAAAAAAAAAAAAAATTTGTTCCATAGCATAGAATTTTCAATTTTATTGCTTCAGCTATCACATGTTGCTCTTTTTCTTTCTTGTTTTTCCTAAGGACTCAAAAGTGGTCATCCCTTGCAATGTTGCTCAAGGTCGTTAGGCAAGGGCAATATGTATTTGTAAAAAAATCTCTAACAACTGACTTTGCAAGTGGTGGAGAGTCTTGTCCTTCTATTTACGGGACAAGGGTGGACTAACTTTGTTAGTCCTTGGTTAGGTTGGTTCCATTCCTTCACCCATTTGTCACTTTTCCACCATCTTTCATGACGCTTTTGCCTTCTAACTTTCCCAAAGTACAGCCCCCTAAGCACGCATCCTAAAATCGACGGTGCCAAGACCACCACTTCAAGTGGGGAGCTTGGTCATCCAATTATTTTGAAGGCTTTTGATGCACAATCACAATGCTAACATGTTTTTACACCTAGGGTTCAAGTGGTGCATTGTTTAGACCGACGGTAATGATTTTATGACCCCGAAAAGGGAGAAAATCAGTCGCCGGCTCCAAAGGGACAGTTATCTGCTATAAATAACCCTTTCAACTGTTCATTTTCTCACCATTCATTCAATTCTCAAAAACCATACATTCACCAAATCATTACAAAACATTTTATGCTCTTGCTAACTCCGCTTCTAAACTCTTTGCCTCTATTGCTATCGCATCACACACCCTATTTCGCTCTTTTTCTCTCTCTCTTGTCCTTGCAGGTACAACCAAAGCCATTGCCCACTAGTTTGCTGCCTTCCACAATGGACAGAATGCTCTACCCAGATTTGCAGCCAAAGGACACTAAATGTCATTCGAGGACCGGTTTCCAAGGCAGGCCATATCCTCTACAAATATCCCAGGTGTGATCCTTACTGCGGTGACATTGCAAGCAGGATATGATAGGAATGAGCTTCTTTATTTTCTAAATGATATGGTTCTTGATGCCCCAGGTGTCAAGTAATTATTTTCACTGCATTAGGATTAGCCCTAGCTTGTTGGCATTTTGTGGATAATTTTAGTGCAGTTTATTCTTGAATGTTTCATTTTATTTATGCTTGAATTAGGATAGCTTTCGGCATTTACTGTTAATTTACTGCTTTGCTGTCTTAGTTTAAGCAACTTGGTTTATCTTGTATTAATTTGCATAATTGCATTAGATATCCCCTTTTTTGCCGCAAACGCTCAAATTTAAAAAGAAAGCTAACAAAAATCAAAGTCAAGTGGAACCTCTCAAGGATTGCCACCATAGTCTCGAGACTTGAACTCATCTCAGACTCAGCAAACCTGTTTTTTTGACCCGACTTGGGCTCAGGGAAAAACCTGGGGAAAAGCCTAGCAATGGCTAAGGGAATAATATATATAAATAAAATACAGTAAACCCTACAAAAGAATATATATCAGGGTCAAAGTGAACCACTCAAGGTCACCCAGCTCACAGATACACAAGTACTGATGGGACTTGCATGAGTTTCGTAATTATGATTGCCAAAATAGGTTTCGGGATGGCCATGCTCCAATCTGCACCTTAAGGATTAAGCAAGACTACTTACAAATCTAAAAACTTTAGTGCCTGTGCAGGGTCGCATTGCACACTAACCATATCTGTATGTGTATTTTTTTGGCTTTTCACCTTAAATACATACCAACAAGGAACATGGTTTGTAACAATTCTAGTGAAAAAGAGGTCGTGTAGCTAATGTTGCAATTCCTTCCACAGATTGTAATAGCCTGCCAATCCAATGAATAAATAGATATCTTCAGGATGTCATGGTCAGGACATAGCTTGAGAGGGAGGCACACTAACATTTTGAAAATTTCTTTATGATCTTTTCATTTGTCCATTAGCTGCTGGATAGGAAAATTTGTCTCTGCAAAGAAGACAAATCGAGAAGGAAGCATCCAACAAGGAGGAATCTGATGCATAAAATATTATCGAATATAGTTTCATTATCATACAGTTAAAGCATGATGTCCTATCAAGACAGCTTCCAATAGGCGGGTTAGCAATACCATTGTGACCACATGGTAATCTTCAGTGAAGAAAGGATTATGTCTAGACTTGAAGTCGTTATATGGCATGCCCCCAAGAGCACTATCTGCCTTACAGCAATGTTGTATGGGGATTTTTGGTTCTCTCACATCTGCTAGTGCTTGAGTAGACATGCATCAACACTAATAGTACAAGCATTTCTCTCATTGACCTGGGGCTCTAATATGAGAGGATATGGTCCTTAGTATTTAGGATTTTAAATTGCCAAAAGCAATGAGGTTACCACATAATCCAAATTGACAAAAATAAGTAGATGTGGTGCACTAGCTAGCAAGCATAAAGTAATCATGACAGCTTCATAAACTAACATAAATAAACATACAATAGGAATAAACTAACCTCAGGGCTGCAGAATAATGAGACAAAGTTTCATCAAGCTTGTTTGCACAAGCATAGATCTGTGCCAACTTGGTGTGCAGTGAATCATCTGCCCAGTCTTTTAGATACGATTCCAGAAGTTCTATAGCCTCTGCATACCGTCCCTCAACAGCATGCAAGTCAGCTAAAGCTAATGCCGCTCCAAGATAACCAGGTTCCATTCGCAAGGCTGATTCATAGAACTTTCTTGCCTGCCCAGAAGAACGAAAACACATACAGGCCATTATGAAATATGACCAAAAACTCAAAAGGTGCATCCAGAAGAAATGTTTTGAAATGAACAATGATAGATTTCATGCCCACTATAACATGAAGTACTAGCAAAACTAGATGATAAGTTTAAATAAAATTCAAATATAGCACAATCCATTTCATTGTTCAAATAAAGCAATTGTTTATTTTCTACTTAAAATGAGAAAGATATTTGCATCAGCCTCTCTACATGTTTTTCCTGATATACATGATAAATTCACCAAAAATTTTACCTATATCCTGTAGAAGAATACATAAACAGGCTCCCTGCTTTAACCTTCTTAGGTCCACTTTGTTTTATTGAGCAGAACATATCACAGAAACCAGAATATATATCCACCACTATCAGCTTTGAACCACCTTGTAAATTCGAATGTTGGGTTGCAAGGAATACCTTAACATTGAAGTTTTTGTTTTCTGACTTTCAAGAATGATGATATGAATTTGCAAAAATTTCAAGGGAAATTCCACCAGTTAATGAAAAACAGGTGCCTATGGGAATAAGAGGTTAAATCATATACAGATAATGTCAAAAGGCAATTCATGTTAGAGGAATCATGGGAAGCAAAAATATAAAGAATGACTGGACAGGCCTTTGAAGTTTCCAGCACCATGAAGTTTCAATGGTAAACGAATAGCCATAGTTAACAGGTTCCGATCCACACAATGGGGCCCAGGATGTGGTCCCACGGAGGACAACTCTCAAAACCAGCTTGTGGCATGTGAAAGTTATGCTTCAGAGTTGTACAGCAGAAAACAGGGCACAACAGAATTCTTTCTCACACAAGAATGCAACATTGTTTACACAGTGCAATTGTAGATTCCATAAAGAATACAAGGCCCAAGTAAGCAGCATCACAAATGCTTAGTACATAAGGTGGGTCGTGCAGCAGTTACAAGCAACCAGAAAGTGAGATGGGTCAGCTTCCAACTGTTTCAGTCACAATTACAGAACTGCCCTTTCTGCTTCCTCTGCAATTGGCACCAGTCTGTGAGATGCCAAGTGGAAAGACTGAACGTGTCGCAACATCTGGCATTGGAAAGATTCCCTCTGAGCATTCTAACGCTGGGTGGTGACACATGGTGTTGGCACTACAGGTGTATTTTCTGCAAGCGTTGGCACCATCGAGGTCATGACGCCATAAGTTGAGTTGGCACCATGAAATAGTCTAATGCTGCAAGAAGGGATGGTGTTATACTATTTGGCAAAGAGTCCACAAGGCACCAAGAGCAAGCTGAAAGTGCATTGGCATCATCATCCTTGGGACTTTTTGCAACCCTTGCTTTGCTCGGATCAGGTTTGACCAAACAAAGTACAATCCAGACTGAATCGGTTCAGATTGCTCCAAACCTTAGCCACCACCAGAAAAACATGCCTTCATCACACTCCACTGCACCTATTGCTTTGCATTTATGGTAAGATGTTTGTGGTTCACATCTAACCCATCTCTGGGTGTACACAACACAACACACACACACACACACACACACACACATATGTGCATGTGTCTTGAAACAGATGAAACCTTTTTGACAAAACCATACCTCCAAATCTTTTTGACCTTCCATTCAAATTGAACTGCTCAAACATTATATGGAAAAAGCACAGTAAAGATCATAACCACAATTGGATTTGTTGAAACCAAGGTCTACCAGACCTTGAAGTATGACAACATTATCAAGGCACTAGCAGACATAAGAATTCACTAGCCAATGTACATTTCAGAATAGACACCATCAAAGCACATCAAAGTCTTTCAATGCTTAGAGGACAGAGGTTCACTCAAAGGAGATGACAATTAAATCAGATTATCAGCATTTATCATGATAAAAGGACTGCTGGCCTAAAATATGGGGTCTAAACCATCCAGTGCATGTTTTCCAAATTACCAAACTTGAAAGGAATATAGGCTTGAAATGTTATAGCTCTTCAACCTTTAGCCACAAACAAAAGCATAGCATTATTCTGCGTGTCTAAAGTACATACAATCCATAGCCATAGTAATTTAGATGGGCATTTAATGGGGTTGTTAGACTGCTCAGCAAAAGTTATTGCCACAAGAGATTCCACTTATATCGATTAGCAACAGGTATCCATTCAAGGTTACATAAGTTGGTTGGTTTATTTGTTTTATGAATAGGTCCAATATTCAAAAAAGAAATTTCTCCAACTAGTCTAAGGGTAAGACAAGGTATGAACAGGTATCCATTTAAAGGCTACATAAGTTGGTTGGTTTGTTTGTTATATAAATTGGTCCAATATACAAAACAGAAATTTCTCCAACTAGCCTAAGGGTAAGACAATGTGTGTTTTCAATATTTTTTACATTGAGAACATATCTTTCCATGAAGGACAACATATACCTGACCTTAGAAATAATAGCACTCTTCTCTGACTAATCAAAGTGCAAGGCAAGGTATATTTCATTCATTTTACATTGAGAATATTAGTTGTCATTCACGATGAGGAATCCCTCACTTTAAATAGAATAATACCCATAAGAATTGAATGATATCTGCTAGACTTTTTCTTGTCTTATAGCAACGATGGCAAACCAAATTATACTTACAACTTAATTTCATCAGCAATGTTTGTTTATGTCATTGCGTGTAAGGGCAATTAGCAAAATGGTTTACCTAGAATCCTTTACTGAAAACTTATACCAGATGATAACCTATAATTACAAGACAAATTTCAACTCCATATAGCTTTACTCTCAAGGCTAGTAAAAAGCTCTAATAAGAACTCATCTATTTTCTTGGAATTCCCTAAAGTATGAAGATATTGAATTCGCCACAACATCAGAAAAGAAAGCACACACATGTTAGTTGTCACCTCACTTATTAACTTGAACCACATAGCACATTGTGGCAAAAAAACATGAGTCTAGCAAAATTTGTATAATATCTTTAGATTGAGCACTGTCAAAAACTGAAAATGTAATATTTTACAGCATTCACAACCATTTTCTTATAGAAGTTAGAAAGATCATGACCAGATTTATTTTTATATAAAAACAAGTTTTACCAACCAATCCCTTGCCACAAAATGGACATTAAGACCAAACTTACATGACTCAAGACAAAAGTCTAGCTTCCAAAAATGTAGCACATGTATTCTAGAATCAAATAAACCAAAACCGCTATTAAAGAAAACAGGAAAAAAATCATGTCTATAAAAATCAAAGACTGATATTTTTTAACAACCTTCTAACCCGATTTGATTTTTAAAAACCCAGCAACCTACTTCAAAATAAAGGTTACCAAGGCAATAACTAGAATCCGTAATCTAACTTCTATATAGGTTGACGGCTCCTATGATAATTGATGCGAAATCGCTCAGAGATTCCTCAAACAGATCTTTTGCGAGTAGACTAACCAGATCTTAATACCCCGTGTGTATTAGCTTCTATTTGTTTGCACCATCAAATTCGGATGAACAAGCCTGCTTCTCTGAAACTCCAAGAAGAAGCCTTCCACCTAGCTCTTATAGCTTCCAATACATTTCCTAATGACTTCTCGTTCTCCAAATGGAGATAAAAGTCAAGGGTTGCGCTGGCTAATTGTGCATTTATTTATATTGTTCATTTATTTTCATTATCTCCGTCAGCTTTGTCTTATTTGTAGACGCAAATTTGTTTTATTTGCACAGTACTTATTTGGATCGATAATCTTAGCCACACACGTCACATATGATTGGTCATTCAAAGGTACCTGTTGGCAATTTTGCCACATTAAATCTTTTGATAAATTTTGGCCTAAGTATGGAGCTTTAAAGCGGTAAAGAGCATGCTGAGGTGTTCGGGTTTTCGCGGGCCATAAACAGGGGCGATAAAATGGACAAAATGAGCTCCGGATATTTTATCATTGCAGATCTTCTCGCTTGACTTTCCGACGATATATTATAATAGGCGATCGGGTTAGCGGATCAAAAGTTATGGCCCGGGAAGCAGAACTAGGAAACCCAGTTTTTGTGCGAAGTCATTGCGCCCAGTTTTTGTGCGAAGTCCGACTGCGCCCTTCTTCCTGAGCGCACTTGGAAACAATCTGGCAGAGAAATTGACTAAGTGTTGGAGCGCAACCCGACTTCGCAGCGAAGTCGGACTGCGCTCCCTTGTCCGTGCGAAGTCCGAACAGCGGTGAGAATCAGCAAGTGCCGGTGCGCAACCCGACTTCGCAGCGAAGTCGGATTGCGCCCTTTGACCAGTGCGCAGTAGGGAAATAGGCCAACCCGATTGCGCTGTTTTTCACCTGTGCTACCCGATTGCGCTCTAATCCCGGGCGAAGTTGGATAGACTGCCTTTCAAGGCAGACACGTGTCAAGCATTATCATCCGACAAGTGTCCAACTTTGGGATCCGAGCCAAGACATGCCGAGCAAAAGGACAAGCATGGGCCGCACTACTTATGCCAGCTGCCTCATTTAAGGATGATGTGAGTTTCCACCTGCCTCAGCTACCCGCATTCTGTCAATGTGAAGTTCTACCTAGCGCGCTGCCACGTAGTTGTTCAACCTTCGGGGAGACCATGCCGAGAGTACGGTCCGAGCCGACAGAAGTCAGCATCAGCAGTTCCACGGCTGCTTTTGTCAGCTAATGTTTGACTGGGACTTTGTGCCCATTAATGTAACGGGGGGGACTTTGGGCTATAAATACCCACCACATTTTCATTGTAAGGTGGTGGAAGGGGAATGTCTGTTAGGGAACCATTGTAGTTGTGCTTCTGCCTTTTAATATAATACATACACTTGGTGCTGTCCTATTGTTTTTATTTTGTATGCTACCTCTCTTTGACATTTCTGCCTGGACTCCGACATTTGGTGATCAGGTATTCCTGGGATGTATAAATTAAAGGATACATAGGGTAAACGTTAGTGGCAGTCTTCTGGTTATGTTTTGTGTTATAGTGTTGTTAGTAGTGGTGATTGATGCGTTGCCGTACTGTTAGTTCCTTGGAGGGAATGTCTATTAGGGAACCATTGTAGTTGTGCTTCTGGCTCTTAATACAAAACATATACCTACTCCGTTCTCTTGGTTAGTGACGACATCCATAGTGGTGTGTTATGGTTATATTGGTGTTAGTAGTGGTGATTGATGCGTTGTCGTGCTTTGTTAGTTCCCCCCACCCAACTCCAATCTAATTTGGAATCCCTTTCTGCATTTTTATCTCTTTCCCTGCACTCTTATCTTGAACCTCAAAACCCCCACAGGAAGCCGGCCTTCTCCGGAGATTGGCACGGAAGGCATTCCTTCCTTTCGGCCTTTCAATGTTGGTTTGCGGGTCTAGGGCGCAATAACAACAAATCCTTTCCTCATGGCGGATTCGTAACCAACAGTTTTTGGCACGCCCGGTGGGACAAAGGGTCCCACATTTGGAAGATCTCAAGCTCGTCCTCACTCGGGCTGACAGTTTCTTTCCGAATACCCGGTGGGACAAGGAAGTTTCCCACTCCCAAACAGAATCGAAGCACTGGTGTTCGCTTCATTGCTGTTCAAAATCAGAGCACCTGGCGACTCTGCACGTTCATATTCTCTGAGTCCGAAAGACCGGTCCTGACGCCTTCATTCAAACGAGAAGGTGGCGAGCGAGGAACCGGGAAACCGGCTGACTTTACGAAATTAATACCAACGCTCCGAGCGAGCGCGTCGAGTGGCTGATTACCAAGCTCGCATAGACGAATCCGTGAGGTGAGACGATCAATCTCCATATTTTAAGGAAGCCCGAGTTGGTGAATCTTTGGCTTGCCTTCATCTGGCAAAATCATCTGGCGACTCTGACTGAGCTGAAGATCCAGATTTCTTGATCGCGAGCGCCCTTTTTTAAGCTAATAGAAGACACCCGGAGGAATCAAGGTTTGGTGAGCAGCCTTGACCTCACAAGCGGAGAAATGAATGTTCGCCTACAGTCTCCACCGTGGTGGTATTGGCTCCAACCATCACCGCAACCGGTACCCGAAGAGGGCTCCCGTCTAACAAATCTCCTTGTCACATTGTTCATCAATTGTACGGGTACCGGCATGAATGACAATCCGCCACGTTGCACCATGTTCGCGACCTGGCAAACTTTGGGAGGCCAACCGGACTTCAAAGATCATCTGAAGTACAATCAGATCTGGTCCGGACACTGCAGGTTCACCGGATAGGCAACCAAAGCTAGATTTGTGTTGGCGGCATGCCAATAATGCCGCAAAATTTTGTATAAATAAGCCGGCTAGTATTCAAAGTTTTAGTTGTTTCCTTAATTCAGTCTGTGCAGTGTTTTCTTTTTAAGTGTTCCAAGAGGGTCGTGGGTGCCAAGGGTTTCGAGAAAGAGGTTCTTGCTTGGCGGTGAGTATCAAGAGTACGACGAGGGTGACTATGTTGCCCAATGGATAAAGGCACGGGTCCTCACATCGAGGCGAGCTCAATGCCCGCGAGCCGCCGGGAATGTTGGCAATTTTGCCACATTAAATCTTTTGATAAATTTTGGCCTAAGTATGGAGCTTTAAAGCGGTAAAGAGCATCTTTGAGGTGTTCGGGTTTTCGCGGGCCATAAACGGGGGCGATAAAATGGACAAAATGAGCTCCGGATATTTTATCATTGCAGATCTTCTCGCCTGACTTTCCGACGATATATTATAATAGGCGATCGGGTTAGCGGATCAAAAGTTATGGCTCCGGGAAGCAGAACCAGAAACCCGGTTTTGTGCGAAGTCCATTGCGCCTGATTTTTGTGCGAAGTCCGTCTGCGCCAGTTTTTGTGCGAAGTCCGACTACGCCCTTCTTCCTGAGCGCACTTGGAAACAGTCTGGCAGAGAAATTGACTAAGTGTTGGAGCGCAACCCGACTTCGCAGCGAAGTCGGACTGCGCTCCCTTGTCCGTGCGAAGTCCGAACAGCGGTGAGAATCAGCAAGTGCCGGTGCGCAACCCGACTTCGCAGCGAAGTCGGATTGCGCCCTTTGACCGGTGCGCGATGAGGAAATAGGCCAACCCGACTGCGCTGTTTTTCACCTGTGCTACCCGATTGCGCTCTAATCCCGAGCGAAGTTGGATAGGCGCCTTTCAAGGCGAGACACGTGTCAAGCATTATCATCAGACAAGTGTCCAACTTTGGGATCCGAGCCAAGACATGCCGAGCAAAAGGACAAGCATGGGCCGCACTACTTATGCCAGTTGCCTCATTTAAGGCTGATGTGAGTTTCCACCTGCCTCAGCTACCCGCATTCCTGTCAATGTGAAGTTCTACCTAGCGCGCTGCCACGTAGCTGTTCAACCTTCAGGGAGACCATGCCGAGAGTACAGTCCAGCCCGACAGAAGTCAGCATCAGCAGTTCCGCGGCTGCTTTTGTCAGCTAATGTTTGACTGGGACTTTGTGCCCATTAATGTAACGGGGGGGACTTTGGGCTATAAATACCCACCACATTTTCATTGTAAGGTGGTGGAAGGGGAATGTCTGTTAGGGAACCATTGTAGCTGTGCTTCTGCCTTTTAATATAATACATACACTTGGTGCTGTCCTATTGTTTTTATTTTGTATGCTACCTCTCTTTGACATTTCTGCCTCATGTTTTCTGTATCATTGCTTGTTGTTGTACTGAACTACGGACTCCGGCATTTGGTGATCAGGTATTCCTAGGATGTATAAATTAAAGGATACATAGGGTAAACGTTAGTGGCAGTCTTTTGGTTATGTTTTGTGTTATAGTGTTGTTAGTAGTGGTGATTGATGCGTTGTCGTACTGTTAGTTCCTTGGAGGGAATGTCTGTTAGGGAACCATTGTAGTTGTAGCTTACGGCTCTTAATACAAAACATATACCTGACTACATTCTCTTGGTTAGTGACGACATCCATAGTGGTGTGTTATGGTTATATTGGTGTTAGTAGTGGTGATTGATGCGTTGTCGTCTTTGTTAGTTCCCCCCACCCAACTCCAATCTAATTTGGAATCCCTTTCTGCATTTTTATCTCTTTCCCTGCACTCTTATCTTGAACCTCAAAACCCCCACAGGAAGCCGGCCTTCTCCGGAGATTGGCACGGAAGGCATTCCTTCCTTCCGGCCTTTCAATGTTGGTTTGCGGGTCTAGGGCGCAATAACAACAAATCCTTTCCTCATGGCGGATTCGTAACCAATAGTACCTAAGCCTTCTTGCTTGCTTTTAACTAGACCGTAAGGCCTCAAACAAATCAAACCACACTGCTCACCAATTTCCCAAAAGTTTCCCTTATTTTAACTGTGGTAACCTGTCCTGCCCACAACATAACATGGAAGAAAATAATGTTCAATTTTTAAAAGATCGTTGGGTCCATATTACCAGTAAAGTGAATATTTTTTAGCCTATTTCATATAAGGACTTTGCATATCTTATTAGAGTAACAAAGCGAAGATTACTCCAAGGCCTCTAAGCCTCATTGGAAAAGAACAAAAGTACTAAACAAACATGGTAACTCTAAGTTATATAAAATGGATAATGAAAAGTATTTCTAAAACATTCTACAATTTCTGACGACTATAAAAGACCATTATTACTTTGAAAAAAAAAAAAGTTAAAATGCTACCAAGGTTGCATGCATTGTACTACAATGAAAGTTCATCCCTCTCTAGACAAAACAAAATTCCATGAAATCTTAAACTAATATGCCTCATAAGTAATATAATGATGCTAGTCGAAAGCAATAATCTTTATAAAGGGTAAACTACCACTGTATGTCAATGGATATTTATAAGGACACATTGCACTATGCAAATATATGCTTTTTTATGTCTTTATTACACGTCTTTATCCTCTATAGCCTGTGATACTTGGCCAGAAGGACCTTCACCAGATAATATAGATATTTTATGGAGGAATGAATTACAATTTACAGAAGAAGATTTCAGGATGGCATACATAATATTTTCCATATTATTGTTGTTGCAGAAACATTTATGTTCCTCAGAAGAAACAGCTTACTAACCAATCAAGCATTCACAAAAAAACAATAAAAATTGGATAGAGGGATTTTATGGACAGAAGTAAGTACTCTCCAGTCTCCAACTTCAACGTATTAAAGAGCTATGCCTATGATATAAAATTCATCCACTTTGTTTAATCAATGCAAATCCTTTAACATTTTTAATATGCTCTATTATTACTTCCTTTACAATGTAGGAAACCACTAGTTTGGGTGTGGCAACTAAACAGTTGAAAAAGGTTGAGTCTGGAGAGATGCCCATGTTTTGGCATTTCCACAAATTTAGGTGCATTTATCAATTCTACACTCAATGGTATTTCTAAACTAGGTATAAAGTTTTATAAATAAAAAACAACAAAGAGGAATTTCCAAAACAAGCATTCTCAAACCTTTTGTACTTTCTCTTTTGATGATTTCTTTGTATTCTTATTTCATAGTCATTTAAGAGGGCTTACAAAAAGGGCAATATGTAGTTTTCTTACATCTTAATTTTCTATGGAAACCAAGTAATATGATATGGATCATAATGAGTGTCATATTTTGCAGAATCTTAGTTCCAAACTGGACAGCTTCTACAATTCAAGAAGATATCTCATAAAACCTATTAGTTATGTTTCAAATGCCATCATTTGCAAATGAACTGGCTCTAATTGTTCTATCAAGTTTCCTCACAGACATAATGGAAGCAGAACAAACATGGTGAACTATCTGAGCATCTAAGTTGTGTCTTTTTGACTCAGAACCCATAAATTTTTAGAAGCTACGTATTGAAGATACTAACCTTGTCTCTAGCATCAGGATTGTGAGCATAGACATCACCCACTAGGGTAAGAGCCTTTGCTGAATGAGGCATGGCCTTGAGAGCTTCTCGAGCAGCCAATAGGGCTTCTTTTGGCTTTGAAATTAATAAATTTCCACGCACAAGCCCTACCACCCAAACAATGAAAGTTCAAATATAATTAGAAAACAAAAATAAATAAATAAAGCAAAGCATAAACAAGAAAGTATGTACAAATTTTCAAAATCTTATAGTGACAGCATGTGTAATATTAGATTAAAAGTATAATGTTTGTCTAGGAAGTTTTCTAAAGGAGTTAATGAGAAATCATCTTCCATCTGCACATGAACATTGAACCTCTTTTTTTCACATTGTAATGTGTATAGTTTCTCTTTCTTTCTCTGCACATTGTTATTCTTTTTATTTTTCATTCAGCATTAGAAGCTCAATATTGCATCCCAGAGATGAAGAATAATGCATAAGATTTTGCAAGTTAGTTGTCAGGAGAGGAAGGCAAATTTTCAGTTTTGATAATTGCACATGAAGAAAATGAATCTGCTAGAGAGGAAACAGTATAAGAGATGTTGTACACCTGTGTTATGGAACTTTTAAGGTCCACAAGCATTGAGCATATCAACCCACCCCATACTCCTCTAGGTCCACTATGCATGGGAGGAGGCACTTGTGTTGTGCTATCCGCCTATAGGGCATAAATACTCTACTCCCTTAGATTTGAACCTTGGACCTCCTATCTGGAATACCCAAGCCTTCACCGTCAGGCCCACTCAGGCTGTAGGAGACTCACAGACAAAGACCCTTAAATTGCTGAAGATTAGCAAATGTTCCAGTACATGACTGCAATTCTACTTTTTTTTTAAATGCTGAACTGATTCAAACAAGTGGCTTTGCATTGTGAACACAATCAATCACATCCTGGAGAAGACACCACTTTCCCCTGCAAAGACACCAAATAATTTCTCCAAGGAGATGATCACTTTTCCAGGAAGACAACATAGAACTCACTGTTTCCCTATTCTAAAAAAATACCAATTGGTATTACTGGCAAATCAATCTTCATCTCCACTGTTTAATCAGTGCATGTTGTATAAAGTTTGTTGGTGTAAGTGCTCACATAGCATATTATTTGTTATTTAAAGTGTCTAAAGTTCAACTCTATAACTCGTCGAATTATTAAATAAAATGTATATTATCAAAGATGTGATTGCCATCTCCCAATGTCATAATTAGATGAAGCCTCATGAAGCAACCGTTTGTCAAAAATGGGGGTCCAATGGAGTTGCTGAAGACTGCAACTGAACCATCTGGATTTAAAGGGCAGATTGCAGCTTTAGATGCCTGGATATAGTAAATTTATTTTCAAAATGACACTCAACAGAAGCCGATTCTAGGACCTCAGAATAGATTCCAAAAAGGATTTATAACAATGTCAGATGTCAGAACCGCTTGACAGTCTGGAACACTGAACATATATGATCAAAGCGCAGCTATACCACATTTGCTATCCGAAAATCAGACAAAAGATGCGAGGCCGAACAATTCAGTCTTCATTATCAGAAAGATCAGATTTTATGAATTAATAGTAATGTCATCAGAAGTGACTGTTTCTTCATTGAAAATATGGCGCATAAGGTAGCTTGCATAATTGTGTCTGGAAAAATTGTAGATGTTATCTGTTTTTTTCTTAGATCTTCTATGTTTTCTGTGGTTGATAGAATGTATGAATTTTGGATACTTACAAGGAACTGCTCACTGTTTTTTACTATGCATACTGCGGTCCATAGTTATATAATATGATTGACTTGCTGCTTGGACTCAGGAGATGCATGCAGTTGACATTTTTTTATACAGAAAATTGCTTCAGCATGGCCCTAGGAAACATTAACACCAAATACTATAGAAAGCCAGACAGAAAGACAGTCATGCTCAAAATAGCAAAGCACTCATACCAATTAAATTATAGACCATTGACAACTATTCCCTGAAGCTAAAGGCCCTAAAAATGCTTTAGAAGAAGTTGATGGAACTATATGAAACTTCTGGCAAAGGGAGATCTTATATTTTAAAAACATTCTATATTCAACAAAATTGGAGGAAGGACCTATATGCAAAGCCAACGGACAAAGATATTGGAGATAAGTATAGACAGATTAGTTAGCCCACATGAATATAAGCATTAAGGTAATCAAGAATGTCAGTAGTGCATCAAATCAGTTGAATAAAGTCACATCATATGTAATGTGATAGAGTTTGTTGTATGTGTTTTGCAATCGTATAGTTGTCATCAGATGGCATTGTCGCGTGTGTAGTCTAACAACTTGTGTTTGTAATAAATAATATGTAACGTTATGGGTTAAATTTTATGTTTCATGTACAAGAGTAGTTAGGTGGTACTCAGACAGTTGCCAACAGCCTAAAGGTTCCCGTGATACATATATATATGCCATCTACCTTGGTTGAGATATGTTCATCACCTATCTTTATCATGTGTGGTAGTCCATATGGAGATATATCGTTTGTGTGGCTCTACCAAACCATAATGCATTGCAGATGATTGAAATGAGAAAGATACATGTAGTTTGGCCTGTATTTACAAGTATCTATGAGTTCTTCCTATTATGCATCTTTACTTATATGTAATTGAATTGCAATATAGTGTAATGCATTTTATTTCTTTGTGGGTGACTAGAAGACTCTGACACGCGACATTTTGGTGCAATTGCATGTGTGACATTGGGTCGAAGTTGGTGACATGGAGTTGCAATCAGCATTATGCACTGAAGGCTAAACAACAAAAACAAGGGGAGATCAAAGCATAGTCAATAAACAAATAGTAAGCATGCCTTCGTCCCTTCAACAAGAGGGATGATGGGAGCTTGAAACTAAAATCAATGCAAACTTCAATGGGAAGATCAAAGCATCATTGATGAGCATGACAGTCCAAGTGTGCCTTTGTCCCCTCAATAGGGGGGACAATGGGAGCTTGAAACTGAAAGTGATGCAATCTTCTTGGTCGATGTCAATGAAGGACAAAGTGAAGATGAGTCTAACGACTAAGAAAACCTCATTCAGCAAGAAAGATTGATCTCTTAGACATAATTGGCATAGGCTATACATCGGACGATGCATATAACAAGAGTTTGACACCAGTCAACTGCAAATAGGATTGTATAACGTGTGAAACGAGAATATGGCACCTATGCAACAAGTTGGCACGTTCAACAACACATGGACAAGAACGTAGTACATAAGCGACTATAGGATGTTGCACTCAATAGTGCGCATGGTGCAATGTGGTATGTTTGACGATGTCCATGATGAAAGTTTGGCACGGGAGCAATCATTGCCCATGTCAAATCAATAAGCCAAAGCGACAATTAGTGTTGGAGTGATGCAAAGTGCCCTGTGTTTCATGGTAATGAAACAAAGGAACCAACCAAACAATGGAAAATCCACATTGCAATTTGGAAGGTCAATGAACAAATGAACAAGACATATTGGAGGAGGCTAGACCTTGCCACATTAGATGGGATTGCATTGGACTTGTATGTAGAACTTCCAAAGGGCAAGAGCCAAACATGGTAGTAGTTTCTAGAAATTTCAAGAAGGAATCTAAGTTGTTCCGCAATGATGATGTCATTGCAAAATCCTACATTGAGAGGTTGAAGGTGTAGGTCAACCAACTAGAGGAATTGTCAAACAAATTGAATAAAATATGGTTCACCATGGGCCTTCTAGCTACATATAACAAGAAGATCAAGGTGATCCCTCCAACTTCATATCAAGAAGCCCACAAGTAGACCATGAACTTAGAAAGCAATTTGAACATATCATCTTGATGTTGGGGTTCGAAATTGAATGACAATAGCAACTCCATGGACAAGGGTGACTTGAAAGACGAGAGGGATGACTCCAAGAACAAATTTGAAGAGGAGAATAAGAGCGACTTGGAGGACAAGAATGACATGGAAAATAAACAAGACACATGGTGCAATGATTCCAAAGAAGCAAAACATGTATTTTGCACTACTTATCAGTAGAAAGGGCATTTGATGAAGGGCACATTTAGAATTAGAATAATACTCAATAAGTGTATGTTGCACAAACAGATATTGTTCTAGTAAGAGGTGCCACTAGTGGTGAATTTTGTAACAACAAAAGTGAATAGGAGAATCAGATTTGCTATGATATTGAGGCCAAACCTATTGTCCAATACCATAGATGTTGTCGATGGGGACACTTCACATGATAACGTTAGAGTGATGCAAGTCAAGTAATAATTGTCAATGTCGACTTGATTGCAATAGAAGTGACGAGTGCAAGAACAACTTGTGCACATGCTCAAGCTATGAAGACACCGCTAGGGACATCTACCTCCACCTACGTGCAAACCTTAGGAAACGATGACATTTTTCCTTTTGCATGTTTGCATTTACAGACGAAGGACAAAAACAAGGATTAATTAGGGACCCATCCAAAGACAAACGAGAGGAAGAGTGTAGTCTAAATGATGATGGAGGGTGACATTGGACATATAGGGCTATCAATTTAAGTATGAATATTGTCTTGATGATGAAAGATATTGTTCAAACGAGGAAGCAACACTTTTGGATGATAATGAATGCCATCCACATGAGGAAGCCTATAATCCATATGATGAATGATGTCAAAGAAACCTGGAGGTCAAACTCAATCTAGGCAATGATGAAGCCAATTTGAATGCAAACGAAGCACATGATGGACTAGGTGGGCCTGTAGCACACACCAGTCAAATAAATGAACTTCGAGAACGATGGAATGGGATTGAAGAGTTGTGAAATCTAATAATGCAACATAATGAGGAAAGGCAAAACGAAGAAACTGAGAAAAGATGCATTAAACTAATAATTTTAATGACCAAGCATCATGCGTGAGTTCCGTGAGTTCCGAGGACTCCGTCAATGAAGACAAGTCAAAAAGTCATTCAAATACAATTAAGTATAAAATTTTATTACTATGCCATAGACTAGCCCATGGGTTTAGAGCAAGTGTTGGGGAACGAAGACTTTCACAACATAGACAAGGTTCTAATCCCATGGGTGCAACTTAAGAATATCAAATGGCATGAGCTCAATCATTTAAATTCCTCAAATTTCAAGGAGGAGATCAAGGTTCGAATCTTACCAAACGATATATGCATAATTGCCATGTTGTTGTAATACCACTATGTGGTCATGATGTAATATGGGTGGGCCTTGTTTCAATTCCATATAACCAATTAAAAAAATTAAGCCACTAGACTTTGTTTTTAGACAAATCCTATAAAAATAGAATTTAACATACACAATTCCATTTCCACATAAATAAACCTACAAATCTACCTTTTGCAGCAATTAGCAATGACAATACATACAAGAAACATACAAACAATAACAAATGATAAATGATTAAGAGCAGATCTTGTATTAACAATAGTTTGTATGGTAAAATATGTACAGCATTCACCTTACATACACAATACCCAACGTACCCAATCAACCTCTCCTTCCATGCCAACCACAACCACACCAAACACCAGCCAACCACCCGACAACATCCACATTCTTCTGCCAACCATACACTTCGGCCCTTACATTACCCAAATGAATGGCGAACAGGTCTTATTTATACGACTAAAAAGTAGTTGCATCCTCCAACTACCCAACACCTCATCATTTTCCTAAATTATATTTGACATGCATTTGACTTACATTTACATTTCATTTCCCACTACAAGACAAACTAACAACTTATGACTCATGACTTATCCATACATCACTTAACATTGCACATTATCATATGAAATAATATGTTATGACTTTATTGCTTATATGTACGCACATTTCGTCAAACACTTTGCATACAAACTACAAAATAACACCAAATGACAAAACGTATTCACTGTTATCATAAAGATATCATTTTGCCTGCCTACACCTATCCCCTCCTCAAAACTTGTTGGTGTCCTCGACGACACATGAGTTGAACACTATGGATAAAAGCACTGAACAATGTACTGGAATCTCTTGTCACGCTCGTTTTCTTTTATTCCATACATCTTCTACAACAGACCTCCTGTCAAACTATTGCCCACAACACCTTGTTCTTCAATTGCTCACTCCACTTTCAATTAACTGTATCATCAACTTGATCAACATGACCAACATGACGAGCAACGCCCGTCACCACCTGTGTCGAGGTTCAAGGGGGCGAGACCCCCCTTACAAGGTCAAGGGGCAATGCCCCTTGCGAAGTCGATGGCAGTGACCTTCGCACGTACCTTGTCACGATACAGAGTGGGGTGGAGGGGCAGTGCCCAAAAACTCCAACAGCAAAGCCACTGAAACCTTCACTATCTGAACTGAATTTTTCTCTTCGTCTACACTTTGGTAGCCTTCACTCAACCCACTTAAACAGCTTCCCCTCAGCTCTGAATTACTTTTCTCTTTTGTTGATGAGTGCTTCTTGGATCTGATGGCCTTGTCTTAGCCTTTAATAGACATCCCATATCTTGTACAACAACTCCTTGTACAACACCTCCTTTTTGGCATTGCTTGTACGACGCTCCACTTCGGCACCACTTATACAACTACACTTGTTGACAACACTTGTACACCACTCAATTGTAGAAATAGAATTTAACATACTTAGACACAATTCCATTTCCACTTAAATAAACCTACAAATCTACCTTCTACAGCAATTAGCAATGACAATACATACAGGAAACATACAATAGCAATAGCAGATGATAAATGAATATGAGCAGATCTTGTATTAACAATAGCCTATATGGTGAAATACATATGGCATTCACCTTACATACGCAGGACTCAATGTACCCAACCAACGTCTCCTTCCATGTTGACCACAACCACACCAAACACCGACCAGCCACACACTTTGGCCCTTACATTACTCAAATGAATGAGCCAAGGGTCTTATTTATACAACTAAAAATTAGTTGCATCCTCCAACTACCCAACACCTCATCATTTTCTTAAATTACATTTGACATGCATTTGACTTACATTTACATTTCATTTCCCACTACAAGACAAACTAACAACTTATGACTCATGACTTATTCATACATTACTTAACATTGCACATTATCATATGAAATATTACATTATGACTTTACTAATTATACATACGCACATTTTGTCAAACACTTTGCATACTAACTACAAAATAACACCAAATGACAAAACTTATTCACTGTTTTCATAGCATAACACTTAGCCATTATCTTGAAGAGAACCACAAAATACTATCCATATGCCCATAAAAGCATGAGAAGGGATTAGGACGTTGCCTTGCATCTTACTGTCAAATCCAACCCGTCAAACACCTATGAAGCTGATCCGCATCGTGAGGCCAAGGATGTTGTGGTGCGAAGGGCAAATCCTTGAACCAACTTTTGGCGCCAAATGAGTTATGCTTCATAGTTTGTAGCAAAATAAAGCACAATAATATCTTTCTCATACGAATGCAACTTTATTTACAGATAATGCTAATTTAAATACACTGCATAATACAAGTGTTGAGTGGTATTTTCACCCGATTGTGAAAACACACTCTCCGATAGGATCCGAGTCCCAAATCTTCTGCTTGCAAAGAAATTACACAAGTAACTTCTCCAAGGTTTCTATTATGTTTAGCTTTTTTGCACCAATAATGCTGTTCAATTTGGATGCTGGGAATACCTTAGTGGTTGCAAGCAACTGTTAACAAGGGGCACTATGGTTTATTTTACTCTGAAATTGCAATGGACTCAAAGTAAATTAATCTTAATGATGAATCTATTTTTGATTTCGAGCTTTGGTAGATTTTCAATTGTTTATTTGAATGACGGTAATTAAAAATGCAAAAAAATAAAGAATTGAGAATAAAAATGCAAAGAAAATGAACTAAACTACATTCAGAGTGCTACGATCCTACTTTGACAAAATCGAAGATAATGAGGTTTTCTGCATACAACCTAACCTATTGAACCTGCAAACTTGCACAATCCAGATAAGCTAGGTCTTGGCTTCTGGGGTCTTAACTATGGTTTCAGATTTAGACATTCACATGAAGCAACCAAGAGAACTTGCATTAAACTTCACCTATAAGCCTAAAAATCTGAAAAGGGAAAGATAAACATTCAATTTTGCATGCAAAAAATAACTCCTTTCTTGCCAATGAGATGCAACTCTCTGTAATTCTGTATTAAAAGGAATGTCTCAGTTTACAATGACAGAATATTTCCTAGTTTTGAGAAAACCAGAACAAGTGGAGGAAAACGCTCCAAAAGCAGGCCCAGAATGGCTTATTGCCTTTAGCTCCGCAACATCGTCCTCGACGGTTTTCGACCCCTGTACCAATCCTGTGCTTCGCTTTTATACTTTCTGGCAATGCTTCTCCGCTTTGCCCTGTGACGCTTCGCTTCATCTTCCAGATCACTTCGTTTCACCTTCCCCGCCTCTTCGTTGTTTATGACTTTATGCTTGACATCGAGACGCTTGATCTTCTCTATGAACTGTAATGCTTGCCCGAGCTTACACTGTAGCCCTTACACCTTTATGCCACGTGTTCCGTGCTTCTCTGCATGTTCTATAACGGCCCACTGTGAATCATGACAAAAAATAGTATGTCACGATATCGTGACATTTTCTATCTGCAGCTTTGCTCCTTTACCTACACACAAAAATAAGACATGTCACAAAATCATGACATTTTTATGCCCGCAACCTTGTCTGCCTTCATGCACAGCGAAAATAAGACATGTCACAAAATCATGACAATTTTATGCCCGCAACCTTATCTGCCTTCATGCACAGCGAAAATGAGACATGTCGCGAAATCGCGACAATTTTTGCCACCCGCATCAACCTGTCCAATCCTTTTCCCTCTTCAATCCGACTTTTCTTCTCTACACTTCGAAATCTATCACTTTTCTCCCTCTCTCCTCAAATCTGACCTTTTCTTTTTCTTCCCTTCGAAATCGGACACTTTTCATTCTATCTTACTTCGTCACGAAATCGTGACACTTTTTCATTACGTACCATCTTGCTGCTTTATGTCATGAAATCGTGACGCTTTTCTCTTTCGGGCTATCTTGCTGCTTTCTATCGTAAAATCGCGACGCTTTTTCGTTCCGTACCACTTGGCTACTTTCTATCGTGAAATCGTGACACTTTTCTCATTTGGCATCATCTTGTCTGCTTTCTATCACGAAATCATGACACTTTTTCATTTGGCATCATCTTGCTACTTTCTATCACGAAATCATGACGCTTTTCTCTTTTGAGTCATCTTGCGGCTTTCTATCGTGAAATCGTGACACCTTTCCATTCCGTACCACTTTGACTTCTCTAGACCGTGAAAATGATACATGTCGATTTCACGACACTTCTTTGTCTTTCAACTTGGTTCTTCGCCTTGCACCGCGATTTCACAACACGTCGCGATATCGCGACATTTTCTCTTCATGATGCATTCTGCTGCTCTTAACCGTGAAAACGTGACATGTCACGAAATCGTGACAATTTTCCATTCTGCTGCATTTTGTTACTCTTGGCCGCGAAAACGTGACATGTCACGAAATCATGACGCCTTTTTGTTCCACTGCACTTCACTTGTCTGAGCCGGAAAACGCGACATGTCGCGATATCGTGACACTTTCTTTTTCTTAGCCGCGATAGAGCAACGCGTCGTGATATCGTGACACCTTTTCATTTCGACGTACTTTGCTATTCTGAGCCATGAAAACATGACACGTCACGATATCACGACAACTTTTCATTTCTAGCCACGACGGAGCAACATGTCGCGATATCATGACACTTCTTCTTTTGTGATATTTTGCTCTTCCTTTGATTTTTTAGCATCTGGGCCACTGAGGTCTTCTTCGAAAGCATGCAAAAAGGGTGGGTCCCCAATTTTGGGGTGTGTTGTGGATCAGCCACAACAAATGGTGACTCTGTTGTCAAATGCTCCTGAGCATTTTGGTGAGAACCCAACCTGGAAGTATACAAACTCAGAAACAGGCATTAGCACATAAGAAATATAAACAAATGCCAATAGATCAGAAATACATGAATCATCAGAATTATTAAGTATCAGCTCGGTGTGTGCAATGTGCTTCATTCCCTATCATTTGAAATTGATCAACATTCCATTATCAGTTTCACCTATGATTTGTATGCAAGGCTATGGATGATTTATGCAGGATTTGGTGTATGATAAAGATGCTAGAGATATAACAACCTGTTTTACAAAGACTCAACCCTTCTAATATCATGAACAAGCATATTAAAGCTGTCAAACCCTCTTAGGACCAAATATATGTCTACTAAAATTAATTTACTAGATCCCAAAGTTGGTTATGTGTCACTACCATCTTGAACCCATGTGCAAGTGTAAGTGAAATCAAAACTTTGGGGAATAGGATTCCCAACCTAAGCGAGATGGGAATTTAACCCTATCCTTACTATTCTGATTTGGAGTTCATTACCTCATCTTGAACAAAATGATTTAACCTGTTATGGATGAAATGGTCAGGCTAGTCTATCCATATGAGCAATCAGTGGTCTTGCTTTTAGACAAGACATGTTGCCACGCATGAGCATACTTAACCCCATAATCCCTGACTTGGCTTTATTCATTCTCTTCTCTTTTTTTTTTCTTTGGACCTTTGGGATGACTACCCATCCTTGCTAGGGACATGTAGTACGACCCCTCCAATCCAATATTAAGATGAAATGGGAAATGTTAGTTAATTTTATTTCTTGGACCTTTGGGATGACTACCCATCCTTGCTAGGGACATGTAGTACGATCCTTCCAATCCAAGATGAAAGATGAAAAATATTAATTTTTTGTTTCTTGGACTCTTGGGATGACTACCCATCCTTTGCAGAGGACATGTAGTACGATCCTTCCCATCCAAGTTTTATGCTAAAATGAAATATGGAAGCTTTGGGGAATCGGATTCTCAACCTAGGTGAGATGAGAATTATGCCCTATCCTTACTACTCCATGAAGGTCAAATCAGAGCTTTGGGGAATTGGATCCTCAACCTAAGTTCGATGAGGATTTAATCCTATCCTTACTACTCTGGTTTTAGACTTTAAGCTTGATGGAAGTGGTAAAAACCACTGTTTTAAGGATTATGTTGCATGATAGGACAGACATGAAATATTCTTTTCACCCCACCTTTTCATCCAAGTATGGTTTTGACCATTTTGCTCAAGATTCTCTTTAGTATGCGTAGAACGTGCTTGGTTCAAGATAGTCCGGGCAGCAGTTCCCAACCTTAGGATCCTTTTAATATATGCTATGTAGTAATCCTAAGAGGATTCGACACCTTCTCAATGATTGCACATGAAATTAAAATGTAACTAGGATGACATGTATATGCAATGTGGAATGTGGCATGAGATATGAATGCACTGCTTCTTTTGAATTGTGGAGGGAATATATCATCTACTTTACCATAATGTGTAAAACTGACAACTTCATGCATCACAAGATTCAAACGATATTACTTAAAATGTTTGTGTTACTTGTGGAGCTTCTACAACACAATTCCAATGTTTCATATTCTCCTAGTCTTAGGCATAAGTTGACATCTCAATTTTTTCTCTCTTTTTTTTTTATTTTATTATTTTTTTTGTATATAAACAAACAAAACATGTCAAATGAAATCAAACACACAACTTAAATCCTAACTAGACTAACAATCCTAAAACAGACAAAACAAAATTTGAAAATCCCTACCAAAACCGAAAAGTATAACATCAATCTCTTACGACTTAAGGGCTAAAATAATGCTTTAAAACATGCCCATTAACTGGTAACATCAAATCCTTCCCTTCTAAAGTTTTTAACCTGAAGGTATTTTTCCCTAGAATTTTTGAAATCTGATAAGGGCCTAACCAAAGACAATCAAATTTTTGATGATTCCCTTTTTCTTCATGTCTTTTATCCCACAGTAAGACCAAATCTGAAATTCTGAAGGACTTAAATTTAGCTCTTCTGTCAAACCATCTTTTAATAACCTCTTGGTGTTTACTCATGTGAATCATGGCTTCCTCCCTTTTTTCATCGAGGTGCAGTAAATGACTTAATCTGGCTTCAGTGTGGTTATCTGTTCCCAAGTATTCTTGCATGAAATGGAGGGTTTGCAGCTTCAAGTTTGCAGGAAAGATTGGGTCTTGTCCATAAACCAAATGATAGGGAGTATTCCCTATTGATTCTTTTACTCTGGTTCTATCTGCCCAAAGAGCAAACTTTAACTGGCTGTGCCAATCTCGAGGGTTCTTTTCTAGTAATTTCTTAATGATATTCAACAAATTTTTGTTTGAAGATTCGGCCAAACCATTTCCTTGAGGATAATAATTAGATGCAAACTTTAAACTCACTTTATTGTCGTATGCCCAATCTGCAAATTGCATGGAAACAAAAGCTTTACCATTATCACTAACAATAGAATCGGGCATTCCAAATCTTGTTATGATGTGATCCTCAAGAAATCTTATTACAACATCTGTAGTGGCATGTTTTGTAGGAACTGCTTCTGTCCACCTTGTACAATAATCTGTAGCTGTTAGTATGAATTTATGGGAATCAGAAGAATTTGGGTTAATAACCCCAATGAAATCTAATCCCCATTGTGCAAATGGTCTCATCTCAACTATAGGTTGTAATGGCATGGCTGCATTTCTTTCTCTGTTGGTGGCTACTTGACAAATGTGGCAAGATCGTACATGAGCATGTGCATCTTTAAAAATGTGGGGCCAATAGTATCCTGCTCTCAGGATTTGATGCTGCTGTAGCATTTGCCGCACCATGACCAATTCCATATTTCCCATGAAATTCTTGCAGACACCTTGGCAGCTTCTTCTTTATTCAGGCATCTCAAGTAGATCCCCTCATGATTTTTCCTGTACAGAACACCAGATTTAATCAGATAATTAACAGACTTAAGTCTTAAAGCCCTTCTTTGAGTGGAATTCAAATTAGATGGGCACTTACCATTTAATAGAAAGTGTACAATGTCAACATACCAGTCATCTTTAGAAATGTATTCTGCATTTGAATATTGGCATGTCATTTGTGGATTATTCTCAGCAATCATCTTCACAAGTCCCTGTCCTCGAACTAGTTTCATGGGTTGGATTTCAAGATCAAATTCTTGGATGGTAGAAATCCATTTACCTCTTTTCTCGCCTAGCTCATTCTGTAAAAACATAGTTTTGATAGCAAGGTCAAGCACAATGGCAAAAACTCTGTTGTGCACAATGTAATGTCAAATTTTTTTTACCATTTTAAAGAGTGCGTACATCTGCTTATCGAGGATAGAATACCTCAATTGAGCATCTTTTAAAGGAGCACTTAAAAATGCTATGGGATTTTCTCCACTATCCTCACCTTTTTGGGTCAAGACACTCGCAAAAGAGTGTTTCGATGCAAAAGCATAAATATAGAAAGGTTTGGCATAGTTTGGACTTATGAGGGCAGGGGCTCTGGAAATGGCATCCTTAATGTTCTGAAAGGCCACCCTACTTTCCTCGTTCCATCTGACATCTACATCCTTCTTGAGCATCTTGTTCAAAGGTTTGGCTATCTCAGCGAAGCTTGAAATAAACTTCCTCACAAAATTAATTTGCCCAAAGAAAGATCTCAACTCCTTTTTACTACCCGGGAGAGGCAAGTTTTGGATAGCTTTTATCCTTTCTGGGTCAATGGATATGCCCTCTTTTGAAATGATGTGACCAAGTAGTCTTCCTTCTGTTACTCCAAAGATGCATTTTTTTGGATTTAAAGAAACTCCATGCTCTCTGCATCTTTGAAGAACCTTTTTCAAATCCTTAACATGGTCTTCTCTTTTCTTTGAAAATACTGGAATATCATCCACATACACAATGATACACTTGCCTATAAGCCCTTTGAATGCATAGTCCATGGCGCATTGAAATGTTGCACCAGCATTTAACAGTCCAAACGACATTCTTTTGTAGGCAAATGTCCCCCATTTGGTTGTGAAAGCTGTTTTCATCCTGTCATTGGGATGAATAAGAATTTGGTTATATCCAGAATATCCATCAAGAAAAGACATCATTTCAGATCCATTCACTTTTTGTAAAATTTCATCAATGGATGGCAATGGATAGTTATCCTTTTGAGAGGCCTTGTTAAGATTTCGAAAATCTATACATAGCCTAATCTCTCCGCTCTTCTTTCTTATTGGAACGAGGTTAGCAACCCAGGTTGAGTGCCTAACAGGAAAAATAATCTTTGCTTCCAATAATCTCTTGACCTCCTTTTCTATTAAGGGCTCCAATAGCGGGTTAACAACTCGCTGTCTTTGTCTAAAAGGCTTGGAGTCCGGCTTTAGAGGGATGGTATGTGTAATGACGTCTTGGTTGTATGTTTTCAGTTCATTATAATTCCAAGCAATGCAATCCACGTAATGTTTTAGTGCATGTATTATATTTTCCCTTTCTTCAGTTGTACATGCCTTTGCAATGTACACTTCCCGTGGATTGTCTGCACTCCCTAGATTAATTAGATCACATGCATCTTTGGGGAGTGGGACCTTTTTTTCTTTTCTGGCCTTGTATCCCATATCGAACATTTTCTCCAATGAAACTATGTCTTTAGGTATTTTGTTGGATTGACATGCAGTTTCACTTTCGTTTTCTGCTTCTTCTTGCCATCTTTGCTCCTCATCAATCACCTGATTTTCAAAAATACCCGAGTTCGTAACAAATTTGAATATGTGTCTGTCATTTTCAAAAACTTGGAAATTCTTGACATTATCAGGTATTGATGGACAAGGAACTAATTCAATGGAGAACTTTTTACACCTTTTTATATCAACTGGATTTAACATGCCCGCGGCGACTGCAAGAGAGTCTGCTATGCGATTTCCTTTTCTAGAAATAAGGGCTATATTGAAAGCGTCGAATTCCTCAATGAGGTCCATGACCCTAGTTCTATAAAGGCTCGAGTCTCTTATCACGGCATGTATATTGTCCTTTAATCCGCTTGACTACCGGTTCAGAATCTCCCAATACTTTCAAGCATTTAACTTGCTTGCTCAACGCTAGTTGTAAACCAAAGATCAGTGCTTCATATTCTCGCCATGTTGTTCGTGCAAGGAAATTGCAGTCTATAAGCAGCCAATAATGATTTACCTCCTGGACCAGTGAGCTCGACTCCAGCTCCTGCTCCCTGTCTGGATTTGGATCCATCAAACCTAAGCAACCATGTGAAATCATTTTCCTCAAGAGAGCTACCATGAAATGTTTCCCCTTTAGGCTCTTCAGTAGCCTCTTCAATATCAAATGCATAAACCCCCAATTTTGGCTCAGAAAACTGAACTTCATTTGGCTTATTAAATTTTGTTATGATCTCTTTAAGCCTCGGTTCATTTTCTACTCTGATTTGATTTGCAATTCCTTTCCAGGGTAGCCACATATGTGAGCAATCGGTTGAAAAATAGCCATTCAATGTTTTCATCCAATCCCTTGCAAGTAGCATTCCATATCTACTTGGGATATTAACAACCAGAATGTCGACTACTTGTTGGACCCTGGGTTCAGAATTTAGTTGAATTTTGACATCATATAGGGTCCCTACCACATTTACCTCAGATCGGTCCAATTGCAAAACTTTACATTTGGATGAAACAGGCTGTAGACCTAGCATTTGACATATCTCTGAAGGCATGAGATTGCTTGTGGCACCCGTGTCCACCAAACAATTATGCAAATTCTTACCAGCAATTCTCAGAGTCAATAAGAATGGCGGGACATCCCATCTCTCCTTTCATAAAATCAAATGGGACTCAACTTCCTTTCCCTTCCACACTTGATCAGGTGAGTTCAGAGCCTTTATCAATGCTTCTTTTTGGCCAGGCAATCTGGCCGCGTCTAAGAACGAAAGGCTTGATTTGGACTTCTTTAGATCCTCCACTATGTCATAGTTTGGTTTTTTGAATTTGACTATCTTCTGTGTGTCATTAGACATCTCTCTTCTAAGTGGAGGAGGAGGATTATTATCTGCCTTAGTATCCGGAGGAAGGATAGAGTTATTTGGTGGTGTTGATGATGTTTTAGGGGCTTTAGATTTACTTCTCAAATGATATCCGTGATTCCCCTTTCTAAACTCTCAAAAAGCTTGCACCTCCTATTCCAAAATTTCATCTTCTTCTTCCTCACTCTCACCTTCTTGACGGTATAAAGTTTCCACCACCATAATGTTATCATCTTGGTGTTGGGGTGGACCCTCATTTGGCACAAGTTCCAGGTCATCTACTTGGGCTTGGAGACAATGAGTGTATCTAGCGATTTCAGGACAATTCCTCTCATTGTGCTCTTTTGTATTGTGCAATCTGCACCCCTTTTCCCATGCAAAATCTGAAAGATTCAAAAGGGAACTGGATTGACTGGGTCCTGCAGAAGTATCTAGTTGATTGGCAATAGGGGCAGGTACTCCTCCATTGTTTGGCTTTGTGTTCCAATGTCTCCCTCTATTGTTAAAATTTTGATTTGAGTGAGGGGCATGGGACTCATACTTCTATTTTTGAACCATGTCATTACTCAGTTTATGAACTATCTTCTTGAGCTCTTCAACATCCGAATAAATCTCCTTCGGTGGAGCTACATTGTTGTTAGTTCCCGTTGGGTTTGCATAATTGGTGGGGTCTTGATTTAACATTTGAGTCAGATTTTGAGGAATTTGATTCATGTATGGATTTACACTTTGGATCGGAGTTGGATTTGGGAAAGGAACTATAGCCTGAGAATTAACCTGGCTGGTTCCTTGCATAGTCGATTGACTATTTTGCAAAAATGCGGGAACGGGTGGAATGGATGTGATCGGTTGGATCGGAATGGGTGCATAGGCAGGTGCTGGTGGATATGGTTGTTGATATGGGAAAGCATTCATGTTTGGCATTTGCGGTGCCATGATCTGATTTGCCATGGGAGCTTGACCATATGGAGCATATTGTCCCATCATAGGCATCTGGGGAAACCCATAGCCCTGTGGTGTCATTTGTTGCTCGATGGTCATGGCTTCATTGTAGGCTAAGGCGAGCGTGGTGACTTGAGGATTTCATCTTGCAAACATTGTTGTCATGGGATCCAATGCCCCAAAATATATTTGCAAGGCCACTGCGGGATCTATGGCAAAATGTCGAACTGCTCTATTATAGCATTTTTGGAATCTCTGATTAAAGGTTCTGATTGGCTCACCTTGGCCCCTTTTGCATGTAATAAATTGATTGTAGATGGTTGCGGGATCCAAAGGTGACCTAAACTGATTGACAAAGGCGTTCTCCATTTGTGTCCATGAAGTGATCGAGCCAGTAGGTAGGCAAATATACCATTCATAGGCCACTGGGTCTAGGCTCATGGGAAAAAGTCTGCAAGCCACATCCTCATGTTGGACTTGCAACCTTATCAAAACATCCCTATAGGCCTGGATATGCTCCTCTGCAGTCCTTGGGCCATCTGGTTTATATTTGGGCAAGAATATTTCTATGTTCTTAGGGATTTCATGGATATCCCCTGCAATATTCAAAGGGATATTATTAGCTCCATACCAAGGAGCTGCTTGGAGGTTGGGCCATTTGACTCAGAATTGATGAGGACAACCCTACAAGAGCAGTGGAAATGGTACTGACGATAGGTACACTAGTGGCAATTGATACCACCGGTGTAGGTCCACTCGATGTTCCTGAAGCAAAAAGATCTTTTGTGACTGGTAGGTTTACAGCTTGCTTGGTTTTATTCTTGGGAGTACCAGTGAGTGTAAGGTCATGGAATATGGTTTCCCTAGTTGTTTGGGACCTAGTCGCGATACGGCGCGGTGGGTCCAGCTTGCCTGACGAAACTCTCGATATCTCCAAGAAAACCTGCAACACAAAAACAAATGCTGCAGTTTAGCCGTTAATGAGATTTAAGAAATAATTTCAAAATCGAATCAAAAACACATTACTTCTGTATAAAAATAAAAATAAAGTAAACCAATTCGGGCCCTCCTTCTAGCGCCAATCTGTTGAGTGGTATTTTCACCCAGTTGTGAAAACACACTCTCCGATAGGATCCGAGTCCCAAATCCTCTGCTTGCAAAGAAATTACACAAGTAACTTCTCCAAGGTTTCTGTTATGTTTAGCTTTTTGCACCAATAATGCTGTTCAATTTGGATGCTGGGAATACCTTAGTGGTTGCAAGCAACTATTAACAAGGGGCACTATGGTTTATTTTACTCTGAAATTGCAATGGACTCAAAGTAAATTAATCTTAATGATGAATCTATTTTCGATTTCGAGCTTTGGTAGATTTTCAATTGTTTATTTGAATGACGGTAATTAAAAATGCAGAAAAATAAAGAATTGAGAATAAAAATGCAAAGAAAATGAACTAAACTACATTCAGAGTGCTACGATCCTACTTTGACAAAACCGAAGATAATGAGGTTTTCTGCATACAACCTAACCTATTGAACCTGCAAACTTGCACAATCCAGATAAGCTAGGTGCTGGCTTTTGGGGTCTTAACTATGGTTTTCAGATTTAGACATTCACATGAAGCAACCAAGAGAACTTGCATTAAACTTCACCTATAAGCCTAAAAATCTGAAAAGGGAAAGATAAACATTCAATTTTGCATGCAAAAAATAACTCCTTTCTTGCCAATGAGATGCAACTCTCTGTAATTTTGTATTAAAAGGAATGTCTCGGTTTACAATGACAGAATATTTCTAGTTTTGAGAAAACCAGAACAAGTGGAGGAAAACGCTCCAAAAGCAGGCCCAGAATGGCTTATTGCCTTTAGCTCTGCAACACTGCCCACAGCGGTTTTCGACCCCTGTACCCATCCTGTGCTTCTACTTTTAAACCTTCTGGTGCGGTTCTCTGCTTTGCTCTGTGACGCTTCGCTTCATTTTCCAGATCGCATCGTTTCACCTTCCCTGCCTCTTCGTTGTCTATGACTTTATGCTTGACGTCGAGACGCTTGATCTTCTCCATGAAATGTAACTGCTAGCCCTGAAGCATTACACCATAGTCCTGACATCTTCATGCCACGTGTTCCGTGCTTCTCTCTGCATGTTCTGTAATGGCCCGTTGTGAATCGCGACAAAAAATAGTATGTCGCGATATCGTGACATTTTCTATCTGCAGCTTTGTTCCTCTACCTACACAACGAAAATAAGACATGTCACGAAATCGTGACATTTTTATGCCCGCAACCTTATCTGCCTTCATGCACAGCGAAAATAGGACATGTCGCGAAATCGTGACATTTTTATGCCCGCAACCTTATCTGCCTTCATGCACAGTGAAAATGGGACATGTCGCGAAATCGTGACAATTTTCTATCCCCCCTCCCTTATCGCCTTCTTCGCAAATGATACATGTCACGAAATCGTGACATTTTCTCTATCGCATCTCGCTACAACTGTCCAAATCGCGACATTTCTCCCTAATCCCCTCTTCTCTTTTCCCTCAAATCCGTTCTTTTTTTGTTTTGTTGCCCCTCACTTCCGAAATCGTGACACTTTTCATTGACACACTTCCTCTATCATAAAATCATGACACTTTTTCATTTCGTACCACTTTGGCTGCTTTATATCGTGAAATCGTGACGCTTTTCTCTTTCGGCTGTCTTACTTCTATCATGAAATCACGACGCTTCTTCATTCCATACCACTTGGCTACTTTCTATCGTGAAATCGTGATGCTTTTCATTTGGCATCATCTTGCTGCTTTTTGTCGTGAAATCATGACACTTTTCCATTTGGCATCATCTTGTTGCTTTCTGTCGTGAAATCATGACGCTTTTCTCTTTTGCATCATCTTGCTGCTTTTGTCGTGAAATCGTGACACCTTTCCATTCCGTACCACTTTGACTGCTCCAGACCGTGAAAATGAGACATGTCATGATTTCGTGATGCTTCTTTGTCTTTCAACTTGGCTCTTCGCCTTGCACCGTGATTTCACAACACGTCGCGATATCGCGACGTTCTCTCTTCATGATGCATTCTGCTGCTCTTAACCGCGAAAACGCGACATGTCGCGAAATCATGACAATTTTCCATTCTGCTGCATTTTGTTACTCTTGGCCGCAGAAATCGCGACGCCCTTTTGTTCCACTGCACTTCGCCTGTCTGAGCCGCAAAAACGCGACCTGTCGCGATATCGCGACACTTTCTTTTTCTTAGCCGCGATAGAGCAACGCGTCGCGAAATCGTGACACCTTTTCATTCCGACGTACTTTGCTATTCTGAGCCGCGAAAACATGACACGTCGCGATATCGCGACAACTTTTCATTTCTAGCCGCGACGGAGCAACATGTCGCGATATCGCGACACTTCTTCTTTTGTGATATTTTGCTCTTCCTTTGATTTTTTTAGCATCTGGGCCACTGAGGTCTTCTTCGAAAGCATGCAAAAAGGGTGGGTCCCCAATTTTGGGGTGTGTTGTGGATCAGCCACAACAAGCTTCATGTAGCCATGTTTGACAACAATACAAATGCTTAGTACATGAGATGTGCGATGCGGCAGGTCGCACAACACTATTCCTATGCAGCGAAAAAAGTAGCAGAAAAAAAGGTCAAGCACTGCAAGGACAACTTGGGTCTATAGGGTGAGAAAATGGGAAGTTGAACTTAATAATAATACCTCAAAAAAAGGAACATGAAGTGGAGATCAACATGAGGAATTAACAGACTATGACAATCGTAAGCTATATGCAAAGGTACAACAATTACAAAGAGTTGGGAGGTGAAATGGTTCAACTCACCAGTTGATCAAGAAGTAGTTTCAATTCCACTTATAAAATTGTTCATTCTCCTTCCTCTCTAGCTAGATCCAGTCCGTTAGATACGAAGCAGCAAGAATGGATGATTGATATCCATGACACCGAGCGTTGGTGAGGTGTTCTTTGTACATTTCCGCATCTAGCGACGATGACACATAGTGTTGGCAGCATAGGTAGGTCTATTCGTGTGTGTCAAAGCCATAGGTGTTGGTGTCAAGGCAATGTTGGCACCATAGTTCAGGTTGGCAACACAAGGCAGTCTTGACACTGTTGGAAGAGATGGTGTTCACTTGTCTAGTAAGAAGTCCGACAAGGAGCCAAGGCTTGCAAGTTGAAAGTGTTATAGCATCATCTTCCTTGGAGACTAAAGCAACCCTTGCTTTGTTCAAATCAGGAGTTAAGCATGTCAACGTTGAACCAAATCACGTTGATGATCCATGTAGCACGGTGTGACCCAACTTTGATTAAGCAAAATGTAGCACAGCGAAAGTATCCAATTTGAATGATAGATTTAATAATCAGCTAGGACTCTTCACTTGTACTGCAATCACAAGAGTTGCTTGTATGGCAATATCACTTGTACCGCAGTATCACTTGAACAACAACACTTGGTCTATGACTTTCACCCTGCATCTGAAACTTGAAAGGAACAATACAAAACCTATCTACTGCAACAATCAACAATGACAACACATGCAATATACATACAATAACAATAGTAGACAATAAATGAATATGATAAGATCTTGTATTAATAGTGGCATGTATGGTTAATTACATACAACATATTCTTACAATAAATAGGTGTGGAATATCTCCTTCCAACACCCACAAGCCTCAACCAACAACTACCAGCCAACCTCCCAACAAAATCCACACGACCCGACAACCACACACTTCGACCTTCGACACAATTCCAACCAAAGGAATGAACGAGGGAAGAGTCTTATTTATACAACTAAGAGATAGTTGCATCCTTCAACTACCCAACACCTCATCATTTCTTAAATTACATCTAACATGCATTTGACTTAGATTTACATTTCATTTCGTGAGTTACTTTATGACTTAATCGTACATAACTTAACATTACACATTATCATATGAAATATTACATTATGACTTTATTAATTATACGTACACACATTTCATCAAACACTTTGCATACAAACTACAAAATAACACAAAATGGCAAAACTTATTTACTAATTACATAGACATATCAATTTGCCTGCCTACAATGCACAACCAAATCTAAGGTAATGGTTAGCAATGACCATGAAAAGTGCCAAAGGGTGAGTCCATACCACCATATGACCAATGCCATGTTCAAGCCATGTGTTGCCATGAGCATTGTCAATACCTCCAAACAACCATGCGTAGCATTTTTAAAGCTACTACAAGCACCTCCAATTTCATTTCCCCATTATGCACACCTGACTATCAATCTTTGGTTCCAAACCACCTATCTTCCAAAGAGAAAATGAATTCTTAAAATCATTGATGATGTCCATCGAGTTTTCCACCATGTATAAACACTCCCAATATTCATTTTGAAGATATTTTAACATATTTAACTTGGGTGGGGTTTAACTAGTAGCAACAAACATAAAACTGCTTGTACAAAAATCCTTCCATCTATTGTGTGAAATAGGCAAAAGAACCTTGTACTCACCATTATACCTTGCCATGCAATAAGCTTAGAAACTCTTCTCCTAATATCTACTTAGACATTCTAATAAGTATCAAGGCTTTGGGATTCAGTATACCGTTTCAGCTTTCCTTAGGCATTCACCACACCTAAACTCCACATCCACATTTTCATGAAAAAATGACTTATCCTTCCCTAGGTCACAAGTATCCCTTCCACTAAGCGTGTTGCACCTTGTTCCAATGCCACGAGACTCACAATTAGAAACGTGTTTCTTCCTAGCCATCTTTTCAAACGATAAAAAGCAAAGACATCAACCAAAATGGGGAGGAAAGTCAAAGGAACAAGTAATAAACATAAATAAGCTCGATCAATCATTTTTTGCCACCAAACATTTAGTATACTTTTCAACGTAATCACCATCTCCTTTGCTCCTCCCAAAATTAAATTTAGAAATAGTAACTTCAAGTTATTATACATATGTTGAAATGATGGAAAAAGTCATGTAAGCAACCCAACTAAAAGAACTAAGACCTTGATCATTGTGTCATATCAACTCCACCTAGAGAGATCAATTAAGGATGGAAATGAATGGGGATGAATAAGAAAGCTCCCTGTAATCTACCAATATTACCAAATGGCTTCCAAAGCAAGACAGGCTTAATCCCTATGCTCCACCTAAGCAACTTCCCTCTCAAAAGCTTTGCCTCAACTTGATGGCTGTGTACTATGGCTGAGAAGTGGGGTGACATTATTCGTATACAAGGAAGCATTCAAAACTCTTAGATCAGGTTGATGTGAACCTAGAATCATGCCAACAAAACAATCATTCTTCACTAATGATCTCAGACCTTCCCACCTCATTTTGCCTTCCAATTAAACCATGGTTAGCAAGAGCATCTACCATCCTATTGTCTACAATACATATGACAACCATAGATTTGTGGCATGAAATTTATTAGGTTCTATGCAGGATGGATTAAGGCTAGCTTTGATTCCTAGGATTGTCTCCACTATAATGCACAAGAGATATTTGAGAATCTCGCTTGATTAAGATTTGGCATATGCCCTCTCTAAAAGTTTGATGCTTGCCTAGGCTACAGATGCCATCCCCATTTTATTAGTTTCTAAAGCCAAGTTCAAGTAAGCACAAAGAAACTTACCCTTGTCGCCTCACAAGACTCCTCCAATACTAACCCGACTAGGATTACTCTTAGACACACCATCATAGTTAAATTTTACCCAACCAAGGGGCGGAGAGTACAATTTTGTTGATGTTCTCAGTACATATTCATCCAACACTGCATTATTATATGGGGTTGGGGTGGGAGGGAAGGAAGAATCCCCACTTCTTCAAGTTCTTGATTTCTAAAGCAGGTATCCCTCCCTGATCTCAACTCTTTTCTGCCGACTACTTGAATCATTAATTCTATTTTACAGCTCACTTGGAGAGGACTATTGTCCTTTCCTTTGAATAGTCTAGAGTATTAATCCAACCATATGGCCCTGGTGATAATGTCAATACATGCCTGGCATAAAGCTTTTAGCATTGAGGAGCCTGCTAGAGATAGCCACATTGATGGAAGCCCCTTTGAGTCATCTGAAACATGCTATTGAAGTTTTTTTCTACTCCAATGACCAAAACAAGCCCCATATGTTTGTTGCAAAAGCAAAATGCAGGAAGATGTGAGAAGAAATTTCAGTGTCCTAACAAGATATGATGCAACATGGTAAAAGTGATATAAAGATCACAAATCACAATTAATCCTTGGCAGCCAACCACAGGAAAATGTTCACCCAAGGGAGAATGTTTGTTGCCCAAACCTTGGCTGTAAGAAATTTGATCTAATGCACTATTCTAAGTATAGATGTATTATTTGCGCAGTGTATAACCCCAATTTACAGCCCAACAAGATGACTTTATCTCACACATAAGTGGGCAACAACCTGTGTTATTGCAAAATATCATTGAGCCACTCTGTCACCTCATGGTTAAAAATGTAGCCATTGTCTTACAACACCTACCAAAGAATCATTGCAAGATTAATATCCACTGACAATCCTATCACAGATTTCCACCATCCACTCTTGCAGGTTGGCAATATAAGTATTCACCCAACGGGGGCACTCTTGCATGCATACATCTCTCCAATGGTCAACATTGCATCATCCCCATAGGACATCACAATCTTTCAGTGATTACTGGGCCCTGCAATGTAATACAAAGCACAATAATGGGGATCCATTCCCTAGCATTGATATCATGAATATGCATTTAGAATCAGAAGAATCTAAGCTACTGTCCAAAATAGCTTACTCCATGGATGATCACACCCCACATACATCAAACAAGCTTTATGGTTGTGCCTATCAATTTCAGATGTCTAACACCTGCCCCACCCCCATTTGGTAGGCTCATTAGATGGAGCTTCCTCAATAAGTTTGTACATTGCAAAGGAAGTTCCAATTGATGTTTTCAAGCTCTCTGAGACTGGACTGAGGGATATACAGGGATGAAAGGAAAAAAAAAGGTGAATTTATGATACTTAAATAAATGAGTGAATGAGAAAAATCCCAATAGCTAGTGAAATCCATTGATCCTTCCATATGCTGTTGTTTGATATTCTTGAAAAGAGAAAGATGCTAAGATGAGAACTTGGCAGACCGCTTCGCTCAAATCTCAAAATATTCAATATTTTTAATATTTATCTACTGGCATTCTTTCACATTGATGAAGAAAAACTTCGTTTTCTACCAGGTCACAACATGGCCAGATGTCTCTCCATAAGAGCAAAGAATTTGCTCCAGGGTGGGACCCTTTCTGGTTGTTGGTCCTCCCATAAGAAAAATGCAATTGGTCCATTATAGGGGGCCTATGATGCTAGATATTAATTAGCAGTCATTACAAAAACCTTCTCTATCCTTCTACACACTATTTTCCTTCATGATTCATGAGAGATTCTAATTCTCAACCTAGCTCTGAGAGAACCTATGCCCCAAGGGGATATCCAGAATAAAACAAAAAAAAAACAGTAACAATAGTTGACTAGACAATATGAAAAAATAACAGGAGAAAATATCTATGAGCTGGATAATGTGCATAGGTTATGTGTGGAGTGTTATGCTTCAATTCATAAACAGTTAGACTAGAAGAAAAGATAAATCGGTCAAAAGACACTGCAGAAACAGCATAATGAGACATGATGAGGCATTAGTTGCTTGTCTTAACAAGTTTACAATCATAGAATCTAGTTGCAAGATGTAATAACTTGAATAACCATTCTCCTGGTTTCCAACATAAATATTAAAACAGCCCACTGTCCAATATGTCATAATTAACCCAGATAGAATATTTCAATCAACAAAGGACAGAGAAAAGGCAGCTGGCTGAGCATTAATGAAACTTTGTTTATCATAATCAGTAATTTACAGTCTGGAAAGGTAGGAAGAAGATACGACAACTTGGACAATAAATGCCCAGTTTAAACAGTGTAAGATCAGACCTCTTGAAAGTTCTAGAACAATTTTCTCAAAGAATGCAGAGGCATCACGTTATCATCTTATGAAGGGTGATTAGACAAAACACAACAGCTTCAAATGGAGATACAGCATGAAAAGAATATCTCAGCAAGTTCGCAAATTTAGAAATCCATTGGGGGAGTGGAAGGCAGGAAATCCCAAATAATCATCTTTCATGCATGGTAGAAATACCCAAGCTTCAGAACTAAAGAATCCCAAATTTGCCTGTATTATCCACCATTTCACCTTGATATGACCGAAGATCAGGCCTCAGTTGTTGAGCTCTCCTAAAAGACATTACAGCCGCCTCTGCTCGATTCAGTGACAATAATAGGTTCCCCTGAAATGTTTTTTGCAACAAATGAATAGATAATCAAAAATTGAGCCATTAGCAACTAAATAGTGTATCTTAAACATCATTGCATGAGATAAAAAGTTTACCTTGATGATGTAACCTGGTAAATGTCTGTCATGAACCCGGACACTCTGACCAACAAAAATGAAGTTAATGGCAACATGATCAACACAAAATGTTAATAGACTAATAACAATATTACTGTGTACCAACACAATTCAAACAAAAATAACTTAAGCGGACCTTTTCAGCATATGACAAAGCACGAAACTTATCATCTCGCCTGTCCCAGTAAACAGCTGATGCAACCCACACTTCTGGCCTATTAGGATCAGTAAGCAATAGGTCATTCAACAACCTATTCAATTCAGAAGGGTCTGCTTTTGTCCTCAGGAGCATTGCATACTCATCCATGCCTGTTATATTGTATTGATCAAGAGATCGAGCCTATGAAAACAAAAACAACTAAAATCAGGTTAGGTAAGTAACAGATACAAGAAAAACATATAACCAACCATGGACAATATACCTTTTCAAAATTCAGGAGTGCTTCATCATTCCTTCCCACAGCTACTTCTGCCTGTAGATTCCATATTGATACATTCAAATATAATTCAAGTCAAACCCATTTTATCCAATTTTCAAGCCATTTATACTAATATCCTTCAAACAAAACCTAGATGATTTGAGCATACAGATACTAAAAGCACAACATATGCCCTTCCGAAGAATATAAATGAAATCAGATTATTGCATCTATGTAAATGATTTACAATCAATAAAAAATTTAATCATATAGGATGCAAACAAGCAAACCTTCAAATACTTCTATAACTATTAAATGTTTGAGAATTTACAAGACAAAATGGGGCTAGACATTCTAAAATATAAAAAGGAAAAACTTTCAAAACACAAAAGGATATAGGTTTTAAATCTAAAGTTTATTTTATAGAGTTCTATCCTTCTAACTTCAACAACCTCTTGTTAACTACTGAACTGCCAATCACCTACCTGTAAATTAACTGTAGACAATACACACACACACACACACACCCTTTACAGTCATACCAGATACAACATGCATCTTATCTCAAACCTTAATGAATTAATTTGGTGAAAGAGGAATTAAAAGAATATCATCTGTCCTCGAGTGGAATAATGATGTAACTCGATATCTCTATTTCCCACAAGCTGTCGAATAAAATAATAGTGAACCTCTTAATGTTTTGTGAGTGGATGAAGTACAAGATTCTTAGTCAGTTTGACTGCACTTGGATTATTGAAATGAAGCATTGTTGCCTACAACTGAGTTAATCTATAAATCAGCAGACAATGTCCTCAACCAAACAGTTTCCCCAGTTATTCAAGTGATAGACTAAACAGCCAACATAAGTTATTTCTCATGTTTCTGATAACCAGAGTGGCTACTAGGGTTTCTGGCTTACAGCAGGACAATACCGCAGTTCTCCACCGTCTGGTTTCGGTCACTCCTCACCTACCAAGGTGTGGTCGACAGATGCAGCTTACCAGTTTCTTGTCCTCTTCTATTGGTTCCACAGCCATGGAAGCTAGAAGAGTCTTAAGGGGTTGAATTCCATGTCCTTCCAGGATTATCCAGCCAGGCCCTCTTACTCCTAGCCATTCTCTTGGAAACATGATTACATCCTATATTGGCCCTTTTGGTATGGTGATGGCAATGAATATGCTTCTACTTTACATCCCACTATAGACTAATGTTGGTGCTTGGATCCATTGGAGCTCCTTTCTATCGCTGTTGTACTTCAAATTCTAGCTCTCTCTTCGTCGTCACTTTTAGCATGTTAAAATTTATCTATTTTGGGTAATCCTCGAGACTGTAATTATATGCCATAAAGTTGTTCCACCTCAATGTAGTTTACCCTAGTTTAGCTTATTTTCATAGCACTTTTTGGCTATCACTGTCTTTGTAACAGCTCTTTTAAATGAGTCCAATTGACATATTTTGGCCATCGGTAATAAAGAGTCTGAGATACAACAATTATTTCCATGCTAAATGTATAGCCCATCTTAGATTTCTAGTCATCTAAAAAGCTACCGCAATCAAGATCCGTGTAACCAAGCTGATAGCATACTTATGTGGAGGAAACAGCTACCATATAATATTTCTTACTTGCCCAAGATACAACATGTTTCCATGTTAAACACACACCCTATCTTAGTTTCCCTATCATCTAAAAACGCTTCCCAATCAGTATCCATGCATCCAACAAGTTAAAAACTGTCATGTCTCCCATACCAAATGCCAAAATCTGTTGTACCCTTTAGGCATCTCAAAATTTATTAAGTTTTGGTGATCAATATTTGGTGCACTTGTTAATCTGAAAATATAGTTTAGAGCAAGACTGATGGGAAGCCTTATGGTCATATGATATATCAACCTGCCCACCAATTTTCAAAAAAAGTAAGTCATTGATCCTATAGCATGGCAGTATTCCACCCTTGGAGGAACAATCTGAATTGACAGATTTAATGATCAGCTATGACTGCATTGATATCAACCTCAAACAATTCAGTCTGCGAATAGGATGGCCTGCCCTTTTCCAGACTACTAACATTCAATGTATTGCACAAACTTTCCATGGTACGGCAACTAGCATCCACAGGACAGCAATTGTCTTCACTATACAGCAACTTCAACCCTACACAACAAAACTCAAAAGGATACAACTAACAGAATCTACTGCAGAAATCAACAATAACAACATATGCAATGACCATACAAAGGTAATAGATGATGGATCAATGAGTAGAAATTGCATTAGCATTTGCATGTACGACGAAATGCATACAGCACTATCTTACATATACAATTTGCAATCATAGGCAAAATCTCGCCCTCAATACAATGTTTGTGTGAACTTGTCTACTCTCCCTCATGTGGATGTGTCCACAATACCCAGTATCCTCCTATGCAATGGAACAATGTACAAGGTACCCGCTCAAATGAATGAGGGGGCCTATTTATCTTTGGGGGCTGGTAGTTAATAACAACTACCACCTCGGACACCTCACCTCTAACTGGGTGATAACTATCCTACATTTGCCCTTAACTCATGATTACATGCATTACATTGTATAACTTTATTCATATTATAATACTTTGGAATATCAAATTTATTACATCACAATTTATGATGTCAAAACTTATGACACCAAAATTACATTGTGCACGTCAAAACTAGCATCTACATCTACCCTCCCTTCTAAATTGGTCAAGGTCCTCGTCAATGATTGTCGTTGCTTCTGGAGACTATGGCTCTTTTTAGGTTGAGGCGTAGGAACAGGTATTCCAAGCTCCTAAACCTGTAGCTTTAAGGCTTCAATCTTACCATTCAACTGCTTTGCATACAACCGGTAACGAGATCACTAGAAGCCATAATGATTTGATTTTTGCTCGAATTCAACCAGCTTAGCCTTTAACTCTGCCTCCCTTTTTCCTGCTTCAACTTCTCTCCTCGTTGCTATTGCCAGTTGCTAGTTGCTTCAAATTCAACTTCATCAATCAATTGAACCTGATGAGTAATTTCGTGCATCTTTGCCTTAAAAGATTGGTCCTTCACCGAACACTCTGACTTCAGCTGACTGATCAACTGATCTTGTTGTTCCTGCACTTGCCTCATAGCCTCTACCTCTTTCTTCAACCCTGCTAGTTCTGCTTCTACATTCTACTATACTTGCCTCATAGCCTCTACCTCTTTCTTCAACTTTACTAGTTCTGCTTCTGCATTCTACTACACTTGCCAAAGTCGTTTCATCAATTTCGCCACCACTTGAGGACTGAGATTGGTAACTTTGTCCACAAAACTCCGTCGGTGGCCCTTTTTTCCAACAATTCATACGACTTGTACGATACGTAAGACTTGGAAAAATTTCAGCAATTTTTCGCACAAACACTTCTTCAATGCTCCCTGGCAGCTTCACACTTCTATATGGTTGTTTACTTCTACAATGTAGGCTCCTCCTTAGGGCATCTTTTTGCACACTTTGGTCTTCGCACAACTTTGCTACCATACGCTCTCTTCCGCACAATCTGCAACTTTCATCCTTGTTATGTTGGTTGGTTTCTCCTCTGCTTTCTTCCTCAGGCATTGAGTGTTTGAATGCTCTTGGCCACCACCTAATGTTTATTTATAAGGTGATGGTAGTGGGGAGGACAGTTGTTTTGCATGTTATAGTTTCCTTCCAAATACCTCTTGACCACCTTGCATGTAATCATATGTTGTGCTTTTTCGTCTTTTTCCTCATTTGCCACATTTTTTCTTTTCTTTTCTTTTCTTTTTTGGAGGGGGGTGGATAACTTATTTGTACCATGTTATGCATACAACAGCCCAAATGTCCTCATGGATTGTATGTCCTACTAACACTTCCCTTCTTTCCTCCCAACGACTTCCCTGTTCAACCAACCTTGGCATTGTACAGCGTCTTACCATACGGAGTTACGTTGTACAACGTTCTGTAATATGCCTTTCCACTATACGTTGTCTTGTCATATAGCCTTCCATATTACATCCCACCGAATAGCCTTCCACTAAACAACATTATGTTGTAAGATATTTGGTTCTATAACGTTTAGTCGTACTACCTGTTGTATAGCGTCCTACCATACAGCCTTATGTTGTACAGCATTTTGTACGATGTTGTGTTGTACGACATTTTGTCGTACTACCCAACCTCTCCATTTGCTATCGAGGCCTAGTACTTTGTTCCATAGTCTGGGTGGCCTGAATGCTCACCACCCCTTCCTAGTTGTCTTCTCCATCGACGTATTGTTGGCAACGGTCTTCCAAACTCACATACATTCATTCTTTCATTTGCTCCTCCGAGATGGCCTTCAGTAACTTGTGACTGCCTGGCCCTTAGTTCAAATCTCATTTTGTTTCTTCGACAACCACGAGGTGCTCTTGACTGGCCACCCTGTTGGTTGTACAGTGTTGGATTTCTTCTTGGACAACCAAGGGGTGGTCCTGACACGCCACCCTGCTGGTTGCATGGCCTAGGGGCAGTCTAAGGAAAATTTCTTCCCCTTAAACGATTCAAAAAGAGGCCAAATGACCTCCCCCCTTGGCTAGGCAAAACTAGATGGCTTGGGGTACCTTACGTCCCCCCAGACTGCCTGAATTGCCTAACTTGTACACATGCCTTGGGTTATCTAGTAGCTTCCCAAGGAACCATTCAAACTTACTGGAAAATCATGACTCCTAGTCTGCCTACCTGCCTCGAAGGTATTTTGGTTGTAAATTACTTGTTGTTGCTCATCCCTCACTCTTCTTCCGAGATCCAAATCTGGATTCCCCCTCATCCAATCTTCTTCATCACTGCTTGAACTTGTGAAGGATGCACTACTTGTCAAGGATACTTCTTCCGAACTTGTTCCATTTCTAGAAGAACTTCTATCCAATGATTGGATATCTTGTTGCATCCTTGGTAGCTCTTGTGCACGTTGTCTCCTTAACTCTTCCATTCTTCTGTTCAGTTGCTCACTTTGCTCACGCAACTGTTGTGTTTCCTCACGCATTCTTTGTTGTGCATGACCAATGGCTGCAAGCAAACTCATTCCTTCATATTCACTGCCTTCACTCCGAGGCTCCTGTTCTGGTGGTTCTTCTTGCCCAACATACACCGCCACCATCCGTTGTATGTTTTCTGCATTTAGTGATCTTAGTCTCTTCTTCCATGTCTAGGAATCTAATATGCACCCAAATTCTTCTACGCTCCATAGATAAAAGTTGCAATTCCTCTTGTTCAATCATGGGTTGCATATTGTCTTCACTACTTGTATTCTCTCCTCTGAACACCCAAGCTAGTTATTTTGCAAGTTTTGAGTCATTGTCACCTCCTGCACCATCTTCCTCCTTGGTCTGACTTGACTCTCCAATTTCTTGTTTTGAAGGTTGATTTGTTGCCACAGTCAGCCTTCCTATGTTCACTTCTCCAGTTGGTTCAAAATTTATCATATTAACTTGTGCTTTCATTTTATCTAACTTTAACTTTGAACCATTTAATTGTCTTAGGACACAATGTCCCATCTAGCTTCTTCAATTTAACTGCGTTATTAGTCATCATCTCTTCTACTAGGAAGGGTCCAAGCCATAACTTCTTCAATTTTCCTGGCTTGATCTCTCTTTTGTCTTTGTACTTCAGGACCAAGTCACCTGGCTTCAAATTCATCCTCCTTAGGTGCTTGTCATGCCACGACTTCCTCCAATGTTGGGCAATCTTCATTGCCCACTGAGCCATCACTCTCTTCTCATCTAGTTGGATGTGTTGTTTGCCTCTCCTCTAGGCTCTCCTGGTCACCTAGATAGTTTTGTACCGCCACTCTCAAACTTGGTACCAAAAACTCCATCGGCACAACTACTTCTTGATCATACATCAACTTGAATGGCGTATGGTTCATCGTTGGATTATATCTTTTGTATGTCCACAAAACTACTTGTAATTTATCCTCCCAATCAACATCTTCTATTTTACATGTCTTATACATTTTTAAAACTAAGACCTTGTTTGTTGGCTTCACTTGCCCATTTGCTTTGGGGTAATATGGACTAGAGAGCGAGTGCAAGATCTTAAATTCTATGGTGAGCTTTTGAATAATTTCATTGACAAAGTGCCCTCTATGATCACTTGTCAACTGAAGAGGTACATCAAATCTTGTAATCACCTGCTCGTAGAAGAAGCGTGTAGTGCTCTTTGCGGAATTGTTAGGCAATGCCCTTGCCTTTACCCACTTTGTCAAATATTTGGTTGCCACCACAATGTATATGCATCTTTTGTTGGTTTTCAACGGTCCCACAAAATCTAGACCCCATCTCTCGAACAAGTCCTATGGTTTTGATGGGTGTAATGGCATGAAGTCCCTCTTCAATGGCCTCATAGATCTCGGGCATATATCGCATGCTATCACGAACTCCTTTGCACTATGATAGAGGGTGGGCCACCATAGTCCTACTAGAAGCATCTTCCTCGTTGTCGCATGTGGCCTCATATGCCCTCTTGCTAGCCCCTCGTGAGCTTCCTTCAATGTTGAATTCACTTCCTCGTCCATTACACATCTCCTCAATACTCCATTAGGTCCAATTTTGTACAATAAACCAACTATCAATTGAAATGGTGTTGATTTTATGATGATTTTCTTCCTCTTGGTTGTCGTCAACTCCTGTGGTAGCTCCCCCATCGACAAGTATTCTCCCACGTACTTGTACCACGACGGTAGCGCAATGATTGCAAACAATTGAGCGTCTGGAAATTCATTCAACACTCCTTCTGCAGGTTCTCTAGAGCGAATCCTTGACAATTGATCCGCTATTATGTGTTTCTTCCTCGGTCTGACTACCACGCAAAACACAAACTCTTGCAACATGATGAGCCACCTGCTAACTCATCCATGAATGGTCGGCTTGTTGATCAAATACAACAATGCATGATGATCTACATAGAAAGCGAAGGGATTGGCGAGCAGATAATGTCTGAACTTTTGTACTGTGTAAACCATTCCCAAGGCTTCTCGCTCCATTGTGCCGTAATTCTTCTTTGCATGGGACAACAACCAACTTGAAAAATATATTGGTTGATCCAGCCCAAATTGCCCCTCTTGGGCCAACCTGCATCCAATTGCAAAATTGGACGCATCAACATGGACGTGAAATTCCTTTTCCCAATTTGGAAACACTAGAATGGGTGCACAAACCCACTTTACCTTCAACTCCTCAAAGACCTTCTGATGCTCCTCCGTCCATCAAAAAGGAGCATTCTTGCATGTCAACACGTCTACAGGGTGTTATGCTTGTGCAAAGTTTTTAATAAAGCGTCTATAATACCCAATGTATCCCAAAAAGTACTTCAACAAACTTATGTCGTATGGTTCCTCCATGCTCATTACGACTCTTATTTTGTCAGGATCAGTCTTTAGACCCTCTTTGCACACTACATGTCCAAGCAACTTATCGTATTGTACCAACAACTTACACTTCTTTGGATTCAAGGACAATCGAGCATTCATACACAACTTCATGCATTCCTCCAATTCCTTCAAATGCTCGTCCTCCTTCTCATACAATGACCAATCATCCAGGAACACATTGAACTTGTTTGTGGACATCTGCTAAAAAATATATAGAATTATTCTCTATAAAATGACTGGGCATTGCACAAACCGAAGTGCATTCGATTATATGCATAAATCTCATTTTCCACTACAAAAATGGTCTTCAATCTATCTTCCTTAGCAATACTAGTTTGATTGTAGCCCGAGAATCCATCCAAAAATGAATAGATCTCATGTCTTGCTACCTCCTCTAAAATTGAATCAATAAAAGGTATTGGAAAGGGATCTTTGATAGTCACTGCATTCAAATTCCAAAAATAGATGCGGATCTGATTGCTTTCCTTCTTCAAATTGATCACTATCGATGACACCCATTCACTCACATTCACCTTGAAAATTATTCTAGCATCCAACATCTTCTCGATTTCTGCATTGACTAGGGCCGCATACTTCAGATTCATTCTATATGGTCTTCTTCATAGTGGTTGTGCACCTGAAACCAATGGAATTTGATGCACACATATTTCAGGCAGGATCCCCTTCAAATCCTTGAATGTCCATGCGAAGACCTTATATGGATTGAAAATTTTGAAAGCTATTGCTTTCAAGATTGGATCCCAATTGTGTTCCCAATGAATCTTATTTTCTTCATGACCTTCATCGAGGTTTACATATACCATATTCAGTCCTTCATATTGTATGGTATCAGGTTCTCTTACCACTTTTGCCACATCAAATGGGTGTGCTGGTTTTTCATCAATCAATGCATCACCAACACTATATTCTGCAAAGCTTCATGGAAAAGTCCACTTTTCCTCTTCATCTTTGGTTGCAGACTTAGTATTTTGATTACACTCATCGATCTCATACATGCTCCTTATTGATTCATCTTGATCTTCTTTTGCATGGATGCACATGCAGTTTGGTTGAAAGATTTCACAATCTTCCATTTGCCAATGGAGAAGTTTGCTATCCAAGTGTACTTCATCTTTTGTGCACTCTTCCAACTCTAGCATGCCTTCTTCATTTGGTTCACATTTGTTCTCATCCTCTAATGATGATGTCCTAGACTAATCGAATGTTGCTAATTCCTCACTAACGGACTGATTCTTCAAGTTAATCATATACTTGTGTTGGCCCTTCTTGAATATCAAATGATCCTTCTCCCAATTGTGGTTTACTTTTGTCATGCGTAGCCATCCATGTCCCAACAACGCATCATAGGCTGGTTTCTACATAGCAATTACCACAAAATCCATGATGAACTCTTGATCAATGATCTTTACCTTTTGTGCAATCAACACTCCTTTCATCTCTATCCCGTACTGGTTTGCACCATATAATCTGAAGTTGGGAGACCATAAAAATGGTGCCCCCAAATCTCTCCATGTCTTCTTAGGCAAGACATTTACAATTGATCCCCCATCGCTGATCACCTGCGTCAACTTATGATTCAACAACTCAATATGGATCAATGTTGGTTTCTTTCCAACATCTATCATCAAGACTGTCGGATCAATATACTAATCCCTCCTTATTCTTGTTGCTTCTAGTTGGCATTGTAGCTCTTCCACTCTCCTCGTCTGCACCATCTCTCCTACCATTGCATATAGCTCCGGTATTGCACACAGTAAATTGGATACCTTCACTTCAACACTTGTATTCAACACTTGTGCAGCCAAAGATGTGTTGACGTCTCCTCTTCACTTGTGATGGGTTTCTTCAACTTCTTTTCCTACAACAATCTCTCTTGATTGGTCTTTCTTGTTTCTTCCTCACTCTAAACACGTGCTTCCTACCATCTCCCCTTCTCCTTTGCAAGATCTGGGCATTGTTATGCTTTCCTCACTTGTGCCCATGTGACTACTAGCACATGCTTCTCCTTATATTGTTGGTCTTTTGGAGGTTCCTCAATGTCAATAAAATTGACATTTTATGAGTTGCTTGAACTTGCCTTCTTTGGGCAATTTGCCTCCTTGTGATTGCTTAGTCCACACCATCAACACATCATTCCATTATTGCTTCCGACATTTCCTCCTACTAGGTCATTTTGATAGTTGCGTGTGAATTTTACCCATTCTTAACATCTTCGACATTGGATGATTGGCCTTTCGTTTGAATCGTATTACAATTGACCTTGTCTACAACGGATCGATTTCCTTGTTTTGGTTGTCTTCTACCTTAATGGTTATTCCTGTATCTACCACTCATTGCTCCTTGTACACTCTTTGAAGTGCTTGGCTTCTCTTCCTTAGTCTCCTTTTGCATCGTCAACGTCTGATGTCTAGTGCTTTTGAGATTGAATGGATAATCAGTAACAATATGCCCCACAACTTCACATATATTACAAAATGCATTCTTCGAACAATTGACATTGGTGTGTCCTTTTGATTTATAATCGGAACACCATATGTCATTTTCCTTTTTCTTATCCGCCTTCACATCATTGATCATACATTCTAAGTCCCTTCTCATGGCCTAGATTGTGGCACTCAAGTCATCTCTAGCTCTATCTGAATCATCATCTCGGTAATGGATTGCACTTCCTCCTACAATATTTGTCTTCATTTCACTCTCCAAATTGAGCACTTTATCAAAAGCCTCTTGATAGGTAGTTGGTGGAACTACCTTCATTTTCTTCTTATACCATGGCCACAATCCATCTAGGAACCATTGTTTCTACATCTCATCTACTGGCTTCGCTTCCATTTTGTCGATGAGTTCCTTCAAACGTCGATTATATGACTTGATATTTTCATCCTTCCTTTGCTTGGTTGAATATATCTCACCTATGATCTTTGTATCATCACGAAGCAATCTGAATTCCTTGTTGAATTCAGCCTTCAATTCATCCCATGTTGTGAAGGGATGTGCTCTTTTCAAATGCCAATCCATTGCAATTCCATGTAATATGATAAAAACAATCTTAACCACGATCCTTCATCATCTACTCCATTCACTTGCCATATCATTTCACAAGTTCCTATATAGCATTCTAGGTTTTCCTTCCCATCACCCAAAAATTTTGGGTATTTTTTGCTTGCCCGTAGCTATTGCAATATTTGCCATAGGTGGTTGTTCTTCGTCACTTGATGATTCTACACTTGCAAACAATCGCCGACCACTACCTTGTGCACCTACACTTTGCGACCTCCTTCGCAAATACACGAGCGTTGGTTCTAGTCTCCTAAGCACACTCTCATGTAGTTGCCCTTGTGCTTGACTCTCATCCTCCACACCTCTAGGCACTCTCTCCTCGCACTTGTGTTGGTGTCACCAATTGTTCCGCCTTGTCTCCTCATGCACGCTCCATGTTTGCACATTCTTCACAACCTGTACGAACATTCTCCTCAGTTCAAACTACATTTGCTTGTAGCACCTCTAATTGTGCTTCTTCCTTTTGTTAAAACCAACGTTTGCCACCTCTCACTTTCTTCATCGAACTATCCTCCAAGTGGTTCCAAACTTGTTCAACTTTTAGTTTCAAGTTCTGTTAGTAGTCTTTCATCAGCAACTTGCAAGTCTTCGGTTTGTTCAACACTCTAACATTGTTGTTGTGCAATTCTTCAACTTCTTATTGGCTGATCTTCAACTCTTCCGCATCCACATCTCCCATGTCCTTGTGGCAAGTTATCTATCATTCACCTCTCCAAGCTTCATGCAGTGTTGGTTTGAACTTCAAAATGACAACGATGCCAAATGTAGCACAATGGTGGTATTCCACCCTTGGAGGAACAATTTGAATTGGTAGATTTAATGATCAGTTATGAATGCATTAGTTTCAATTTTAGACAACTCAGTTTGCAAATAGGATAGCCTACCCTTTTCTAGACTGCTAACACTCACTACACGACACAAACTCTCCAACTGTATGCCAATTATGGTATGGCAACTTCAACATTGTGTAATAGAACTAGAAAGGATACAACTAACAAAATCTATCTACTACAACAATCAACAATAACAACTTATGCAATGACCATACAAAGGCAATAGATGATGGATGAATATGAGTAGATATTGCATTAGCATTTGCCTGTACGATGGAATGCATATGACACTATCTTACATATCATAGTTGAGAAAATCAAAATCGGCAAAGAATCGGCATTTTTAAAAATCGGCAAATATTGGGAATTGGCAAAAATCGGAGAAAAAATCGGCAAAAAAAAAAACAAAATTTTTCATTGAAAAAAGTTTTTTCATGCATATTACAATGAATTAACATTATGCAAATCAAATATTGCAATAAAAGCAATAATTCATGTCAAGACATCATACAAGGCTCAAGCTTTAAGTACACATGAAAGTGACAAAACACATCTTGTATTGCTTATAATATGAAAAGGTACAAAATTACAAGTAACAAGAAAGGAAAAAAAGGTTTCATTTTTTATATGCCTGCCCATGGAAACAAGTAACAACAAAGCTACAATCACTTTAATAAAAGGAAAAAAACTAATCCCTAAACCAAAAGGTTAGGGTTTAGGGTTTAGGGTTTAAAATTGAAACATTGACAGCTGCAAAATGGGCTTGCATACATAGTTATTAGGCAGCAATATTTACTTAAAAAGATGAGGAAAAAAAAACCCTTAACCCAAAAACCTAGGGCCTAGACTAGGGTTTAGGGTTTAAACTTCAAGTTCAAAGTACAAAGTTTCAAATTCAAACACTAACAGCTGAAAAATGGGCTTGCATACATAGCTACCAGGCAGCAATATTTACTTTAAAAAAGGAGAAAAAAAACAAACCCTAAACCCTTAGGGTTTAAACTTCAAACTTTCAAACATTAACAGCTGAAAAATGGGCTTGCATACATAGTTATCAAGCAGCAATATTTACTCAAAAAGAGGAAAAGACTAGGGTTTTGGATTTAGGGTTTAAACACAGCTGAAAAATGGGCTTTCATAGAAAGACCCTAAATCGGCCACAGCCTAAAAAAAAAGAAAAAAAAAATAATTATTATAAAAAAATTTAAAATTAAGAAATTGCAGATTTTTTGCCGATTCTTTCCCGATTGCATCGCCAAGTCTTTGCTGATTTTCTCAACTAGGTTACATACATTGTCTGCGATCCTAGGCAAAGTATCTCCCTCAATACAATGTCTGTGAGAACTTACCTACTCTCCCTCGTGTGGATGTCTCCATAATACTCAGTATCCTCCTATGCAATGGAATGACGTACAAGGTACCCACTTGAGTGAAGGAGGGGGCCTATTTATCTCTGAGGGTTGGTAGTTAACCACAACGACCACCTCGAACACCTCACCTCTAACTGGGTGATAACTACCCTACGTTTGCACTTAACTCATGATTACATGCATTACATTGTACGACTTTGTTCATATTACAAAACTTTGGAACATCCTAATTTATGACACCAAAATTACATTGTGCACATCTTTGACTTACAACACACTTATTTCTTTTGCTGACTAGTCTACTTCTTCGACTGAGGTGGTACATCTAAACTAGCACCGATAGACCCATTTTGAGTCAATATATGCTGATAATTTTAGACCAGCCTCCACAGAGTGTTTTACTTGTTTAGAATCAAATGCACAGAAAAATTTCCAACAAAGTTTTGCTATACTTCATTTGTGAGATGGAAACTCCATTGATAGTCCACTATGACTCTCATCCCAAATGCTATTGTAGGATACCTAAACCTGTCAGGTCAAAAGTATAACACAAAAGTGATTTCACTGCTTGTATTATACTGATCTCATTACCAATGATGATTAATTTGTCCACATAGACAATTAAAAGTGACCATATAACCATCTACACTTTCATATCTAAAATTGGATCAGAAAGAACGCTCAATTTTATTAAAAATAAATCTTGTAAGATGGTGATCAATTACCAACCAACAAACAAGATGTTACTTCTTTGCAACGTCAAATCCTTGTGGCCAATCTTTAAATTACTTCTTGGGATCTCTAATAAAGAAGGCATTGTTCATATCCATTTGATGTAGCTTCCATCCAATATGTGAAGCAATAGTCAAAAGTAACCTAATCACCATGTCTTTGCATTAAGAGGAATGGTTTGTCCATAATATACGACTGCTCTCTTACTAGTCATAACCCTTCACCACCAATGTGCCCATTGTATCTGCCCAAGGACCCATTTGCCTTGTATTTTGATTTATATACCCATGTACACCCAATACATTTCTTTCTTGAACATAGTTCAGCAAGACCAGAGGTCCTGTCTTTTCATACAAGTATTATGTTTCACTTAAATCACTCTGTTCCATTCCTGTCTCCATTTTGCTTCTTCATAGGCAATGCTTTTTTTTTTTTTTTTTTAATGTTAACAATCAAATCAAAGAGATAAAATCCAGAATCATAGTCAAATCTCAGTGATTAATATAAACCTTCTTGCTTTGTAATTTAGCTCTTCTCCTAAAGAGCTTTTGAACATGTTTTTCTTATATTACTCCTTAAATGTTGGAATAGTATCATTTAGGTCTGCTCATCACCTATCTTAACCTCCAGATTTGAACATTTAATAACATACTAGTTGGAATTTAGCAACAATCTCGTCTACCTGCAGCATTTTTGCCTCCAAACCCTTCTTAATATCAATTGTGGAAACCTGTAAAGCAGTCCTATCATCCAATAACACCTACACAACATTCAAATTACCCTGAACTTTTTGCTGGTCTAGAAGTGTCAAGGAGGCATGTAATATGCAGGGAAGCAATAAAAAAAGATGTATGTACAGTAACAAGAACCAGGAACAATCAAGTGGCATTAGCTCAGCCGGTTATATTCCTCAACATTTAAGGAGGAGACCAAGGTTCAAATCTTGCCAAGCGATACATGGATAATATCCAAGCTTTTTTGTAATACCACTATGTGGTGATGATGTAATATGGATGGGGTCCGTTTCAATCCAATATAACAAATTGAAGAAAAAAACAAGAACCAGGAACAAGATGGAAGGCAAATGAAGGAATGCAAAAGATGGTCACACTAAAGGAAAGGATAGCCTCCAATCCAACGAAGACTCCAATCCATGGTCAAATCAGTCAAACCCTGATGAATTTGGATCATAATCAGCCTTAAAAACATACCCATTCCACTGTAACATAATCAAATTACTGAATCAGTATTTGGTTTACAAGGACGACAAAACCATGAAAACATAGGTTTTATTGAGAAATTCCCTCTGTCATGGTCATACCCATGCGTTGCACCTTTTCAATTTTGCACCCTTCAAGACCCCAAACATTGATTTGGAAGAAAATTACTTGATAATGATATTAAATATTAACATCGTCAAATGGGATTAGCTAAAATGTTTAAAGTATGTGGGCTCAAAACCTAACACCCAAGTTCAATTCCTAAGCAACATCTGAAAGTGGAACGTGTAAACTGCAGCATCCAAGTCTCAATCCTGCATGCCCAAACATATGTGGTAAGGTGCAAGTCCTAGATACAATGGGTAAAAAAGCAATCCCCCAATCATAGTAGCTAAGCCAAAGGCTACCCCACAATTTGCAAATTAAAAAAAAATATTAAAAAATAGGAAACCCCATAGGATCTATGGGACAGAAAACAGAAAAAAATCATGAAGCAAATAGATTACAAAAATATTTCCAGAACTTAGCTACCATTGACTTCAAGGTTGTTGGGACAAGCCACATAAGACCTGTTTGTTTTGATTTTATAATGTTCCAAAACATCCTTGATATGGCTACCACATTTTTGGAGAGTAAACTTAAGTTGTATACACTGCGCAAGTGATCATGTTGTAAGAGCTGCTTTTTACTTGTTGATATGCAGGACAATGTAGCATGCATGTTTCTCATCCTCAACTTCTCCCTGGTTGTGAAGTAAATAAAGGAACCCTTCTTGATTTATATTTTTTCCATCTCTGAAACTTTCTATTTCAATTGCAAGATTGCGTTGGCTTAGTCTTAAATTAGATGATGATCCATCTTTTTGGCATGAAGACTTTCCCTTGGAGGTAACTTTGTTCTATGTAGGTGATCTTTAAATTGATCTTGCACTTGTAAAATTATATTCTCTTACTAGGATCCTGCCAAAGCATCTTTATTACCTTCTTTCATATAAAATCCAGAAAGGTTGATGAATCTTTATGTAAATCAAGTTAATCAATTCCCCACTTTTTTATTCATTCCTGCCATCATAAAACAACCTTTCTCTTGAATTGCAAGCATCACTTGATGTGGTAATCCATTTTAACATCAAAAATTGACATACAGCTTCTCCTATTCATGGTAGCATTCTTGTTTCTGTTAATACCATAGGGTGAGGCATTTGTACCTTTACTTCTAACTTTTGCGACAAAAAAAAAAATTTTGGCCTCTCTAAGCCTCTATCTCAAGATCTTTTCAATAGGCCGTGATGCTAAACAAGATCGCCATATGAAACAACTGTCTGCAATAATGTTCTAGGAATAACTAAATAAATCTTCAGTTTCCAATTCCACAATTGCATTCATCTACATTTATTTAGTATGTCATAGAGAGCTTCCATACCTCTTGTTAATGTTTTTCTCCACACAAAATTCCAATTGTAATAAGAATTGAATTCAAGACCCACATGCTTATAAGAATGAAATACCTTCAATTTCTCATCCTTGAAGGTGATACTGATAGTTTTACCCTGAGAACCTATTATCATTACTTTTGTTTTATTGACATTAGCTTTCATTTCAATGTACCTAAAAAAAATTGGCCTAAGGGAGGCTAGATGTTTTTGTAGAATATTATTGTGGTTTGCCAACAGTACAAAATAATCTGCATAAATAAACATTAATAAAGCATCAATACAACACTCCTTCGTTCTTCCTAATCCGCTCTTCTAATTCTTCTATAAATAAACCAAATAATACGGGTGAGAGTGGGCAGCCTTGTTTCACACGGATATTACTCTTGATTGTGGCTTTCTTGATTCAATTTCTATGGCCTATCAGTACATGTGATTGCGAAGACACCTGCTGATGTCTCTATATGTCTCTTGACATACTATAAGTAACCCATTATGCACATCAAAATAGAAAAAACATGTTTGTACATTTTCTTGGAAAACCAGCATTGTAGACAAAGAGTTTGCAGAATTCGCACACTAAATGAAATTTGTTGGCACGTTCTGGCCATAATCAATAAGAGAGTTGTTGCAATGGAGAGAAATGAAATGAAATATTATTAATGTCCGCGGTGGGCCAAAATAAGACCCAAGGGACTATAAGAAGGACAATAATTACTGCCAGCTAGCAAGCTAAAAAGCCCAACAAAGAAAAGAACTAAGATAAATAAAAGATGAAACTTGACAAACGGGCCAAAGAGAAAGGGAAAAGAAAAGGGAGAGCAGAGGGGGGGAGGGCTATAGTCCAAAAGAGAGGAGTGCACGCCAAGAAGAACGAAGAGAGAGAAGGAGGGGGGAGGGAGCAGCCCAAGAGGGGCAAGCTCCAAGAACCCCCAAAAACTAATCTCTCCTAACAATCGAGGCCGAAGTACCGGAGTTGAAGAAGTCCATGATATGTCTCTGTCCCTTGCTAGTTTGGAACCCTGACAAACTGGTGTGCGTTGCCTAGTGACCCTGCTTCTATCCGAACTGGATGATGTGGAGCGTTTCCGATCGGAGTCACCTGGTCCATTGGAGCTAGTGAAGTATGTTGTGATGAGTCGATGTTGAGGAGGGTGAGATCCATCTGGAGGAGAACTTTTATGTCGTCGAAGCTGAGTTATCTCCCTAAGAAAGAGTGTGAGACACCGTTGGTCCGGGTATCTGAAGAAGGTAGAAACAAATCGAGAGTTGTCCCTGAAAAGGAAATGGAATCTACCTCGGATCTCATAATAAATGGGACAACAAAAAATAAAGTGATGAAGGGTTTCAACTTCACCCAAGGAGCAAAACAAGCAAATCCGCTCCTCTGTCGAAAGATGGTGATCTAACTCAATCCGGAGTTGGTGAGAACACACCCTGAGTTGCCCAATAGTGATCTAAAGACTATGCATTGTGTGTTGTTGAGTATTGTGGAGGAACTACTCAACCCTCCTATATCTGTAAGAAGTGCTCATGGTAGAAATACGGCTTGGGGAAAAGAGGGGCAACAAGAGAGATCCATGTGCATCTGGTGTATTGGAGACTAACATCCTTCCGGATCTCATGGAGCATCTTCTCCTTACTAAGCCGAGAGAGAGAGTGAACCCCCAAAGAATAAGGGGGAGCCTGTCTATCTATATCTTAATGCTGCCCAAGAGGGCAGAACCCTGAAAATACTAGCTCCTTCGGCCTCCCCGAGAACTCGGAGAGAGTTCCTACCCCTTTCGAAGACAAAAAAAAAAAATTTGCCACCAAAAGAGCCAAGTTTCGATCTTGGGTTCCAAACTGAAAACTTGAGTGTCTTGTTTGCTGATTTGGGTTATTCAGTGTTTTATATGTTTGGAGATCATATGAACATTCAATGTACTAACTCCAATTTTTCAAATATCATATTAACTCATGAATTTTCAACAAGACATTTTGACAAACATTTGTCATGCATACTCAAAAATAACAGGGCAGCTCTCAAGAATGGATCACAACTTGAAAACTATCAATCCAAATGCTACCAAATTCGAACACTAGCTTCTTCCAATATAGATAAACAAACCCAATAAAGGAAATTGAATTAAAATGAGTATACCCGAAATTGTGAAGGTCTGATACAAATCTGGAAATGTTCATCAGCCCACACAAATCTTCATTTTTTTATCATAAAATCCAATTTACAAACTTCTCTAGCATACAACTTATGTTTTTGAATACCCTTTTTGGAGACAATAACAAAGCATGTAAGAAATCCTCCAAAGACTAGGCGTTTGGACCTAGGCAAGCAACTCGTCCCCCAAGAAATGTACGGCCATGCCAAGAGCAGGTACGGCTGCTAATAAACACTACAAAAATCCAATGAAAGTCTCCAAAACCTGCAGAAAAGGTGGCGGCTAGGTCTGTAGTTGCAAGTAGATCTCAAACTTCAACAAACCATTGCTGAGTGTGCATCCTCTATTTTGGCCCTAGCTGGTACGGCCAGCTGAAGGAGTGAAGTGCAAATGAAATGGAACAAACCCTCTCCAATCTGCTCAACAATATCTGAAAATACCACCTTTATCAGCTCAATTGCATCCACCGAGTATGAATGCTCATTAACCAATCTAAAGGTATCTTTCAACCTCAAGATATGGTGTCCTTGTATGTGGTTTTCGTCACAATACAAGCCTGGAATGACTGAAATCTTGCAACCTGCAAGTCTCACACAATAAGCTTCAAGAATAATAGCCAAAGATGTCACAATCAACTCTTCAATGCCACTTTTATCCTTTCCCAAAGCTAGTTGATCCATTCACTTCTTGAATGTGGGATAATTTGTCTTTCCAAATGCTACGTTGCACCTTGAAGGCATTCTTTTTACCATAAATTGTAATATATTTCACTTATTACTTTCCAAGGAGACCATACCACTTTTATGACATTAGAAATATGAACTTTATAAAATCCCCTTTAATTCAAGTGGTTACATGACCCCTTTTAAGATTAAATTAATGCCCAACATTAATATATTTAACTTTTATATTTAAATATAACATTATAAATCTTCGGGCATTAAAATTATTGCTCTCCCAACATCCAACCACCAAACAACTTACGGAAACGGATACCCATTAAGCCGAAGATGCCAGTCGTACTTTCCGTTTCTCGAGAATCCAACCCTAACTGACTTACTAAAAATAGTAAGTCTCTGAAAATACTGCCAAAAACGGTCCTAAAAGCTGACAACTATAAATGCAGATCGTCCAACAATATCTCCATAACACCTAGTGGTTCCTAAACACTCAACATTTCCTACGAAACCTTATGAATAGGCAAGTCCATATTACGCTCTGTTAGCTGACTAGGATGGGGACATTACATGCAACCTGCAAGGGTATCTCCTAAAGTACGGATCTTGTGAAGGTAACCGATAATCAAGAAGATAATCTCAAGCTGGAGAGGAGAAGCCCCAGACTCTACCAAAATAATAGAGCGGGGGATGTGCCCTTGTAACGAATGAATCGTCGAAGAAAGAGTGTTTGGACTCATTCAACCCGTGACCACTCAATCGAGCCAAGACTAGGACCCCAAACCACTGAACCATAAGTAATAGTTGGTTTGACCAAGGTGTCAAAGATCCTCATCTTCATAGGTATATCCTAAAAATGTGCTTTGAAGCAATTCCTCTCTAGCAAAGACAGAGTTGCATACCCCTTACACACCCGAGCTTGGGCGATGGGTTTCATACCAAAAGTGGGACCAATGAAAAGAACCCCCAAGTACACATAAGAGGTGGTGATCTCGACCTCTTGACCCTGGAAAAGGAAGTGGAGATGGGATAGAGCCTCTTTGGTAGTATTGAATACCATAACCTTGGTCTTAGAAAGATTCACCGTCAACTATCTCAAGTCACAAAAAGCGGCAAGAATGTTCAGATGACGTTGAAGCCCCTCAAGGGATGAGACCAAAAGAACAACATCATCAGCAAAGAGGAGAATAGAAATCAACACATAGTGAAGAAGGTAACCATTCTTTTGGGGAGCGTTCTCCCTAATAAAAGTCTCAAGCTCGTCAATAAAGATCCCAAAAAGTATCGGAGAAAGGGGGCATCCCTATTTCACTCCTACGATGCTAAGAATATTAGCTGAAAGCCCTTGGCGAAACCGACCTTTCATAGTCTCATATAACCATATAACCGCTGTCAAAAGTTGCCCAGAGATGCCAACTAATCGAAGCCTCTCAAGAAGTAAATATCGAGGCACCATGTTGAAAGCTTTCCTGAAGTCTACAAAGCAACAATAAACCTTCGAGGACCTCGAACGCGCCTCCTCAATAATAGCTCTGAGGACTAGAATGTGATCTGTGGTCTAGTGATCTTGCCGAAAACCAACATGGCCAAGAGTCCTCCTCCAACCTTCGGGAGAGAAGCACATCCAATGTTGTGGCATAGAGCTTGGCAAAGATATGCCCAATCATGATAGTCTTGTAGTTATTGAGTTCATGGGGATCACCTGCCTTATGAATGGGGTGAATGATTAAAGAGATCAGTGAGGAGTCCAACAAGAAGGTCAATACCATGCTTCAAAAATTCCGCTTGTAACCCATCCAAATCTGCTGCTTTGCTTGTCCAAAGTTTCCTGATAGCCTTCCTAACAAGACCAGTAGAAAAGAGGTGGCACAAAGAGGGGGGAGGCAACAATAATAGGAGGCTGATTAGGGATGGTATAGAGGAAAGAGGCATGAATGGCCCAAGAGGAAAGATGGATCCCATGAGTAATCCGATCACGGGAGAGGATAAGGCGCCAGAAGGAATTAGGAGACTGTTGAAGGGAGTGGATAAGATCAAGTCGATGCCGAGAGAGGAAGAGACGCTTCTTCTTTCGAAGAAGCATCCTGTAGTCTTTGTGAGAAATGGCATAGAGCTAGGAAGGATTCCGAATGGCATATTTCAACCTTCGATGGGCAGACTTACATTCCTCATCATACCAAATGTTCATGGGGCAATAACTAGGGGGGCAAGGACGAGGGAGAGGACAAATAATGCGGGGGTATGAGTCCAAAGCAACCTTACAAATAGTTTGGACAAAGCAAGCAAAACGATTGGAAACATCGGGAAGAGAAGACACCCTAGGGAGAACATGACGCAACCGGTCCATGTAGGTAAAGGAATAATAGGAAGGTCAAAGTCTATAATGACTCGAGGGCTGAAAGGGAGGGAGGAGGGGGAGGAGTAACAGGAAGGGAAACAATGGATAACGTAAGAGAAAGAACTAAATGATCGTTAAGGGGGGAGGGTGATCAGAGACGTTGAACCGAGAAATGAATGGAATGAGGGTGGTAGAGGAAATAGCATAGTCGAGGACACTGGCTCCACCACAATGAGGAAAGTAAGTAAACCCACCATAATATGGAAAACAAGATATGCCATTGAGAAGAACTAGCCTGTTGAATTCACCCAACTCAATAAGATGTTTACCGTAAGCAATCACCTGTGTGTCGCTGGAGGTTCAAGCAAAACCAAGGTCCTCAGGATCCAATTCCCAAGTTTGCATCTCATCGGTTGTGAGGTCATGAAGAGAAACCTGCATAGGTCCGGTCCGAGCATTGAAATCTCCCAGCAGAAGTATCTCCCCTGAAGCCAAGTATCTAGGAATGTCCTCATAGAGATCCAAGAAAGGGTCCCCGTCCGTGTGAATAGCAAAATTGGATGTAGTGGGGGGAAAGTAACAGGTGGCAATGTAGATATCCCGAAGAGGTGGGTGACGATGGATTTTAATCCACAAAAACCTGGAGTGGAGGTCAGTCGAAACGAGGGATACCAAACCCTGGAGACTATCCCTGATAAGAGCAACAACACCTCCTGATCCTCGAACCCCCAGAGAGTCGAGTGTGTTACCAACATCTGGACCACCAAAAGTAACCATAGATAACTGGAAGGGCCTGCTCAGGACTTTCGTGCATCTCACAAATAAGAATGATGTCATGTCTGCCAATCACATCAAGAAGGGAGCCTAGGGTAGACCACATCATACCATTGCAATTCCAACAAGCTATAGTTAGGTTATCTGCCACTCCCCTTCCGTGCCGATGGAGTCATTTGTTAGGCAAGGGTTTGGACCACACAGGTGGGGGAGAGTCCCTAATCACTGCACGCAAATTACAAATAATTGCCCATTTGTTGGCTTTCTTGGCTGCGGCTACTTGTTCCCTGGCTTTCTTCAATTCTTCAACTTGGAGTCGCGTAAGGTCCTCATCAAGGTAGATCTTGTCTTGAAGAGTAAATAATTTATGTTTGGCCCTCAACGCCTTTATAGGCTCTTCCGCATTTTTGAAACGTATGACCAATGTGGAGTCGGGAGAGAACCATGCTCTATTGAGAGTAACATCTGTTAACTCAAGAGTGTTGTGAATGAAGGCATTTCCAGCTTGAAGTGGATCAGTAGGTTTAAACACCCCACAAACCCTGAGATTGAGCACTTTTGCATTATAGATCCTTTCTTCTTCATTTTTAGCTTGAACAGCCAACTCAACTATGGGGGGAGGTTCTTCCCGGCTACAACCTGAACCCAATATTGTTGATCGGTTAATTTTTGGCTTTGTGCAATTGACGCTTCCATGAGAAGTTCCTGCTCAACAAGAAGAACAACCTGTTCATCTCGAATTTTTAAATTCGAGATGAGTGTAAATTCGCAGAATTCTAAGGATGTTGTTTGGTATGTGCAGTCTGCAATTGAGTAATGATGGCTTGCTGATCTTGAAGTTTGATTTCGAGATCCGTAATAATGCAGTTTCCGTCTTTCACTTGGTCTTGCAAGGAGAGTATAATACTAGCTTGCTTGTCTAGCTGTTTCTGGAGCTCTGATATGAAACTGTTGTGTGAAGGCGTAGGACAGATTTAAGATGAGAAGCCCGCGTCTCCTCCATTCCTCCTTCATTAAGTATCTCAATAACACCAGGAACACCGGGCTGCTAAACGATTTGCAGTGAGGACAACTGGGACATGCTAGGGCACGGTCGGGGCTGCGCTAGGGCACGCGCAGAAACCCACAGTGCAGCAGAAATCCACCCCTAGCGCAGCAGAAATCCACCTCGAGCGCAACAGAAACCCGAACGCAGCAGAAATCCACCTCGAGCGCAACAGAAACCCGAACGCAGCAGAAATCCACCTCAAGCACAGCAGAATTCCACCCTAGACCCTCAAGCTTTGAGGGCCTAAACAGACCAAAAGGTCATAGTTCCTGTGTGACAGCATAGCATGAAAATAAACAGTACCTAAATATGACAAATCATGTAATTCTAATTTATGTGATAGAGATTGCACCCGATGTGTATTCCTTACTTTACTCTTTATGCTAATTAACCTGTGTCTCTCAAAACAACTCTAACAGATGCAGAACAGACTCTTATACCTAAAATGCTAACTAAGTTCAACTGGTCAGTCAAATTCAATGAGAAAAAGTCATATGCCCTGAACAGTACCCAGAGGAATAGATTGTATAACAGCCAGTCTTTCTTTCAAGTGACAAGCAATTGCTGCAGTTATTATTAACAAATACTAATATCATACAATATTATTCTCCACTTTTCATAACATTTAATCAGATTCCCTGATCACATAAACAGATTTAAGAGATAAACATGCATATAAAATAATTGAAGTTCTTTACACAAGTTTAATGTGCAAACCTTTGCTGTTTCAAGCAATATATGGAGATTGTTGGGGAAGCGCTGGAAAAGATGATTGAAATGCTCCAAGACACCTTGTTAAAGCATAAGAAAAACTATGAGAAATATATAATTTCAGCAGAGTAAAGCAACAAAAAAAGAACAATTCTATTTTTTTGCCATGATATTTTGTCCTGCAATGCAAATACTTTTTCCTTTTCTTCCATCCACAGCATACCTTTATGATCTTGTGAAGAAATAGCACATTGGGCCTCTGCATAACGCTGCATACAAAAGGACAAAGATCATCAATTCACAACCAACAGAAGAAAAATCCATATACAATGAGAACATAAATGCACAAATGTAACATACAAATTTCAAATATTTGAAGCAATGACTAAATTGAATCGACTAGATAAATTAAACTTACAAGGGAAAAACATACAAGTGGTTCAAACAGATCTCTAGGGTAAAGTAAAGCTATCACTCAAATACTACTAAAAGGTCTCCAGGAAAATGATAGCTTGCAACATAAAAAGTACAATATGCTTGCAGGCTGCACTAATCTTTGCACAATGAAGAAAATTTCAACATAATCAATTTAATTGTTTGACTTCTTAAATATATGACAAAAATTTCAAAAAAAAAGGCTTTTATGGCATGGATCATGAAGAAAAATCATTCTGTCGCAAATAAGAAAAATATTTTATTTCATAGCATAATCTTTGGTTCCTCATTGCCAGGCATCCAGTTCTTCAGAACTATAGCACACTAACAGTGACCGGTAAAGAATCCTTTCACAGGAAGCAAGTCAGAAAGGCAATCATGTTTCTGAATGCATAAACTACGAAAACAACTGAAGCTCAACTAGTTTTAATTCATACTAATGACAAGAAACTATGAAAGCTAAAAGTCTAATGAAAGTGAAAAGCCGACCAAAAGAACAGTGCCTCTCCAACTAACAAAGTAAATCAGAAACCAACTATTCAAAAGACAATAGCAAAACAACATAAAGAACAAGTATTAAAGATATAAGAAAACAAAAGTTTAATTTTCATGGAAAGGCCTTACGTGCAACCACCGCACATGTTCAAGATCGGATGGAGATCTCCCATTTTTGCTTTGTGCCTGTCAGTCAAAAAAAAACAAACAAAATCTTGTCAATGCATCAATAATTGATTTTTAGCTTCATCTCCCTTTAAACGTAGCAATTCTAAGAAAATCATGAATAAGTTCATTACTCAATATTTGTCTTTTATGATACATTTTGTGTGTGTGGGGATCAGTTACCCTTGCTTGCTCAGAATGCAAGTGTTCCAAGTGGATGTGCATTACTAGCTTCCTTTAGACTTCAAAAGGATCGTCAACCATAGATGATAGAAAACTTTCTAGGAAATGTTCTTGGTACTTCCTTACATTGCCCAAACAAGTCCACTTAGTCCAAGCCATTCGCTACAGAATCATTAGATCGTGATAGCTTGATTCTTTCATGTTGTTGATGATGTCGATCCCCTTTGTGCTTTACATTTAGACATAGATTATGGCCAGTTTTTGTCAAAAACAATTGTTTTCATCAAATTTAGCTTCTTTATCATATTCTTTAATGATGGCTCTTATTTTCTCAAGCTTATTTGGCTTATCTATACCACGTGATGTTATATTTTCCAACATGTCACAGGCTTTATCCATAACAGTTCCACAATCTAGTTGCAATCTTTTGTCATTGTGTTAAGTTTATATTGTTGTTTTCATTTATATTGTTGTTTTAATTATTCTTTTTATCTTGTTATTGTGCTTTTACTTTTAGATAGTTACTGTGGTTTTTATTTTGGCTTGTATTTAGTATGCTCCAATTGCTAACCATTTGGCAGCTCTGGTAAAGGAGAATCATCTATTTGCATGGGTGAAAGAGATGCAACATAGGCACATGATGCCTATTTCTTCTTACAGCAATGTATGCTTAAAAACTATAACTAGTGCAAGCTCTTTGGGATTTTGTCCATACTATTCTTCTCTCTCACAGTATGCTTAACAACCAGTAGAAATGGTAATTAACGCCACAAGTCTATTATGCTATATTGAACAAAGCAATCAGATAGAAACTACTTCTTTAAATCAATTTACATTAACAACATTAACCAAATGGTGGAAGATGCTTATACCTCCAAAACATGCAAGGTCTGCATTGCATAGTGCCTCTTCATGTTCACTACAATACGCATCATCATGCCACTTAGGCATCTGATCATCGTTTGAAAATAGGTCATGCATAGGTTCCTTCTGCTTTCAAACAGAAGAAGTCTTATCTTTGTCTTCTAATTTGAATAAATTTTAAGATGCCTCCTCTGCATTTCAGGTTTGGACAAGTCTGTTTGCATGGTCTTAATTGCCTCCTTATTAAGAAATGCACCAACTATTTGACCTTCGATCTTCTTGAATGTAAATCTTTATGGGAACACAAACTAAAAGATCTACACCTGGCCTCCATAGAATTACCTTTGAGCAATCTTGCTTGTCATTGATCCACTCCATCAAAGAATATGATCAATGCATGAAAATATAATAAAAGCCTTTACAACTCCTATTATGGAAGTTAAATCTTTTCCATGAAACATGCTACACCCAAGTATACACATCTCCCCAAGATAACCCTTCTAAGAAAGGCACCAGTCAGATGGCCAAGTCTAAAAAATGAGTATATCCTCATGAATTTATTAGAAAAATGTGAGCATTCAGATTTCTTGTCCACATTTGTTGTGTCCTCAAACTTCGATTATTACATCACACTAGCTTCGATTATTATATCACACTAGCTGTCCTTTTGATTAACATTTCCTGGATATAATATTCCTCGATATATTTGTTTTTCCTTGCACTTTGGTTTGCTCTATTGTTTGCTACTATACCAAAGGTTGTTCCATTAGTCTATGAAAATATCGTCTCATAAGAAACTACCAATATCTTCCCATCAACTCTTTCAACTTATTTCCATGTGCTACAGTAGTAATTCCTCATCAAACTCACAAGATGAGATTATACCAATGCTTGTTCAATACCAACATCAAAAAAGCATGTCTCACTTATTGCTCGCTTGATGATTTCTTCAATTCATGGCCCTTATTCTCAGTCTACAACCAATGTCACCATTACCCCACAATGCATGCATTATTAGATGTAATCAAGCGATTATTATATTGCAATCATGCTTACTCATAAGCACATTGAAATTGAAATCTTCAAGAAACACATTTAGGGCTATGCCATATTCTCCTTGACAATTTTCAAGAAATTCTGATTAGTTGGTGAATCAGTAATAATTTTCAAAAATCAAGGCTAATTTTTGAAAACGTCACCTCCAATCATACTCAAACTATAAACACTGCAAGAACCTCTTCATGTTGCCTTGGTCGAAATATAGGGTTATCTAATTGCCTATTCAGTGGAGGCAGTTGCATTGGCAATTTTTGTCTGGGGTAAAGTCTGCTAAACATACTCATAACCATATTGTTGATTTGATTGTATACAGCACTGGATTATCCTTTTGTTTTTGTATTTATTTGCACGATTAGTTATCTAATTTTGCATTCTATTCTTGTTGAAACTCAACTCTATTGTCATTGACTTTATCCTCTATTTCAACTAAAGAATTTGAAAGAGATTCTGATTTTGATGTTGGTTTCAATTTTGGTTTTGTTGATTTTGCATGCTCTAAAATGTTTTACATTCACTTTTCAAAGATGGATAAATGTTGGATTCTTTTACGACATTTCTTAAGAGTTTTAGGGACTTCCTAGTTAGGACCTTGCTATTTATATCCTTTTTTTTCTTGATTGTCACTATTTTGTCTTAATGCATTTTGATTGTTATGGTCTTAATTTTCTTGATTTTCAAGTATACTAGATTAATATAATCTTTTCCATTATATTTTTTGTTAATGACGTTGTGAGGCAAAGTTTGGAACACCTTTTGTTTTCATTTCTAGCTCTCTTGCATGGATGAGGAGGAAACAACACTCCATATTAACCCTAGGGTTGATATTGTCATCGCTACCATTTGCGTCATTGTGTTGATTCATATCATTGACAACATGGTTCTCTAGATCATATTGTTCTTTGTTGAATTCAATATGATCGATAACATTGACAATTTTTCCTTTGCTTTTGTTATTGAGTGTATACACTTCATGATTACGGTGAACTAAGATGAGTCATTTTAGATATTCATGATAATAAAGAAATAATTTTAAGAGAGATGCTTCAAAAATAGTTGATTGATGTGAACTAAGAAAAAATTGTGAATTGGCCTACTAACATCAATAGTAGGTTGTAAATATTTCATTGGCCATCACTAATATCACGTCTCCTCCTCCATAATTTGAGCCCAAACAATGAAAATTCCATTTTTTTGCATGGATAATTGATCAAAAGTATAAATTTTGTGCTCATTTGGTGTAAGGTTTACCTAAATAACTAGGGGTGGGCTTACGACATCTTGAGCTTAGTTTGGGCGATTAGGTTCAGATCATGACAAGTTGAAAATATTGCAAGCTACTTGGAAGCCTCAACAAAGGGTTGTCAACGTGGGAAATTCATGTTGACCTATAATGGCTAGAAGCCATTCCAAATGTGCAAGTGGTAAGATGTGATGGTTAAGGATAGCCACCTAACCTTAAAAAGGTCTCATGCTACCCCCCTTTCAAATCCTTATAGGGCCATATAGAATTTTAATTGTGTTCCAAGAAGATTCTACATGTAATAGCATTTCTATTTCCATTACTTGAACGAGGGTTATTTTTTAGATTCAAGTTGATTTTACTATGAGAGGACCCATAGAGCATATATTCACGAACATAAACCCTGCAAGAAATAGAGGATAGACATCCTGGATTATGCCTATATGCCAATATGGAACACTCTTCATTGATTTCCTTGACAACCAGAGTTGAACAGCCAAATTAATGGTGTCCACCTTGTCATCCACATTATTCAATGCCATTGTGAACTAAACAAAAGGCAAAAACTGTTCATAGTCTTCCAACTGTTCTAATGCCCAAAGTACACTCCTTGATAATACTATAGGAATTTTGACAAAATTGGTCAAATGAACTAGCCAGCCACAAGAAAAAGTATTGATGATAGGTAAGAATGCATACCTGATCTGATAAGGAGCACTCTGCTAACATAATTGAATTTATATGATAATTATTGCATTAGTGATGATAATCATATAAACGTGCATAATGATAATGTGATGTATACTCTTTTGATACTTGGCTAACATGGGGTTCTACATAGAGCACAACATACCTTACCATTTTTAGAGATTTGCCCTTTAAGCATGAGTAAGTCCATATGTTCTTGGACAAATGTTTCAAACTCTAAAGTAGCATCTTCCTTAACCAAACCCTTCAACTTGACAAGGAATGTCTTTGATTGTCATTTCTTCATTGTTCTACTTGCACGATTCTTTTTTTGCTTATTTTGAATATGCCTTGTATTTTCAACATGTCTAACACTACTTTTTTTTGTACCATACAAGAACACCAATAAGAAGGGTAGTCTCAATAACCAATGTACACTACATATAAGGTAAAAGGTAAAGTAAAGTAGTTTTTAACATCCAGAAGACCATAGGCCACATAAGATGAGCCTCATATGGGATGTTGTTTACCCAATAAGTGTTTATCCATATGGTGTACAACTCTATTCAAACCTTGAAACTCTTTTTCGAAGTTCCAAAGTCTTACCATTAGGCCCACTCAAGTTGTACGTGCTTTACCCAATATATAAAGCACATCAACATTTACATTGACAAGAACAATAGAGGAGAAAATATTGTATGAGAATCACTTTATTCTCATAACCATTGTTTGTAATCTATAGTATCCACAAAATGCATTCCGATATACAACAATATTTAAAGAGCAGCACCAATGATAAGCAAAAGATGTACATATAGGCATGGTTATGATAGGCGCATCTTGAGACAGTATTTACATGGATATCCCCATCACAACACCAATCACAACTCAAAAATAAAAGTAGTCACTATACATTTTAAAACAAAAAGTTGCAGGGTCACACATAACTCAACATGACTTACTCATTTATATACTCATATGCATTAAAAAAATTATATTATAATAATCTCATGCCTATATTGGGCAGCTACTCTAGAGATTGGGCTACAATTGCTACATTTTTCCCTAGAAAGTGTGTTATGGAAATTATGATAGTTATACCAATTGACTTAATGATGTAAGGCAGCCAGCACAAGACTATGATTGCAGCATGCCCCTGAGAATGAGGTGGACAATATGCAGTAAATTATGGATCATGAAAGACAGATCAATTCCACAATGCTCCACATTGTTTATAGAATTGTGTCATATATATTATATATAGTGCATACATTGTTGTGTATGGCAACTGTCATATATGTCTAATCAATTTAAGATGAAATATATCACATATTGATGCTAACCACTTCGATGGCTCAAATACATAAAATACCCCTATTTTTTAGTAGCCCACATAAGACCCACATTTTCCAATTCCTTTTTATCAAATTAAAGAAAGACGATTTGGTTCAATATTCAGAGAAAACAAAATGAACTGAAATAAATTGCAATTGATTTACCAAACATAACTTTTCAAGAGTACAACGTCTAGATTCCAAAACCTCAAATGCAAAAGCTGCTATGTACATGCATGAACTAGGCAAAATCAAGGACAACAAGCTATTCAAAGCCTTTCAAATCCAAAACACAAACTCAATGAACAAATTTCAAACATCACATAAAATAGCATGACATCATCGTTGCAGCTTTAGCTACTCCTATGGCATTCCAAATCCTTCTCTGCTTGTTTTTGCTCTTCTATATTCAAAAATACCTTCTAATACTCTCCTTAGCTTTCCCATCTTGAATTCACCCTTCCACCTTAAAATCTGAAGGTAGTTTTTTGGGTTCCATGATTTACCTCTTGGGCTTCCATGGATTCCATGGCGTTTATGCAAATGTAAATCTATGTTTTCTTTAACCCAGGTGTTGTAGGTGAGTTGGAGAGGAGAAAGGAATCCTCCAAGGGAGGTCCCAGGTTCAAATCTCCACCCTACCAAAAAGCTGAATTGGGTATCCAAAATCCAATTGATAATGTTGGTGCGGGAAGGGTCGGGTGCGACTCCCGGGTGACTTTGACGGTGTAGAACCCCTTGTTCGTGGTCTCTCAGACCAAGGCAGCCCGGCAAGGGGTTTTTCGCTAAAAAAAAAAAAAAAAAAATCTATGTTTTCTTTATCTTTAAGAGTTACAAAAGCATTATTAGACCTCTTACATGAGATTCCACTTAATTGTCATTCTTTGAGGTCGCATTTTTGTCTACCACCTATAATATATTGACCAAATTGACCATTTCTAAAACATCCCTATATGCTTTGCAATTTCAACTCCAAAGTAGTGATGCCTATAACCTCAGTTATCAAGTTCAAGTTCGTGTCCGAGTTCGACACTCTTGAAGTTCGAAAGAAATCCAGCATGTTTAAAAATTTGGAATAAATTTCGACATAAAATTCAATATACTAAATGTACATATATCCTTTTAATGTTATGTAAATAAATTAGTAACTAAGAAACTCAAAAACATTAATAATTCCATTTAAGAACATAAAAATTAAGGTGGTGAAAACACTTCATTCTTGTTATTTTGAGAGTAATTTGAAAAATTATATATATATTCTTATATTTAATTATCGTATTAATTATATCATATTATATTTACAAACATAATTAATATTAATATATATACTTCAAAATAAAATAATTAAATCAAAATCTTGGTAGCAACAGGCATGAACATGTAAAATCGTAGAATATTTCGTCCTTCTTGGGGTAAAGAGTTTCCAATTTGTTGGAATCCCAACAAGGAGATCTACAGTTAAAGCGAAAGTACTTGAATGAAGCCCTTTTTCGCATAGAATGATGATTTTGTCATATATTCTATCATCATGTAAGCAAAGGCGTACCATACCTGCCTGCCGCATATTGCTCGCAAATGTTTAGTAACAAAGCAGTTCGCAAGCTTGGAAGGAACTTCACGGTTCTCAGCACTAGACTTATTATTTTTTAGAAACACTGAACGCAAGCATAGTAGTTTCTACGGACAAAGTTATAGAAATGCTAATAAATGGAGTGTTTATAAATGTAAATATTGATTACATGAAGAGGGATGATAGAAGTCGCAATGCTTGGGAAATTATTTATGACGACATAACTTGAATCCAACTCAAAAAGTAACTGTAAGGAGAAAATTACAACCGCGTGTGTTTTCCCCTTCCCCGCCTCTTGTCGAATTTAGGGTTTGTTAGTCGAATTTATACGCTAAGATTTTAAATTCGACAAATTCCGAATTTCATTTGAAAAAATTGACAAATTTGACAACTAATCCTATAACTATCGCTCTCCAATTTTAACTAGATAGTAACAATATCTAGGGCATATTTATCTTCAAATGAATTTTGGCATTAAACATGATAAAAATATCCCCAACCATGCCCCTAAGCACCTTATCAAAATTAAATGAATTTCAACATCATATGAGGAATTTATTGCCAAAAAAGGGCAGGTTCCTGCTTATGGCAGATTGCTGGTTGTCACTATTCCTTCGATATTTGATGACTATTCTGTCAATCCAACATCCCAATCTGTTCTGTCATGTTCTCGTGTTGATTCTACATGTTTAGACTTCTCAAACACATAACAATTATCCATTTCACATCAAATTTCCCCATTGGGAAGGCTTCTAGTCATCAAAATCTCAAGAAATGATGAAACCTATCTCACTTTGCTTTTCCCACTCAGAGCTTTTGAAAGCTTTTGGCAGCTTGTCTGGGTGTCACATTCCTTTGCCATTAATTGACTATTCTTGATCAAATCAACTCCAAACCCATACTGGACATTGAACAACATTATGCCCTTAATGCAATCCATTTTCCCATGGGCCCTTATCGATTATACTTCTATAGACATCTCAAACTCCATTTCAAATCACGTCTCCACATGTGCTCAATAGAAAATGATCAGACCTATCTTATTTTGTATTTCAAAACTGGATCATTGAGCATCTTATGACAGCTTGCTTATCTATCACCATTCCTTGAATATTTTTGGTCAAATAACCCCTAAACTGATACTAATAATTTTGGACAGCACTATGCATCTTATCCTAATCTATTCTCCATATTCCTGTGTCAATTCTACATGTTTTGGCTTCTCAAACATTAAACTATGACCCATTTCAGTTCAAATGCCCCTAGTGTGAAGGCTTCTGGTCCCCAGAATCTTAGCAGAAAATGAGGGAACCTAACTCATGTTTTTTCTCCCAAATGGGTCTTTTGGAGCTACTCAACCTATGAAGTTTGTGTTTAGTTTGTTTACCAAAATAGAAGTCCTTCCATTTTTCAAGCATAAATTGGCTGCTACACACTTCACTTCCTTACAAAATAGTCCGAGTTTTGCTACTATGATATTTATAACTATTGCTCTCCAATATTTCTTCAATAGTAACACTGGTTATTGCAGATATGACTTCACAGCTACTTCTCAAATGAATATTGGCATGAACCATGATAGAAAAGTTTCCCTTTGTGTCCATGATAGTAATGTTGAAGAAGGTATACCTAAAAGATATCGGGTCCCTGCTTATGGCAGCTTTGCCTATCTGCCAATATTTCTGTCATTCCTTGACCATTCCTGGTCAGATCATTCTCAGACTGAGTCTAATGATTTTCCCCCATTTTGCCATGTTCCATTATCAATTCTATATGTGTCAACTTCTCAAACATAGGACTATAACCCATTCGGATTATGAAACTTTTAAAATGGAATCCAAGTTTGACAAACAAGTGAACTCTAGGAAGAGGCAAAATGATATATTTAAAGTAAAATTAATTTAGCTGATTAAGAATGTCAGGCATATGACATAAAGAATGAGAATGAACCAATTAGTTGAGTACTTGAACAACATAGAACCTGACCAAAGTCCAAACTCCTCAAACATTCGCAAAATATTATGTTGCATTGATTTGTATCATTATTTCTCATGACTATAAATAGTCACAACCACCCAAGCAAATATCACACAGATTTGTCTTTTGATTCATATAAATTAGATTTGGAAGATGCATCCACATAGCATAAACCTATATAAAGATGTGGCCTTAGACAATTTAGCTTGGGATGCAGCAATTCATTCTTTAAACACTCCCTACTAAATTAGGTGTCTCCATCACAACTTCAATTGTAGTGTTCCATCATGTGCTGGTTAGAATTCTATTATGAGTTAACATCCACATCAAGCTACTAAATAAATGATATTCCTTATTTCCTTTTACTCAAAGTCGAAAAAAAATACCGATCAGCAATTTATCAGCAAGGCCTGGAAAAAATCAGACTGACAATTAATTGGAAATTTTTCCCTCTGTTGAAAATCTTGGCAATTTTATGAAAAATCGGCCACTCGTGAATAAATCGGGGGAGGGGGATGGCTGGAAAAAATCGGAATATACGCAGTAACCGTGACTTTATAAAGTTTTTTCAACACTGCTTTTACTTGTTTTAATAGAAATTGTTGCCCAAAACGCGACAAAAATCTAAGAACAGTCCCATAACAGGACAGACTCTTATCTTGGCATATCCATTGTCAAGCATAACAGATTGCATCTCCTTTAACATATTCTCAATAAATAGGGGAGGGGGGAAAAAAACATTTACAAAAACCTGTGGCAAAACAGATTGGACTTCCTTCAATGGTATTCCCATATCAGCCAGGGCTGCAATTGCTTCTAGTGCATAAGGACACTGCCTGCAACAAATACAAAACCAATATTTAAAAATAAAAGGACTCTGCATGCAAGCTCCCTGATACATCCTCGTTATAAAATCCAAGATGTTCCTATGAAGATGCCAAAAACTAAAGTAATCAAAGAAATTATATTGAACATGTTATTAAGGCATATTCCTAAATAATCAAAATACTTCATTCTATAAAAGTATAAAAGGCTCTAAAAACATTGAACTAGATTAAATTGCTCACTAGCATGCACTAATCTTAAGCAAAAGAATTGTGACCTATCCACTGTCTACATAACCTTAAGCAAAATCATTAAAAATAAAAAATGACTTCTTGGCTCTCTGATTTCTGTCATATATATATTTGTTTTAGCTCTTTGATGCTCTAGTGATGAGTGTAAATGGCCAATATTTCCAACATTGACCAATAGAATAATCTTTCTAGAATTCAATGTGATTCCATTACATGTATTTCCTTTGATAATGACACCTTATGAACATATAATCATTTTAACTTCTATATTAACCCACTTTCATGACAAAGAGGACTTCTCATCCTAGTTGTCTGAACAAACAAAAAGGTGGCATGCCAAAATTCTCAATCTACATTTATATCAATATTTCCACCGTAGATACAAGGTTTTGAAATCTGGAATTTACGAGAAGCCAAAATGTCCCAAAAATACAGAATTCAAAAAATTGAAAATATTAAATCCAATTTTTGAAAATAAAAGCACATATTCTACATCAATATGTACACAAATAGATACAAATACACAAAATATTTATAATACCTTAGAGCAACAACTCAAATCCTATTGAAAACTCTTTTACTTAACTCTGGATCCAATCAAACCAGTCCACATGGTCGAAAAAAATCTAGTTCGATTTGGACTTGTCCATATCTAAGAGAATTTTGTTACTATGATTCCCACTGCTCATCTCTTCTCTACCCTCTGCCAAAAAACAATGTTTTAATGGTAAAATCTAACAGAAATCCTCTATCAATAGTAAGCAAGGTTTCAAAGGACTGGCTTGAGAGGGAAGAAAGCAGAGAGGGGAGGGCTCTGGTCCCTTCCCTGCTCCCCCTCCCCTGGATCCTGGTTCCTGCCTAGTCCATGGCTCAACCCAGGTCATCCCTCCCTGGGAGTGGTTGTTGCAGATGATCTCCTGGGGGGAGATCCTTCTCCATTTTTCTGCGCCCCTCCCAGCCGGATTGGGTTTCCTTGGTTGATTTTTTGGCCTGGTGCTTCCCAGGGATCCTTGTTTGTTTGGGGATCCCTTCCCTTTTTTCCTCAGGCTTCCCCCTAGGGTTTTTTGCAGGTTATTCGCACGGATCTGGTCCCCTGCTTTTCTCTGAGCGGTGGAGGTGATGGTTTAGGGTTTGACAGCTTCCTGGGGTCTCCCTTGAGGTCCTCACAGCTTTGGGGGTGGTCTGGGGGGGCCTCTTTCCTCCTTTGCTTGTGAATCCTCGACGGGATCCTGTGGCTGCTGTTCTTCCCGCTTGGAGGCTTCTTCATGCTGGTTCTGCTCCTTGGTGGACACCCTGGGCATCTGGTTTGGCCTTGGGGGGGCTTTCCTCTACCTGGGCTGTTCCCATTCCCAGTCCCAGTTCCCTGAAGCTGCTTCTGTGCTTGGACGGGATTCTTGGTCCCTGCTGCTGGGTTCCCTTTGGCTTCTGCTGCATGTTTCATTCTTGGGGGGGTCTGATCTATGCACGCAGACCTTAGATCCCACTTGTTTGGCTCCTTGGGATCCCTTCCCTGTGACTGTCTTCCTCTTCCCGCTCGAGATTCCCAGTCCCTGGATCCCTGTTTCCTTAACCTGTAGTTTCCTTGTTGTTTCCCCAGGGCAGGATCCTCGTGGTGAAGCTCCTGTTTGCTTCCCGCTGGGCCGGATCCTGGCTCTCGGCTTCTTGCTGGGTGGGATCCCCCTGTCGCTGGGCGGAATTCTCTGGGCGGGATTCGCCAAATCCGCTTTTTCCCGCTGGGCGGGATCCGCCAAATCCGCTTTTTCCCGCTGGGCGGGATCCGCCAAATCCGCTGGTTTTCCCGCTGGGCGGGATTTTCTCCTTTTTGCTGGTTTCCCGGATGGCGGGATTTTCCTGGTGCAGTTTTTTTGAAGCTTTCCGCTGGGCGGGATTTCACTAAGGTGGGTTTAAGCTGCTTCCCGCTAGGCGGGACTCTCTCTTTGGTGGTTTCTGACTGCTTCCCGCGAGGCGGGATTTTATTGTAACGGTTTTTCTCTGATTCCTGCTGGGCGAGATCTACTCAATGGTGGTTTTCGGCTTCTTCCCGCTGGGCGGGATCTGTTTTATTTTTTAATTGTTTGTGGTAGGATAGTCTGCTATGTCAAAAAATTTTGTAATTCGGTCTCAGATGTGGTTCCTGTCTCAACCTTGCGGCCCTAAAGGTGCTCCTTTTATTGTTATAAGGTTTTGGGATCCTCTTAAAAAACCCGCTTTGTATATAATGTTACTTATCAAAAAAAATAGTAAGCAAGGTTTTCTTTGGGTTTGTTTTAAAATCCACCTATTGACATTATACATGTGTTGATATTAATTTTTACTCCATGTACACTTAGTTCCCGTTTGGTGGGGACCATGAAACACAAGGACACAGAAGGGGATGACTACAAGGCACCCTCAAATTTTGGACAAAAAGGGATGGGAAGGGGATGACAAAAAAAAAAATATTTAAAAAATAAAATGGAAAAAGAAAAAAAGATAAAAATGGCAAAGCGTTATAAAATATATTAATTTATGCAAAACTAGAATCTATTAAAGTAATACTCTATTGTTACACAGAGTGCCCTTTCAGTGGAGACAGGGAAACACGGCAACGCAAAAAGGGAACAGCTAGAAGACACCTAAATATTCGTAAAAAGGGATGGCAATATTAATAAATTAAAAAATATGAAAATATAAAATATAAAAAAAAAAAAATTACAAATGAAAGAACATTTTAAAATGAACAATTTGTGTTACTCATTAGTTTTCTCATTACTAATCAACAATCAAAGGCAAAATGAAAATACAATGATGCAATATTTGGAGACTATAATGACTGATTCAATCTGATTGGGCCACTAGACAGCCAAGGATCCATGTTCCATTTTTCGATTCTAATGACTCAATTTTAGGATATCTATAGTTGTCCTAAAACATCCAAACTTATTATGTGGCAATGTCATGCATAAACTGTATGTACATGAATGAATTACAGAACTTCCTTACAAATGCTAGTGTTGTGTGTTTCATCTTTCAATAAAAGTTATGTAGGCACCCATACTATTAGGATCCCATCCTAACGTTATTTTGTAATTCTCATTTGCTTATGTAATTACCCACTTCCAAAGTGGGGGATTCCATCTATAATGTTATTTGGTAATACTTTGTAATGTATGTGGCAAGTAAGGCCCCTAGCCAAGTGGGGCCATTTTATGTAACCGTTATCAAGATTGTAACCGATGTTTGGTAGAAGATTCTAGCTCGAGTGGCATTTTGCTTGTAAGCCAACTCTTGAGCCTTAGGGTAGGGTTGCATGGAGTTTCCCTTTAAAAGACATGGAGCCATGTACGAGTGTAACTTTTTGCCAATTAATGAAATATTGAAGGAGGTTGCCCCCTCAAAGAGGCTTACGATTCAATGTTATTGTGAGAGTGTTTATTTCTGCATTTACTTTTCCGCATTGTGATATTGCATGAATTTTTGCTTATTTTCAGTATTTTGTGTGAGTGTGCTTATTTTTAATAGTAGGTTCCTAACAAATGGTATCAAAGCACTTTCCAAGGCCGAGTTCGGCTGCAACTGCGACAATTCTTACCCATCCATTCCGTTTATTAGGTATAATTCTCTTGTGTTTTTCGTTTTTCGTTTATCAAAAACAAGCAAAACAACTAGCAAAAAAAAATTAGTCTTTTTTTTAACAGTAGTTGAGTAGGTTAGAAACCCTGTGCCAAGGGTTTTAAAATATCGTGAAGGAGCTGTCGTTATTGGCTAAGCTCGATAGCCCGTAAAGCATCTAGTGAAGTGAGGGGCAATTAGGCACCAATACCCAAGCCTTAGACAGCACCCGCGCACAGAATTGAGCTCTCACGTATCTTCCGATACTTAGGGAGACCATCTAGGCTTAAACAAAATTTTATCCAATCGGAAGCTTTTTCGGAATTGTATTATCCATAGTCCACACAACACAACATCCCGAACAATTACCCTCCCGTATTGTCAGAGAGGTAGATAGTGTGCTCAAGGGTATGTGTGGAATCCTCCTTGGCTAGTGGCCTGAAATTTTGGTCCGTGCACTATTGTTCGTCATTGCGGTATAACAGAGGGCCTAGGGGTATTACATACTCCCCTGCCTTGCATACCCTAGTTCTGTCAAAAACTTCAACCTGCAAAAACAAAACCTTCCTGTTCTACTAAACCTGCATTTACGACCCACAAAAGTGAGCATACGGAGGACTTCCCTATCACAGAAGAACAAACTTTTGCATGCACCAAACAATCAGGACAAAGTCTGCAAGTGTCTATGACAGTCAAAAATATTCCGGTACCATTCAAGTCAGTGGCAGTTACAGTCGGGTCAGTGACAGTAATAGTCAGGTCGATAGTGGTAGTAATAGTCGTCTGTAACAATCATAAATTACAGGTTGTCAGTGGCAGAAAAAGAACCGTCAATGTCAATAACTGCACAGTACAAAGAATCCCAGGGTTAGTGACATGAACAGTGTCAATAAATGCAGTACATGTGGCAGGGACAGAGACATGACAATGACAAGGTGGTCAGTAGACAAAACACACAGGTCAGAGACAGTTGACCCAGTACCCAACTTTTGAATCCAATCTCCAAATCAAAAATCAACCACACCAGTAGACTCGTCAAAATAGAGGATAAAACAAGGTTACCAGGTACATGGGTCCGGGTGCGACGGGAATTGCGAGTGCGGGTGCGGGTGCAAGTGCGGCCCCTGCCAAAAATAGGGTTCGCCGAGTGCGGTTGCGGCTAATTTTTAATATAAAATATATATATTTATGTATTTTTTATCCAAAATAATAAAATAAATTATAATTTATAATTTTATAAATCATACACATTACAAAATAAATAAATAAATCATACACATTGGCATCATAAAAGCATATATCATATATGATATTCAACAGGATGTCAAAGTCATAAAAAGATAACAATAGAAACCCTTATAGAAGGGTTTATATAGAAGTGGACTCCAATTCACTTTATACTGAATTGGAGTCCACTTTATACATTATAATTTAATATTTATTATAAAAAACTAAAAACTTAAAAAGTTTAACGTATAAACTTAGAACTATAAACTATAAACTTAAAAAAAAAATTTAAATGTTTAAACTTTAAAGTTTTTAACTTTTAGACTTTTAGTTTTAACTTTTAAGTTTTATTTTTTATTTTCTTTTAAAGCCCGTATGGGCTGGGTGGACCCATGGTTGGGCCCACGTAAATACTAAAAAACTTTAAAATATAAAATTCATTTAATTAAAAAATAAAAAACTTTAAAATTTAAAATATTAACTTTTTTAAAAATTAATTTTTTTTTCAATTTTTTTAGAGCCCGTATGGGTAGGGTGAGGCTCCTATTAATTTGCCTTAGGATTATAAAAGTATAAATTACATGTTATGGCATTTTATCGATCGGATTTTTTAATTAATTTATACGCATTCGGTCATAGGGCTTGAATCTAGGTTTCACCAAAATGCAAATAATTAATTTAAACCACACACGAATTTTAACTTAGTTCCTGTTTCAACGAGTGTTCCTTACTTTTGTCCTACGGAATCTAATCGAGAAGATTTAAACCTAATTCCTCGTTTTGAGTAGCATTCTTTAATTACGGATCGACCTGGTCAGACAAACAACACCCACTATTTTATTTCGTGATGATTTTACCCCGAGGGCCAAATCCTAACCCTTTAGTGAATGGTGATATTTTTCAGCCACATATTAACTTCAAAGAAATAAAAAAAAAAATTATGCATTTTAATGCCCGAATAGGGCAGGGTTCGGCTGGCCGAACCCTAACTGGCTACAGGGTTCGGCCCAATCGGACCCTGTCAGACAGGGTGCAACTAGGGTTCGCCCCAACCGCACCCTGCGCACCCGATGCAGCTGCGAGTGCGGGTTCGCACACCCAACCAACCGGGTGCACGAACCCTGTTTCCTTGGGATAAAAAAAGGTCTGGGGTGTCCAAAACTAGTGTTGAGATATATAGCTCATTCTGATCGTTATTCCAAGCTGATCAATTTGATATATAACACCCAAGCACTTTTTCGAACTCCTTACTAAAAATAGTAACTCTTGTAACCACACTTCTATTTTTAGTAATTCAATGAAAGAGGTTCAAGACTCTCCAAAATGGCTGTTGGCACTCGTGGACATCAAAAAGAGATAGACCAAACCACCTCAATGTTGGAATACCTAAAAAGCTCCCTTGATAGCATTACCCAAGCAAATCAATCCATAAGGGAAGAGCTTCAAGGCTTTAGAGATGATTACCTTACCTCCAAAAACCACTTGGAAGAACAACTTGCAGATGTTGAGTCCAAATTGCAAGGTGGTCCAAGAAGGTCTGAGTACCATACTAAACAATCCAACCGAGGTAAAGGAAGGGAAACAGATGACTCTCACCCTCACTATGACCGTGATCCTACCTTTAAGATGCCTAAATTGGACTTTCCTAAGTTCAATGGGAAGGACGTAGATGGGTGGTTGTGTCGTGTTGATCAATTTTTTAAACTCCACAATGTCCCTAGATATTATCGGGTTCAGATGGCTTCCTTCAACTTGGAATTGAAGCTTTACAATGGTACCAATGGTTGCAAAACACTACTCCTGATCCTTCTTGGGAAGAATTTGAATCTCAATTACTCACTCGATTTGGCCCTAGTGAGTATGACGACTTTACAGGAGCATTGACAAAGTTGAAACAAACTTCTACAATTCGAGATTACCAAACGCAATTCGAGAAATTGGCCAACAAAACTAGGGGATTGAATGAAGGGTTCTTTATGAGTTGTTTCATTAGTGGCTTGAAGGATGATCTCCAGGCTGAGGTCAAGATGTTTAAACCGCAAACCATGATGCAGGCTATCAGTTTGGCCCGATTGGCCGAATCCAAATTTTCAGCTCAAAGGCGGACATCTAAATTTCCACAAGCTAGACCCTCCTTTCCTCCCAGATTCCAAAATCATAATGAAAATAAAACTGTTGCACCCAAACGTTTGACTACCGAAGAAATGGATGCACGACGCGCCCAAGGTTTGTGCTACAATTGTGATGAAAAGTATGTTCACGGACATAGGTGCGCCCAAAAGAAGTTGTTCCTCATAGACGTTGATGAGCCTAACACTAGTGACCAAAGTGATGATGACACAAAACCAGTAGAGGAACCACCCCAAACTGAGGAAGAAATCCAAGAAGAACCACAAGCCAAAATTTTTGTTCATGCTCTTGCTGGAATTACTACTCCCCAAACCATGAAAGTTGTGGGTTTTTTCAAAGGCCTACGTCTTACCATCCTGATTGATTCTGGTAGTACACACAACTTTATTGATCCCCGCATTGCCAAGCAAGCTAATTGTTACGTACACACATGTAATTCCTTTGAGGTTATGGTAGCCAATGGAGGGACCTTACCTTGCAAAGGTAAATGTCGTAATGTTAAAGTAAAAATCGGAGAATATGAGCTCAAACAAGATATGTTTGCTCTCCAATTAGGGGGATGTGATATTGTGTTGGGAGCTCAATGGTTGGGCACATTGGGAACCATCTCATGGAACTTTGCCGAGCTTTGGATGCAATTTTCACAGAATGGACAGTCCTATACTCTCAATGGTTCAAAAGCAGGGCCTCCGCAGATTATCAGTTCAAACCGTATGGAGAAGTTGTTGAAAAAATCTTCTCGGGGAGTCATAGCTCAGATATTTGCGATCCAACCTCCCACTTCCGAGGTGGATTCCGTTCTCGTAGATTTGCAACTTATTTTGGCCAAGCACAATTCTGTTTTTGCCAAACCATCAGACTTGTCGCCTCATCGCTCCCATGACCATGCTATTCCATTGTTACCTAGCAATGCACCGCCCAACATCAGACCGTACCGGTATCCTCATGCTCTTAAGTCAAAAATCGAGAAGTTAGTACAAGAATTGTTAAAAGTTGGCATCATTAGGCCGAGTAATAGTCCTTACTCTTCTCCAGTCTTATTGGTACGAAAGAAAGATGGGTCCTAGCGATTGTGTATCGATTACCGTGAGCTCAATAAGCTCACCATCAAGGATAAGTTTCCTATTCCGGTGGTGGATGAATTATTGGACGAGTTGCATGGGACTATGTATTTCTCCAAATTAGACCTTCGCTCCGGGTACCATCAGATCAGGCTCAAGGATGAAGATATTCCCAAGACTGCTTTCCGTACTCATGAAGGTCACTATGAGTTTTTGGTGATGCCATTTGGCTTGACTAATGCTCCTTCCACATTTCAAAGCCTCATGAACAACATCTTTCGCCCATTCCTTCGAAAATTCATCCTAGTTTTCTTTGATGACATTTTGGTTTATAGCCACTCATGGGAAGAGCACCTCGTCCATGTGGATCAAACTTTACAGTTGTTGGCACAACATCAACTTTATGCTAAGCGGTCCAAGTGTTCCTTTGGGTTGATGGAAGTGGAGTATTTGGGACACATTGTCACCAAAGATGGCATCAAAGTTGACCCCAAGAAGATCCAAGTGGTTCAAGACTGGCCAAAACCCCACACTCTCAAAGGTCTTCGAGGATTTTTAGGGCTTACAGGTTATTACCGCAAATTTGTTCATAATTATGGTAAAATTGCAGCTCCCCTCACATCCATGTTAAAGGACTCTTTTACTTGGACGGGACCAGCTGAACAGGCTTTCCTAGAGTTGAAGCACGCTATGACCACCACGCCAGTCTTAGCCATGCCAGATTTTTCCAAGCCTTTTGTCATTGAAAGCGATGCTTCTGGTCATGGTATTGGCGCAGTGTTGATGCAAGAAGGGCGGCCCTTGGCTTTCACTAGTAAAGCACTCTCCAATCGTAATCTGGGAAAATCCACTTATGCTAAGGAGATGCTAGCAATTTTGCATGCGGTAACCCATTGGCGACCGTATCTCATTGGGCGTCATTTCTCCATTAAAACTGACCATCAAAGTCTCAAATACTTTCTGGAGCAACGGGTTGCCACTCCCGAACAACAAAAATGGGTTTCTAAGCTCATGGGCTATGATTATGATATCACTTATAAGAAGGGCAAGGAGAACATTGTGGCCGATGCTCTCTCTCGCCAATTTGAGGCTCACAATATGCTATGTGCCATTTCTTCGCCCATTCCACAGTGGATCAATTCCTTACGACAGGAGGTACTTCAGGATTTGGGCTTGCAAACTTTGGTTGCCTCCCTACACACCGAGCCTACTTCATGCCCTGGCTACACTTGGGATGGCCATGATTTACGTTACCACCAACACCTTGTTGTTCCCCACACGTCTCCACTCTGGGAACTTCTCATGAAGGAACTACATGCCGCCCCATCTGCAGGCCATTCAGGATTTCTCAAAACATATGAACGGATTAAGCGCATTTTTTTTTGGAAGGGCATGAAAAAGAACATTTATATTTTTGTGGCGGCATGTGATACCTATCAACTGATGAAAGGCGAAACGGTGCATTCTCCAAGCACTCTCCAACCCTTGCCCATTCCTGAACAGGTTTGGACCGATATTTCCATGGATTTTATTGAAGGGTTACCTAAGTCCGGGGGCAAATCCGTTATTTTCGTGGTAGTGGATCGTCTTTCGAAGTATGCTCACTTTTGTTCCCTCTCCCATCCTTACACAACCTCCACCATTGCCCAAATTTTCCTTGATTCTATCTTTCGCCTTCATGGTATGCCCACCTCCATTGTGTCCGATCATGACCCAACCTTTACTAGTCATTTCTAGCAAGAATTGTTTAAGTTGCAAGGAACTCAACTCAAAATGAGTTCAGCTTATCATCCGCAAACGGATGGCCAGACTGAGATTGTCAACAAATGTTTGGAGACCTACCTTCGTTGCTTTGCATCTGATCATCCTACACAATGGGCGAAGTGGCTTCCTTTGGCCGAGTGGTGGTACAACACTTCCTATCACACAACGACCAAGATTACTCCTTTCGAGGCAGTTTATGGGCGCCCTCCACTCACGCCTTCCTCTTACATTCCAGGCAGCTCCAGGGTCCATGCAATCGACACTACTCTCAATCAACATGTCGATGTCCTCCACCAATTGAAGATGAATTTGGACGCGGCCCAGAACCGGATGCGCCAACAAGCTGACCAACACCGTTCCGAGCGTAGCTTTGATGTGGGTGATATGGTTTTCCTTCACTTGCAGCCGTACAAACAATCATCCCTACAGCTTCGCAGGTGCCAAAAACTTGTTGCGAAATACTATGGGCCCTACCAGGTTTTACAACGGATTGGTGCCACGGCCTACAAATTGGCCCTCCCACCTACATCCAAGCTCCATCCTATTTTTCATGTCTCCTCTCTCAAAAAGGTTGTGGGCACTCAGGTACAGGTTCAATCTGCACTCCCAGAATTGGATGAAGAAGGTTCTATCTTGCTCGAGCCCGAACAGTTGTTGGATCGTCGGACTCGCACTCTCTGCAACCGCACCATTACTGAGGTCCTTGTTCAGTGGCGTGGACTCCAACCAGAAGATGCTACATGGGAGTCTCTCCAACAGCTCCAACACCAGTTTCCTCATCTTCAGCTTTGAGGACAAAGCTTTTCGAAGGGGAAGGACATGTTAGGATCCCATCCTAACATTATTTTGTAATTCTCATTTGCTTATGTAATGACCCACTTCCAACGTGGGGGATTCCATCTATAATGTTATTTTGTAATACTTTGTAATGTATGTGGCAAGTAAGGCACCTAGCCAAGTGGGGCCATTTCATGTAACCATTATCAAGATTGTAACCGATGTTTGGTAGAAGATTCTAGCTCGAGTGGCATTTTGCATGTAAGCCAACTCTTGAGCCTTAGGGTAGGGTTGCATGGAGTTTCTCTTTAAAAGACATGGAGCCATGTACGAATGTATCTTTTTGCCAATTAATGAAATATTGAAGGAGGTTGCCCCCTCGAAGAGGCCTGCGATTCAATGTTATTGTGAGAGTGTTTATTTTTGCATTTACTTTTCCGCATTGTGATATTGCATGAATTTTTGCTTATTTTCAGTATTTTGTGTGAGTGTGCTTATTTTTAATAGTAGGTTCCTAACACATACATTTGCATTCTTGTCTCACTAAAAAGTCTTTTAGTTTAGGAATGTGGGGGGGTTTAAATTTCCAAACTTGAGTTGTTTACCTAATCTGGCAATTCTATATTATGCAAACAACTCTCCATATTCATCTCTCTCTATTAAGTTTCCAAATTAAAACTGTAGCCAAGGCGTCTCCCCAAACCCTCAAGGGGACACTTGAGTGTCGTTGCACAAAAAAGCATTAGGGGAGACAATATGGGGTAGTCCCCACCACGTCCCCCCACCCCTGTCCCCTAGAGGACACATCCCCACAAGTATATAACCTGGAGGACACATCCCCATGTAACATGGGTAATACTTAATCATTTTCTCATTAAGAAATTGAAAACGCAATGATCCAAGATGATCCATAGTTTGAAATCAATACTTCGGACTACATATAGTTACAGCAATACTAAATACTACCAAACTGACAAAAAGACTAAAAGTAGAACTCAAATAATAAATGCTTGGCAGCCTATTAACTTAGGCTCAACGGATTCTTGCAACTCCTTGGTCCTTTATCTCTCAATGCTCCAAAAAACATTTTGTCATCAATGTCCTCGCTATCACTATACTTAGGCAGTCCAAAAATATCCAACGGCACTCCAGCAAAACCCATTTGTTCCTTTGCATGGTCCTCCTCATTGATTTGTGCAGCATCCTCTGGAGGTAGCATTTCAAAGAGCTAAGCATGGAGGGAGTTGAGGATTAGGTATTAATTTTATTTTTCATTTAGCCTTTTTCTCTTTTTCTTCTTTTGAAGGGAAACCTGTTACCACATTTTGCTAAGGGGTAGAAATTTTGAAAAATTGCTGCTGCAACGTTCGAACCAGATTCTTCCTCCCTCCTTCCTTTCCAGCTTCGTTCAAGCAGTTTTCATATTTCCAGTTTTCAGTTTTTCCTTCCAAGTGTTCAAGCAGATTTGGCAGGTTTGGGAAAAGCCTAAAATATTCTAGCCTTGGTCGTTCCATTTTGGAGTGATTCCAGGAGCCGTTCCCTCTTTCCAACAATTCCCAACTCTGCCTCTCCCTCCGGCGACCGACGGCAACACCAAGCAGCAAGACGAGCGGGGAGAAAATGCTAAAATTTGTCTAAGTATGAAATTTCCCTCGGTCGCTCCATTTTGGAGCGACCCCCGTCATCGCCAACCTCCACCAGCGACCTTCGACAGCAGCGACCGTCGGCAATGAGCAAAACGAAAAAATGCTAAGGCATGAAAAGTCGACGTCGGTCGCTCAAGTTTGGAGCGAACTCCGTCTTCGTCCCTCCTTTCCAGCGATCGCCGTCAACGCTACATTTTCCAGCGAACCATGGCAAGGGAAAAAATCGAAATATTTTCTAAGTGCCAGAAGTCGACGTCGATCGCTCAATTCTACCAGCGACCGCCGTCGTCGCTCCTCTTATCAGCGACCATGGACAACGGAGGGAAAAATATTGAAAAAATATCTAAGTATGAGCCGTCGACGTCAGTCGCTCGGTTTTTCAGCGATCGACGTCGATCGCTCCTTTCTTTAGCGACCGCGGTCAACAAGGGTGAGCAAGCGAAAAGCGCCTAAGTGTGAGTCGACGCCGGTCGCTCCATTTGGTGGCGACCGACGCCGGTCGCCCATTTCTTCAGCGACCGCGGTCAACAGGGAGAACAAGTTGGAAATTTGCCTAAGTGTTGATGATGACGTCGGTCGCCCAAGCCTGCTAGCGACTCCCGTCGTCGCCCGTTTCTTCAGTGATCTCCAGCAGCAATGTTGATGTCGGTCGCTCCATTTTAGAGCGACTCCCTGCGTTGCTGCAGCATTTCAACGACCGTGGACAATGAATTTTCAAAGGTGTTTCATGAATTTGTTGTCGATCGCTCCCTTCCTTAGCGACTCTCGTCGCCGCCCCCCCACTTCAGCGAACCACAGACTGAGGCCAGACCATGCACGGATTTCGGGATTTGAGCCTGTCAAGATGGGACAGAAGGTCTACCTCAAAGGTACAGTGTAGGTGAACATTGATGGTGTCCTCAGAGGCAAACTGTACTACACCTACCACATTAATCAGACTTGACTTCTCACCCACCAGATCTGTCCGGAGCTGTACCAAATTCAGGTGAATCTTGTTGCAGGTACACTCACGGCCAGCAAGGGTCTAATCTCGGCAGCTTTTGCAGTCTTTGGGTTCTGTGCATCATTGTAAAGGGGGGAAATTTCTGCTATAAATAGCAATGGAACTTCATTGTAAAAGGGGGGGAACATATTGCTAGAAAGCTTTGTTGTAAGCAAACACTTGCTTCCAATACAAAGCATCCTTGGCTCTAACATTTGTCTCTTTCTTTTATGCTGCCTTCTGCAAGTATTTCTGCTTCGTGTTCATTTATTTTTCTGATTGCTGTAATTCTGAACTCTGGATTAGAGCATTGGCAATTAAGTGAATCTGGAATACTGAATGAAGGATACATAGGAAGGAATAACAGTGTTAGTTTTTGTTACATGCTTTGTTTTGATTGTTGTTGGTTTGGGTATTAGCTAGTAATCGTGTTGCTTGTTCTTTCCCACCATAACCGCATGCTATTTACATCTCTTTCTGCAATTTACAATCTCTTTCCTGTTCTCTTATCTAAAAACCCCCAAATAGATTAGTATAGGAGCCGGCCTTCTCCGGAGATTGGCACGGAAGGCATCCCTTCCTTCCGGCCTTTCAATATGTGGGAAAAAAGGAAAAAAAAAATCCTTTCCTAAATGGCAGATTCGTAACCAACAGTTTCTCTGGCACGCCCGGTGGGACACGAGTGTCTCACCTCATAAGCGGTATTGAAGTAACGGTGTTCGCTTCAGTGCTGACGAATCTGAACACCTGGCGACTCTGTTGAACCTGAATATCCTCCGAGTCTCGAAGACTGGTCCAAGCTTTCAAGCCCTTCATGCATACAAGATGGAGAGTTAGACAAACGCAGGAGGATCCTGAGTTCTACGAGCTTGATATCACTGCTTTCGGAGAACGCCCCAGGCTAGTCGGAGCATCTTCGCAAGAAGCCGTGGTTGACGAGCAAGGCCCAACTTCGGATAGTACTGATAACTATCCTCCGAATCCTCCGAACTCTCCAGACCACCAGGCCGATCCTGTGCAGCCTGACTTGCAGCTAGCTGCTTTTGGAGCACCTGTTCAACCCAATCCTAACGCTAATATGGCGAACGTACCGCCAAATCAAGACCAACAGCAGAATCAGCAACAAAATCAACAAGCGAATCAACCGCCAGTTGTTGCTGCTCCTGAGCTGTTCCCAGCCTGGGACTCTACAGGACCTCTCAATTTAGTCGGGCAAGCCGCTGTTCCAGCTGCCGCTTTGAAGGCTATACCCACGTACGATGGAACCGGGAAGACGGCCTATGAACACATCCAAGACATCGTGGCCTTGGCCGCGCTCCACGCCATCACTGATGAAAGTGTCATGGTCCGGCTGTTGGCTCTCTCTCTGCGCGGGAAGCTCCTATATTGGTATAGATCCTTGCCGACCGGCGCTATCACTGGATGGGGTCAACTGGCGGGACAGCTAGTGAAAGGATTCAATGAGTCCGCAGATCCGTCCTCGTTACTGCATCAGTTTCAAACCATCCAACGGCATCAGCAAGAGGAGATATCGGACTTTAACGTAAGGTTTGCGCGTTCCTGGGAAAGAGTGCCCATTGAACTGCGACCGACCGCTGGACAAGCTGCCTACTACTACCTCAGAGCCTTCAACTCGGATATAAGTATGATCATCAAGTTTTCCAATATCAACACTTTCCCCGAGTTGTACGAGCTGGCCCAAAAGGCAGAGCTGGATTTGATTGCTATCGGTAGACTCCCGCCTAAGATGCAGGCACCAATTTACCCTGATTTCCCTCAATCACAGTATCCTAGTGCGTCTGCTCAAACGCCTTCCTCATCTACTGCATATCAAAATCCATCGTGGAACCCTGCGCCAGTGGTCACCCAATTCTCCGCTCCCCAAGTGCATTTTCCCACTCCACCGGCGCCTCAGCTCCCATCTACCCCGCAATATCCGCCACTACCCGCTCCTCCACAGTACCCGACACTACCTCCAGCCCCGCCGTTGGCGCCATTGCCTCCACCGGCCCAATCAGCACCACCAAATGTTGATATACAGACTAAGATACTGCAAGAAGTACAGTCTCTTGCTTCTGGCTACCGGACGTTGTCCAACGACATGGCAATCATGAAAAAGAAGCAAGCCCAACAGGAGTTCATCCCTAGGAGACCATATCCTCCTCCGGCGCTTACAAGAGACCAAGCGGCTCAAGCCAATAGGCCTCCAGCGAGGAATGCTGCTATCAACGAGGAGCCGAGCACTTCAGACAATGTGCACTGGTGCTCTACATGCAATGACCCTCACGGGGAAGCTACCTGTATGCTGCATCAGCATTATGTCCAAACTCTGGCGAGCAGCAACCCGGAAGATCAAGTCAACATGATTCGGGAAGAAGAACGCAATTTTGCGGTCTCAGAGGAGGAGCCGGTGTCCATTCTGACCAAGGGTGGTAAGAAGCCAATCGAAGTGGACGCAGCCCAGATGCAACCTTTGAAGGTGTATACCAGGCGAGAAAAGGAGCAGCCTGCCGCGAAAGCTCCCGATCAGGTTCCATTGCCTCCACCGGCGAAAGAGAAACCACCGCCAGCAAAAGCTCCAGTGGCTCAACCTCCGATGGAAACCAAGGAGCAAGCGCGAGAAAAGCTCAAGTACCCGTCGTTGACAAAGCGGCAAAGGGTTGAGGCAACGCAACAGTATCGCACCAAGTATGAGCCGACGAAAGAGAAACCGAGGGGCCCACTACTTCGGCCTACAACATTGTTGATGAGCTCAAGAAGACCCCGGCAAAGATAAGCATGTATGATGCCCTCCAACTCCCTGGGCAGGTGGACCTGTTGCAAGAATCTCTGAAGTCCGTTAAAGGAGGAAAGCCACCACAACCCGTGTTAGCTCAGCCCTTGACCACTTCAATCACGGGAAAAAACAGACCGTCGCCGTTTTACTTGTCTCTGCGGATGGAAGGATGCGTGGTGCACAACTGCATGATTGATTTCGGCGCATCAACCACCGTCATGCCAAGGGCAGTCTGCGAGGAGATCGGCATGGAATACACGCGGAGCAGCCAAGGTGTCTTGCAACTAGATGGCACTCCTGTGAAAACAGTAGGCGTCATCAAAGATATTCCTATCCAGTTGCACAAGGCGCCTGAGATCGTGGTGATTCAAGAAGTTGTGGTCGTTGACCTGGAGCCCTACTTCGGCATGTGCCTCTCGAGGGAATTCACCGCCAAGCTGGGTGGATATCTCTCCCTCGACTACTCTCATATGGAGGTCCCCTTCAAAGGGAGGAAAGTGAAGATCTACAATGAGAAACCTTCCACCTTTCTGGTTGGAAAAATGCCCGAAGAGGAGCAGCAGGATGAATCGGTCCATCTGATGACTGAAGAGTTAGAAGAAGTGGACCTGGTGGAAGAGGCCATAGAGCAGCTGCAAGTGGAGGACGAGTTCTCCCTGCTTGACTTCAATGCCATGATTGAATCAGATATAGGCTGCTACTCCATCACCCAGCCCGAGAAGCCGAAGGAGACAGCAAAAGAAGACATAGGCCCTGCCCCAAATGAGCTGTGGAAGCTATACTTTGACGGCGCCCGATGCAAGAACGGCGCTGGAGCAGGGGTTCTTCTAGTCTCACCCTCGGGAGAGCAAAAAGATTATTGCTACAGGCTGGCCTGGAGTTGCACTAACAATGCGGCCGAGTATGAAGCCCTTTGTTTGGGGTTGAAGAAGGCAGAAAGATTGGGGATCAAGCAGCTGCAAATCTTCGGAGATTCAGAGCTGGTATGCAAGCAAATTACCAATAAGTGCCTCTCAAAGAAGCACTATCTCAAGGCGTACCGCAATCGGGTCTGGGACCTAATGGAGTCATTTGAGTCCCTGAATGTTAAAGCCATCTCCCGTGAGAAAAATAAACATGCTGATATCTTGGCGTCTGTTGGAGCCAGGTACGTCCCGGCTGATGACACTATGCAGAAGCCGAAGCCGGTACGTACTATTTACAGGCCTTTTGTGCCTGATAGGGACACCCACTGGCAAGTGTTCGATTGTGACGAGCAAATCGTCAATTTTTTAATTCATGAAGCTAGCACTATTGAAGGTAGAGACCCTGATGACGAGCAGTATGAGGGGTTGATACAGTTGAAAAATAATCATGTCCCAAAAGGACTGATTACTTTGGAGAGTCTCTTTGATCAGAATGATAGAGCCATATCTCACCGAATCAAGGTGGACGCCAAGCAATACATGGACCTGGAGCTTGAGCCCGGAAAGGTGATCAAAGTCGGAACAGACTGCACTCCAGAGGAATTGGAGCAGATTCGGGCCCTGTGCAAAGAATACCCAGACATTGTTGCTTGGTGTTACCAGGACTTGAAAGGGTATGACAGAGAGATCATCCAGCACACCATAGAGCTGGAAGAAGGGGTTAAGCCCTGCAGACAGAAACAGAGGCCGGTCAACCCGAAGATCGAGGCGCTGATGAGAGCCGAACTCTTGAAGATGCTGGAAGCAAAAATCATCTATCCCATCAAGCATTCTTCTTGGGTCGCAAATCTGGTTCCCGTCAGGAAGAAGAATGGGGACATTCGCCTCTGTGTGGATTTCCGCAATCTAAACCAGGCCTCGCTGAAGGACCACTATCCGCTCCCACAAATTGATCAAATTCTCCATGTGGTCGCAGGAGCTCAACGATTCTCTCTCCTGGATGGCTTCTCTGGCTATAATCAGATCTGGGTGAAGGACGAGGATCAGCACAAGACGGCATTCACCACCAAATGGGGGACGTTTGCCTATCAGCGCATGCCCTTCGGCCTGTCCAATGCAGGGGCTACTTTTCAGAGAGCCATGGACCTAGCATTCCGTGAGCTATTAAACAAGATAATCGTCATCTATTTGGATGACATGACTGTGTTTTCACACAGAAGAGAAGAACACTCCTCTCACCTGCGGCAAGTGTTTGAAAGGTGTCGTGAATTCGGCATATCTATTAATCCCAAGAAGTCGGTCTTTGCGGTGAAGGAGGGGAAACTTCTAGGCCATGTCATTTCAGAAAAGGGCCTTGCAGTTGACCCCGACAGAGCAGAGGCTCTTCTCCGATTGCCAATCCCAATGAACAAGAAAGGGTTGCAGTCCTTCTTTGGACAGATCAACTTCGTGAGGAAGTTCGTGCCCGATTTTGCCCAAGTAATCAAGCCAATGGCCGAACTCTTGAAGAAGGATGCTGAGTTTGTCTGGACTGAGGAGAGGAAGAAAGCCTTTGAGGAGATTAAGGCAAGGATTGCTCAGGCGCCTGTGCTGATAAACCCGGATTACTCCAAGGATTTCATCCTGTATGCAGTGGGAGAGCCCGAAAGTTATGCAGCAGTTCTGACTCAGAAAGGAGATGACGGCGAAGAGCGGCCAATAGCCTTCTTGAGCCAGGTGATCCAACCGCATGAAGAGAGGTATAACTTCATCGAACGCCAAGTGCATGCAGTCATGAGGTCCTTAAAAAAGTTCAAGCACTTTGTTTCCCAGAGCAGGACGACCGTGTTTGTTGTCCACCCAGATGTTAGAAGCTTTATCATACAGGGGGAGTTGGGCAACAAAAGGGGCTGGCTGGATCGCCAAGATCCAGGAGTTTGATATAGAGGTGCGACCCACCAAGCTGATCAGAGGTCGGGCACTATGTCAAGAACTAGCAAGGAGTGTTGCTGCAGAAGTCGTCGCCTGTCAATGGGAGGACCCAGTCCTAGAGGGCAACTTTGCCAATTCCTCAGCAGAAGACAGCGACTGGGCTGATGAAATCATTTGGTATTTCAGCACTGGGAGGCTCCCAGATCACCTCAATGCAAGTCAAAGAAGGAGATTCAGGCTCCAAGCTCTAAAGTATGTATTGCGCCCCGAGGGGCTGTATTTCAAGAATGTGGACGGCATCCTCTTGCGATGCGTCAAAGAAACAGATAAGCGAAAGGTCCTAGGCGAATTCCATTCTGGAATGTCGGGAGGACATCTTTCAGGAAGGCCTACGGCCTTAAAAATCATCAGAGCGGGCTACTATTGGCCCACCCTCTTCGCAGATGCATATGCAGTCTGCCAAAAATGTGAAAAATGTCAAAGGTTCGCCGGCAGAAATAGGAATGCACCTATGCCCCTCCAGCCAATCCAGGCTGAGGCTCCCTTCCAGCAATGGGGCCTAGATTTCATCGGGACAATATCGCCAAATTCTTCGGCAGGGCATAAGTTCATTCTGACAGCCACGGATTACTTCACCAGATGGGCTGAGGCGATACCTACCAAGCACGCCGACCAGGAGACGGTCATCGCCTTCCTTGAAAGCCTGATCACTCGCTTCGGGATCCCAGAGGCAATAGTGACAGACAACGGACCAGGGTTCGCAGGGGCTGTACTCACAGAGTTTACCTGCAAATATGGGATTTACCATAAAATGTCCTCCAATTACTACCCGCAGGGAAACGGCCTAGCCGAGTCTACCAATAAGAACCTGATGAAGATCATAAAGAAGACTCTGGAAAGGAACAAGAGATCCTGGCACCTGCACCTGGACCGAGCGCTATGGGCAGATCGTATCTCTTTCAAGAAATCCATCAAGACATCGCCATACGCGCTTGTCTATGGGAAGGAGGTTGTTCTGCCCACTCATATCGAGATGCCCGCACTCTGGCTGTTAGAAGATGAAAAGGGTAACCTGGATCCTGTTGATGCCAGGTTGGCTCAACTGCTGCAACTCGAAGAGGAAAGAGAAAAAGCTTACGAAGCTTTTATGAAGCACACCGAAACCACACGAAACTGGTTCGCGAAAGGGACTACAGCCAGGGTCTTCAAGATCGGGGACCTAGTGCTGAAATGGGATTTGTTGAAGGCAAAACCAGAGAACCATGATAAATTCGACGCCTTCTGGGAAGGCCCCTTTCAGGTTGCCCGGGTGAACCAGTTCAACTCCTTTGTGCTGCGAGACATGGAGGGCCAGATCCTTCCTATACCGGTCAATGGCTTTCATCTGAAAGCCTATCACCATTGAGAAATCTCAGAAGGTTCTCCCTTGTACATATTTTCTTTTCTGCAGTTTGAGTTTATTTTTTTGAATGTAAATATGCTTTTCAGTAGAGGTAGTTTCCTGCTTTTATCTTCAAAAAAAAGAGCCAAGTGTCTTGTGTAGAAGAAGGTTCCTGTTAGCAGAGGAGTAAAGCAGGGTTTGCTAAGTTCCTTAGGCCGAAGAAAGCAAGAGGGCAGAAAAAATTGAAAAATTCACTAAGTGTCCATGCAAGTGAAGTTGCTGAGGTTCGCCCAAATGAGCCGGCGACTACCGTCATCGCGCAATTTTCAGCGAACTCCGGCCATGTTCGAAGCGGCTCAACCAATGCAAGAGAAGGCACAAAATATTTTGCTAAGCGCCTTGATGCCCTGGTCGCTCAATTCTTGAGCGACTCCGGAGATCGCCCTCAGTATTCAGCGAGCTACGGAGCCGAAAAAGAAAAATGTTGCTAAGGCAAGAAGTCCGAGCTCAAGGTCGCTCCAAATCCTAGCGACGACCGAAATCGCTCCCAAAATTCAGCGACCCCGGGAGGCGCCAAGGTTGAGCCAAAAACGATAGAGGACAACGGTCGCTCGAAGTTCAAAAAAGCTCAAGATCGCTCGTTCTATTCAGCGATTCCGGGAATCGCGTGGGAGAGGCGAGGTGCGTTAAAAGAGGGAAAAGCCCGAAAAAATTTCTAAGTGTCGAAGTGGCGCCCAAGGTCGCTCATTTTCTGAGCGACGACGGGAATCGCTCGAACTTTTGAGCGAACGCCGTCGAGGTCCGAGAAGCGCAAGATAAAATGCTAAGTCTGGATGGCGCTCATCGTCGCTCCATTTTGGAGCGACTCCCGCGGTCGCCCGCATTTCCCAGCGACGACCGTCGTCGCACACTTCTTGAGCGAACCTTGGCAAGGCGAAGACTTGAGGGAGGAAAACAAAGTTGAAAATTTTTCTAAGTCCTAGTTGACGCCGGTCGCTCGCCGAGACGCCAAATGCTCAAAATCGCTCATTTTTTCAGCGATTCCAGGAATCGCTCCAAGTTTCGAGCGACCCTCGTCTCCGACACGATTACCAAGCACAATGAACCTTGGGGCGCGTGCCGAGGTGGCGGCGGGTGACGTCTTCAAGGCGCACGTTCTTAAAAAGGGGGTGCTTGCGCGGTTTTCAAAGCAGATTTCATTAAAGGCAAAGGACAAGCCCTGGGCCAATAAACGAGAGGTTGCGCTCCCCAAAGGAGATCTTATGCACGGCCACCAAAGAATAACGGCGCGCCCACCCACTTCGTGCACCCTGCCTTTAACTCCAGCGCTCGCCATTAATGATGATTTTTTACCCACTCCCATAAAAGCCCAGTTGCTCAACGCACTTTACCAAAAAACCTACCATTTGAATCCAGGCGTACTCCAAGCTGCACCAGAGGATAAATTCGAAACATTTACCAGCAGCTAGCAGTGAATTTGAATTATTCTGTCGCCATGGGAAAAAGGGAGAGTGGAGAAAAGGGTAAAGCATCTGAGCAGGCAGCTTCGGGCACACCAGAGAGCGGAAAGAAAAAAGAAAGGAAGGACAAGGGGAAGGCGAAGGCATCAGGACAACGTCAAAGAAAAAAGGCCAATCAGGGCCAGCAAAACAAGTTCCTCCTCCGCCGCCTGTAGACAACTTGATAAGATACAGGGATGGCCCATACTCTCACAGCATCGAACAACTTCGGCGCACCGTAGAGGAGTGGCGGAAAAAAGTTCCCGCTTCGCATCCTTTCGCCGCAGCCTACTATTCGCACCTGTATTGGTTTCTATGCCCGTCGGTGCACCATTGCCCGGAGCTGGTTGCGCCATTGCCAGAAATTACAAGCCCAACACCAGACAAGTCCGGGACCATGAGGGGACGGTTTTGTTCTCGCTCTATAAGGAGACTGTCCAAATGGCCTTCGCGCCTCGTCATTCGCCGGATAGGAATTATACAATCAGAAGAGTCAACCTGGGCGAGCAAACGGACAGGTTCGCTGATAATCCAAAGATGAGGCACTTCCTCGAGTCTCAGCTGCACGAGCCACCGCCGCCCAAACATTGGCCGACGCAGCCAATACCCCAGGAAAATTTTAAAAGCAAGTCACTCTATTCTATGTTGGCCTGGGTCTTAGGCTGCGGTACTGATGCGGTAGTTCACCCATACCAGGTTGCTATCGCGGAGTGCATCTTACATGGGGAATTCTATGACCCCAACGCCATGAAGCCGGAAACTAAGCCAGTCTTCTTCGATTGGGCAGATTGCGTAGCGCACGGTATGCATTCGGGCCTTCAAGACCTGAAAGAGGGAAGGACTCAGTCCTTCAGGCACTGCTCGTTCTTGGCCTGGCTCTTCCTGTTCCACATGCACGACAAGATGAAGACGATCCCTGTCCAGTGCAGAGACAAAAATGGCGCACAACTCCCAGTGTATGAATGGACTCGGGTCTTGTCAAGGAGGGAGTCATACTATAAATTCAATTTGGCATTCTTGGGCCCTGCCCTAGCCATCCTCAACGGCACATGCTCGCGTGCCCCCCGTGAAATGAGAGACAGAATTGTGCAGGGGAGAAATAGGCGACACTTTCAAATTGACACAGGGGTTTGTTATCAGAATTTTCGGGTTCACAGGCAAACCCTTCCTCCTGCCGTATTTTTGCACAGAATATGTATTCGCCTTGGAGGCAGCGCGGCAGATGGACTATGCAGACCAAGAGTATGGTCAAGGAAGAAAATGGGGCCACATTTTCAAGTACCCAATCATCTGGGGCGATATTGAGGTCCACACAACTGGGCAGAATGAATATCTAGCGGCTACACTCCTAAGTTTCGGCCTGGTGGAGCTTCCCCAGCGGTGGAAATATGACCCCCTCGATATAGTAAAAGGATTCACGGAGATGAAAAACTTTCATGCCTGCCCGCGCCAGGAGGAGATCATGGGGGAGCGGAATAATCCGACAGGAGGTGACCTGGAGTGGCACATAGAAGAGATGCAGTCGCTCCCGCCATGGCATGATTTCTACTTTGTTGAGGCGGAGTATGACCCTGTCCGTAATGATGCTCACAAGACAGACTCCCAGGGTTACAAGCGAATGCTGCCGAAGGTGAAAGCTTTGGGGTGGAAGGACGAAAAGATAGCACAATGGTGGATCACAAGGGCCCACACCAAGAAAGAAAGGTCGGAAAAGTTGTTGGCCAATGACTATCAGTTCTCTGACATCTATGATGATCACATCGCCACGTGGCGGCCCATCGTTTTCCGTGACATCGTGCCCCGAGGCATCCGTCGCCTACAAAAGGGGCAAGCCCCACCCAAGCAACCACTTGTGCAAGGAGGGTCCAACAGTGGAGCGAAGAGCAGTCAAGTGGCAGAACCCATGGTGCAGTCGCCCCCCGAAAAGCCACAGGGATCTGAGCAGTTGGCCAAAGCAGCGGAGGAAATTCTGGAGCCTCTAAGGCAAAAGGTGAAGTGGAGGTTTAAGACATCCCTCTTCCATCCTAGCACCCATCGCCCGACCTCAACCGTTGTCAATGAAAAGGCGGCCACGCCTAAGAAAGAATAAAGGAAAAGGTCTGAGAAGTCAAAGGAGAAAAAGGCTACGCCCAAAAGGAGGTTGTGCAGCAGACCGTGGTGACGCCGCAGAAGAAAGTTGCCGCCAAGGAGATTATAACTATCAAAGAGGACACCCCTCCCCTAGAAGAAGAAGTGGACCCGTGGATAACGCAAGTCATCAACACGCCAGCTCAAGCCGAGCTCGCAGGTACGCTTTCTCTCCTCTCAACAATCTTCTAAACCATTGCCTGCGATACCCTCTTCCACCTCCGCTGAACCCGCCATCGTTGCTTCATCTCACTCTCCTCTCACAAACCCCAGCCCTCCGGCTCCATCCAGCAAGCCCAGCAAGCATTCGGCCAGTTCTCCTCAGATCCGAACGCCTTTGAAACCCTAGGCCATACACAGCCAGGTGTCGCCGCCGAAGAACCCCCTCATTCTCCCCATCCTTCGTCTTCAGCTGGCGCATTAACCGAGAAACCCTCTTTGCATCTGGAAGAACCTCCCGCCGCTACCCAAGCCCAATCGTCAGCAGCCAATGGCAGCCTGGGCAGTACAGAGCTCTTTCAGATACTTCCAGGAGGTGAGAAAGAGGAGAGGCGAGGAGCTGGCCGGAGTGGAGAAGCGCGCCAGGTTTGACCTGGACAATATGGTGCTGCACACTGAAAAGAGGGTCCCCAAGGTGAAAAAGCCCATCAAGGACATGACTCCAGATGACTACGAGTACCACCGTAAGGACAAGGACCTGAACGACATTAGCGTGGAGAATGAAATAGGGGGAATCCACCTGAGGGCCGATACATTGTATGTAAATCATCACCAGATGAAAAAGCGCTTCTACCAGGTGGAGAATGAAAAATTACGGCTGGAGGAAGATATGGCAAAAATGCAAGCACAGCTGGAGAGTGCCCAGGAGGAGTCCCAAAAGCTGAAAGAGCGACTAGCGGCCTTGGAAAAGGAAGTAACAGATCAAAAGGAGGCTACGGAACAGCAGGCCAGAGAGAAAGAAGAAGCGCAGGCGCAAATAGTTGAATTGCAGGGCCAGCTCCAAGAAGTTCAGAAGCAGCTAGAGGAAAAGGCTACACAAGTCGCGGCCTTTTCAAAAGATCGGGTCAAGGAAATCCGCGCTGGCCTGCTGAAGGGTTTCAAGACCCACGTCGCCAGATCTCTCTCAGTCCTCACATTCATCTCCAAGGTGCAAGAAATATCTGCCCAGGGCAAGCCTGTGGTAGAGGAGGCCGAACGCCAAGCTCAGCGATGGCTCGACTTGGCTGTTAAACTTGAAGGATACGAGCGCCAGGGCCTCCAATTTGTCCCCATGTCTCAGATTGCCCTTGATTGGGCCGCTGCAAGGGCAACCTTGCATTTGTATTTTGAAAAAACAGAGAAGATCAGGAAAGCCAGGAGGATGTTGGACGCATTGGAAAAGGAGAAAAGCATCTGCCTGATTCCTTTCCATACCCTTGCATCGCTCGGGTTCCCAAATTTCATAGGCGAAGATGGAAACTGCCGGCCCAGAGAGGAGTTGAAGCCAATCTGGGAAGCCTTCCAGGCAGATACAACGGAGATAGATAACTGGGCGGACCCAATTCTTGAGGCGCAGGTTACACAGTTGGTGTCTCGATTCTGCAAGATTAGCACCTGCCTCAACGAGTTGAGTGAGAGGTTCAATGCGGTCGATATGCTCCAGGTCGAGGCCTTCAAATGTATGTTGAAAGATATCAGCGACCTCGAGCCCTTCCAGGAAGCAGCTTGGACCCAGGTTCAAGCTACTTATCAGCACATCCACGACCGCCTTGCCCCCCCAGATCAAGAAGAAGAGGAAGGCGAGCAGTCGGAAGGAGAGTCGGAAGAAGAAGAATCAGAGGAGTCCGAAGAGGACAGTGCTGAAGAAGAAGAGCAGCAAGAAGCAGAGCAGCAGAAAGAAGGGCCACAACAGGAAGAAGCAGGGACCGGGGATGACTCCGAGCCCAAAGGATGAAGGCGTGGGTCCTTGCATCGAGGCGAGCTCGATACCCCGCGAGCCGCCAGGAATGTTGCCACATTTTGCTAAGGGGTAGAAATTTTGAAAATTTTGAAAAATTGTTGCTGCAACGTTTCGGACCAGATTCTTCCTTCCTCCTTCCTTTCCAGCTTTGTCCAGGCAGTTTTCATGTTTCCAGTTTTCAGTTTTTCTTTCCAAGTGTTCAAGCAGATTTGGCAGGTTTGGGAAAAGCCTAAAATATTCTAAGTCTGGGGCACTCCCTTGGTCGCTCCATTTTGGAGCGATTCCGGGAGTCGCTCCCTCTTTCCAGCGATTCCCAGCTCTGCCTCTCCCTCCGGCGACCGACGGCAACAGCAAGCAGCAAGACGAGCGGGGAGAAAATGCTAAAATTTGGAGCGACCCCCATCATCGCCGGCCTCCACCAGCGACCTTCGACAACAGCGAACGTCAACAATGAGCAAAACGAAAAAACGCTAAGGCATGAAAAGTCGACGTCGGTCGCTCAAGTTTGGAGCGAACTCCGTCTTCGTCCCTCCTTTCTAGCGATCGTCGTCAACGCTACATTTTCCAGCGAACCACGGCAAGGGAAAAAATCAAAATATTTTCTAAGTGCCAGAAGTGGACGTCGCTGCCAGCGACCGCCGTTGTCGCTCCTTTTATCAGCGACCATGGACAACGGAGGGAAAAATATTGAAAAAATATCTAAGTATGAGCCGTCGACGCCGGTCGCTCAGATTTTCAGCGATCGACATCGATCGCTCCTTTCTTCAGCGACTGTGGTAAACAAGGGTGAGCAAGCGAAAAGCGCCTAAGTGTGAGTCGACACCGGTCGCTCCGTTTGGTGGCGACCGACGTCGGTCGCCCATTTCTTCAGTGACCGCGGTCAACAGAGAGAACAAGTTGGAAATTTTCCTAAGTGTTGATGATGACGTCAGTCGCCCAAACCTGCTAGCGACTCCCGTCGTCGCCCGTTTCTTCAGCGATCTCCAGCAGCAATGTTGATGTCGGTCGCTCCATTTCGGAGCGACTCCCGGCGTCGCTGCAGCATTTCAGCGACCGCGGGCAATGAATTTTCAAAGGTGTTCCAAGAAGTTGCCGTCAATCGCTCCCTTCCTTAGCGACTCTCGTCGCCGCCCCCCCACTTCAACGAACCACAGACTGAGGCCAGACCACGCACGGATTTCGGGATTCGAGCCTGTCAAGATGGGACAGAAGGTCTACCTCAAAAGTACAGGGTAGGTGAACATTGATGGTGTCCTCAGAGGCAAACTGTACTGCACCTACCACATTAATCAGACTTGACTTCTCACCCACCAGATCTGCCCGGAGCTGTACCAAACTCAGGTGAATCTTGTTGCAGGTACACTCACGGCCAGCAAAGGTCTAATCTCGGCAGCTTTTGCAGTCTTTGGGTTCTGTGCATAATTGTAATGGGGGGAAAATTTCTGCTATAAATAGCAGTGGACTTTCATTGTAAAAAGGGGGGGAACATATTGCTAGAAAGCTTTGCTGTAAACAAACACTTGCTTCCAATACAAAGCATCCTTGGCTCTGACATTTGTCTCTTTCTTTTATGCTGCCTTCTGCAAGTATTTCTGCTCCGTGTTCATTTATTTTTCTGATTGCTGTAATTCTGAACTCTGGATTAAAGCATTGGCAATTAAGTGAATCTGGAATACTGAATGAAGGATACATAGGAAGGAATAACAGTGTTAGTTTCTGTTACATGCTTTGCTTTGATTGTTGTTGGTTTGGGTATTAGCTAGTAATCGTGCTGCTTGTTCTTTCCCACCATAACCGCATGCTATTTACATCTCTTTCTGCATTTTACAATCTCTTTCCAGTTCCCTTATCTCAAAATTCAAGTAGATTAGTATAGGAGCCGGCCTTCTCCGGAGATTGGCACGGAAGGCATCCCTTCCTTCCGGCCTTTCAATCTGTTGGGCGAATCTAGGGCGCAAAAGATCAAAATCCTTTCCTAAATGGCAGATTCGTAACCAACAGAACCCACCCCAAGAAACACAAAGGCATCCCTCGTGGGACATCTCGGCATCCCCTCACCCACAAGTACGTAGGGACAAAGCAGGATCTCCCCATCCCCTATAGAACGCATTTACCCATGTATTCAGGCCCAAGGACACATTCGCTGCTTTTCACGAGTAGCATTTTAATCTATGTTATAGCAGGTCAAAAAAATGGCAACTTGTAAAAGTTGTCAAAATAACAAATGAGGCTACTTACAAAGGCAAATCATTCATAAATAAAAGCAAGAACACAATGGATATTGAACCAGCTACTTTGAGCTAATGTTTATTTGTATTTAAGAAGCGAGCTACATGCACTGCACATGACATCACTTTGTTTGTCTATTAAAGTTGACCCATATCCGATCGATCAATTAGGTAACTATTGCCACATTTTGACTAAGGGGTAAAATTTTTGAAAAAATTGCTGCGTTGTTCCATGTGTAGATCCTCTCCTTTCTTCCTTTCCTCCATGACTGGCTTCGTCCCAAAATCAACTAAGGCACAGTAGTTCTATGGTTCGCCCACCAGGAGTGGCAAATCTCAGGTTCGCCCAAATCAACAACGATGCCCAGATTCGAGCAGAAGGCACAGCGAAGTGCAGAAAGGGCGTTAAAATGACTAAGGAGGGGTAACCTCAGGTTCACCCCGTTTTCGAGCGATTCCCAACATCGTTCCCACTCGCCAACAAACCCCAGCCTTGCCAAGGCCCAGAGCACGTTGTAGCCCAGGGTACAAAAAGCAACAAAGTGACAGGAGCCCCCAACATAGCTCCAAACACGGCAAGTCCCAGAATCACTCATGTGTTCGAGTGAACTGCAGCACGAAGCATTAAAAAAAATTTCTAAGGCAGGGAGGGCTCGAGTTCGCTCCATTTCTAAGAGACTCCCTGTCTCGCTCCAATTCCCTAACGAACCTCAGCCTCGCCTCGTCCTTGTGCGACTTCCAGCTTCGCTCCTCCCTTTGTGCGAATCTTAGCATCGCACCCATTCTGCGATGAATCCTAGCCTCGCCAGCGAACCCCGGCATCGACACCACTTTGAGCGAGCAAGCGTCAATGCGGAGCCCCTAAGTTCGATCCATTCCTGAGCGACTCCCGCGCTCGCTCCTCCCCTTGTGCGACTCCCAGCTTCGCCCTATTTCTGAGCGATTCTCAGCATACCTCCTATTCGTCGGTGAAACTCAGTCTCGAGCTAAGAGTGAGTGACCTCCGGAATTTAGGTTAAACTGGGCAAAATTTCAAGCAAACCTCGGGAAGCAGGGTAGGTCAACATTTGAGGCACATTAATGATGCACGAATCCAAGTCTCAGCCAATCCCTTCAGGACGCCCTGTCAGGTCCCAGAAACACTCCAAGGGGCAAGCTGCACCAACCGCATTGATGAGACATGCTCTCCCAACTGCAGAAATAGTTCAGAGCCGCTCTAAGCACGGATGAGCCGTATTCTAGGTACAATGCCAGCTGACAGAATCTCAACTGCCCCGGCATTTTTAAGGGTTGAACATTAATGTTTTCAGGGGGGGAAACTTTTCTATAAAAGGCCACTCATTGCAATGTAATAGGGGGGGGAACATTTTGCTAAAGAGTTGTTGTATTTGGACTTCTTGCATCAATATTAAGATTCCTGGTTCTGACTCTGGAATTTTCGCACTGTGTATGATGCCTTCTATGCTTATTTATGTTAATTTTGTTTCTTCATTTGCATACAGTAGATTCTGAAATCTGGATTTAAGTGTGTGAATTAAGAACGAAGTCTGGAATTATACATAACAGTGTGAGTTCAGTTTGAGTTTCTGATATGTTTATAATATTGATCGCTGCTGGTTCAAGTAGGAGTTAGTAATTGTGCTGTCTGTTCTTCCCCTCGAAACGATCTGCATTTCCCATTTCTTTCAATTATTTATTCCTTTCAATAATTTCCCGATTCCTTTCCTGTTCCCTAATCTGAAACCAAGTGTAGTGTAATATAGAAGCCAGCCTTCTCTGGAGATTGGCACGGAAGGCATCCCTTACTTCCAGCCTTTCAATCTGTTGGGCGGGTCTAGGGCGCACAGATAGACCAAACCCTTTCCTAGTGGCAGATTCGTAACCAACAGTAACCAGTCATGCTGATAGATAATTAAGGGTATGCCCTATGCGAGGTGTATATTTTTTCATTGATCAATATCTTCTATTCTCTCTCCGTTCATTATGAAGATTGACTTTGCATATCAACATTTATCTATTCTTATGATATTCTTACCACCATAAAGTCATTTCTTCTCAATGTTTTGTGACAATTGAAATTCAATGCTTTGAAGATCTTGTGTGCCTAACAGCACTTTTGCACAATATCATCCAAGCTTCAAAATATGGTATTGATTCATTATTGAATTCTTTGGTGAAAATTTATATTTCATTTAGTGATAGCCCTTTTGAGAAGTTCATAGTCTTATTACTATCTTAATTTTCAAAAGGATTGCAGTTTGGAGTGAGCAGGTCTCATATTGTTTCGGCTATATTGGAAGAGAAGTCTTGCCTTTTTATTCTTGAGAAGAAGAAAGTGTAAAGGCAGACAGCCAGAATTGAAAGCCATGCCTTCCCAAGAAGCTTACACAGACAACACAAAATTTGGACAACCAGGACTAAAATCAATGTTGCTGCTGCTGATCCGATACCAAAAATGCTCATTCTGAATTTTCTTTCTACCAGGGAACACGTTTGCCCTTAACTTTATTTGAACTTGAAGATATGTCCTTATCCACTCTGTATGAACTCCATTTAGGCTGCTAGAAGATTCTGTTGTGAGAACATATATTTTGTCTGCAGTGTGTTGTCTTCTCTGAATGGTCTAGTTTTCACTCTATTTCAAGTATTTTAAAAGCAACCTTTTATGTTTAATGTTTATTTTGATGCTATATTGAACTCCAATGGAAAGCCCGTTTGCTCTAATACTAAAAGGGAAATAGATGTGGCAAAGTTGATCAATTCTAGTGAGTTATTCTTACCTTTCTAGTTGTAAGCTCTTGATTATGGCGTTGCTTCAATTCTGTCCTGCTACCCTAACCCACTTCTTAGTTTCTTGTAGCTTTGCTTGCAAAATAATTATTCTTGATGGCTGAAGTTGACTGTGTTGCTTGGGTATCTATGTTTGTTCTTGCAGTTGTGGACAAGAGTTTACAACACAGCCATACTGGTGGCAATACCACGAATGTATGTTCTCACAGTCAATAGCCGCGTAGTACTCTCATAACACATTTTTTTATAATATTCTTCTTAAAGACGTTGGAGCCTTGAGTTTCATGATTAATCCAGCTTTATTAACAATGTAATGTCCTCCTAATATTATTGCAATCTATCAGGTCTTCAAAGAAAAAATTGTTCAAGTATTGATGTAGCAGGAGCTGAGTTTCAACTGAAGTTGGTCATTTATGTTGTTGGAAATCCAATCGATGTACATTTTTGGGTTTCAACTTCAGTGACTTCTCTTTCAGTTTCCATAACCTTTGCTCTATTTCTTGAGGAGTAAGCTAGATCTTGGCAACCAATTCAGAAATCTACTGTCACCCTTTCATTAGATTTGCAGAGGACAAGAGAAAGGAAGTTTAATATTCATAAGAAAATGCGATGGGAAATTATGCATTATCTTGTTTAGAAGTTCATAAAGTAGCACCAGAGAATGGCAATCCTGATTCTAAAATTTCAAGATGCTTTCGATGAAAAATTCAATACAAATCAATGGGATTTCATGGCATAACGCTTTATTTCTCTAGTTAATTTGATAAGCTACATATATTAAGTATATTGAATAAAGGAGATACCAATTACTTAACCAAATAGATATAAAGCAAAACTGACTATCAAAGAACAAAGTAAAGTGAAATGTACAACTTAGGGGATAAATCAAACAAAAATGCAAACCTTAGGCATTCTTTATAGGATGTACTAGCTACACGATCATGACCCGACATTCGAAACAATTTTCCCATTGTAAGATTTACTCGCAATGTTCTTGCTTTGATTGGTATGCCTTCCATCTGCAATATATCATTAGAGGAAACCAAGTTTACTTTTCTAATTATAAAAGCAATAATTTGTGGTAATTTTAAATACATATTTCTGGTTAAACTAGAAGCATAGGAGTAACATACATGAAGAAGAGTAGAAAGTAATGCTGATTTCAATGATAATAGCTACCATGCTTCCATGCATTATGACAGATTGCTGGTGGTATTTTGTACCAATTTACAATACAAACATTAAAAACTAAGATGCATTAGCCTTAAGACTGCATCCTCGACATAGGATATTAAAATATAACGATTTCAATGCATACATGGTTTCCATGGTAAACATTGAACAGCATTACAAGGATAAAAGCAAGACTATGGTTGTAATTTTCCATCTTTGACCTTATTTATCTCTAGGAATTCATTACAATCTATTAGAAACGTTTTACCAGCACGTTATTACGGCATAAACCAATCTAACCTCATTTCAATTCCAAGACAAATCATTCTATCCTAGTATGCAAGAAAAATTATCTCAAAAGTTGATTGTGGCATAATTCTTCAACTCTTAATGTGAATATAAACTTTGAAATAACTTAGAGGCATATCAATTATCGGCTATTTTATTGAAGATAATCCCCCAAAAAATATTATTCATTCAATAATTTGAAAGAAAAAAAGCGAACATATATTTACATTCATGAACAACCAAAGTCCACAAGCGACTAACGTTGTTCAATGGAACTGCAAAGTATAGCCTGTTAAGGTACCACTCAAGAGGGGGTCCAAGAAAAACACACCCACTAGAAATGAGAATAGAAACTTTCACAACACCGATTGCTTCCTCAAACATGATAGAATAGTAAGAATGCTGAACTTGGAAAGATAAAGAATAAGAAGGCTATGCATTGGCTCAATGAAGTTTAAAAACTGGAGTTAGGACTGATCAACAAAGATCATCATAGAATTTGGATGAGTTCTTATTCTCGAGAATAAAAAAGTCAAAAAGGACAAAGGAAAACGAAAAAAGGAAAAAACATAAATCAGAAAAAAACAAAAAGGAAAATACATAAATCAGAAAATACAAAATCATCCCCACTAAATGCCAAAAAGAAGATGCTATTCAGCAACCAAAAAATTAGAGGAAGAGGTGCATGTTCATTTCTCATGCCTGACCAACAAAGGAAGGCATAAAAAACAGGGCTTGTGTCGGAGGAAAAAAGGGAGAATTATGGATTTCAAGCTTTTCAGCTGCAGAATTGTAGTGTTAACAACACTATTGTTGGGTAGTCAGTTCAAAATCAATACCATCAATAAAACCAGAGTGAAATTGATGAAATAAGATGTTCAGGGATTAAAGAGGAGATAGAAGTATCAAGCACAAAGCATGAAATCATCCCAAAGGCCCACTGACCAGCAAATGAAAATGCAAAATCTTGAGAAATCGCTAATTGTTCGACAACCTATCAGTTGATGCATTGTCGCCAATCCGTGAGTGTCAATCAGTTCTAGCTGATCCATGGGAAGCTGTGACATATGCATGACATCACCTCAGCCAATGAGAATCAAGGATTGATAGTTTAAAGAGAAATCAAGAAATCAACTCAACAACGTATGGATCCGTAGAATATAACTTCCCTGCTGACAAAAGCAACCATCGTTTGGCAAAGCAATGTTGAAGATAAAGAGTGAGAAACTGATGACCCATGGTATTAAACAAGAAAAAAGGTAATGAAGGAGAAGAATGAACCCCACTGATCCTCACCTAGCTGGACAACAATCAAAGTAGGCCAAAAGAGAAAGACTTGGTGATCCACTATACACAATCAAGGGGTGATAGAGGAGATGATATCAGCAATCAACTGATCAACTAGAAGACAACATAATAGTTTTGGGAAGGAAATCCTAGCCAATCCATAGTTCAAACTCAACAGCGGTGGCCGATTTGTGAAACTCGGCATATTAAGTGGCTGATCTGTCCTAGGGAGAGCTAAAATTAGCAGCCAAAGTTTCATGGAATCTATTTTGGGAACATAGGATGCTAATTTCAAGGCAAGAAAATGGATTTCAAGCCAAATCAAGAAAAAGAACCAGTTTTAAGTATAATTATAAAAAAAAGGTCACGCAACTGAAGATGGACATTGATGAGCCAAAGACTGAAGATCTACTGCCCAAGCAGAATTTTGCAGCCAATCAATCCAAAGATCGATCTTGTCTCAGAAACTTCTTATGAATAGATTAGGAGTTCTTTCTGTCTTCAACTAAATTTAGATGTTTTAGCTTTCTAAAGAAGTAGAATGACATGCTGTAAAGGATCATTTTCACAATTCTTGGACTCATCACTCAACTGTTTTGCATTCAGACATTATTTTCAGCAAACACTAATTCAAACGCACAACTATGCATGGTTGGTTTGTTTTCATCCGTGTATATGATGGTTTACCCCATGAATGCAAACTAAAATTGCAGATTGCAGTTATTCAGTTTTGACTCTTCTCCTTGTCTGTTTGACCCTATTGTGAATGGATAAAGATTAATGATTTTTGTTGCAAATAGTTCATGAATTCAATTGCAGTTCTCTTTGTGGATTCTTGTGATTGGATAAGATCACCATTATCACTCCAACATTTTATTGACTTCCAACTTTCTCCAAACTTTTCCTCTAAACAAAATAAAAATTAAAATTAAAAATGGAAGCTGGCCCTATCTGGATATTTAATCAGATGAAAATCCAATCATCCAATCTTACTGTGGTACAGGGCCCACATACACATATAACCTTAGGTGGATCAGGATATTAAAAAGCTAGTTAATACCTACTTCTTGTACAACATATGAATAAGTAAAAGGGCATTTTTATTCAGTTCCCTGTCCATATAGGATCATATTCTTACTGTATTTGCAATGTCCACAGCCTTTTTGAGCATTAGATTCATTTCTGGGTTTGCTGTGGTGATAACTCTTCACTTCAGATTTATCCCATGTTAGATCATTATGTTATATGTGTTTGTTGTCGTTATATATGTAATTCTACTATGCATATGTTCAACTTCGCATATTACTATATTTTGTGCTATTTGTGTACTTATGTATGCACATTGGAGTGAGGGCTTATGTCGGAATATGTGGTGTTAAGCTTCACTTGATGCCACGGTCGACTTTTGTATTATATTTTATGTCTAGCCCTATGCTCCCTTGAACACCTTGTATAGATGGGTTTATTGTAATATACTAATAATAAACCTTAAGGTCAGTTCTTTAACCCCGACCTAAGATAACATGTGTTTCAGGTATTTAAACCCCTTGAGAACCAACCATTTTTTCATCGATTGGAGTGCTTATTCTTCTATTTAGTGAGCTTACTTTGGTGTGTACAGACACCCTTCATTTTGGATTGTGTTTATATGTGAGTTGTTATTTTATTTTGGGTAATGTGTTGATTACATTCGTTTCTAGAAAGTATTGTTAAATCCAACATGGTATTAGCCCAGGAGTTGATCTCCATTACTTGACCTCAAGTTTTTCGACAATTTCTCTTCTATAGCAATTTCGGAAGCAATGTGGTTTCTGGGGGATAGTTGCCAAAACTCCATGTCGTTAACAGTTTTTAGGGTTTTGTGACAAAACCCTAGGTGAACTTGGATTATAAGGTGAACCATTTTGAAAAACCATACTTTTCAAAATGATGATTGTCTTCGTTAAACAAGGATAAATCGGCATGCATCCCCATGGTTGGGTTATATGGGGGCACATCTTTATATTGAAACATCATGGAACAGAGATGATTTCCTTATTTTGTAAGGCAGTCATCCCTGCTGCCTTGAAAAAATGGTCTGCCATTCCTGGACTGAAAACTTCACAGAATGTAGACTAAAATTTTGATTCTTTTTACAATGTAAAATTTGGTCTCTTAAAAATTCAATTCTTTTTTGAAACTTTTCTTAGTTCAATCTACTAGTAATCCATATAATTTCACATATATAGCTTATGTTATAGTGGTTACTTTCCCCACCACGAAACATGATAAGTTTTTGTTCGTTGCTAAGTAATGCAATTGGCATCTCCTCACATACCTCCTAAAGCATCACTCTCCCCTACAATGTACACTCACAATATCTCTTACGAACTCTTATGCACCTAACCTTTCTACTTTCTAGCAGAAATAGATGTTATCGTTTGCTAACAGAAATAGAAGTTATCATCATTTTGCCATATCCTTTATACACCTTCTAATTAGTGGACTATTATTTATTAAAACCATTTAATATGTATAATAGTAAACCCAAGTATTTTAAAGTTTAAACATTACAAGAACATGTCTCAACATCACAAGTAAGCATTAACTTTATAACTACTATAACTATCGTACACCTTATAGTAAGTGGACTAATATTTATTAAAACTAATCAATATTTAATACGAAGCCTAAATTTCAAAACTTGAAAAGCTAACCCTAATCTAAAATGTAAATGGTTATGTAAACTGAAAAAAAGATCCCAACATCACAAATAACTACTAACCTCGATACTATTTTGTTTAAATTTAGTGATTCATTTTTTTTAATATATACACATCAAACAAATTCCAACGTACAAATTACCCTGTCTAGACTGTAAAATGTACCTCTAGATACAAGCTAGTTCCACCACCCTATACCCACAATGCCTCCATAGTCACCATCTGCACGTTGGGTACAGTTATTATGGCATTTAAATCAGAATGTTGCACAAGTATGATAGTCAATCCTAGGCTTTGGTTCAATCCTTTCCCTCACCTTTGTGGATCCGTTCTCCATATTACTATACATGTAAAACTACTTCTCCATCGACTCATCTCTTTATGTTTTGATCTCAAGCAGGGCCCTCTATCTTGAATTTTTGCTCCTTGCCTAGAAGCTTCTATTTGAAATGCTTTGTAGTTTAATAGTTGCTAAAGTTTATAGATTAGTTCAAAATTATTATATTTACTTTTTTATCATGGATGTTAGAATGAACAAAATAACAAGCAATTTGAACTTCCATGTATTAGATATTTTGGGAAATATCTCTTCATTGATATGTGACAATGAGAGAGATTTTTAAGCATTATGGGAAAAATGAGAAGGTGCATTTGGTAGATTTAAACAGTATGAGAGCATTTAGAAAGATGACAGGTTGCACTGTTTTTCTAATCTCCTGTCTTAATTTATCAATGCCAAAGTTCGGTGATATCTTCAATAAGTAGAAAGACGGTTGGCTGCATTGTTGTATATTGTAGTGTATGATAACACCAATATACTATTGAGATTATGCAAATGATCATAGAAGAGTGTTTATAACAAGTAAAAGGATCAGAGAAGAGCTATCTTAAGACAAAGTCAGCTTGCATTGTAGTTCATCCCTCACCATTATCATATGAAAGTTCACAGAAGAATATGTATGTGACATTTGTTTAATTTATTTCTGCTATATAATCCTCTTAAGTAACCACCTCCAAAGCACATGCAAACATTATAATTGTTAGAAAACCACCATAATGATAATTATAAGTATGAGAGATGGAGAAAAAATCAAACCTCACTGATAGCTGCTCTAATATCATGGAGTGCCATATGACAGAGACCAATTTTGAACTTAACCTGCCAAAAGAATTATTGAAAAAACCAGAATATAAGAATACAATTTAATTCCATCTTTTCCCATTAAAACAAATGCTAAAGAGAAGATACAACTTGACACATTACCTCATTCTCATTAAATGGTGAGACATGGGTAGGATTTGTTGAGGATGTCCTACTCCCTGTAGGTAATGTATTTCTTGATCCACTTACACTTTGCTTAGGAATAAGCTTGCTGCAGTGATATGCTTGTCTATAAACATTCTGTAAGACATGACACATAGATTTGCATAGCGTTAAAGCAACTAGGAACACTTTAAATTTAAGATGTAGAGTATGCATATGTCAAATACACCAGAGTATGGATAATTGGCATAGGTTACTAAATAAGTAATGCATTAAACATGAGAAGTAAGAATATGATAACAAAAATATATTAGAACAGTAATGGGCATTGAAATAATATGATGCACATATTGAAAATTTTTAGTACATCATGATATAACATCAAAAACCAAATCGTAGGAGTACAAATAAACATTATATAACATGATATTGAAAATATCACATCATGATATAACATCAAAAATCAAACTGTAGGAGCACAAACAAACATATAATACTGTCATGATTAAGACAGTTGAAAACTAATTATTTGTATTGTTAAAAATGCATGTTTAGCCATCTATCAGAAGACAATTCTACTTTACATTCTCCTATATAGAAAGGACAAAACATCAAAATACCAACATTTGAGTATAACTTCATACAAGAGAAGTTTTTAACTAAAACAATATTTTGCCAGCAAACAAATAATGCCTAATAGCCATACAACTTTTTATACATATGATTTCAAAGATAGATTAGTTATTTAATAATGACAACATCAATGTTCAATTTTGTAGCCAATATATTTATGGAGCTAGCCTGTATCTGTCTGAGCTATTGCACAGATGCAACAGCAATACACCGATAGGAGATTAGTCCTTGTGCTCCAGATACACTCAAATTTCAGTCCTCGTTGCTTGTCAAATGTTGGTTTGTACAATTCCATTTGTTGAAGAAAATATGATATGAAACTACAGTGATTGGTTCATCAAGATTTTGTTGATTTCACTGCTAACAGGTACAGTTCATAAAACCAACCATGAAATCATTTTTGAGTGACATTGTAGCAGGCCTCTTTTGTTAAAGCAAGTATTCTACCTAGCCATTTAGCATTCCACTATTATACTTTATGTTTGGCTTGATTTATAATGCTTGCAATTCATAGGTAAAGATTTCTTCATGTAGAGGAACCTCTTGCAATTTGATGATACACATAAGACAGAGGTTCAAGCTGGCAGCAATATTTTGCTTGTTTGTACTACAACATAAAAATCTGTAAGAAGAAAATTATGTATCATACGGGTTTTAAACTTTACCAAAGCTCGTCGGTATTCCTTCTTTCCATACAATGCATCTGCAAAAAGTACCTGCAGCAATCCAAAGTTTAGTCTAATTCACGAAGAAAGAATTTCACATTTAAACTAGGAGAATTGGAAAAAACTCCCACACAAGAACCAAAATTATTCATAAAGAGATAAAAGAAATGATTAAGAAAACTCACACTATCTTTCCATGACTCCCATGACATTTAAAGTTGATCTTACCCAGTTAACTCATAATGCATGTCACTTAAAATAACAAGCACTCTAGTCAATCAGGCACATTAATAGAAGACAAATTAAACAGATCATAATACATTAAAAGCATGCCCATCCAAGATTCAGGCTTAATCTTGAACTCAAAGTTGGTCAAAATAGAACACAATCTATACATCCATAGTGCTGAGACTTGGACTCATCTCGGACTTGGCTAGCCTGTCTTTTTGACATGGACTAGGGATCAGGGCAAAACTTGAGGGAAAACTGAGCAATGAGTTCGTAGGTTTAAAAAATATATATATAACATATAGTCAATTTTACAGAAAGAGACTTGCCCAGGGTTAAAATGGCTCGTTCAGGATACTTTAGGAGAGTCTCAACACCATGCAGCTTCATCCCTTCAGGATTTAACTCGAAGTCGGGATAAAAAATTAAAAAATTAGGCTTTTAACTCAATGTTGGGCAAAAAAAACGCAATCCATTCAACAATGGTGTCAAGACTTAGACTTTTCAAGCCTATCTTTTTTGACCTGGACCAGGGCTTAGGGTCAAACTCACAAGAAAACTAAGCAATGACTTTGCAAATAAGAAAAAATATAACATATAGCCCAATTTACAGACAGAGACAAGCCCATGGTCAAAATGACTTGTTTAGGATCACTCAGCTTGCAGATTCACAAGTTTCACAGACTCTGGGAGAGTCTCAACACTATGTGGCTCCATCCTTTCAGGCTTTAACTCAGATTAAAACACAATTTGCGTTTCGTTGCAAGGTACAATTCTACCTTTTATCATGAAATTGGTTATGGCTATGATATTCATTTCCAGTCCAAAAAGATAGAAACAAACTAGTGTTAAACATTACTTCACATCTTTATCCAAATGTAGCAATATTTTTGCCCCTTACAAAAGTGATCCTTAAGCATCCAGACCCTATTTGTGAGCATGGAGGAAACACCCAACTGCAATCCAGAAATATCTAAATGGTGAAGCTTGACTTAATTCCACAACATCACAAAGATATTTTCAATATATAAAAAGTGAAATCATTTTGGCAGTTGTATTTTTGAATAAATCCATGTTCATCCTTTATGTCCAACATACTTTACAATGTCTAACATAGTTTACAATGAATCCATAAAAGTCACATGAAAGAGTATTGCACCTTGAATATGGTCATAGTACTAAACGATGGACGCATGGTAGTGGTTTAGAATGCAAAGAACCCTGAAATGCATTAGTATAGATTCTTAGAATGGAAAAACTTCTAAATGGCATGAAGTATGTCCCTGCTTACAAAAAAATTACAGGAAGGGGAAGATGCATTGCATGCATAGGCAAATTGGAAGAAAATTATGATGTGGTCTGATGATTATGTGTACATATGGACACATGAAAACATCCACGCAGGGAGGCGCTCACCCATGCCTACATATACATGAATGCATCAAACAGACATCTATAAACAGAAGCCCTTCCATAAACTGCACATTACATGACAATGGAGTGCACCTGAGATATGTGACAGCAATTTAAGGTGGACAATGCAACCAAATAACATATCAGCATGAAACGTGGGAGTGCCAAAGCATAAGGTAATTGTTGGTTAAGCCAGATTGTCACAGGTCCCAATATCCAGGATCTTGAGTAGTCTCAAATATAAGAGCAATTACTATATTAAATGACCATAATAATGAACATAACATTCATAACAATAACAATAATATGAATAAAATGGTCAATATCATTCATGCAATGACATGAAGAAAACTTACAGTATATTGCTCAAATTGTATACAAGTTTCTTTGTATGATGCTTGAAATACATATATTCCTCAATGATCCATTACATGGAGCTTTCTCTCCATAATATAGCCTTACAAAGATGACTCTTCAATACTTACTTATGGGTCAGTGGTTTAGGGTCCTAGTCTTGGCCAGACTGAGTGGTCCTGTGTTGAACGAGTACAAACACTCTTTCTTCGACGATTCATTCGTTGCAAGGGCACAATCCCCCATTCTATTATTCTGGCAGAGTTTGGGGCCTCTCCTCTCCAACTTGAGATCATCTTCTTGATTATCGGTTATCTTCACAGGATCCGTACTTTAGGAGATACCCCTGCGGGTTGCAAGCGATGCCCTGACCTCGCCCTTCGCTCCTCGATGGAACTCTCTTCAAGTTTTTGAGGAGGCCGGAGGAGCTGCTATTTTCAGGTCTCTACACTCCTGGCAAGCATTCAGATTCAGATAGACAGGCTCCCCCTTATTCCTTGGGTGTTCTCCCCCCTCTCGGAATAGTAAGGAGAAGATGCTACATGAGATCAAGAAGGATGTTAGTCTCCAATACACCAGATGCACATGGATCTCTCCTGCTGCCCCTCTTTCCCCCAAGCTATCTTTCTACCACGAGCACTTTCTACTGATTCAAGAGGGCAGTATATTCCTCCACAATAGCTTCAGCAGCACACAATGCATAGTCTTTGGATCTCGATTGGGCAACTCAGGGTGTGTTCTCACCACCAGACTGAGTTGGATCACCATCTTCCAATGGAAGAGCGGGTTTGCTTGTTTTTCTCCTTGGGTGAAGTTAAATCCATGCATCATTTTATATTTTGTTGTCCCATTTACTATGAGATGCGAGGCAAATTCCATTGCCTTTTCAAGGACAACTTTTATTTTAATTCTACCTTCTTCAAGTACCCAGACCTATCTCGCACTCTTTTTTAGGGAGACAAGTCAGTTTTGTCGACATAAAAGCTCTCCTCCAATTGGATCTCACCCCCTTCATCATCGGCTCATCACAACCTCCTTTACCAGCTCTGACGAACAAGGTGACACCAAACAGAAACACCCCACATAATCCAATTCGAACGGCAGCAGGGTCACTAGACAGCGCACCCACAATTTGTTAGGGTCTCAATCTAGCGATGGACAGAGACATATCATGGACTTCTTCAACACTGATACTTCGGCCTCGACTGTTAGGAGAGATTAGTTTCTGGGGGTTTTTGGAACTCGCCCCTCCTGGGCTGCTCCCTCCCCCTCCCTCTCTCTCTCCGTTCTTCTTGGCGTGCACTCCACTCTTTTGGACAGCAGCCCTCCCCCCCTCTTTTCTCCCTTCTCTTTTCCCTTTCTCTTTGGCCTAATTGTTGGGTTGCATCTTGTATTTATCTTAGTTTTTTTTTGTTGGGCTTTTTAGCCTGCTAGTTGGCAGTCATTATTGTCCTTCTTATAGTCCCTTGGGTCTTTTTTTGGCCCACCGTGAACATTAATAATATTTCATTTCTCATATCTTTTGGCTTCTCATCTTGCCACTTGTATACATGACTCTTGGCTCTCTATTTGTACACTTTATTCTATGACACTTGCACACTCCTATTTGCACACTTGCACACTTTACTATATGACACATTGCACACTCCTACACACTCTATTACAAGACACTTGTGCATATTCTCACTCTTCACACTTGCACACATAATTACATGACACTTGTGCACATCCTACACATGAACACTTACATAAAGGGAAAATATAAATCACTCCTAAACTATAGACTCACACCCTAATCTATTACATATTTACAATTGTACCATAAGGTACCATGGGGATACATTAGCATGTACCAAATAATGTAATATTCTCCAACAGTAATTTGTAAGTTACAAAATTGCATCAGTACCAAATTGCTAAATAGATATTTACCAATACCTTTTCGTAAGCTTTAGAGGAATTCACAAACACATTCATAACCTTAAAGCAGAATATAAAATACATCATTAATTACAGATAGGTGACTCTGTTTTACTAAGTTGTAGCTAGGTCCTCAACAACCATTTAAAAATTGTTCTTTTACCTGTTTGTATGTGTAAAATACAGAAGGTTGTGAAGATGACAAGTGATTCTGCTTCCTTATATTAGGAGATAACACTTAAACCTGGGCAGGATTACTAAACTAACAATAGAGGGTTATGACTTAAGGCATGGACTTAACCTAGTAAAGAAAACATTAACCTTGAAATAAGTGGAAATTGTACGCTTATTTCTCATTTGGTTTCATTGTCCTTATATGGTATCTCAGCTCAAAGCTGGCCCTGATAACCTAGAAAAATTGTGCACAAATTAAGGCCAATCATCGGAAGCAAGAAGATAATATTGTTAACAGAAGAAAACAGTACCACCAAGTCATTGTCAGGTCAAGGTCAAAAACAATTGATTAATTTAAAAAATAAATAAATAAAGTGAAAAATCACTTGCCATGGGTAATGGGATTTCTTAAAAAGCAGCAACTTTTATGTCGGAAAGCCCTAAAATTATAGACGCATGGCCATAAAATCATGCAGTCAATTCAGAAATTTTCATGTCAGAAAACCCTCAAGATTTACAGCAACAACCATAGAAATTCATATTGCAGAGATCATTGCAGTCATTTCAGAGATTTAGTGATTGAAAATCCCCTTATATTCAAATTCCCATCTTCCTGCCTATCAAAAATATTGCAGTGTCAAAACTCTGCATTTAGTAGTTGTAGCCCCTGTTCAACAACTGCAGACAGTTGCAACTTAAGTCAACATGTGACAAAACTCTGAAGTTGTTTGAAAGTCCTCTCAAAGATTTACAAAAAAAAAAAAAAAACATTGATGGGCATCTAAACATTTGAAATTTTACTAATGGTCTTGGCGGACATTCCATTGTGCCTTACTATTGTTGTTGCAGTTCATGCTTTAAAGTCATTGACAAACAATTAGGATATATTTGCAGTGAACAAAGATTCCCACATAAAAGGACATAGGGTCATTTTTTAGAGGTTAAGATTTGCAAACAGACATTTCTTTTGCCCTTATCATTGATTTGTAGGAGTCTGTTTGTGCAAAGGAAGGAGGTAAAAAAATTGAAGCAATAAATATATGTTGGAAGTCAACAGCTCCCTTGCTCCCACAAGGGGATTTCATATGCCAATATAGCATGCTTGCTAGGCTGGGACCTAAAAAATTGCTTTAACTTTTACCTTTTACATATTGAAGAGAGTACATACTTTTCAAGTGCTAGTTTAGAAACAGAATGCACATGTAAGATGACAGATGAAATGAAAAGCTTCCATTAAACTGCCAAATTGATTTGCTTGAGTTTTCAGAGCAGTTGAAGTATCTACAGATTCTCAGTAATTAGTTGTGGAGTCATCATCTTGCAGACATCATAAGATAAGACTGTAAGTCTTAAAGATGCAGCTTCTAGTTCATATCCATTTTTAAGGTCAAGATGCTCTGAATTTTCTCGTATTTTAAATTGGAAAAAATATAACAGTTTGAAAGAAGACCTGTTGTAGACATCAAACAATAAAATGGCACTGCCATGCCACTTGCAAGTGTCAGTAGCACTTATACATGTTGTAGACACCAAAAAGATGTCATTTTATATCCAAGTTTTGATGTCTCCCAATTCCCATCCAATTTATCCAAATTCTTCTAATATCTCTTCAATATCTTCAAATTCATCTAAATCCTCTCTAATTCCTTTCTAATTTCACTGTTCACTATTCACGAATTTAATATTTTCTAAATCCATTTTTAATACCTAATCCACATAAGCTCAAGTCAATGATTCTATATTCTAGAACCACCCACTCAACATTCCCTACACCCACCTCCTCACATGCTTGTGCTCAAGTCAAGGGTTCTAGATTAGTCCTATTCCACATTTTCTACACCCACCACCACTCATGCATACCCAAGTCAAAGATTCTTTCTTTCATGCCAACACACTTAACAATTTTATATTCTTTCACTCACCCTCAGTCTTCCCTTACCAACCCACTTAACAATTTTATATTCCTCCACTCATCATAATCTTCCCTTACCAACCCACATAACAATTTTATATTCTTTCACTCACCCTAAGTCTTCCTTTACCAACCCACTTAACAATTTTATATTCCTCCACTCAGCCTAAGTCTTCCCTTACCAATCCACTTAACAATTTTATATTCTCTCACCCACCCAAAAGTCTTCTATGTCAACACATTCAACATTTAATATTCTTCACCTACCTAGTCTTGTCTCCCACTATGTCAACTCATATGCCACATCATCCTCACCCCCCTCTCTTCTAAAATTCTATAAATAGCCCCCTCATTCCCTTCATTGGTAAGGAATGAATGAATGAAAGGAGGAGGAAGCTAGGAGAGCATACCATCATTCTGTAGGAGTTGTAAGAATAGCATCCTTTTGCATTCTAGTTTACATAGCAGCAGTTACTTTGTTACTTATTATGGTTTTATACCTTGCTTGAACTAAGGCCCAACTTAGGTGGGCCCATTTATCTTTTAATATCTTCTTTGTTGGTTGTGTGCAGGTGTTTCATCCCATCTTTAGCAGCCCTTGGAAGTCCCCACTCGCAAGCACGCATACCTCATGATATTTTCCTAATCACATCAGTTGTGGGAGAAGAGCTTTGACACCATTTTGATTGTAAAAGCCCTTAGGGGCTAATTCATACTTGTATAAGACAAAGAGTTGTGTTGTATATTGCAAAATTATACATTTTTGTTATTGGATATCTTACTTTCTCTTTGTCTTTGCACTCATTTGTTGATGGTGGCTTTTCTACTCTACACATGTCCACTGTTAAAAGGTTGTTAGGAGATAACACCTAAACATGTCTGGTTAGTAGGCACACGATGAATGTGAGAGAATAAAGAAAAGTTAATTTGTGACCTTATACATGTTCACTGTTAAAAGGTTGTTAGGAGATAACACCTAAACATGTCTGGTTAGTAGGCACACAATGAATGTGAGAGAATAAAGAAAAGTTAATTTGTGACCTTAAGATATTGTAGCATGATTAAACTATTGGTGTTGATTAGATATTAATTACAAACAAATGGTTACGTCTAAACCATCATGACCTTTTACATTGTCACCTCTGATTCTATGTAGGTCATCTCATCTTGGAGTTAAATCAGATTTATCGTCAATTGTATTCCACTTCCCCCATGAATTATTTCTCTTCTACTTTTCCTTTTTAAAATGTTTGTGTGATCTTTTTGTGTATTTTCTGATGATGCACAAGTACCTTTGTTTAAATTTGCATTCACGAAACCAACTAACAGTAAGTAATACAAGTGGAGTAAGGAATCTAGAAGGGCACCTGCTCCAACACTGCAGAAAATATGCACAAAAGAAAGGTATGTGTATGGCAACCAAGTTTGCTAGCAAAAGAGCAGAAGGGATACGCAGCTTGACATCTATGAAGTAATTAGTTGAATCTTGGACTTGGTTGCAGAATTTGAGTTTTCTCAAAACAAAAAAAAAGGAAAAAATTATGAATGAAATGAGAAAACTCAGGAAAATTAATGACAGTGAAATATGAAAAAGCAGGAAAGCAAAAGACATAATCCATTGAAAAGTGGACACCAGAAATAGATTAAAAAAATAAAATATGAAGTATCACAAACAAAAATAAATCAGGTTGTCTCACAGGGTTTCAACACTCAATTCTCATATTTTGTTACAGATTCAAAACATTTATTCACTAGAAATTAATGGAACTAATCCAAATAATACTAGAAGCAATAGAATTTTTCATTAATTATTGGATATCCAAAATAAATGGTTTTCAAGTTTTACAAAGTCAAGGTCCCAAAACTGGTGATAAATCTGGATATTTGGCAGCATGACATCAATACGCTACAAACAAATGACAAATTGAGCATCTAAATGTGTAGAATACCATTTTGGCTTAAATATTGAATTTTAAGAGACTCTCCAATTTAAATAAAGCACAAAATGTAAACATAGCAGATTCACATGCAACTGACGGTAAATATTAGATTCATTAGCCTCTCTTGATGATGTAGGGAACATGGCCAACACTAACAAATTGAGGCCTGTGGTTGTCTCTACATTCGCTTCAACTCTCATTGATTGCAAGCGCAATGAAAGTGGAATTTCAAATGAAGAAATCTGAAAGGAAGAGATGTTGGATTTACATAATCATTTTTTGTCCAGGGTTTCAAATGATGTGAATGAAAATGGTGGAAGCTGAAGGGACCATCAAAGGACAGAAATGAATGTCACATAATGGAAAACTTAACAAGAATTTTACAACATTTCTGCACCATCTAGAATACCACAAAGAATTGAGTCCATGGGTGATAAACCTTTATAGAGGAAGCCAGTGCAATATTGGCAGGTGAAAATTCTATTAATACATCTGGTGATATTGAGAAGCACACAGCTCTAAATGGCTCAAATGTAAGAAGCCAAAAATATAATTTTGATGAACAAAAGGTTTCTAGCACTCACTCTATGCTGCCCAATATCAACTGCTCTTTGCTGGAGTTGTCTATTGCAAATGATAGCACCACAGCAAAGCAAAAACTCAACTCTTACTGAGAAGTTTATGTATGTAAGTGTATCAAAATGGGGTTTTGAAAAATATGGGGAGAGAGAAACTGAATCTATCACAACAGTTACTTAAGTTGGGTGGGTTATTTGAACAAATCAAAGTTTCAACATATTTCATCCCTCTTTCTTCTTCTTTTTTCTTTTTTAAGTAAATATAATATTATAATTTCTTGAATTATGCTCATTTGATGGTTTAATTTTGACATTTGTTCTGATGTTCATGTGATTTCATAGTGGTAATGATGACAATGTGCATGTGGTACTCTGGGAGCTAGGTGATAAAATATGGTCAATTGTCATTATAGTATCTTTATTTCCATTACTACAAGACATGAAACTATGCTCTAGGAAGATATAATAAGTTAGGTACTATTGCCAACATGGTATGGTCATATGTAGAGTGTAGCAGTTATAGGCCCCTAGTGGGTGCAAATTGGAGCTGTAGTGTTACGTGCACAATTACTTCTAATGCAATTGTGTTAACTATTAGTGATTTCACTCTTCTTGTCTGGCCACATTTGGGCATGACTAAAAATGCATCTAAGATGCAAGAATTTGTGCCTATGAGAAAACTCTATAATTATTTACCTATGTGGTAAGCAGTTTCAAGGCACAAATTATAAACATTTAGTGTTATGTAACAAAGAGTAGAGTCACATGCAAATCATCTTCTAGTACATAGAACGTGTGATGCTGATCATTAAGGTACAAAATTTATAGAAGGCCTCCCTGATTATATAGTTTCCCCTACAAGTATGACATAACCCAGTGTACAAATAATATTGAACTTAATCAACACATGACTGCAGTGCTTGAGTAGACTTGTATCCATGCAAACCTTGTAATGCTAGAATTGTTTTTCTGTGTGTCTTACAGCTGAGGAAAATGCCACAATAAAGAACACTCAATTAAATGAAAGAGGGTCAGTTTGCTTTTAGCCCTGGCAAGTCATTAAAACTTATTCCAATATATTAACACAGAACTTGAGTCTGTATTATAAGTCAATTATAAGCATAAGATTCCAAACTACTTTTATCAAATTTATTGAGTTCCAAAGACTTTACCATATTTTCAGCCCTTATGCCTGCAGACATATCATTGTTGGAGGTAGTCAAAGACATTAGAAAGCATCCCTGTTGTAAAAAAGGATAGTTAGTTATATTATGTTCCAAGTAAGGAAATAAGCAACTAAACAATTTAACATAGATGACAGACCTAAACTAATAAAACAACTACAAGACTACAAGTTGCCATCCAATGAGAGAGGACTTCCTTACAAAATCCATGCCAAAGAAAATCCAACATTTTCATGTTCACTATATACATAGATATATTATTATGTATAAAACATAGTAGCAATCTCCGAAGTTACTATTGCTAAGGATTTTAAAGATATTGCAAATGTTTTCTGTACCACCATTATGTGGTATAAACATTGTCCGCTATTTCTTATTACCTTATTTTCGTCAAGTTTAAAGATAAAAGCTGTAACAGAAATTAATACAAATGACAAGTACAGCCAGCTCCTAACTGGAGAAAAATAAAAGAAATTATGTTCAAAAACCCTCAGCTTGTGCCAAGTTGATATGTACTAAGTGTTATGATAACAAATGCTACACTAACAAAACATATCTCATCAATGATGAAAATACCTTGCAAGCTTGAAGTTTTTATTGTTTTTTAAACAAACAACATATACCAGGATCTTTTCAAATGGATACTTCATAGGGCTAAAGTAATTTTTTATCATTTATCTTGTCAAGCTCAAATGTGCAAGTTTATGACATAAACATGGATCTATATTTCAGTAATCAATTCTATACAGGGCATCTATGAAATCAAATTCAGATGATTCAACAACTTTTCTTAAATGATTTGAACACACATTTTACAAGAAACATTGCCTATGCAATTGAGGTGCTCATTACCATTCACGTTGTTTCATATTCCGATATCTTGACAAATACCAATCTAATAATTATATATCCACAAATTTTGTCATTCTTTCCAATTGCCTTACAATTTTCCATTTTATGGCATGAATGTTGAGAAAGCAGAATCAGTGTTCCTGGGATAGTTTCTCCTCTTAAAGCTTATTTGGCATTGTCCATATGTCTCCTCTGCTCAAATCCTAAAACATTTTGTAGAATTTAAAAGAAATTATGTTGACCTGTAGTCATTCACCAAGTTCAATTTAGAGAATTTTTTTTCTCCTTGTCTAGGATTATCTCTGCCTAGATATTCTGGCTAACGAGAGGTCGTCATGAGCTAACACATTTCAAATCCTTCCTTTATTAGCACCTAATTCCTCAAGCAACTTCATGTACAAGCTCTATAAAAATTCGCCATGAATTTTTATTGTTTTTAATTCTTGCGCAATAATATCGCAATTCCAAACCATGGTACAAGGGGACCGGGACCCCTCATAAAAACCCGCGTTTTTAACTCAAAATTTTAGTCCCTGTTGGGACACCACAATGGTAAAGGCATTGGGCTGTCCTAGCGGAGACCGAAGTTCAATTCACGGGAAGGATGGCCCCCAATGTGCCCCCAGCTTTTCAACCTATTCAAAAAATAACAATATCTCAATTTCTTTTCAGAAAACCCTTAACATTCACCCCTTTTTTGTCTTTGGCAGTAGTAAGAATTTAAATTACTCATGGTAAGAATTAAAATCTTCATGAAATAACAACTTGCATTAAGTGCAAACCCTGATGCCTTGATTTTGTTTAAGCAATCTCATCAAATTCTCATAATTCCTTGAAAGACTATAAAATTTTATAGTCTAATCAAGTTTGTACTTCTGTACTTGCTTTATAAAGAGCCACTTCACCTATTTCCTCTATTCTTTTTCCACTGTTCATGTCATTCTTTTTCTTTCTTGTCATTTGAAATCAATTTTTAAATTTTCCCAATCACCCAGACTTTTAGCATCGATGTTGTCATTTTTATTAAATGTCATCAATAAAAACTTTGGCATATTTCAGTAATCAATTCTATACAGGGCATCTATGAATTCAAATTCAGATGATTCAACAACCTTTCTTAAATGATTTGAACACACATTTTACAAGAAACATTGCCTATGCAATTGAGGTGCTCATTACCATTTACGTTGTTTCATATTCCAATATCTTGACAAATACCAATCTAATAATTATATATCCACAAATTTTGTTATTCTTTCCAATTGCCTTACAATTTTCCATTTTATGGCATGAATGTTGAGAAAGCAGAATCAGTGTTCCTGGGATAGTTTCTCCTCTTAAAGCTTATTTGGCATTGTCCGTATGTCTCCTCTGTTCAAATCCCAAAACATTTTTACAATTTAAAAGAAATTATGTTGACATGTAGTCATTCACCAAGTTCAATTTACAGAATATTTTTTCTCCTTGTCTAGGATTATCTCTGCCTAGATATTCTGGCTAACGAGAGGTAGTCATGAGCTAACACATTTCAAATCCTTCCTTTATTAGCACCTAATTCCTCAAGCAACTTCATGTACAAGCTCTATAAAAATTCGCCATGAATTTTTATGGTTTTTAATTCTTGCGCAATAATATCGCAATTCCAAACCATGGTACAAGGGGACCGGGACCCCTCATAAAAACCCGCGTTTTTAACTCAAAATTTTAGTCCCTGTTGGGACACCACAATGGTAAAGGCATTGGGCTGTCCTAGCGGAGACCGAAGTTCAATTCACGGGAAGGGTGGCCCCCAGTGTGCCCCCAGCTTTTCAACCTATTCAAAAAATAACAATATCTCAATTTCTTTTCAGAAAATGCTTAACATTCACCCCTTTTTTGTCTTTGGCAGTAGTAAGAATTTAAATTCTTCATGGTAAGAATTAAAATCTTCATGAAATAACAACTTGCATTAAGTGCAAACCCTGATGCCTTGATTTTGTTTAAGCAATCTCATCAAATTCTCATAATTCCTTGAAAGACTATAAAAGTTTATAATCTAATCAAGTTTGTACTTCTGTACTTGCTTTATAAAGAGCCACTTCACCTATTTCCTCTATTCCTTTTCCACTGTTCATGTCATTCCTTTTCTTTCTTATCATTTGAAATCAATTTTTAAATTTTCCCAATGGCCCAGACTTTTTTTTTTTTTTTTTAAAGCGAAAAACCCCTTGTGGGGCCGCCTTGGTCTGAGAGACCACGAAAAGGGGGTTCTACACAGTCAAAGTCACCCGGGAGTCGCACCCAGCCCTGCCCGCACCAACATTATCAATTGGATTTTGGGTACCCAATTCAGCTTTTTGGTAGGGTGGAGATTCGAACCTGGGACCTCCCTTGGAGGATTGCCCTCTCCTCTCCAACTCACCTACAACACCTGGGTCAATGGCCCAGACTTATAGCATCGATGTTGTCATTTTTATTAAATCTCATCAATAAAAACTTTGGCATATAGCCTATCCAATATTTAAATTAAAGGAATATTTATCTATTGATTCTTCAATTATTCAGTTCTTCAGGAATTCCTGGGGAAATATCAGTTTGTATTTCAGTGTTATCCATAGATAGAGTTTCTATGGTAACTTAGAGATCCTCTTCGGAAGAAATTCTCAATGAATATTTTGGGCATCAGTTCTAATGTTGTTGCATATAATCATTCCCTATCAATAAGACTAGTTTTTTTTCAATGAGTTAAAATTTGAGTTTACACAGATTTTTATGAGAGGTTCCGGTCCCCTCTTACCAGGGTTTGAACTAGGGTCTCCTGGATGAAAACCCAAGGATTACCACTTCGGTATCCCTCGCGGGTTCAATAAGACTTGTTTTATACCTGATGCTCCTCATCATATTGAGTGTATGTGCATCTCTATTTGAATTTTTTGTGATGTCCTTCTTTTCAATCTCTTCCGTTTATCTTTTAGATTAAATCATGTCTCTTGTTTTTCATTGTTTGAACTTTACAAACAATAATATTGTTCACATCCAACTTTTTATCTGTGAAGATTTATCATAGTCCAACTACCCATATTGCATTACTTCGAAGATGCAAACAAAATATTTTAAATCTAATTAAAATCAAAATTAGAATGAAACTTGCCAATATACATCAAAAACTACTGTCATCTCTCTTCAAATGCACATATGCATAAGACCAAGAACTGAACCCATGTAAAAAACAACAATTAACATATTCTATGACAACAAAAGAGCAAGAGAAGTCTCTACCCATTGAGTAATAAAAACTACTAACTCTTTTTATCAATTAGGATATCCTCTTTTTGGAAGAAATGCATCTTCTGATATGCCAAAGAAAATGATAATTGCATCAGCTGAAGAACAAAGTTACATGAAAAAATCATCTGCGCCTTTGCTTTAAAAGAAACAACCTACATGTCTACATAAACAAACCAATTAGGTTTTCACATATATAGACAAATCCTACTTGTCTTCAACTCTCCTGAACTGAGTTGGGAACAATCCTTCTCATAAAAGGTTGCCTTGAACCTTCTCTTCCAAAAGATATCAATGACAGACAGACATATCATATGCCATTGTGTTTGCAATTGTTTCTAATCACCAAAGTATCCCCTAAAAGAAATAGGTCCTCTTTACATTCATCTGTCTTCTAACTATTGCTGTTGATATTATTAACCTCCCTCTGTTCAACTTTGCTCAAAATAGTTATGGCAAAAGAACTATGAGACCTTGTGAGAAAAGCTTGTCAGGTCATCATCACTAGCCCACCTCTGATTGGTGTTGACTAATTACGCTTCCAAGTGACCTGTCATAGATCCCATATGGATCAATACTTTCTACAGAACAAAATGACTTTGGATTCAAACAAATAAAGGATCCACGGGCATTCAATAGTGTCTATCAAGCATCCACATAAATAGGGATTATACCATTCACAAGGCTGGGGTGATTTCTCTTGCAATAGTAATTTCCAGGTCATGGGACCATCTACAGTGAATTTCTACAGCCATCTTTAAACCTCGGTGCTTTAATAAGCATCAGGTCCTTGAACTCGTCAGCTAATAATAATTTAAAATCATAAGAAAAATATAAGAAATTAACCCTCAAAAAAAGTGTTAAATCTTTTTCAATGTGTGAACAGTAACTCAAAATGCAACATGTGGAGCAGAGGAAATCCACTCTAATTGTGTAGAAATAGAGTATGCATCCAATTTAGGTATATTTAGTCATGAGAGGCAGTTTAGTTCGGATTCGGAGCATCTCACTCATAAAGAAACTTCACAGTTAAGCAGACCCACGTGACAAGTATGTCATAGTACAAAATTAATATCAAGTAAAATAACTAAACTTGTTTATGTACTAATATCCTAAATCTATTACTTAAGTCCCCTCACCGATTTGTTGTGAACTGCTCCTATATACTAATACCCTAGAATTATCAGCAAAGCACCCCGGCCCCGTATCTAACAAAAAATAATGGATTATTTGAATTAAACAATAGTGTGATTCTCTGTAGTCAAATTTTGAACTTTGCCATCCTAAAAAGTGTGAATTAGTGTCTAATCCCCTGGCCTCATTACCTCAAAAACCTAATGGATTATTTGAATCAAACAATAGCGAGATCCTCAGAAGTCAAATTTTGAACCTTGACACCCTAAAAATTGTAAATTAGTATCTAAACCCCCAGCCTCATCACCTTAAAAACCCAACGGGTTGTTTGGATCTGCAGTCAATTTTTTAACTTTGACATCTTAACAAGTGTGAATTAGTGTCAAGTCCCTTGGCCTCGCTAACTCAAAAAGCTACCGCTACACACACATGCACGCACACATATCTTTTCAAACCTAGCCATAGGGAGTACCTGTAGGGATTTTGAGCTTGTTGCTCAAAACAAAACTTCACATTCAATCGTGCGGTTATCTCTTACTACAAAAACAACAAAGTAACAAAAATTGACCACATACGAATTTCCTAAAGCCATTAGAGAAACCTTCCACACCTTTCGGCGAACATCATTGTCCCTAGACCATGTCCTAAGTTGTATGTCATCACATACACATCAAAATACTAGAACACCTAATCAAATTTTCCTAAACAATTGATCATCAGATGCATAAGATACAAAAGTAAGTTGATGCTTCCGGAAGCATCCTTCCTAAAGATAGGAACATTAGATCACAAACTGCCATCGTATATATTTTTCTCAATTAACACAAACTCCTTTTAACCGGAATAGGTCTAATGGTTTAAACTCTGATACTCTGAATAGAGGTCCAAGATTCAAAACCTAGAGGATAGGGTTATAAACTATGCTAAGGTAGTCAGAGTATGATTGAATACCATCGTACACGTTAAAAACTACTTTACCTTTTACCTCCAAAGCTAGATTATGCACTGTAAAAATTTGAATTATCCACTAGAGTTTTCACACTCATATTTACATTTAAAGCACATACTGTGTATTGTGAAATATGTCCTCAATATGATTGCCGGTTAAAGCCGCCATTCAAACTAATGCAAACTTAAGCGCACACAGTCTTTGATTTAAACAGTCATAAAACATTCATTTACGCAAATGTAACACATTTTTATTTAAAATTTGTTTCCTAGTAATACAGTTAAAGAAACCCTGGCTAAAAAAGATTTACTGATTTTTCAACGCATTAAAGGAAAGAATGAAGAGAATTACCAGCATTTCGGCGGAATCGTACAGGCCATTTTCGATGAGCAGTGACATGTGATCGCGCGGGCTTTCCATTTTGAAGGCCGAGTGTTCTTTTTTTTGGCGCAAACCCTCCCTGTTTAGCGGAGGACGTTCCGATCTGCTGAGGCTCAGCTTTCTCGCGACCGCCTGTTTTGCTGCTGCTGTGATGATCTTGGGCGGGATGCCTACATTTGTGTTTTTCTCTCTCAGCGCCGCAGCTGACGTCTTTCTCCTTGTATTTACACCGTTTGAAGGGGAAGCAGCCATAATGCCTCGCAAATCGTGCTCCCAGCCAAAGGGATGATTTCAAATTTAATTTAATTTCCAAATGCAAAATGAGTTTGATTTTAAATTAAAATAATTTCAAAATGCAAAATTATTGCGAAGACCATCTAGCTATAAAAGCGCAATAAATCGATTTTTTTTCATGGTCTTAATGTTCTATGGAACCATCAAAGTGCCTAGGTAATGCTTCGTCCCTATTGCGGAGTCGATTCACAAAATCATGCTTCAAATGAGAGCGTGTTAAAATAGAATAGAATAGGTGGGTTTTTTAATTTAAAAATAATAATAAATAGTTTATGAGACAAAAATATATATTAAAAAAATGTTTTTTTAAAGGTCTTTTTTTAATATTAATTTAGAAATGAAATGAAAGATTTTAATTAGGTCCGCGAGACCCGGACCTCAAATATGGAAGTACGATTACCCAAATCATATCATATGATCTTTAATATCTTAGTAATCATATCATATGATCTTTAATATCTTTGAGAAGGTTGTTCCTTCTCCTGCTGATTTGTGTTAGCAATTCCCCAACTTTTTTTATATTATTGTCTTCAAATAAATCTGCCATAAACTCGTTCCCAAGTGTTTCTTTGTATTTGTCACGGATATCTGAAAAACTCGGGCATTTATAGATGAAGTGTTCATATGTCTCTGCTGCCCCTGTGCTGCATAGAGTACATATCCTTTCTTCCCATTGTTCTTTGGGCGTTGTCCATCTCCCTGTTTCACATCTAAGTCTATGAGAGCTAGTCCTTATCTGAGCAATGAGTATTTTTTCCTTCCACTTGATTTCAGTGCCTATATACACGCTTTTTCCTTGTGGTCATACATTGGGTTAAAATTTGCAATATAATATTGTCTTTTCTTGCTTGCATTTTTCCACATTCCACTTCTGAACTTTTCATTCACATAATTTTTTATATCTTTGTTGATATTTGGGCATTCATTTATGTTGATTTCCCAACGTTTCATCCATTTCTGATTTTGTTTCATCCATGTATTCTTTTGCCTATGCAACTCTTCATCCCTAGCTGCCCTAGGCCATCTATCATTTGTCATGTTTTCTGTTTTTTTCAAGTAACATAACAACTTGGTCATAGCAATTGCTTCTAAAGGGAACATTCCAGTTTCAGCTAGAATAATTTCATAAGGGGTTGTGGCCTTAATTTTGAGAAAGTTTATGATTAGATATTTTTGAATCCTTTCTATTTGCCTCCATTTTGCATTTGTTGTGCCACTAGCCCACACCTCGCAACCATACAACAAAACCAGTGTAACAAGTAGGGCAAATAAGACCTTGGTGGTCTTCCAGTCCCACAACTCGGTATTCCTACACCTGTTTTGAAGTGCATATAGTGCTCTCCAACCACTTTGAGTTCTTTTCATCCTGCATGTATTCCAATTAAGTTTGTCATGAAAGTCTATGCCCAGGTATTTGTATTCTACTACTACATCAAGTGGTTCTCCTGCAAACTAAAATTTGAGTTGTTGCTTCTTCTTTTTTGCTGAAAAAATCATAATTTTTGTTTTGCTCGTGTTCACCTCCATCCCAACTTCTTTACAAAAGAGTTATAGAGCTTGAAGGTGATCTTCTAGATCTTTGGTTGTTTTGGCCACAAGAATTACACCATCTGCATACATGAGGAGTTTTACCACATATTTGGCTAAATGCACACCCTCTCCCCTAAATTTGTTTATCCATTCTTTAACTTGTTAATGTACAGCCCAAATAAGGTCGGAGATAGAGGGCAACTTTTTTTGACACCTATGTCACTACCAAAACATTCAGATAACCCTTCCTGTGTTCTAATTCTAGCCTTTATATGCTCATATAGTCTGTGAACTGCTTCCCTGTAGTGAATTGGAACCTCTAGCTCTTCCATTCTGCTCCATAATTTTTTCCTTGGCACTGTGTCAAATGCCTTTTTGAAGTCTACAAAACAACAAAAAGCCTCCTCTTTTTGTCCCATATTTTTTCCACTATGTGTCTGAGCGTGATACAGTGATCAATAGTTGAGTGCTTGGGCCTAAAACCTGCTTGCCCCTTTGCTCTCTTTCCCTTTTCTTCTGCCCATATGCTGATCCTACGCTCTATCATACTCCCAAACAACTTTGCAAAGAGAGGGTTGATCATGATAGTTCGATAGTTTGAGGGATTATTTACATCTTCACTTTTAAACAAAGGAATGGTCAAGCTAGTTGTCCACTCAGTAGGGAAGCCATTTTGTATGACCTCATTGAAAATTTATTTGATTTGCGATGCCAAGATATCTACCCCCCATTTTATATGCTTTGCTTGAAGATTGTCTATGTCACGGGCTTTACCAATTGCTAACTTTTTTATCCCTTGAATAATGTCTTCAATTGTGAAAAGTTCTTTCTTGACAATGATAGTAGGGGGTGTCTCCTGTTGGTTACTACGTTGATACAATTGTTTTGAATACTCCAACCATTGATTAACTGTTATGTTATTTTCAGTTTGCATCCTTTTCACGCTTAGTTCCTTCCAAAATTTCTTTGGTTCATGCTTCCCTAAGTAAATCAATTCTTTCCTCCTTGTTCTAGTGTATTACTTTTTTTTTGCCCTTACCATTTTCTCATATGCTTTTTTGTTTGCTCTTGTTTTACCCGTTGGTTCCTTTAGTAATCTTCGTATTTTTTTGCAATCTTCATCGAACCATGGGTTTGGGAAGCTATTCCTTTATTTCTTTTTAGGTTTAGCTCTCTTGCATTTGTTTAGAGCTTCTTGAATAACGTGCATTAACCATTCACTCTTACTGTAATCTCTACTACTGTGATGTAGTTCTTCCCTTTCTTGTAACTTGTTATTTAATACTGCTCTAAAATTTTATCGATTTTCATCTGTTAAGAGAATGTTTCCCTTGTGAGGATATTTATTTTGATTGCCTTGCAAGTGTTTTTCCCTTGGTTTGTCTCCATGCATTTGAAGTTTCATAACAATTGGGTTGTGATCTGACTTAAGTTCCACTGGAGAATCTTCCACTTCTAGCTCCTTTATTTTTGGTATATAATTATGTGAGCATATTACATAGTCTATTACACTTTGTCCCTTATATGTTTTGCATGTATACTTTCTTGAATTTTTCCATTTGTTCATCCCATTGCAAATAATCAAATTGTATATGCTGCAAAGACCTAACAACTCTTCTCCATATTATGTGATAGCCCCATGCTCATCTTCTGAAGTCCTGGTCCACTGTTGATCTTCCTCTTCTGGCATCCAAAGAGGATTAATCTCAATATCTTCGTTACCTTCTAGAATGTTAGCTTGCTTATTTGTTTTCCTTGCATTGAAATCTCCAATTAATATAATCTCCCCCAACTTACTGTATATTGAAATGTCTCTTTCTAGGGAGGAGTATGTGTCTTCTCTGTTAAGGTCATGTTTCTTATAGAATTTAGAATTCTTGAGAGCAAAATAACATGCTGCTATGCTAATAATTGACTTATTTTCTAGGATCTTTATCCAGATGTATTGTTTGTTTTCATCTTGTTTTTCAATTTTAATGACCCTATCCCGTTCCTCTTTTATTAAAACCATAATACCCCCATGCCCTTTGCCATTTTTTGTTGCTTTATTCCATATTGCTATTTTTTTGTATCCCACAAATTCTGGAGTCCTACATCCATTATGTTCATGTGTTTCTGTCAATATGATTATATCTTTGTCTCTAGCAATGGGCCCTAACCCGAGTCCTCTTCTCCAAGGGAAACCTCTACAGTTCCAACTTACCATTGTAAGATGTTCCCGGACGGGGCATACTCCCTATTTGTTTTGGATTTGTTTAGATGTGATGTATGCCTTTCCATTTCTTAAATATGCCTGTTTCCCTTCATTCCTTGCTGCCCTCACCTTTTCCCATTCCTTAATTCTTTCTTCCTGCTGTAAAAATGTTAGGTCATCATCTAAATAAAATTGTGACCCTCTTAGCATGCCTCTGTTTTTAAGTAACCTTATTTTATCCTCGTAGCTCATGAATGTGACCCGAATATATCTATCTCTGCCTCCTTCTCTCAGCCTGCCAATTCTGCTTGCTTTTTTATTTGACCCTTCCATTGTAATCGATCTGACAAGAAGTCCCTGGTTAAACGATTTGTGTCTTCCCTGTCCCCATAATCTTTCAACCCTTTGATGATTATATTTGATAACTTCTCATGTCTTTCTTTCTTTTTTGTTATTTGAATTTTTACTTGCTTCTCTATCAACTCTTTTTGTTGATTGACTGGTTCTTTTACTACTTGAGACCATGTCTTTGCCTTTGCTAATTCATTTCGTAGCTCATTTTCTCTTGTTTCCATGTTTTGGAGTGTTTTTTGTACCTCTTTTATTTGATTTGCATTTGTTTTTTCCACCTCTATTGCATCATTGATTGGGGGTGGATGGCTTGTTTGAGGACATGCCATTCACATTGACCCATGTTTGCAAGGTTTTGTAGCTTTGACACTTGCTCCTTGAGTTGGTTGTTTTCCTTTTCCAGACCTCTCGAATGGTGTTTATAACCTCATCTGATTTAGTTTCTGTTAATTTCTCCCTCCTTTCCATGCTTTCACGTTTCTCTTTCATCTTCATTAGCTCTTGCACATAAAGTCTTGGTGCCCACATGAGTGGTGTAGTTGTGGAACTGTAAGTTTCTTCCTCATCTGAAAACTCATTTTGGTGATTTGCCTTTGATTGTTCCTTATTCTCCACCTGTTTATGTGGTAGAATATATTTTATTTTTATTTTTCGATATGCCCTCTTAATTTTTGTTGCCCTTGCTCGAGTTTGTCGATGCCTTAATATCCTCCAGTATTGTTTCTCATTGACATATATTGGTTCTTACAATTGTTGCTTCCCTTCTTCCATTTTTAAACCCTTTATAGTCGAACCCTCTGTACTATTGATCCGATGAAATAAATGTGTAATAAAACCCTCCTTGCTCTGCAAACCCTTGCTGATAATAAAACCTTCTGTCGCAAACCCCTATAATGAATGTATTTCTCCTACTTACTTAAATTGTTTTATAAATCGAAAGAGGACGAAAAATGTGCTTACCCGATGAAATAGATGTTTAATACAATACTCCGTTGCAAACCCTCCTTGCTCTACAAAAACCCTTTGTCGCAAACCCTTTAATTTTTTGTGCTGATATTTCTTGTCTGGTTCAGTGTACAGTTTGAATATTCTCTGTTCTATCAGCTCTACTTCAGTATCCCCACGCTCTGTTTTAGTCCTGCTTTAGTATCTTGTTGTAAACCCAATGAAATAGATGTTTAATACAATACTCCGTCGCAAACCCTCCTTGCTCTGCAAAAACCCTTTGTCGCAAACCCTTTAATTTTTTTGTGCTGATATTTCTTATCTGGTTTAGTGTATAGTTCGAATCTGCTCTGTTCTATCGGCTCTGCTTCAGTATCCTCGCGCTCTACTTCAGTATCTTTCCATAAACTCAATGAAATAGATGTTTAATACAATACTCCTCTGCAAACCCTCATTGCTCTGCAAAAACCCTTTCTCGTAAACCCTTTAATTTTTTTGTGTTGATATTTCTTGTCTGGTTTAATGTACAGTTTGGCAGTTCGGCTCTTCTCTGTTCTGTAGCTTAGTTATATTAAGTTATACAGTTTATTTGGTGTCATTAAAATTTGAACTTTAGTGTGGATTACATCATTCATATATCAAACTATTGAACCAATAAGCCCTTCGAGAAGTTAATCTATGAGCTTTGCAAGAAGGACACAAAGAGAGTTTTAATGGATTTGCATCAAAAATTTTGAGCAAGAAGCCAAAAAGGGGGTGTTGATGTTGCTATCTACTATGCTCAGAATGAGGACAACCATGATGGTAAAACTTCATAAGCTCATCTAGTTGTTCATTTAACATATTGGACACCCACTTCTTATGATGAGTGGATTGTAGATCCAAGGGGAACAAGGCACATGACCAAGCACCAACACCTATATAATTATAGCACATTGCATTAAAGAGAGCTTGTTATCATTAGAGATTATTCTTCCTTACATGTAACATGTTGTGGTGAGGTTAGTATTGGATTTTTCATTTGATAAGGTTCTTTATGTTCTTAGTGTTGGCTCTAATATTTTGTTTATTTATCACAACACCCATACATAAAAAGGTAGAATTTTATCCTAATTGATGGGTGATCAAAGACATTGGTTATGGATTCATGATAGTTGCTTCTAGGTATTGTGATGAGTTTGATCAAATGTATAAACTATGTGATAGATCGACGACTCTTTCCTAAAAAAAAAAAATATTTTGGGGTCATGGTGATACAAGCAAATGAAGAGGATCAATGACGGGATCACATATTTGGGCATCTCAGCTATGGGTCTTTGAGGTACATAAATCATTGTCAATAGGTTATTGGACTCCCTTATATTTCTCCTCCTAATGGTACTTGTGAGGGATGTTTTTTGGGGAAGCACACCAAAAATCATTTTCAAATGGGATAGCAAAGTGTGTTGCATGATCGTTGGAGCCTATTCATAGTGATATATGTGGACCCATCGGTATACCATCCCTCTTTAGGAATAAATACTTCTCATTGATTATTTCTCTAGGTATGTATGGTTGTACACTATTCGTACCAAAGAGGAGGTTTTCGAGATATTTGAGGAATTCAAAGCACTAGTAGAAAATCAACTAAAATGTAAGATTAAGTGCCTCGAGATAGATAGAGGAGGTGAATACATGATCAATACTTTTTTGGATTTCTTGACTCTTTGTGGTATTTTATTTCAAATGACTATTCATTATACTCTATAGTAGACACTAAAAACAAGGTGATTATGGAGATTGTTTGTTGCATGATTCATTCAAAGGGGATGGAGCATAAATTTTAGATAGAAGCCATCACTTATGCAATATATATCATCAACAAAGTTCTTACTAGAGTAGTTTAGGTATGACACCCCTGAGAGGTTAATAGGCGATAAGCTTGATGTGTCTCAATTATGTACTTTTGGATCTTTAGCATGGGCTCATATACCCAAATATCTTTGAAAAAAGGAGGCATCAAATACTCATAAAGAAAATTGGGGTATTCAGATACCTCTAATGCATGTCATCTTTATGATCCTCATAAGTGTAAGGTTTTTATTTAAAGATATGTGATTTTTTATGAGGTTCTTTACCATCTCTATTCGGTTCTCCACCTAAGCTTTTGGTTGAAGATCCTCCTATTTCTTTGACTACTCCAATAGATTATTTAGAGATCCTTGTGGCTACTATTCCTATTAGGCCCTCCTCTTCACCTTCCAGTAAAGGCCCTATGAGTATAAACTTGATGTCTCAAGTAGCACCATCTCCAACACATTTAGCTTTGGATTACAAGAACAATGAGACTGAACACTAGTTCCATGTGCCACAATGATGGCTATTTAGGTAGGTGGTGATTATGAATTGGATGCTTTAATTATTGCTTCTTATGATGTTCTATCTTAGAATGTGTCTAGATTTTTAATAATTCACCCAAAAGTAAAGTGGTATTAGGACTTTACTTTAGGATTATTATACCATTCTTTCCATGAAACAAAATTATAAGACCCCTTCTTGGGCCTTACTCTTGAAGGTCGATGGCTTTGAAGAGCGTCTCACCTACTGCCAATCCAAAAACCAACCAAAATGGGAATATGTCATGCTTATTAAATATGAATCTTCTATAAATAATTTGATAGGGAATTTGTTCCTCTTCTAGAAGGGAAGAATGTTGTTGGGTACAAATGGGTCTATAGGACCAAATAAACTTCAAGTGGCTAGGTAGAGAAGCATAAGGCATGTCATATTGCTAATGTTTATCTTAAAAGGAGGAGGAAATTGACTAGTTGGAGATATGTGCCTCCATTGTTTTTATGGACTATATTTAAATGATTTTATCCATAGTTGCTTCCTATGGTTGGAAGTTATATCAAATGGATGTGAAGAATATCTTTCTTCAGGTGAGATTTAAGAGGAGATTTGCATGGAATAGCCACCCAGTTTTGAGATTGAGGGTTCTACCCCCTTGGTATGTCAATTGACTAAGGCACCACATTCTTGGTATGAGAAGATTTGCTCTTTTCTCAATTCCAAGTTTTAGCAATGTGAGGCTAAACATGATATTTACATAGAAAATTAGGTTGGGAAAACTTTGGTGATTGTGCTATATGTGGATGTTCTTTTCATTATAGGTAGAAACTTCATGCTAATTTTGATATGATAGATTTAGGCCTTTTGCACTATTTACTAGGCATTTGGATTGATTGAATGTATAAGATCACTATTTTATAGCCCAAGTATACCTTAAATCTTCTTCAATGCTTTAGAATGGAGAATTGCAAGTCTACTTGAACTCCTTTCACTTCAAGATTGAAACTTTAAGCATATTGCATGACTCCTTTGATGGATGGCACTTTATATTAGTCCTTTGTGGGAGGTCTTCTTCGCCTTACTCATACATGGCCCAATATTACATTTTCTATTAACTATTATTCCAAGTACACATAGACAACTCAAGAGACTCACTAGACCATTGGCAAAAGGATTTTTTGCAACGTTAGGGGTAAATATCAAATGAGTATTCGTTATTCAATTAGTGAACCTTCAATTTTGATAGGCTTTTTAGATGTAAATTGGGTTGGTGATTTGAATTAGCAACACTCTACTACTGCCTTTGTCTTCTACCTTAATTTTGGGTTCATTTCATGGTATTATAGACAGTCATCCACTATTTAAAGTCTTTCATGTAAGTTGAAATTGTGTTTCTAATGAGATAGGAAGGTGCCTTTTATGGATTCTCATGATTTTTTTAGAAGTGGGCACTCCTTAGTCCTACCCATTCACTATTTAGTGTGACAATCATAGCACCATTTAGCTTATCTATAACCCAATGTTTCATTAATCGACTAAGCACATTGAGATTTGGATGCACTATGTATGATGGATTTTATACCCTCGACATGCTTGATCCAACTTTTGTCCTATCAATAGAGTAGGTAGTGAATATCCTAACCAAGGTCATACTCAAGGTTCCTCTTAGGTACATGTTATAGCTACTTGATGTAGGAAAGTGTCCCTTAAGGGGAAATGACTACTAAGGGTCTCTCTTTGTGTCCCTTATTCAACTTAAGTGGGGATGTTGAAATATATGGTGGTTAAGCTTCACTTGAGACCATTGTTGACTTTGTACTGTATTATATGTATAAGTCCTTTTGGCCCAATGCAACATGTGTAGGTGAATTTTTATAATATTTTATAATATAGCTTGAAGGTCACTTATAATTGGCTATGAATACCCCCTCATACCAACCATTTTCTTATTAGTTGGAGTGTGCTTTATTTTCCTCTAGAGAGATAATTTGATGTCCATGAGCACCCTATTGTATCAAGTGTATTACTTTTTATGAGTTATTTTCAATATTTTTGGATAATTGAGTTATATCAAGTGTATTGCTTTCTATGAGTTATGGAAACTACTATAAAATCTAGCAATCTTTGCAATCAAAACAATATCATCTGAATAGAAAAGTAATTTTGCCACATAATTATCCAACTAGACACCTTCTTGTCTGGTCACATTTATCCATTCTTCTAACTTATCATATATAATTCAAATAAAGTTTGAGATAATTAACACCCTTATTTAACACCCGTATCACTTCTAAAACATTCTTAGAGACCTTTTTGTATTATAATTTTAACTTGAACATCTTCGTATAGTCAATGGATTGTTGCTCTTAATATTTTGTTCTTTTTATTTTTTGAATCTACTCTATAATTTAATTATAGGTATTGTGTAAGTCCATTTTTAAGCCAACAAAACAATAATATGCATCCTCTTTTACCTTCCATATTTTTTGATGATATTTCAATGTGAAAAATGGATCTATTATTGAATACTATTGCCTAAAACTTACTTGCCCTTTTATCCTCTTTCCTAGTTCTTCTACCCACTTGTTGATTTTGTGCTAAACCACACCACTGAAAAAATTGCAAATAGAGGACTGACCTTTATGGGTTGATAATTTGAAGGATTGTCTATGTTAACACTTTTGAAAATAAGTATAGCTAAACATGTTAATCAATCTGAATCATATTGAAGTACACAATTAAATAACTTTTTGATATGAGGTGCTAGGTTATTCTTCTCCATTTTATATTTTACTTATAGTCCATCCATGTCTTGAGATTTATATTTTCTCAACCTCTTAATATCCTCTTTGACCTCTTTTACTACAAATAAAATAATTATTATTTTGATTGTGGGAGAAAAGTCTTTTACATGATCATATTTATATTACTACTTTGTATACTCGAAGTACTAGAATGTTGTAAAATTATTCTTGATTTGTTTCCTCATTTGTCAAAGTGCATTACAAAATTATGGTAGGTCATGCTTTTCTAAAATTTTTCATTCTTCTTATGCCCATATATATATTTCACAATTATTATGTGTTTTTTATTTTCCTCCTCTCTACCCTATTCATCCAAAATTTCCTTGTTAGTTAATATTTTGTATAGTATGACATATAATTTAAGAAAATATTCACTTTAGCTTAGATTTATAATTTAATTGAAACTAATCAATCAAAGTTGCAAAGTTATTTATAATGTCAAATCCACAATATCCACCAAAAAACAATGACTAAGATTACAATATAAAATAAAATGTGACAATTATAGAAGGGAAATAAATGCAACATTTGAAACAATCATGGCAAAAAAGCAACGAGTTCATCGAGAGTGCATCAATGCTTCAAACCCTTATCATAAATGCATAAAATATTATTTTTGGAAAATCGTTGAAGCTAAAGAACATCGGGAGAAAGAAGATATAGGAGGAGCAGGAAAGGCGATAGACAAGGATTTTGTTGTGATAGAATTCCCTAAGGATGTAGATAGGAGAGACTCTAACCCTTTGGATCCAGAGTAGTAGATCTGAATTTGATAGTAGCAAAAAGTTCAAAGGGATATGCTTCTTGTGCACAAGTTTTGAAGATGTCAAAATTCGCAAGAAGAGGGATTTGTTTTATCTTCATATCAGAATGAAAAGGGTTTTACTCTCAAGGTCCTAAAAATTTTGGCTGACAAAGTGATTTAGAAAGGAAAAAAATTCGTTGATCAAGAACTTTTTAGGTAATAGATCAAATCTAGATACAATAAGGAAGTGGGTTTGGGATAAATGGAAACTTCTAGGGTAGGAAGCAATGGTGGATTTGCCTAATAATTTTTTGCTGTTTAACTTTGAAAATCTGGAGGATATGGCAAATGTTTTGTCCAAGGGTCCCATGGTTCTTTTGGAGGAGAGGGTTATTTTTACAAAAATGGAGCCAAGGCTTTAGTCCAACCATAACTACTCTTCAATCAACACCCTTTGGGTGAGTCTACCAGGGCTTCCAATGGAATTTTTGGATGATAATATTATTCTTGGTATAACTAAAGTGATTGGAAAAATAATTGCTTTACATTCAACTATTAAATCTCAAACTAGAATGATACAAACTCGTTTTTGTGTACAACTAGATCTAGCTGAACCACTACCTAAATCTATGAGGCTAGTTTCAAATTATAGGGAATAGTAACAAGAGATTCAATATGAAACTCTTATTCCTTTGTATAACCTTTATAAAATGGTAGGGCATATTTGAAAAACATGCCCAAAACATCCTAAGGAGAAAATCATAAGTAATAGAACTAGATAGCCTTCGAGGGTTTGGACGAAAAAGGAATCTAAGCAAGCAGAAGTTCTAGGGCATAAATAAATTGATGAAAGTAGTAAGGGTCCATCTTAAAATAGATTTGAGGTTCTTACTACCCTTTATGGGGATGGCATTGTTGGAGGGGAAGATTTTTTTCCATAAAATCAACTTGGAGGCAATAAGGCTAAAGGAAAAGAGCATAGAAATGAGGGTTTTGGGAGAAAAAACTTAGCAAATATGAAACTCATTGGCTATAGAAAAAATAAAAATATTAACTATTGGAATATTTTCAACATTGTCTCTTTAGTCCTAAGTATTAAGTCCTAGTATTTAGTTTTAGTTTAATGTTTTGATTTACATATTTCTAGTTAATTTGATTAGCATACGTTGAGGTTTTGGATTGGTTGATCAATGTTTGACCATAGTCCAAGATTAGCATGTTGTTAGGATAAGAGCTTTCTTTAAGTTAGTTTGTTGTAACAATTTTAAGAAGATTTCTCTCAACCACCATGTCTATTTTTAGTTATTTCAAGAACTATAAAACTATGTAATGCATTGTTGATCAATAGAACAATTTCACCATTGTTTCTCATTTGGTATCAGAGCAGGTTTGCTCAAACAGATCAAAACCTATGGAGAGTGGTGTGAAGAGATCTGAAGCACACACTCTGTCAGAGAAACTCAAGTGGCTAGCACTCAGCAGATTTGCAAGGAAGAGATTGAGTAAATCATTAATATCTCATTATTCAAAATGGGTTTGAGGATGGAGAAGATGGAGGAGAATGGACTTCTACTAGTGATTCAAAGTTGGAAAAGGAGAAAAAGGTTATCCAATTTTTTTGCTAGAAGTAGAAGAAAATCTAAGAAGGTTTTTTTGGGAATTTTAGTTTCTCAAGAAAGGCCCAATCTTTGGGAACTGAGTACCAAATTTGTTGCTAAGGATTTAGCTAATGGAAAGCAAATAATTTTATCTTTGGGAGGAGGAAAACATTTTTAGAAGGAGATTCATAGGTTATCATTAATGGTTTAAATTCTTGCAAAACCCCAAGGTGGAGTGATGAATATATTTTTAGGGATGCTTTTTAGATTTTAGATAGTTATTGTTACTATTTTGGTTATTACCCTTTTACTCAAAAAAGGTTGTATTGTTCAAAAAATGCAAAATTGATTTGTAAGAAGATAACCTATTTTTTGTGCCTAGATTGATTCATTTGTTATTCTTGGATTTCAAGGAGTTGTAAAAGGGAAGGGCCCCTTTCAAAACCCTATTATTTACCAATAGCAAAAAAAATATTGCAATATCAAATTCATGGCAATTTCCAATCATTAGATGACATTTATTAATCTTACAATATCTTGATGGATGGATTGCGAGTCTTTCAAAATATTTATCAATATAATTTCTTTTAATAATCTTGTAAAAATATACCAAATGACATGAGTTCAACTAGTTAAATTCCTTAACTTTCAAGGAGGAGACCTAGGTTCAAAGCTTGTCAAGCGATATATATATAATTTCTAAGTTGTAATACCACTATGTGACCAAGATGTAACACGGGTTGGGCTTGTTTCAATCACATATAACCAACTAAATAACAACAACAATAATAAACTTACAAAAATATAATAAAATCCACATAAGCACTTCTAAGGGGATTATTTGTAAGGGCATATCCCATAAAATTATCATAGTAATTTGGCCCGAGACGCAATCTAAGCAAAATTATGCCCCATAACAGGTGATCGTGATTTTGCATCGACGAAATCATGCACCGTAGAGACCAAGAGCGATATCATAGAAGCTATGCATAAAATAAATTAAAAAAACCAAAGCCTCGATTACGTCACTTAGAAAATCAACATATGCATGAAAAAGAGCGAAATCACCTGGAAGATAGCACGGAAGCAAACAGAAGGGTTGAGACCTCCCAAATAGTTGATCTCTCCTTAGGGTTCCAATATAAATCCACCAAAGCGAGCCATAGCAACAAATAATCGAATGTAGTAGAAAAATAAATCACACTTCACAATGGCGAGTTAGCTTGCTGGAGGGAGAAGAAGAAGGATGCATAACGCTTAATGAACACTTTAAAATCATTTGAAGAAAAAAACTTGCATGAGATTTTTATTTCAAAATCACTTGCCCTTGAAAGAAGATTTCAAACCCTCCTTATATAGCGGATTTGAAGGAAAAAAGACAAGAAAAACAAGGAGAGTCGATGCCAAATATGCAAACTTCGAGAAATTAGGGTTTCCTTAGAAGAAAACCCTAAATTGTGAAATCGCGTCCCATTAGGGCCGACCACGATTTTGTCTTATGCGAAATTGTGATTGTCAAGGGCAATCACGATTTTGCATAAAGGAGGAAAAACAGAAGAAAAGGGGGTAAGGAACTTATCCCTTGCCCTAGGCAAGTCTAAGGGGTATTCTAGGAAGACTCAAGTAAGATTGCCCACTAAAGTAGGTCATTTTTTTGTGTCTCCATTTTACCCCCTCTTTGATGCATTTAAGGACAAGTAAATGTGTTAAATAAGGATGTAGACTCCTATGGGCAAGATGGCAACAAACACTAAGAAGGGATGTCCAGGTTTGAACAAAAGGATGGTGCAAAAGAGGTATCACGAGGGACACTCTTGAATTTTGCACATGGGGTGAGATATTACTATCATTAATGCCTCTATGGCTAGGGTACCCCCTCAAGTTTAAGAAGAAATGATAATTCCTTAAGAAACTCAAAAAGGTAATGATAGAAAAAGCAAAATACAAAAACACGAAGAACAAAGCAAGCAAAACAAACAACTGAATAACGATCACTGGGTACAACATGAATCTAATACAACTAGCATGAAATACATGGATGAATAGAAGAAAGAGAAAGAAAGAAGAAGGGAAGATGAGATAATAAGAAGAACATCGCCCAAGAAGGTCAACCGTAGAAAATGAGAGAAGCTAATCGAGAACCCCAAATGAAGGGTGTTATGCCCAAAAGAAGGTCCAGGTGTGGAGTGAAAAACCTACTATGGGTGTAGTACTTGTTAATATCAACAGATGAGAAAAAATATGAAGCGTCACCCGCTATGGGTGATTGCTCAAATGATCAAATGATGGAGATTAACCCACTATGGGTGATTACTCGCTAGTGACTGCTATGGGGTGATTACCCACTAGGATGTATGTTGAGGCCTACTAAAATGGCCAAGGAGCTTATCTTGTAATGGGGTATTGAGCTTGCCAAGTCAAAATATGCATAACCCGATAGGGGTGGTATATTATTGCTAATGTGAATGATATATTTAGCAAGTACTACCTGATAGGGATGTGTAAGAATATGTATATAGACCAAGCCATATGAGCATAAAACAATGTGAGTGTGTGCATGTGCTAGAAGAAAAGAGAGAAATAAAATGAGGAGCAAAGAATTGTGCGTGTGTGCACCCAACTTGAAGTTTCATCTATTGAAACATCAAGAGGGATGAAATGTGCAATCAAAGGAGAGAATAATGTATATCCTTATCTGAACAAAGAAGACAAAGGATAAATAAGAATCATGCAAAGGACAAGGACATACTAAAATAAGATTGCATTCCTTGACTTTGGATAGAAATTTTGATCGTTGTAAAAACTTTCAAAATAAAGGAATACAAGAAGAAGATAGAATAGAATAAAAGAGCAAAGGAAGACGAGAAGAGAAGAAGGGATGAAAATGCATGGGCCCTAGGTTGGGGCTTCGCTAGGCATCAAAGCCCTAGTGAGAGTGCAATGCATGTGAGCTAAGACCTAACTAGGTATCATCACATGCCATTGTCACGAATCCCCAAAAGCTATATGAATAAGTAGTCATGAGCAAGTAACAATGCAATTATGACAAGCAGAAGTGCAAGAAAATGGAATGTTAGGCAATCATGCAAAGTATGATAGACAATCATGCAATATGAACAGACAAGCAAATGTAGTATAATCTAAGCTGAATTCAAAATGCAATGCAATCAATAGATCAGGCATAATATCTTTTTAGATGCATTATATTCATAGGTTATTTAAGTTCTTTACCATCTAGAGAAGCCAAACGATAGGCACCTGAGCTAAACTTGGTTGTTATGAAAAAGGGCCCTAACCAATTGGGTTGAAACTTACCTCGAAGATCAGCACAAACATTATTGTTCTTCTAGTTAAGGCCATCTCTTATTGAACAACTTTGTATAAATAATATTTATTTATAAAATTTAAATTCAATTTGAATTTAAATATTTTATGAAATAAATATTAAACCTTCCTTTAGCTTTGCAATAAGCTTCCTTGGTTTTTTATGAAAAACCTTTTAACTTATGCTTCCACATAATATTAAAAATATTATAAAGCCCTTTTTCCTTTAACCTTTGCATTGTTCCTTGACATATTCCTTGACATCAATGATGACTTCATTCTTTGACATCAATGACAACTTTGACTTAAGGACTCAAAACGTCCAACATTAAATACTACCACAAATATCATAGGTTAAGTATCATAGGATCGAGTATAATGTAGCCACAATATAATAAGGTCAAAATAATGATGAGTAGAATAATATGAGAAAATTAATATGTATATTAAGGCTAGTAATATATTAAATAACATTCAATAATAAGCAGTATTATGAATGTAAATAGCCTGAATCATACATCTACTAAGCATGTGGAACAACTTACAATATTAATTGCTCAAAATGTATACAATCTTTATTACTCCTCTTTCTCTTACAAATATGATAGTGATGTTCAGTTTCCTTTGAAATGTGTTACCTTTATGGAGTGTTATCTCCATAATATATCCATAGTAGAATGACTCTTTGGATACTTGACTATTCCTTTCACCTCTTGCCATATATATATATATATATATATATATATATATATATATTATAATTTATTATATATAATATATTAATATTCCACATTATATTTTTGGTAAGTAGTGTTTGTATTTACAGTGGGTTTTAACAAGGATCCCAAAACTTGATTACATAAGCAATGGGCCTAGGGCATCAATCCCTTGAAACTGAACACCAAAACAGAAATCCCGCCACTGGCAATAACGTAAGCATGAAAAAATCCCTCTCAGCGGGAAACAAACAAATAAGAAAGAAAGTAGTTTTGGAGATCCCGCCCAGCGAGGAGTAGCCAAAAACCACTATCGAGAAGATCCCGCCCAGCAGGAAGCAAAGAAAAACCATTATAATAAAATCCTGCCTCGCAGGAAGCAGTAAAAACCACCACAAACAGTCCCGCCTAGTGGGAAGCAGCAGGGAAATCCCGCCATCCGAGAAACCAACAGAAAAGAAAGGATCCCGCCTCGCGGGAAAACCGATGGATTTTGCGGATCCTGCCCTGTGGAGAAACCATCCCGCCCACCGGGAAAACATATCGTTCAGCGAGAGCCATCCTGCAGGAAGTCGACAACCAGCACAGAGAGAATCCAGCCCATCGGGAAGCGACCAGAGAGCTGCACCACGATGAACCCGCCCCGGGAAAAAAGAAGAGGATCCCGTCCCGGCAAAACAAAAAGAAACAACAGGTTAAGGGACCAGGGATCTAAGGACTAGGAATCTCGAGCGGGAAGAGGAACCAGTCACAGGGATGGGATCCTTAGGAACCAAAATAGTGGGAAGCTGTCCAAACCCTAAACCATCACCTCCACCGCACCGAGAAACACAGGGGACCAGATCCATGCGAATAACCTGCAAAAAACCCCAAGGGGAAGCCTGAGGGAAAAAGGGAAGGGATCCCCAACCAAACAGGGATCCCTGGGAAGCACCAGTCCGAAAAAACAACCAAGGAAACCCTAGCCGACCGGGAGGGGCGCAGATAGTGGAGAAGGATCTCCCTCCAGGAGATCATCTACAAACAACCACTCCCCGGGAGGGATGACCTGGGTTGAGCCAGGGACTGGGCAGGAACCAAGAGCCATGGGAGGGGGAGCAGGGGAGGGACCAGAGCCCTCCCCTCTCTACTTTCTTCCCTCCCCGCCCCACATTATATTTTATATATTATATATTATATGTAATTTAATAAATAAAAATATACATATATGTAAATAAATAAATAAATAAATATATATATATATATATATATATTATTAATAATAATAGTTTTATTATTATTTAATTTTGAAATAAAAATTGTATTTGGCTAAGGTTAGCCTTATAAAAATGGAAAAAATAATTAAAAACTGTAATGTGCCTCATTTTTTTGGTTGAGTTTTAATAGCCAAAAATTAATTTCCTAAAACCAATTTTTGGCCGACTTCAAGAGGAATGATAACAGATGATTATGAAGGTGTTTTTGATCAGTTGAGACAAATACCAGACCATGAATGAGAGCCATTAAATGCAAGCAATATGGTAGATCAAATCTGGGCATCACCTAGTATTAAATAAATAACAATTGTAGTTGAGTCATCACCGAAGCAATTGTAGTTTTGACAATTATGGACCATCATCAAGCTTTGAATGAGAACAAATTTGTAAGCTATATGAGGGAGTTGTTGCAGTAGTACCAGGATCAAGTTTTATACAATAAAATTTGTGCAAGAGGTATACCTAAGTTTCCATCCTTGTTAGTTGTATTTTTCTTTGTGTGTCTTGTCTAGTTACCCTTTTTCTTCCCCATTATTGTGCAAGTTTTGCTGAGGAGGTACCTAGTTTACTGAGATCATTTCTAGTAGCTGAGGTTGAAAGGTAGGAGGCTCTTTGTTACATCATTTGAACAAAGAGTTGTAGTTCTTTGTTGCATTATTTGAATGGAGAATTCATTGTATTTTCTTAGTGAGATCTTGTTACACTGATCAAACTCCCATTATAATGATTTATTGGATAATATAACCCTACTTCCTCCTTTTAGTAGTTTTGTTTACAGTTTTGCTTGTTGTCCCATTTATACGTTATATCATTTGAAAGTGTAGATGATATATTATTTCATTGGTATGCTTAATCATATATGTTACATTATTTGAATGGATGTGATTGACTTAGTTTTATATCCTCCCCCTTATTTCTTCATCAAATTTTGAGTTTGGCTACAATTTCCCAATGGATAAGGCACTAGTCTATAGCTTGAAGCATTAACTAGGAGTTACTTTGAAGCTTGGTCATTTGTTATGTTGTAGTTTTATTTCTTTTTGTTAATCTGGATGAGCATTAACATATGAGAAGTATTATAGGCTCACCTCTAGGGTGTCCTTACCTTACTCTGTCTGTCTAGAGTCTTTGTGATAATATTTTATTGAGTTAAAGAGGTGGATCCACTAGAGTCCACAATGTTGATTGTGAATAAGTGATTTTCGTGTGGCATGATAACCCAAATTCTTAAGGACATATAAAATCACCATAACAACCCTTTCATGACTACATAAGAAGAAGAGAATAATTAGATATAGAAGAACATCCATTGATGCATTGAAAACTTAAACAAAAATAACATCATAGTTAGAGTAGGCAGAAAATCAATAGTCCATGGAGTCAATAAAGAGAGGCTAAATATGGAATCTTATTCCATAGAACCTATTGAAGAGATGGCTAATGAATATCCCATGGAAATTATTGAGAAAACAACAAGGAGGAACCTATGAGATGGGGTGAACCCCTAATGTTGAAAAATACTTTTCTCTAGATCCCATAGTCCAACAAAATTAACTCCTAGGTCTAGTTTATATGAGCCAGAAAAAAATTTCTAGACTATGAGAAGAGCTAACTCTATCCAAGGCCTAAGCTACTAAATAGAGAAGCAATATAGAAAATACTCATTGTATAAAGATGGAATTAATAGAGGCAAAAGGAGAAACATCAAAATGTAAGGGATAAGTTGAATCCTATGAGCAAGGATACATTACCCTACCTAAGTATGAGAAGTACAACTAAGCCATTAAAGTACGTTACCATTAGAAATTGGAAGAGCAACAAAATTAATTTCTATATCTAGGAAAGTAATTTGAAAAATATTTTTCAAGTTGAAGGTGGAAGAAAAATAAGTTTAAAAGTTAACAAAATTATTCTCCACTACTACTAGCTTATAAAATATATGGTTGAATGTAGACCCCATAGCAGGGTTATGCATAAGGGGTAGTACTCAAAAATTAATTATAAAATCGAGGTGAATCTAGGTAAATGGTGTATAAACTTCAAGGTGAATTTTTCAAAATTTTGTAAAAAAATTATCAAAATATGGTGAATGTTTTGAAATTTTTGCATAGAAATTCTCAAAGTTTTTAAATGGTGAATGGTAGAAGGTGAGTGGCATAAGGTGAGTGGTAAAATATTAGTGGAAGAAGGCAAGTGGTAGAAGGTAAGTTACAAAAGGCAAGTGGCAGAAGGTGAGTGGCAGAAGGTGAGTGGCAGAAGGTGAATGACAAAAGACTAGTGACAGAAGGCGAGTGGTAGAAGGCAAGTGGTAGAACATGATTGGCATAAGGTGATTGGTAGAAGGTGAGTGGCACAAGGTGAGTGGTAGAATACGAGTGGTAGAAGGTGAGTGGCACAAGGTGAGCGGTAGAAGGCAAGTGGTAGAACATGATTGGCATAAGGTGATTGGTAGAAGGCGAGTGGCACAAGGCAACTGGTAGAAGGCGACTGGCACAAGGCAAGTGGTACAAGGGCCCCATGTTGTACAAGGTGCTTTTCATTCCTTTGTTTTATCTATTACTGATAAATATCCTAGAATAGTTAGAGAAGCTATTAATTATGAAGAGGTAAACCTTTGGGGAGAAGCCATGAATGAGAAAATGATGGCCCTGAAAATGAACAAGACATGGGATCTAGTAAAATTACCTGGTGTAAGAAAAGCAATAGTTTGCAAATGGATCTTCAAGAAGTAGAATGTTGAAGGTAAAGTGGAGAAATATAAAGCTCGCCTAGTTTCTAAAGGCTATTCTCAGGTAGAGGGAATAGATTATGGTGAAGTATTTTCCTCTATTGCAAAGCTAACCTCAATAATATTTATTTTATCTGTGGTTGCTGCATTTGATCTTGAAATAGAGCAAATGGATGTAAAAACTACATTCCTTCATGGATATTTGGAGGAAGAAATATATATGAGACAATATAAAGGATTCATTGTTGAAGGAAAGGAGGATTTTGTATGTAAGTTAAAGAAATATTTGTATGGACTGAAACAATCATCGAGAATATGGTATCAAAAATTTGATACTTATGTTTTAGGACTTGCTTTTGTTCGTAGCAATGCTGATCATTGTGTATACTCAATGCAAATTGGTAATGAACTTGTCATTATAATTTTGTATGTTGACGATATGTTACTAATTAGAAATAGTAAGGAAATGATCAGGGAAGTGAAGTCTCAGTTAGCATCATAGTTTGATATGAAAGATCTTGACCCTGCAAATTTTATTTTGGGTATGCAAATAAATAGAGATCGTTCAAACAAAAAGCTATGGTTGAATTAGAAAAAGTATGTTGAGACAGTATTGAAGAGAGTCAGTATGCAGGATTGCAAACCGGTGAAGGTACCTATTCCTTTGGGTGCAAAGTTGTTTGCTGAAGAATATCCAAAACAAAAGAAATATCCCATGTTCCTTATGCAAATACTATAGGGAGTTTAATATATGCCATGGTGTGCACTAGAGCAGATATTGCATATGTAGTGGGATTTTATCTAAACCTGGTAAAGAGCATTAGATTGCTGTAAAAAGGGTTTTCAAATATTTACGTGGTACATCTTATTTTCAATCTATTATGAAGGTACATGTAAAGAAAACAAATCCTTGGATATAGAAGGTTCTGTTGATGCAGACTAGGCTGAAGATCTTGAAAATAGAAGATCTACTAGTGCATATGTATTCAACTTGTTTGGAGGGGCTATTAGTTGGATGAGTAAAAGGTAAACTATTATTGCTCTTTCAACCACTGAAGATGAGTACATGGTAGCCACTGATGCAAGTAAGAAAGCAGTATGGCTACAAAGACTATGTGCTTATATTGGCTTCTTTCAAGGAGCTGTGAAGGCAAATTGTGATAGCCAAAGTGCTATATTTCTGGAAAAGAACCTTACTTACCATTCAAGAACAAAACACATTGATACAAAGTACCACTTCAGTAGGGATATGATTGAACAAAAGAAAGTGTTACTGGAAAAAGTGGATACCAAGGAAAATGTTGCAGATGCTTTAACCAAGGCAGTTAGCACAAAAAAATCATGTTTTGTACAGTTGAAATGGGTCTGGAAAGACCAAGTGTTGGAACTAACATTGATTATAGCCTTTCTACAAAGTATTCAACAAGTGGGAGAATGTTGGATGTGTCTCATCCTTTGTAGAGGAAGTATTGTACACGAGGCCCCTGCTTTGGAGATATTTTTGAAGATATTTTCAGAGGCATTGGTGGGATTCCCATGATTTGTGAGTATGGGTGGTTTTAGCCCATGGTATTGTGCCCACAAGATTCTAATACCACGTTGTGGTTTAGGGTTGTAAGAGTTTCCTTTATATTGATTGTAATGTCCCATTTTGGGAGGAGGGTGAACAATAATAGAAAAGGAGGTGTGGCTCTTGTTTGCTGGAAGTAACCCATATTGGGTGAACCAGGATAAATATCTTGTGTTCTATGTGCATGTATTTTGTGAGTTAAGTTATTTTGAATTATTTAATTCTACATTATTATTATGGAATAAGTCTGGAGATATATGTACCACTGATGAGGAACTAATATCGCATGAATGTTTTAGTGTTTCCAATTTTAACCCTTGAGAATTTTTCTAATGTAGAGAGCGCGTCTCAGATGCCCTCTAGGAATCTTGATGATGATTTTATGTATCAGGATATGAATCCTAAAAATATCCCATTAAAGGCAAGTGATGTGTTGCAGGGTCTAGATATCAATGATGAAGCATAAGAGAATGTTGAGGCAGACGTTGTCGGAGTTCCCTCTTTCGCCCAACAAGTCGACACCCATCATCATCTGAATGATGATGATAAAGTTATTTTTTCAAAAAATATTTTATTAGCCAATAGATGTAAGGCTATAGTTAATAATATTCTACTTGTAGATATTGATAGATTAAAATATTAGGAATATCGGACAAAGGTTTTGATACAATAATTTTTCAAATAGAAAGGAGTTGTTTTCAAAGGTGGAGAATGAGCCACAAAAGCTTGATGCTTTATTAAGTAAAGATGAATCTAGCACAGTGTAGGCCGAGTCTACATATAGTGATAAAGTTTTGGATATTATGCTAGATCGATTCGAAAACCTCAATGCCGAGGCCCAGACATATTTCAATGAATGGGCACTAAATAAAAAAAAGTAGTAGTTGCAAAAACTGCAAGACTTACCACTGATGTAAGATTTACATATAAATGAAAATCATTTTTTTCTTAAATATATTTTGTTTATAAATATTAACCTTTTTCTCTTCTATTTTGCATTCTAATTATTAGCACTTAAAGCAGCAAGTTAGTGTCATGAAAACGTTGATCAAGACTGCAAAAAATAGTGTGAATAATGCTATTGAAGTGAAGAAAAGATTGCAATACACTGTTAGAGAAAATAATTGGCTGAAAAAGTTTATCAAAGATAAGGGCCTGGAGGTTGTATTAAAAGAAAATTATAAAGAACTGAATGCACCGTTTAGAGAAGATCCAACGAAGAAAGAAGGTTTATTGCTATCGAGTATAAACACTACAGTTGAAAGTTTGGTAAGGGCATAAACACTACAGTTGAAAGTTTGGTAAGGGCTAGTGAATTTGAAGCAAAGGATGTTGAGGTAGATGTAGCTAAAACTTCAGACACCATGCAAAAAGAAAAGTAGAAGACTATTGCATTTTTATTTGAGGAGAAACCAAACATGTTGCAAAGTTTTTTTTGTAAATTGTAAAAGAATGGTATCTTTTTTAAATAAATAAAAGAGACAATTTCCAAAAATTTTGTATTATTTTTTTGAAATTTTGTTTTAAATATTGTGATGTTTTTATTAGTTGTGTGGATGCAATAAATAATTTTGAATTATGTGGATGCAATAAAATGTTCTTTTATGTTTTATAAAATAATTTGAAATGACTGAAATGCAACACAAATATTTACTTTGCCTTAAATGGTTTATACAATACAAATCTACTAAATAATTTGGATATCATAGACTAATAATCCAATAACAAGGCTTAAATAACATGATAAACAAAATATCCAATAACACGTCTATGATATAAAGAATAATCATGTTCCATAATCAACATATTTGTAATCAAATAATCCAAATATACATAATCAAATCAAACAACTATGATAGATAAAATATCCAATAGCATGTATAATCTCATATTATATGATTAATGATATCATAAAATACATGTCTTAAACTATAATAAAATCTTAATATTCTCTTGAAAACTGATAGCATCCTTACATCATAATACTGGAAGTTGGAACAAACTCTTTTTAGATTGTACAAAATCTTTTGCACTCATACCTAATTTTTTTTTCATCATAGTCTGATCAACGTTACCATTATCCTCATCATCCTAAGTATTCATGACACCTCTTCTCTCTACTAGAGATTTCCAATATGCCAAAGATATTTCACAATGAAACTTCTCCATCTCATAGGTCAACACATACACTCTCAAACAATTTTCTAAATTTTGATAGTGCACTAAATACCCTTTCATCTTCCACAGATCCTATAATCATCATTTGAAATAATTCATATAAATGAAAATATTCACTCATAGTATGTTGTAAGATACTATTGGGATGCAATATTTTCTACAAATGTGAAATAGAACTGTTGACAATTTTGTTACATTGCACAAGGGGTAGAAAAAAATAAAAAAAAATCAAAATTTTGTAGTCTTTCCTTTTGCAAAAGTATTTCTTTTTGTTTGTAAGTGTTGTAGCAATTTTGGCTTTCAATGCCATCCCCTTGTACACAAAATGAAGAAGGAAAAGCTTCACTACCAAACAGGCCAAAGAAGATAGCTTCGCTGAAAGAAGAAGAAGTGTCGCGATATCACGACATGTTGCGTTTTCGCGGCTCAGAGCGACAAGGGAGAGCAAAGAGAAAAAGTGTCGCGATATCGCGACAAGTCGCATTTTCGTGGTCGGTAGCAAGGAGAAAGCGCAAGAAAGAGAAAGTGTCGCGATATCGCGACATGTCGCATTTTCGCGGTCGACAGTAAGGAAAAGCGCAAAAGGAGAAAGTGTCGCGATATCGCGACATGTTGCATTTTCGTGGTCGACAGCGACAAGGAAGAGCAAAAGACGAAAAGCGTCGCGATACCACGACATGTCACATTTTCGCGACCGAAAGCAAGGAGAAAGTGTAAGAAGGTAAAAGTGTCGTGATATCGCGACATGTCGCATTTTTGTGGTCGACAACGAGGAGAAAGCGCAAGAAAGAGAAATCGTCGCGATATCACGACATGTCGCATTTTCACGATCGAAAGTGAGGAGAAAGCGCAAGAAAGGAAAAGTGTCGCGATATCGCAACATGTTGCATTTTTGTGGCTCATAGCAAGAAAAGAGCGCAAGAAAGAAAAAGTGTCGCGATATCGCGACATGTCGCATTTTTGTGGCTCGAGAGCGACAGGAGGAAAAGTAGAAGAAAAGTGTCGCGATATCGCGACATGTCGCATTTTCACGGCCGACAGCGAGGAGAAAGCACAAGAAAGAGAAAGCGTCGCGATATCGCGACATGTCGCATTTTCGTGACCGAAAGCGAGGAGAAAGCGTAAGAAAGGAAAAGTGTCACGATATCGCGACATGTTGCATTTTTGCGACCGAAAGCAAGGAGAAAGAGCATGAAGAGGAAAAGTGTCGCGATATCGCAACATGTCGCATTTTCGTGGCTCAAAGCAACAAAAGAAGACAAAGACATAGAAATGTCACGATTTCGCGACATGTCATATTTTCGCGATGCAAGAAGAAGAATCAAGCTGAAGGCATAGAAATGTCACGATATCGCGACATGTTGCTTTTTCATGAGGGGCACACACTCCAAGCCGGGTATTTTCTCGAGACCATCAAAGTGCCTCATAAATGCATTTTTACTTTCCCGGTAAGCTCATTGCTCATTTTTGGCAATTGGAAGTGAAGTATTAGTCCCTGAAGGAGATCTCGGCAAGCATGGCGGCCACTCGAGCATTGCACCTAGAAACCAAGGACACTCAGACGGCTCATCATTGCATATTTCCACGATTGACTCGGTCATAGTTACCAGTTTTGGTAATGGATTTGAAAGCTCAGTCACGAGGGCCGCGAGGAGCCGACTTCATCGATCTCAAGAGTATACTTCGCCATTCTGTGTAATAATGACTCAGAGGGTCGGGTCCTCTATAAAAACCTAGATTTTATAATGTAAGAATGAGGGGAACTATCTGCTAGAAAGCTGTTGTAACTTGATGTCCTGCGATTAATACTAAAGAGTTTTGGGCTCAATTTCTCTCTTTTATGCTGCCTTCTGTGCTTGATTCTTTTGTCTTTCTTCATTTGTATACTGAGAATCTGAACCCTGAATCGAGTGTGTGATTGGGGACTGTACCCTAAAACTCGCCTGAAGGATACATATGAGAGGAAAAATGCTATATTGGTTTTCTTTTATGCTGCTTGGTGGGTTGTGGTTTCTGTTACATTCACTTGTCCTAATCGTCTTTACTTTGAACCCTGAATTTTGACGAAAGGGAGAAGGAGAATCCCTGTGAGCTCGCCAGAGGATACATAGGAAGGTTAATGTAGCGTTTCTTTAATTTATTCTTGGTGTTCTTTATTGCTATTCAAGTTGCTAGTTAGTGATCGTGCTTCCTGTTCTCTCCCACCTTAAATCATCGATCTCTCTTCCCTTACCCCTTTTTATTTCTTTCTCTAACCCTACTCTTTTTATCTCTTTCCTGCATCCCTTATCTCAAAACACCCAAGTAGTTTAGCATAGGAGCCGACCTTTCTCCAGAGATCGGCACGAGGGGCATCTCTTCCCTTCGGCCTTTCAATGTTGGTCCAGGTCTAGGGTGCATACACTCACCCAAATTCTTTCCTAGGCAGATTTGATGACCAACAGTTTTGGCATGCTCGATGGGACCTTGGTCCCATGTTTTAAGGAAGCCCAAGTTTGGTGAATCTCTGGCTTGCCTCCATCTTGAAAAATCACCTGGTGACTCTGACTGAGCTGAAGATCCAGATTTCTAGATCGTAGGCGCATTTTAAATCTAAAAGAAGACACCCCGGAGGAATCAAGGTTTGGTGAGCAGCCTTGACCTCACAAGCGAAGAAAAGTATGTTCACCTGGCGACTCCGACTTAGTGGTGAGAACCATGATATCTGTAGGCCACTGCTATAATGGAGAGGGCATGCTATCCCAGCTGGGATGATCGTGGCCCTCTGAATCTTCAAAGTTACCATGAAATTCTTAAAAGCGCCTTGAAGACAGTGATAAAATATGATGGCACTAAGGGAATGGCCCTAGAGCACCTTGAATATCTTGTTGATTTAAGGCCCATCCATGACATATTCCATGAAGATGTCATGATCAGACTTCTGGTCCTATCTCTGGAAGGAAGGGCACTGTAGTGGTACAAAATGCTCGAGCGTAAAAGCATCTTCTCGTGGGATGACTTAGCGGGAGCACTATTCGAAGCATTTGATGGCTCTCAGGACCCCTTCCAGCTTTTGATGTACCTCTCCACCATCAGGAGAGCACCTCTAGAGAGCATTACGGACTTCAATGTCCAATTCTATAGAAGTTGGAAGAGAATTCCAGGGGATATCCAACCGACGCCCGCCCAAGCCCACCTCTTCTATGTTCGGGCCTTTCACCCGGACATGGGCCTCCTCTTACTGCAATCAGGTGAACGAAGATTTTCTCAAATTTTTGAGGAAGTAGTACGAGCAAAGCAGCTCCTGCTCCTATCTGGAAAGTGGCAGTGGGGGGAAACTCCATCACTTCCTCCAATAATTGCTGCTCCTATTTATCCAACGCAATATTCATCATGGCAGACTCCTCATACTGAGTAGAGGCCTGAGATGCAGTCGTTTGAAGCTCAAGAGGCGGGTTTCATCCAAGTCCAACAATGGGAATATGCAAGCCATGATCCAACAATGAACAATATGGTTGCTTGCAGTCTCCATCAAGAGATGGGCCAAGGAGAGAAACAGACTCAAGTGGCAGAACCTAAGAATAAAGAGGGCACATTATTGCACCATTTTTGTATCCCAGTGGATGACACGCAAGTATTCATCCAGAGCCCATCAAGCATGCCTCATCAGGAGGCTGAGCCCAAGGAGATCCTAGAAGCAGACTTATCATGGGAAAAGCCCTATTTTTGCAGTAAGAAGTTGGAGGAGCTCGTATTCAAGAGTCTGTAGCCATTGGACTCTCTAAAATGGTGGTATTGGTTCCAGCCATCACCACAACCGGTACCCACAAAAGACCCTCATATGGTGAACTTCTTCACCATATCTTTTATCAACAATATGGGTACTGGCAGGAGCGACAACTCACTGTGTTGCTCCCTGTTTGCAACATGGACAACTTTGAGAAGAGGCCAGCCGGACTTCAAGGATCAGCTGAAGTTCAATAAGATCTGGTCTGGACATTGCAGGTTCACCGAATAGGCACCCGGAGCTGGGTTTATGGTAGCGAAATGCCAACCATGTCGTAAAATTTTGTGTGAATACTGTAAATAGCTCAGCTAGTAAATAAGTGTCGAAAGCACTAAGTGTTTCTTAGGAGCTTAGGCACAAACAAACAAAAAAACAAAAAAAAATGTTGTCAGTGGATAGTCAGAGAAGAGGACAATGGGAATGACTCTGTTGCCCAATGGATAAAGGCCTGGGATCTCTACATTCAGACAAGCTAAATGCCCCACGAGCCGCCAAGAATGTTGACAATTTTGTCACATTGCACAAGGGGTAGAAAAAAATAAAAAAAAATCAAAATTTTGTATAGTCTTTCCTTTTGCAAAAGTATTTCTTTTTGTTTGTAAGTGTTGCAGCAATTTTGGCTTTCAATGCCATCCCCTTGTACACAGAATGAAGAAGGAAAAGCTTCGCTGCCAAACAGGCCAAAGAAGATAGCTTCGTTGAAAGAAGAAGAAAGTGTCGCGATATCGTGACATGTTGCGTTTTCATGGCTCAGAGCGACAAGGGAGAGCAAAGAGAAAAAGTGTCACGATATCGCGACATGTCGCATTTTTATGGCCGACAGCAAGGAGAAAGCGCAAGAAAGAGAAAGTTTCACGATATTGCGACATGTCACATTTTCGCGGCCGACAGTAAGGAGAAAGCACAGAAGGAGAAAGTGTCGCGATATCGTGACATGTTGCATTTTCGCGGCCAACAGTGATAGGGAAGAGCAAAAGACGAAAAGCGTCGCGATATCGCGACATGTCGCATTTTCGCGACCGAAAGCAAGGAGAAAGTGCAAGAAGGGAAAAGTGTCATGATATTGCGACATGTCGCATTTTCGCGGCCGACAACGAGGAGAAAGCGCAAGAAAGAGAAAGCGTCGCGATATCGCGACATGTCGCATTTTCATGACCAAAAGCGAGGAGAAAGCGCAAGAAAGGAAAAGTGTCATGATATCGCGACATGTCGCATTTTCACGGCTCACAGCAAGGAAAGAGTGCAAGAAAGGAAAAGTGTCGCGATATCATGACATGTCGCATTTTCGCGGCTCGAAAGCGACAAGGAGGAAAAGCAGAAGAAAAGTGTCGCGATATTGCGACATGTCGCATTTTCGCGGCCGACAGCGAGGAGAAAGCGCAAGAAAGAGAAAGCGTCACGATATCGCGACATGTCGCATTTTCACGACCGAAAGCGAGGAGAAAGCGCAAGAAAGGAAAAGTGTCGCGATATCGTGACATGTTGCATTTTCGTGATCGAAAGCAAGGAAAAGAGCATGAAGGAGAAAAGTATCACGATATCACGACATGTCGCATTTTCGCGACTCAAAGCAACAAAAGAAGACAAAGACATAGAAATGTCACGATTTCGTGACATGTCATATTTTCGCGATGCAAGAAGAAGAACCAAGCTGAAGGCATAGAAATGTCGTGATATCGCGACATGTTGCTTTTTCGTGAGGGGCACACACTCCAAGCCGGGTATTTTCCTAAGACCATCAAAGTGCCTCATAAATGCATTTTTACTTGCTCGGTAAGCTCACTGCTCATTTTTGGCAATTGGAAGCGAAGTATCAGTCCCTGAAGGAGATCTCGGCAAGCATGGCGGCCACTCGAGCATTGCACCTAGAAACCAATGACACTCAGACGGCTCATCATTACATATTTCCACGGTTGACTCGTCACAGTTACCAGTTATGGTAATGGATTTGAAAGCTCAGTCACGAGGGCCGCGAGGAGCCGACTTCATCAATCTCAATAGTATACTTCACCATTCTGTGTAATAATGACTCAGAGGGTCGGGTCCTCTATAAAAACCTAGATTTTATAATGTAAGAAGGGGGGGAACTATCTACTAGAAAGCTGCTGTAACTTGATGTCCTGCGATTAATACTAAAGAGATTTGGGCTCAATTTCTTTCTTTTATGTTGCCTTTTGTGCTTGATTATTTTGTCTTTCTTCATTTGTATACTGAGACTCTTAACCTTGAATCCGATGTGTGATTGGGGACTGTACCCTAAAACTCACCTGAAGGATACATAGGAGAGGAAAAACGCTATATTGGTTTTCTTTTATGCTGCCTGGTGGGTTGTGGTTTCTATTACATTCACTTGTCCTAATCGTCTTTACTCTGAACCCTGAATTTTGATGAAAGGGAGAAGGAGAATCCTTGTGAGCTCGCCCAGAGGATACATAGGAAGGTTAATGTAGCATTTTTTTTGTTTATTCTTGGTGTTCTTTGCTGCTATTCAAGTTGCTAGTTAGTGATCGTGCTTCCTGTTCTCTCCCACCTTAAATCATCGATCTCTCTTCCCTTACCCCTTTTTATTTCTTTCTCTAACCCTACTATTTTTATCTCTTTCCTACACCCTTATCTCAAAACACCCAAGTAGTTTAGCATAGGAGTTGGCCTTTCTTTGGAGATCGGCACGAGGGACATCTCTTCCCTTCGGCATTTCAATGTTGGTCCAGGTCTAGGGCGCATACACTCACCCAAATTCTTTCCTAGGCAGATTTGATGACCAACAAGAACCTATTTCATGACGGTTAGTGAGTTATGAAACTTGAGCAGACATTATTGCTCCAAAACAATTTGATTGTTTTGTCAAAAGATCTTTGTTGAGAATGCCATTGATTTCAATATCATTGACTACCACACGTTTAGTAAAATGACTAGCAAGAGTGCCCATGTATTTGAGAAACAAACCATTTACAATCCGATATTCATTATAAGGTTCTTAAAACATCGGGTTAACCACAACCATAGCCTCAAGCAATTCATCTTTTTGAAAACGGTCTCTTATTTCTTTTGTCAACGATTCTACTAATTGTTTCAATTTAATTTTTGTGTCCTGTACAACTACATGAAATCTGTTGTCTATTATGGGTATTTGTTTAACTTCATTTGTAGCTATATCCATTCGTTGACCAAAATAATATAAAGGTATTTCCTTTTCGTGGATATTAATACATAGATGATCATTTATATTGAACTTCAAAAAGTTCTGAGGATCGTTCACATTTGTTAATACTCTCCAACTCTCAAACATGAGATCCATAAAACTTTGACTAGATGCGTACATCGTATCAATATGTATGCAAATTTGTTTTCTCACCCTGATGAAATCCACAATATAAATCAATATTTCTTGTGCAATTTTGATCAATGTATTCATTTCTTCCAACATTGGAAGAATACCACACAATGTGAAAAGTTTTTCAAAGTCACTCATTGAAAATAGAAAATCTTTAGCCTTATCAACTGCCCTACGATTTGCATACATAAACCCTACCAAGGATTGATATTCTTTGAAAACTCTATATGTCGATTGATATATCAAAATCCACCTAGGATCTACATCTTTTAAGAGTTTTTACCTTCAGTAACTCCTAGTGCAAACTATTGAAATTCTAAAAATATTTTTGGACTATGAAAAAAATAATCATGAATTTCATGGACAAGCTCTTCCATTCTCGGAACACTTGTAAATGTATCCATAATTTTGTATGCAAGATTCATTCTATAAGCCATGCAATGAATAGGGATCAAATATGGGGCAACATATGTTTGTAGTCTAACACAAAGACCATTCTTGTGTCCTTGCATTGTAGAAGCACCATCAGCTCCAACACATATTAACTTAGTGGCTATTTCCATTTCATTCATTCCTGCTATTTCCTTTAAACTAGTTACAACAATATTGTAAATGTTTTATACATTGCAATTTTCCACCATATTGCGTACTCCAAGTAAATGAGCTTGCCTTAAATGATTTTCCAATGTATAAACATGCATGCAAATCCAATATGTGTTATCAAAAATAGTCACCTCATCAATTGAAAGTGAAATGAATTTGGCTTTTTTTACTCTCTTTGAGGTCATCCTGCTCAACCAATGAAAGACATTTTGCTATTTTCCAACCACTTCGATCTGACCAATAGGCACTTGATAAGTTTTGCACATCAACTACTTGAAATAGATATTTATAATCAATGAAATCAGACATAGGTCTACCCTTTTTAAGAATAGTGAGTATAACAACAAACTACAAACTCTTTGAAGCTAAAGTGAACTTATTCATTTTTTGAAATTGGGCTTGAATCGTTGCACCTTTCTCAACCAAAGTTTACTTTTGTTTCATTTCTTTATCATATTATTGTGCATATCTCAGTTGTGCACACTCTGATGCATCCTTTCACCTATATTTTATTCTGTATTGGTCCATAACTTTTATTTTTATATAAACCTTTCCATAATGTTTTTCTATTGTATCTTTCTTGACTTGTAATCTGACCCTTTCTATGTTTCCAACTGCAAATTATGCATCTCAATTCTATTATTTCCTCACTACAATTATCTGGTAGCACTGGATCAATAAATGGATATTCTAATACCCAATTAGGCTAAAATGATCTGTTAATTGTCCACCTAGATAACCTTACACATTTATGTTTTTAGAAGAAGATTCTTTGAAAGTAGGGACTGCATAAGAACTACTATTTTATTTTCCATTTGGTGTGTTAGTTTTAGGAATCTCTTCATGTTGTTGTTCCATTTCATTAATAAAATTTTCATTTGTGGAATTTTCATTATCATGGATATGTGGAAGTGGAGGCATACCAGGGTCAACAATATTTTTTGTAGAGATAATACTAGGGTCAATACTAGGGTCATTATCATTATTGCATTTAAAATCATACCTTTTGTTAAAAAATACAAATAAATAATGGACAAAGCCATCAACCAAAAAACACCCTTCTTAATGAATGAAGACATTATATATAATTAACAATGTACAAAAATTAATAGATTAGTAAGTAAAGGTGTTCATACCTTTAATTTGTGCAGATGTTGATGGAAGGCTGGATTTCAAAATATTATGAAAGTATTTAAGGATACTCCTTTTATCGAAAGACTGGCCTCCCTTCTTTCCACTGCCAGTAGGTAAAATTTTACCTGTATAAACATAAGAGTAACATGAGCATCATTTAAAAAAATGAAAATAGCTGATAAAAAGAGAAATACTGTTTAAGAAAATAGAGTATTTGACCCAAGCAGGCTTGAGATTGATACCCAAATAATAGGAAAACCTCCTTATTGAGTGCCCATGAACAATTTTTAAAAAAAATTAAAATTAATGGTAAAAGAAACTTACTGGTAAATGGCTATCACTATATGTCGGTCACCTTCTACCACTCGCCTTATGCTAATTACCTTTTTCTAGTTGCCTCTACAAGTCACCTTCTACCAGTCACCTTCTACCAATCACCTTATGCCAGTCACCTTCTTCCAGTTGCCTTCTGCTAGTTGCCTTCTGCCAGTCACCTTCCACCAGCCACCTTATGCCAATCATCTTCTATTAATCACCTTATGCCAATCATCTTACACCTTATGCTAGTCACCTTATGCCAGTTGCCTTCTGCTAGTCACCTTATGCCAGTCACCTTCTTCCAGTTACCTTATGCTAGTCATCTTATGCCAATCGCCTTATGGCATTCGCCTTCTACTAATCGTCTTATGCTAGTCACCTTCAATCAATTGCCTTCTGTCAATCGTATTGTGTCAGTCACCTACTCTGTATCACTCGCTATATATAATGGGGTACAATAGGTGAATTGGGTGGGATAAATTTTGTTTTTAATAATTTTAAGGCAAAAATTAGGTGAGAAACCTTATGATAACGAAGCAAATTTTAATCTAAAAAATAATTGGTCCCAAAAATTTTCTAGGGTCCCCAGATTTACAAAATTAAATTGTGAAAATCTGAGTATTCATGCTAAATTGTGAAATTTGCCCCTATGCATAACCCTACACCATAGTCTACTATTTGTAATTAAAAGAAAAATTCATTCAGGATGTAGATATGATAAGTTACTATAGTTTAGCTTGTAAAGGCCAACAAGGACTTATCTAAGTTTACTTTTCTATACCCCATAAAAATTAAAGGTTATTATATAAATTTTACTTACACAACTTCATACTTCTTAAGTGTGAGATATTAAATCCCAACCCTTTTATTAGGAATATAGTCATTTTAACCTTTTTTTTTGCCATTCAAAATGATATTCTAAGGTAGGATGAAAAGGTTAGTATTTAGAGAGAAATTTTTGAATTGCTCATGGTTTGTCCTAAGAATGAGGATATTATATAGGTTTATTCAAAACTAAGAAAAATTGAAGGAAATGCAAAATATGGTTCGTGGGTGAGAAAAAACAAGTCAATGCCCCTCCATATATTTCAAGATTTAACAAAGAAAGTTCTAGATGTAGGTGTACACAAATCCAAAGCAAGATGGGAAGAGTTACTAGAGAAACTACAAAAACTTAAACTCCATTCATTCCCAAATTTTAGAAAGGCACTATCAAGAGTAATGACCTATGTTGGAATAGTCAATATTCTTGGACTTGGATGGATAAATTTTTTGATTTAATCCCCTTATGATCTAAACACTTTTTTTTGATTGCATATGATATATACCCTTGGACATAAAGAGAGACTTCATTATGACATGGCATTAAAGATTCTAAAACCATAGGGAGAAAAGAGAAACTTATCCAATAGCCTATAATTTGAAGGAGGTGTCATTTCAGGATGAACTAATTTATAGAGGACTATAATATGTAGTTGAATAGATTTTAGGGATGAGGGAAGAGAGCACTACATGGGGACATGCAATCCTTTCAATTGGTGGAGATGATAAGTCTTCCAATTGACTCATTTGATATATCTTTTTTTCCCATCAATATTGTACTTTCATGTTGACAACATTGTTTAAACTTCTTTTTTTTATTAGAATGACAATGTTTAATAATTTTGTAGAAGATAATATAATTTATTAGTTTTATGGGAATTTAAGTGTTTTATTTAATTTGCACATCTTGATGAATGTTAGATATAAATTAGTCTCACCTCAAAGTGAGCCTACATTTATTTTATGCTATAGGTAATAGGCTTGCCATGGGAAGTGAATAGGATATGCATAGACTAGCTTTTGGAAAAAATTCAGTGAACTATGGAAATGCAAGTTGGCCTAAATATGGGAATGTACCTAGCGCTAACCTTGTTGAAAGTGTGTACTAACCACCAACTATATGGCCATTCCTACATCAAATTTATGGGGGTAATACAAATATTTCTGATTAATGCCTATAGGGCTAATGTACTATTTGAGATAAAAGTAATATGCAATAAAGATGCACTTCCATATCTTTTTCTAGCATTCTTGATGGAAGTAGACAATTGGTTGAGAATATCAACCATATTATTTTTCCGCACTAGATTTTATGACTATCCTATCTAGTAGTGTATTCCATAATGTTGATAGTTGGGATTCTCTAACTATGAGAAGGCCGATTTTATTTTATTTTTTGCTTATAATTTCTTGTCTATAGTCAATGTTTAACCATACAAATTTTAATTATATCATTTGAGTGTTGTTAGACAAGTTAGTAAAGTTGTTGCATGGTCCTTTAAATGCTAAATTACATGAATTTATTTCATATACTTTCTATTATCGGTAATAAAATTAGATCTATTTTAATTCAATTAATGACCATTTGATCTCTCTTTTTTTTGTCATGAGGGAATTGTGCATATTCTTGAAGAAAGGGCCCACTACAAGTTGTGTGCTTTGCAAGAATTCCTATGAGCAATTTTATGTTTCTTTATGTTTTGTGGTTAGTTGTAACTAATTCATCCATAGTTTTAAAAAATTGCTTTACTTTAGTTATTTACTTTTCTATAGTTGAATGCATGGGTGTGTATGTAAAGTTTTATTGATTTTGTTTATTTTTAGCTTTCAATTCTAGATTTTATTATTTTTGTTTATTGATGTTCCTATAGTTTTATAATTTCATTACTTCACTTCTAATTTAAATGTTATTATTTTATTCCTTATAATATGCAATTCTTAGGTGAGTAATTATGTGATAATCAACCCTAGTGTAAGCTAGAGTTGACCTATAGGAGCATATAGGATAGGTTCTCTACTAATGAGTATAATTCATATATAGTACCATATTCCTCACAAGTATGCTTACCTCGATTGACATAATGCTCATAAATCACTAGTAAAGAGATAAATAATATAAATATTAATTAGTTGATCACAAACAATTGACTAAACAACATTATCAAGTGGTATTAACTCAACTGGTTAAATTCCTCACCATTCAAGGAGGAGACCAAGGTTCAAATATTGCCAAGCGATACATGGATAATATCCAAGCTTTGTTATAATACCTCTATGTGGTGATGATGTAATTATATGGACGAGGCCTGTTTCAATCCCATAAAACCAATTTAAAAAATATGACTAAACAACATTTACAAGACAAGATCCAACATAAGTAGAAATATTATGAGATGAAGAAGAATCACCTAAAATAGTTTAGAGGAATCCAAAATATCCATGAGAGAGGATATCAAATTTAAAAGCATATATTCTAATGATGATATTTTTAGCAACAAGATCATAGAGTCAATATCCTTTCCACTTGGTGTACTTAATAAAAATACTATATGAAGCAAGCTATAACTCATTTTACTTTCTAATAGAAATATGGCCCTTATAGACACCCAATTTTGAACTTGTCATCAAAACCTACGAACTTAATAATAACTACCTCATAAAGCAAATAGAACATATTAATCAACCCAACAAGCTATTATCTCATACAAAGGGGTATTTAATGCTCCAAATCAAAAGCATGGTAACCAAGGTGGTAGTGTTGGTGGTGTTAATGACTATCTGACAATGCTTTTGCTAAAATTTTCAACTTGTTTTCTTACCCAATCAACCCAACAACAATTAGTTTTATACTAGCACTATTATCATTAGCACCAAAAATACATGTTTCTAGTGCTATTGACTATCATAATACAAAAATAAAAGGAAAGAATTGACTAGCATCAGATGCCTACCAAATCAGAATTCTTTCATGCTAGTCATACCTCACATTGTAATATCACATGACATGATTGGCAACCAAGCCTCCCTTGATTCTATCCATATTCTAATTATATCAACCATCAAATCTTCCATCATTATTGCATGCCAAAATTTCATCAATCTTCTCTCAATCATGTTTTCCCTCTTCATGAAGAGTGCCATCTCTAGACATTGATAATTCTAGAATATCCTCCAATGGATCTTCCAAGGAAGCCATAGATTCTATAAAGCAATATATTGAGGCATCTCAATTGATGACCTCCTAAGATAAAAAAATATTGCTATAATTTATTCCAAATATCAAGTAACAAAAAATTATCCATTTAAATTTTAAATATATGTAACAAAGTGTTACTTAGTTGAATTTTGGCATCCACACGTGAATCTTGTCATGGTCTTCTCAAGGATGCACTCAAAGAGATTTTTTGTGAATGCCATTGGATCTTATGTAAGCAGTGGATATTTTAGTTTCAATTTTTTTCATGTCTATATATGCACAGGTCTTAGGGTAGGCTCTTCATTTGAGATTATACAATCGATCTCTTACCCATTTTTTCTTATCTTTTAATGATTGTATTTTGTATTTTGTGCATCATATCATGTATTATTCAAGTCCTTAGTTATGCATTAAATATTGTATAAGAAATTATTTTCTTTGGCATGTCATCTATATTTAATCAATCAAAAGTATGTTTTAGTTAGGATTCTTATATTTTACTAGTCAAGATCCCATGGTCCCATCAATCTTTATGGGTTTCAAAATCTAGAAACCCATTTTTTGCATTTATAGGTGGAAGAATTGCTAAATTTTAATGCCAATAGTGCTACTACACTTTGGTTCACTATCATAAAGACTACAAATATTATAGTCTATTAATATATAACAGTAAGCAAAAGCACCACCCATAGTTGATAGTGCCATCAATACTTTTCTCAACTATGGTGCTTTTGTTATCTAAAATTCATACATAATTTTTAGATTGTTATTTTTTTCTAATTCCTTGGGATAAGGTCTAACTTAGGTAGACCCTTGACAAATATAAATTTCTAGAATTTGTCTTTGTTCATATATAGTGAGGATTAGGAAGGAGATTAGTGAATTGGTCATCCATATTTATAGGTAAAAGTGTTAGTAATTCTTATGCTAGATAAGGAGCAAAACTAGGTTTATGTGTTCCTTTTAGCATTTGGCTTAAATTAACTATTGAATTTACTATTTTTGTCTATAGGCTATTTGATTATTTGTTTTACCCTTTAAGCATAGAAAAGTAGCTAATTTTTTTTTTTTTTTTTTTTGAATTTACATGGTGGAATCGGTAGTCTCCACGAATCCGGGCAGGTTGTCCAGCTTTTTATGGCCACCACAGTATTCTGCACTGTCCTCCCCGGAAGCCGCCACACAGATCTTCACGCAGTCCGCCCCTATAACCACCATGCCACAATCATTTTAAACCTTTTACGTCGCTGAAAGCACCAGGAAAGGGACAAGCGTTCAGTCCGACGAGGCCCCAAAAGTAGCTTAAATATTAAGGGAACATTATTTTATCATTTTTTATCGGTTAGGGATAATATCTATATTAAATATTTGCATCTACATTAAATATTGGATTGCATATTATAATATTATCTGCTATATTTTCCTATACTTTTTTCCAAAAATAAAATAAAAATATATTTTATTTCATCATAAATTTTAAAAGCACGTAGTTGAAGGGTCTGTATGTTGCATCGTGTATTTTTTATCACAACTTAAAGTAGCATTTAAGTTTAGATTAGGATATTCCTAGACTAGTACTAGGACAAAGTAGATCAAGAGAAATCTTAGGTAAACATAGGTATTTTCAAACTCAAGCATCAAATTTAGAATTTCGAAAAAATCACCTATCATTGAAGAGAGATAATATAGGCACAACATAGAATTTGAACAGAGGAGCCAACATGCTTATCCCCATCTACAAGTTAGTGGCCACTTGTGATTTCCTACCTTACATTTTGGTAAACCTAACATGACCACTACATGGGTCCCAAGATTCCCTTTTGATCAACTTGCCTTACTATAAGAAAGATCATTTTAATTTGTTTGTGTTACTTTAAATCATATTAAAAAGATAATACGAACATAACCAATTACTAGTCCTACTAGGAATCTTCTTGATTCCTTGAGTAGTTGTAGTATAAAATATTTGGCTGTATTAGATATATAGTGTGCCTAGGACACTAGCCACCCATATAGGGTCTCATGGATATATATGCCAAATAGAGAATATATCACAATAGGCTAGTGGGAGTTATAAGGGTAAAAATATTACCCCTTTGTGTATCAATCTTGACCATGTATTTGAAAGGTCACTTCCTCATATCATTAGACTTCCACATATCAATTTTGATATCATGTATCAACAAGTATATCAAGAGGAGTAAGTATATAGGAATCCTTTAGTATATAGGGATGCCTTATAGGTGTATCAATTGAATTAGGTATATAGAGAGAAGGGGACATAAGGTTATAAAACATTTTCTTCTAAACAACATTATAAAAAATTAAAATCTTAAAAAATCCACTTTTTCGACTAACCCCTAAACCCATGATTGAGAGATGCTACCTATCCTATGGTGTCACTCAACAAATGGCTAGTCATCCTAACCATCCACTAGAGGGATAATATGATCAAATTAACCATGCTAATTTTTAACCAAGAAGAAGAGGTCTCAAATCGTTGAAATTCCCTAAGCCCAACCTAAGAAGAGGATAGAAGATTAATCTTTTGGTCCACAACCCATATGGCCCACTTCCTATGAAAGCACAAGGAATATGTAAAGACCTTATTCAAGGAGGCTAGTGAATCTTAAATAATCCTCTATATATACCTAATTTTGTGCACCTTGATTTACCCATATTTGGGGTAAGAATAGCTCCCATAAATTCTTGAACATATACTTCTCTTAAAATTAGCTTCGAAAAAAAAATTGAGATTGAGATTGGAGAGGGGAGGGCTCTGGTCCCTCCCCTGCTCCCCCTCCCATGGCTCCTGGTTCCTGCCCAGTCCCTGGCTCAACCCAGGTCATCCCTTCCAGGGAGTGGTTGTTTGCAGATGATCTCCTGGGGGGAGATCCTTCTCCACTATCTGTGCCCCTCCCGACCGGCTAGGGTTTCCTTGGTTGTTTTTTCGGACTGGTGCTTCCCAGGGATCCCTGTTTGGTTGGGGATCCCTTCCCTTTTTCCCTCAGGCTTCCCCCTGGGGTTTTTGTAGGTTATTCGCATGGATCTGGTCCCCTGCATTTCTCGATGCGGTGGAGGTGACGGTTTAGGGTTTGGACAGCTTCCCCCTTTTTCTTGTGAATCCTCGACGGGATCTGTGCTTGGACGAGATTCTTGGTCCCTGCTGTTGGGATCCTCTTCTGTTTTCCCGGGGCGGGTTCCTTGTGGTACAACTCTTTGGTCACTTCCTGATGGGCTGGATCCTCTCTGTGCTGGCTGTCGGCTTCCTACAGGATGGCTCTCGCTGAACGGAATGTTTTCCCGGTGGGCGGCTGGTTTCTCCACAGGGCGGGATCCGCCAAATCCGCCGGTTTTCCCGCGAGGCGGGATCCTTTCTTTTCTGCTGGTTTCCGGATGGCGGGATTTCCCTGTTGCTTCCCGCTAGGCGAGACTGTTTGTGGTGGTTTTGACTGCTTCCCGCGAGGCGAGATTTTATTGTAACATTTTTTCTTTGCTTCCTGTTGGGCGGGATCTTCTCGATGGTGGTTTTTGGCTACTCCCAGTGGCGGGATCTTCAAAACTACTTTCTTTCTTATTTGTTTGTTTCTCTTGAGAGGGATTGTTTCATGCTTACTGTTATGCAGTTGGTGGGATTTTTGTTTTGGTGTTCAGTTTCAAGGGATTGATGCCCTAGGCCCATTGCTTATGTAATCAGGTTTTGGGATCCTTGTTAAAACCCGCTGTAAATACAAACACTACTTACCAAAAATTAGCTTCGAAAAAGCTATCCAACAAGCCTAATCACATGTACTTCTACTTTTAATAACCATCCATATCAATTTTCCCTTCATGAAGAGACCCTATCAATGTCATAGATCCTTTTCCATACTATGGATCTCTCATTGTACTATTCAGACCACTCATTATAACTTGCCATCACAAATTCTCCATGTGTCATCCATCCACTTAAGTATGAGTCCTAAAATATGTCTAACATGCTCTTGATTGGATGTACCCCACTAAGTGCAATAATATTGCTCACTTTCAAAGGCTAAGATGGTGGGCATGTGTCTAGCACATTTCTTGTTGCTTAAATCTAGTTTTTCATCATGAGAAAACCTATACAACTATTTAGATGTAACCATAGTAACTTTGTAACTCCCAACCTTGACTGGCATTTACACAAGGCCACATAAGCTACTAAATGTGTTAATTACCCATCTCCCTGCGAGTTCCCAAGTTCATTATCCCTATTTACTAAATGATTTAGGCAATTTTTATTTGGTTACCACCCCTTGAGGTTAGTGTGTAAAGCCACCTCAAAAATAGACCACAACCAACACTAACAATTATCATTATTCACCTACGTTGAGCCATGAATGATGTGGCACTCAATCATTTATTAGTTTAATCTACTGCAAACACATAATTCCTAACTAATGTGATGGAGCTTGACTTGATATTCCTTTTCTATAATAGTTGAAGCCTCCTCAATTTCATCTATAAAAATCAAATTAATAAAGTTTTGTAGCTCAATACTCAATGTAAATAACTACATAATCGTATATAATAAAGTTACATTAAAATGGACTTAATAAAGATAACTCAAAAAATAATATGAACTAAAAACTACTCATAAAATAATCACTTGGAAATGCTCACAAAAATACTAAAAATGTTATAGAATAAAGGTCTACTAATGCATGTTATGTGCAATGCATTTTTTATAACAATTACAATGCTTTGTCATAAATATATAATAGTATGTGACTCTTCATATGAAGTACTCTTGACCTTCACTCTTCTTTGAAACTCTTCACTTTCTTATTCTAAGGATACATGTGCACTCTTACATAATGGACACTTGTGCACATCCACACTCACAACACTTGCACATTCAATTATATGACACTTGTGCATTTATTGCACATTATTACATTACATGAAATATAAACTCACACTCTAATCTAAGACACACACCTAATCTAATATTGTACCAAGGTGGTACATAAGCATGTACCAAATAATGTAATATTATCTAACACCCCCTTGTATTACATTATTTGGTTATTGAATACTTTTGTCTTCAATACAATCTTTATCTTTTATGTAGATATCTTCAACATGATCTTTGTCTTTAATGAATTTATTTTTGACTAGATTTTACTTCTTTGATGTTTGTATTTTTTACTAGTCTTATTTTTGACTAGTCTTCATCTTTGGTGTCTGTATTGATCTTGAGTCTTCAAATTTTGGTAGATATCCTTGTTGAATAAGGGACATTATTAATTCACAAGTCCATTCCATTTTTCTTCCTCTTTGAATGAATTTCTGAACTGATATTCAACATTTTCATGTTTGCATCCAAAAATAAGTCTTTGAATCAGACAATCTAATCTGAGTGTAAGAGTCTTTTCAAATTTTTTGTAATACTTCTTTTTGTAATACCATAAAGTGGATGAGTGAGATTTTATTTTGTAGTACTTGCAAGGATATATAAGTCAACAATTTGTTTCTTCATGTCCAACTCTATTACAATGAATACATCTTAAAATAAATTGTTGTCTTAGGAATTTCAAATTCTTTTGTTTTTTAGATAAAAAAATATAACCATTCATGTACAATTAAAGCTATTTTGGCTTTACCTCTTTCATAGAGATCTTCAAGAGTTCTAGACTTTGAATCTAGAATATTATCAAGACTCATTGATTTATCATCTTGATATTTTTGAACACTTGTTATTGTTCTTTTATCAAAACTTTTTGACAAGTTTTGAAAGTAGTGTCTAAGCTTGAGTTGTAGTCTAGTTTGTCATCTAGCCAATGCTAGAACTGTGATCATTATCTTTCTAAATCTAAATATGAGCACCCACTAATCACAACCCAAACTAAACATTGGAAGAATAAAATTACTTTGATTTGACCTCCAGAGAAGGTTGGTATACCTTGTCAACTTTAATGAATGTTGACTCTATTTAGCTCAAATATTGAAATCTTAGGGATAGAAATGGTAGGGTTAGAAATGTATGGATATAAAATGGATGGGTGAAGCTAACAACATAAACATCCACACAGTATCTCTAAAAAATTTATTTCATAAGCATCTTAAGGGATTAACAACATTCAAAAATTATGTGGTTACACTATTAAATGGATTTTGCATGTTCACAAAATTATTCCAAGCATCTAGAAATATTGATTATCCAATTTAACAAAATAAGATCAATACCCTGATTTAACAGAAATAGAATTCTAGAAAAACATGTGTAGAAACAATTACCTCAATCTACTCTAAGTCAGCTTTTCAAATTAACAGAATAGACTAACCATAGTAGCAAGATGAGACAACTTCTAAGAATTTAGTCCACCATTCAACACAGGCACAAATTCGAGGTAAACATCCCTTGTAATGCTTCATTCATCATTTTGTAGAAATTTACATAGTGGCACAAGTAAACACTCTAGAGCTGACCATTTGGAAGGAGGTTGTTGCCCTTAATTATAGGTTTTATAATCATAATTTTACTCTTAAGCATTATAGGGAATTTGATTCTTTCTTGATCTCTCTAACCACTTTGCCATTAAAGATGCCCACTAGCTACGCCCCTTTGATCTTGTTGCAATGGTATTTTGGTTGAGTTCATCATTGCCATTAATGGTTCTTGAAATCCATCCCTCTCCGCTAATATTACAACTAAATATGGTTCAGTTGGATGTTCTGGAAGGTTCTGGATTGTAACTACTTTGATTTGGATTCTAAGGCAATGGTTTTAGCTCTCCCCTGTTTTTTGGATTATGCATGCAAAAGTTCATAAAAAAACCTCAAGGAAGGTAGAAGTTTAATTTTTGTCGTAGATCTAACCATCGAATGGTTGTAGCACTACTTCTCATTTGTGCAGTGTTAATGAGGGAGGAATATAATTGTAACCCTTTTTCTTAGTCACCCTTTTCTGCTTCTTCTTTAGCTCAATGCTTTTCCATTTTGCATGATCTTGATAAAGGAGTCTGAGAAGCATGACTTTGCATTGCTTTAGCTTGTAACTCTTCCTTGCACCTTTTAGATTTGTTCTATAGATACATGGTGGATGAGAAAGCACGATTCTTCACTCTTTTCACATATATCCCTTTTTTGGCGCTTCTTCCTTTTGGTCTTTTTCCATTGCTTTCTTGTTTGTGTGGCTAATGCAAAGATGGCTGGTAAGCACAACTTGTGCAACATCTTCGTTCTAGATTGTTTTCGATGCTTCTTAGTTTTGAACTATTTTTAGCGCTTTTCTTCTACGTGCTAAATACAAAGGAATTTAAGAAGTGTGGCCTCACCAGACTTCTTACTTTTTTTTTGATCTTTGTGTTTCTTAGATTTAGGTTATTTTCAACACTTTTCTTTTGTGCGCTCAATACAAAGGGATTTTAAGAAGCGCGATCTACTTTTCTTATTTAATTTGCCCACCTTTTAGTGCTTTCTTGTTTTCATCCTTCTTGTGGAACTTTTCTATTTTTTAATTTTCTCCACTTTTGTGCGGTAGATACAAAGAGCACTAAGAAGCGCTATTCACTAGACTTCTCACTTTTGTGCTGATTTTAGCACTACTATGTTTCAGGTGATTTTAGCGCTTTCGCACCCCTTCTTCATACTTAGTCAAATTTTACAATATATTGGCTAAGTATGGATGTAGCCATTTTTGGCCTACATTATTGGTGCCTCATGGGGAATCTTGCTTGCAAGTTTTTTAGAATTCAAAGCCTTATTCATTGGGTTTTACGGATTCTAAGGGGATAAATATTTTATGGTAATGAGGGAAAATAGAAAACGGAGAGTGATATGGACAATATGAAGTTGGGAAATGACAGGGAAGCATGACGAGTGAATGAATGAAATGATATGAAGGGAAATGGATGGAGGAACAAAGTTGGCAGGGAATGATAAAATGATATGAAGGAGAATGAATGGTAAACTTAGACTCAAAATTTTTAGTAGCATCATGGTTCAAAAATTGCTCCTTCGTGACTACCAAATTCATGACCAGAGGTAAGATATCCTACAACTGATAGTCACGAAGAAACTATTGATGAAGCAAAAATATGATTCCCTGTTTCAAGGAGGACCTTTCTTGTAGATGACTCTCAGCATTTCAATGCCATATGCTATTGGCGATTTTGAGTATATTGTGTTGTCATTGATGTCAAAGGATTGATGGCATAGATTGATGTCATTGGTTGTCATTGATGTCAAATATAGTCTGGTATGGCAAAAATATAAGGTTTATAAGTTGGTTAATTATGCAAGGAAAATTTCATCCCAATACAAGGAATTTGGTAAAAAGAAAAGGTTATAATATTTACTTTAAATATTATAAGCCAAAGAGGTTTGGGATAAAGTTCTAAGTGTTTGGTTAAAATGTTGAAGGCCCATGTTTTAAGACCATGGTTCAAAAATAAAGCAAGTGACTAAGGCTTAAAAGAAATAATATTATAATATTTGGGATAAAAGTTTGTGAAAAAAGGATTTAAAATACCACCATGGGCTTAGAGGTCAAAGGTTATAATATTTAAATATTTTTAAAGATTTAAATATTTCATAAAAAGTTTGGGCACCAAAATTCAAAGGAAGGCATTTTAAATTAAAAAGAAAAAAATCATCTATAGGAGGTGTCGACATCATGACAAAGGGAGGACACAACTTGCATATAAATCAAGGTTCAAAACCTTGGCAAATGAAGATGTGTGAGAAAAATCAAATAATCTGCTCGTGCATTTCGTTCGACGAATAGAAGAAGATGGATACATTTTTTGGTGAAGAGGATAGAAAGGTCAAAGGCAAGGTGCTGGTCAAGAAGAGGAATATTTAGAAAAGGATGGTTATGATCTAAAGGGAGAACTTATCTATGCCCTTGAAACAGTATAGAAGATAAGGCATAAACACTCTAAAATTTAAATTTAGTTTCAAGAATGTGATGAAGAGAGAATATTTCTCATAGAGGATTTGGAAAAATCAAAGGCTAAGGTAGAAATATTCAAATATAAGTTAGAAGCAAAAATATTGGAATGTGAGAAGTTAGCACAAGAAGTGGCACTACTAAAAGAAGATTTAGAGGACTCCAAGATCAAGATGAAAGGATTCAAGAATAAATCAAATATTATGGATAAGATAGTCAAGGTACAAAGAAGGTCAACAAACAAAATAGGTCTTGGATTTGAACAGGTTAAAAATAAATGGGAAGGAGAGTTAACTTCAAGTTTTGGAGGAGAAGAAAATTTAGATGAAGGTACTTCAGAAGAAGACAGTGTGAAAGAAAGTGTGACATCATAGGATGAGTTGGACAATAGAGAGTTCAACAAAAACATGAACAATGCACAAAGAAGATATAGATGGAAAAACAATCAAAATAGGAGACCAATGAGGTCAAGACAAGGAAGCTTAAATGGAAGATACTTTTCATGTCACAGGTTTGGGCACATGTCTTCACAATGCAGGACACATGTAAGACATGATATTGGGAACATACAATTTTTTCATGGGTATTGCTACTCATGTAATCAGTTTGGTCACAAAGAAATGAATTGCAAGGTTCATGATAGAAGAGGATATGGCTTCACTAGAAGAAATCCTAAGACATTTGCACCTCCAAGAAATAATAACATTAAGTGTTATAAGTACAATAATGATGGTCACACAACAAAGTGGTGTAGAGTAGATATTCCAAAAATAGGTATGAACAGGAATAAGAACATGAATGTGAATAGGAACAAGAACATGAACATGAACATGAACATGGATATGAATAGGAACAAGAACGAGAACAGGAACAGGAACAGGAACAGGAACAGGAACAGGAACAGGAACATGAATGTGAACAGGAACATGAATGTGAACATGAACATGAATGTGAACAAGAATAGGAATAGGAACAAGAATAGGAACATGAACAAGAACATGAATAGGAACATGAATAGGAACATGGATATGAACAGGAATAGGAATGCTGACATGGACAGGAACATGGACATGGATAGAAACAGTCAGAGAAATCAAAAACTTAGAAAATAAGAGAATATGATAAAGGCAAAGAACAATGACTTCTGGGAGTAGAAATACTCCCATCCCAGAATTAACCACCTCAATAGAAGGTGGGGAAGGGGCTAAGCTAAGAGGCTCATCCTTAGCATTGAGACCCAAAGGCGACCCTTTGCCATTGATGTCAAAGGAGGAGAGATTTGAGTAAGGGGGAGAGACTTGATAATTGAGAGAGCTTTGAGCCAGGGGGAGCAATGTCCTAGGGGGAGAAGAATAAAAGAAAAGTCATGTTTTTGGTAAAAAGAAGTTGGGTTGTCATCAATGACAAAGGGGGAGATTGTTGGACATTTTGAGTCCCTAAGTCAAAAGTTGTTATTGATGTCACCAGATGAAGTCATCATTAATGTCAAGGAATTCAAAAAGAAATAAAGTCGTCAAAGGTGTCACTAATATCCAGGAAGAAGCTTCAACAATGCAGAAGTTAAAGGCAAAAGAGACCCATAATATTTTAAAATTATATGAGAGCATAAGTTAAAAAGGGTTTTCATAAATACCCAAGGAGGCCTATTGCAAAGTTCAAAGGAGGTCTAATATTTATTTTATAAAATATTTAAATTCAAAAGGAATTTAATTTTTATAAATAAATACCATCAATACAAAGTTGTGCAATAAGAGAAGGCCTTAAAAGCCAAAGGTTATAATTGTAATTTATAAAATTTAAATTCCTTGGAATTTAAATCATTTATAAATTAGAAAGGTTAAATGCATCGACATCATAAAAAAATTGGAGCATCGAAGTTTGAAGATAATGATAGCTTCATGTATAAAAGGGAGGTCAAAAGACCTTGCAAATCATCTCTCATTGAATTTAATTAATGCAACAAAGTAAATTGCATGTGCAATTCAAAGTTTTGGGTGAGGAAGAAGACGAACAACATTTCGTCTTATGGGCAAGGGTTATAGCGGAGTAAGGTTGGTACCCAAGACAATTTGGACACGATGGTCCATTGGCAGCACACATTTTTTCTAAGGCATTTGTGGGGAGACGAACCTACATTCGAATCCCGATGAGTGCATGTGCAAAGGGAAAGGTTTGAGTTTTTGCATTTGTCGTTTGAGTTGCCAGGAGGAATATAGTGCGCAAAGAGATTTTTAGCTCTCAACATGCGTTGAGCGCATGTGGTTGAGGATCCCGTGGCTAGGGCATTCACAGAGGCAAAGGTCAAGGGTTCAAAACCCATTGAGAGGCAAAGGTAATTTCCTAAAATAATTTTTATTGCCTAAAGTTTTAATTAAAGATTTTATTAGGAGTTATAAGGGGTTTTTAAAAGGTTTTTAGTTAGGCAATAAAATTAGTGGTTATGAGAAATAAGGAGTGATAGCAAATTGTTATGTGTTGAATTGCGATTTATAAAAGAGGACATATTATTTTAAGTTGGAGTAATAAGGTAATAAGAGGTTTTTGAATTTTAGTGAGTATTGATTTTATTTGTAATAGGATTTTTGCCAAAGAGATTATTATGAGGGTATTGGATATTATTTTAAAGTTGGAGTGATTAGGTGTATTTTGTTTGATATCATTTTGTGTTGTGTTGTGTTGGGGAAATTATTATCTTCTAACCCTTATTGAGATTGGCAAAGAAGTAATTGTGAGTGTGACAAATTTGTGAGATCTACACCTTGTCAAGCAAAAAGGTATGGGCAAATTATTCCTTAGTTGAGTTGATTGATTGGTTTTTTGAAAATAAGTTTGGAGTGAAAATGACTTTATTAGGGTTTCCTTTTCAAGAGTGGTTGAGTTCATGCTTCAAGGTTTTCTAGAATAAAGAGTTGTTGTTAAAACCTTGTTTTATAAGCATTATTGTTGAAGCCATTGGTTGTGTGAAGAACTTGAGTTAGTATTATGCAAAAGAACATGAGTATCATTGTTATCTGAAGATTGATGTATAAGCATTGTTGTTGAAGCCATTGGTTGTGTGAATAACTTGAGTTAGTATTGTGCAAAAGAATATGAGTATCATTGTTATGTGAAGATTGATGTATAAGCATTGTTGTTGAAGACATTGGTTGTGCAAAGTACTTTAACTAGGGTTTGAAAAGAACATGAGTATCTTTGTTATGTGAGATTTGTGGTTGATCATTGTTGGAAATATTTTGAGTTGGTATTTACATGCTTGGACTAGGGTTTGTGAGAAAGGGTTGTTTCTTGAGTAATTGGTTGAGTAGAGTTGATTGAAACTAGTCAAGTGGGTGTGTGAAGTGATTGTTCAAGTTCCATAAAACAAACTATTCTATATTCTAAATTGAGTTAAGAAAGTGATTGAGCATTGAGTGTAGAACATATTGAGTCTCTAACAATTCTCTTTATGTTTCTATGAGATTGGACATGTTCTATGTGGACTTGTTGAGCAGATTTGAGCAAGTTCTACGTGAACTTGTTGAGCAGATTTGAGCAAGTTATGTGTGGACTTGTTGAGCAGATTTGAGCAAGTTCTATGTGAACTTGTTAAGCAAATTTGAGCAAGTTTTGTGTGGACTTGTTGAGAAGATTCAAGCAAGTTTTTTTCTGAACTTTTTGAGCAAATTTGAGCAAGTTCTGTGTGGACTTGTTGAGCAGATTTGAGGAAGTTCTATGTGAACTTGTTGAGCAAATTTGATCAAGTTTTGTGTGGACATTGTTGATTAGATTTGAGCACGTTATATTTGGACTTGTTGAGAAGATTTGAGAAAGTTATATGTGGAATTTTTGATCATATTTGAGCAAGTTCTATGTGGACTTGTTGAGCAAATTTGAGCAAGTTTTATGTGGACTTGTCGAGAAGATTTTGAAGAACACAAGCTTATACTGAGAGGGGGGGGGGTGAACAGTATAAGACCTCTTTTTACTTTTTCCATTATACTTCAAAATAGTAAAGCAATATACCCAAAGCAATATCAAAGCAATGCACAATATCATCCACAAAGTGACACCAATTTTAACGTGGTTCACCCGAATGGTCGGGCTACGTCCACAAAACTTTTCTCTAAAAGTTATCTCAAAGTTCTTTGGGAATCCTTCCCAATTACAATGTTTATGAGCCTCGGCCCAAAGGAGATACCTTCCCCCAATCAGAATTTATGAGCCTCTGCTCAAAGGAGATACCTTCCCCCAATCAAAATTTATGAGCCTCTGCTCAAAGGAGATACCTTCCCCTCTGCTCTGGAAATGATCCCTCAGAAGATCAACTGCCTCTACCTCTTGCCAGCACGTGGAACTCCTTTCCACCGAAGACCTCCTATCCTCAATGCTTAGCCTAAGAGACCTCTGCCTTCTATGATCACGTCCACAGTAGCTCAACAACCTGTACCAAACACAATCAGTCGGTCTAGTACAAGTCTTCCTCTATCTGTCAGATCTGTCCAACTCTTGAACAAATCAATCCTCTGCATACAAGCCTTCTCAAAGACTTGCCAAATCTATCCTCAGGTTCTTCTCATAGAACCAATGCACCTCTATCCTCAAGTTCTCTGATAGAACTATCAAACTCAGCTCACAAGTCCTCTGCTAGGACCTGTCCAAATCTGCTCACAAGTCCCCACCGAAACCTGTCCAAAACTGCTCACAAGTCCCCACCGAAACCTATCCAAAAACTGCTCACAAGTCCCCACCGAAACCTGTCCAAAAACTGCTCACAAGTCCCCACCGAAACCTTCAAAAACTGCTCACAAGTCCCCATCGGAACCTATCCAAAAACTCAACAAGCTCACCAAGAAAACTTTCTTAGTAGGAAATCACAAAGTGAATTGTTAGAGACCCAATGTGATTTGTCAAACTCATAGAAGCATAAAGAGAATTGTTAGAGACTCAATATGTTCTATACTCAAATCCCAATCTCAAAACTCAACTCAAATCAACTCAACTCAATCTCAATCTCAAATCTGAAAACTCAACTCAATATCTGAAATGGATAGGATAGAATGCTTTCTTTCAAGAACATGAAACCCCAACAATTGCCAACTATGCAAAGAATCACATAACAATGATACTCATGTTCTTTTCACCATCAATTAGGGCTTCAACAACAATGCTCATCAACCAAGGTTCAATCAACACCATTTAACTCAAAACACAACCTTGAAGCATTTCACAATCAACATTAGAAAAGGAAACAAGTAGAACTCCTTTTCTCTCCAACATTATTTGAACAAAAAGCATCCACCAACTCAAATCACAATAGCACAAAACAACTTTTCAAATCATCAACAAAGAAGTAAGCCCAACACTTTAACCAAGTAAAGAATAGCTTGATTATAACCAATTTAATGAAAGCTAATGTCAATCTCAAAGCTGCCCACTTAAGGTTTCACAACTTCACACAAGAAGCAATTCTAACCTTAAAACATCATGCTTTCATTTCCATAATCAACCAAAAGCACTCTCAACATTACAAGAAATATTTATCCCTTATACACCTTATTTCTCCCTTATAGTCTTATCAACAATAAACTTTATCTCTCATAAGAATGCAATAAGATAATGCAAACAACACCTTAAAAAGAATCTTTTATCAAAATAAAGCAAGCTTCAAACTCCTTATAACTCCTAAGCTGTTTTTCTCTCTAATAAACTTCCTCCATCCGCAAAATACACTAGCAAAAATTAATTTCGAAAATACCTTGGCCAACACCAAAAATCGTGCTATGGAGAAATTGCGCACGAACTCTAACACCACCCGCTGCATCCACTTCAACGAAGAAAAAACCCTTTCACGTTATTCGAACGTGGAACCTCCCGTTCGGGTAGCGCGCCAACAGCCTAGCCGCTACCGGTGCGCCAAAGGCGTCCGGTGAGGTATGAACCTCACTCTGTTTCCCTTGTACCTTCTGTGCCAGGGCTAAAATAAACAATAGGCCTCCCTGTCTTCTGACGTGAACGACGATGACGAAACCTTACGATGGATACAAAACATGAACGGCGGATATCCGAACAACGGATCACGAAATCTCAGCGAAGAAGAAATCGAACATCAGATCGCGAAATCACAACGAGCAACACTTTTCAAAAATGCGGATGGGATAATCTTTGATCTTCATCATGGGAGATTTATATGCATATTTCCCATAAACTCTTGACGTCGATGAGGAGTTTAACACGTCGACGGAGGAGTTTAACACGTCGACGAAGGTCTTGGCTAGCGCCCACAATCTTAGAACATAGCGCCATCAAAGTTAAGACATTTGCGCCATGGGTTAGGAGAACCCAATGCAAACAATAAATTAATATTTATTTAAAAATAATTAAAAGGAACCTTAACAAGGTTTTTAATTATTTAAATAAATACTTCCTCCTGGACCCAAATGCATTAAACTAATGCATCCACCTGTAATCTTTAAACCTGCCAACTTGGGGTTTACAAAAGACCTTTGAAACTGTCATGCCGTAACCTTCATCAAAACAAATTGTTTGACATCAAATCAAATTCCTTCAAGAGCTTCTTGACATCAATGACAACTTATACACTTGAGCAAAGGCAATGTACCCAAAGTACCCAAAATTGCCAACAATCTCCCCCTTTGTCATTGATGGCAAACCTTTACTGAAAACACTTCTCAAGAGCCAAAACTGAAACCAACTGTGCTAACAACCGACCAACTGTGCCCACAACTGAGAATCTTCCTTTGAAGTTTTGCTCCCCCGAACTTGAAGCTCTCCTCTTCACTTTGAAGCTCTCCCCCTTACTCATATCTCTCCCCCTTTGTCATCAATGGCAAAGGGTCACCTTTGGGGCTCGGGACTAAGAATGAGCCTCTTAGCTTAGTCCCTCCCCCACCTCCCGATGAGGTGATTAATTCTGGGGTGGGAGTAAAACTCCCATTAGGCACTGATCATCATCAGCGTCTATAACTTCCTTGTCGGGCCTTCTCTTGAACTCTTTGCCCATATTCCTGTTCTTGTCACTGTTCTTGTTCTTGTTCTCATCCCTGTTCTTGTCCATGCCTTGATCCTTGGACCTGATCATGCCACTGTTCCTGTTCTTGTATTCTAGAATTTTAGCTCTACACTGTCCGATTATGTGACCTTCATTGTTGCACTTGAAACACTTGACGATGTTGTTTCTCCGAGGTAAACCTGATCTTTGAATCCACCAGTTCGACCAAACTTGTTCGACCAAACCTATTCAACCAAACCTATTCGACCAAACCTTCCATTTCGACCAAACCTGTTCCGACCAAACCATTCCCAACCTCTCGACCAAACCTGTTCTGGCCAAACCTTTTCCTGTTATTTGCCTTGCAATAAACTCGCCTTGTGCCCAAACTGTTGACAAGAGTAGCAATACCCTTGAAAGTAACTAGCACTTCTGAAACTGTCATTTACCTCCTTCACTTGAGCCATGCAATGTGAAGCCATGTGACCAAACCTCGTGACAAGCAAAACATCTGCCTTGAAACTTTCCTTTATTTGACCTCTTAGGTTCTGAAAACTTCTTCTTCTCATTCTGAATTCTGTTTTCTATTTCTGTGCATCTATCATTCAAGGACTCCTTTTCTGAAATACTTTCCTCATCAGAACTCTCTTCCTTTTGGAGTCTCTTACTAGACTCTCCAACTTGTTCCTTGTGTGGCTTAACAAAACCAAGGCCTATTTTATCTGTTGTCTTTCTTTGACCTTTGATGAGTGACTTAACCTTTTTGGAGCTATCTTGAAACCTGTAAAGCTTATCCTTGTACTCTTTAGTTTCCTCTTTCAAAGAAGCCATTTTTTGTTCTAACTCACTATACTCAAGAACCTTAGACTCTAACTCATCCTTGAGTTCCTGTGTCTTAGCTATAGAGAAGTCAAGACTTTCTATAAGATCATCTCTTTCCATATAACATTCATCTAACTTATCCTTGAGTCTAGCATTCTTCTTTCTTTCCTTTTTCAAAGCACTAAGAGCACTAATAAGTTCACCTTCAAGATCTACTTCACCTTCCTCTATATCTTCCTCTATTTGTTTGCTTTTTGAATCATCAAAGCCTTTTTCAGATTTCTTATCACTAGAGGTGCTACCCTTTTCAAAAACCATACATGCATCTTCCTTATAGTTTTCTGAAGCATCCTCATACATACTAGAAACCAAATCATTATTTGTGCAATCATCCTCAAGGTGACCAAAGTTTCCACATCTAAGACATTTCATGATAATGAATCTATGTTTCGGTTCTTCCTCTTTTTCTGATATGAACAACATCTCATTTTCATCATCACTTGAAGAACTTTCACTATCACTACTAGAACACTTACTTGCTTTGTCTAGGTAGAAACTCTTCTTGTGCTTGTGAGAATACCTCTTTCCTTGATTGTTGTGCTCATCTTTGTTTTTCCTGTGATGCTTGTGCTTTTCAGAATCCTTGCTCTTAGAATCCTGTTTATCTTCATCACTTTCATTCTTGGGAACAGTACAGTCAGTAGCATAATGACCAAACTTTCCACAATTGAAACATCTTATATTTTTCATACTTTTGTGCTTTCTAGAGAACTTGCCTTTCTTGCTTGTAATATGCCTCTTCATCACTAGAAGACTCATCACTATCTTGAAGTTGTTTACCCTTGGATTTCTTGGTAGCCTTGAAAGTCGCCTCTTTCTTGACATCAACCTTCACTTGAGTTCTCAACTCAAATGCTGCAAGTATACTATGGAGCTCATCCTTTTTCAACTTATCCAAATCTTTAGCTTCCTCAATAGCAGAAATATTTTCACTAAATCTATTAGGAAGAGATCTTAAAATCTTATCACAAACATCATTTTCAGCAAGCTCAAGACCTAAGTCTTTCATGGAGTTAACAACCTCATCCATACGAAGCATGTAGTCACTAATATTTTCATCATCATTCATCTTGAGTTGTTCAAACATACCTTTGAAGTGTCTCAACTTGGCCTTTCCGACATTTGTATCACCTGTATGAACCACCTTCAACTGTTTCCACATTTCACTAGTTGTCTTGCAGTGAATCACTTTGGTGAGATCTCGCTTTCTGTAAGCCTTTCAGGATTGCATTCATTGCTTTTGAATTGCTGTGATGTAGGAGCCTTTCTTCTTTAGTATTAGGACCATGTTCAGGAATAGTGTACTCATCTTCAATCACTTCCCAAACCTCATTCCCAAGTGCCATTAGATGAACCTTCATCCTTGCACTCCAAAGACCAAAATCTGACCCATCAAGAATAGGTGCTGCATTGCCACTTGAATGATCCATTGTGTTCTTTACTAGCTTTTCCTTCAAGCTGTTAAACTTTTCGAAGGCACCCGCTCTCGATACCAATTGAAGAACACAAGCTTATACCGAGAGGGGGGTGAACAATATAAGACCTCTTTTTACTTTTTCCATTATACTTCAAAATAGTAAAGCAATATACCCAAAGCAATATCAAAGCAATGCACAATATCATCCACAAAGTGACACCAATTTTAACGTGGTTCACCCAGAATGGTTGGGCTACGTCCACAAAACTTTTCTCTAAAAGTTATCTCAAAGTTCTTTGGGAATCCTTCCCAATTACAATGTTTATGAGCCTCGGCCCAAAGGAGATACCTTCCCCCAATCAAAATTTATGAGCCTCTGCTCAAAGGAGATACCTTCCCCCAATCAAAATTTATGAGCCTCTGCTCAAAGGAGATACCTTCCCCTCTGCTCTAGAAATGATCCCTTAGAAGATCAACCGCCTCTACCTCTTGCCAAGCACGTGGAACTCCTTTCCACCGAAGACCTCCTATCCTCAATGCTTAGCCTAAGAGACCTCTCGCCTTCTATGATCACGTCCACAATAGCTCAACAACCTGTACCAAACATAGTCAGTCGGTCTAGTACAAGTCTTCCTCTGTCTGTCAGATCTGTCCAACTCTTGAACAAATCAATCCTCTACATACAAGCCTTCTCAAAGACTTGCCAAATCTATCCTCAAGTTCTTCTCATAGAACCAATGCACCTCTATCCTCAAGTTCTCTGATAGAACTATCAAACTCAGCTCACAAGTCCTCTGCTAGGACCTGTCCAAATCTGCTCACAAGTCCCCACCGAAACCTGTCCAAAACTGCTCACAAGTCCCCACCGAAACCTGTCCAAAAACTGCTCACAAGTCCCCACCGAAACCTGTCCAAAAACTGCTCACAAGTCCCCACCGAAACCTGTCCAAAACTGCTCACAAGTCCCCACCGAAACCTATCCAAAAACTCAGCAAGCTCACCAAGAAAACTTTCTTAGTAGGAAATCACAAAGTGAATTGTTAGAGACCCAATGTGATTTGTCAAACTCATAGAAGCATAAAGAGAATTGTTAGAGACTCAATATGTTCTATACTCAACTCCCAATCTCAAAACTCAACTCAAATCAACTCATCTCAATCTCAAATCTGAAAACTCAACTCAATATCTAAAATGGATAGGATAGAATGCTTTCTTTCAAGAACATGAAACCCCAACAATTGCCAACTATGCAAAGAATCACATAACAATGATACTCATGTTCTTTTCACCATCAATTAGGGCTTCAACAACAATGCTCATCAACCAAGGTTCAATCAACACCATTTAACTCAAAACACAACCTTGAAGCATTTCACAATCAACATTAGAAAAGGAAACAAGTAGAACTCCTTTTCTCTCCAACATTATTTGAACAAAAAGCATCCACCAACTCAAATCACAATAGCACAAAACAACTTTTCAAATCATCAACAAAGAAGTAAGCCCAACACTTTAACCAAGTAAAGAATAGCTTGATTATAACCAATTTAATGAAAGCTAATGTCAATCTCAAAGCTGCCCACTTAAGGTTTCACAACTTCACACAAGAAGCAATTCTAACCTTAAAACATCATGCTTTCATTTCCATAATCAACCAAAAGCACTCTCAACATTACAAGAAATATTTATCCCTTATACACCTTATTTCTCCCTTATAGTCTTATCAACAATAAACTTTATCTCTCATAAGAATGCAATAAGATAATGCAAACAACACCTTAAAAAGAATCTTTTATCAAAATAAAGCAAGCTTCAAACTCCTTATAACTCCTAAGCTGTTTTTCTCTCTAATAAACTTCCTCCATCCGCAAAATACACTAGCAAAAATTAATTTCGAAAATACCTTGGCCAACACCAAAAATCGTGCTATGGAGAAATTGCGCACGAACTCTAACACCACCCGCTGCATCCACTTCAATGAAGAAAAAACCCTTTCACGTTATTCGAACGCGGAACCTCCCGTTCGGGTAGCGCGCCAATAGCCTAGCCGCTACCGGTGCGCCAAAGGCGTCCGGTGAGGTTTGAACCTCACTCTGTTTCCCTTGTACCTTCTATGCCAGGGCTAAAATAAACAACAGGCCTCCCTATCTTTTGACGTGAACGACGATGACGAAACCTTACGACGGATACAAAACATGAACGGCGGATATCCGAACAACGGATCACGAAATCTCAGCGAAGAAGAAATCGAACATCAGATCGCGAAATCACAGCGAGCAACACTTTTCAAAAATGCGGATGGGATAATCTTTGATCTTCATCATGGGAGATTTATATGCATATTTCCCATAAACTCTTGACGTCGGCGAGGAGTTTAACACGTCGACGGAGGAGTTTAACACGTCGACGGAGGTCTTGGCTAGCGCCCACAATCTTAGAACATAGCGCCATCAAAGTTAAGACATTTGCGCCATGGGTTAGGAGAACCCAATGCAAACAATAAATTAATATTTATTTAAAAATAATTAAAAGGAACCTTAACAAGGTTTTTAATTATTTAAATAAATACTTCCTCCTGGACCCAAATGCATTAAACTAATGCATCCACCTGTAATCTTTAAACCTCCCAACTTGGGGTTTACAAAAGACCTTTGAAACTCGTCATGTCGTAACCTTCATCAAAACAAATTGTTTGACATCAAATCAAATTCCTTCAAGAGCTTCTTGACATCAATGACAACTTATACACTTGAGCAAAGGCAATGTACCCAAAGTACCCAAAATTACCAACAGATTTGAGCAAGTTATGAGTGGACTTGCCGAGTAGATTTGTGCTAGATCGAAGGGCTATGTTTAGTGTAGATTTGAGACAAATATTTGGATGTGACAGAGAAGAGATAATAGATGTCTCTAGTGGATAGAGATCCATCAACTGGGGTAGTGAGGATAGGTCTTCTGAGTGGGGACTTCTTCAGTGGAGAGAGATCTACAAGCAAGTGTAGTGGAGGTAGTAGTATTTTATAGGATCACCAGCCAGAGCAGAGCAGGAGTTCTCTTATGGATAAAGATCCACGAAATTCATTTAGGGGATTGGTGTCTCCTTTGGACAAAGGTCCATAAAAATTATAATTAGGAAGGATTCCCAAGAGATTGATTGAGAAAATTTTAGTGAAAGATTTTCTCCGTGGAGTAGCCCACATTGGGTGAACCATGTAAATTGTGGTGTCTCTATTGTGTGTGGTAATTTGTGTATTGCTTTGATTACTACTATTGATATTGATATCTACACATTGCTTAATATTGATTTGGAAAGAAAAGTAAAAAGTGGTCTTATACTGTTCATCCCCCTTTTGAGTATAATATCGTGTTCTTCAATTGGTATTAGAGCCGGTTTCTTCAAAAAAGTTTAACAACTTGAAGGAAATGCTAAAAAGAACACAATGGATCCTAAGAAAGTATCCTAAAATAATTCAACATCAATTTTTGATGGAAGTGACTATATGTATTGGAGTATGATGATGAAGATCTACCTGATGGCACTTGGCAATAAAATTTGGGATTCAGTGGAATTTGGATATGATCCCTTAATAAATCCTCCTACAGATAAGGAAGGTAAGCTTATACAACACTATAATTCAAATGAAATGAATACACTTATGAAATATTTGCATAGAACAGAGTCTATGAAAGTTATGCATTGTCAAACTACAAAAGAGATGTGGGATAAATTGCAAAATAAATATGGAGGAGATAAAAGTGTCAAGAAAGCAAAGAGTCGAAACCTCAAAAGGCAACTTGAAGAATTAAGAATGAACGAAGAGGAAAATATTAGTTCTTACCTAATTTGAATTCATGAGTTTGTTAATAATATGCGAGGACCTGATATGAAGATTGATGAATCTGATGTTTGTGATAAAGTCTTAAGATATCTTCCAAATAGATTTAGTGAATAGGTTTCTACTATAGAAGTATAAATATATGGTGATACTTTGACAAGAGATAAGTTGCTTGGTATGCTCACAACATTTGAGATAAGAACAAAAGATCCTATGTCCTAGAAGGAAGCAACATTCAAATCAACCAATAAGACAAAGGGTAAAAAATCAGAATCAAGCAATGAGTCATATAGTGATGAAGAAGCTAACTATGGTAGAAGAGATAAGGTCTATAGAAGATCTAGAGATAAAATATCTGTTAAATGTTTCAATTGTAGAAGTTATGGATATTTTTCAATAGATTGTCAAGAACCCAAGAACAACAATGGTGAAGAAAAATAGGATCACAAGAACAAGGAATAAGAAATATATAGGCAAGATAAGCATCAAAAGAAAATCAAGGATGGACAAAGCAGACAAAGAAAGAAGTTCTTTCAAAGGAAAAAGAGAAGCTACTATGTAGATAATGCAAGTATTCAAGTGATAGTGATGCTAGTTTTTCAGACAATGATAAAGATGAAGTCCTATTTATGATTGAAGAAAAAAACCAATTAAGAAAAAGACTCCAGTTATTCTCAAGTGTTTTAGATGTGGTAACTTTAGACATATTGAATATGATTGTACAAGGGATGGTTATAGTTTTAGTGATGATGAATATGAGAATGCACTTGAAGGACCAAATGAAAATATTCTAATGGCTTTAGAAGAAGAAGTAAGTGATCCTATAGAAGATAAGCCAAAAGAAAATAAAGATATGGACAAAGGCAAACAAATAGAGAAATATTTAGAAAAGAGTAGTTATGATCTAAAGGGAGAACTTATCTATGCCCTTGACACAATAAATAAGGTAAGGCAACAACACTCTAAACTTGAAATTTAGTTTCAAGAATGTGATGAAGAGAGAATATTGCTCATAGAGGATTTAGAAAAATCAAATGCTAAGGCAAAAAGGCTCAAAGATAAGTTAGAAGCAAAAATCTTGGAATATGAGAAGTTAGCACAAGAAGTGGCACTACTAAAATAATATTTAGAGGAATCCAAGATCAAGATGAAAGGATTCAAGAATAGCTCAAATATTATGGATAAGATAGTCAAGGTACAAAGAAGGTCAACAAATAAAATAGGTCTTGGATTTGAACAGGTTCAAAAGAAATGGGAAGGAGAGTCAACTTCAAGTTTTTGAGGAGAAGAAACTTTCGATGAAGATACTTCAGAAGAAGACAGTGTGAAAGAAAGTGAGACATCAGAGGATGAGTTGGATAATAGAGAGTTCAAAAAAAATAGTAACAATGCACAAAGAAGATACAGATGGAAGAACAATGAGAATAGGATACCAATGAGGTCAAGACAAGGAAGCTTCAATGGAAGATGATTTTCATGTCATAGTTTTGGACACATGGCTTCACAATGTAGGATACATGTAAGACATGATATTGGGAACAAATAACCTTTTCATGGGTATTGCTACTCATGTAATAAGTTTGGTCACAAGGCAATGAATTTTAGGGTTCATGATAGAAGAGGATATGGCTTCACTAGAAGAAATCCTAAGATATTTGTACCTCCAAGGAATAATAACATTAAGTGTTATAAGTGCAATAATTATGGTCACACAACAAAGTGGTGTAGAGTAGATATTCCAGAAACATGTATGAACAGGAATAGGAACATGAATGTAAACAAGAATAAGAACAGGAATGAGAACATGGTTATGAATAGGAATAGGAATAGGAACAAGAGCAAGAACATGAATGTGAACATGAAAAAGAACAGGAACAAGAACATGGATATGAATAGGAATAGGAATAGGAACATGAATGCTGACATGGACAGGAACATGGACATGGATAGAAACAATAAGAGGAATTACAAACCTCATAAAAGAAGATAAGAGGATAAAGGCAAAGAACAATGCCTTCTGGGAGTAGAAATACTCCCACCCCAGAATTAACCACCTCAATAGAATGTGGAGGAGGGGCTAAGCTAAGAGGCTCATACTTAGCCCCGAGCCCCAAAGGTGACCCTTTTCCATTGATTTCAAAGGATGAGAGATTTGAATATGGGGGAGAGACTTGATAATTGAGAGAGCTTTGATCCAGGGGGAGCAATGTCCTAGGGGGAGAAAAATAAAAGAAAGGTCAATTTTTTGGTCAAAAGAAGTTGGGTTGCCATCAATGACAAATGTTGGACATTTTGAGTCCCTAAGTCAAAGTTGTCATTGATGTCACCATTGATGCCACCAGATGGAGTCATCATTAATACCAAATATTTTAGCAAGAAATAAAGGCAACAAATATGGTCATTTGATATTCAGCAAGAAGGCAAAAGTTTGAGTGAAACAGTGCAAAAGACAGAAGTTGAAAAGGAGTTATAATATTTATTTTATAAATTATTTAAATTCAGGATGAATTTAAATTTTATAAATAAATATTAAAAGGTACTTTATCAAAGGTGAAATATTATAATGGTTAGAAGTGCCATGGTGAAAACCCAAATAAACTATTTGTAATTTTCATTACAATATTTTATATTGCAAAAGTGGGTTTATAAAGTCTAAAAATATCTTAATAAACCCAAAGGTTGGGTTTAAAGGTTTAAGACCAAAGAATATTTTAATAAATCCAAAGGTTGGATTTAAAGTTTTAAACAAGGCAAAGTTTATTTCCACCGACGTCATAGAAGCCAAAGGGAAGCACCGACATTTTTGATTTAGTGGAAATGCATATAAATACCATGCCCAAAGTTGATTTCCGAATTATCCTTGCTCAAATTGGAAAGAGAAAGCATACAAATTAAATGCAGAGCTCGTGAGATAGAATTGCAAAATTCGTGTTTGACTTGATGGTGAAAGGAAACAAAAGCAAGCACATTGATTAGTTGGAAGCCAACAAGGCACCTTGGCCTAGTGGCAAGTGGGCTGCAAGCTTACGTTTTGGTGTGCATGGTGGATAGTGTTCAAATCCCGTGAAAGCTTTTGGTGGAAGTGTTGAAGGTGCCAATCGTTAGGTGCATACGTTTTGCAAGGTAAGGAAGGGGTGTTGAAGCACATGGTGCTTATTCCTTCCCAACGAGCTTGTAGCTGGTGTGGTGGTTTGCACCATGGGCAAAGACGTTTGTGTGGGCTGCGTTGAGAGTTCGAAACTCTCCAAAGGCAAAGGTACTTTTTTATGTTTTATTTTATTAATGCCTAAGTTGGAGGTATAAGGTATTTGGTGGTTGAAGTCTTTGCATTGTGATAAAGGTTGGTAGCCATTAGGAGTTATAAGGAGAATTTTATTTTTATTTTAAAGTCTTAAAATTTGCTATTGTGAAATATTGGAAGGTTAAGACTTTATGGGTTGTATGTTATTTTGAATAAAGGGTTTTGTGATTATTGTGAGGATATTTCTTATTGTTTAAGTTGGAGTGATAAGGTGTAATTGTGATATTATTTTTGTGATATAAAAATTATCCTCTAACCCTTATGTGAGTTTGGAAAAGAGTTTTTGTGAAGTGTGGCAGATTTTGTGGACAACTCCTTGGCAACAAAAAGGTATGGGAAAAATTCTTCTCTATTGAGTTGGTTGATTGGTTTGGTTGAAAATTAAGTTTGGAGTGAAAAGGAATTGATTAGGGTTTCCTTTTTGAAAGTGGTTGGTTTAATGCTTCAAGGTTTTTTGGATTGAGAGTTGTGATTGAACCTTGTTTTATAAGCATTGTTGTTTAGACCATTGGTTGAGTGAAGTAGATTGAGTTAATGCTTTTCTAAATTGAGAGTTGTGATTAAAACCTTATTTTATTAGCATTGTTGTTGAAGCCAATGGGTTATGCAAAGAACTTGAACTTGAGTTAGAAAAGAACATGAGTATCATTGTTATGTGAGATTTGTTGTTGAGCATTTTTGGAAACATTTTGAGTTGGGAGATACATGCTTGGATTAGGGTTTGTGAGATAGATTTGTTTCTTGAAGTGATTGGTTGAGTGAGTTGATTGAGCCTAGTCAAGTGGATGCATGAAGTGGTTGTTCAAGTTCCATAAAACAAACTATTCTATATTCTAATTTGAGTTGAGATTGAGCTTTGAGAATAGAACATATTGAGTCTCTAACAATTCTCTTTATGCTTCTATGAGATTGAGTTGAGAAAGTGATTGAGCATTGAGTATAGAACATATTGAGTCTCTAACAATTCTCTTTATGATTCTATGAGATTGGACAAGTTCTGTGTGGACTTGTTAAGCTAATTTGAGGTAAGTATTTGAGAAGGCTTGTGGACTATTTTTATGTGAGATTTTATTGAAGCTTGCAATGCAGATTTGAGCAAGTCCTAGAGAGGAATTATTGAGAAAATTTGGATAGGTTTTGTGTGGACCTATTGAGCAGATTTGGACAGGTTCTGTGTGGACCTGTTGATTAGATTTGAACAGGTTTTGAGTGGATCTATTGAGAAAAGTTGTGTAGGTTTTGAGTGGACCTATTGAGCAGATTTGAGTAGGTTCTGAGTGGACCTATTGAGCAGATTTGAGCAGGTTCTAAGTGGACCTGTTGAGCAAATTTGAGAAGATTCTGAGTGAACCTATTGAGAAAATTTGAGCAGATTCTAAGTATACCTGTTGAGTAGATTTGAGAAGGTTATGAGTGGACCAATTGAGAAAATTTGAGCAGGTTCTAAGTGGACCTATTGAGAATATTTGATCAAGTTCTGAGTGGACCTATTGAGCAGATTTGAGTAGGTTCTAAGTGGACCTATTGAGCAGATTTGAGCAAGTTTTGAGTGGACCTATTGAGCAGATTTGAGAAGGTTCTGAGTGAACCTATTGAGAAGAGATTTGGAGGTGATAGAGCAGAGAGGAAAGAGTCTTCAGTGGATAGAGATCCATTATCCAGGACATTGAGGATAGGTATTTTGAGTGAGGACAAGAGTCTTCAAGTGGAGAGAGATCCACAATAAGTGCAGTGGAGGCAGTGTCTTCTAGAGGATCACCATCTAGAGCAGAGGAGAAGGAGTTCTCCTATGGATAGAGATCCACAAACCAGATTTAGGGGATCAACATCTCCTTTGGATAGAGGTCCATAAACATTGTAATTGGGAAGGATTCCCAAAATATTATTTGAGAAATATTTAGAAGAAATATTTTCTCTATGGAGGTAGGCCACATTGGGTGAACCACATTAAATCTGTGTCTCTATTGTGTATGGTGTTTTGTGCATTGCTTTGATTACTGCTATCTATACACTACATAATATTGATTTGAAAAGAAAAGTAAAAAGTGGTCTTATACTGTTCACCCCTCCTCTCAATATAAGCTTGTGTTCTTCAATTGGTATCAGAGCGGGTTCCTTAAGAAGATTTTTACAGCTTGAAGGAAAAGTGGTCTAAGAACATAATGGATCAAAAGGATCAAAGGGACGGGTCCATCAATAATGCAGTACCAGTATTTGATGGAAGTGACTTCTTGTATTGGTGTGTGCTGATGAGATTTCACATGATGGCACTTGGAAATGAAGTTTGGGATGCAGTGGAACTTGGATATGATTCAACAACCAATCCTCCTATAGATAAGGAAGGTAAGCTTCTAATGCATGCAAATTCAAGAGCTATGAATGCAATTATAAAAGGGTTACGTAGATCATAATCTATGAAGGTTATGGAGTGTACAACAACAAAATATTTGTGGGAACTATTGCATACCATATATGAAGGAGATAAAAGTGTCAAGAAAGCTAAGATCAAAAATATCAAAGGAGAATTTGAGAACCTAAGAATGCGGGATGATGAAAACATTCATGACTATCTCAACAAGGTTTATGAACTTATACATGAGATGAAAGGTCTTGGAATGAAGGTTGATGAATCTGATGCTTGTGATAAGATCTTGAGAACTCTTCCAAAAAGGTACAGTGAAAAGGTTTCTGCTATAGAAACATCAATTGATAGTGATTCTCTAACAAGGAATTCTTTGTTTGGCATGATTACGACTTTTGAGATAAGAACAAAAGATCCTATCCCTCCAAAAGAGGCTGCATTCAAAGTAAACAAGAAGATAAAGGGTAAGAAGTCATAATCAAGCAGTGAGTCATCTAGTGATGAAGAAGCAAATTATGGTAGAAGAGATAAAGGTTCCAGAAGACCTATAGATCTAAGATCTGTTAAGTGTTTTAATTGTGGAAAGTATGGACATTATGCAACAGAGTGCAAAGAACCAAAGAGCAACAATGATGAAGAAAAATAGGATCATAGGTACAGGGAATCAAAAAGACATAGGTACCAGAAGAAAAGCAAGGATGGGAAAAATAGACAAGGGAAGAAGTTCTTCCAAAGGCAAAAGAGAAGCTACTATGCGGATAATGCAAGTAAGTACTCAAATGATAGTGATGCTAGCTTTTCAGACAATGATAGAGATGAAGTTCTATTTATGGTTGAAGAGAAAGAACCAATTAAGAAAAAGACTCCAGTTATTCTCAAGTGTTTTAGATGTGGTAGATTTGGACATCTTGAAGATGATTGCACAAGGGATGGTTATAGTTTCAGTGATGATGATTTTGAAGATGCACTTGAAAGACTAGATGAAAATATTCTAATGGCATTAGAAGAAGAAGTGAGTGATCCTATAGAAGACAAGCCAAAAGAAATAAATGATATGGACAAAGGTAAAAAAATAGAGGATTATTTAGTAGAGAATGGTTATGATCTCAAGGGAGAACTTATCTATGCCCTTGACATAGTAAAGAAGGTAAGAAAGCAACACTCTAAGCTTGAAAGTCAGTTTCAAGAATGTGATGAAGAAAGATTATTGCTCATAGAGGATTTAGAAAAGTCAAAGGCTAAGGCAAGCAAGTTCAAAGATAAGTTAGAAGAAAAGATTCTGGAATGTGAAAAGTTAACACAAGAAGTGGCCCTACTAAAGGAATATTTAGAGGATTCCAAGAATAAGCTATACAAGTATGTAAACAATGCAAAGAGTGTGGATAAAATAGTCAAGATACAAAGAAGAGCAACAAACAAGATAGGTCTTGGTTCTAAACAGGTTCAAAAGAAAAGGGAAGAAGAGTCTACTTCAAGTCTTGAAGAAGAAGAAACTTTAGAAGAAGATACATCGGAAGAAGACAGTGTAAGTGGGAGTGAGACATCAAAGGATGAGTTGGACAACAAAGAGTTCAACAAAGATAGGAACAATGCACAGAGAAGATACAGATGGAACAAAAATCAGAACAGGATACCAATGAGGTCAAGACAAGGAAGCTTCAATGGAAGATGTTTTCATGTCGAAGGTTTGGGCACATGGCTTCACAGTGTAGGACACATGAAAGACAGGAATATGGAAAAGGACAACTTTTCCAAGGGTATTGCTACTCATGTAATGAGTTTGGTCACAAGGCAATGAATTGCAAGATTCATGATAGAAGAGGATATGGCTTCACTAGGAGAAATCCTAAGACAGTTGCACCTCCAAGGAATAATAAAATTAAGTGTTATAAGTGCAATAATTATGGTCACACAACAAGATGGTGTAGAGAAAATATTCTAGAAACATGCATGAACAGAAATAGGAATATGAACAGGAACAAGAATATGAACAGAAATAGGAACATGAACAGAAACAAGAATATGAACAAGAACATGAATAGGAACAAGAACATGGATGAGAACAAGAAAAAGAATAGGAACATGAACATGGATGAGAACATGAACAGGAATAGGAATATGGATGAGAACAAGAACAAGAATAGGAACAAAAGTGATGACAAGAATAGGGATGATGACTTGGAAAGAAACAATTAGAGGATTCAGAAAACTCAAAAAAGAAGAGAAAAATATAAAGGTAAAGAACAGTGCTTTCGGGGAGTAGAAATACTCCCACCCTAGAATTAACCACCTCATGTGGAGGTGGGGGAGGGGCTAAGCTAAGAGGCTCATTCTTAGCCCCGAGCCCCAAAGGTGACCCTTTGCCATTGATGTCAAAGGGGGAGAGATTTGTGTATTGGGGAGAGATTTGATATGGGGGGAGATTTGATATCTAAGAGAGCATTGACCTAGGGGGAGCAATGTCCCAAGGGGAGTAGAAGAAAAAGAAAGGTCAGGTTTTAGTAAAAGGATATGGGTTACCATCAATAACAAAGGGGGAGATTGTTGGACAATTTGAGTCCCTAAGTCAAAGTTGTCATTGATGTCACCATTGATGCCACCAGATGGAGTCATCATTAATACCAAATATTTTAGCAAGAAATAAAGGCGACAAATATGGTCATTTGATATTCATCAAGAAGGCAGAAGTTCGAGTGAAACAGTGCAAAAGATAGAAGTTGAAAAGGAGTTATAATATTTATTTTATAAATTATTTAAATTCAGGATGAATTTAAATTTTATAAATAAATATTAAAAGGTACTTTATCAAAGGTGAAATATTATAATGGTTAGAAGTGCCATGGTGAAAACCCAAATAAAATATTTGTAATTTTCATTACAATATTTTATATTGCAAAAGTGGGTTTATAAAGTCTAAAAATATCTTAATAAACCCAAAGGTTGGGTTTAAAGGTTTAAGACCAAAGAATATTTTAATAAATCCAAAGGTTGGATTTAAAGTTTTAAACAAGGCAAAGTTTATTTCCATCGACGTCATAGAAGCCAAAGGGAAGCGCCGACATTTTTGATTTAGTGGAAATGCATATAAATACCATGCCCAAAGTTGATTTTTGAATTATCCTTGCTCGAATTGGAAAGAGAAAGCATACGAATTAAATGCAGAGCTCGTGAGATAGAATTGTGAAATTCGTGTTTGACTTGACGATGAAAGGAAACAAAAGCAAGCACGTTGATTAGTTGGAAGCCAACAAGGCACCTTGGCCTAGTGGCAAGTGGGCTGCAAGCTTACATTTTGGTGTGCATGGTGGATAGTGTTCGAATCCCACGAAAGCTTTTGGTGGACGTGTTGAAGGCACCAATCGTTAGGCGCATACATTTTGCAAGGCAAGGAAGGGGTGTTGAAGCACGTGGTGCTTCTTCCTTCCCAATGAGCTTGTAGCTCGTGTGGTGGTTTGTGCCATGGGCAAAGATGTTTGTGTGGGCTGCGTTGAGAGTTCGAAACTCTCCAAAGGCAAAGGTACATTTTTATATTTTATTTTATTAATGCCTAAGTTGGAGGTATAAGGTATTTTGTGGTTGAAGTCTTTGCATTGTGATAAAGGTTGGTAGTTGAGAAATACCATTAGGAGTTATAAGGAGAATTTTGTTTTTATTTTAAAGTCTTAAAATTTGCTATTGTGAAATATTGGAAGGTTAAGACTTTGTGGGTTGTATGTTATTTTGAATAAAGGGTTTTGTGATTATTGTGAGGATATTGCTTATTGTTTAAGTTGGAGTGATAAGGTGTAATTGTGATATTATTTTTGTGATATAAAAATTATCCTCTAACCCTTATGTGAGTTTGGAAAAGAGTTTTTGTGAAGTGTGGCAGATTTTGTGGACAACTCCTTGGCAAAAAAAAGGTATGGGCAAAATTCTTCTCTATTGAGTTGGTTGATTGGTTTGGTTGAAAATTAAGTTTGGAGTGAAAAGGAATTGATTAGGGTTTCCTTTTCGAAAGTGGTTGGTTTAATGCTTCAAGGTTTTTTGGATTGAGAGTTGTGATTGAACCTTGTTTTATAAGCATTGTTGTTTAGACCATTGGTTGAGTGAAGTACATTGAGTTAATGCTTAAAGGTTTTCTGAATTGAGAGTTGTGATTAAAACCTTGTTTTATTAGCATTGTTGTTGAAGCCAATGGGTTATACAAAGAACTTGAACTTGAGTTAGAAAATAACATGAGTATCATTGTTATGTGAGATTTGTTGTTGAGCATTGTTGGAAATATTTTGAGTTGGGAGATACATGCTTGGATTAGGGTTTGTGAGATAGAGTTTTTTCTTGAAGTGATTGGTTGAGTGAGTTGATTGAGCCTAGTCAAGTGGATGCATGAAGTGGTTGTTCAAGTTCCATAAAATAAACTATTCTATATTCTGATTTGAGTTGAGATTGAGCTTTGAGAATAGAAAATATTGAGTCTCTAACAATTCTCTTTATGCTTCTATGAGATTGAGTTGAGAAAGTGATTGAGCATTGAGCATTGAGTATAGAACATATTGAGTCTCTAACAATTCTCTTTATGATTCTATGAGATTGGACAAGTTCTATGTGGACTTGTTAAGCTGATTTGAGGTAAGTCTTTGAGAAGTCTTGTGGACTGTTTTTGTGTGAGCTTTTGTGGAAGCTTGCAATGCATATTTTAGCAAGTCCTAGAGAGGACTTATTGAGCAGATTTGGATAGGTTATGTGTGGACCTATTGAGCAAATTTGGATAGGTTCTATGTGGACTTGTTGAGAAAAATTTGATAGGTTCTGAGTGGATCTGTTGAGCAGAGTTGTGCAAGTTTTGAGTGGACCTATTGAGCAGATTTGAGCAGGTTCTGAATGGATCTATTGAGCATATTTTAGCATGTTCTAAGTGGACATGTTGAGCATATTTGAGCAGGTTCTGAGTGGACCTATTGAGAAGATTTGATCAGGTTCTAAGTGGATCGTTTGAGATATGAGTAGGTTTTGAGTGGACCTTTGAGCAGGTTTTGAGTGGACCTATTGAGAAGATTTGAGCGGGTTCTGAGTGGATCCATTGAGAAGATTTGAGTAGGTTATGAGTGGACCTATTGAGCATATTTGAGCAGGTTATGAGTGGACCTGTTGAGTAGATTTGAGAAGGTTCTGAGTGAACCTATTGAGTAGAGCTTTGGAGGTGATAGAGCAGAGAGGACAAAGTCTCTAGTGGATAGAGATCCATTAGCCAGGACATTGAGGATAGGTATTTTGAGTGAGGACAAGAGTATTCAAGTGGAGAGAGATCCATAGTCAGTGCAGTGGAGGCAATGTCTTCTAGAGGATCACCAACCAGAGCAAAGGAGAAGGAGTTCTCCTATGGATAGAGATCCACAAACCAGATTTAGGGGATCAACATCTACTTTGGATAGAGGTCCATAAATATTGTAATTGGGAAGGATTCCAAAAATATTATTTGAGAAATATTTAGAAGAAATATTTTCTCTATGGAGGTAGCCCACATTGGGTGAACCACGTTAAATCTGTGTCTCTATTGTGTATGGTGTTTTATGCATTACTTTGATTACTGCTATTGATACTACTATCTATACACTACATAATATTGATTTGAAAAGAAAAGTAAAAAGTGGTCTTATACTGTTCACCCCCCTCTCAGTATAAGCTTGTATTCTTCAACAAAGGGGAGATTGTTAGACATTTTGAGTCCCTAAGTCAAAAGTTGTCATTGATATCACCAAATGAAGTCATCATTAATGTCAAGGAATTCGGAAAGAAATAAAGTCATCAAAGGTGTCACTAATATCCAGGAAGAAGCTTCAACACTTCAAAAGTTAAAGGCAAAAGGGCTCCATAATATTTTAATATTATATGAGAGCATAAGTTAAAAAGGGTTTTCATAAATACCCAAGGAGGCCTATTGCAAAGTTCAAAGGAGGTCTAATATTTATTTTTAAAAATATTTAAATTCAAAAGGAATTTAAATTTTATAAATAAATATCATCAATACAAAGTTGTTCAATAAGAGAAGGCCTTAAAAGCCAAAGGTTATAATTATAATTTATAAAATTTAAATTCCTTGGAATTTAAATCATTTATAAATTACAAAGGTTAAATGCGCCGATGCCATCAAAAAATTGGAGCGTCGACATTTTAAGACAATGACAGCTTTGTGTATAAAAGAGAGGCCAAAAGACCTTGCAAATCATCCCTCATTGAATTTAATTAATGCAACAAAGTAAATTGCACATGCGATTTGAAGTTTTGGGTGAGGAAGAAGATGAATGACTTTTCATCTTATGTGCAAGGGTTATAGCAGAGTAAGGTTGGTGCCCAAGACAAGTTGGGCACGATGGTCCATTTGTAGTGCACATTTTTGCTAAGATGTTTGTGGGGAGATGAACCTACGTTTGAATCTCGAGGAGTGCGTGCGCAAAGGGAAAGGTTTGAGTTTTCACATTGTCATTTAAGGTACCAGGAGGAGTATAGTGCGCAAAGATATTTTTAGCTCTCAACGTGCATTGAGCACACGTGGTTGAGGAGCCTGCAGCTAGGGTGTTCATGGAGGCAAAGGCAAAGGGTTCAAAACCCATTAAGAGGCAAAGGTAATTTTCTAAAATAATTTTTATTGCCTAAATGTTTTTTGGTAAGTAGATATTTTATATACAAAATGGGTTTTTTAAGAGGATCCCAAAACCTTATAACATGAGAGGCCGCAACCCTTAGTAACAAAAGGAGCCCCTTGGGCTAGTACAGTAGAAACCATAGTAAACCTTACCAAAAAAAACATAGTAATGCCCAGGAGGGCTACATCAGAAACCTCAAACTGGAGGTAAAACATGCTGAAAAAACAACAAAAAGAAACAGATGCATCCATTCTGAAAACCGCTGCCTCCGACAGACGACAAAAAGGATCACGTCCCAGGAAAACCTCTTACGCGTCCGGATCCTCCTGATCCTCTTGGGCCTCTCGCCCCTTGAAGCGCTTGAGGATCCTCACCATTGCATTGGTGGAGGATAGGATGTTGGCCGCCATATCTAACAGAAACTGGAGGGAGAGCCCCTCTGCCTCGCTCTCGATGTCAAAATTGATGTGCTATAGTGGAGTTCCTTTCTCCTTATTTACTTTCTTGAGCCGTTGAGAGGAACGAGAAGGAGTAGGAGTGTCATTCTGCCCTCTCTTGGCAGGCTTGTTGTGGGAAGCCCCTTTGAGGGGCGTGGGATTGGCCACCTCAGGGGGGCTGCTTCGGGCAGGGCTGGACGACCCATCCTCCTGAATGGCCACAGGACTGGCCGGGGCCTGAGCAACAATAGGATGAACCACCTGAGGTGGAGGGTGATTCGTAGCAACATGGCAGAAAATAACACTCATTAACCCCTGGTGGATAGGAAGGCAGGATGACTTCTTACTTTTTTCAACAGTGAGGCCAAGGGAGTAGACCAGATAGTCGGGGATACAGACCTGCTTGGCATCCCTAAGATGGTTCATGAAACTAATATGGAAACTACGTAATGGCTTATCAGGATCGTCACACGTGATGTATTGCATGATAGGGATGATGGCAAGGTTCCAGGGTTCGAGGAGGGTTGAGCGAAAGAGGGCAGACTTGTCCCACCCAAGGTTTTGACCTTTGTCCGGGAATTGCTCCAATTCCTCTTCCCAGTTGTGGTGATCACGCTGGATATTCTGACCACCATCGGCAAACCAGTTACCTCACACAACAACTCGATGGTAATTTTAAAATTCAACCCCCGAACCACTACCTCGCCCCGGTTCCAGGTTTCCATGAAAGCATGGGTAATATCATCTTCGGGCCCTTGGAATTTCTGGAGAAAGGGAACCAAGCCCTTTGCCTTCATAAACATCATGGCTTCGTCGCACAGAGATAGCTCAACCGGCTCGACGTAAGGAGAAGCCATGGTTTCGGGAAAAGCACGGAGGGGGCTATGACAGGGGAACCAGACGACTCTGCAACACGGTCCAAGAGAAAGCTTACACCAACTGGAACATACGACCGCCCGAAGCAAGATGAGATTAAATAGAAATTCATCAGGAGAGCGGCTTGCTTGCATGCAAGGGTGGCCATCATTGCCAAAGATGGCAATAAATCTAGGAAGGTGGCGAGGAATGTTGCTGAGGTGGGCATAAAGCCTACTTGGGTGCCACGCATCTTCGGAGGTCCAGTAGATCGTGATGATGCCCTGGGCCATTGGTTCTAGATGGGTGAGCCGGAATGTCCTCCCACGGTGCCCAGAGAGAAGGCCAATGACGACCTTCGCTTGGGCAAGTCTAGGCCACCCGAATCTCTGCAAGGGAGAGGCAATCACAACCACATGTCTGTGATCCCTACCATGCATGAGAGAAAAGAAAATAAGGTCGCTGGACCGACTCTCGAGAACCCTTGGGAAATGACCACCCCTATCATGCTTGTCGTAAACCAACATGGTGGAATTGCCAGCTGTACCCGATAGGACAGGTGTCATGGTGCTCCCCGTGCCCATCCACCCAAGCCCGATCCTCTCTTCTTGCTTATGTGGAATCATTAGCGATATCCTGGCTGGCGACCTTCTCCACGTCCATCGAAAACAACTACCGCCACACCATGAGACATGTGGATAGTAATCCCTTATTTGCCAAGTGGTCGGCTAAACCATTGCCCTCCCTGTAGGTGTGCTTGACTTGGACCAGGTTCCTCTGGAGGAGGAGGTTCCTGGCCTCAAAAATGACATTGAAAACCTTCCACGTCGGATCCTGGGAATTCATCATGTAGTTAATGATGTTCAGTGAGTCCCCTTCAACTACCAAGGGTCGGGGATCCTCCGCAATGAGCTCGAGTCCTCTCAGAAGTCCTCTGGCCTCCGCAACATGATTGGTTTGAAACCCCAAGTTTTCACAAAAATCCAGGATGAGCTGTCCATTATGGTCTCTAACTGATCCACCCGTAGCGGCCGCCCCTGGGTTGCCCCGAGAGGCCCCATAAAAATTTAACTTCAACCATCCTTGAGGAGGCCTGACCCACCTGACGTCCTTCCTGGATGACCACGGATCCTCCCGCTCCTTGATCTCCCCTGATAACTTCAAGGATTTGAACAAACCCTCTTCAAACACATGCTTGGGCCATGGGCTGGGGATAAGCTTGGAGTTCTCAATGGCAAAGGTGATGGCCCTATGAGTGACTGAGGGAGGATCCCTGGGAGGATTACCGAAGACCCGACCATTGCGTTCCAACCATATCTGCCACAAAAAATGGTGGAAGCAAGCATTCCATAGGAAATGGAGCTTGGGATTTTTAAAAGGATTGGGCCATTGGAAGAAAGCCTCCTTAATGGTCTTGGGGGGAATCCATTGGATCTGAAAGGTAGAGAGGATGGAGCCAAGGACCGACCTAGTGAAAACGTAGTGCAGGAACAGGTGGTCAGAGGACTCACAGGCAGACTCACACAGATAGCACCTATTGGGAATAGCAAACCCCCTCTTGTGAAGATTGTCAATTGTGAGAGCTTTATTCTGAAAGGCAATCCATGAGAAGAAATTTACCTTTGGGATCAAACATTTCCTCCAGACCACGTTGCAAGGAAAGTTTGATTTTAGCCCTTTGCATTGGAATTCATAGGCATATTTGACAGAGAATCCACCATCATCGGTCCCCCTCCAAATCATTCGATCCGGACCTCTACTGGTGGGTATGATGATGTCCTTAAGGATGGAGGATAGGAAGTCGGCCTCAGTCTCTAGCCCCTCTGCATCAATGACTTTCCACTGTAGGGAGCCATTTCTCCATTCAATGAAATTGGCCACCCTCTGCCCAAAGTTGTTATCAAGAAAAGTTTTAAGGTGAACCAACCCGGTCTGCTCAGAGAGAGGGTCCTCTAGGGCCCACCTATCCTTCCAAAAATCTATGCTCCGGCCATCCCCAAGGATCCACCTGATGCCATCTTGGATCAACTGCCTGGATTGGACAATGGCTTTCCAGAAAGCCGACCCCCCAGTGGGAATCCCATCCTCAAGAAAGGAAGTGTTAGTGAGGTATTTCCTCCTGACAATTCTAACCCATTCTGCCGGTTCATCTGCCAGGATCCTCCAGGTGTGTTTGGCAATGAGTGCTAGGTTCATCTTGGCCATTCTCCTGAACCCTAATCCTCCTTGCTTCTTGCTTCTGCAAACTTTGTCCCAGGCCACCAAAGGAAACCTGGACTTGTCTTCATTGCCTGACCAAAGAAAGTTCCGTTGGGTCTGCTCAATATTGTGAAGAAACGAGGCAGGAAATCTGAAAATAGACATGAAAAAGGTCGGAATCCCTTGGAGGCACGCCATAGTGAGGGTTGCCTTGGCAGCTTGGGATAAGAACTTGCCTTTCCACGATGCCAAATTTTTGTGGATTCTCTCGAGCACCATGTTCCACATCCCTTCCTTAGCACGCCCATAGAAGAGAGGGAGGCCAAGATAGGTAGTGGGGAGGGAGTCAATAGAGCACCCCAGGATCCTTGCAATCTGAACTTGACGCTTGATAGGGGTGTTGAGAAAAAATATCTTGCTTTTGATGTAGTTAACTTTTTGATCGACAACACTCTCATAGAGTCCTAGGATTCGTTTGATGGATCTAGCTTGAGCTACTGACGCTATGGTGGATAGGAGCGTGTCATCCACAAACTGCTGATGGGTGATCACCTCAATCCCTGAGGCAGGGAGGATGTCGGTCACCTTCTTCCACTGTTGGGCATCCTTGAGGGCTCTTCCCAAAGCTTCTACGAGGATGATGAAAAGGATGGGGGACAGAGGATCCCCTTGACGCAAACCTCTTGAGCTCTGAAAGAAACCGATAGGAGAGCCATTGACTAGGACAGAGAACCAGGGGGAGGAAATGCAGCCCTGGATGAGGTCAACCCACAGGGGATGGAAGCCGAACTTGAGGAGGATCTCCCGAAGGAAACCTCTGTCAACCCTATCGAAGGCCTTGTTCATATCAAGCTTGAGGAAAAGGGCAGCCTTCTTGGTCATTGAGGCAGAATGCAGGGTTTCATGGATCGAGATGACCCCATCCAGGATGTTCCTCCCTTTCACCGAACTGCCTTGAGACTGATCAATGATAAGGGGGAGAATGGGCTTCAGCCTGTTGGCCATAACCTTGGTCAACACTTTGTAGATGACGTTGCATAGGCTGATAGGCCTATAATCAGAGATGGATTTGCAGTCAGAGGCTTTCGAGATGAGGGCCAAGAAGGTGGAGTTGAAACTACGAGGGACAACTTTGGTTGACTGGATCTCTCTAATGGCCTCACAGACATCGTTCCCCACCACATCCCATAGGGTTTGGAAAAACCTCGGAGAGAAACCATCCGACCTAGGGGCTTTATCAGGTTGCATTGAAAACAAGGCCTCCTTAATCTCATCATGGGAGAAAGGTTCCACCAGTATGAGGTTCGCATCCTGAGGAATGATGCAAGGAATATTTGATAGGAGAGTATCCTAAGCTTGATTGTCACCCTTCGGGGCACTTCCCAAGAGGTTCTGGAAAAAGGACACCGCTTCAGCCCTGATCTCAACTATGTCCTTGGTGGATGATCCATTGTTGCACACAATCTCCTTGATCTTGTTGGATGCCCTGTGCCGCATAGTGGAGGCGTGAAAGAACCTGGTGTTAGCATCGCCTTCCTTGACCCATAGGTCTCTTGACTTCTACCTCCAGAAGGTTTCCTCTCTAGCCAGGATGTTATGGAACTCTGCTAGGAGGTTCCTTTCCTCCTCCCTAGTGGGGCTACTGTGGTCCCCAACTTCGATTCTCCTTTCCATCTCCTGAAGTTTCTCAGTAATGGCCTTTTTACTGGCGAAAAGGTTGCCAAAAACCTCCTTGTTCCAGATTTTCAAGTTTTCTTTGACCATCTTCAGTTTCTGAGCCAGCCGAGAAGTGGCGGATCCTCCAAAATTTTGATGCCACCATGAGGACACTTGATCTTTGAAATCCTTGTGGAGAGTCCACATGGCTTCGAAACAGAAAGGATTTTTGAAGGAGGGAGGCCTGCCAGTTTCAAGGAGGATGGGACTGTGGTCTGATCCGATCCGAGGTAAGGCCAACAGGGTGGCATCACCAAACAGAGGGATAGCTTCTTGAGAGATGAGGAACCTATCCAGCTTCACCTGGATGAGCCCGCTATCAATCCTCCTATTGCTCCAAGTGAAAGAGGACCCCTTGAGCTTAACATCCATGAGCTCATTGGTATTGACAAAACCTCTAAAATCCTCCATGCTTCTATTGAAAGAGTCGTTACCTCCTTTCTTCTCAGATGGATGTAGTGGGCTATTGAAGTCTCCTCCTATGATCCATGGAAAGGTGTTGAAGGTGGTCCTCATTTGAGTTATAGTTTCCCACATTTCGGCCCGCTCGATGGGGGAATTTGGAGCGTAAATGTTGGATAGGATCCAAGACTGATTGTTGGTCTTGGAGTGAAACAAAATGTTTAGGATCCTGCTCGAGGATGACAAAAGCCTTCCTTCAACCAGGGTAGGGTCCCAAAGGCACATGAGCCCACCTGACGTGCCTTGAGCTGGACTGATAAGGCACTCTCCTTTGGCCCAAATGGCCTTGGTAGACTTTCGAGAAGAGAGCTCATCGATTTTGGTTTCTTGCATAATGAAGATGGAAGGATTGATCCTTTTCCTTAGGTCAACCACCAACCGCTGCTTGGCTGCCCCATTGAGGCCCCTCACATTCCATGAGAGGACCTTCATTTTGAGGGTTTAGGGTTTTTCCTGCCTCCCTTCACCAGCTGGAAGGGGGGTTTGGTTCCTTGCTTGTCATTCTGGTTGTCGAAATCATCAGAGAAAAGCGTCAACTGGGTTCCATTTGCGATGTCCTCCATCGTTTCCTTGTTTCTCTTCTCATTGTCAGAGGGTCTCCCTCTTTTCCTTTCACTGCCATAGTCAATGGCCTATTTCCTACTCCTGGTGTTTTTGGGGCTGATTCTCCCAGAGACGGATGGGCCTTCTTTTTCAGAGAAAGGAGAAAGGGGTACCTCACCCCTATTCGAGCGGTTTGGGGATTTCCTATTGCCCGCCAGGTACTCATCCATAAAATAATTTGGAACAATAATTTTGGGAAGGGTCTGTACCTAGGTAACTGGATCCTCTATGCTAGGACTGGTGTGAAGCGGGGATTTTGAGAGCACCTCCTACTCCTTTTGGGCTGACGAGGAGGCTTCTCCTCGCTCACAATTTTGCTTGCCTTGATCTGGAACATCACTCTGACCTTCCTCCTGAGGTGCTTGGTGGGTAGGATTACGCATGATGTGTTTCGGGCCTAGCACCGACTCCTTGTTGAGAGGGGGAATACCCTGGTTCCTCTGCATGCCCTTGTTCGGAATATGTCACCTTTTGATTCTGGGCCCTCAAGACAGGGCACTGATTCAAGAGGTGACCTTGAGTGCGACAGTGAGTACAAAAGGCTGGCTTGTTTTCATACTCTATGGGCTACCTCTTGATGATGTGTGATCCTCTATACAAGTTTATGAAAGTGGGTAACTCTATTTCTAGGTTAGCAGAGACACAAAAGCGGGCATGGACCATCCTGGATCGGACCTTGGTGGAAGAATCAATGGCAACGAGCTCACCTATGGATCGGGCTATCCCTCTGATGACATTCTCGTGCCAGCATTGGAAAGGGAGGTTTGGCAACCTAACCCACAGAGGAGCTACATTTATGTTTTGGGTTTCAGGGTTGAAATCCTCTCCCCACTTTCGGAGAAAAAGGCTCCTGCGCCCTAGGAACCATGGTCCCCCGGACAAGATGTTGCAGCAGTCCTCCTGAGTGTTGAGCCTGATGGCAAAAAACCCCGAGAGAGGGCAACAATTTCCATGTTGCCGCTGGTCTTCCACTTGGAAAAATCCCATTTTTGAATGGTCTCCATGTCTGGTCGCCCTCCTACGAACTTGCCAATCAGAGTGAAATGCTCAAGCTCCAGGTAGCTATCCATTAGGTCTTCAGGGATGACCAAATCTGCTCCACAAGGAAGCAGTTCCTGGGTGGGTTGCTTTGTTGGGGATCCTAGACTTAGTACCTAGGCATAGGATCCTTTTTGGTTTAGGTTTACCCCGCCTCTTGGTCCCTCCTTGTCAGGAGGGTCTTTTTCGCTCCTGTCCGACCCATCCGCCTGGGCCCCTATTGCATCGGGCCCTGCCCCTCCTGGACCCTCGCCTGACCATCCTGCCTCCTTTCTGTCGCATCCTCCCGGTCGCTCTCCATCCGCCACTCGCTTGCCTGATTTCCCGCTCTCCATCCTCCCTTGGTTGATTAGCACAATCCCCTCTTATTACTTGGGAATGCCAGTCATTAAAAGAAGAATCATTTATTGCCTAGATTTTTAATTAAAGACTTTATTAGGAGTTATAAGGGGTTTTTAAAAGGTTTTTAGTTAGGCAATAAAATTAGTGGTTAGGATAAATAAGGAGTGATAGCAAATCGTTATGTGTTGAGTTGTGATTTATAAAAGAGGACATATTATTTTTAAGTTGGAGTAATAAGGTAATAAGAGGTTTTTGAATTTTAATGAGTATTGATTTTATTTGCAAAAGGATTTTTGCCAAAGAGATTATTATGAGGGTATTGGACATTATTTTAAATTTGGAGTGATAAGGTGTATTTTTTTTGATATCATTTTCTATTGTGTTGTGTTGAGGAAATTTTTATCTTCTAACCCTTATTGATATTGGCAAAGAAGTAATTGTGAGTGTGACAGATTTGTGAGATCTACACCTTGTCAAGCAAAAAGGTATGGGCAAATTATTCCTTAGTTGAGTTGATTGATTGGTTTTCTAAAAATAAGTTTGGAGTGAAAAATACTTGATTAGGGTTTCCTTTTCAAGAGTGTTGAGTTCATGCTTCAAGGTTTTCTGGAATAAAGAGTTGTTAAAACCTTGTTTTATAAGCATTGTTGTTGAAGCCATTGGTTGTGTGAAGAACTTGAGTTAGTATTGTGCAAAATAACAGGAGTATCATTGTTATGTGAATATTGATGTATAAGCATTATTGTTGAAGCCATTGGTTGTGTGAAGAACTTGAGTTAGTATTGTGCAAAAGAACATGAGTACCATTGTTATGTGAAGATTGATGTATAAGCATTATTGTTGAAGACATTGGTTATGCAAAGAACTTGAACTAGGGTTTGAAAATAACATGAGTATCATTGTTATGTGAGATTTGTGGTTGAGCATTGTTGGAAACATTTTGAGTTGGTATTTACATGCTTGGACTAGGGTTTGTGAGCAAGGGTTGTTTCTTGAGTAATTGGTTGAGTAGAATTGATTGAGCCTATTCAAGTGGGTGTGTGAAGTGATTGTTCAAGTTCCATAAAACAAACTATTCTATATTCTAAATTGAGTTAAGAAAGTGATTGAGCATTGAGTGTAGAACATATTGAGTCTCTAAAAATTCTCTTTATGTTTCTATGATGTTGGACAAGTTATGTGTGGACTTGTTGAGCAGATTTGAGCAAGTTCTGTGTGAACTTGTTGAGCAGATTTAAGCAAGTTCTATGTGGACTTGTTGAGAAGATTTGAGCAAGTTATGTGTGAAATTTTTGAGCAGATTTAAGCAAGTTCTATGTGGACTTGTTGAGCATATTTGATCAAGTTATGCGTGAAATTGTTGAGCAAATTTGAGGAAGTTCTATGTGGACTTGTTGAGCAGATTTGAGAAAGTTCTATGTGGAATTGTTGAGAAGATTTGAGAAAGTTCTATGTGGACTTGTTGAGCATATTTGAGCAAGTTCTATGTGGACTTGTTGAGAAAATTTGAGCAAGTTTTGTGTGGACTTGTTGAGCAGATTTGAGCAAGTTATGTGTGGATTTGCTGAGCAGGTTTGTGCTAGACCGAAGGGCTGTGTTTAGTGCATATTTAAGATAGAGATTTGGAGGTGATAGAGTAGAGAGGACAAAGGTCTCCAGTGGATAGAGATCCATCAGCCAGGGCAGTGAGGATAGGTCTTTTGAGTGGGGACACAAGTCTTTAGTGGAGAGATATCCACAAGCTAGTGCAGTGGAGGTAGTAGTCTTCTAGAGAATCACCAGCCAGAGAAGAGGAGAAGGAGTTCTCCTGTGGATAGAGATCCACAAAATTGATTTAGGGGATTGGTGTCTCCTTTGGACAGAGGTCCATAAACATTGTAACTGGGAAGGATTCCCACAAGATTGATTGAGAAAATTTTAGTGAAAGATTTTTTTCATGGAGTGGCCCACATTGGGTGAACCACGTAAATTGTGGTGTCTCTATTGTGTGTGGTGATTTGTTCATTACTTTGATTATTGCTATTGATATTGCTATCTATACATTGCTTAATATAAGTAAAAAGTGGTCTTATACTGTTCACCCTCCCTCAGTATAATCTTGTGTTATTCAATAATTTGTTTTAATTTCAATATTTTCTTACTCCTATGCATCAAGGTTAGGATTATCTCTATCAATATGATCATCCTCTTGGGGAACATGATCAGACTCTAGATGGCTTCATTGAATTCTAAGGAATAAAGCCATTAGAATAAGCAAAATCATAGAAGAGAAAACTAACGAAAGACACAAAAGAAGATTTATAAGATGTTTATTAATGTTCCTCTAATTCTAAGCAAACAAATTAATGGTATTTTTTAAAAGTTTTCAAAAGAAAATAAATCAAGGAAAAGGCTTCCTCATTTGGCCACTAAGATGTGTATTTCACATCGAGTTCACCAAACCCTATTGTGTATAATTCTTGGCTAGATCTACTAGGAGCCGAGGTGATCATGGGGGTATGTTATAACTCTACACTCAATGGATGAAGGGGAAGGGTTCACCAGAAATGATTTTAGGACTCGCTCCAAGTCTAGGGTGGAATATGTTTGAATGTGTTAATTAAACATGCACCTATGTTTGGCCTTTCTACAACTAAACTATGAAAAGGAAAAGAACAATGCAAGATACACAAGATGCAAGAAGACAAAAGATAATCCTAGAATTATTCTTTGCTTGAATGATCACTAACCCTAGGATTGCAAAACAAAGCCTTTGAGCAAGGGTCCAAGAGAAATGCATAAACAAGATTAAAATCCTAAATGTACACTATATGTTTTTATTCTTTTAAATGCCTAGAAATTTGATCAAATATTTTTCTTTACTTATGATCTAGGTTTTGAACAAAAATGAATAGAAAGAAAACACCAAACAAGCTAAGGATATATTGGGGTACTTATCTGATTTAGTGGTTGTTCCAAGATTTATCTTGCATCTAGCAATATCCCACATCTTTAATCTCGCAGTTAACTTCACCAAACTCTCAAAAAATATGATCAACATTAAGGGGTCTACTTAGGCTGCTATATAATTGTGCTTGGAGGCACAATAGTCAAGTACCCTAGGTCCTTTTAGCTAACCTTTAGAATACTAAAGGGAAAGTTGAACTTTTTAGAAAATGAACAAACATAATATAATGCAATAGAACAGTATGATGAACAAAGGGTAAATTATGCTTTTATGCTCTAAATATAACATGAAATACAAATCTAGGATTTGGAGGTGAAATTATACCCCAAAGTTTGACATAGATGAAATCGTACCCTATACGGGGTAGCCGTGATTTCACTACTATGAAATTGTATCCTATAATTACAGGGTGTGATTTTGCAACAAAAAGTAAAAGCATTAGATTAATGCAGATAAACCAAAAAAATATGTAAAATTAATAATGTATGAATTAAAATGAGTGAAAAACAACTTGGTGGTAGTGAAAAAAGCAAACAAAAGGATGAAGACCTCCAAGATAGTAGACTCCTATTTAGGGCTCCAACACTTACCCACCAAGGGTAGCAAAACAAAGTCAGTGTAGCAGAGGAGAACTCCACAAAGATTAAAAGGCTCCAAAAAATCACTTGGCACTTTAGCAATTAGGCCAGGGTTATGCATAGCGGCTATTTATCACCAAATTGGCTAAAATTAGGATTTTCAAAATTTGGAATTGGCTAATATTTGGGACCCTTGACCAGGACCCATTAGCCAAAAATTTGTAGGTGCAATTTTTTTTTGGGTTGATTCACCTCAATTTTATAATAATTTGACCATTTTAAGTTTAAATTTCCAACATTATCCCTAATAATAATGAACCTTCTACATGCGTTTGGACACTATTCACCTGGATTTTGAAACTGATTTGCGAAATATTTATAAATACATTTTAGGGCCAACCCCTTAAGCATAACCCTAAATTAGGCACTTCTTACTTGTATTATGACTCTTTTAGAACTTCTCTTAAAACTTGTTCTAGGGGAAAATAAGGCTTCAAACCCTCTATTTATAAGGTATTTGAAACAAGGATGGGTGGGAAAAAATAAGGGGAACCAACATCAAAGATGATGATTTGAAAAATTAGGGTCTTCTAAGAGAAAAACTTAGCTAGGCTAAATTGCACCCCATAAGGGCCAACCATGATTTTGTTGGAACTAGGAAAAAGGAGGGAAATGAAGGAGGAGAGAGGCCCAAACATGCTTTGGTCAAGTTGGTTGGTATCTCTAAGAATTTAGGGAAAATTACTCACTCGAGTGGGTCATTTTTCTACGTCTACAATTATATAATATAGTTGTTCATTTTATTAAAAATTTAAAATGTGATCAATACATAAATAAGAATATTTTACTTTGATCCATACACATCTAGACTTAAAACACATATAGTTACATTAGAATTCTTTCCTATTCACTATATCTTCAATTTAGAATTTACTATTTTCTATTTTGATATCATGTAAAAGTTAAAGAACTACATACCATAGATTCTATCTATTATATTTGATCATTTGTATTCCTATAATTTGGTTATATTTTGATAAATATATTAGGAAACTTAGTGAGCCCACAATATATATGTTCGTAAATAAATGTATAAAATTGATCCCTTGGGCTCCATATATTACGTATGCGTATCATGCCTAGGTTGAGGTAAGGAAGGGTATCTCTTTTTTTTAATAGGTTATATGTGGCTTCTATTGGGGGTCACTCCCATCACAATACCAAAATCTTACATTTTTTGTAGCATACATTTTTATCACGACTGTTTAATTTCTTTTTTTCCCTTAAATATATTCTTCAACTTCCTCAAAGTGTTGTTTCCACAATCAACTCCTTGACATCATTTTGATTAAGACATAAAATCTCACTTGACTAGTTACCTTGATTTCCTAATTTATTTGCTACTCAATTTTCTTCTATATAAATATGCTCACACTACCAGGAGATTGCCTCTAGTTATACTATTTTTATCTAGTTTCCACATCCATTTTTGTTAATAGCATTGATGATAATTTGTGAGTTCCCCTCATTTGAAATATATTTCCATATTTTTTTTGTTGCAATTTTAATCCCTATAAGAAGTGCCCTTGCTTAGTTGAAGTTCCATATGATTCTGAATAAGCGAGGAGAAATTTACCTTCACTATTTCTAAAAACACTACCTCCACTAGCTTTTCCTGGATTTCCTTTATAAGCACCATCAAAATTAATTTTGATAAACTCAATTTCTCGATATTTCCATTTTACCATAGATCAAATTAAATCCTTTGTTTTAATTCCATTGTCACAAATGACTCTTCCATGTATGTTCAAATCCTATAGCCAAGTTATTAGTACCTCTTTTTCTTTTTATGCAATTGAGACTTCCCATGATGAGCACCATAATTTTAGATATTATGCAAGAGAGGCATTAATATGGTTCCAAACCTGAGCATGATTTCGATATTTATTTTTAAAAATTCTATTATTCCTTTCAAGCCATAAATTCCAACAAATAATGGCAGGGCCAATCCTCCAAATAATACATAATGCTTTAGCTTTATTATAACTTATCCAATATTTTATCAACTCTTTCAATGTTGATGGATCTACCCAATATAATATCATATTTTTTAAAAAATAACCCCAAATGGCATGAGAAAATAGATAATGAAGAAGAAAATGGTCTAACATTTCTAAATTCTTCTCATACAAGACACATTTTAAGGGTCCATAATATCCTCTTCTTTGTAGACTCTCTCCGATAAGAATCTTACATTGAATTGCTAACCAAAGAAATGTTGAGGCCTTAGGGAGAGCCTCTAATGACCAAACGTTCTTCCAAGGAAAATCATTGGGAGAAGAAAATTTTTATTGTTCTAAATCCTCATATCCCAACTTAACCGAGTATCCACCATCCTTTGATAAATTCCAAACCAACTCATCCTTTTGTGTAAAAATTGGCAAATAAAACTCTCGAAGCATATTTTGAAGTTCATCTGCAATTTATTTGAGTTCCTTTCCTTCATCCAGGTTACTAAAATAAATATATATTCTAAATGTTATTCTCATAATAATATAATATTTGACCTTTGGTTTACATGCTACGCATGCTTGAGCCAGTGGTTTCCATTTTGAGTCAGAGATAAGAGGATAAGGCTTCAACCAAGCATCTGATAAAAAATTTGCATAACTCCCCTCATTGATTGACCATCTAATATGTTTCTTTATTAAATGAAAACTCTCTGATATGAAGTTCCATGTTGATGATCCTTTGGGTAGAGTTCTTTTCCTAAAAAATTTCATTGCATCAAAGAACCTATATATTTTTGAAGTAATATTTTTACCCAATTCTTTCTTTGATCTCTGAATAGTCTCCACCCAAGCTTTGCTTCTAATGCCAAAATTACAAGTCTACAATTTTGCAAGCATGCTCCTCTAATATTCTTTCCTTTGCAAACGCTATCCCACTTACAAAGAGGAAACCTAAAATTTTAATCACAACATTTCCATAGAAAGTCTCTTTGAATTTTATCTATTTTTGATGCAATACCTATTGGTAGTCTTGAAAGTGACATCATATAAATAGGAATAGATTGAAAATTAGTCTTTATGAGTTGTAGCATTCTTGCTATGGTTAAGAACTTACCTTTCCAACCTGCCAAGAAAGCTTTCATTCTATCCAAAAAAGAGATCCAAAGCTCATTTTTATTCCCTTTATCAGAAAAAGAAATACCCAAGTAGGTTGATTGAAATTTTTCAATTTTGAACCCTAAAATATTAACAATAATTTATTGTAAATCTAGGGAAATATAAATGAAAAGATCCTAGATTTTGAAGTATTTACCAACTGTCCAGTAGCCTTATCATAACATGGTAAGATTAATTTGAACTCCATGGCCTCACTGACTAAGGGATGTGTTGAGAAGCAACACACCCCCACTAAAAAAATGAAATTCCATCCTTTGAAAATATTTAATTTTCATTTTTTTGCAGGGACCCTCTTGATGTTTTTCGGGTTTTAATTCCAAATTTTGCTTGCATCCTTTTTCAAACTTCGCCTACATCAAAGTGTCCAAGTAGACTTGCATATGGCATTGATTTCAATTTAGAAATAGCAGTTTCTATTTCCGGCCACGAAACTTCTAAATGCATTTTCCCTTAATCCGTGATGAATTTTAAAGTTCCGTTTGCAGATTTGGATACCCTTTGGGGCTTTTTTAGATACTTGTAAAGTTTCATCAAATTCTGGGCACTTTGAATTTTCATCATTTTTCTACACCATGTGAAGTTGATCATTCTCGAGCAATTTAAAATTCATTTTTCAAATGTTAAAATTATTTCTGAGTAAGGAAGATCCTTCACCAATATGTAAAAATGCAAAATACGAGATGGACAAAGTCATTGGAGTCAACCTACAATTTTTGGAGAATTTGCAAAGTGGAAGAAAAGCTTGAGGGAAATGTCGCGATATCGCGACATGTTCCATTTTCGGACATGTCTCATTTTCGCGAAGGCAAAACCTTGGAAGAAAAGCTTGAGGGAAATGTCGTGATATCGCGACATGTTCCATTTTCGGACTTGTCGGACTTTCACTCAAATTTAATTGTACCCTAAAATCTTTTAAAGTCCAATGTCGCGATATCGCGACATGTTCCATTTTCGACATGTCTCATTTTCGCGAGGGCAAAGCTTGGAAGAAATGAAGTGAGGGAAATGTCGCGATATCGTGACATGTTCCATTTTTAGGAAAGCTTGAAAGAGATGAAGTGAAGGAAATGTCGCGATATCGCGACATGTTCCATTTTCGCGAGGGCAAAGCTTGGAAGAAATGAAGTGAAGGAAATGTCGCGATATCGTGACATGTTCCATTTTCACGAGGGGAAGCTTGAAAGAATGAAGTGAAGGAAATGTCACGATTTCACGACATGTTCCATTTTCGCGAGGGCGAAAGCTTGGAAGAAAGAAGTGAAGGAAATGTCGCGATTTCGTGACATGTTCCATTTTCGTGAGGGCGAAAGCTTGGAAGAGACATGAAGTGAAGGAAATGTCACGATTTCGTGACATGTTCCATTTTTCACGAGGGAAAGCTTGAAAGAAATGAAGGTGAGGAAATGTCACGATTTCGTGACATGTTCCATTTTTGCGAGGGCGAAAGCTTGAAAGAATGAAGTGAAGGAAATGTCGCGATTTCGTGACATGTTCCATTTTCGCGAGGGCGGAAGCTTGAAGAGACAAAGTGAAGGAAATGTCATTACATGTTCCATTTTGGAGAAAGCTAAGATGAAGTGAAGGAAATGTCACGATTTCGTGACATGTTCCATTTTCGCGAGGAAGAAAGCTTGGAAGAACGAAGTGAAGGAAATGTCGTGATTTCGTGACATGTTCCATTTTCGTGAGGGAGAAAGCTTGGAAGAAATGAAGTGAAGGAAATGTCATGATTTCGTGACATGTTCCATTTTCGTGAGGGCGAAAGCTTGGAAGAAATGAAGTGAAGGAAATGTCACGATTTCGTGACATGTTCCATTTTCACGAGGGCAAAGCTTGAAAGACATGAAGTGAAGGAAATGTCACGATTTCGTGACATGTTCCATTTTCTGAGGGCAAAATCTTGGAAGAGATGAAGTGAAGGAAATGTCACGATATCGTGACATGTTCCATTTTAATGAAGGCACAAGCAAGGAAGAAGTAACTTGAGGAAAATGTCATGATATTGTGACTTTATCTTCATTTTTCATTTTTCATCACCCATCCAAAGGAAGTGGAAGCTTTTCGACATAGTCCAAACCCTAGAAATATTTAAATGAAAAAATTAATTAATTTAAAAAGTTCTAATCTTTGCTTTTCTTTTGCAGAAAGTGATTCGACAGTTACATTCATGGCAGAAGTAATGGTGAACTATTTTGCACAAATCAAGTGAGGAATTAATGAGATGCTCTTGCTTGGAAAATAAATGTATGGGAAGTTAATGACTCATCCAGATTTTGTAGATCTGGCCGCAAATACAGACTTTAAGGAATTTGCCGGTGGATGCATTTGCCGAGAAAATTTATGGCAAAAGTAATGGCGGGTAGAGAATCTCGACTCGAACCAAACAAAGGCAGTTGTGCGAGGATGGAAGGCCTCGGAAGTCAGTGACTCATCCAAATTTTGCAGAGGAGTTAATGAGATGCTCTGACAACTTATCGAAGGATAAAGATACATTTACACGCGGTGCCCATTTGATGAGGATAAAACCAAGTCTTATCTTCTCCATTTATGGCAAGATCCACACGAAGATTTTTAGAGTGATTAGGGTTTATCGAAACTCTATATAAAAATACCTTATATTGTAAAGCCTCGGTGGTGGGATTTTTATGATAAGATTTAGATATTTGGAAGAAGATATTTTGAAAAGATCAGGGTCTGTCCTGAGTCTATATATACTTCTCTTGAATGTAAAGTCCGGATGCGAAAACTTGGAATAAAAGACATTTTAGCAATTTCCTGCAAATCTTGTTTGAATGCTTTGTTCTGGACCTGGGGTTGGTGTGACATCGTTTTTCTGTGATAGCGTGGCCAGGAGCCTAATCTCTTTCGGATTGCGATAAGTGCATCTTCTTCTATTTTCGTCTCACTAAGGTTCTATTTATTTTAGTTGTAAATCTGTGTTATCAAGATTGAATATGCTACTAGGCTTCATTCCATTTGTTGTATGCTAGGGAAAGTTAGAGATTTAAGGTTCAGGTCTGTTCTAATTGCTCTATCCTCACTACGTGAGCTAGGTTGTTGGTGAGAGATACCAGTTGACACCGACTTCCCTTCTATTTATGATTTTCTTTCAGATCTATGTCATCTCCATCTTATGCTCTTAGTAGAAGGTGATCTTAGAAAGCTGGACACCTTCCTCTTTGATTGGTTTTATTGTGAAGCTAAATAGTGTAACTGAAATTGGTAGTTTTGATTTTGCATCTAAGTTAGATAAGCTTCTCTTTTCTGCCCTACCCTACTCTCTCTGTTCCACCGTTAAATGATCCATTTTTATTTTCTTTCAAATTTGTCTTTTATTTAATCTGCTAAAACATAAAGAGCTATATCAAAGAACTCATTGTAAATCTGATAGTCAACAAAGATAACAACCGCTAAACATTATTGAATGAAGGTCGAGCCCATTGTAAGGTAACAGACAGTCCACTTGAAACTATTCCAGAAGTGAAAAAGAGTGAATAGCCATTCGACCCAACTCTGTAACTCACACCTTGGATAACCAGCAAGATCCTAAAGTGAGTGGGATTTATCCCGTATAAGTGTTATCGGTATTTTATGCTCATTCTTCATGGGGTGTGTATGAAAGATGAACCAACATTTAAAATTGGTGCTAGAAGGAGGGCCGACCGAACTCCGTTCAGTATTTGTTAAGGATTGTAAGTTGCTTGTGAAAAGCTGGATTCTACCTACAGAGTAACCAGGTCCCACTCCAGAGCTGGAGAGCTCCTTGTGCCTGAGTTAGAAACCCCAAGGAGAAGCAGCCTCAGAAGGGCCAAGTCTTTGTCCAACATAGTTTTATCACCACTTGTAGTTCCTCCAACTGCAACTCAAAATATTATCGTTAATCAGGTAGTGATGGCAAACTGGTTGGGTTCCACTGCTTTGAATATCCCTGGTGTAGCGCATGATTTACCCAGAAATCTTGAGAAGTATCTTCCTACCTACAAGCATGATGGAATCAAAATAGCAGAAGAACACCTAGTGGCATATAAAAATGCTCTAAAGTTGTTGAATGTGCAGCATGAAGATGTGGCTTGTAGGTTATTCCCATTCACTCTCCAGGAGGGAGCATACGACTGGTTTTTGGATCTTACTAATGACTCTATTACTAGTTGGAATGACCTGGAGAAAGTTTTTGTATCACAATTTGGTGAAGTGATTGACCCTAGTGTGTTATATCAACAGTTTTCTAACATTAAGAGAGAGTCTGGTGAAGCTATCAGGTCTTTCAATGTGAGGTTCCAAAAAGCTTATGGTAGAATGACTGGTCATTACATCCCAAGTGCAAATCTAGCCTTAGAAATCTATAAGAATGCATTGGATTCGATGACCTCTATTTTCCTCAAGAGAGACATCAATATCACAACCCTGGCAGGAGCTTATAAGGAAGCTTTAATTCTTGAAAGACAGTTAGGACCTCAAATTTTGAGCAGTCCTTTGATATCCTATGTTACGCAGAACATGCCTATTTTGAATCCCATTCCACATCATGAGTTAGTGCCAACATGTCACGCTCTACCCAAGGAAACTCCATTAACTCGTGACACACACTCAACATGTGCAAAATATAGAGAAAGATTCCGACAAGTTCAAGGTGGAAGTGCCTAAAGTAAACATTTGTGACCTAGCATTACCCAACTTTGAAGCTTTTCCTGGTGAGTTAAATTTTCCTAAAAATCAGAGAAATATTGATAGTTCTGGTTCATCCAAAAATAGTACGACTATGGTTTCAAATTCATTCACCTTTCCGAATGAGTCAAAAAATGTTGTAGAAATTCCCATGGATGAAATGCATGGTTTTCAACAGTTCCAAAGGGACAGTTATAATTTGAGATGTGAGAATCCAGAACCTACTCCTAATAATGATCCTCCCCCACCAAAGGGTAATGAAAATAAGATTCAATATCACTATATAGAAGTAACTAGGAAGGAGTATAACATCATTGAGGATATGAAGAAAATTAAGGCTAACATCACCCTCCATGAGTTGGCTCAGATTGTTGAACAAAATGATAACTTGATTGAAACTTACTTTGGACCACCTATTGAATTTCAAGAAAAGGAGAAGAAAATAGTAAATGTGAATGTGGTCAACCAACTCAGAATAGACAAAGAGTCTCGGTATAAGCATGTGATCACTGAACATAATATCAAAAAAGAGGTTGTAAACCGTGTTGATGCAGATATTGGAGTTTATAATTTGACAACTGAGAAGGTGAGACCAGTTACAGCTCTAACCAATCACAACAATGATATTTGGACATTACACATTGATGGGGTTAAATCTAAGCAAGGCTCAGGTGAAAGAGCAAATTATGAAAATTCTACTAGAGGGATAAAAATTGAAATCTTGGATATTGGAGCAGTAGAGCAACCACAAAATGTTCAAGTTATTAAGAACTATGACGTACAAATAAAATATGATCTCTTTGAGTTGTTACATAAATCTGAAGATGTGATGATCTGGGTCTATAAAGGCTTTAAGGTATTTGATCCTGGGGGGTTTTTACATTCCGTCCCTTTGAAAGAATTCTGCAAACCCTTCAAGTAGAAACATAAACATGTTAATGCCTTGATTTTGAAGGAGGCATAAAAATTGTATGCACATGGGCTGATAGAATAAGACATAAGCAGGTGTTGAAAACTTCACCATTCATGTTATTATATGATTTGACTAATTTGCAGGGTGAAGGACTTGCAGATTTGGTGTTTCTGTGGGACAAGATCCATAAAAAAAAAAGGGAAGACGGTAAACACACCAAGTCTTTCCCAGGTAGCAAAAATTTTGGGAAGCATAATCTGGAGTGCATTTCGTCAACAGGACTTGAAAGGTATTTTTCTAAATTTACCTGCAAATGGTCAATTTTTTTAAGGCACTATTTCTCTGCTTTTCCATCTGCTACATTTTTTGAGTGATTGAAGGAACCTTTGTGCATATGTATATATTGTAAATAAAGTTTGAAGTAGTGTGTTTTTATTTTGTTTTATTTAAAGTTTGAAGTACTGTGTTTTATCTTTTGAGGTCTGTGCAATTTTGTCTTTAACTGGTGGCCTTTTTCCCTCCTCTTTAGCTTTTAAATCCTGTTTGTTTGAGTTTTTGCCTAAACAAAGAAAACACAAATCAACATTTAAAATTGGCCTAGTGTGTTTTCATTTTGTTTTATTTTTGTTAAGAGATAGTCTGCTAGAGCTAAAAAGTGGAACTACTTGTTATTTAGAACAACAGTAGAAAGATAATTGGATTTTGTATCTTGCTTGCCACAATTATTTTGATTATAAAGAAACTACTATACTTTTTGGTTGAAGAACTCCCAGGGAATCCAAGAAAAGTTGGTCATGAGAGGGGACTCCGATTCATAAAATTACATTTAAGTGTCCAAGGAGGCTATTGATACCCGGTATCTTCTCAAAAAGAAAACAAAAAAATTCTAGCAAGGCTTTCCAGATATCGGTATCTTTCAAAAGAAAAAAGAGAGAGAAGGTGAAAGTTGGGCAAGCCAACATAAAACTGGCACTCTTTTCTATGCATAGCCAAGGCTCTCGAAGGATACATCTCAAACATGTTCACCAAGCTATAGATGCCACCTCATAGTTGTATCAGGGTCTTGAACAAACTTTATCTAAAAAAAGAAAAAAAAGTTATGTGATAGAAAAGGATAGCCAAGGCTCCCGAAGGATACATCTCAAACGTGTTCACCAAGCTATAGATGCCACCTCATAGTTGTGATCAGGGTCTTGAAAATCTAAAGAGTAACTCTGTCGGGGTTGTAAAAGGCTAAACTAGTAAACAGAGCTCTACTCGGTTTCCCCTACACAATCTAAATAGTTGATCAATCCATAGTGAGCATTCGAAGCCCTGGTCATCCTTGAAGGAAAGTTTTATACGCTTATAATCGCACATCAGGAATCTTCCTTAAGTGATTCAACCTAGTATGTCCTTGGGAAACTTTAACAACTAACAGATAGTAGTTAAATCATTTTAGAAAATATTTGTGGCAAAGCATGGTACATAGTCTAAATTGTTTTGAAACTAGAGTTCTGGATTCTAAATAGTGCTACTATTTTCCCCGCAGATATCGCCATTTGTTGAGAAGCAACACACCCCCACTAAAAAAATGAAATTCCATCCTTTGAAAATATTTAATTTTCATTTTTTCCACAGGGACCCTCTTGATGTTTTTCGGGTTTTAATTCCAAATTTTGCTTGCATCCTTTTTCAAACTTCGCCTACATCAAAGTGTCCAAGTAGACTTGCATATGGCATTGATTTCAATTTAGAAATAGCAGTTTCTATTTCTAGCCAGCAAACTTCTAAATGCATTTTCCCTTAATCCATGATGAATTTTAAAGTTCCATTTGTAGATTTGGATACCCTTTGGGCTTTTTTAGATGCTTGTAAAGTTTCATCAAATTCTGGGCACTTTGAATTTTCATCATTTTTCTACACCATGTGAAGTTGATCATTCTCGAGCAATTTAAAATTCATTTTTCAAATGTTAAAATTATTTCTGAGTAAGGAAGATCCTTCACCAATATGTAAAAATGCAAAATACAGATGGACAAAGTCATTGGAGTCAACCTACAATTTTTGGAGAATTTGCAAAGTGGAAGAAAAGCTTGAGGGAAATGTCGCGATATCGCGACATGTTCCATTTTCGGACATGTCTCATTTTCGCGAAGGCAAAACCTTGGAAGAAAATCTTGAGGGAAATGTCGCGATATCGTGACATGTTCCATTTTTGGACTTGTCGACTCTCAAATTTAATTGTACCCTAAAATATTTTAAAGTCCAATGTCGCGATATCGCGACATGTTCCATTTTTGGACATGTCTCATTTTCACGAGGGCAAAAGCTTGGAAGAAATGAAGTGAAGGAAATGTCACGATATCACGACATGTTCCATTTTTGCGAGGCAAAGCTTGGAAGAAATGAAGTGAAGGAAATGTCACGATTTCGCGACATGTTCCATTTTCACGAGGGCAAAGCTTGGAAGAAATGAAGTGAAGGAAATGTCATGATTTCGTGACATGTTCCATTTTCATGAGGGCGAAGCTTGAAAGAAAGAAGTGAAGGAAATGTCACGATTTCGTGACATGTTCCATTTTCACGAGGGGAAAGCTTGGAAGAAATGAAGTGAAGGAAATGTCACGATTTCGTGACATGTTCCATTTTCGTGAGGGCGAAAGCTTGAAAGACATGAAGTGAAGGAAATGTCACGATTTCATGACATGTTCCATTTTCACGAGGGGGAAGCTTAGAAGAAATGAAGTGAAGGAAATGTCATGATTTCACGACATGTTCCATTTTTGCGAGGGCGAAAGCTTGAAAGAGATGAAGTGAAGGAAATGTCACGATTTCGTGACATGTTCCATTTTCGCGAGGGCGAAAGCTTGAAAGACATGAAGTGAAGGAAATGTCACAATTTCATGACATGTTCCATTTTGAGGCGAAAGCTTGGAAGAAATGAAGTAAGGGAAATGTCACGATTTCATGACATGTTCCATTTTCGCGAGGAAGAAAGCTTGGAAGAAACGAAGTGAAGGAAATGTCACGATTTCATGACATGTTCCATTTTCATGAGCGAAAGCTTGGAAGAAACGAAGTGAAGGAAATGTCACGATTTCGTGACATGTTCCATTTTCGTGAGGGTGGAAGCTTGGAAGAATGAAGTGAAGGAAATGTCACGATTTCGTGACATGTTCCATTTTCGAAGGGCAAAAGCTTGAGAGAGATGAAGTGAAGGAAATGTCATGATATCGTGACATGTTCCATTTTTGCAAGTTCATTGAAGGCACAAGCAAGGAAGAAGTAACTTGAGGAAAATGTCGCGATATCGTGACTTAGTTTCATGGTTCATCACCCATCCAAAGGAAGTGGAAGCTTTTCGACATAGTCCAAACCCTAGAAATATTTAAATGAAAAATTAATTAATTAAAAAGTTCTAATCTTTGCTTTTCTTTTGCAGAAAGTGATCCGACAATTACATTCATGGCAGAAGTAATGGCGAGAAAGACAGACAACCTAAATTTTTGAACAACAAGAGAATAATGAGATGCTGGATTTCAGTAAAGATTAAGATAGAAAATTTAGGGAAGTCAGTGACTCATCCAGATTTTGCAGATCTGGCCACAAATATAGACTTTAAGGAATTTTTCGATGGATGCATTTGTCGAGAAAATTTATGGCAAAAGTAATGGCGGGCAGAGAATCTCAACTCGAACCAAACAAAGGCGGTTGTGCGAGGATGGAAGGCCTCGGAAGTCAGTGACTCATCCAAATTTTGCAGAAGAATTAATGAGATGCTCTGACGGCTTATCGAAGGATAAAGATACATTTACACGCGGTGCCCATTTGATGAGGATAAAACCAAGTCTTATCTTCTCCATTTATGGCAAGATCCACATGAAGATTTTTAGAGTGATTAGGGTTTATCGAAACTCTATATAAAAATACCTTATATTGTAAAGCCTCGGCGGTGGGATTTTTATGATAAGATTTAGATATTTGGAAGAAGATATTTTGAAAAGATCAGGGTCTGTCCTGAGTCTATATATACTTCTCTTGAATGTAAAGTCCGGATGCGAAAACTTGGAATAAAAGACATTTTAGCAATTTCTTGCAAATCTTGTTTGAATGCTTTGTTCTGGACCTGGGGTTGGTGTGACATCATTTTTCTGTGATAGCGTGGCCAGGAGCCTAATCTCTTTCGGATTGCGATAAGTGCATCTTCTTCTATTTTCGTCTCGCTAAGGTTTATTTATTTTAGTTGTAAATCTGTGTTATCAAGATTGAATATGCTACTAGGCTTCATTCCATTTGTTGTATGCTAGGGAAAGTTAGAGATTTAAGGTTCAGGTCTATTCTAATTGCTCTATCCTCACTGCGTGAGCTAGGCTGCTGGTGAGAGATACCAGTTGACATCGACTTCCCTTCTATTTATGATTTTCTTTCAGATCTTTGTCATCTCCGTCTTATGCTCTTAGTAGAAGGTGATCTTAGAAAGCTGGACACCTTCCTCTTTGATTGGTTTTATTGTGAAGCTAAATAGTGTAACTGAAATTGGTAGTTTTGATTTTGCATCTAAGTTAGATAAGCTTCTCTTTTTTGCCCTACTCTACTCTCTCTGTTCCACCGTTAAATGATTCATTTTTATTTTCTTTCAAATTTGTATTTTATTTAATCTCCTAAAGCATAAAAAGAAATAACAAAAAAACCCCTTAAAAAAATCTGATTGTCAACAAAGATAACAACCGCTAAACATTATTGAACGAAGGTCGAGCCCATTGTAAGGTAACAGACAGTCCACTTGAAACTATTCCAGAAGCGAAAAAGAGTGAATAGCCATTCGACCCAACTCTGTAACTCACACCTTGGATAACCAGCAAGATCCTAAAGTGAGTGGGATTTATCCCGTATAAGTGTTATCGGTATTTTATGCTCATTCTTCACGGGGTGTGTATGAAAGACGAACCAACAGGATGGCCCAAAATAAAAGTATCATGAACAAATTGGAGATGAGATTCGAAGGGACCATTTTTTGCAACTTGAATACCCTTGACTTTTCCTTATATTTTTACCTTTAAAAAGGCTCTCCGTAATGCTTCTGCCAGAATAATGAATAGATAAGGAGAAAGAGGATCACCTTGAAAAAGTCCACAATATGACTTGAAGTAACCAGCAGGAGAACCATTGATCAAAATAGAAAATTTTGCAATGCTGTAACAACATTTAACCCACTCACACAAACTATAATCAAAGCCAAACTTTCTAAGAATAACATGTAGAAAATTCTAGAAAATCGTATCATATTTTATTCATATCTAATTTCAAAAGCTTATCTATCTTTTCATAGAATGAAGATAATGTATGGCCTCTTGTGCAATAATTATACCATCAAGAATTTGTTTACCCTAAAAAAAGACACCTTGTTCCTCTGAGATAAGACACCCTAGAATGCCTTTTAACTTGTTTGCCATAATTTTTGAAATGATATTATATATAATATTACAAAGGCTTGTTGGATGAAAGTTATCAAAATATTTTGTGTCATATTTCTTGGGAACCAAGGTAATAAAAGTAGCATTGATATCACTTATTATAGCCTTTCTTTTTCAAGCCTCTTCAACTGCATCTAACATATCACTCTTCAATAAATCCCAAAAATATTGAAAGAAAATTGTAGGAAATCCATCAAGTCTAGGTGCTTTATTAGGATGGAAAGAGAAAACTCCTTCATGGAGCTCCTCCATAGAAATCTTCTTCATCAAGCTTTCATTTTGTTCCTAAGTGATAAGTGATGGAATATTTTGTAGAAGTTTTTCTTGTTCCTCCTTATCTTGCCTAGAATATGATAAAATATTTTTGAAATAATTTATTGCTTCCTTACTTATATCTTCTTCATCCTTAATATTTCTTCCATCTGGAGTTATAATATTTTTAATATGATGAATAGAAAAAAATTGTGTTTGTTGTAGCATGAAAAAATTGTATTTCTATCTCCTTCCTTGAGCCATTTCTCTCTAGATTTTTGGAACCAATATGACTCCTTCAATGCATTATGATAATTAGAAAGTAATTGTTTTTCTTTCACATAAGAATCTTGGTCCATTCCATTAATTTCTACTATCTCTTGTAAATTTTTGAGCTTGGATTCAATTTTTTTTCTTTAAAAATGTTACCAAAATATTTGACATTCCATATCTTCATTTGCTCCTTTAAATATTTCAACTTTTGAAAAAACCTGTGTTGGACATTTTAAGTCCCTAAGCTAAAAGTTGTTATTGATGTCAAAAGGATCTATGTAAGCAAGCACTATGATTTTGCTCCACAAAGAGCTTCATGAGAAGCAAAGGTTTTGATCAAAGGTTCAAGAAGGGATGCATGGCATTTGGTTCCAAAAGGAGCTTCAAGGGAAGCTTAGGAAAAGGTTTTTATGAAAACCAAGGAACACAAGGAAAGCTTTTATTTAAAACCAATGGATGGTATATTTGAAATGGGTTTTTCTTAAAACCCAAGTTGGATTTTTGTTTCATCGAAAAATGTGCCTCGGTGATGGAGAAATTTAATTTTAAAGGTTTAGTTTAAATTTTAATTTATTTAAAATTTAAATTTAAATTTTAAAAATTAAATAAAAGGTTTTTCCCTCCTTTCTTATTGGCGTTGCCGACATCATGAGGGCAATGTTAAAAGGGCTGACGTATTTGCATTGAAGGATGGCTTATATAAATAATCCAAAGGTTTTCCATTTAATAAACCTAAGGAGTGTCACATGATTTTAAAAAACCCAAAGTATTTTTGCATCTGAATATTGCACAGTGAATTTCATGGAGTGTGATGTGGGCAATCAAGTCGTGGACAGTCAAATTTTTGGCACCTTGTGAGGAAAGTGCACGTAGTTTAAGGAAGAAAGTGCCCAAGGCACTCACGTGGGCAGTGTTAGCTCACACGGCTTAGCTGCCGCTTGACAACACGGTGGGCAGAGGTTCGAAATGCCAAGGCCCTTCGAGGGATCCTTTGAGGTATGCACTTCGACTCTGATATTTGCGGGGGTAAATATTTTAATTAAAATATTTTCTTGCTAAGGTTTGATTATGATTTTTGTGGGAGATATAAGGTTGAGCAAGCTTTAATATTTTAATAAGGTTTGATATTTGATTAATGTGAGATATTACCTAAGAAAGCTTTGTGATTATTTTTGAGTGCAAAAGTATTGAAAGGAAGGATATAAAATATTTGATTTATTTTATGGTATAAGTGGTTTTTGGAGTGACAAGGTTATGCAATGTTTTGATTTATTTTATTTTATGGTACAAGTGGTTTTAGGAGTGATAAGGAAGTTGTGCATTAATTCTTAATAAGGTTTTCTAATTAAAAGCCTTGGTAAATATTATTGTGAAGTGGAGTAATGTTGATTATTTTGTGATCTTATAACCCTTGTGAAGATTGGCAAAAGAATATTGTGATTGTGGTAGATTTTCAAAGAGGCTTCTTCATATTCATTAAAGGTATGGTCACATTATCCTATTGATTGATTATGGTGGTTGATTTCTAAAAATATCTTTGGAGTGAAAAGGATTGATTATGGTTTCATTTTCGAAAGTGATTGGTTTAATGCTTCAAGGTTTTCTGGATTGAGAGTTGTGATTAAACCTTATTTTATAAGCATTGTTGTTGGAGCCCATTGGTTGTGCAAAGAACTTGAACTTGAGTTAGAAAAGAACATGAGTATCATTGTTATGTGAGATTTGTTGTTGAGCATTGTTGGAAATATTTTGAGTTGATTGATACATGCTTGGACTAGGGTTTGTGAGAAAGGGTTGTTCATTGAGGTGATTGGTTGAGTTGAGTTGATTGAGCCTAGTCAAGTGGATGCATATGGTTGTTCAAGTTCCATAAAACAAACTATTCTATATTATGGATTTGATTTGAGATTGGGATTTGAGTATAGAACATATAGAGTCTCTAATAATTCTCTTTATGCTTCTATGAAATTGATTTGAGTTGATATTGGGATTTGAGTATAGAACATATAGAGTCTCTAAAAATTCTCTTTATGCTTTTATGAGATTGATTTGAGTTGATATTGGGATTTGAGTATAGAACATATTAAGTCTCTAACAATTCTCTTTATGCTTCTATGAGATTGAGTTTAGATATTGATTGAGCATTAAATATAGAATATATTGAGTATCTAACAATTCTCTTTATGATTCTATGAGATTGGAAAAATTCTGTGTGGACCTGTTGAGCATATTTGAGCAGGTTCTGTGTGGACCTATTGAGCAGATTTGGACAAGTCCTAGAGAGGAATTATTGAGCAGATTTGGATAGGTTTTGTGTGGACCTACTAAGAAGATTTGAGCAGGTTATCTGTGGACCCATTAAGCAGATTTGGACAGGTTCTATGTGGACCTGTTGAGCAAATTTGGATAGGTTTTGTGTGGACCTGTTGAGAAAATTTGAGCAGGTTTTGTGTGGACATGTTGAGCAAATTTGGACAAGTTCTGAGTGAGCTTGTTGAGTAGATTTGGACAAGTTCTGAGTGAGCTTATTGAGAAGATTTGAGAAGGTTCTAAGTGAACCTATTGAGACAAATATTTTGAGGTGACAAAGTATAGAGGACAAAGTCTCAATGGATAGAGATCCAACAACCAGGACAATTAAAGATAGATCTGAGTGAGGAGTCTTCAAGTGGAGAGAGATACACTAATAAATGCAATAGAGAGGCACAGTCTTCTAGAATATCACTAGCCAAAGTAGAAGGGGAAAGAGTTCTCCTATTTAAGAGATCCACAAACTTGAGATTAGAGGATCAGCATCTCCTTTGGACAAAGATCCATAAATGGGAAGGATTCCTAAAGAGATTAATTGAGAAATTTTTAGTAAAATATTTTCTCCGTGGAGTAGCCCATATTGGGTGAACCACGTAAATTGTGGTGTCTCTATTGTGTATGGTGTTTTGTGCATTGCTTTGATTACTGCTATTGATACTGCTATCTATACACTACATACTATTTAATTGAAAGAAAATGTAAAAAGGGGTCTTATACTATTCACCCCCTCTCAGTATAAGCTTATGTTCTTCAACCTGTACATACATGATCCTTCAAATTTTGATTCATCCTACCATAACATAACCATCTAGAAAAAATTAGGGTCTTGGAACCGCATAGACTAGAAGCAAAATGGCTTTGGATGACCATTGTTAGGTGACTCACAAGTCAAAAGAATGGGTTTGTGATCTGATCCTACTCGCAATAAAATATCTTAAGAGATTGTATACTTTATTTACAACCATTTATTGGATAACAAAAATCTATCTAGTCTTTCTACTATATGATTTTTCTTAATGCATCTATTATCCCATGTGTATTGAAAGCTTGAGGGACTAACATCCCAAAGATCATTTGAATTAACAAATGAAGCAAAATATTACATTGATTTCAACCATCCTAGAATGCCACCCTTATTTTCTAAAGGAGATATAACAATATTAAAATCACCCCCAAGAATCCATAGATCACAATGAATCATCATTGTATTTGATAAAAATATACTAAGGTCCTTCCAACATCTTTCACAAGGAGTAACTATAGTTGGAGCATATGCATTTATAACCCCAACTTTGATGTTTTCCTCTTTCCTGCAAAATAATCCAACAACCCAATTACTTTTTGCTTCTAATAGTTGTCCATCCCATTTGCATTTGTCCCATATTATTGCAATACCGCCTGAATCTCCTATAGAAAAGACTACTAAACAATCATATGCCTTCAAAATATTCCTAAAATAATTATTACATTCCTCACTGCTTAATTTTATTTCTTGTATTAAAATAAATTTAGGGCTATAACAACCTATTAATTACTTAATAACTCTTTTTTTAGGGGTTTTATTCATACCTCTAATATTCCATGATATCATTTTCATCATCAACACTTTCTATTTTTATTAGTGGGCTTAACCCCACTTCTTGTTAACACCTATGCTATTTTTATTTGGCTTCCCTGATCAATATCCTTTTGAGTTTATTTTTCTCTATTGTCTTTCTATTATAGCCTTCCTCTCCTTCTTCCATTCTTGCTACCACTCTCATCTTCATCAATATTTTCCATTTTTTCATATTGTTCAAAATGGGACTTATCTTCTAAAGATTTATGTTTCCCTAAAGAGTTGAAAGTGCAAGGAATAGCCTCAATAAAATTTTCTTCTTTATGTTGCCCTAAAAACTCTAAACTTCATATATGATCCTCCATAGTTATGAATTTCTTATGTTGTACTAAAATACCTAAATTTCCTTGGATATCCTCTACAATATTTTATTTACTATATTGTTCTTGAAATCCTAAAGTGCAAGGAATACACTCCGTACTACTTTCATTTTTTTATAAGGAGAAGATTTTAAGCTACTTGAGGATAATAAAGGTGATTTGCCTTGATTAAGCTTGACCTTCTTCACCTCATTTGATTTAAAATTTGTTTCCTCATATTATTTTATATTAAAATTTGTCTTCCCCTCTTCCTTCGCACATTTAGCTCCTTTTATATTTGAAATTGCACATTGTACTTCCTCATCTCGTATATAATTTTTCTTTCTAATGATTGATTCAAGTGAAATGTAATGGCCTTCACCATCTGATATTGTAGAGGGATTTTTCTAGCCACTTTCATAGGAGTGGAAAAATCCTTGATTGACCTAGCTTCTCCTGTGATATGATATCTTTGTTTCAAATTGAAACTACCCTCATGCCCATAAAATTCCATCTCTTCATCCACTTTCACTATGTAGTATCTTGCCATGTGCTTAGTTTCATGATATTTGTGACATCGGAATGCAATGTTTTCATAATCCACTTGTGGATCCCATTCTCTTCATTCAGATTTAATCCTAATCGATTGTGATAAAGGATTATAAATATCCATGGCAAAATGTATTTGAGTGTATATAGCATGCCTTCTCCCCTTAGTAGTTCGTCCCTCCTAGATGAATTCACCTAGGATATTACCAATGTTCTTAAAAACCTCCTTATTGATGGGTTGATAAGGAAGTCCAAAAAGCCTAATCCATACAAGAAGCCTTTTAATAGTTTCTATGTCCACAAAAAAATTATCACTCCAAGGTCTTAAATATAATGCATCTTTTCCCCTAAACCATGGGCCTCCATCCATTATTTTATCATTTATTTCTGAACTAGAGAAAACAATGAGAAAAAATTCTTTTGGAATAAAATTCATGGAGTAATTTGAATTCAATCCCCATTTCCACTTAATCCAATTTTTAATATTAGAAAAACCTGGCCAATATCCATGAAACTTACAAATTAAACCTCTAGTTTTAATAATCATTATATCATGCTCAATCATCTCATCCTTGATAATCACTTCTGGTGTAGAATCTGCTACCTAGACTAGGTATAACATAGATTCTCTCTTCTTCTTATTGCTAGGTAGGGCATCCAAACTTCCAACTTGGCCATTCACACTTTTAGTAAGAACTTTTACAAATGACTTTCTTTCTATGTTATCTAAATTTTTGGTACTTGTTGTTGCTTGCACTCACTCCTAGCTTGTGCTTGCTCTCGGTATTGGTTGCACTCGCACTTACCACATACTACACTCACTCTTGTATTGTGCTCACACTCACTACCGGTTGCACTCACTCCTGGCTAGCTCACGTTCGCACTCGCTACCAGTTGCACTTCCTTCTGGTTTACGTTTGCACTCACTATCAACTGCACTTCCTCCCAGCTGCTATTTTTAACATTCACCCCCTTATTACATCATAGCCAAAAATATTTTTAGATATATTTTTAGGAAGGGTATCTCTTTTACCATCCTTACATTTTGGTTAACTAGATGTGGGTCTCCTAGTTTTTATTTAATCTTGGTCTCTCTATTAATAAACAAGATCATTTAAAAAATTGTTTGTGTAGTTAGGGAAGATTAAATATAGATTAAAAAACTTTAATTAAATCTCAAGAGAATGACTTTTATCTATGGCCGATCATCCCTGTTTCCTCTAAAGTAAGGGATGCCTAGGGTCCCCACTTTTGTTACTCTTTGGAAATGATTATGAGAAAGTCAATCCTTTTCGTAAGTTCAATTTTTAAGAGGAGGCTACTTCTCCTAAAGACATTATATAAAATAACTTTTAACTCTATAGATAACTTCAGAGGCTTCATAAGGAATAATTAGTGTGTCTTTATGGACATCATAACTAGTATTGATGATAAAAATATATTTTCCAACCACCTAATTTAGGTCCCATATCACCTAATGAAAATAATGGTATGTCTAATAGTGAATCCAATGTGAAAACTAATCCACCAAAAGAGAACATTAATCAAAAAATATTTTGGGCTTTAATGCATTTGTCATCCATTATGTAGACTCCACTATTTCTCCTACTATCTCTATAGCCCATGACATCCCATCATAATTTGGGTATCATGCATTGACCTCCCATCAGGAGGATCTAATTCCTAATACCAGCCAACCTATAACTCAACCCTTTTATATTAGTGCACCTACCTCCAATTCAGCCCCCAATATTACTTTCTCTTCTTAGATTTGTATTCCTCGTGCATTGAATCTTACTTCTATAAATCCTTTTCTATCATATGGTCCTAGTATAACATATGTGACACCATTCACAATGTCACTTTCTCCTCTATCTCAAGTTTGTTCATATATTAATTCTCAACCTCTCTCAAATCGACCTCCCAACACAAACTCTAAGAAGATGAGTTGGAATGGATAAACGATAACTAGTCTCCCTTAAGGGATTTTCCTATAGTAACAAATTTTATTTTGATGACTTCTATAATTAGCCTTTGGTCCCTTTTGTAACTAGATGACCATTTACCACCAATTGATATCCCTAAATTTTTTATATATGGAGAAGGAGGACCTAATTAATCACCTTGGAGAACCTTAGATTACCTATAATGACCTTGTAGATTATGAAATATTACTTTTAAGACTCCTTCCTAAGAGTTTTCATAGACCTACATTAGAATAGTATTTTTACCTACCTCATCATTCAATCCATAGCTTTAAAGGACTTGCAAAAATGTTTATCTATTAGTATGTTATTTACATGGAAGATAGGGCTACTATTGATGACCTCTACTAGTTGAAGTAGGGTAGATATGAACCATTCACTAATTTCATTACTAGATGCTACAACATTTTAGAAAGACTCTACTATATCCTCCCATTGAAGGGCCTCTTGCATATTTTCATATGCAATTTTTAGGAGCAAGTGCCCTATCCTCTAGAAACCATATCTATTTACTCTTTTGACATTGCAATCAAACTAGCTAAACAAGGATAATTGGGAGGTAGAACTGAAGGACATCAAGGATAAAAAACTCTAAAAGAAAGCAAGGATGGGAATCCTCTATTTTTTTGTTCCTTTTTGTCTTCCTTATTGTGGGACTGTTTTCGTCGTTCCCCCCTTTTTACTTCTTACTTGGTCTTTTGTTTGTTTAGCACCTTTACTATTGATGTAATCAGGTTTTGGAAGCATGTAAAAATCTGTTTTGAATGAAAATTTTAAATTATCAAAAGAAAAAACAATCTAAATAAGTGGAGGCCACCCTTCTGCACAGGGGAAACTTAAGCTTAATAAGGAATAAGACAAGACCAACCATAATAATTTGTTGGAGGTATTGCATTATTTGGTATCTTAAGTACCATTGTATATATTTATAGTGTGTTTGTTATTTATGTAAAAAGTATGTGTCATGTAGTCAAGTTTGCTAGTGTGACTAAAATGTATCATGTGGGCAAGTGAAGAGTCATGAGTGTAGGTGTCAAATGTGTAAGTGAAGAGTCATGTAATCATGTGAGACTTTGTCATAATATAAGGCATGTGAAAGGTTGCATCTCCCATGAGTTTGATAAGAGTAAAATTCAGGAGTAATGAAGAGTCTTATATGATGTTATAAATTTATGACAAAGCTCTATGCAATGTAATAGATGTTGAAGATTGATTTATTATCAATAAATATTTTATTTTGTGCAATATTAGTGTTATTGTGATTGAATGAGATCTTGGGAAATTATAGACCTATGATTTTTTGGCCATTTACTAATAGGTATCAAATCCACTTTGCTAAGTCCTATACAATATGGAGAGAGAGAGGAGGATATCATAAGAGATATTAGAGAATATCTGGCAACAAATTTTTGGTGTGAATATTGGATGGATGGTCCATGTATATTGAATATTAGATGAGTGAATTTGAAGGAGACGTAGATTAAATATTGGATTGGTGGTCCATATGATATTTGGAGAAGAAGAGTTTAGCAAATGTGAAGTATATAATTGGATATAAAAAGTATTGAAGAAGCTACTATAGTGAATAAAGTTTGGAGGAGAGAATGATAATGTTGAGAGCTAAAGTAGAAGGAAGCCATGAGGTCAAACTAACCTAAGTATAACTTGAAGCAGAGTGAAGTTGTGAGGTTGAAGGAACCTGAGGATAGCCTATAGAAAAGTGATGTTAAATAAGGTCAAAGGGGTATTGAGTATTTGGAACCTAAGCATATATAGAACATTAGAAGAACAACATCAGGTTTAGACTATGTTGAATCTTGTAGAATCTAACATTTGATATTTCTTGGAATGTCAATAATTTTCTTAACGTTCTTCTTGGATGCCCTAAATTGATGTGAATTGAGATATGGTAGTAGAATAAGGTAAAGTCTTAAGTATTTAAAATTATGAAAAGATGGTGCATTTTATTTATGAGTTTCTTTGGGCACTTCATTTAGAAGGATATAATTGCTTTTACTAAACTTTGGGAGTTATAAGTTCTTAATAATTATAAGGAAAAACTTGGGAGTTAAATATATTTTTAAGGAATGAAGTAAAGAATGGGAGGTATAAGGAAATTAAATATTTGAAATTTGAATTTAAGATTGAGTTAATTGGAGTTTGGGTTACATTAACATTTGAAAATGAAATTGTGGAATTGAAACTTAGGGAAACATAAGAAGAAACTTAAATTTAGTTGATACAAAATTATTTGATGAAATGAGATTTGAATTAAATATTAAAAATTGAAATTTGGGAAAGAATCCAAAATTAAAATTTGGGAGTTACAAGAAGTGAAAAAAAATTGAATAAGACATGGCAATGTTTAAAGGAGAATATGGCACAAATTCAGTTAGAAATCATTGATATATTGACTCAAGGGCAAGCAAACATATGAATGGGAATAAATAATGGTTTAAATATTTTCAAGAAAAATATGATAAACTAGTTGCTATAGCAGATTATAGGACATATAAAGCCAAAGAATTAGGAAATATATTAATCAAGTTGTTTGATGGAGATATGTGCTAGGACTAATCGCTAATCTACTTTCCATATCTTAGATGACAAGTCAAAATTTAGTGGTTTAATTCAAAATTACTGAAAATAAAAATAAATGCATCATTACTAAAATAAGAAAACTCATAGCCATTGGATCTTTCATAAGTGGTCTATTTTCTCTTGATACCCTATCAAATATTGTTCTACTAGTAATAATATTAGAAACAAGAGATCTTTAGCATAAAATTCCAGGGCATATAAGTGATCCTATTTAAACGAAATGAGTAGATATAAAATGATGGCTAGATTACCTAAATTAACATGGAAATCTACAATTTATCTAGAATTCCTAGTGGAAAAACAACATCGAATATCTTTTGAGTAAAATTTACATAGAGCTTAGGAGCCACTAGAAATAGTGTACATATATTTATGTAGATCAATGGATACTATCTCAGAGGATATAGATATTTTTAGTTGTTTGTTTATGACTACTCTAAGAATATGTGGATATACTTCTTGAAACTAAAATCTAAATCTTTTCGTTGTTTTAAACAATTTAACCAACTATTAGAAATAGAAATTGGAAGATCAATCAAGAATTTTTTTTATTAGTTAGATGGATTTTGAAATATTCCTGTAACCTTTTACAAAAAAGTTATAATTAGGAACAGTTCTCCCAACCATATGAAACAAAAATGAGACACCTTATTCAGAAACAATAAGAGACAAAAAAATATATAGAGAAGCCCTTGTAGGGGTAAACGAGGAAGCCTCAACAGACCAAAAAATAAGTCATCGTAGGGGTAGCATGAGATGGAAAGGAAACCATAAGACATTATAGCCAAAAAAACCACTAGAATCTGTAGAGAGAACACATAGTTATTTTCCAACGTGGTCAACATCAGGATGCCATTCATCACTCAATAGATTCCTAAACTTGACCAAAATTTTGAACTACAACATGTATTCCTCCATAAGAGCATCTACTCGCATGTTTGAGGAGGCAACAATTAGCTCCAGTGTGTCATCCACCAAGTGATAAAAATCCCATAGGTGGTAATCAGTGAATGTGATGCAATTACAATATCTCCACATATGGCTTGCAAAGACAATCTCCATGATGAACCACAAGCTCCACGTGCCTCGAGCATTCATTCAAGAAACCCGAACCTTGAGAGAGTTCACAAAAAGGAAATAGGCATGGGATTGCCATCAACAAGGGGAGGGGGAGAAATTTCATTCCAAATGGTAAAGTTAGGCAAAGCAACACCCATGTTAGCTAGAGCATTAGCAACTTGGTTTCCTTCCCTAAATACATGTTGAATGATGAAATTAGTGGAAGAGCTAAAAAAAAAATTGCCTCAAATATTAAGCTAGAGATATTTCAAGATGTTGAATGGGTGCCTAGGAGGTTTCTAACAACATTCATGGAGTCACCTTCAATAATAAGGTTAGGGTAGTTTAGGCAGGATATAAGAGATAGGCCTTGTAAAAGGGCTTGATCTTCAACAAACTGATTGGTTTGGACTCCAATATTTTCTACAAAGGCCAACAAGATCTTCCCTGAATAATATTTGAAGATACCACCTACACCAGCCAACCTTGGGTTGCCTTTTGCTGCACCATCAAAATTGTACTTGATCCATCCCAAAGGTGGAGGATACCACTTGACAAGTGATTGATCAACCACCAAAGTGGGAGGGCAAAGATTATAGGAAGGGAGCTGGAGGGACTTGGCTAATCGAGCTTCATTCAGGGACTCTGGCCACCCATCTCCCTGAGAAATAGAGAGGTTTTTAGCTACCACATGGATAAATCTAGAAAGAACATAGTTGGAATCATGGATAGAGTTATTGAAAGCTCTAGAATTTCATTCATACCAAACTTCCCATAGAAAATTGGGAATATAGAAGGTCCAAAATGTTTTGACACAAAATCTCTTGAAAGGATTTGGCCACTATAAGCAAAGATCATTCAAAGAGGAGGGAGAAGCCTAGGCAATACCCACAGTGGAAAATAATGAGAAAAGAACTTTGAGGGAGAACTAACAGGAGAGGAAAATATGTTGGGTGGATTTGCAATCCTGTTTGCAAAGGTAACAAAGTTAGGAATGTGAAACCCTCAAACTTGGAGATTTGGAATGGAGAGAATTTTATCTTGAATAGCAAGCCAAAAAAAAAACTTTGGGAATAAGGTGTTTGTTTCAAATGATCTTTGAAGGAAACCATGGTTGTCCTAGTTTTTCAATAAGAAAGTAGGTAAATTTCATAGAGAAAATCTCGTTCTCTCTAGGTGCCCACAGGAGCTTATCTTCAACCAAAAAGTTAGGAATAACACAAAGACACAAAATGTTAGATAAAACAAGATTAGCTCTTTTTTTATCCTCATTCAGATCACCATGAGGAAGGGTTTTTCAAAGCTTATTGTTAGAGTCAATAAAATTGCAAACCTATGTACCAAACAAACATATCAGTCACAGGTTTGAGGTATATCAGATCAAGGTGGTTCTAAAGAGGGTTATTACATAACCACTTGTCCTCCCAAAAACTTATCTTCTGGACATTTTTGAGTTTCCAATGAATTCATTTTTTTATGATCTCCCTTGAACACAAAATAGAATTCCATGCAGCAGAACCTTATATAGGTAAAGGATCATCTAGAAAATTTGGTTGGTTCCATAGGTATTTGGCCTTGATGATATCAACCCGTAGTGATTTTTTATTTTGAAGGATCCTCCATCCTTTCTTGGCAATGAGGTCTAAGTTCATATTCATACTCTTCCTAAGCTTGATACATTCATATTATTTATTGGAACATATCTGGTCCCACGTGACTAAATGGAATATCTGCATGTGTTTTGAGCCTGACCAAATAAAATTCCTTGGTATCTTTTCAATATTATTATAAACTTCAATCAAAATCTAAAATATGGACAAAAAGAAGAATGGATTACTTTGGAGAGTTTCTTTGACTAAGGTGGCATTTCTTTCCTGACTAAGGAGCCCTCCTTTCCATCGTACATTTTTTTTGTAAATTCGCTCAATGAGTGGAAACCAAAGAGATTTTTGGTAGAACCATCAAAGAGAGGAAAACCAAGGTAGGTGGCAGGAAGGTTAGCAATGGCACAACCAAGGATATCAGCTATACGATTTTATCATCTAATGGGTGTATTGAGAAAATATAGTTTACTTTTGGAGAAGTTGACCTTTTGATCAACAACGAACTCAAACGAAAGGAGAATGGACTTGATGATTTTGTCTTGAGGAACATAGGCATGAGTGGTAAGAATAGTATCATCCATAAACTGCTGGTGGGATATGGGCATGAGAGAGGAGGCAGGTTTGATTCTTGAGATTTCCCCTTTGGAACAGGAAGACCACAAAGTTCGCCCTAAGGCTTCAGCAACAATATTCACTCAAATAAGGGTGATGGATTTATATCAAAATAATTTAAATCATTTCTATCAAGTGAAGAATAAAAATAAAAAATATTTAATAAACCAGTTGAAAATTAAGAATTCATAACATCACCACAAAGAAAAGAGACAAAATGGTATATAAATACACAGACTCAAAGCTAGAATGATTGTGAGATCTTACTACTACAAGACCTCAAAATCATAACATGACAAGAACACACATGAATTCCAGTAGTAGAAACTATAACTACACAAGTTACCACAATACAACTAGAATGGATGACAACTACAAAATTAGAATATGCAACATTTATGAAGAACAAAACATGGGATTTAGTTGATCTACCAAAAGGAAAGAAAACAATAGGATGTAAATGGATATACAAGATAAAATACAAGGCATTCGATTCTCTTATAAAATACATGGTATTACTAGTTGCAAAATGTTATACTCAAGTAGAAGGAGTTGACTATGAATAAACCTTTGCATCTATAGCAAGAATGACTACTATTCATACAATTTGCACATTAGCAACACAACTTGGTTGGAAACTACATCAGATGGATGTTAAGAGTGCATTTCTTAATGGTGATCTTGAAGAGGAGGTATACATGATTCAACCAAAAGGATTTATCATCAAGGGACAAGAACAAAAGGTTTGCAAATTAAACAAATCATTATATGGATTAAAACAAGCCCCTAGAGCATGGTACATTAAAATTAATGATTTTCTACTATGACACAATTTCAAAAGGAGTGCATCAGATTCAAATCTTTATACAAAAGAGGTTGGGTCAAAAATAATAACTCTTGTGGTATATATCAATGATATAGTAATCACAAGAAGTTCAAATACACTGATAGATGAGGTTAAAAATGATCTAGAAAAGGACTTTGAAATGACAACTAAGACTTCTACACGATTGTCTTGGTCTAGAAATTTGTCAAAAATACAATAACATCACAATAAATAAAAAAAGTATGAAAAATCATTACTTGAAAATATAGAATGATCAAATGTAAACCTAAATATACTCTAATAGATCAAGGGCTATAATTATCACGATATGATGAGTCACCGTTGGTTTTTGCTACTATGTATCGATAACTAATTTGGGAGTCTCTTGTATTTAACAAAGACTAAACCTGGTATTGTTGCTATAAATTACCTCTCTAGGTTTATGCAAGAACGTAGGTAAATTCATTGAAAAGCTACAAAGAGAATACTATAGTATATCAACAAAACCATAGGATATAGCTTATAGTGCAAAAGAAATTATAATTTTACTTACATGGATATTCAAATTTTGACTATTCTAGATCTATATATGACAAAAAATCAACATCAAGCTATGTATTTCATCTTGGATTAGGACCTATTTCATGGTATAGTAAGAAACAACATGTAGTAGCTCTCTCATCAATACAAGTGTAATATCATGCATTAAGAGATGTAGTATTTGAAGCACTTTTGTTACAATACATTTTATCAAATATGGTAATAAAAAAGACTCCAATACTAAACTTTTATAATCAAAGAGTTACCAATTAATCAAAAATCATGTGATTCATGAAAGAACAAAACACATTAAAGCTCAATGCCACTTTATTAGAGACCATGTTTTGGACCAACATTTTTAGATAAAAAATATCTCCAATAAAGATCAATTTGTAGATATTTTTACAAAAGCACTTGGATGAAACAAGTATAATATATTTCAGAGACATTTATGTACAACAAAAGACCTTCATATATACAAGGAGGATTTTGGAGGTATTATATTATTTGGTACCTTGAGTACCATTGTAAATATTTAGAGTGTGTTTATATTTATATCAAAAGTATGTTTCATGTAGTCAAATGTGCAAGTGTGAGTAAAATATGTCATGTGTGCAAGTGAAGAGTCATAAGTGTTAGGTTTCAAGTGTGTCAGTGAAGATTCATGTGGAGTTTATATAATCATGAGAGACTTTGTCATAATGTAATGCATGCAAAAGGTTGCATCTCCCATGAGTTTGAGAAGAGCAAAAGTTAGGAGTATTGAAGAGTCTTATGTAATGTTATATGTTGATGATAAAGTTTTATCTAATGTAATAGATGTTGAATATTTATTTATTATCAATAAATATTTTACTTTGTGTAATATTAGTGTAATTTTTATTGAATGAGATCTTGGGAAATTACAAACCTATGATTTATAGGCCCACTTGCTAATTGAATCACCATAAAGATAAGCATGTAGTTGGTGATGCAGTCATAGTCTCTCATCAGACCAATAGTACAAACATAACCACCTTAGATCCCTTTGTCGCAAAATATTAGATGTCTAAATGGGAATATACCAAATTGGACTAGCCATCTTCTATTATTTTGAAGCAATTTTTCCTCATTCTAAACTTATAGAATTCATGCAAGAAACTCTCAATTGGTATAATTGTAATGAACACTATGACTTCTACTATGATTTTGGTCATTAAAATAATAGGTGTAATTCCATATATAATATTATTTATAATATCATATATGGGGGCTAGATTTTCACTAGTAACTCTAATACATAGTCTTCTTCTAACCAATACCTTGAGATTTTCTAGAATCCTCTACAAGACCACAATCAAAGAGTTTACAACAATGTCAATTTTCAAAATATGGTAGGTGTAGTTTCTATATAGGTTGTTATCCAACAACAACAAAAAATCAATCATCTAACCAACTTTCTAGATATCCTCTAGTTTTGCACCAGAATAATAAAAAATCTTCCTCTAATAGACTACCTTTAATCATACAATCATCTGAGGATGGTACTTTTAATCTATATTAGAAGCTTGAAAATACACATGGTAAAATTTCTCTCCTTGATCTCTTTAGAACATCCTTAGCCCATTGAGACATAGTTCTCAAACTCTTGAGAAAATTGGTTATTCCTCAGTACTTGCAACTTGATGACATCACCAATATTTTTAGGGTCCATTAGGATCCATCATATTATTTATTTTGTTGAGAATTGCATTCCTTCATCTATTGTGCTTGGAGATCAACCCCTTTATGCCACCTATCATATTAAAGGAAAAATTATCAAAAGAGTTCTTGTTGATGATAGGTCAACACTTAATATCTACAATCTAAAATTCCTCAAAAATTTTGGATTGACCAAATAAGACCTAGAAAAGTCCAATATTATAATCAAAGCTTTGAAAACGAGAAGTAAGGTGTTAGTGACACCATAACATTACCTCATAAGGTGCAACCTAAAATTATCAGCACTTTATTTTATGTTATTCCTTATGATATTTATTATAACACTCTTTTAGGATGACCCTGGATCCATACCATGAAGCCCATCCCTTCTACTTTCCACCAATGCCTCAAATACAAATACCAAGGCAAGACAATTTATATTCTTGATGATCTTAAATATTTTTCTTATTTTCAAGCAACTTGTATTAAAAAAATATAATTTTCCATTAGTCCAGCCTACTTTACCATCTACTTCTACTTCTCAAGATTCCAGTGATGCATTAATGTCACTTAACTTGGGTAATGAACAATCCAATACAAATAATAAACAATAAGATCAATGGTAATCTAACAGTCAAGAATAAATTAATAGCAATAAAAATTAAAATAGTGATCCATTTATGGACCTATCCAATATCTTTGATTCACCATGGACCTTTAGGTTACCAAATTTAAGGGCACCACAATAAGATAAAGGATAGTTCTTTCATCTGTGTTGACACTACTAATGAAGAATAAATTCATGGTAGTAATGTCTTCTCGATTTAACTATGGTATGCTTCATGGTACTTGTCACCTTTGTATTTTATCCCTAAGTAGATCTTAGCTAACATGGGATATCAAAAGAAAGACTTGTATCATAGTGAATAGGAAATAAAGGAACCCTTGGTGGGATAGGATATATCCCAAATAAAAGTGATCCCTCTCGTACTTGATCTCATTAGATTCTGATAGTGATGTTCTTCAATATTTCTATAACGGTACCATATCATTGCATGGATCACACTAGGATGAAGATGACAAAAAGGAGATTTGGTCTCTTCTTAGTTCTAGTTATTATCACTTTGTACCCTTCTCTAGTTCTAACATTCTAACCATATTTTATCCTAAGATCATAATTGATAGGTATGAATTTGATGTTGAAGACACTGCTTATAATTTTTAAGTAGAGTAACTCCTATGTTGGGGTATCTCTCCCATAGATATTTAGCCTAGCCATATTGTAGTCCTCTAATAAGGAACAATCATCTTCCATTGATCTAGAAGACCCAAGGGTTTACTAGCCCCTCCTCAGCTCAAGGATGAGTCACATATCCTCATTGAAGAAACCATAGATGTTAACATAAGTCTTGTAGAAAATTCTAAAATATTGAAGCTTAGTAAATTTCTTACTCTTAAGGAGCATGAAGAATATATTGTATTCTTGAAGGAATTTAATGATATCTTCATGTGGAATTATGTTGATATGCTTGGTCTTGGACCTTTCCTTGTCCATCACTTGGTTATAAGACTGGATGTGAAGCCTATCAAATAAAATTTGCATAAGATGCATTCAATTATTGCCTTCCTTGTCAAAGATGAATTGCAAGAATACTAGACATGAACATTATTAAAGCTCTAGACTATTATGAATGGATCTCCAACATAGTCCCTATGACTAAAAAAAAGGGTGTCATATATGTTTGCACTAACTTTAGGGACACAAATAAAGTGTCTTAAAGATTATTTTCCTTTGTCCAATACTGACATGATCATCGATTTTACCATTGACAATGGTATACTATCCCTTATGTATGGGTTCTCTAGATATAATTAGATCATGATTGCTCCTGAATATCAAACTAAGAAAACCTTTATAAACCCTTGGAGGATTTTTTTCTAGAAAGTTATGTCCTTTAGACTAAAAAATATAGGTGCCACATATCAATGGCCTATGATGTATATCTTCCATGATATGATGTAAAATATTGTGGAAGAGTATGTTGATGATGTTTTGGGATATTATCTTAATAGAGCAGATCATATCATGGTCTCTGACATATTTTTGAATGGATAAGAGGACACAAAGTATGATTGAAACCACACAAATATATTTTTTGGGTCACATCTAGCAAATTATTGGGATCATTGTTCCCTATTGAGGAATTGATGTTGATCTTGATAAAGTTTCAACCATTCCCAATATTCCACCTCATAATAACCTCACTAAACTACAAATATTCTAAGGAAAATTGTAGGCTATTAGTATGTTCATCTCCTAACTCACGGATAATTTTCAACCATTTTATAAACTCTTGTAAAAGCATACCAAGTTTAGATGGGACATTGAGTGTTAAATGGATTTTGATGCTTTAAAGACTTACCTTTAGTCCCTACCTATGCTTGTCATACCCAATCTGACCCAATCATTTTTACTATACATTTTAGCAATAATCCATGCATTATGTGCTACGTTGGCACAATACAAAGATCGACATAAAGAAGAGGCCATATATTATATCAACAAAACCTTGTGTAGTTACAAGACTCGATATAAACCTCTAGAGAAACTCTACTTGATAATTTTATTTGGTTTATAGAACCTTCAACTCTATATTATTAGTCATAATATGTATGCCATCATAAGGGTTTACCATTTGTGATGCCTTATGACGAAACCCTACATTTATGGAAAGATTTCTAAACGGGTCCTAGTCCTCAACGAGTTTGATTTTGAATTCATCAACCAAAAATCCATAAAATGTTAGGCAATTTTTGATTACTTAGCTATGGCACCTCTAGAACATAGTCACCCGATGGTTATAGAATTTCCAAATGAATCAATCATTAATTTAGAATCTGACCAACCTAATTCCTAGATACTATTCATTGATATTGTTGGTTACCTCAAAGGAGTAGGAGCAAGGGTTGTCCTAAAAATCCACATTAGTTATTGATTCGTATGCCTTTTAAACTATAGTTTTATTACATTAATAACATTGCAGAGTATGAATCCCTTATCCTCTTTTGAATTAAAGGTAGTGGTCATATTTGGAGAATCTTAGTTAGTAGTTAATCAAGTTAACAATGTATATCAAACCAAGGATGAGAAGTTGAAAAAATTTAGCTTCCTTTGATAAATTTACTATTGAATCCATCCCTTGGTCCAATAAATTCCATGCTCAAGGTATGGCTATTGTTTCTTTCCTTATTATTTTAGAGCTTGATGATGAGCAAGCCACTATCATCATCTAATAAATCTAATATCTAGCTACTCTTGAATCCAATCAGAGTGTCCTTTAGAAATATTGTCTATTAGTATATCATCTCCTCGTAATCCTCAATACAAGGACATCCCCACCTTCCTCATAGATGAGATATTGCCTGAAGGATTAAAACAAGAGTGTAAAAACTTCAAGCAATATGTAAATCGATATTGTATCATTGGAGATATATTATATCATATCTCCTTTGATAGAATCCTACTATAATGAAGATTTGATAGTCATTAAATAAGCCCATGATGGGTCATGTAGCGACCACTTCAATGACATCATCATAGTTAAGAAAATCCTATGGATGGGCTATTACTAGCCATCCATGGAGAAAGATTCATGTGACTATGTTAAGAGATGTGAAAAATATAAAATCATGATAAATTAATTCATTTTTATTTCCAATATCTCCAACAAATCACTTACCCTTGGCCTTTCTCCATTTGGGATTTAAATATTATTGGAAAAATTAATTGATCATCATCTGATGGGTGCAAGTTCATGATTTTTCCATTGAGTATTTCACTAAGTGGGTGGAGGTTATGCCACTATCCTTAGTCACTAGGGTGTAAGTTTCTAAATTTATCTTAAGTTAGATTTTGTGCCATTATGGTATTCCTTCCATCCTCATATCCAACAATGGAACTCATTTTAAAAATAAATATGTCCAAAATATTTGTGCTAAATATAAGATCCAACACAAATGGTCAATACCCTATTATCCTCAGGGTAATGGTCAAGCTAAAGATTCAAACAAAATCTTGATTAAAATCCTTAAGAAGCTTGTTAATAAGACCATATAATATTGGAATTTGCAAATTTATTCCATATTGTGGGTGTATCACACTATTTTCTATACTCTAACTAGAGTGATACCCTATGCATTGGTCTCTAGGACCTAAGCCCTTTCCCCTTTGAACTCAAAGTTCCTTTTTCTATGAGTCTTGCTTCAAGATTCTTTTTTTGGTGATGAATACCACCTAAGTTGCCTTAACCAGTTGTAGTTGCTTTCCATTGATAATATATAGATTTACCAACTCTAACAAGCCAAAAATAATATGGTAAGAGCCTGGTCCTTCAAATTTGATGATTTGGTTCTAAAAGAAAATAATAAAATACCAATATTAAAAATGATCTCAAAGAAAAATTTGAGCCTAACTAGCTAGGCTGATTCATAATCATTTCTAACTTTGGTGTAGGGGCTTATCACCTAGTTACCCTTTATGGTAATAATTTAAAATAACCCATTAACATTATGCACCTTAAATGATACTATGCTTGATTTTTCATGATTTGCATGGTCATATGCCTAATTGAACAATTTCATACCTACATCATTGATAGCTATCCATTTTTCTTATTCCATGTTCTTATATCTACATGGTCTACCTAATTGCATTAAAAAGTTAAGAGATCTGTTGGGATGTGATGATGACACTAGTCAGGATAAGCTTACACTTACATTGCACTTGCACTAGGAAAATAACCTAGCAAATATCCTCTTTATCCCTAATATTTTATCTTGCTTGCTTTATTTATTATTCCTCTTATTTTATGATTTCTACTAGTTTAGAAACTCTTAATATTCCTATATAGGTGATATCAATACCTTTGTCTATTTTTCCATCAATTTTTCTCTAAAAACTATAGTTGTTTTTAACTATTGAGCGACTAATTATTATTATATACATACCATCAATTAAAATCAGTCCATAGTTTTCTATACTTGTCTCCTCTCATCATCATGATTTTCTTCCCTTGAAACTTAAGAGATATACCATGATGCAAGGATGATCTTAGAACAATCGACTTCTATATTGATATTTACAATAGATGTTCGATATTAGCAGGTCTCTTATTTTATCTATATTCTCTCTTTCATCAGTAATTATCAACAAATTCTTCTTCACATTCTTTGATAATTGTTTGATATATATATATTTTTTTTAGTTAAAAACCCCTTGCGGGGCCGCCTTGGTCTGAGAGACCACGAACAGGGGGTTCTGCACCATCAAAGTCACCCGAGAGTCGCACCTGACCCTCCCTGCACCAACATTATCAATTGGATTTTGGATACCCGATTCAACTTTTTGGTAGGGTGGAGATTTGAACCTGGGACCTCTCTTGGAGGATTTCCCTCTCCTCTCCAACTCACCTACAACACCTGGGTGTTTGATATCTCTCTTTTATGTAGTACTTGTTGTCTCTATTAATTTTAACCATTTACTCTATCTCTATATTCTATAGCTCTATGCTTGGGGTTGTCATCCTAAGACCTATTATAGATTTTATGGGTATGGTACCCAATATTGCATCTCCTCATGAGTCTATAAGGATTCTAGGATGATCACTTACAAAAATATATTTCTTCTGTCAATCAAAGCCTACACCTACATTGTAGGTTCCCTAGAAAATTATTGTACTAGTGTTATAATATCATCAGGATAATCACCTATGGAAAATATGATTAATGATAACTACATGGCCTTCAAAAGGTAATTTTCAAGGTAGATGGTAAGGTTTAATTATCTCTCATTCCTCCATTAGGTCATCATTTTCATTATGCACTTCAGTTACAACCTAGTCCTCTCTAACTTGGTATCTTTGAGGCTTAGAGGAAATATGGGCTTTGTCATCCCAAAAATTGGTAGGAACATAAGACTCAACAAATTGACTAAGCAATGGAATAAAAAACACTATGCTACCTCTACAAGTATTGGACTACAAAGGAAACCTACCCACACTTATGTCATCTATATATCTTTTATTTCTCCCTTAATCTTGGGGTATGAGGTCAAGAAAAATTTTCCTAGAGTCAATGAGTTGTCTATTTTGTATAAAAATCTATATTATGAAACACCTCCATGTGGGGTGAGCATTCTAAAACACCTCATTTGGGGTAAGAATTTTGAAACACCTCCTTATGGTATGATCCTTCTTAAACACCCCATTTGGGGTGAACATTCTAAAATACCTCTCTACAAGAACATCACTCTAAAAAACCCACATTGGAGTGAGCATTATGGAACACCTCCATATGGGATGAAAATTATAAAATACCTTGTTTAGGATGAGCACTCTAAAAAATTCTATTTGGGGTGAGCATTTTGAAACACACCTTTTAGTGTGAGCACTCTAAAAAATCCCATTTGGGATGATCATCTTCAAACATCCCATGTGGGGTGAGCATAAAAAATAGACATCTATATGAACACTCTCTTATTTTACAATACCCTCATAGGTAATCATTGAAACACTTCTTAAGTATCTCACTTATGGGTGAGCATTTTCAAATTATATACTATTTTTGGTTAAGTGCTTGGCCATACATAAATAATATCATGTCACCATTTAAGGACAATAAAATATTTGTAATTAATGTTTCTTTATACATTTTTGTATTGTTTCTAGTTGAAATATATATATATATATATATATATAAAAATATATATATATATATATGTATATGTATATATATGTGTGTAATATATATATATGTATATGTATGTATGTTTATGTAAAAGACATGGAAACTTGAAATTTTGTAATATCTTCCTCATTTATATATGAACAATATATGTGTGTACAATCATTTTTTGCTTTGCCTTGAGGTCATTTTTGGGATACCCATTCACTAAAATTGTAGGGATCCATCTCAGGTTCTTCATCTACCATATGGTACTCTATAAAAACAAGTTGCTACTAAAATTGTCTTGTACAACTTTAGGATCTTCATCAAATAAATTCTTGTAATCTAGCAAAGGGTACCATAATAGGGAAAATTTTATTTTTTACCAATCCAAAAAATTTTAATCTCTCTCAATTATCCTCAAGATGCTCTACCCTTACTATTATCCCCTTTATGCATTCTTGGGTTTGATATGCTTCCATTTGATGTGCTTTATTTACCTCCATCCAAAGGGACAACATACATGCTCTTAGTTACAACTCATCTATGTGGATTGGATGTCCACCTTGTAGTTGTGATAATAAAATAATTATGCATGTATAAGTCACATAACAAATCTTGTTGCAATGGCCAACTAGAATATTATGCTTTGCAAAATTGGTTTGGTGTATCAACCTTATCAAACAAACAAACAAAAAGTCATAGAAATCCTAAATATGATGTATTGTTCTCATAAAATTAGGTAATATATTCATGCTAGATGTTCTCACTCCAAAAATACTAACACTAAGCATCCTATTATAATCATTCACTTTTTAATTTGCTACAACTCAACGTCCAGGTATTCAATTTGTACTTATTTGACCTTTATGATTTACCTCAATTTTATCTTACCTTGATTAAATTGAACATCCAGTCTTGAATATTCTCATAGTAGAGTGATCATCGATGCTATTTTTTATAAATAATTTCTTTTTTCCTATACAACAAAATAAACTCAATCTCCATTTTCTATATTAGGCCTGATACAACCTATACTATTTTTTTAGTGATGGCCTTGCCTAGGTCTAATCGATATCCTTTGGCTAATGTTGCATTTTATTTCCCTATGTTTTATTTCTTTTTTTGCTATCACTTAGACATGCAAGACTCAATCTATTGGTGATAGGGATTGTGTACCTTGATGTGATGCTAGCTAAAATCTAACTATTCAATATTTTAATGAGGTTTTTCCCATTGAACAAGATCATTTATCCACTTTAATAGGATGTGATGCTTGACTGAGAACTAATGGCTAAGCCTTTGACATTAGTGATGAGTGTCATCAATGTTCATCATTTAATTTTAATTTGTTAAATCTAGGATGTTTTCTAAGGCTATATATTATAAAGGAGGTTGGTAGTTCTACAGTTCAAAAATCAGGGCACTTGCTTATCTTTGTAGGAGCAGAGGTTCAGATGATTCTTGCAAGTATCAACTATCACTAAATTGTAGAATTGAAACCTACTTAGTTTGTAGAATTGAAACTAATATAAATTGTTGAATTGAACTATGCTAAAGAAAAATAGAAAACTATATTAAATTTTCTAAATTTAAGTACTATGAAATATAAATGCTGAATTGAAATCAACTAGATTAAAAAATGCTAGAAATTTAGCTATTGAAACAGAATTTACTAAAGGGGGAATTTTTTGATGTAACTATAAAAATATTGTAAATGAAATGAGAAATACAGAAGGAAATAATACCAGCTAGATAAAAAACTACACTCACACATTCACACTTAAAAATAGAGTAGAAACAAAGCAAAAATAGATTACAATATTTTAAGAAGAAACTGATAATTTTTTGACAGAAAATAAAAAAAATAGAAAACTTGTAAAAACCTGTAATAGATCCTTCAACCAGCCCTTAGAGTTGGCCCTTGATCCTAGGTCTATTATATGTTCTAACACACCAAGATCTAACCTCTAACTATCCACTCAAGACATCAAAACGATTTACTGCCTGGTTGCAACTCACAGTCTAAAATTAGGATAAAATCTAATTTGCATCCAGGTGTGTAGTTGTCTTTACCTCTATATCAATGGGGAATATAATGATAATATATTAATATCATTGGCCATATATATCTATGTGCCAAGTTTCTCATTCTACCAGAGATTTGGTCAAAACCCCATTTTGTTTGCTATTTTTGTAATGTTTTTGTAGCAGCTCCGAAATATCAGGTTGCACACTTGTTAGATGTTGTTAGCTTCAATTTGGTCATGTGGGGTCACTTCCAACTACTTTTTGGATCCCTTATAATTTCTATTATGCTCGCTAAATGGATTTAGCTCCACTTTTGGTGTTTTTCCTTTTTTCCCTATTAATATGTAGATGGTCGCCTTGATGTTTTGAAGTTGCTCCTGAATATTTTGTATCTATTTTAGCTGCAACATGAATTTCTAGATGTCACATCATCCTAAGAACTTATTTAAGGTAGGAAAACACTTAAAAATTCTCAACTAATTAGATTTAAAAAATCCTTTATTTACTAACTACTTTTATTATGCATTTTTACTGCTAAAATCATGTAAAAGATGATAGAAAGTGTAGAAAATAGTCAAAACGTTAGCATAATATTTCTTAACATTTATTCATGCTAACATTGGCATAATAATACAATTAAATTAAATATTTGGAAAATAACTATATTATTAATAAAAATATGGTAGTTTTCATATACAAAATGATGAAATAATAAGGTATTTTTGTGCCTCATCATTTCCCCTCACTTAACCTGATATTTTGTTGTGCTTTAAAAGCATTTAGATCCAAATAACTATGCTATTTTCCTTAAAACTTATGGTATCTTGAATGATATCCCCTATTTTTATTTAATTATACCAAACAATTTTGAAATTGTTGTTCAGTTTCAAGGTCATGGTCAAAGTAAAAAGGCACAGGTGTAATGATGGTGGGTGGCCTGAACCATAGACCTATCGACTAATTATTTATTGCCAATATGACATCTATAAAGACCACTATCCTTATGCATGACCATATAATGTATGTTGGTGAAATAGGTTCTCTCTTTCCCAAAGATATGGGTAGCTCATCCCACCTACTCTTGCATGCTGCCAATGAGCTATCAAAACTATTTTTATAAAATTATTGGAAATAAGCCACACTCTCCCTAAGGAGCTCAAGATAGGTAGCTTTGATGGATGGTCTAACCATCAGAGAGAAGTTTTGGCTGATGAAAGTTGTTGGATTAGGGTGGACATACCTAAGAAAAAGATCATGTTCTAACTCCACAATATTATTTTGCCTTCTTTCTTGATCCTAACACACTTGATTTTGCAATGTGGAAGTGAAAGCTCTGAGTTGTACATCACTTGTATATATATGAGGCACAAAATGGATATCTTCTATCACTACAAACTTATGCAAGTAAAACTCACATAGAAGATTTCGCTGCTCTTCAAGACTCTACAAGTATGCATCAATGAATTCCTGATTAGAATACAAGTCATAAGGTAGACCAAAATAGTGTTGGAAATTTTGAGTAATTATGTTGTCATTGATGTCAAGTGTTAGTTCATCTCAGTGCAAGGGAATTGATAAAAATAGGTCATTGATGTCAAGTGTTAGTTCATCTCAGTGCAAGGGAATTGATAAAAAGAGGGTTAAAATATTTATATTTTAAGCCCAAGAGATTTGGTACAAAGCTCCACATGGTTGGCCAAAAGGTTGTATCAATATCTTGAAGGAAGAAAACATCTAGGTCCAAAAGGAAATAATATTATAATATTTATTATTATAATATTAAAGTTATAAAGTTAAGCCTAAGGTTCAATTATAAAATAATTATAATATTTATATTATAATATTTTATAACCCTAAGTGGGTTTGGTGCCAAGATTTTTTTTAAATTCTTAAAGCTCCACCGATGTCTTAGCAATGGAGGTAATTCATATTTATATGGTAAGGTTTGGTGGCCTAAGGGAATTATTCAAAGCGAGTATCAAAGGTTAAATGCAAATTTTGAATGTGCAAATAGTAAGGAAGATGAAATTTTTATTAAAAAAAAGAGAAAACCTTTGATGGGAATAAGAATAAGATTGTGAAATCCTATCACCATTTATGCGGTTGGTCTAGTGACAGGCTTGGCAGGGTAAAGACGCTGACAAACGGTAGGTCCTACATTTGAATCCGAGTGCTAACATTTTGTTCATAATTTTGAAGACAAGAAGGTTAAGCGGACAATAAGGAGCACATCATGGCATTTTGTCCTTGTGTGGGCGGTTGGCCTAGCGACGGTACAAAGGGTGCTAGCGTGCTGGTAGGAAAGGCATTGTACTTGAATCTCCCATAGTAGTATTTTTGGTAAGAGCTATTAAATTTGTTAATTGCCTAAGGTCAAGGGTTAGGTGCATGTGGGGTGTTTGATTAATTTGAGTGCTATAGACTTAGGGAGGTATAAGGAGAAATTTTTTATTATTCTTTGCATTATCTTTTGGAGAAAAATGATATGAGATATAGTGGAGTAATAAGGATCTTTGTTAAATATTTTATGAATGTGTTTTTAAAATTGAGAGGGAGTTAAAAGGTGTATGAGGTATTTTAATTGTTTGTATTTTACTTCATTTTTTAAGGTTTGATTTATGAGTCAATACTATAGTTTGAGAAATCAAGAGAGTTGGTTTGGAGTTTTATTGTGCACACATTTTCAAGGTTTGCCAACTCATAAAGAGGTGTTGTGCTAACCCTTTTATAGTTGTAAAATATATTGTATGTGAGACAGATTTTTGAAGACATATCTCCATAAGGGCAAGCAAAAAGGTATGGGCATGTCATTCTTTATTTAAAGTGTTTTGTTTAATGAATATTTCTAAAAAATAAGGTGGAGTGAAAAGGATTGTTTGATATGCATTGTTGGAAATATTTGAGTGAGAATTTTGTGATTCATGATTGAATGTTTTGGAGTCATTTGAGATAGAGATTGTGAACTACTTGTGCTAGGGTTGAAGACAAGTTAGTGCATATTTGTGAAAACTTTTTTGAACTTTGGTTTGTGATTGAAATTGTGGAAGTGATTGAGATAAATTTGTGAAGGGATATAAAGCATTAGTGTGATTGATCTATGAGAGAAAGTTTACAAGAACGATAGGTCAATTTTTTGAAACAACTTATACATTGCTTTTATTTGATTTGAAAGAGATTTTCTAAGTGATAGAGATTGATTGGTTGAGTACAAAATTTGTGAGTGTGAAACATATTGATGTTTTAATAGAGTATATAATTCTCTATATGTTCCAGAGTTTAAAAAAATTATAAGTAGAATTTATTTGTGTGAAGAAAGCTTTATGAAAGAGATTTAAGTTGTGTTTTGTATGCAAGTTTTGGAGTTATTTGAGCAGGTCTTGTGAGAAGGCTTGAGAGCAGATTTGAGCAAGTATTTGAGAAGGCTTGAGGACAAAATTGAGTAAGTCTTTGAGAAGGCTTGAGGATAGATTTGAGCAAGTCTTTAAGAAGAATTGAAGATATATTTGAGCAAGTCTTTGAGAAGGCTTGAAGGTAGATTTGAGCAAGTATTTTGAGAAGGCTTGAAGGAAAATTTGAGCAAGTATTGTGAAGACTTGAAATAATATTGAGAGCAGGTTTGATTTCTGATTTGTTCAAGCTTTATTTTAAGGCTTGGGGCAGATTTAAGATAGAATTTGGTACAAATTTATGAGAAAAGTTAGAGCAAATTTGTGCTATATTTGAGAGATATTTTTGTGCATATTTGTGAGCAAAGTTAGAGCATATTTATGCTATACTTGGAAAAAAGTTTGGTGCAGATTTATGCTAGACTTGAGAAAAAGTTTGGTGTAGATTTGAGATAGAGTTGAGAGTAAGCTTTGGAGGTGATAGAGAAAAGAGGACAACAGTCTCCAGTGGATAGAGATCCATTAGCCAGTGTAGTGGGGATAGATGTATCCTATGGAGAGAGATCCACAAGCTAGAGAAGTGGGGGTAGAATTCTTCTAGAATATCACCAACCAAAGTAGAGGGGATAGAGTTCTCCTATGGAGAGAGATCCATGAACCAGAGTTGAGGGAATAGAGTTATCCTATGGAGAGAGATCCATGAAATAGAGTAGAGGGTATAGAGTTCTCCTATGGAGAGATACACAAATAAAATCTAGGGAATAGAGTTCTCTTGTGAAGAGATATCCATGAACCAGAGTAAGGGAAAAGAGCTCTCCTATGGAGTGTGATCCGTGAACTAGCTAGGGAGATAGATTTCTTCTATGGAGAGAGATCCATGAACCATTTGAGGAGATAGAGTTCTCCTAGATCAAGTTCCAAAAACTAGAGAAAAGTGGAAAGAGTTCTCCTATGGAGAGAGATCCACAAATTAGAGTATAGGATATTGGTGTCTCCTTTGGATAGATGTCCATAAATATTGTAATAGGGATTTGATTTCCAAGATATTTGTTGAGAAAATTTAGAATAAATATTTTCTTCATGGAGTAGCCTACATTGGGTGAACTACATTAAATTTGTGTCTCTCTTGTGTGTGATGATTTGTGCATTGCTTTGATTACTAATATTGATATTGCCATTGATAATATTGGATAATATTATTTGGGAAAGAAAAGTAAAAGTTGATCTTATATTGTTCACTCCACCTCAGTATAGCATTTGGAATTGGATGGATGTCAGTTTGTACCCCTACTTCTACAGTTTGAATTTTGCTAACATATTACACAAGAACCTATTGTACCTCATATTTAGTTAGTATTTCAATTTTCATAGGTTCAATCTACATGTTAGCAGTTTCCTCTATCAAAATATTCTGCTCCATAATTTTAATCTAACTATTCTATTATTTTGGAACTTATGTTTGCACTTGTTTTGGTTATTCTAGAGCCACTTCTATATGTTTTAAAGTTGCTTTGAAATATTTTGAAGTTGCTTCAGAATATTTTGGAGCTGCTTCTAAATTTTTTGGAGCTACTTCTAAATGTGTTGAGATTACTTTAGAATGTTCTAGAGCTGCTTCTAAATATTTTAGATCTACTTTTGAATGTGCTAGATTTGCTTCTATATGTTCTGGAGCTACTTCAAAATGTGTCAAAGTTGCTTCTACTACAAGCCACCCCTACAAGACCTATTGTTTCTCATGCTCCATAACACTTTTGTCTTAGTGGGAGATTTCCCCAATATCCATTAATTATTTTTCATCCCTTTATGTAAACACAAATCCTACCTATTATTGTTCTATTAAAACAACAACCATGGTAGAAGCAAAAAAAGGAGGCTCCTACTCTAAGGTGATTCCTTCAACTTTGTTAGACAATGTTGGAGTATCCTCTGGTGCATTTTTATTTGAAATCTACCTTGCTAAATCAAGTAGAATGTTAGCTACTTCTTCCCTTGAAATAGAGTTTGCAAGTAGATTTTTTAGTTATTTTATTTCCTCCTTTAAGTCACTCGGCTCCTGTAATAATTTACATACATATATATATATATATATATATTATTATTTTTTTTTTTCTTTGATGGTCACCTCTACTTTTTCAATCCAAGTCTATTGGGTTTTGATTATCACCCTAGCAACTTTCATGTGATCTTCTGGTTCATACTCTGTATGTTCTTTAGATTCTAAAGAATATATGGGAAGATCCATCATAGGTGGAGAATTTTTTTCCATAGGTTCTTCAACCTCAATAGGTGTCTCCTCAATAGAATCATCTTCATCCTATTGCAAAATTAATCTTCTCCTTCTTGGTCTAGGTGGTGTAGGAGGTGTTGTTTCCTCCTTAGACTTCTTCTAAGAGGAGGGGGTGTAGGTGAATTTTGCTGTACCTCAACCTCTTTCTCCCCCTATTCATCAAATTCCTCTACAACAACTCCCTTCATATGTCTAGTGGACCTCCTAAGTGATTGTGACCTTATTTTCTATGTACCACCAGTATGTTATATTCCCTCAAATTTTCCCTCTACAAACTTATTTGTATCATTGAAATCATCTCCTTCTTCAGGTGATAGATTGACTGTATTAATTTTTTCTCTTATTGTATCAGGGCTAGAAGGTTCCTGTTACGCCAAATTTTTTGCCTAAGTAGGAATTTCAGCATCACCTATTTCAATTATCACTCTCCTAGTCCTTGGTTTTTTTAGGGCTATTTTCAGCTTTTCTTTTCTTTTGTGTCCTAGTTTTAGTATATGATGGTACATGGTAGGATTATGGGGTTTTCTCGCGCTTAGAAGTAGCCCTATCATCAATATTTACCCTAGATATATCTACCCTACTAGTGCTTACCGCATATCCTTGTTCTAGCTTTTCTTTAGTAGAGATTTGTTCATTCCAGGGTTCATAGAATCTATTGAAGGTTTATAGATTTCTCCTAAAATGATGCTTAAAATTTAATTTTATGAGTTCATTGTGTCTAAAAGACCCCTACCCTTCTTTATACCTCCTAGACATATTGTGTAATTAATGATGCTGATACAAGGGAATTTTATTTTGATCTCTGGGTGTTGTGTGCCATGCCTAAGGTAGGTGAGGATTTTGATATGATGGCCAGACAACACAACAAATTGACCTTCAAAATTTAAATACCTAATGATACAAACTACTACCTTATCCCATGGGGTTTACAAACTAACTCTCTTAACCCATTTATATATATTATTGTTAATTTGCATTGTAGGGTGAGAATCACCCTCTACTGAAAAAGCCCTAACTACCTCATGGAGTGTGGCTTTAAAATTTCTAGTTAACTCTACTTCTTGAAGTAACAATTTAGTAATTTTAATTAATACAAGGGGGGTTACCTCAATATGCATACCATTTATTCTGGCTCTTTTTTTGTAGAGAGTTTTAGAAAACTATTCTAAATAGCCATCAATCTTCTATAGAAACGATATTAGCCCAACCTGTTGAAAAACTTGCACAACTTTAGGGTAGCGTTGCAAAAACTTTACATTTCTACCCCATTACTACTTTTTTTCTTCTCTACAACTTTATAGCAAGTCTACTACACTCTGCTTCAATTTGTTACAAGTTTATTGCACTCAATTATGTTACGATTTTTCACAATGTCCTGATAATTTTTGGTAACTTTTATTTGCATGCAACACTGGTTTACTCAGATGTTATTTCTAGTTTGCACTTCTCATACTTGTAATTTTTTTATTATTTGTAATATTCCTTGGTTTTATGATTACTGCGTCCCTTGTGCTCATCATTATGGAGCATGGTAATTAGATTCGAAGGATGGTGTAGATTACCTTATGATTCATATGCATTATATTTCATCATCCCAATGCATGGTAAGAACACATGTCACCTACTAATTTGGTTTACCCAAGAAAATTCAAACTTTGTAGTACGAAGTGAGGGTGGCAGTATGAAAAGTTTCCTTAATTGGGCTAATTAATACCCTTCCTCATGTAAGAATTACGAGTATTTGAGTTTAAAATCAATAGTCTAATTTGTACAAAGGGACGGTTGCATTATGGAACTTTGTAACCATCCTCCTTGATCCACACTACCATATTCCTTGGGATGTCATAGTCACATGGCTCCAGAATGGTGCGTGATAACAAGGTATGATGGAAGTGCCTCAAAACATGTTGGTGACATCATCTCAATGGTTACCACGTGCATGTTTGTAAATTGTGTTTGAGTTTAATTACTATTGCAAAGTCAACCTTTGGCTGCATGAGGTGGCATTCGCAGGCATCACATCGAAAATATCAATTTTATTTTATATTTTTTTTTTTGAGAAATTTGAAAAAACTTGTATTAAAACAAAGAACATTTACAAGTTGGGATGAGACTTTTCCCAGCCTTAGTCAGAGAGAACACAAGATTACAACAATAAAAGAAGATTTGCAATGGAGCCAAATCTCTTAAACCATTACCTAGCTAACAGGGGAGTCGGCGAATCTGACATTCAAGTGTGGAGAGACTCCTTCCCCATTGGCCTAAGGCACGATCCTACAAGTTTCCATGTTTGCACAATGTGAGATGTTGCCAGGGGGATCGGTTTGGTCTATTGATGCAACTTGTCACGAAATCGTGACACTTTTTCCTTCTTCTCCTTTGGCCGCGAAAATGCAACATGTCGCGATATCGCGACACTTTTCTCTTTTGGCCATGAAAATGCAACATGTCACGATATCGTGACACTTTTTCCTCTTTTGGCCGTGACGTTGCAACATGTCACGATATCGTGACACTTTTTCCTCCTTTGGCCGCGACGATGCAACATGTCGCGATATCGCGACACTTTTTCTCTTTTGGCCGCGATGATGCAACATGTCGCGATATCGCGACACTTTTTCTCTTTGGCCGCGACGAAGCAACATGTCACGATATCACGACACTTTTTCCTCCATTGGCCGTGATGATGCAACATGTCACGATATCGTGACACTTTTTCTCTTTGGCCATGACGAAGCAACATGTCACGATATCGTGACACTTTTTCCTCCATTGGCTACGACAATGCAACATGTCGCGATATCGCGACACTTTTTCTCCTTTGGCCATGACGATGCAACATGTCGCGATATCGTGACACCTTTTCCTCCTTTGGTCATGATGATGCAACATGTCGCGATATCGTGACACTTTTTCTCTTTTGGCCGCGACGATGCAACATGTCACGATATCGTGACACTTTTTCTCTTTGGTCGCGACGATGCAACATGTCGCGATATCATGACACTTTTTCTCCTTTGGGCACGACGATGCAACATGTCGCGATATCACGACATGTTTTCTCCTTTGGCCGTGATGATGCAACATGTCGCGATATCACGACACTTTTTCTCTCTTGGCCACGATGATGCAACATGTCGCGATATCGTGACACTTTTTCTCTCTTGGCCGCGACGATGCAACATGTCACGATATCGCGACACTTTTTCTCTTTTGGCCATGACGATGCAACATGTCACGATATCGTGACACTTTTTCTCCTTTGGCCGTGACGATGCAACATGTCGCGATATCGCGACACTTTTTCTCCTTTGGCCACGATGATGCAACATGTCACGATATCGCGACACTTTTTCTCCTTTGGCCGTGACGATGCAACATGTCATGATATCGTGACACCTTTTCTCCTTTGGCCTCGATGATGCAACATGTCATGATATCGTGACACCTTTTCTCCTTTGGCCTTGACGATGCAACATGTCGCGATATCACGACACCTTTTCTCCTTTGGCCGTGATGATGCAACATGTCACGATATCGCGACACCTTTCCTCCTTTGGCCATGATGATGCAACATGTCATGATATCATGACACTTCTTCTCTTCTGGAAGTGACGTTGCAACATGTCATGATATCGTGACACTTTCTCTCCTTCGGCCATGATGATGCATCTTGTCACGATATCGTGACACCTTTTCCTCCTTTGGCCACGACGTTGCAACATGTCACGATATCGTGACACTTTTTCCTCCTTGCTTTCTCCCTTTGCTTTGGACCACAAAAATGCAACATGTCATGATATCGTGACACCTATCTCCTTGTGGTGATTTGCTTTTTCTTTGATCTTTAGCTCATGGGCCTCTTCGGTCTTCTTGGATAACATGCAAAAAAAGTTAGTTCTTCTAGTTGGTTCCTCTGGGCGCCTTTACCTTAGGTGGCCCCTACTGTTTTTAGGTTGTCTCGGTCTATTGCCACCACTCTTCCCCTTTGCTTCCCTCTTCGGAGGCCCATGACTGCTTTGTACAAGGTTCAGGGACCTTTCAACACCCTGCCTAATCACCTCATCCTCAATAGCCATGTCACTGTGCCACTGAACCCCTACCTCCTTCTCAACACCCATCTTAGCCAGGAAGTCTGCCACTTTATTTAGATCTCTACTCACATAAACTGGAATCACATCATCTAATTCCCTCCATAATTCCTTAATTTGAGTGACAAGAATCCTCAACCTCCATGTTTTCAAAGCAAAGTTCCTCATGCAATCTAGAGCTCCAACCATTATTTGAGAATCTGATTCTAGTATTATCCTCCTGTGGCCTTGTTTTACTGCCCAAATAGAAGCAGATTTGATAGCTAAGGCTTCTGCTTCATTGTTTGTGGCTCTTCCCAAGCCTTGCAGTTCCCAATAGAGCACTGTTCCAACATGATTTCGGCAAACCACTCCAATTCCAGCTCTACCCGGATTGCCTTTTGCAGCTCCATCAGTATTAATTTTAATCCAACCTTCTAGGGGTGGTTTCCAACTAGCTCTGTCCTGTCCCTCTTGCACTTCAACTTCCTTTTCCATTGCCCCAATAACAACCTGAGTTTCCTCTTTAGCATAGACTGCCACAGTTTCTGTGACTTTGCTCCAAATGACCTGCCAAACTCCATCTAAAGAAGAAAAAGTTTCTCTAAAAATTCTAGCATTTCTCTCCAACCACACTTGCCACCAAATAAAGTTTAATCCAAGCTCCCAACCAATACAAAGAGCTTTAGATTTAAATCTACCCCTCTTCCATCTTTCCCAAATATTAATCCGATTCAAATCACCATTAACTTGAATTTTATAATATAAAAACCATCTCTCCCAAATCTGGCGCGTGAATGGGCACTCAAACATCAAGTGATCAGCTGTTTCCTCGCTCTTGTAGCATAAAACACATTGAGATGGACCAATGATTCCTTTACATCTGAGATTATCAAAAGTAAGAATTCCATTATGCATGAACTGCCAGGCAAAAAAGTTTACTTTCGGCCAACCCTTGGACTGCCAAATCTTTCTCCAATCCTCAACCTGATATGTATGAGGAGGAGGCTCTGGAAGGATCTTATCATATCCGTCCTTCACTGTGTAGACACCAAGGCTCCCATAGCCCCAAGCTAATTCATCCTCCTCATCTCTACCTGTGAGAAATATTTCTGCCAAGATTTTAGTCATGATGGGTGTCAAATCCGGAGGGATTGAAATTGGCCACTCATCCAACTTCTTAAACTGCTTAAACTTATAATCCCCCAGCTGACTAGTGTTGAAATAACTTTCAATTTGGACCCATCCCTTGGTTTCTATGGCTATTTTTATTGGTTGCAATTCAGGAAATTCAACAATGATAGGTGGGTATTGATCCCATGAATCTGTCCAAAATCGTGCCTTCTCCCCTCTCCCCACTTTCCAAAATAATCTATCTTTTACTACCTGAGATCCTAACTTGAGAGCCTGCCACACTAAGGATCCATTACCATCCAAAGGGAAACGACCCACCTCATTTGGGTTTACATGTCCCAAATATTTACTAGTTAAGATTCTACTGAATAAAGAAGTTGGTTGGGAAATCCACCTCCAGTAAAGCTTTCCAGCCAAAGCTTTATTATTTAACTTTGATCTTCTCAGTCCCAAACCTCCTTTTACCTTGGGCTGGCTTACTTTATCCCAACCAACTAAGGCCCATTTCCTCTCTCCTTTTACTCCTTCCCATAAAAATTTTCTAGCCATCTTGTCCAACTCTTTCCATATAGTATGTGGGGCAGCAAGGATAGAAAATTTATAAATTGGCATGGCCTGAATGACTGACTGTAAAAAAGTTAATCTACCCCCATAGCTTAACCATTTGTGAGACCAATGATTAATTCTATCCTTGATACAATCCAAAAGATTCCTCCAGATATCTATTTTTAGTTTTTTAAAATGCAAAGGGACCCCCAAGTATACCACTGGGGAGATAAGTCCTTGTGAATCCCAAGATCTCTAAAACTCTGTCCTGAAGCCTTTGATCAAGATTGAAAAAGACCACTTTGGATTTTTTATCATTGATGACTTGGTTTGTAGCCCTGAGGTAGACATTAAGTGTATCTCTAATCATTCTTGCTTCCCTGAAGCTGGCCACTCCCACCAATCCTGTGTCATCCACAAACTGTAGGTGAGTCAAAACTTCCTCACCCACCTTGATACCTGTTAGCAAACCTTGTTGTCTTCTCCTCAAGATAAGTCTACCCAATCCTTCAGCCAATATGAGAAAAAGATAGGGAGAGCAAGGATCTCCTTGACGAAGGCCTCGAGTAGCTCCAAACGGTTGCGAGGGAAGACCCTTGATTAACACTGAGTATGTCGGAGTAGAAACACAACTCATGACCCATTCTATCCAATCCTGAGAGAAACCAAAGGCTGCCATCATCTTAGACAAGAAGCTCCACTCCACCCTATCATAAGCCTTTGACATATCTAATTTTATGAACATTCCTCTATTACCAGATGTTTGCATTGAATGGATTGCCTCCTGAGCTAGAACCACACCATCCAAGATCTGCCTACCCTCTACAAAACCCCCTTGCTCTGAGGAGATAATGTTATGTAGAAGAGGTTTTAGCCGCTCAGCCATTACCTTTGTGATTATTTTATATATGACATTGCATAAGGCAATAGGTCTATAATCTGAAATATGTACCCCCTCCTCCCCTTTTGGAATTAAGGTAATGAAAGTATGATTTAATGCTTTAAGCATTCTTTTACTACCTTTGGACTCCTCTATAACAGCCATTACATCCTCCTCCAAGTTATCCCAAAAGGCCTAAAAAAACTCAATTGGAAAGCCATCTGGACCTGGAGTTTTTTCGGTGCTCATTCCAAAGACTACATTCTTCAGTTCCTCTCTATCAATGGGTTTAAGTAGGGTCTGATTTTCTTCTTCAGAGATAACAGAGGGTATGACAACAATAACTTCTTTTTGAGCCTCTTCATCTTGCACCATACTTTCCTTAAATAGTTTAGAAAAATAATCCATTGAATGGAAATGCATACCGGAAGTGTATCAAAGGAGTGTCCGTTCTCACCTTGAAGAGCTTCCATGTTGTTCATCTGTCTCCTAGCACAAGCAGACCGATGGAAAAATTTGGTATTTTTATCACCTTCTAATAACCAAGTGGTTCTTGCTCTCTGTTTCCAGTAGGTCTCCTCTTGGTTGTCAATGTCCTCAACCGCTTTACGCAATGCATCATCCTCTTCTTTGAGCTGCTCTGTAATTGTTCCTTCCCTAAAGTGTTTTTGAACCTCATCCCATCTGGCCACCAATGGAGCTCTTTGGACCTGGAAGTCTGTCTTGTTAGCTCGCCTCCATTGTTTCAGTTGAACTTTGACATAATGAAGTTGTTTGTGGAATCTAAACATTGTTGTCCCATATGTTGGGTGACCTTCTTCCCACCACTGTGGAATTTTCTTTCGAAGTTCCTCTTTTTGTAACCAAAAGTTTTCAAATTTAAATGGTTTGTGATGCTGCACTGTCTTGATCCCTCCTTCCAACAAAATGGGAAAGTGATCTGAAACTGGACCCTCCAAAATCTGAAATTTTATATTCCATTTTACAAATGCCTCCTCTGAAACCAAAAAATGGTCTAACTTCACCTTCCTGCTATGTGGCTCCCTCCTCTTATTAGTCCAAGTATAGTTGGTTCCAGGGCATTTAATATCCACCAAGTGTAATGCCCGGACTTGGGCAATCATAAGTCGATCCCCTGGGTCCAAAATTGGGGTTCCCCCTTCCTGATCTCTAGAGGATAATTTAGCATTAAAATCCCCAACAATAATCCAGTCTAAATCTTCCCTTGAGACTCTCATGTTATGCACAACTTTCCATTGATGCATCTGACCATCTAGGTTTTGAGCCCCATAAAAATTTGTGATTAAAACATGTTCAGCTGTGACATTATTTCTAAAAAGTGATGTGAGAACACCCCTCCAAGCTATATGTTCTATTGCAGTCCATTCAAGAGAGTTCCAAAGAGTAACTATCCCCCCTGAGGCACCTTGGGCAGCCACTTCCATATGACCAACACCCCTCCAAATTTTGTTAACTGTTTTACACATAAGATCTAACGACATTTTTGTCTCCTGGATAAGCAAAAAAATTGTTTTACATTTTTCTAAGAGTCTTCGAACAACAGATTGATGGGTTCTACTATTTAAACCCCTAACATTCCATGATTGTATAATCATTGGTTACCTTGAGAGCAGTAAAAATCTATTGGCCTCACCGATCCTCCAGTGATCAGCTTGTCTCCTTGAACTGCTATCAATTCCTTATTTGATTTTCTACCCACTCCTTGAGAGTTGCTATTTTTTGATCTCTTTTCCACCTGAGTTATCCCTAAAGTTGGCCTTTCTCTGTTCTTTTCTGCTATTCCCATGCTGACATCCTTAATTATTGGCTGCTCTTGGTTATGCACTATCAATGCCCCTGCACTCTCTGACTGCGGTAACTCACTATACTCAACTACCTGCTCTATGACGGGGGGAGATGAAAGAGGAGCTTGAACATGGATGTTATTATTTTCATTATTCCCATCCACTCCCTCCATGAATTGTTCTTCTTGGTCCATTAGTGTCTTAAATATCTCATACCTATTGGAGGGCTTGAGTTGGGTTTGCTCTTTACCATATTTTTTCTTTTGCCTTCTCCTTCTTTTGGGTTGTTCAAAACCATCTCTCTGTGCTTCTTTACCCTGAGAAATATTGGTTGGTTCTTTGTTTATTGTTGACTTACCCTCCTTAGGAAGATTTGACATTCCTAGAGGAGCCTCCATTTTTATGTTCATATTATTTGGGCAAGATCGGGCCAAATGCCCATGTTTGTGGCAAACTCTGCATCTGAAGGGCAATGCCTCATAATCCAGCTGTTGAATCCAAGATAGTCCTGCAAGTTCAAGTTCCACCTCTACCGGTAGAGGCTGGCTAAGATCCATTTCCACACATAATCTTGCATAAACAACTGTGTTTCCTTCTATTGTGTCTTTGGAAACACCCAAATGTCTTCCAAGGGAATTACCGATAATTTCCAATACCTGCTCACTCCAAAACTCCATTGGAAGTGCATACAAATGGATCCAAACCGGGACAACAGTGGGTTCAATTCGAGGATCAAATCCCACTCTCCAGGGTTGAACAAATAATCCTGCCGGACCATGATTCCTCTTTTCTGATTCGAAAGCCCTATTTCTATCGGCAAGTGAAGAAAAACTAACAATAAAATATCCATTGCTAATAAACCATAAAGAATACTCACCAAGAGGCTCCCAGTTTTTCCGGACCCAGGAATGCAAAAAATTTAGGGTAGGGCGAATACCCATGAATTTACAGATCAAATCATGATTGGCTCTATATAAAACTGTTTCTTCAACCATCCTTTGCTCAATGACAATCTTTGGCCTTGATTCTGACTGTGGCAAGCATCCATTAACTCGTTGAGATGTTGATCTATTTCCAGCAGCCGTAAAGAGCATTTTTAATGCAGTTTTTTGTGCTTCTTCAGTCGTTGATGGAGATTTATCCTTTAACAAATCTGCAAAAGAACTATGTCTCTCTAGAAGAGGATCCGGAGGTGTCCCCATTGGACCCTCCCGGGGCAGCAATCTTGTCTTCAAATCCACAGTAACCAGAAATCTCTTCGGCTACCCAACCGATGCCCTAGTTTTTTCATGTCATTCTTGTCCCCAGAGCTCCTATGATTTTATTTTATATTTTCAAATGTGTGTCCCATGCATTTTCAAATTACATTGTGGCCACCTTTCAAAGTTCCTAAACCTTCCAAAACTCAATCATTTCGAAGCTCTGAATCTTCCGGAGCTCTGTCATTTTGGAGCTATGAACATTTTGGAGCTCTATAAATTACCATTTTTCATGCTGCCAGACTAAAATTTTATGTGACCATGGGTAGGATAGGGTATTTTTTGATATTTTTAGCAGGGTGTTTCATATTTTCCAAAAATTGTAAGTAGTTTTTGCCAAATATTTAATTATCATACATCAAATTTCAATGTTAACTATGAGTAAAATGTAAGAAACACATACCTTACTATCTTGAAAATTTATCATGCACCTTGTAAGTCACTTCTGATGATTGTTAGCAAGTTGCATACAATATGAAAAAAAATACATTACACATATGTAGTTGTGATATTTATACAATAATGGGTGAATCAAGAAGGCAAACAAGTCAAAAATTGATTTTCATGTAGGCCTTGATTCAATAGCACCTAAAAAAGGTTTTCACTATTGAATTATTCATTTTTTTCAAATATTTGCAAATCATTCTAAATTTGAAATGGAAGAGAGAATCCCTTCCAACACATATAAATCTGACTGTGAAACATGTTCTAGAAACTCCTTCATAAATTGTTTATGGTATATCTAAAGGAGATGTCCATTTACCACTAACTTTCTCCTTGAGTCATCAATAGGAGAAAGATGAACAACTTCATTCTTGAAAACTTCCTTGATCTGGTATGGTCCAAGCCACCGAATTTGTAATTTGCTAGGAAAATCTACATAGAAAGAATCAAACAATAATTCCCAATCTCCTGGTTCAAATTTTTTGTGATGAATGTGACTGTCATGCCATATCTTCCATTGTTGTTGGATTATTTTCATTTGGTGCAATAACTCCAACTAAAGTTCATCAAATACATTAAGTTGTAAAACTCTATTCAGTTGTGCCTACGATAATTCAATACCAATTTCCAAATATGTATGAAGTGTTAGTAGCTTAAATTCAATTGGAAAAAGAGATTTTTTTACTATATATAAGTTCATAAGGTGTGAAACCCATGGTGGATTTCCATGTTGTGTTGTATGCCCAAACGACTTTTGGTAATTTGCTCAACCAATTTCACATACTATTTTTGTTAAGATTCTTTCCAATTCCTTATTAGTAACTTCAACCTGACCATTGGCTTGAGGGTGATAAGATGATGATTTTCTATGTTTGATATCATGCAATTCAGTAAAATCTTCTGACTTTTGATGCAAATTGGAATCCATGATTTGTGGTAATAGATTGTGGAGATATAAAACTTTTAAAATTTTAGGAATATAGAAAGTCAATGACTTTCTCTTCATGAACATGTTTTAAAGTACACACCTAAGTCCATTTGGTTACATAAACACTACATACCAATATATGTACCTTTCCTTGAGAAGGTGGTTCAATGGGTCTAACAAAATCTAAACCCCATCTTTCAAATGGTTCTAAAACCACTTAAATTTTTTTGATAGCATATACTACCGCTAGGAATTCTTTTTCTATGGTAGTATAGTTCTTTTCTACTCTTGTGATATTCTTGCTAATATAGTATATGTCATAATGCTCTCCATTTTCCACTTGTCCTAATGCTACTCCAATTGTAGGATTGGATGCATCAATTTGAATGTGAAATGGTAATTCCTAGTTTGGACCTCTCAACATAGGTGGAGTGATCAATTTTTTTTAGTGTCAAAAATATTTTGATACTTCTTAGTCCATTTGAACTCAAAATATTTTGTTAGCAATGCAAACATAGGATTTGCAATTGTACTAAATTTTTTGACAAAATGATGATAAAAGTTAATATATCCTAAAAAGCTCCTAACATCTGTTTGAGTCTATGGAGAAGGAAGGCTTTTAATGATTTCTACCTTGTTGGAATCTACCTTGATTCCTTCTAATGAGATATGATTGCCAAGGACAATGCCTTATTCCATAATCATGAAATATTTTTCAGGATTTAGGGATAAATTATAAGTTTCATAGTGGGTTAGCACCTTGTCAAGATGTTCTACGGTGATATCAAAGGCTTCCACACAAACTATGAAAACATCCATGTAGTTTCTATACATTTGTTAGTCAAATCAAATAATATGGCTAGAACAGCTCATTGGAAAGTTGTTGGCACATTACAAAGTCCAAAAGGTAGGGCTTTATAGGTAAAACTTCACCATGGACAAGTGAAGGTTGTTTTTTCTTGATCTTTAGATGCAATCTAAATTTGGTTATACCCACTAAATCCATTGCGAAAATAGAAATATTTATTTCCAACGAGTGTATCTAACACTTGATCAATGAAAGGTAATGGAAAATGGTCCTTATGTGTGACTTTATTCAATTCTCGATAATCTACACACACTCATATTTTCCCATTTTTCTTTGGAAAAATAACCAATGGAGAAACCCATCATCTATCAAAAATTGGATAAATGAATCCTACTTCTAAAATATTTTTAGTTTCATCTTTTAAAATGTCTCACAAAGTAGGATTTAATCACCTTTGTGGTTGGCGCATGGGTTTTACATCTTCTATATATATTCTATGAGTACACACATCAAGATGAATTCCTAACATATCCTTGTAATCCCATGCAAAGGCATTGATATGTCAATTTAATACAATAAGCAATTTTAATTCTTGATCATTTTTCAACCAGTTGTTGATGTTCAAAAAATTCCTTGGTTGTACTTCAACTTGTTTTATTATTGGATGAACATAATTAACTCCTTTAAATTTACTTATTAAGGAGTTAATAGGACAATGATATGGTAGAAGAGAATGAAAGATTCATGTATTCTTATTAATTATAATTCTTGATGGAATCATTTCTAATATGGGATAGTGAAAATATGATAAAAGATGATGATGCCATCCATGTGGTAATTTAAAGGGACTATCTTGTAATGAAATGGATGAGATTTATTCATATGTGTATTCTTCATCATTCGATAATAGATGATGAATAGTGATTGATTCATATTAATTCCTGATTCATACATGGTATTAACTAGAATTATTTCATCTTTAAAAGAATCTCTTTCATATGAATCTAACTCTTTTATATGCTCTTTTACAATTACAGTGGTTAGTGTTGAGATAGTTTCTTTAGGTTCTTCATTAGAATTAGGAAACCATAAGTGAGCTAAAAATTTAACTAAAGATTTTACATGAGGATATAAAGAAATATTCTTTGAATCAATCCAATTTGAAATGGTCATATCCCCTGACCTACAGTCAATGAAAGTAGATGTTGTAGCAAGCCAAAGCCTTCCTAAGATTATTGGATAACCATTCACAGAGTTGCAAGGTTGTAAAACCAAGAAGTCAACTAGATATTACCATGAGGAGACTATTACAATAATATCTTCTATGATTCCTTTTGGTTTAGCTATAGATCTATCATCCATTTCTAATACGGTTGATGTAGGATTCAAGTTATTCAATTGTAATGTCTACATTGTATCCTTTGTCATAACATTTATGGCTACCCCAAGATTAATCTAGACATTGGATACTATATTGATCCTATGGTTATCATGACTACTAGACTTCTTGGGTCACCATATTTTGGTGGAATAAGTTTCCCAAAAAGAATATCAACCAACCTTCCATCTACTTGTACAGTTTTGGGAAATGATTTCTTATTCCTTCTTTGGTTTTTTAATGTAAAGGTCTCGAATAATTTTTTTGATTAATGGTATGTCCTTAATAGATTATAGTAAAGGAATTGTGATTTTTAAGAGTTTTAGTTCCTTTAATATCTCTAATTCTGAAGAGATTTCAGATTTCTCAAACCGTTCAAGGTATGGTACTTTTTTTATAAAGAAGGTAAATCATTCTGAGGTAAGTCTTCTTTTTCTTTTTATTTTTCTTTCTCAATATGTGATTGTTGTGGGTTAGATGTAGATGGGTCTTTTTTATTTTCATTAGTTTCTATTTCGACAATGACAGGTGGAGTAGGTTCAAGAAGTGTCTTTCCTAAACATAACTGGATATTGCTACAATCAATTATATTTATCGTGGTGGTATCATCAAATTCAACCATGCAGACAAGGGTTGTTTATCTAATATTATTAGGATTGGCCACAGGTTGGGCTGAAAGTGGATATTGTTTCATCTACTGTTGTTGTTATGATTATCATCATTGAGAAAAAATTTGAGCAGGTCCAAGCAATAAATTTTGTGGTGTATTTTGGTATCTTCGTTGTCCCTGGTATGGTTGGTATTGTTATCCCTAATTTTATCCACGCGATTGTGATTGCATCCATGGTGGATTGTATTGATTGTATTGTGGATTTTGTTGATTCCATTATGGATTTTCCACCTAGATTGTGACCATTCCTAAGAGGATGACCATGGAGGTTGATTCCAAGATTGTTGTGGTGGTTCTAAGTAAGACCATGGCATAGACCAAGGATTTTATTCCCAATTTGTAGGAAAATATGGGGTATTTCAATATTGATATTATGGAAAAATTTCCCCTTGTCTTTGCCCAACAAAATTTAGTTCTTTTGATTGTGTTCCAAGACATTTTTTGAGTCCTAAAAGTAGTTGACATTGGTTTGTGATATATCCTTTCACACAAAAGCTAAAAATAGTAGATATGAAGGTTTTGTTTAATGGATAATCCTGAAGAGCATGCTTAATTTTGCACCTTGGGCAATAAATGGCTAAGGGTTTTATAGATTTAGTTATTGCATTCATTTCCCTTAACATAGTACTAAGATGCACAAGAATATTGGTTTTTAAATTAGCAAATTATTCCATTAGTTATTTCATGTCACTTCCATAACTACTCCTCTTTCATCTTCTTTTTCTAGTGCAAGAGTAATTTCTACACAATTTCAAAATCTCTTCAATGTTAAGGGTACTCACATTCCCTATTTCCATTAGATCTAATACTTCTCTGGATCATCTTGCAACCCCCTAAAAAATATGGCTTTAAAATTTTTGGGTTCAATAGGTCCACATCATTTTTGCACAAAAACAAATCTATCTAAATAATCTTTTAGATTTTTATCTTCTTGTTTAATTTTGAATAATTCATCCTTCCTATTTTCACCCGGTAATATTCTTGATACTTATCCAAAAATACTTGCTCCATTTCTTTCTAGGTTCAGATTGAATCAGGTGGTAAACTCATAAACCAATGCAAGGTTGAGTCTTTGAGTGTGGAATGAAATACCTTAAGTTTTTTGTTATCATTTGTATAATCACATGTTTAGAATACCACTTTGAATTTGAATAGTAATTGGTTAGGATCCTCTGATGCAACTCCCCTAAAGGTTGGTAACACTAAATATGAAATGGTTTTCATTTAGGGAGTTCTAATTTGGGTTTAACAAAATAGGAGATTCAAAAGTCCTAGTAGGAGTAGGGTTATTACCTTTATTGAGAATATTGTTACCCCTATCTAGGTTTCCTTTTAAATCTACCATTATATATTTCCAAAATGTAGTATAGATTTGTCTATATTGGTCTTATCTTAAAGATAAATCAGTGATAGGTGATGAGGAACTAACAATTTTCTCTTCTTGTAATTCTCCCTTAGGAGTTTCTACACTTCCTAAAGATGAGGTTTACAATCCTATTTTAGTGTTATCAGGAATATCAAATACAGGTAACTAACCCTCGTATTGTGAATACCACCTTCTTGTGGTTGATGGGAAATTCAGTCTAATCAATCATCTTTTTTTGTTCCTTGGCTGATTCATACATTCGATGCTTATGTCCTAATATATGAAATGTAATTTTTAGCAACACAACTATGAACTGTATAATTTGTTTGTTTCAAGAGTTACTCTAAGGTTCGTTTGACACAACTTGACATAATAATAAGTGTATGGCTGATTTATCCTTTAACAACACCTATGTTCCCTAACAACGGTACCAAAAATGATGAGTTTCATTAATGTTCATCATTTAATTTTAATTTTTCAAATATAATGTGGTGTCCAAGGCTATATATGATAAAGGAGGTTGGTAGTTCTACAATTTAGAAATTAGAGGACTTGCTTATCTTTGTAGGAGCAAAGGTTCTAATGGTTCTTGTAGGTATCAACTATCACTAAATTGTAGAATTGAAACCTACTTAGTTTGTAGAATTAAAACTAATCTAAATTGCAAAATTGAATTATGCTAAAGGAAAATAGAAAACTATATTACTTTTGCTAAATTGAAGTGCTATGAAATGTAAATATTGAATTGAAATCAACTAAATTTAAAAATGCTAGAAATTTAGCTATTAAAATAGAATTTTCTAAAACAAAAAATTGCTGCTAAAATTGTGAAAATGCTATAAATAAAATTATAGAAATGAAATGAGAAATACAGAAGTAAATAAGATTAGCTAGCTAAAAAACCAAACTCACACATTCACACTTGAAAATAGATAAAAAATAGAGCAAAAATAGATTATCCTTCCATCAGCATCGAGAGTGGTCCCTTGCTCCTAGGTCTAGAAAAAAGGTCTAACACACCAAAATGTAAGCTCTAACTATCCACTTAAGACCTCAAAATGACATGGAAAATACTTCATTAATATTGGAAAATTTTTGCTATTACAAAAGTTGTTGAAAATGTTGTTTATGATCTAATTTCTAACCTTTTCTAACCCTTTCAAAGTAGGTGGGGGGATTTATTTATACAATGCTTTCTACATCCCAATACTACATTTAACAAATGCAAAATAACCTATCTTATTGTTGGCTCCTGTTTGCTGCCTAGCTGCAACTGACTTAGTCCAAAATTAGGACAAAATCTAGTTTGCAGCTAGGTGTTAGCTATATTTACCTCCAATTAGATGATAAATAGGCTAGTAATAGATTAATATCATTTTCCATAGATATCCATGCACCAAGTTGCTCATTCTCCTGGAGATTTGGTCAAAAACCTATTTTTCTACTATTTCTACAGTATTTTTGTAGCAACTTTGAAATATCAGGTTGCACACATGTCATATTTTTTTAGCTTCAATTTCGTCATGAGGTATCACTTACAACTACTTTTTGGGTCCTTCCTAATTGCTCTGATGCTCCTTAAATGGTTTTATCTCCACTTTTGATGTTTCTCCTTATTTCCCTATTAATCTGCAAGTGGCTACGCAAATGTTCTAGAGCTGCTTCTGAATATCCTATATCTAGCTGTATTATACCTTATTTCAGATACAACATGGATTTATGGATGCCACGTCTTCCTAGGAACTTATTTGAGGTAGGAAAACACTTTAAAAATTCTCAACTATTCAGATTTCAAAAGCATTTATTTACTAACTACTTTTATTATGCATTTTTACTACTAAAATCATGTAACATATGACCAAAAGTGCAAAAAAATAGTCAAAATAGTAGCATAATATTTCTTAACATTTATTCATGCTAACATCAACATAATAATGCACTTTAATCACATATTTGATAAATAACTATATTATTGATCAAAATATGGCAGATTTTTATGAGCAAAATGATGAAATAATGAGGTATTATTGTGCCTCATCAATTAGTTCTCTAAGCATCCATGATGTCTAGATTTCTTTCCTTTAGGATTGTACTCCCTGAAACAATATCCATTATGTGGACATCCATGGTGCTAGTGCCTATATTTCTTGTATTTGCGATGTGAACATCCATAGTACCAACATATACACCCTTATTCTTAGTGCAAACAACTATGACATTAGCATATGTGTTACCCAAATTAACATCTTAGATGTCCATCATACTAGCATTTATGTATATTGTCTCTCCCTTATCCATTGTATTGGTATTAGATCTCACCAATATAATGTCTATTGTGCCATAACCTACATTTATGAAGGGGTTTGTATTGTAAATTGTATGCAAGGGACTTTGAGCATGAAGTCACTCACCTCTATCGGCTGACCCCATTCCACCGAGTAAATCTATCTCTGTATTATTTAAATTCTCTTACCTTAATAATGATTTTTCTAACTACCTCTATAACTATGCAATCAATTGCTCAAATTCTTCTACACTTAACTACACTTCTTTTAGTTATTCCCTCAAATCATTTAAAGGAGCTAATGATTCAAGGTCTTTTGGCTCCTTCTCCACTATTTATTACTCTAGTATCATCAATAATTATATTGGTATACAAGTTATTTGCATCCACTTCTAGTGTGACTACCTTGTTCCACTAGGTACATTTGCTTTATTGTCTCTTTTAGGGTGGGATGGAATTCATTATCCCAAACATACCCTTAGGTGATTCCTTAATGTATCCTAAACTAGTAAAGCCATTAGTCGATGATGACTCAAGAAGCCTTGATTCTTGATGACAATATTGCTTGCTCACATGCTCCAGCAATCAAGTAAGATACAAGATCATGTTAAGCTAAAATTGATCCCCTTATTCATATCTCTTTATGTGAATAAGGAATTGAATGTGATTCCCTACAAAATCAAAGAACCATTCACTACTTGTCAGATATTTTAAATAGAAGTAGGCAATGCTATAATATGGGGTGGAAAGTGAGGATCTAATGACCTCTCTCTCGCCACTTTACAATTATGCTTTTTTCTTAGCCCAAACAAGACATCAAGTGTCTGTGTAACCATAAATGGTTCCTAAAAATTTCCTCTCTAATTTTGGGTAATCTCATAACCCTTGCAAATATTACCTTTGAAACTTTGATTTCTAACCCATGGACAACTGTCCACCCATGGTATACATTCACAACGAATTTTATCATAATGGCTTTATCATACCTTTGGAGACTTAAAAAGCCCATCCATCTTGTCTATTCATAAATAGCCATAACTCTAGGGTATTTTTCTAGCTTCATAGTGTTATTCAACTCCCATTATAGTTATTTCTTCATCATGGTTGAATTTGAAATTTCTAGGCCTCCCCTTGTGTCAATGTTATCATACTTGACATAAGAAACATTGAAATTATGCCCTCCCTTTCCTTTCATATCCACTCAATTTTTTTTCTCTATGATTTTTTTCCTTTTCACTATGTGTAGTTGGATATAGACTACTTCTGATGATTTATCGGGTGTGACTTGGTAATCTTTGTCATTACTTGATATACTTTTGGGTGGACTTTGATGCTTGCACCATGATGGGTGGTCTATTAATGATTGCTACTTGCACCATGATGGGTGGTATATTAATGATTGATACTTGTCCCATGCTACCCCTTTATCTTAAATTAGCATGTGTAACATTTAATGATCACATGTGTTAAGTTCCCACTTGATTTTCCACTTTGGGAATATGTGCCGTGGTCTACATTTGTGATCCACACCCATGGCCATGTTGGTCTACATATGTAGTAGCCTAGATATACGTCCATGGAAGTATCAATCCATGTCCATAGTGATCCAGGTCCACATCCATGGTACTAGTTATCTGTGTTTGTAGTACATTGGATCTATATCTACAATGTTGTCGATATATTTTTGTCCCCCTCCCCCTTTTATGATAAATTTCTACCTTAGATTATTTTTTCCATTATTGATTTATTTATTTGATTAGATTTAATCATTCTTTAATTATGGATACAACCAAGACCTTTCTAATTTATATATAAAACATTCAAGTATAATTTTTAATACATGCATATTTTTAATTAGTAATTAAAAAGCAATGAAGACAATTATAAATATTTTAACCCATACACATTTTCAAATATTAAATTTAAAAAACTAAAAAGTTCCATTATGTAAATTTTTTTCATTACATATCACAAACCTTTTATAATTAAACAACTAAACAACCATTAAGCATACCAAATTTAGGCTATCCATTTATTGAAGCTATAATCTATACCATGGCTAATATCTCCCCTATCATGTAAGTCTTGATGTTCTGGTGTACATATGAAAAAATAGTGTACAAAATTCTTTGGGTGAGTCCATCTAAGATTTTTTATGAAAATATCTTATATATTTTAAATAAATTAAACCTCTCATGAAGCATGATTGTGTATGCTTATGGTGGGGCTATACATTCTAGTAGGTCTAGTACAATTCATCTCACCACACTCCTCTGCTCTTTTAATTGGTCCAACTTAGACCATAGCTCAACTTTATCCTCATTAATTTCCTTCTATATCCTATATTTTTCACTAGAAATCATCCAATTTTCTCTTCCAACTACTTTTATATAATATCTCATTCTTTTTCCTTATCTTCCACAACCATCGTTGCAGCTTGTATCATTTGGTCAACAAAATTTGATAATATACCTATTTCTTGTGTTACCATAGTTATAATATGTGGATCCTCTTTAGTCACCCCTATTGAGCCTCCTACCCCAAAGGGACATATCCCTATTTCTCTAGTTAATTCATATTATGACTCATTGGATTTGGAAGAGACTTGAGTAGGTTGACTATGGTCCCCAATGAACATATCTTTAGTTTTCCCTTCAGTCAAACCACTTCCTACTCTAGTTGCATGATCCTCTCCTATGTTATTTATAATTGGCTCTATCACTCTTATTACTCTTTCAAAAATTACTCCTTTTTCTTTCTCTTCAACTATAATCCTAGATTCTCTCGGTTCTTTCTCTTCTACAATGTTGACGGGCATAGACTTACTTAAGAATGTTTCTCCTAAAATTTACCTTGCTCAAATCCATAGGCTCCTTCACCTCTTTAATGGTTCCCTCATCTACTTAGGCATACTTGCAATAGGTTCTATGACCAAAGATCATTTTTTCTCCATCCTCTATGTTGCTTATGTTGAGTGCTCACTCACCAACAATATGTCCTACAATAGTTTTTATTGGCTCAATTGATCTAGTATTATCAGTTTGACCAACCCATAATATGATAATCTTTCTATGCTATTGTACTATTGGTATGTAGAGATCATATTTACTAGAATTTGATAGGGACAATATGACACATTTAATTTGAATATCTCATCCTCCTCATTATGCTTAACATGTAATAGGAATAAAAAATGATAACCCATGATAACGGAGTCCTGCCCATAATTTACAAATAATATAGTGTAATAACATCATATAGTGAGGTCAAAGAAATCCTCACACATCATCCCATTATAAAATTTTATAGGTTTTTTTCTCATGGGGTAAGAAGAAGTCCTCATGCATGCATTATGTGGCAATAGGCTCTTAATTTTTCTTTCTCCTTCCGTAGGTAGCCTTCTTACTCTTGCTACTATGACTTCAATCATCTCAATATCCATATATTGCACTTTGGGGTGACCCTATCTCTAGTTGACCATGAATTTAATAGTCACCTCATCATTATACCCCTATAGCTACCTAAAATAGGCCATCCATCCTACCCTCTCTAATAAATCTTCTACCTCTAGGTATTATGGCATCTGCACTATGTTTATGGGATCTCTTCTAATTATTTTTCCTACCATGGTGTCTAAAACTAAAAAAAAAAAACCTTTGAGCTTCCAATTGTATATGACCCTTAGTTGTTTTAAAAACTCCACCTCTAACTATGTATTTATAGTTGTCATAATCACAATCACTATAGCTCATGAGGTACTATTATTTTAGGATCCTATCCTAACATTATTATGTAATTCTCATATTATTATGTAATGACCCTTTTTCAATGTGAGAAACCCATGCTAATGATATTTTAGTGGCATGTGGCATTTGATGTGCCTATACAAGTGGGCTCATTTCATGTAACTATTATAAAGAATATAATTATTTGTTTAGTAGAAGAGGCTAGCTCTAGTGCCACTTTGTATGTAAGCCAACTCTTGAGCCTTAGATTAGGCTTGCATAAAATGTATCTTTAAAAGACAAGGGGGCATAAACGAATGTATATTTTTGCATATTGAATCAAAGTATTGAAGGAGGTTTCCCCCTCGAAGAGGCCAACGATTTTGTATTGTGCTTTTGTGAGATTAATATAGATATATGAATTTCCATTTTGTATTCTAATATTTTATTCTTCATGAATTGCTATTTTATTACAATATTTATGTGGATGTGCTTGTTTCAATTAAAATATTTCTAACAAGTGGTATTAGAGCACTTTATAGGGCCATGCTCCACTATGTCTTCATAAATTCTTACCTTTCCATTTCGATTGCTTGTTATAAATTTTCCATGTTTTCATATTTTTTCTTGTTATCCTATTAAAAAAATCAACCCTCTTTTTTATTTTAGTTTAATAAGTTAGAAACACTTTGTTGGAGGTTTTAGAAAATAGAGATGTTATTATTGGCTAAGCTAGATTACCTATAAAGCATCTAGTGAAGTGAGGGGTGATCAGGCTCCAATGCCCAAGCCTCAGATAAAATTCATATATAGAATTGAACCCCCATTTATCTTTGAGTATATCATAATACCTCTTAGTACTAGGAGAAACCTTTAGCCCTAGGAAGCTTTTTGACTATGTATCTATCCATAGTGCACCAAGCATAAAACTCAGGAAGATCACCCTCCTGTACTTCCAGAGAGTCATGTGGTGTGCTCAAGGGTATGCATGGAATCCTCCTTAAGTAATGGCCTAAAATATTGATCCAAGCACTACTGTTCATTGTTACAGTATAATAGAGGGTTATGAATAGTACATAATCCTTAACCTAGAGTTTTCTATTTTCATGAATATTTTTCCTATATGCCAAAAATCCTACCATAGAAAGAGAGCATACTAAAGAGACTACACTATCATAAAATTTATTAAACCAAAATAGGAAAAATAACTAGTGGTCAAACTAACAATCCATACAACGTCTACTTGTAATAGTTAGGTATCATTTCAATCAAGGCCATAGTCAATACAATCAAGATAGAGTCTATTCATGCAGTTGTCAATCACATAGTTAGTAACAATTAATATAGAATCTAACCATGCAATTTTTAGTTACAATTGGGAATCATAATAGTCAAGGTATGTGTTATAAATAACTTCTACCCAGATAGCTATCAGAAACAATGAGTTACAAAGCCAAACAAAACAATTATCAGTAATAGATATTATAGAGCCTGTTAAGGGGTTATCAAACAAAAGTTGTTTTTTGAGTGAATAGAGACTCAAGGAGAAAAATTGAAAACACTTAAAGATAACACTTCCCTATATTAAATTTTTTTTGGAGTGCTATAAAATGTTGTAGGATATAGCCCATTGCAATTGTCTCATTGAGTTGATCATTTTGGTATATAGCCTGCATGCACTTTTTCTAGGGTTCTAAAAAATATCATTGCAATACCTAGTCCATTGCATTCATATTTTTGAGCTAATAAATTTTATATATAGCACCCAAATACATTTTTTGGCCCATTACTAAAAATAGTAACTCTTGAAACAACACTTATTTCTAATAAGTCAGTTTAGGTGGTCTAAATGATACATATATGGTTGGAGGGACTAGAGAATCAATGAAGAAGTTAGAATAAAAATAATATAAGGAACAATTAAATCATTCACTTAGTAACCTACATATTCAAATGTCCCACATTGGACAAGAAGTTACAAAGATGAAATATCACATGTAGGTTATAAGAACTGATTAAGATTAAATCCAAATCCAAAATTATAGAAATGTTCTTAGATGTTGAAGAGTGATTGAAGGAAGTCTTAAAGTTATTCAATAATCCTAACACTAAAGGAATAGGTGGTAGTTTAGGAAATAAACATAAAGGAGTCCATCATGCTCTTTCTGAAATAGATACCCCATTTAAGATGTCTAAATTAGAATTTCCCAAGTTTAATGAAAAGGACATTGATGGTTGGTTGTATTGAGCAGATAAGTTCTTCAAAATCCATAATGTACCTTGATATTTGTGGTTTAGCATATCATCTTTTAACTTTGAATATAAAACTCTACAATGGTATTAATGGCTACAAAACATAACTCCTTATCCTTCTTGAAATACTTTGAGTCTCAATTACTAATTTTTTTGGCCCTAGTTAGTATGAAGACTTTGTAGGAGCCTTAACCAAATTAAAAAAAACCTCTACTATCTAGGAATATTTGACTCAATTTGAGAAATTAGCTAATAATACAAAGGGTTTGAGTTAAGTAATTTCTTAAAGCTATTTAATTAGTGGGTTGAAAGATGTTATCAAGGTAGAAGTAAAAGTATTCAAACCCAACTCTATGATGCAAGCCATAGGATTGGTGACATTAGCAAAATAAGAAAAAGTGTAGAAATGTTAAAATACAAATAGGAGAATATAATCTTAAGGTAGAGATGTTTGCCCCACCCCTATGTGGATGTGATGTTTTTGGGGTTCAATGGATGAGAGTTTTGGTTCTAGTATTATGGGATTTCTATGAATTATGATGAAATTTAGCCAATAGGGAATATAGTACACATTTATAGTGCTTGAAGGCTGGGCTACTCAAATTGTAACATCTCATAGGATGGAAAAACTATTGAAAAAGTCCACCCATGGCATTGTGGCCCAAGTATTTGATATACAAGACTTATATAGAAGACAAAGAACAATCTAAGGAATTGCAACTATTATTGCAAAAACATACCATAATTTTTGGGGAAGCTAATAAACTACCCCTTATTTGTACTCATGATCATGCAATTCAACTTATTCCTAGTAGTATTCCTCCAAATGTCTTCCCTTAAATGTATGCATATGTCAAAAAATAAAAAATCAAAAAATGGTGTAGGAAATTCTTACTGTAGGGGTTATTCATCCTAGAATTAGTCCCTATTCTTCCCCAATATTTCTGGTACAAAAAAATATGGGTCTTGGCATTTGTGTATGGATTTCAAATAACTAAATAAAATAATGACTAAAGATAAATTTCTCATTCTAGTAATTAATGAGTTATTAGATGAATTGCATGAAGCCCAATATATCTTAAATTTGGATTTATGATTAGGATACCATCAAATTAGATTCAAGGAATATGACATTCCTAAAACTACTTATATGACTCATTAAGGGCACTATAAATTCTTGGTTATGCCATTTGGTTTGACCAATACACCCTCCACTTTTTAGAGTTTGATGAATTCTATTTTTTGGCCCTTCCTTTTCAAATTTATAGTAGTCTTCTTTAATGACATCCTTATTTATAGTCGTTCTTGAGAAGAGCACATACAACATTTGGATCAGATTTTGCAACTATTATCTAAAATCAACTTTATGCCAAGAGGTCAAAGTGTTCTTTTGGATTACAAGAAGTAGACTATTTTGGTCACATTGTCACCAAAGGATTTAAAGTTGACCCTACAAATACTTAGGTTTTCAAGCATAGCCAAAGCCTCACACCCTCAAGGGACTTCAAGGATTTTTAGACCTCATAGGGTATTATCCTAAATTTGTATAATAATATAGAAGAATCACAACTCCTTTAATAGCCATGTTGAAGAAGAAATACTTTATATGGCTAGAACCAACATAAATGCTTTCAAGGCATTAAATCAGGCTATGAAAACCACCTCAATGTTAGCAATGCCTAATTTTTCCAAACCTTTTGTAATTAAAAGTGATGCTTCAGGCAATGGAATTAGGGTAGTTTTTATGCAAGAAGGATGACAATTGTCCTTCACCAGTAGAGCCCTTTCAGGTCAAAATCTAGGTAAAATTACTTATGAAAAGGATATGTTAGCCATTTTACAAGTTGTTAATCATTGGAGGTCATATCTCACGAGGCATAATTTTTCAATAATAACAAACCATCAAAGTATCGAGTTGTTTTGGAACATATGGAGGTCACACTTGAAGAACAAAAGTGGTTCTCCAAATTGATGGGCTATGATTATGAAATAACATAATAATAAGGAAAGGAGAATATAGTAGTCAATGCATTATCCTGATAGTTTGAAGATTAGAGTATGTTAAATGCTATATCTTCATCTATCCCTCAATGGATTAATAATTTCAAAGAAGAAATGGCCAAGGATTCTAGCTTGTAAACTTTAATTAACCAACTAGTTATTCCCTAAAAATTCTAAATGCGAGATTTCATTTTGCAAGAAATTAATGTCTCACCAACAACGGTATATTTTGGATTTCTAAAAAATTATGAAAGGACTAAGTGTACTATCTTTTGAAAGGAAATGAAAAGTTCTTTTCAAAATTTTGTGGCCAAATGTGATAAGTGCCAAATAATGGAAGGAGAAACGATGTGTTCCCATGGAACCCTTAAATCCTTACCAATTCCAAAACAAGTATGGACAAATATTTCTATGGATTTTATTGAAAGGATATCCAAATAAAGAGGAAAATAAATCATTTTGGTGGTAGTGGATCATCTCACAATGTATGCGTATTTTTATTCCTTACCTCATCCCTACACAACCTCCATAGTTACCCAAATCGTTTTAGGCTTCATCTTTCACATTCATGGAATGCCCATATCCATTGTACCAGATAGGAACCCTACTTTTACTAGTTATTTTTTGCAAGAACCATTTAAGTTGCAAGGTACTCAACACAAAATTATTTTGGTATATCATCCTCATACTGATGGCCAAACCAAAATTGTTAACAAGTTCTTAGAAACTTATATTTTTTTCTTTGTATCATAACATCATGCACAATGGGCTAAATGGGTTCCTTTGGGTGAGTGGTGGTATAATAATTTATATCACACCATGACCAAGGTTACACCCTTTTAATCTCTCTATGGTCTTCCTCCACCAACACCCTCTTCCTACATTCCATGGAGCTCAAAGGTTCACTCTATTGACACCACTCTCAACCAACATATCGTCATCCTCTGATAAGATTGAGCATAAAAAAAATTTGGACCAGAGATTGCAAATCCTTTGAAACTGGGTCATCACTGAGATTCTTGCTCAAGCGCATTGATTACAAACTAAATATGCCACCTTGGATTATCTCTAGTAGCTACAACAATAGTTTCCTCATCTCTCATTTTTAGGACAAAGATTTTTGAAGGAGAAGGGCATGTTAGGACCCCATCCTAACATTATTATGTAATGATCCCTTTCCAATGTGAGGACCCTATTCTAATGATATTTTGTAATGGTATGTGGCATTTGAGGTGCCTAGAAAAGTGGGGGTATTTCATGTAATTGTTATAAATATTGTAACTATTTATTTGATAGAATATTCTAGCTTGGGTGGCACTTTGCATGTAAGCCAACTCTTGAGAATTAGATTAGATTTGCATGAAATGTATCTTTAAAATGCAAGGGGGTATAAACAATTGTATTTTGCATATTGAATCAAAGTATTGAAGTAGGTTTCCCTCTCGAAGAGGCCAGTGATTTTGTATTGTGCTTTTATGATATTAATATAGATTTCTACATTACCATTTTGTATTGCAATATTTTGTTCTTCATGAATTATTTTTTTATTGCAATATTTATGTGGATGTGCTTATTTTAATTTCCTAGCATATTATTTTCTATGCACCAATGATGCATGACATGAATTCATGTACACATGGCATGAGTTATTAGTTGCTTCTTAAATTTGTATAATTCCACATGTGACATCGATTCTTCCTTGTCCCACCTTCCTATTACTATCTTGAGATCTGCACTTTTGACCTATTAACACCTATCATTTTTTAGCACCATATTTTCTTTTTGCTTCAATAAATGCATACATAACCTCAATAATAACTAATATTTGCATATATTTTCTCTTTTTTCTATGTAAATGTGTGTGCCTTTTTGAGTTTATTTTAGAAACTTTGCATTTCACTTTGAAACTCAATGGGGCACACCTAGGGCAATCTATACTTATAAAAATACAAAGCATGTGTTACAAAATTAGGGCATCTGCAATTTTTTTTTGGCATGTTCATTTTTTAATGAACATATAAAAATGGGGTAAGACATAGACACCTAGATTTTTGCACCTTGATTTACCCATATTTAGGGCAAGAATAGTTCCCATACATTCCTAAACATGTATTTCCTCTTAGAATGAGCTCATAAAAATCTATCCAACAAGCCTAAGCATGCATACTTCCTCTTTTAATAACCATCCATATCAAGTTTCCCTTAGTATAGATATCCCATATGCACTATGGATTCATGTCTACACCATATATCCTTGTCCACATCATGGGTCCTTGTCTAGACAATGGATATTCATTCGTGATGCGGATCTCTTATCACATTGTTTAGAATGCATGTGAAAATTCACTATCATAGATTCTCCATGTGTCATCCATCCACTTAAAGACATGTCTTGACACATGTCTAACATACTTTTGACTAGATATACCCCATTGAGCATAGCAACATTGGTCATTTTTGAAGGCTAAGGTAGTAGGAAAATGTCCATCATGTTCCTCGTTGCTTGAATCTTGATTTTTCATCATGAGAAAGAATAGATAACCATCTAGCTAACCATGTTACCTTTATAACTTTGAACCTTGATTGGAATTTACACAAGGCTACATATGCTAGTAAATGCATTAATTACCTATCTTCATGCTAGCTCTTGAGTTGAGCATCCTTATTAGCTAGATGAGTCAATCAATCACTATTTTTCATCACTCCCTAACCCACCTCAAAAATAGATGATGACCAACATCAACATTTTTTTTTGGCTGCCCCCATTGAGCCATGATTGACATGGCACTTAGAAATTCACTACTTTGATCCATTGTAAACCCATATTTTACACCCAATTTGGTGTAGCTTGGCTTGAAATTCCTTTTCTACAATGTTCAAAGCCTTCCTAAGTTCATTTATAAACACTATCCTTGCAATAAGAATGATAAGGATAATTGATGATGATGACAAAAAAATAAAATGATAGATAGATAGATATAGCTAACAACTATGCATACTAATAGAGTGCAATTTCTGTTGATAATAATCTTGGCATACTTGATCAACTATTATTGATCTTTGCATTGCACACTCCATATTACACATATACTCATGGTTGTTGCTTATATTGAGCTTGGTGTGTGTTCATTGACCCTTCTATTCTATGGATACAATTGATCGGGAACTATCCCTATGAGCACAATTGTTCCAATAGGTGCAAAAATGTGCTCTTTCTACTTGGATTTGGACCATAGTCTCTCTTCCCCATCCATTTATTTTGTTCTCTAATTTATACTACGCACCCAACTAATTATTTTTTTGCTATCTTTCAATCATTATAGTCTTTGTGCTTTGATTCTCTTCAAAAGGATTATAATATCAACAAATCCACTTTTTGTATCTTAATATCTATTAATTATTGTGTAAAATAGCTTTTGCATGCCTTTACATTTTCTTATCTTTTACTATTAAATATTTCATTAAGGGAACAAGGGTTTGACTATACGACTGAGAAGATCTTTACACTTTCTCTAATCTCAACAGACCTCTAAAACTAACTATAGTTTACTTTTTGCTCATAGTTTCTTTTCATTTCTTTGTTTATAGGCATTTAATATGCTACCGAGGCTAGATCAAAGCATTATATTCCAATTTATTCTAGAAATAATTCATGGATCACTCAAATTTAGGTATATTTGTGTCCTATTCTATACCCTTTCTATAGTGTAATCCCTTTGTTCCACTAATATTATTTTCATCTTTGTTAATCATACATCATAGTTATTCCCTTCATTAAATATGTATAATGTGATTGAGACATAAATAATAATATTTTACTTTGATCCATAGACATCCAAACTTAAAACAATTGTAGTTGCATTAAGATTCTTTTCTATTGACTATATCTTCAATTCAAAATTTACTATTTTGCTATTTTGATATTATATAAAAGTGAATTTTAGTGACCCACAATATAGGTTTTTGTAAATAAATATATAAAACTGAGCCCTTGGGCTCCATATATTGGGTATACATATCATGCCCAAATTGAGGTAAGGAAGGGTCCCCTTTTTACTATCCTTACAACCTCTATAAGGGATGATTCACCATTGGTCAACCTTAACATCCTAATTCTACCCCTTTATAATCAAATCATATGAATAAATATTTTACGTTCATTAATGTTGCCATGTCAATAAATCTCAATGAATCTACCCCTAATCTTGTTGGTCCCATCCCACTTATAACAATATATATGGATTATGGAAAGTTATTTTTTTGTTAAATTACCATTGGTACAACACCTTTCTTTACCTAACCTTGAAAAGTTATTACAAGGAATATCTAGCTATCCTACATCTTAATAGATAGGGATCAATATATAACCCTAACCGAAATATCTCTTCAAATGTTCAATCCATAACTTAAAATTCTAACCCTAGCCCTAGTCCATATTATGTTACCTTTAACATTAATCCTAATCCTAATCCTAATCATACAAATATTGGATTAAAGGCAATACTAAACCTTAATATACCAATATCTCATCCCCAAGCTAGTAGTCAATATAACTCCTTGATTTCATACATTTTTGGAAACCAATTATAAGATGCCAATTATAGCATTGTATTCCCAATTTTCTTAACCTCCATCTCAAATCTATTATCAAATATGTTAGAACACATATTTTAGCCACTATAATAACATATAGCTTTTAGATAGTCATCATAGTCCAATCCAATCTCTTTAGAGATTCAAGATCTAACCACTTAATAAGAGCAATTGAAATAACATATGGCTATTATCCAAGGGTTATCCTTGGTCAAAATTATTTCTAATATGACCAATGTAACCAACCCTTAGTTCCCTTCATGGCAAGTCACTCTTTTCCTCCAAAATTTGAAACTCCTAAGTTTCAAATGTACAAGGGGAAAGAGGATCCCATTAACCACCTTACATTGTTTAGAACTACTTGTAATGACATCACTTATGATAAAATGTTACTCCTCATAAGTTTTCCTAAGACTCCTAGTGGTCTAGCCTTATAATGGTATTACCAAATACTAAGTCATTCCTTAAATGGATTTCAAGGCTCAACATAAATATTTGTCAAATAATTCTTAGTCTATATTGAGGATAAGGTCACCATAAATTAGGTAACCAACTCAAATAATTAAAGGACAAGACTATAGCCAATTTCCTAGAAATATATTTATCCCTAGTGAGGAGACAATAATATGTTCCTCCTATAAGGGACCTACTTAACATCTTCATATCCAACCTACATAAGCAGTTAGAATTCTCTTTGGAAATGATTAATGTGTCTTCATTTGAAGATGACATTGACATGGCCAAGAGAGTAGAGACCACTCTCATAAAATGAGGAAAATTAAAAATCAAAACCAACAAGAAGGAAGAAAGGTCTCCCTCTTCAAACTTGAAGGGATAGTACAAGAAAAAACATGTTGTTGTGTTGGAATAAAATGTACCATTATTGTGGAAAGGTGTTTGCACCTGGTGATTATAGCCAAAGTATAGAATTGGATTAATAGATATTGCTCTCTATTTGAACCTTCGAAGAAGACCAACTACTTGAGGATGATTTGAATTTGGAAAAAAAAATAGAAAAAGAGTAAGGGTTAGATAAAGGTATGAAAAAGTGGATAGGGTATAGTGTAACAACATTGGATCTCACTAAGCAATATCAAATAAACTACATGACACTTAGTAGACTAGCCATTATCACCTACAACTACAAGTTCATTTAGCTTAAGACGTTCACTTTAATCATTCCAATTCAAACAATTAGCAATCCAATAAGTGATTCATCCCCATGAGTGTGGTCTACCAGCAAGTACACCATTTGCATTATCGATGATGTGACTCGGGTTCAATACCCATGGTGGATTTTTATAAGTATTACTCTAAAAAAAAATGAACCTAGGTGTTGTAGGTGGAGAGGGCAATACTCCAAGGGAGATCCCAGGTTTGAATATCCACCCTACCAAAAAGTTGAATTGGGTACCCAAAATCCAATTGATAATGTTGGTGTGGGTAAGGTTGGGCATGACTCCCAGGTGACTTTTATGCTGTAGAATCCCCTGGTCGTGGTCTCTCAGACCAAGGTGGTCCCACAAGGGATTTTTTGCTTAAAAAAAATTGCTTTAACAGGATAGACTAAGTGTTAAATTTAATAGAAATGACTTAAATAAATGTATAAAGGCTTTAATCATTCCAAGGATTTAAATTGTTAGAAATCCAATAGGTAATCCAAATTGTAGAATTACTTTAATATAATACACTAACAACTAAGTGTAACATAAATGATTTAAATCAAAATTCATATAAAAACCTACAAATTGCATAGTAATGGAGGCCAAACAACTATCACTCCATTGATCAATAGTAAAATTACAAAGTAATACTAGGCAAGGACAATAGAGTCGATCCTTGTTATGAGGTCTCTCTTCGTATTTAAAGTTTAAAATTTCAAATTTTCTAGTGGGAATACAGTTGTATAGTCATTTGGGGAAGAATAGCCTAGCAAGAAACTAGACTTGTCGATGTGGAAGATATAAATTTCATCTTGAGTATAAATTTGAATTTATCACGTTGATCTATAATTATATTCTTCAAGTGGCTACATTATTGGAGTTATCATTTTCTTTCTTTGGTGTCATGAACTGGAACTAACTAGTGAGTACCATGGTAATAGTAGGTCTAAAAATGATGGTTAACTAAAAATTTAATTGAAATTGATCCCTTTCTTTACTTGTAGAGCTTCTCAAAAATATAATCATGGTTCTAGTTTGTTGACATCATTATTGGATGTGTTCTTATCTTGAGCACATTTTTCTTTTTGTGTTAGTTTATTCATATGCATGATCTCAAAATATATCTTGTCAATGATGATATCATCAAATTGAGCAATGTGGTTTCAAGCACATTTTAACTTCATTTTCTCACATCCAAATTTTGGGTACTTTTTATCTCTTTGCATAGCTCCAAGCTATGCTTCAAACTTGCTTACATCATTGTTAAGAGGTATGATTTCAAGCATTGTGATCTCAAGTGATCTTTGAAATTTGACTTGTATTATCTTGGGTACTTCATATCTTTAGCTAACGTTGTCATCTTGGATGGTCCAAATTAGAACATCATGGTCTCAAACTTTGTCTTGTCCTTTTATCATGAACCCATGCTCTTACCTTGGCTTTTTGATGTCATGTTCAACTTTTGATTGGTTTAGGGTATTTTGGGCTTGAATTCTTACTTTGCTCATTCTCGTAGGGGTAAGGCTTTGTGTTGACATTATTGCTAATGAAATCATAGTTTTGAGCATCCTGATCCTATATGAGACCTCTATTTTTAACATAGTGAATTTTAGGGTTTCCCAAATGTTTTTCCTTGCAATTCAAATATGGTCAAAATTTTGATCCACATGTTTGGAACCTCCTGAGGAATTTTCACTCATGAGAATTGATAATTTAGAAGGCTTGCTTCTATTGGGTGTGGATTCAATGTGATAATGAAATGGAATGTGAGTGGAATTATGAAATAAAATGAAAATATTGTTTGTGAAAAGTGAAATGTGATTCAAAAGTGATTTATGTCAATCAAAAAATATGAATGATGTGTAATATGATATGAAAGTGAATGAAAGCAAAAATATTTTACCTTATCAAACCTTCCAAATGACTTACCACTATTCTAGATGCCTATCTTTTGTCTTTTTACCCCTACGGTGTTGGAGGTGTTGTTTTATCAGCTATTGTTTTTTCTTGCACCTATGTCTGCTTGCAAGGTGTTACTTGGTCATCTAGGGACCTTAGACCCATGTCTTCTAAGGGAATGTCCATCTCATGGGTCTCTTATTCTTCTTGGCATTCTTCTTCTCCATAGAATACTTGCTCTACTTTTTCAAATAATATGAATACTCCTACCCATATCTCTTACGATGGAATCTTGATTTCATAGACTCATTCATGTATCTTCTTTAGCTTATATGACTTTTCGTAGGATGGATATTGATATCTCTTGACTAGTTCTTGGATTTTATCTAGTAGAAGGGTCTTCTACTCAAAAATTTGAGCACTTGAGCTTCTTCAATGGGTTCTTACCACTTATCTATCTCTAACTCATCTTTGATGATTGAGTCTGGAAGTCTTCAGAGGTCCTAAGTTGTATATTTTCATCCCAAAAGCCTATAAATCCTAATTTATGAGCTTCCTTCATAGGTTCTATGATCCTATTATGTTTGTTACATAACCTTTCTATCATCTTCATTCCTTCCTAGACCTTTTTGTGCTTTTCAATCATAGTCTCAAAGAGATTTCTAGCTGTGTTCCAATGTTCATTGGGGATGGCCCTAGGTATAGGCTTAAATATTCTTTTTGATATCTTAATTAAAATATTAGCTTGTTTGAGCAAGTTTTTAGTTTCAATCTATGCTTGTTGAAAATTTTCCCTTGCTTCTCTTATTGCAAGTGTATAAAAGTCAAGGTGATCCATAACTAAATAAGCCTTGATGGCATTTTCAAAAATGTCTTTCCAAATATTTTTTCTCATCTACTTGAGGGTTTCTTTGAAGAAGTTAGAAGATTTGGCTTTTTCCTATTTAGCTTACAACTATTGCTATAGGTTTTGAACTTGCTCTATTAGTGCTTTATTTAGCTCTTGAGTTTTTTAAGATTTTTTGGAATTTGTTATCTCTATGAACTTATTTTTCCATTTCTAGATCTCAATATTTAGAGCTTTCTTTACACTTTGATCTTCATTGGTCATTTCTTCTAGTTCATTAACCCTTTCTTCCAGTTGTCAACACATATCCCTTATCCTATCTCCTTGTAGGTAGATAGTACTCACATGAGCTTGGGTATTTAGTAGAGAGTCTTCTAGTGGTAGTTGAGAAATGTCTACCATTTGATTATTTACATTGTAGTCATCGAGTGTCATTTTGGCATCTAGATTTTTCACTTTTGGGATGGCCATGACTCTCATATTTTGATATATAGTGGGATCTACTACAGTCATTTCCCTAGGAAGGGTAAATCCTCCAACTTGTTTGGGTATTATTGTTCTCCACCACTCTTGACTGTTGTTGCTCATATTTTTGAACTTATTAATAGTGGTTGTGGTTGGATGATCAGGTGGGGGTCAGATGGTAAGGAAGGATTGCAAAAGAGGAAAGGGATATGGAGGGTCTTTCTGAATGGGGCAAGTGGTAATAATTGGAGGATTTTGGATCAATAGAGTGGATGTGATGATAGGAGTGGCTTCTGATATGAGAATGCTTTGAATATTTACCTCCATTATTGGTAGTGATATAGAAATGGAAGGAATAGTTTCAAGGATAGAGGAAGAAGAAAGAGTAGTAGTAGGATTAGAAGAATGAATACCTATGTCTACTACCAAGGTTTTCTCCACTATTGGTTCAATTGTTAGCTTAGTAGTTACTTCAATTGCTACCCCCTTAATTGGGAGTAGTTTTGGGATCTCTTGTCTCTTGTAGTTCTTCAGTGAATTTTTCTTTTCCTTGTTAATTTCAAAGGAGTGGAGGAAACAACTCTGATGTCAAGTAATTATTGCACATTTGATTGTTCATTAGTTTCAAGTGCCTCATCCTATTTGATGGGTTAGCTTTATTTCTATGTGCTTTCAGATGATGTCTCTTGTTATAAAGGATTTAAATTCTTTGCTTGGACCACAACAAATTTGAGTGGTGATCTGGTAGAAATTTCTAAGGTGGACTTCTAACTTATTTTTATTTTTGTATCTAGAGAAGGGGAACTTAGAAAAGAAGCACCCAAAGCTAACCTTTTAGGTCTTTCCTATACCTATTTTATTTCTTGAAGGTCAATAGATGTCTTCCCTAGACCTCCTCCTATGTTTCCCATTTTTTCTATGATTTATGAGTCTTTGGGATAGAATTGTTGTTGAAACTCCATTGGGATGAAAACCATGGCCTATGGCTCTAACTGAGGGGGTTATATGGTAACCTCTTGCTATCCTGGTATGGTTGTGGCAATATTAATAGCTAGATTTTCTTCAAGAATTTATACTTCTACTTCAACTAGGTTCTCCTTGAGAGCAACTTGCTTTGTCATAACTACCTCTATTTTTTGTGTTAACCCACATCTTTTTGTTTTTCTCATTAGATATTATGACTTTTATTTTCCCATTTTTAGTATTCCATGTCTCTACATTCTCATTATATATCTATGAAAATTAATGGTCCATTGAGATAAGGTATTTAGATTTAAGATTTTTATCAACTCTAAATATCCACCATTCTATGACTTTAGGTGCATCCCATTTGGTCTTCTTTATGAGAGAAGCTAACATTTTAGTAGTCAATACATGATTTAGGTTTTCTTTAGGATCATAGTCATCTTCTTGCTCATACCAGTCCCTCCATGGAGGTAAATATGCCATATTACTGATATTCTAGTTGAGCTCATTATTCTCATGATTATTCCTTAGTCATTATATTTTAGGTCTGCTATTTTTCTTGAAAACATGTGGTTTACTTGAATTTATGATACTCAGTCTTTCACTAAACTTATCTATGGGATCATATCTCCACCTTTGAGGTATAGCTAGCAGTCATAATCTTTCAAGTTTACAACATAATTCTTCCTCTTTCCCTTTAATATTTACTATGATTGGACAATAAGTGAGTGGATACTCATTAGGTACCCTTTTTATTTATTCTCATGCCATATGTGATTTTTATAACATTGATTTACCTACAATATTACATTGTGAAGATCATTTCTAAAATATGATATGGCAATAGAAAAGGGTTCATCTATGAATCCATAAAGCCTTATAACTATCCCCTATGTAAGGAAGAATAAGTCTCCTTTTGCATGGTGAGTTTATAGAAGGGTTCTTGCTTGAGTGGATAGACGAGGCAATTCTCCATAAATCAATTTTTGAGCTGACCCCAATAATTCCTTGTTAAAATGGTATTAAGATTTAGAATTCCTTAGTAAGTTGGTCCAATCTACTATTGCTAATTTTTTTCCCTTGTTTTCAACTCATTCTAGGCCTATCCAAGGTATACTATCTACTGTATAATATAAAAATATCCACACAAAATATGAGCAATAGTGAAATGTACCATGTGGTTATGATTGTAGTTGGGCAAGCTGCGCATGCACTCTCTCACATAGGAACTTAGCCTAGTCAAAAAATAAGGGGTATTTGAATGGTTAGAGCAAGAATGATTATAATGACAAGGATTGAAAATATCCAACATAGAATATATCTTTGGATTTTTGAAGTCTTTAATCTTTAGATGGGTTTTAGGGAGCTTATATTCAGTTGGGATTTTGGAGTTATGAGTGAAGCTACTTTTTAAAAAAATTATCTCTTTTTGTATCCTTCTTAGACTCATAGTATTTGGATTTGGTTTGAGTATTTAAGGGCTTAGGGAAATCTCTAGGCTTAACTCCTATGGAAAAAGTGTCCCTAAAACTATCTGGAGTAATAGAGGGTAATCCAAAAATAATAGCCAACATAGAATATAGCTTTGGGTTTTTGAAGTTTGTAATATTTAGAAGGATTTTAGGAAGCTTATCTTTAGTTGGGATTATGGAGTTATGAGTGAAGCCTCTATATAAAAAATATTTCTCTTTTGTATCCTTCTTAGACTCATAGTATTTGAATTGGGTTTGAGTATTGAAGGGCTTAGAAGAAGCTCTAGGAATAACTCCTATGGAAAAGGTGTCCCTAAAACTATCTGGAGTAATATGGAAGAGGATTTTCCCCTAAGAATCTTGAATTGTCCTTAACTGAACATTATAGTATCTTGCAATTGCAAGTGCAAGTTACACGCAAGGGTGTGTGGATTTATAAATGTAAAAAGATAATAAGGATTGGTATGCAAAATAACCTAGTCTACGAGGAGAAATGTCTAGGGCTATTTGCTACTTAGCATCTTCTCATAGTTTTTCTAGACTTTTCACCATTGATTTTGTATCCATAATTCAACAATATTGATCTTGAAGGAACTTATGTGCCTTGTTTGATGCTCTTGCATTTCTCACCATTATTCTATATCTTTGAAATTGTGTGCACTTTTGTAATACTTCTTTGTAAAAAAATTCTCTATTCTTTTGTAATTCTCCACTTGAAATAGTTCAAGTGTAGTTTTGCTTTACTCTATAAATCTTCTTTGCAAAGTTTATTTTTTCTTAAGTGTTGTTCATGAAAAGTGTCATTATTGTTGTTAAGCAATAATTGCAGTAGTTGAAGTTTGATTTTACTTTTCTTGAAACCCGCTTTCCTCACTACCTTGGTATTGCATGAATATCTTTTCATGTTAGTTAATTTTCTTGCTGGCATAACTTTTGACCAATGATTTAGTAACATGTCAAAAATTGGAGTCAGTTATCTCCATGGCTTAATTGCATTTAAAATTGTCATGGCCTGATTTATTTTCATGTTTTACAATGTATATATGTTACAAAGAGGTGATGACACTTTACACGAAATGCTTTAGGCGGTGGCCATTGATTGATCTCGACCAGAATGAATCAATTTTTTGATAGTTGTTTGGCTTTGATTTTTCTTCCTCTATTTGAGGATAAGATTGTTGATTTTATAATATTGAGGCATCACTTTTTTATTGAACCATCTCTTGATTATGGTTGAGTGGATTTGGAAGTTAGAGTATGTTTTTTCTCTTTGCTCTTATAATAGCTGAAAATATTTCATTCATGCCTTTGTTGCTTTCATATCAGGAAGTTCTACTTGAGTTATTAATTTTATAGCTAGCAGTTTGCTATGCAACGAGAGAAAAAATTCTTTACCATATGCCAATGAGGAAGGCGAAGTTTTTAATGACTTCTTCACAATTATTCTATTCATTCACAATGCTTGATCCAAACAAGTGCCAACTTCTTTTATTCTCTCTAATGGTTCTCTTAATGATCTTCAAAAAAGTTATAAGTAGATTTTGCTAGCCTATTTACGTATGGGTAGTAATTAGAGTACATCTTTAGATAAATGTCATATTTTCTAGAAAAATTGATGAACCTTGCTCCTATGAAAATATTTCCATTGTCACTCATCAATGAATCTGGGATGCCAAATCTTGTCATCAATTTTGATAAACTCAATTACTATATTGAGTGGTTGTCTTTGTAGCAATTGCTTTAGTCCATCGGGTAAAATAATCAATTATTGTTAGAATGTATTTGTGACTTGTCGATGAATTTGGATTGATGACTCCAATGAAGTCTAACCTCTATTATTGAAATGTCTCTTTATTTATAATTGGATAAAGAGGAAGTGAAGCATTTTTATTTCTTCCAATGTGCCTTTGACACTTTTCGCAAGACTGGGCCACTTTCAATGAGTCCGTAAAAATTGTTGGCCAATAATATATTGCCTAAGTATTTTGGTTGCAATGGTCTGCCTAGTATAATGTCCACTAGATAGTCCTGAGTGAAATTCAACCAGTACTTTTTTTCTTCTAGTTTTATGCAACACATAAGAACTCCATCAAAATTCTTCCTGTATAGGCCTTCTAGTAATAAAACATACTTTAAGGCTTACAACGTATATATTCTTCTTTGAAATGCATTTAATCCTTTAAATCATATTCCTATCTAAAATTATTTGATTAATTCTTCCATCCAATCAAGTTTTTTCGTATGTTGTATGATCCCAAGATTTCTCTTGATGTCCTCTTCAATGTACATATTATACCCCTATACTGCTAAAGTGGTTAACTGTTGGCATAATGGTCTACCTCTTACTAGTTTAGTTGGGTGTATTTCAACATCGTATTCTTGAATCTTAGTGACCCATCCAACTCTCTTATTGCCTAATTCCCCTTGTATAATGAAGTTTTTGACATCAGGGTGAACCACATAAACTATGGGTTTGTTTTGTGATAAATAGTGTCTAAACTTATTCAAAGACTTCATGACAATAAACACTTACTTTTCTATAAATTTGTAGTTCTTTTGATAGTCATGAAATTTCTGGATTAGGAAAAATACAAAATGTTTATCTTGTTCGACATCTTTCTTAGTTAACACTACAACATAACTGTCTTTAGATCCATATGCATAGAGAATGAAATCCCTATTGAAATTTAGATTGATAAACATTAGAGCTTTACTAATAGCTTGTTTAATTTTCTCAAATTATTTTCTCCTCTCTAGGGTCCATTCGAATGTAGCATACCTCTTCAAAAGCTTTTTCATAGGCTTAACAATTTGTGCAAAATCTGACACAAATTTCTTGACAAAATTGATCTACCCAAAAAATGATTGTAGAGCATTTTTGCTTAAGGGGAGTGGGAGAGATAGAATGGTTTGGATTATTTTTGGGTCAATGACTATAACTTTCTTGGAAACTACATGGCCTAGGAGTTTGCATTCATGGACAAAAAAGATGGATTTCTTTGGATTTAACGATATCCCAAACTCTCTACACTTTTGGAAAAATTTTCAAGATGCTCTAAGTGCATTTGCTTGTCATGAGAAAAGACTGTCATATCATCTAAATATATAAGAATTATCTTATTCACTAAGTCTCCAAAGAAAAAATCCATGGTACATTGGAAGGTAGCACCAACATTTGACAACCTAAATGATATTCTTTGATATTTAAATATTCCCCATTTGGTAGTAAATGTTGTCTTGTGTTGATATTCATATTTTACCCATATCTGATTATATTCTGAAAGATATATAAAAAATAGAATCTCTCTATCCCTGCCACCATGTGTATAATCTAATCGACCTAATAAAGAGGGTATTGATATTTTAATAATACCTTTTTTCAGGTTTTTAAAATCAACGTAGAGACAAATATCTTCGTTCTTTCTCATAGGTACTAAATTCGCAATCCATGTGGAATGCTTGATGGGATATATAATTTTGGTATTCAATAGCTTGAGAAGTTCTTGTTTCATGGTTGCTTCTATTTTAGGATTGATTGGCCTCTGTTTCTTTTTGAATGGCTTGGAATTAGGGGCTAGCTCAATTGTACGTTGAATCACTTCTTTGGCATAGACTTGAATATCATCGTAACTCTAGGCTATAATATCTTGATACTACGTGTAAAGTGATTTGAACTGTTCTACCTCTTTTGTAGTGCAGTCAACTTCAATAGTCATATTTTTGCCTATTCAAACTCAATTTCTCTATAAGTTTGCTTTTATATTTTCATTCTTTTAAATGTATTTCTATCATTGTTGTCGGATAAGCTTTATAAAAATTCATCAACCCTATGGGAATATGATTATTTTTTAGTTGAATAATATCTTCCTAGTTAATTTCTTGAGATATCTCCTCTTGTTGAGATGAGCAAATTGTTTCACTTGTTAGGAAATCAATGATTTGATGATAATTTTTGAACACTTGTTAGAATATCTCTTTGTCTAAGATCGATGGCCTGGAGACCAACTTTACTCTATTTTTTTTGTTTTGGATAATATTCTATAGTAGCTACATAATTTACTCCTTGAGCGGTAAGCTTATTAGCTAATTTATTCTACTCTCACAAAATGGCCTTTATGTTCAAAGCTTTGAATCTTTTCATAAAATTGCATACCCTATTTTGGTATGATTTTAAATAATGATGTTTGCTATTACGTCTCTCGATTAATTGATTAACAATAAGCTTAGAGTCACCATAGATTGTAAGCATTTTAATGCCCATTTTCTCTACTTGCATCAAACCAAGGCACAAAGCCTCATAGTATACAATGTTATTGGTGCAACTCCATTTTAACTTGTAAGATAAACTTTTATTATTTTTGAGGGAGAAACTAATGCTACCTCAGATCCAACACTGTTTTTGCATCTAGCTCCATCAAAATAAAATTTCTAGAGCTCTGACTTCTGCAATTATTAATTTGTCATTACTATAATATTCTTATGCTCTAAGCCTAAGACATGATATGTATCAATCTCTGTCTCAATTAAGGTGTTGTGATTCTTCAAATAAAATTTATCTTTTATTTCTAGTTCTTCTAGGATATCTTCTAAAAGATTATATTCTTCAAATATCATGTTGATGTACTCATCTTCTTCAATTTTTCAATATGATAAGTAGCAGGTTTTTCTGGAAGGATCTTAATATTTTTACCTTTATGAGGGATCATCATATGAGAATAGTCTAGGTACATGTAGCCTCCCAATTTTTTGGTGAATTTTCATGAAATATAGAGACCAAATTATGGTTCTAAGTCAACCACTACTATTTCTTGTATTACTATGATCTTTGGAGCCATGTCATAGACACATATTTAATTACTCCTATTATGCCATCTAATTAGAGGACACCAAGACATGAACAAGTATATTCCTCATCCATCAATTCATATACTACTTTAGGTATTATAGTGGTAATAGTGCCAGAATCAATCATGCAGTTATGAACTACCCACCCTTCCATTCTCAATGATAAATAGAAAGGGGTGGCATATTTTCATAGCTCCTATAGTCATTGATTCCATAGGAAGATTGTACTCTGGATATGGTTGATCTTCCAAGGTGATTTTCTTCAATGAAGATCTAAGAAAGTCTATTTATCCAGGGATCATGAGTGCATCATACATGCTCACTTTATGAGTCTTTTTTAACTCTTCCACCATATTGAATTTGGATTCTTCTACTGGTTTATTTTTTATTTTCTTTTTTTATTCATCGAATATTTCTATATTTTTGAGTAGCTTCAATTCTCTATCTCTTGGTGACTAAAGGGACTATAAGCTTATCCCATGTCTGTCCTTTTATCTTCAAGTAATACCTCCTTAGCTTTATTTGGCTGCTTTGAATTGAACTATTCTTTTTGTGGCTCTGGCGTAGATGGAATTTTTTCTAATACCTTTTGAGGTAGAGCTTTCCTAGTCCTAGGTGCATTTTTCTTTTTAGGATTTTATGACTAATATGGGACTTTAAATGGTTCTATCTTCTGGGTATCCACCTAAATTTACTTTTTGCTATACTGAGTCAGCACATAAATACATTCCTCCTCCAAAGGATCTTGAGTAATCATAATCTAATCTAGGTCCCATAGCATATTGAGTTGATATTTTTTATATCTTTCAACCTTTTTAGCCACCATTTGTGCATAATGTTGATACATGACAGGTATTTGTGCTATAATAATCACTACAAACTAGACACCAAGGGTGACTTCCAAGTTCTAAAGTCAAAGGATCTTGATCTTGGTAACTATTATTAACATTTTTAGTAGCATCGTTACTTTAAGCCTTCTAATATTTAGCAACATACAAGAATATTTTAAATTGGGATCTTTTTACTTCTCTTTTCTCAATTGTTGTCACTTTTTTATTCAATTTTTTTAGCATAGACAATATATCTAACATTATAGGTGACTCTTTGGGCTCAGACACTGACAATGTTGGTAAAGTAGGTACTGGAGGTAATGCTTTAGGCACTAGAATAGGAGCAACTAAATAAAGAGAATGAAATATGAAAGGAGCCATGGATGGTTCACTTTTCTAAGAATATTGGGCTATCTTTGAGAAGTATGGAATTATGACTCTCAAAGGTAGTATTCCTACATAAATCAAAGTATTCTCGATGGTAATGACAGCTTGATAAATCTAAGGAAAATAAATTATATTTGATTATTGGGTTTGCAATCCCAAATTGGGAACTAACACTGATATAATAGATGTATGCTAAAGTACCTAGTGGCCTGATATTTTAAGGAGTTATTTCCAGGTTCTACGAAATTTGACATTGAAATCAGTAATTACCTCATGAGGATGAGTTGTATTATGGTAAATTGGATAAAAAGTGAAAAGGGATCTTCTAGCTCATTAAATTCTTCCATAAATGGTCTAACTAGGTTTTCCCATGTATGGATGCTATTATATTCTAAATTTTGATACTAGTTAAGTATTTTTCCTCGCAAGGACATGGCGAGAAGTCTAACCATAACATTCTCATCTCTTATATTGTGGATTGTTGCTAATGACACCAAATTTTGATAGTGCTTAAAGGTAGTTTTTCTCGAGCCATCATAAGTGGGAAGATTTTTTAGTGTAGCTTGTAAAATATCATTAACATTTATTAGACCTAGGGGTCCAATGGTATTCCAATTTGGAAAATTTGGAGGAATATGTTGTTGATTTTGAGTCATGATTCTAAAAAATGGATAACTTAATGGTGTAAATAAATTAACAGCCAAATAATCAACATTTTCTAGATGAGACTTGGGGAGTGAAATCTCAACACGTCTTGGCTTATGAGTGGGTAACTCTAAAAATGGTGATGGATTGATGAGGAATCTTAGACCTAGGGGCTAATTTATTTTTTTAGACCTAGGATAATGTAATTAGGATTTAGTCTAAATAATCAATGTGAGTTGTTTGTTTCCTCCGTTGACTGGTCTAGGTCTAGGTGTTTTTGTTTTCGGCATTGTAGAGCTTACAATTTTAGCCTTTTCGAATTTGTGTACGTAAATCCTTGGAGCAGTTCATCATTTCTAGGATTACGATTTTCCTTTTGGGCTTATTTAAGTCCTATGTTTGTTTTAATAAAATTCAGCTTCATATTTTCCATATCATTGGTATCAGAGCGAAGGATTTATTTTGGAGGTTTTGGGTAATTTTCGATCTCCATAGGGTGGTTTGAAAGCTTATCACCACCTTCGTTCCTGTTTGAAGCTCAGGAGGAATTGATGAAATTTTTGCTGCCACAATTTTGCAGCAAATTGTTGACAATTTCATTTGTTGTCAGAAAATTGCTGACAGATTTTGATTTAAAAAAAAAATTTGGTCGTCAACAAAATTTTGTTGACAAATTTTACAACAAAAATCATTTTGTTGTCTTCTGTGCATGGTGAATCCCATTTGGCGGGCATCCAGTCGGTTTGCGAGAGAAGGATTGATACAAATTAATTTAAAAAAAAAAAAAACGCATGATCGCGTTTGACAAAATTATTTGTTTTTCGGTTCGTGAAGCGCAGATCGCTGCACTAGACAATTTTTATCCTCCCTCGATCATCCGGCTGCTGCACGCAGCTAGATTTGGTGAGTTGTGATATTCGACAACCGTTTCGCCATACCAATGTTCGATGTGAAACTTCGGCAATAGACGTGACGCCATTACCTTCGTTCGCTTCGGGAGTTCTCGTCCTCAGATCTGTGAACAGGGATTCCCGTGTTTGATCTCCTCAGGCGTCACTTTCCCTTCGTACGTGTCTCCACATTTTCCCCCGTTGATCAGCGGTTCCCAACGACGCATAAAGTCAGATCTACCTGACAGAACAGACAAGTATTCAGATCTGCATTTCTGCAGACCTTCGACGTTCTTTTCGTGCCAAATTACTGTGTGAACCGACGCAGTTGAAGAGCTATCGTGTTCCAGTGCCAACTGCACGTTTGCTGGCACTGCCAATTTATTTGGGAACATGTGACATGATTGGCATCACCGAAGGGAGGTTTTGCCAGCACGATTTCAACCAGATTGCCAGTCCCGATTGCCCGGATTGCCGGTTGGAGGTGCTATCCCATTTAACAGATTCCTACAGCCACCTATAAACGATTTCAAAAAAATGTCCTTGTTTATCTTGGGCCGAAAACACACTGTGTCCAACGCCTTGAATTTCATGACGTCTTCATGCAGGGAGAGGGTACGATTGCTCGATCCATTCTGAGCAGGATCTGTCGGCCGCTGTGAGTGACAGCGAATCGACGGTTGAGTGAACGACATCCAAAACCCTGTTTCTTGCCTCAAGATTGCAGTCATCGACTGCAACGTGTCGAAGATATCCAAAACCCTATTTCCTGAACCGTCCTCACACGTTTTCCCTACCGCGTGTTGAGCAATTGCGTGCAGCCGTGTTCAAATATGTTGTTGACAAGTTAGTGTGGTCAGATTTTTGACCTTAATATCCTTGCATTAAACGAAAATCAAACCCTATTTTTTTTTATTAAACAAAAAAAAAAAAAAAGGGTTATTTTTGTTTTTACTATAAAGTCAATTTTGACTTTTCCACCATTGTGCAAATATTGTTTTATTTTTGCCCCTTCCATGTAAAATTTGCAATTTTTGCAACTTAATTTGGGCACATTTTATTTTTGCACATTTTGTAACTTGTCTTTTTGTGACAATTTTTGCTGGCGATCACTCGGGGTCAAATGGCTTCCGAATTAGCCGATAAATTGGCTCAAGTAACCCAACTTGTCAGCATTTTGGCTGATAAGGTTACTTCTAATGAAGTGCAACAATAATGTGAGGTTCCTGTTTATACTGGTTCGCGAGATCCAGAGGTCCTAAACAGTTGGATTTTGGACATGGATAGTTGGTTTGCGTATATTAAGATCGCAAAGGATCAGGAAGTTAACTTTGCCAAGTTGAAACTTTTTGGCATTGCTAAGGTCCTTGTCACTGATCGACAATGGACCCAAAATCCCATTGACATGTGGGATGAATTGCAACGAGTATTGAAGAATAATTTTTATCCTTCAAACTATGCCACTGAGCTTGAGATCAAGTGGCTTCGTCTTTAACAAACCTCCAATATGACTGTTCATGATTATATTTTTCAGTTTAGCAAGTTACGAATTTTGAATTCTATACAGGATAATGCAGCACAACTTGTTAACAAATTCAAAAGTGGTTTGCAGGAACCCATTTACAGGAAGATGAAATACAAGTTGATTGTTAACATTGACATGGATTTCAATCAAGCCCTTCTTGTTGAGGAGGAAATAAGGGAGCAATCGCGTGGGACTCGCTCTTCTACGTCCGGAGGAAATCAAAAGGCTTCTCCTCAACCTTCCAAGGGAGATAAATCTTCTTCTTCTCCTTCTCCCTCTTCTTCATCTTCCCCTTCTTCTTCTTCACAAAAATATTCTTCTAAGTCACCTTTGATTTGTAATTATTGTAAAAATCCAGGGCATACTCAAAAGAGGTGTTTTAAGTTGCAAAATGTGAAGAAACAATCCCTAGTTGTAAAGCCTTCCAATGAGGACTCACAAGAAAGTCCCATTGAGGCTACAAGGGAACGTAAGCCTTATAAGGAATTGGCAGGGTTAAACAAATTGACCCTTATGAATACTTCACAAGGTGATCGTGAAAATTTGTTTGTGACTACGGTCCATCTCAGTGACACCTTTAGGGTTGATTGTATAATCGATAGCGGCTCGTAGAAAAATCTAATTGCGAGGTCCGTTGTTGACAAACTGAAGTTACCGATGAATCCTCATCCTCATCCTTATCCTTTGGGATGGAAGGACAATGGGATTACATCCGACATCACACACACTTGCACTGTGAATTTTGCTTTCAGTCCTTCTTTTGTGGACTTGGTTGTGTGCGATGTAACTCCAATGGATTGTTGTGGCTTGTTGCTTGGAAGACCCTATCAATACGATAGGAGGTCTATACATGATGGGTACAAAAATACATACACTTTGCACAAAGATAATAAGGCTTTCATAATCAAAAGTACACAACAAACACCACATAATTTGATGTTGAGTTGTAGACAAGCACGCAAAGCTGTAAATCAAGCAAAAGACTTAGCACTCATCTTCATCAGACCAATTCAAGAAGAAAAGCAAGCACCTAAGCACACTAATAACAAGAGTTCTTCAGTGCATTCAATACTTCAATCATTTTTTGATGTTTTTCAAGAACCGACAAGTCTTCCTCCTGAAAGACAGATTAATCATAGTATTGAGATTGTTCCTGCATCTTCTCTTCCTAATTCTTCAATGTATAGGCAATCAATAGTGCAAATGGAAGAAATTGAAAAGCAAATTCAAGTATTGTTGACTAAAGGGTTCATCAAACCTAGTACTTCCCCTTGTGCTTCTCCTATCTTGCTTGTGTTGAAGAAGGATGGTACATGGAGACTATGCATTGATTTCAGGGCACTCAATAAGATTACAATCAAGAATCATTATCCACTTCCTCGCATTGATGATCTTTTGGACCAATTGCAAGGTGCAAAATTCTTCTCCAAAATTGATCTCAAAAGTGGGTATCATCGAGTGAGAATTCAAGCGGAAGACACTTGTAAAACAACATTTAAGACCAAAATGGGGCTCTTTGAGTGGCTTGTCATGCCCTTTGGCCTTACAAATGCTCCAGCTACATTCATGCAGCTGATGAATGAAGTATTCAGAGATTGTTTGGATCAATTTGTAATCATCTATTTGGATGACATTCTTATATGTTCTGCTACTTGGGAGAAACATTTGGAACATTTGGAAACGGTTCTTCAAACTCTTCGAAAGAACCAATTGTATGCAAATTTTCCTAAATGTTCCTTTGGGCAAACATTCATTGCCTATCTTGGATTTGTAATTAGTGAAAAAGGTGTACAAGTAGATCCTTCCAAATTTGAAGTTATCTTCTCTTGTCTAACTCCTACTTCAGTCACGGAGTTAAGGAGATTTCTTGGACTTGCTAATTTCTATCGCAAGTTCATTGGAGGATATTCTTCTATTGCTGCACCTTTACACTATTTAACAAAGATAAAAGTTTAGTTTCAGTGGACAAAGGATCAACAAAAAGCCTTTGACACATTGAAACACAAATTGAGTACTGCACCAGTTCTTGTTCTTCCTAATTTGTCTCAACCATTTGAGATAGAAACTGATGCTTCGCAAGTTGCACTTGGAGTCGTGCTCATGCAGAATGACCATCCAATGGCCTATCATTCGGAGACATTTTCAGAGGCCAAGAAGAACTATTCTACATATGATAAGGATTTCTATGCTTTGGTTCAAGCAATCAAGTATTGGAGGCATTATCTCTTGGGAAAAGAAACAATTGTTCATATAGATCACATGCCCCTTAAGTTTCTTCAATCTCAAACAAAAATTGAAGAAGCTAGGCACATGAAATGAGCATCGTACTTGCAACAATTTCATTTGGTAATCAAGTACAAGAAAGGACAAAATAATGCAGTGGATGATTATTTGAGTCGTCCTCCTTTTACTCTTGTTTTGACAGTTGTCACTACTTCTCATCTTGGCTTCCAAACTTGGCCTACACAGTATCCTATGGATCCAGATTTTGGCAAAGTTTTCCACCAACTTTCCAATCCTTCTTATTCAAATTTGAGAGCTCTTCAGGACTTTCATTTTTAGGATGGACTGTAGTACAAATTGGACAAACTTTGTGTTCCTCATGGGAACAGGGAGTCTCTTCTGAAGTAGGCTCATTCCACACTCTATGGGGGACATTTTGGTAGGCAAAAAACTCTTCATCATCTACAGAGGTTTTTCTTTTGGCCACACATGCAAAGAGATGTCCTTCGCTTCTTGCGACAATGTGCAGTATGTAATTGCTTCATATCAACCAATAGGACATTGGGAATGAGCATGCCTTTGCCCATTCCTTCTCGTCCGTGGGAAAGCATTTCCATGGATCTCTTGAGTGGTTTTCCAATGACAGTACACAAGCATGATTGTGTCTTTGTTGTGGTGGACAGATTCAACAAAATGGCCAAATTCATTCCTTGTCGCAAGACAAGTATTGCACAGGATCTTGCCCAACTCTTCTTTGAGGTGGTATGGCGTTCTTTTGGTCTTCCTACCATCATTGTCTCTGATCGTGACTCACGCTTTGTGGGTCACTTTTGGCGATCACTTTGGAATATTTTGGGAGTATCTCTTAACTTCTCTACTGCTTATCATCCACAATCCGATGGGCAGACAGAGGTAGTTAATCGTACTCTAGTGTAGAGTTTGAGGATTTACCATCATTCCACTCCAGCCAAGTGGGACTTAAGCCTCACTCACATTGAGCACGCCTACAACAGGGTCGTCCACAGTTCTACAGGGCACTCTCCATTTGAAGTGTGTTTTGGTTTTCAACCACTTGCTCCTTATGAGTTACCTTTGTCTTTGCCTTCTTCAGCCACAATGCACATTCAAAAGGAACAAGACAAGGCCAACTCTTTTGTGCAACATTTACAGAGTCTTCAAGCCAAAGTAGTTCAAATTCTTCAGAAGACTCAGCAAAAGTAGAAACAACAGATGGACAAGCACCGCACTCCTCATTCCTTTCAAGTTGGTGACAAAGTATGGTTTCATCTTGACAAATGATGATTTGCAGATAAGGCACATAGCAAAATCAAGCCTCTTCATTATGGGCCTTATACTATTCTTCAACAAATCTCTGAGAATGCCTTTCGCTTGGACCTTCCAGCTCATCTTGGCATTCACGATGTTGTCAATGTTGATCTTCTCAAACCATACTATGATTCCACATTGGAAACAGTTCCAACAATCATTCATCCAGTTGATGTGGTTCCTGATGCTCAGCTTCCGCTTGATGCCAATACAGTATTTGATACGAAGACCCGACACACCCGCCAGGGTGCTTCTACTTCATAGCTTGTGGCCGACGAGGCCAATTTCCACATCAGGCTCGCTGGATTTCTGCTCACATTCTGTCCCGGGATTTTCCCTCTTTGTTAAAAGCATTGGAGTCCAATGCTTCTTTTGTTGGGACGAATGATGAGGAATCTTAGACCTAGGGGCTAATTTATTTTTTAGACCTAGGATAATGTAATTAGGATTTAGTCTAAATAATCAACGTGAGTTGTTTGTTTCCTCCGTTGACTGGTCTTGGTATAGGTGTTTTTGTTTTCGACATTGTAGGGCTTACAATTTTAGCCTTTTCAAATTTGTGTACGTAAATCCTTGGAGCAGTTCATCATTTCCAGGATTACGGTTTTCCTTTTGGGCTTATTTAAGTCCTATGTTTGTTTTAATAAAATTCAGCTTCATATTTTCCATATCATGGATTTTCTAATTTATTTGTTGCAGACCTTGTAATCATATAAAGGTATGACCAAAAATGAACATATGATTTTTAAAAAGTAGAACTGATATTCTTATCACAACACAATATTAGGTTCTATTTTAAAGGGGATTCACCAGATGAACATATAATCTCCATAAATCAGGTCAATATTGTTCACCTAATCTTGAGCTCTCTAGGAAGGTGAGATAAATATGATCATTTCATCCCATAGAGCTTTCCAGAAACTTTATATTATTGGACTAAAATCTACCATTATTATGGAAAGGCGTTTGCACCCAATGATTATAGCCAAAGTATAGAATTGGATGAACAAATATTGCTCTTTATTTCAACCTTCAAATAAGGTTGACTCCTTTAGTATGATTTGAATTTGGAAAAAGGGATAGAAAATGATTAAGTGTTAGAGAAGGTACAAAAAAGTGGATGAGGTATAGTGTAACAACATTGAATCTCACTAAGCAATATACTATCAAATCAACTACATGACACTTAACAGACTAGCCATTATCAGTTACAACTATAGGTTCGCTCAGCTTAAGATATTCACTTAATCATTCCAAGGATTCAAACAATTAGCAATCCAATAAGTGATTTAGACTTGCTTTAACAGAATAGACCAAGTGTTAAATGTAACAAAATTGACTTAAATAAATGTATAAAGGCTTTAATCATTCCAAGGACTTCAATTGTTAGCAATCCAATAGGTAATCTAAATTGCAAAATTACTTTAATAGAATACACTAACAACTAAGTGTAACAAAAATGAATTAAAGCAAAATTCACATAAAAACCTACAAATTGCACAATAATGGAGGCCAAACAGCTATCACTTCATTGATTAGCAAAAAAAAAAAAAATAGTACCAGGCAAGGACTATATAGCCAACCCTTATTATGAGGTATCTCTTCTTATTTATAATTTACAATTTCATATTTTCAAATAGGAATACAATTGTTTGGCCAATTTGGAAAAGAACAGACTGGAAAGCAACCAGACTTGCTAATGTGGTAGCTCTAAATTTCATCTTGAGTGTAAATTTGAATTTAGCATGTTAATCTGTAACTGTATTCTACAAGTGGCTACATTATTGAAGTTATCATTTTATTGCTTTGTTGTCATGAATTGGAGCTAGTTGGCAAACACCATGGCAATTGCAGGTCTAAAAATAATATTTAACCAAAAAGTTGTTTGAAATCAAGCCGTATCTTTTCTTGCAAAGCTTCTCTGAAATATAATCATAGTTTCTATTCATTGATGTCATTGTTGGATGTGTTCTGGTCTAGAGCACCTTGTTGTAGCCAAAATTGATACAACATGAATGTACCCATAATTTTAAATTTTTTAAGGTCTTGAATGAGGTGCATGTTTTGTGATATGTTGATAAGGAAGTCAATTTTAAGTAATTAATTGTCTCAAAATATTTTCATGAATTAACATCTTTAACCAATACCTTCAAAATGCCTAAGAAAATGATTTCATCATCATGGCCATCTCGCACCCTTAAGTAGCTTAAATTTTTCCTTTTATTAAAACTTAAGGGGTTCCCCGCTTGCTTTTTCAAAGGATCATAACTTTTTGATCCAATCGACTGAACAGTAAAATAGTGCAAATCGTCCTTCGGTCAAATAGTAGAAAATCACTACTAAAATAAAAAATTGCCAAGGACTGAGCAAAAGAATATCTTTGACTGATAGAAGAGTAACATCAATCGACCAATAATTGTGTCGCAAGATAAAAAGAGTTTTTCAACCAACAACTATAATAGATGAGCTGACAAAAATTTAGCGTAATACAATTTTGGTTGCTAGTAAAGAAGCATTGGCCGACCACTTGATCCAAGTAGCTGAAACAAAAGAATAATGCAAAGTTGCTAATCGGTTGACGAAGATAAAGTTGTTGTCAATAAATTTTGGTCAACCAAAATGAAAGTTCAATCTACTAAAAATATCGATCAACTGAATTCAACACATTCAAATCTATATTTTTGATCGACGGGTAGAAAATTGCAATCGAGGGTAGAAAAATGTCAAGGACCATTATGAAAAAGATTTTTTGCCAACGAAAATAAATAGCAGCTGACTGACCGATTGGCCGACCAAAGGGGAAATAATGGTTTTAAATTTTTTCGATCGACCATGGTAACAAACCAACCAAAAATTTGTATCGATCGAACACAAATAGATTTTCTTGATCAAAATTACACCATTCGATCAAAGCAAGTAAGGAGTCGGTTGAAAGTCAAAAGGTCAAAGTCAAATTGAAAAAGGCGCTCGATCGAAAGGAAGAATCACCCAACCGAACACGTGGCCTAAAAGTCATTTTGATCGAAGAGTAACATTGGTCGACCGAAGGGTTACATGGATCAATCGATGACGTGGTAAAAGTTGAACCATTGAAATATTCTCAATTGAAAAAAGGATGAATACTAAATATCAATGATCGAACAAATCATAACCACCAAAATATCACTGGTCGAATGTAATCAACGGTGAAGATTGATCGAGCCAAATAAAGGTAAATTCAATGAAAATCAAGGTACATCAACATTTAATTTCGCATGCCTACTATGGTTAGTTGAAATTATTATATATAAAACCCCCGGGCCTCCTCAAAAAGCTAGCACCAAATTTTTGATGTAACACATATATTATTAAACTAATCCCCTTGATAAATTTTGAATTAGCTTTTCATAAAGCATGAGCATATTTTAAACCACTCAACCGAAGAGTAGAGGTGAGCGACTGAAAACACATAGTTAGTAATAACTAACCAATCGAAGGGAGAACACTCCAAATATTTTGACCGAGTCTCAAACAAATACAATGTCACTCCGATCGCCATAAGGATCAATTAGAAATTATCAAAATTGGAGCAAATAAAAAAATCATTTGTTGTTCGAACAATGATTAGTGATCACGAGTACCTATGCAATATGGTACTAAACGATACATGTGGACCGATCAATAACACATGCACCTGAGGGATCTCTAACCTGAAGAATATCAATGTTAAATTAGAAGTGACCATGACTAATGCAACTGAAGGCCAATTGAGAGGTCGCATGAGTGTAGACTCTACTCCAAATTATTGCATCAAGATTATGCAAAATTATTGAAGAGGGAAAAAACCATGATAGGATGATTCACTAAAAGAGTGGGGTGGTGAGATAAAATAAGTAAATTAATAAATGGATAGGTTTGGCCAGTCAGAACCTCTAAGCTCTTCGTACTACACGAACAAAGATAGTAGAAGGGTGTGAATCCTTATATGCTGAACAAGGGAGGACAACCTGTAAATCACATGATGATAATGGAAGATCAGATTAAGGCAAAATCATCAGGTTGAAGCAAACTAAATTATTTTTATATCAATAGGACGTGTCCACTTGTCGTCAACTGATGAAATAATCCACATCAACTCATCCTTTATATAGAATGACACCCATTCTAAAGTCCAAGTGATATTTTAGAGATGGATCGAAGTGTGCTATTAGCGAGCTATAGAAAGAGAGTTCTACATTTTAAGAAGTCCCGTGTCATCGACTGTAGAAGAAACAAGAGGTGCAAAATGGAAGATCATCTACAAAAAGCTCTCGCACCCCGATGGAATATAGTTAGAGTATTGTCACTCCGATGGAGTATAGTTATGGAAGTACCATGTTGTTGGTGGTTTCCTTAACTTGTGTACTTCCAATTCCCTATTCTTCACCACTGTCACGGAGGGCCTGATACATCAGGTTTTTGTAATGAACCCTTGCTTCCCAAGGTAAGCCCTCATGCGGTTGAAGAAAGCCCCGACTCCAAGATAATACATCTAAATTCTAGTAACCTTCTCAATCAAAGAGATCAAGGCGTGCAGTGGTGAAACATCAGGCCACAGTGACAAATATACGAGAAGATACTCGAGAGCTCACTTCAGAACAAACAAATAAAGCCACAAGCAACAAATAGAAGGTGGATGACAACTAGGTGAGACTTCAACCAATTTTGATAATGTATTTTATTTTTGAATCAGTTAGATAATAAACTATATAGCACCCAACCGATGACAAGGCAGGAGATGGCACCAGGTGGATAATTTAGATGAAAATAGTTTAGGTAGTTATAGAGCCACCATAGCTATAAGAAGGATGTCTATAGCTAGAATAAGGATCAAGCTTTGACATAGCATATTTTTTCTAAGAGGTATACTCGAGTGCCCATTCTTTGCTATTGTATCCCCTTTGTCTTTCTTCTTCTTTTTCATCCCTTATTCTTCCCATTTTTGTGCAGGTTTTGATAGGAAAGTGCCCAAGAAGCTGAGAATATTTCTAGATTATTGAGCTAGAGGTCTAGAGACTCGATTATTGCGATATTTAAATGGAAGAGTGAAAGGTCCTTGTTACGATATTCAAACGAGGATCTTTATTGTATTGATATTTCAAGAGTTCAATGGTTGTTGCAAGCCAACTCTTCATGTAATCATCTTTCAAATATTAATACAATTTTGGGCTTCTTTTCTATTACTTCCTTGTCTTCAATCTTGTGTGTATCTTCATTATGGGTTACATTATTTGAATGTATAGTGAACATTTCTTTCGTTGGTCAACTGTTATGTTTATTACGATATTTGAATGAATGTAATTGCACCGATTATCTCTTTCCCCATTCTCTCTATTTTCATTGAATTGTTATTAAATCTTGCTACAATAGCCCAAAGGATTAAGGCATCGATCATACATAAGGCATAATTGAATTGTTATTGTTTTAGTTCGATCAAAATTTATAAAATCTTTAATTCACCACCATAAATCTAGAAGAGCATGAACATAAAATGTTAAAAACTTTAAGTTCACCTCAAGGGTATCCTTACCATACCTGGTCTATTTAGAAAATATTGAAGAACTCTATTCCTAGGTTAAAGAGGTAGGTCGACTAGAGCCTGTAGTTGCTCGTTGGTAGTAGGTTTTCTTGTAGCATGACAACTTATCCCAAGGATGTAGGAAAAATCCCCAATAGTTTATTGGCACCATTGTCGAGGATCGAATGCGTAATTTTCATTATAGTTTGGAACCTAACGACAAATATTTATTGGCAATAATTCAGCCTAATGGGATCTAGAGTGTCAATTTTTCATTCTTAAAATCTTTTCAAATCTGTTTCCCTCCCATGCTCGTAGTTTCCAATTTTCCTTTTTCAAGAACGAGTGGTTATATTGTTTTCTTGATTCTCTTGAGTTTCTTGATTTTCTTGATTCTTGAAAAAGTTTATACCCTGAGTGATTGAGAGTGTTATAAGTCGAGCAATCTCGACCAGACATTTGTTCCTTCTGCACACATTGTGCTGGTGACTCTGACTGATCAAATCCAAAAAATTAAAAATATTAAAAAGAAGAGCAGAACGTGTTGGCATGAATGAGAAGAACCGCTTAGGAGCTATATCTAGAATTCTCAGATCCAGAGGTATTTTTCAGAACTAATCCTTCTAATTCATCTTCAAAAAGTTCTGATGCAGATATTGTTATAGTAGAGAATATTTTTGAAACACCTCCCACTATTCCTAGTGGAATTAATACTACACCTCCTACTATAATTTCTTTGAATCCAACCCAAGTACCTTCGATAATTAATATGGCCAATCCTCCTCCTAACGTTCAGTTATGGAGAACCAATAGATATAGGCCTTTTCAGTTACCAACACTGCTACATGATCTCCCTAGTAAAGCTCATAAATATTTACCTAAATTTCAAGGAAACAATGTAGTTACTAGAGAAGATCACATTAAAAGCTTCTTGTATGCTTTAGATAGTCTAGAAGTAGAACATGAAGATGTAGTGTTAAGATTATTCCTTCAAACCTTAGAGAAGGATGCTAGAGAATGGTTTAACACCCTTCTTGATAATGATATTGCCAATTTTGCTAAAATGGAAACTATCTTTCTAAAGAAGTTTGGCAAGAGAAAAAATGAACAGTCACTATTAACGGACCTGGCAACAATGAAAAGAGAGAAAAAGAATCAGTAAGTGATTTTAATAGAAGGTTTTCTAAATCTAGGAATAAGATTCCCATTGCTCTATGACCAAACAATATACAGTCAATCTATTTTTACAAAAATACCTTCCTAGGAGAGTTTAACTATGAGTTAAGACAAGAACAGGTTAATACAATAGATGAATGTATGGAGAAAGCCATAGATATCGAAAGGAATATGTTAGACAGTGGAAAAATGAAACCATATTCTCTAGAAGATAATCATCCTGATAGGAAGCCTAAGAAAGTAGGATTCAACCTACAGAAGAGAACTGAACATGACCCCATGGAGAAATTGGCTAATCAAATGATAGAAATGTTCAATACAATGAACAATAGATTAGCTAGAATAGAGAGAAATAAAGAGAGCAATGGTGAATCTTCTCACCCTCAGGTTGACAGACAACAAGGTGATAATAGGCCACCATTCAGGAGAAATTTTAATAGAAATTGGAGTAACAACAATCCTGATGAGAGAAATAGAAATAATGGGAATAATTGGAAGAAAAAAGAGATAGAGAAGGACCTAGACTTAGTTCCAAATCCTATACCCACTATCAACTTAGCAAAAAACTTTCCCTATTACTATTCAGCTTGTGATGCCCCTCATAACCTAGATTGTTGTGGTATATATCTAGGAATCCATTATCCTATAAACTTAGATGAGGAATCCAAAGAGGACATCAGAATTAATGCATGTTGGACTCTTGAAGATGAGTCTAGAGAAAGGTTATTTGAGGAAGATATGGATTCATATGCTTCAAATCACCATCCCAAAATCCTAGTTGCAAAAAATACAAAAATCCTACAAAGAGGACAAGAGACTAGGTATGATAAAATGAAGCAAGGGAAGGTAATCCCAATAACTCAAGAGGTGGAAGAACTTGAAGCCAATGCTTTAAATCTGAGAAATAGGACTGTTCCTAATAAAACTGATAAAATCTCAAATAAGGAGACTAGAGAACAACCTACTGTAAATAACAATGTACAAAAAGAAAAAAAAAGAAAAAAATCAAAACAAAACTACTCCTGCCAATGTAGAAATAAATGAGCCATCACCACATGAGAAATGCACCAAAACATTAGATGTTAAGAAGATGGAATTTGATGTTGGTTCTGAGCTGAGTAAATAGAAATTTAACATTACCTTTGGTGAGTTAATGAATATTCAAAAGTACAGAGAACAGGTCTGTAAGGCTTTTGGCCTGATCAAACAAAAAGGAACTCAGTCCTGTAATATAGTCAAGCCATCTAACCATGAGACTAGAACACCCTCGTCTATCAGACCATTTTATGTGTCACTCAGATATAATTTAGATGAAGGAGAAAGGTATGTCATTCACAACTGCATGCTAGATAGTGGTGCATCCCATAACATCATGCCCAAATAGATAGCAGACCAACTAGGGTTAATTTGTACCAGGGAGTCCCCTCCTATGTCAGTAATGGATAGTAGGTAGATACCCTATGTAGGGATTATCACTGGCTTGTTAGTCTTCTTAGATCAACATCCCAAGAAGGGTATAGTGATGGACATTGCAGTAGTTGATGTAGACCCTTTCTTCTCATTATTATTAAGTAGACATTGGGTAGAATAGTTGGGTGGCTCCATACAATTGGATTGGTCTTATGCCACAATCCCTATTTCAGGAAAAGAAAATGTGACTTTAAGGAGAGAACCATTTAACAAGTATTCAGTGGAACTGGTAAGACTAGATGACACCATGATTAATTTGGTTAATTCTATAGAAGAGAAAGAAATAGGAGTATACTCAGTTTGGCATAATCCTTTCCTAGTAGAAGTCCCTGATGCAAAAGATATGGACCCTGAAACCAGAGAACTAATAGATGTAGAATCTGATAGAGTTCTTACCCAGGAAATGTGGACCATGTCCTTTTATGGGGCTAAGTCTCAAATATGAGCAGGTGTTGGTGTGAATTTAACAGATATAAAGGGAAACTATCTTGGAATCCCTTATAGATTAGAATTCCCATGCACCAATAATGTTGTTGAGTATGAAGCTTTACTGTTAGGCCTGAGAAAAGCCAAAGAACTAGGCATAAATTTCTTGACTGTGACTGGGGATGCCAAACTGATTATCCAACAAGTTAAAGGTAAGTATCAAACAAAACATCCCAGATTAAAACAATATAAATCTGTAGTCTTAGCTAAAATTGATAAATTCTTGGCTTTTAACATCTCTTACATTCCTAGAGAAAAGAATCATATTGCAGACTTATTGGCTATCAATGCTTCAGGTGCAGACTGTCCAAAAATTGACACTGAGTATATGGATAGATTTCCAACTATCTCTATGTACAAACCTTTTGTGCCTGATAATGTTGTATACCTACAAGTGTTTCAAGATGATGTGGATATTAGGGATTTCATGACCCTCCAAAATATGTACTCTGATGTTATATGTGAGGAGGAGGATGAAGAAAAATTGAAACATATAATTGGAGATCCAGTTGAAGTAATTCAACTCAAAACCAATAGAATTCCTAAGGGGTTAGTTTCTTTAGAAAGCTTATTTGATGATTTTGATAAAGCCTACAAGCCACTCCTCAAAGAAACAGAAGTCGATGATGTGAACATTGGAACAAAAGAGGAGCCTAGATTTGTTAAAATTGATAAGGCTTTACCAAAAGAAGAGAAAGAACAGTACATCAACTTTCTGAAGAAAAATAAAGAATCTTTTGCTTGGAGTTATGAAGACCTAAAAACTTTTAAAACTGAATGTCATGACTCACATCATTCCCCTCAAGGAGGATGCTAAACCTTTCAAGAAAAAAAAAAGAAAATTCAATCCCACATTGCATCCAGTTATGCAAAAAGAAGTTCAAAAATTGTTGGATGCCAAAATAGTTAGAAAAGTAAGATTTTCTTCCTGGATAGCAAACTTAGTACCAGTAAGGAAGAAAAATGGAGAGATCAGACTTTGTGTTGATTTTTGAAATCTGAATAAAAGTTCTCTCAAGGATAATTATCCCTTACCCAACATGGAACAATTGCTGCAAGTTGTAGTAGGCTCATCCAAAATGTCATTATTGGATGGATTCTCAGGATATAATCAGATTCAGGTAAATCCTGAAGATAGATACAAAACTGCTTTCACTACCCCTTGGGGTACCTTTGAATATCTGAGAATACCATTTGGATTAATGAATGCAGGAGCAACATTCCAGAGGGCCATGGAATTTACCTTCAAAGGACTAATGTTCAAAATAGTAGTTGTCTATTTGGATGACATAACAGTGTTTTCAAAAAACCCTGAAGACCACTTTGAACATTTAGCCATAGTTTTTTCCAGATGCAAAGAATTTGGAATATCCTTGAATCCAAAGAAGTGTATATTCGGAGCAACACAAGGAAAAATCCTTGGTCACATAGTTTCTAAAAAAGGGATTAGCATTGATCCATCAAGAGTAGAAGCTATTGCCAAGATACCCCCCCCAAAAAATATGAAAGGAGTCAGATCATTCTTTGGTAAAATTAATTTTGTAAGAAGGTTTGTGCCAAATTTTGCTGAAATAGCTCAACCTATCAATAACATGATTAAAAATAATGCTGACATCAAATGGATAGAGGAGAATCTTGAAGCTTTTCAAAAAATTAAAGATGCTATCACCACTACCCCAGTCTTGAATTGCCCTAACTACTCAAAGAATTTTAACATATATTCATTCACTTTTGAACATACCATTGTTGCAGTCCTTTCTCAAAAGGATGACAAAGGGAATGAAAGACCCATAGCCTTCATGAGTACAGGACTCAAGGGAGCTCAGTTGAGATTCAAAATTATTGAAAAACAAGCATATGTTGTGGTTCAAGCACTGGAACATTTTAAAAGTATTTTTGGTTCAAACAAGATTATATGTTGTATTCCATTCACTGCTATAAAAGATATTTTCACCCAACCTGAACCAATAGGTAGCCCTACCAGGTGGATGGTCAAATTACTGCAGTATGATGTAGAATTCAAGGCTATGAAAATAATCAGAGGACAAGGTCTAGCTAAATATCTGGCTAACAAAGAAGGGGAAGACATGCAGCACATTGCCACAGTTGATGACATGCATGATATCAGAAGAACAAATAATGTTGAATGCAAATGGTATGATGATATCCTGTTATATCTCCAAACCCTATCTCTTGTGCTTGTTTGAAAAAGAGACATTAGAAGTGATAGAAGAATTTCATGATGGATTCTATGGAGGTCACTTTACCCCAAAAGCAACTGCAAATAAGATTATGAGAGCAAGTTATTATTGGCCTTCCTTATTCAAATATGTTCATCAATATGTAAGGGGCTGCCATAATTATCAAGTGTTTGTAGGGAAGAAAAAGTTAGCAGCAATGCCTCTCCAACCAGTAATCATAGAAGCACCTTTCACACAATGGGGAATTGACCTTATCGGGGAAATAAAACCAAAATCCTCAGGCCGACACAAATGGATTATCACGGTAACAAATTATTTCACTAAGTGGGTGGAAGCAACTCCTTTGAGAAATTCAACCACTAAGGTAGTTATTGATTTCTTGGAAGAAAACATCTTAACTAGATTTGGAGTCCCAAAGAAGTTGGTGATAGACAATGGAAAGTACTTTATCTCTTTTGAAATGATAGAATTATATGCAAAATATGGGATTGAACTTTCTCATTCAACTAACTATTATCCTCAAGGAAATGGTCTTGCCGAGTCATCAAATAAAAATTTGATTACCAGAATTAAAAGATCACTTGGTAAGAATAAAAAGGGATGGGACAGTGAGTTAAAATTTGCCTTATGGGTAGACAAATTATCTATTAAAAGGAACATATGAAAAAATCCTTATGAAATGGTATTTGGAGAAAAATCCCTACTACCTCCTTGTACAGAAAGAATAGCATTGTCCTTATTGCTACAAGATCATGAAAACCCTGATGCCTTATAGAGGAGATTAGACCAAATTGCACATTTACAAGAAGAAAGAAGAAATGCATTGGACAAGATGTTTGAACAAACTCAGAAAACCATGCAACTCTTTAACAAGAAAGCCAAAGGAACTCCATTCTTTGAAGGAGACATAGTTCTATATTGGGACCCCAAAAATGAAAAACATGGGGAAAAAGGAAAGCTTGAACCCAGATGGGTAGGCCCTTATCAAATAATTCAGATCTTTGGCCCAAATACTTACAGGTTGCAAACCTTACAGGGTGATCTCATGGAAATCCCAATAAACGACCAACACCTGAAGTTATACCACCCCTGCTGGGGAACCAGAAAAGAAAAAATAAATAATTAAATAAATAAAAATAAAAATATTTGTGTGTTATTTGTTAGTTCATATTTCCTTTTTAAGTTAGGTTTGTTTATATTTTTAATGATTCTAGACTGTTAGAAGTTTATTAAGTCTTCCTATTATGTTTTGCTTATCTATGAGAGATTTATCTTTAGTCAGTTAAGAGAAGAGAATATGGAATTGAGTACAGATGATCTGGCAACTTAGGAAGTGAGAATTTTAGTAAGCATATTATGAGGCTTGGAATATAACAGAGGAAAGTTGGAAATGCTGACACATCAAGCCAAAGCCATATATTATCATGACCTCAAAAGTAATTCTAGAATCAAAGAATCTAGTCAACCTTGGTAAGGTAGTTAGGCTAAAAACAAATACACTCAATACTATAGCCTTATAGATCCTCAACCTAGAAAGCACACTCTGAAATATTTTGCAATTTATCAAAATTCTTCCTAAAAGAAGAAAAATCTCAATAATGCAAATTGAGCAAGTGCTTAGGGCTATCTGGATAACCTCTATCGGGGCTATAGACACTTGATTGGTAGTAGAGCAGGTCCAAAGGGATCAAGGTCACCTCCACAGAAGCTATAAATGCTTGACTGGAAGTGGAGCAATGACAAGGTAAAAATATTTAAAAGAGTGAAATCATTAATAAGCCTAACTCCTTCCAAGCTGATAAAAATTCTATCTGATCTGAGAAAATAATAAAAGAATGCACAAGCACACACTCTGAGCCCAGGCTTGATGTGATGGTAATTTCTGATTGATTTTGTTCAAAACCACCTTGAAGATATTGCTAGACAACTAACCTTCAGGAGTGAAAGTTCACCTGGATTTAAAACTAGAGTCTTTGATTTTATCTGATTAAAGGTTATTCTCTTTTAACTATTTGAATGCTTTGTTTGTTATTCTATTTTTGCAATATTCACCTAGTAAATAAAGGTCATAGTTCTTTCATCTGAAGCCTTGTTAATAACTAGAGATTCTAGAGTTCTCAAATACCTCATGTTTTCACCATCTATCCCAATCAGAGCCTATGTTGTAGCCAAAATTGATACAACATGAATGTACCCATAATTTTAAATTTTTGAAGGTCTTAAATGAGGTGCATGTTTTGTGATATGCTGATAAGGAAGTCAATTTTAAGTAATTAATTATCTCAAAATATTTTCATGAATTAACATCTTTAACCAATACCTTCAAAATACCTAAGAAAATGATTTCATCATCATGGCCATCTTGCACCCTTAAGTAGCTTAAAATTTTCCTTTTATTAAAACTTAAGGGGTTCCCCACCTACTTTTTCAAAGGATCGTGACTTTTTGATCCAATCGGTCGAACAGTAAAATAGTACAAATCATCCTTCAACTGACTAGCAGAAAATCATTGCCAAAATCAAAAATTTCCAAACACTAAGCAAAAAGATCTTTGATCGATAGAAGAGTAACATCGACCGACCAATAATCATTCCACAAGGTAAAAAGAGTTTTTTGATCGACAACTATAACAGATGAATCGACAAAAATTTAGCACAATAAAATTTCAGCTGTGAATAAAGAAGCATCGACCAACCACTCGATCCAAGCAACCGAAATAAAATAATTATGCAAAGTCGTTAATCGTCTGACAAAGAAAAAATTGCTGCTGAAATTTTTTGGCCGACCAAAATGAAAATTCAGTCTACCAAAAATATCGATCAACCGAATTCAACATATTCAAATCTATCTATTCAGTCGACGAGCAAAAAATCGTAGTCGAGGGTAAAAAAACATCAAGGATCGTTACGAAAAAGATTTTTTGTCTATAGAAATAAATAGTAGCCGACTGATCGATCGGTCAACCAAAGGGGAAATAATTATTTTAAATTTTTTTGATCGACCGCGATAACTAACTAGCCAAAAATTTGTATCAATCGAACACAAATCAATTCGCCCGATCAAAATTACACCATTCAACCAAATCAAGTAAGGAGTCGGTCAAAAGTCAAAAGGTCAAATTCAAATTAAAAAAGGCTCTCGAATGAAAGGAATAATCACCCAACCGAACACGTGGCCTAAAAGTCATTTCGACCTAAGAGTAACATTGGTCAATCGAAGGGTTATGTGGATCGACCAACAATGTGGTAAAAGTTGAACTGTTGAAATATTCCCGATCAAGAAAGGGACGAATACTAAATATCGACGATCAAAAAAATCATAACCATCAAAGTATCATCTACTGAATGTAATCAATGGTGCAGATTGATCAAGCTAGATAAAGGTAAATTCAATGAAAATCAAGGTACACCATCATTTAATTTTACATGCATTATGGTTAGTTGAATATTATTAAACTAATCCCCTCGATAAAGTTTGAACCAAATTTTCACATAGCACAAGCATAATTTAAACCACTTGGTCAAAGAGTAGAGGTGGGCAATAAAAAATACACAATCAGTAAGAACTAACCGATCGAAGGGAGAACACTCCAAATTTGTCGACCGAGTCTCGACCAAATATAGTGCCACTCCGATCGCTAGAAGGATCAATCAAAAACTATCAAAATTGGAGCAAATAAAAAAATATCTTTTGTTTGGAAAATGATCAGTTATCATGAGTACCTACGCAATATGGTACCAAATGACACATGTCGATCGATCGATAGCACGCGCACCTGAGGGATCTCTAACCTAAAGAAGATCAGTGTTACGTTAGAAGTGACCATGACTAATGCAACTGAAGGCCAATTGAGAGGTCGCACGAGTGTAGACTCTACTCCAAATTCCTACATCCAGATTATGCAAAATTATTGAAGAGGGAAACAAACCATGACAGGATGATTCACTAATAAAGAGTGGGGTGGCAAGATAAAATAAGTAAACCGATTAATGGATAGGTCTAGCCAAGTCAGAATCTCTGAACTCTTCGTACTACACGAACAAAGATAGTAGAAGGGTGTGAATCCTCATATGCTGAACAAGGAAGGACAACCCATAAATCACATGATTATAATGGAAGATTGAATTAAGGCAAAATCATCAAGTTGAAGTAAACCAAATCATTTTTAGATCAACAAGACCTATCCACTTGTCGTCAGCTGATGGAATAATCCACATCAACTCATCCTTTATATAGAATGACACCCATTCTAAATTCCAAGCGATATTTTAGAGATGGATCAAAGTGTGCTTTTAGTGAGCTACAGAAAGAGAGTTTTACATTTTAAGAAGACTTGTGTCATCGGTTGTAGAAGAAACAAGAGGTGCAAAATGGAAGATCATCTACAAAAATCTCTCATCCCCGATGGAATATAGTTAGAGTATTGTCACCCCGATGGAGTATAGTTATGGAAGTACCGTGTTGTTGGTGGTTTCCTTAACTTGTGTACTTCTAATTCCCTATTCTTCACCACTATCATGGAGGGCCTGATACATCGGTTTTCTATAATGAACCCTTGCTTCCCAAGGCAAGCCCTCGTGTGGTTGAAGAAAGCCCCGACTCCAAGATAATACATCTAAATTCTAGTAACCTTCTCAGTCAAAGAGATCAAGGCATGTAGTGGTGAAACATCAGGCCATAGTGACAAATATACGAGAAGATACTCAGGAGCTCACTTTAGAACAAACAAATAAAGCTACAAAGCAACAAATAGAAGGTGGATAACAACTAGGTGAGACTTCGACCAATTTTGATAATGTATTTTATTTTTGAATCAGTTAGATAACAGACTGTACAACACCCAACCGATGACAAGGCAGGAGATGGTGCTAGGTGGACAGTCTAGATGAAAGTAGTTTAGGTAGTTATAGAGCCACCACAGCTATAAGAAGGACGTCTACAACCAGAATAAGGATCGAGCTTTGACATAGCATATTTTTGCTAAGAGGTATACTCGAGTGTTTGTTCTTTGTTGTTGTATCCCCTTTGTCTTTCTTCTTCTTTTTCATCCCTTATTCTTCCCATTTATGTGCAGGTTTTGATAGGAAAGCACCCAAGAAGCTGAGAATATTTCTAGATTATTGAGCCAGAGGTCTAGAGACTCGACTGTTGTGATATTCGAATGGAAGAGTGAAAGGTCCTTGTTACGATATTCGAACGAGGATCTTTATTGTATTGATATTTCAAGAGTTCAATGGTTGTTTCAAGCCAACTCTTCATGTAATCATATTTCAAATATTAATACAATTATGGGCTTCTTTTCTATTACTTCCTTGTCTTCAGTCTTGTGTGTATCTTCATTATGGGTTACATTATTTGAACGCATAGTGAACGTTTCTTTCGTTGGTCAACTATTATGTTTATTATGATATTCGAATGAATGTAATTGCACCAATTATCTCTTTCCCTTGTTCTCTCTATTTTCATTGAATTGTTATTAAATCTTGCTACAATAGCCCAAAGGATTAAGGCACCGATCATACATAAGGCATAATTGAATTGTTATTGTTTTAGTTTGGTCAAAATTTATAAAATCTTTAATTCACCACCATAAATCTGGAAGAGCATGAACATAAAACATTAAAAAATTTAAGTTCACCTCAAGGGTATCCTTACCATACCTAGTCTATTTAGAAAATATTGAAGAACTCTATTCCTAGGTTAAAGAGGTAGGTCGACCAGAGCCTGTAGTTGCTCATTGGTAGTAGGTTTTCCTATAGCATGATAACTTATCCCAAGGATGCAGGAAAAATCCCCAACATCTTTTTCTTTTTGTGTTATTTTATTCATATGTACGATCCCAAACTCTAACTTGAGAATGATGATGTCATCAACTTGAGTAGCACGATTTTGAGCATATTTTAACTTCATTTGATCACATATTTATTTTGGATACTTATAATCTCTTTGCATGGCTCTAGGCTCTACTTCAAACTTACTTACATCATCAATAAGAGTCATGCAGTTTCAAGCATCGTGGTCTTGAGATGTCTTCACACTTTGACTTACGTGATCTCGGGTGCTTAATCTCTTTAGCTGACATCATCATCTTGGATGGATTTGTTTTAGAACATCACAATCTCAAGTTTTGTTTTTATTTCTTATCCTTTTCTCGTGATCCTATGCTCTTGCCTTGACTTGTTAATGTTATGTTCAAGTGATGCACCTTGCCGGAGCCATAACTTGTGAACCGTACGCCCGTTGGCCTTGAAATTTAACAGGTGGTTTTGTGTGTGTGTTCTGCATCAGGTGAATCTTTGATTGGCCTGAATCTCCAAAAAAAGTGTTTTCGGGACCTAACTCCTCCATCTAGTGTCCCAAAATTAGCTTTTAGAATAGGTTCCCGGGTTTTTTGGGTTTTTTTGGTTGTTAGAAGTTTATTATCTTTTGTTATACCTTAATTTGAGACCTAATATTTTAAATTAAGGTTTTTTATTGTAAGAGGGATGTGTGCACCGAATTTGGGTGCAATCCGACTCATTTCTATTTTTAGAAGTTTTTAGAAAGAAGATCTATTTTTAGCAGTTTTAGAAAAAAGATTTTTAGGGTTTCTTTAGGGTTTCTTTGGTTTTCGGTTGCTATATGATGGATTGTAATATTTTGTAGAAGGGGTGTGAATTCAGGAATGAGAAGAATATCAATTTGTAGTTTTCTTCCATTATTGCATTTGTGTTATGTGATTGGAGTCCATTTTGTTGGTCTCTTGTAGCTGAGTTTACACCATTTGGTATCAGAGCGGGTGTGATCTCGCTAGTGAAGGAAGGATGCCACCTAGAAGATATGCCCAGATGAATAGGCAGATCGAGGATCTGAATGCAAAAATAGCATGACTGACTGGTGTGATTGATCGCATGGGAGAGAGACGTCCTAGGGCACATGCAGATCAAGGATCTGATGATGAAAATATACCTGAGGAACGTGGATCTGAGGTCCATGCAGAAGCAGAACTAGAGGGCCCAGAGGAAGAAGGGCATGATTTTGAAAATCGACTGATACGAGCTCTAGAGGGGCTTAAGGGGAATCGATATGGGATCAAGATCGAGGTTCCCGAATATGTTGGTGGGTTGAAACCAGAGGAGTTGATCGATTGGATCAATAGCCTAGAAAAATATTTTGAATGGAGTAACCTTGTTGAAGAGAAGAAGGTTAAGCTCGCATGCACAAAGTTGAAGGGACATGCATTGATTTGGTGGGATCATTTATAGACTACATGACAGAGGAATGGAAAGGAAAAGATCAGGGATTGGACAAAGATGAAGAAGAAGTTACAGGAAAAATTTATACCTGTAGACTACTCCCAAACCCTATTTCATAGATTTCAGAATCTTCGATAGAAGGATCAAAGCATTGAGGACTATACTAATGAATTCTACAAGCTATCCATTCGAGTGGAGCACAATGAGATGGAGGACCAAAAGGCTTCCAGGTATGTAAATGGCCTAAGTTTTGTTGTTCAAGATGAGATGAGCATGCATCACACTCTTACAGTGGAGGATGTATATCAAATGGCCCTCAAGGCGGAGGAGAAATTGAAAAGGATTAATAGAAGAGGTAAGAAGGGATTCACGCCCTCTTCAGGTCGGGGTCGAAGTGGATCTAATTTTCTCAAGGGAGAATCCTCAATACCTGCTAAACAAGAAGAAGATGGGCAGAATCTGAGAGGAAGAGGATACCAACGAGGTAGAGGTTACGGTGGTGGACGAAATGGGAATGATCCGAGGAGGTCGTATACCTATTATGGATGTGGTGAGGAGGGGCACAGAGCATTTGAGTGTCCCCAATGTGATGTCCAAGAAAGGGGTCAAGGAGGACAAGGAAGGGTCAATCTGGTTGAGATGGAAGAGCAGGATGAGGATGAAGTTGTTGCTGACATGGGGGAAGCCCTTATGATAAGGAGGACGTTGATTGCTCCTAAGAAAGAGATGGTGCAGAGCAAAGCAAAGGGGCAGACCATAGATGGTGAAGATTCTTGGCTATGAATGAACATATTTTGAACAAGGTGTACATCAGGAGGGAAGGTATGTAACATTGTCATTGATGGTGGTAGTTGTGAGAATATGGTGTCAAATGTCATGGTTGAAAAAATGCACCTGAAATGTGAAAAACATCCTTATCCATATCGCATCTCATGGGTTAAGAAGGGGAATGAGGTAATAGTAGATCAGAGGTGTTTAATTAAATTTTCAATTGGGAGCACTTACAAGGATGAAGTGTGGTGTGATGTGATCTCGATGGATGCATGTCACATTCTATTGGGAAGACCTTGGCAGTACGATAGGGATACTAACCATAATGGGAGAAAGAACACTTACACATTTTGGAAGGAAGGTGTAAAGGTAGTTCTTGTGCCTCTGAAGGAGGATGGGCCGAGTGAGAGCTTGTTGACGATGAAGGAGTTTCTTGCAGAGATCAGGGATGCTAGCTTCTGTTATGCCTTAACAGCTAGGAAGCTAGAAATAGAGGAAGTGGTTATGCCTACAATAGTAGCTAAGTTGCTAAGTGAATATAAATATGTCACACCAGAGGAGTTACCAGATGGGCTACCACCAAAAAGGGATATCCAACATCACATGGATTTTATTCCAGGATCAACGCTCCCAAATCAGGCAACTTATCGGTTGAACCCAACACAGAATGCAGAGTTGAGTAGGCAAGTGACAGAGTTGATAAAGAAGGGATTAGTTAGGGAGAGTATGAGTCCATGTGCGACTCCAACATTGTTGACCCCGAAGAAATATGGTGACTGGCGGATGTGTGTGGATAGTAGAGCCATAAACAAGATCACAATAAAGTATCGGTATCCTATGCCGAGAGTGGATGATATGATGGATGGATTGGCTGGAGCTAAATACTTCAGTAAAATTGATCTACAGAGTGGCTACTACCAGATCAGAATTCGAGAAGGGGATGAATGGAAGACAACTTTTAAGACAAAATATGGATTGTACGAGTGGATGGTGATGCCATTTGGGTTGTCTAATGCACCCAGTACATTTATGCGGTTGATGAACAGAGTACTACGAGAATATAATGGTAAGTTTGTGGTTGTGTATTTTGATGATATTTTGATTTATAGTAAAAGTGAAGAAGAGCATTTGTTACACCTGAAATTAGTGTTAGAAGTGCTCAGGAAGGAGAAATTGTATGTCAACCTAAAGAAATGTAGATTTCTTCAAGATAGTTTAGTGTTTTTGGGATTTGTAATCTCGAGAGATGGCATGAGGATGGATGATGAGAAAGTGAAGGTGATTCTGGAATGGCCTCTTCCATGATCTATAACAGAAGTAAGGAGCTTTCATGGACTAGCTACCTTTTATAGGAAGTTCATCAAGAACTTCAGTAGTATAGTTGCCCCTATAACTGAGTGCACGAAGGGGAAAGAGTTTGTATGGACTACGACAACAACAGAGAGTTTTGAACTCTTGAAGAAGAAAGTGTCGGAAGCCCCTGTTCTAGTGTTACCAGATTTTAGTAAGGTGTTTGAGGTTGATTGTGATGCCTCATTTGTTGGGATTGGTGGTGTCTTAAGTCAAGAGGGCCGACCTGTAGCATTTTTTAGTGAGAAGTTGAATGATGCAAGGAAGAATTATTCTACATATGATGTGGAATTTTATGCAATTGTGCAAGCATTGCAACATTGGAGGCACTACTTAATCTCAAAGGAGTTTGTGTTGTTTACTGATCATGAAGCATTGAGGTATGTAAATTCTCAAAAAAAGTTAAATAGCAGGCATGCCAAATGGGTTTCATTTTTGCAACAATATACATTTGTCCTGAAACACAAGTCGGGAAAAAAGAATAAGGTTGTTGATGCATTGAGTAGGAGAGTCTTGTTGTTGACCACTATGGAGAATGAAGTGGTAGGATTTGAGGGGATTAAATATCTGTATGAATCTGATGCGGATTTTGGGAATATTGTGCAACAGTGCAAAAGTGTGGTAGGGGGCGAGTCCCGTACTATTTTTGAAGAGTATTTTTTTTAGAATGGTTACTTGTTTAAGGGTAATCGATTATGCATTCCCAATGGCTCTATGAGAGAGAACATCTTGAGGGAATTACATAGTGGGGGTTTGGTTGGTCATTTTGGAGTAGCCAAAACTACCACTCTTGTAGAGGAGAAGTACTATTGGCCAAAAGTGAAGAGAGACATAATCAAGTTTATCTCTAGATGCAGAGTATGTCAAATGGCTAAGGGCCATACGCAAAATACAGGGTTGTATATGCCACTGCCAGTTCCTACAGGACCATGGACCGATCTGAGTATGGATTTTGTGTTGGGGTTGCCCAAGACACAAGAGGGTAAGGATTCAATTTTTGTTGTGGTAGACAGATTTTCAAAAATGGTGCATTTCATTGCTTGCCAGAAAACTAATGATGCAACTAGGACTGCAGTCCTATTCTTTGATGAAATTGTGTGGTTGCATGGTGTTCCAAAGACTATTACTTCTGATCGGGATACTAAGTTCTTGAGTCACTTTTGGAGGACGTTGTGGAAAAATTTGAACACCAGGCTATAGTTCAGTAGTGCTTACCACCCACAGACCGATGGGCAAACAGAGGTAGTGAACAGAATCTTGGGAAACCTCTTACGATGCATAGTGGGAGAAAAACCAAAACAATGGGATTTAGCCTTGTCACAAGCCGAATTTACATACAACAGTTCAGTGAACAGGTCGACAGGTAAATCTCCTTTTCAAATTATTTATGGTCAAAATCCTAGAGGTGTATTAGATTTGGTTGAGTTACCAATTGGGGAACAAGTTAGTGATGATGCAGAAGCATTTGTTGAGCATATCCAGAAAGTGCAAGAGTCAGTGAGGGAAAAATTGTAGAGTAGTAATGCTCACTACAAAGAGTCTGTTGATGCACACAGAAGGGTGAAAGTGTTTGAAGAGGGTGATATGGTCATGGTTCATCTTAGGAAAGAAATATTTCCTAAGGGGACGTATAACAAACTGAAACTTAAGAAAATTGGGCCATGCAGGATTTTGAAGAAGATCAATGATAATGCCTATAAAGTGGAGTTGCCTGATGAATTTGATATTTCACCCATTTTTAATGTTTCTGATTTATTTTAGTATCTTGGTACTATCGAGGATGGTGAATTATAGGAGACAGTAAATTGGGCACGATAGATGCCTAAGAAGAAAAAATACAGAGTTGCACAGGTGCTCGATAAGAAGGTGATCACCACCAGACATGGGAGCTACAAAAAATTCCTGGTTCAGTGGGAAGGATTACCACAGTCAGATAACACTTGGGTTTCAGAGTCAGAGCTAAAGAAAATTGATAACCAGAAGCTACAGGATTTCAATTCAGCTGAACTCGCAGGAGCTGAGTTCTTTTTCACCAGAGGAGAATGATGCACCTTGTCGGAGCCATAACTTGTGAACCGTACGCCCGTTGGCCTTGAAATTTAACAGGTGGTTTTGTGTGTGTGTTCTGCATCAGGTGAATCTTTGATTGGCCTGAATCTCCAAAAAAGTGTTTTCGGGACCTAACTCCTCCATCTAGTGTCCCAAAATTAGCTTTTAGAATAGGTTCCCGGGTTTTTTGGGTTTTTTTGGTTGTTAGAAGTTTATTATATTTTGTTATACCTTAATTTGAGACCTAATATTTTAAAGTAAGGTTTTTTATTGTAAGAGGGATGTGTGCACCGAATTTGGGTGCAATCCGACTCATTTCTATTTTTAGAAGTTTTTAGAAAGAAGATCTATTTTTAGCAGTTTTAGAAAAAAGACGTTTTTAGGGTTTCTTTGGTTTTCGGTTGCTATATGATGGATTGTAATATTTTGTAGAAGGGGTGTGAATTCAGGAATGAGAAGAATATCAATTTGCAGTTTTCTTCCATTATTGCATTTGTGTTATGTGATTGGAGTCCATTTTGTTGGTCTCTTGTAGCTGAGTTTACACCATCAACTTTGGTACAGTTTCAAGCATTTTGGGCTTGAATGCTTACTTTGCTCATTATTGCAAGGTCAAGGCTTTGTGTTGACACTGCTACTCATGAAATGATAATTTTTAGCATCCTTGTCCTATGCAAGGCCTCTATCTTCAACACTTAGTGAATTTTGGGGTTTCCAAAATACTTTTTCCTTGCTATAAAAATGTGGTCAAAATTTTGACCCACATGTTGATGTTGGATTCATGAACTCCTACAAAGGTAACAAGATCAACAATAATGAAACCTTTATAACATTATTTTAGGAAATTCCAACCAACATAAACTTAAGAGGAGATACACCCAATTGGTTGAACCTTTTTCCATAATCCTAGATAATCTTCTTAGAGCCAATATGGTAGAACTCCTACCAGACAAACATATAGAAACTAGAAGGAAAAACACTTCTTGGTTTAGGCTAAAATAACAATGTGCCTTCCATAGAGTTAATGGTCATTTGACCAATAGGTATATAGGCCTTAATAAAGTGGTCCAATGCCTTATCGATAATGGTTAAATTATTATCAATAACTATAAATCTCAACCTTTTTCAAATCAATATTTTGGTATTTTTCAAAAGCCACTACCTAATCATAATAATCAAAATCAAAGTGTAGTAATTAATATAAATTACCAATGCATGTCACCTCCTAATTAAGGGATGGTTGGATCTCTTAACCAATATCATCAATTCAATAAAATATGCTATGTTTATGTTATCACAAGTCAACAAGACAAGAATCAATGAATAGAACAACTCTTAGCTAGTCAACCATTGAGACTACCTTTGGTATTTCAATCAAAAATATGTACTTCACCTGAAGGGCCTCCCTTAATTATTCAATTCTACTTCAATACTAAAACCAAAGGTGCTTTTGATTGGCTTTGATCATTTGAGAACACTCTTACAATTATATTTATCTTTGAAGTCCCAAATTCTTCTCTGGTACATTAAGATATCTTATTCAAGGTTTTGAGTGAATAAATAATCCCTAAAAATATAAACCCCAATGAATTTACTTCTAGAGTAGGATCAATTGGTATTAATCATACCAATATATCCTTTTACAAGGTTGATATCCCACAATCCTTTTTTACCAAATATCTACTACTATACATTAAAGGCCAAGTTGAAGATAAATTTATGAAACAAAATTTAGTTGATAATGGTTTTTGTTTATATGTGTATGGCTTGAAGTTCATCAATCATTTTAGTCTAACCAAACAATATACGATGGAATCCAATCTTGTGATTTAGGCTTTCGACAGTGAGAAATAGTAAGTTAGAAATATGATAGTCTTGCTTCTTAAACTTAGATCGTATCTGTAACACCCTCTTCTATTTCATGTCATATGACCTCCTTCATAACAATATTCTAGGAAGGCAATGGATTCATGAAATGTAGGTCATCACATCAACTCTATATCAATGCCTTAAATATGAATACAAGGAAAAAACTTACAACATTTGTAATAACCCTAAACCTTTCAAGTATTGCAAGGTATTTCAAGATAAAGAATCAAAATGTTAGTTTTTGTCTTTCTTTATATCCATATATTGAGTCTTCACCATCTAAGACTCACACACTGATGTATTGAGATCACTTAATTTATATGACCAATCTAAGTAAGAATTAACTAAAAGTAATAATAAATCAACTATCATAAATAAAATCCTAAAGACATATAATAGTCAATCTTTCAAGGATCTAGACAAACTCATCCCCCTCCTTATACTTTAGTATTACCTTATATTTCTAGTGGTAAGTGGAAGATAATACAAATAGGGAGTTACTCCATTTATGCTAGGACTTTAAAAAATAAAAAAATCAATGGTAGCAAATCATACTTGACTAAATGATAATATGCTTTGGGCTTCCTATCGAATTTGTATTATATCCCTAAGTGAATGCTAGATAAAATGGGATACCAATTCAAATGGCTAGGTTTTTATGAATAGGGTATTAAAGAATCCTTACAAAATGAATCATATCCCCAGTTTTAATGAGCCTTACCCTACTTCTTCAAATGATGAAGAACTTAATCATAATTATCATTATAGCAATGCATCTCTAGCTAATATCATTTCATTAAATGGTTTATATTGGAATGATGATGATGATTGCATATTATTGCATCTCATAGACCCTAGATTCTCACAATTTACCTGATATGTTGGAGCAAATTGTGTAACCCTAGACTATATAAAGCTCATTTCTTTAAAACAAATGTGAGAAAAATTAGGTTTTCTCTTTGTAAAATTGCCAAACTAAAAATTTAGGTTTTCTCTTTGGAACAAATGTGAGAAGATTGCCAATAGGTATAGCAATTGAGTTTTATAAAATTCAAAGAGAATTTCTTTAGAACAAATGTGAGAAAATTTAGGTTTTCTCTTTGTAAGTGGGATAGAATTTACGAAGGAAATAATATTAGAGGACTTACAAAATTGTAGAGTTACAAGTTTGACATTAGGAGCAAAACTTAGTTGGAGATTATTTAATCATGTGCCTTGTGTAAGAAGGATCTAGAAACGTCAAATTATTTATTTCTTCATTGCCCCTTTGCTTACACCATTTAGGGTCACTTTGTCAAGAAATAAGAATAAATTTGATAGCTTCATCAACATTGAAAAAATTGACGAAATGTTGGATTAGTTATGTCAAATCTATGAAGAATTAGTCCAGCCATTGTTTGTTAGAATCCATGGCTTGAAAGAAATTAAATAAATAAATAAAAACAAATCTTAAAATTATGTCTAAATTTAGAATTGTGTTATTGCCTCTCTTGTAGAATGTTAATATGCATTGTGCTCATCATGAAAAGTCTCGAGTGTGAAAAAAAGTGCTAGTCTCTCGGTTACATGATTTGAATATACATGCAAAGGGTTATTTATCACCATGAGTTAACACAAAGAATATGCATTCTTCCCTGGAAAAATAAAAATATGTATATATAGAAGTTAGGTTTGAGTTCATTATAATTAATTTTGATAGTGCTTTCAAAGGAAATCCAAGAAAATTTGGTGGAGGTGGTGTATTTTTAATAAAGAAGGCAAATTTTTGCTCATCATGAGAACTTTAATTAACTATGCAAGAGGCTAAAGCACTTCTTATAGAAATCAAGCTTTCCATTGAAAACTTATGGAAATATATCTCCAGTACAGAATTCACAAATTATTATTAAGGCCATCAAGAAATATGGATGTGTAATAAGACCCAAAATATTATATATCATCATTTCTAAAGTCCGTCAACTATTATTGTTGGAAGTAATATCTTGAAAATGTTGTCCGGGGGACAATGCAATGGTTCTAGGTTTGGCTCTTCTTCGGGAGGTCTAAAGTTCACACCATGGTGTGTGTGGTTATGTGTTATGAATCCCGAGCGATCAGTGGTTTCCCTTATATCGGGTCGTCAACAACGAGGTGGTATAGGCTTGTTGGGAGCAACCTATGTAGTTTGAACCCTGCACTTAACAGTTACTAAAATTAGTGTGGATATAACCAACTCTCCTATGTATCAAAAAAGTAAAATACAATAAAAATAAAATAAAAAATCTAAGTCTTATTACTATTCCATTTTTTTTTTTTAATAAGTTAAATGGTGTTTAAACCTTAAACCTTTCCAAAAAGAAACCAAAACCTTTACCAATACAATAAACTGAAGTGGTCTCCCTTATATCGGGTCATCAACAACGAGGTGGTATAGGCTTGTTGGAAGCAACCTATGTAGTTTAAACCCTACAGTTACTAAAATTAGTGTAGATATAACCAAATCTGTATCAAAAAAATAAAATACAATAAAAATAAAATAAAAAATCTAAGTCTCATATTATTATTATTATTTTTTTAAATAAATTAAATGGTGTTTAAACCTTAAACCTTAAAAAAAAGAAACCAAAACTTTTACCAATACAATAAACTTGTATCTTACTATCCAATTTTCTAAATATAAACTCATGCTACTTTATTAACGAAAAAAAGGTTAGTGGTTTTTTCCCTCACTTAGTAATTTATAAACAATCGTTTAACCTGTAGAACTAGTTTAATATGTAAAATACCAAATTTATGATTAAAATGTCTTTAGCGTTTGTTAAAAGCCAAACGTCTTATATTTGTTAAATACCAAATTTCTACTATCTCGTAAATCAAGAGTTTTTATTTTGATTTGACCAAATTATTTTATTGCCTTCATATTTTTCCGTTTTGCCGTTATGCATAATGTAACTTGATTTTTGACCAACAACCAGAATTTTTCGTCAAAGGTTTGAAACTCATAAACGTGTTTTATTGCTGTATGTATTAAAAGAAATCTGTCAAATAAGGATATTGACTAGGCTTCAATCCAAAGCATCACAATCACAATAATTAAATGAAAGAGTGGTAATAATTAAATGAAAAAACTTACATACATGCTCATTGGATGCATAAAAATCACTAGAACCAACTGATGTCTACCTTTAAGAACTAGATACTCTAATTATCAACTAGTACATTATCGTAGCCCATCTCATGTTGTTAAACACAAAATTTTTTCAGTCCACAATCCCAATCCAATCCACTGTGTTTGTAGCATGAATGCATTCATGTCCATAGTATTCGGTTGAGAGGCTGGGGCAATGACTCCAGAAAGGACCTTGACTTACTGCCGCCTCTGCCCCCTCTAGAATGAGTGTCTGTAAATTACAGCTCATTGGAGAGAGTTACCAGTTGATAGGATAGGATATTTGACTGCAGAAAGAACTTGGACTCGCTACCCCTCTAGAATTAGTGTGAATATAGATTTCAGTTCAGCTCTTTTGAGGTCAAGGTCTTGAGATTTAGAACATCCCACAAGCCCAATAACTTGAAACCAAGTATATAATCGTTGATCTGCTCCAGCGATTCCATTCGAAGCATGTCACGATTTTTCACTTGAACCAATTTTTCATTTTGGGATTGCCAATGCAATATTGTTTCCAGATGCAATGAAATCACGAGGCAAGTGGTGTTTTCTTTCATGAAATCTGCATTCACAAAACATAATATTTCGAAGAAAAAAAAGCAACCAACTTTCAGTTAATTTACATGATTGCCACAAACAAGGGACATCCCAATGCACACCGAGATGAATAAGCACAGATATTTTCAAAACATAATGTTGAGGTCTTAGGTTACAATGACCCACTTGTCCAGGAAGAGATACAGTTATATAGAATGTTGAGGTCTACGATAACTCATCCATGAAAAGAAACAATAAACTTTTGACACTCCCTCCTTTAGGTAATTAGGGATAGGAATATGGCAATATAATGTTATAATGTGTATGTTTTTTTTTTTTAATATTGTTTATATTAATACAGAAAAATCAAAACAAGATATCGTAGTAGATTACAAAAATCTGTTCAAGGACATTCAACTATTTGACTTGGCCTGAGTAGAGCAGTCTTTGAGATCTTTGATTATAAGTTTTGTAAAGGCTCTACATTGGAACTGCATATCAATAACAGCATTGGACACAATCCCAGAAGCAAGAATAGCTTCATCTCGAAAAACTAAATTGCATCTTGCCTTCCAAATAGCATACAAAGTCGTTGCTCTGATAACAGTCCACACCCCCCTAAGATGTTGAGGGCAACCAAAGGCATCTCCCAAAAGAACCAATTTCCAACTCCACCTATCACCTAGGATAGGATAATAGGTCCACTTCAATCTTTTCCAAACATTCCTTGCTACACTACAATCCCAAAAGATCTTGTTTAACAGTTTCTTTTCCGCCACAACTACTGTAGAGGTCTGAGATATTCATCCACCTTGCCAACATTGTCTTGCAATGGATACCTTGGAAAATAAGCAGCCAAAGAAAAACCTTGAGCTGAGTAGATAATCAGAATTTCCAAACCTGCTTTAGCCTCTTCTTCCACTTCTTGTCTAGACAAACAATGTCTCAGTGTCTATTTAACAGGATATGCAAAGAATTCTTAGGCAATAGAGTTTTGTAAATCTTAGTGGATTTGTAAGAAATGATGCTCCCCTAAAAGTTCCACCTCCAGTCACGCCAGATAGGGCCAGGCAAACCACAATTTAACTTATACTGTTGTTCAGAGGGAAGAAGAGAATGAATCTAAAAAATAGCATCCATATCAGAAGCTTTCAACTTAAACTTATTGCAAAGATCCTCCCACTTAATCCAATCAGCGACTCCTGAATCCCACAGATCTGTCCATTTCTTAATTCCCCTCTTAACCAACCTCTTGCATCTAAGACGAGGAAGGTTCGAGGCATACACCCCATTGTCTTTCCACATCTAAATAGACCTATATGGAAGCACCCATCCTCTATGTTCTTCCATATAGGCCCAATAAACCGCAAAGCCAACCGTCTTCCATGCCTCCCAGATCCTCTTAATAAGGATACAACCCCGTATTTTAAATTGAACAAGATGACCCACAATATCCTCAATATGAAAATCTCCCTTAACACCATCAACATGAAGACAGTTCTGAATTCTATATCTCAAGAGCCTTTGCCATTGATCATCACCTTCCAATGCTCTCACTACCCATTTGGCTGCCAACACCTTACCCTGCATCTGAATGTCCAAAAGACCCATACCACCTTCCTCCTTAGGAATAATGCAATAGTTCCAAGAGATAGAGGGCATTCTCTTAGAGCCATCAAAATTAGACCAAAGAAAGCCTCTAATAAGCCTTTCCAATATTCCAAACTTAAAAGCATTGAGCAACCAACACGAAGAATAATAAAGATGGCAAGCTTGTAATATTTTTCTAACAATAATTATTCTACCAACAAAGGATATGGGCTTATTTTTCCAAATCTCTCAAGACACCAATCCCATATGTCCTTCAAAGAAAGGGCCTTGCCAAACAGGATTCCCAGGTATCTAACAATTTTGCCATCATGAAAGGAATCTTAGAATTACCTCTTTTGTGTTATTGCCTCTCTTATAGAATGTTAATATGCATTGGATTGGATTGGGATTATGGACTGAAAATGCATTTTTTGTTTAAATCTTAGAATGTGTTATTGCCTCTCTTGTAGAATGTTAATATGCATTGTGCTCATTGTGAAAAGTCTCAAGTGTAAAAAAAAGTGATAGCCTCTTGGTTACATAATTTGAATATACATGCAAAGGGTTATTATCACTAAGGAGTTAACACAAAGAATATGCATTGTTCCATGGCAAAATGAAAATATTTAGAAGTTTGGCTTGAGTTCATCATAATTAATTTTGATGGTGCTATCAAAGGAAATCCAAGAAAAGTTGGTGGAGGTGGTGTTTTTCAAAAGAACGAAGGCAAATTTCTACTCACTCATAATCATAGAGAACTTCAATTAACAACTATGCAAGAGGCTAGGACACTTCTTATAGAAATAAAGCTTCCCATTGAAAATTTATGGAAATATATTTCCAATGAGAGAATTGACAAATTATTATCAAGACCATCAAGAAATATGGATGTGGAATAGGATCCAAAATATTATATATCATTATTTCTAAAGTCCATCAACTATTATTGTTAGGAAAAATGTCTTAAAAATGTTAATATATCTACAAAGAAGCAAATAGAATAGAAAATAATTTGCCTTAATAAACTTTAAATTTGAGAAGACACCTAACCAAGAGATATTTATCTCTTAATGAAAATAATATCAAAAAGTTGAATATAAAAACATAACATTTTTAATAAGGCTCCATCCATATGGAGTATATCCTTTTCCATATATTTTAATGGTTTTATAGTAGTAATAATATCTAGGTCTTAATATAAAATAGGGAGTAAGGGAAATGACGATTTTTCAAGTCGCGAAAAACGAAATTGCAAAGTGCGAAGGATTAGGGTTTTTTCTTAAAAAAATATCTCATATTTTAGGAGTCATATCTTTGCGAAGAGTTATCTGATTCAGTTAATTGTTGGACCAACTTGTGCAAACTTTGAATAGCTTTAAAATGAGTGGTTATATGCACAAATCTGAGCAATATTGAGGGAGATACGACCCTGTGAAGTTAACCATTTGAAACAAAGGCAATGACGATTTTTCAAGTTGTAAAAAACAAAATTACAAAGTGCGAAGGATTAGGGTTTTTTCCTGAAAAATATTTCATCTCTTAGGAGCCATATCTTCGTAAAGAGTTATACGATTCAGCTGATTCTTGGACCAACTTGTGAAGAATTTGAATAGCTTTAAAATGAGTGGTCATATGCAAAAATCCGAGCAATATTGAGGGAGATACAACCCAGTGAATTCAACCATTTGAAACAAGGACAGTGACGATTTTTCAAGTCACGAAAAATGAAATTGCAAATATTTGCCACCTAGGGTTCGAACGGTGGGAAGAACAATGAAGGACCAGGACTTCAACGAGGCAAGACATTCTATTGGGACAAAGAATTTTTTAGCTAAGTTCTTTTTTCCCTTTCTTTATGTTAAAAATTGTGCATGAAATTTTTTTAAAGTTTTTATCAAATATTATATTTGCTATAGAAATTTCAGATAAATTTCATTAGATTTTGAGTTTTAGTTTCCTTTCCATTGATCGATTTATAGGTAAATCCTTAGAATCATCCCTAGTGGTAGAGGTTAGTGAGTGCACCTTAGAGAAATCCTCATTGCTCCAAGATAGAGATTTTTTGGTAAATTTAATGGATATCGGCCAGGGGCTTCGACCTTGAGAAAATGGATTGATAGGAGTTGGAAGTCTATAGGAGTGATTCTATCATTTCTTCCCAAAGGTTTCTTCCTAGCCATTTTTTGTTCTAGGGAAGAAAGAGAAATAATCCTAAAAGGGGATCCTTGGTTTATGGGAAGAGCAGGGCTCTTCCTTACCTGCTGGTATGAAGGCTTTTCATTTGAAAATGTAATTTTATCCCTTGTACTAGTCTGGGTTAGTATGTTTGGGTTACCCATTGAATTTTGGGAAATAGATACCTTCAAGGCAATAGGCAACACTCTAGGATAATTCCTTGAGATTTTAGATACAACAAAAGATGGATTTTTGGCTATTTATGCTCAAATATTGGTCATGATTGATATAAATAAAGCTTTACCATAATTAATCATTCTTAAGTATGGGGATAAGATGTGGATCCAAACTATAGATTATGAAAACATATCTTTTATATGTAGAAGATGTCATGAGGTGGGGTATATTGAGAGATCATGCCCTAAGAAGAGCCTGGTAGAATCATTTGTAGGAAATCGTAAGAGAAATTTACAAATCGTTATAGATAAAGATGGTTTTCAACTTCCAAAAAATAGATCTAGAAAAATAAAATAAAATAAACAGTGGATACCAATAAGGAAGGATATTGGAAGAATTTCCAATTCTTTTGAGGCTTTAGCCTATGAAGAAAAACTAGATCAAAACTTAGAGGACACCGTACAACAATTTTAACATATTAGCAAGGAACCATCTATTCAATATGATCCTAATTTAAGGAAGAACATTCTCGATGAACCTAAGGAATGTGTCTCATCAGATTTTGAAGACTCTCTTGAATTACCATGCACCATTCAAGAGAAAATAATTGGTAAAGAAAATGCAGTTTTAGAAGTTAATACCTCTACCATTAATAAGGAAATACCATAAAATGAGCAAGATAAGTCAAAAGTGCTAGCCTCTTGGTTACATAATTTGAATATACATGCAAAGGGTTATTATCACTATGGATTTAACACAAAGAATATGTATTGTTCCATGGCAAAATGAAAATATTTAGAAGTTAGGCTTGAGTTCATCATAATTAATTTTGATGGTGCTTTCAAAGGAAATCCAAGAAAAGTTGGTGGAGGTGGTGCTTTTCAAAAGAACAAAGGCAAATTTCTACTCACTCATAATCATAGAGAACTTCAATTAACAACTATGCAAGAGGCTAGGGCACTTCTTATAGAAATAAAGCTTGCCATTGAAAATTTATGGAAATATATTTTCAATGAGAGAATTGACAAATTATTATCAAGACCATCAAGAAATATGGATGTGGAATAGGATCCAAAATATTATATATCATTATTTCTAAAGTCCATCAACTATTATTGTTAGGAGTAATGTCTTAAAAATGTTAACATATCTACAAAGAAGTAAATAGAATAGAAAATAATTTGCCTTAATAAACTTTAAATTTGAGAAGACACCTAACCAAGAGAGATTTATCTCTTAATGAAAATAATATCAAAAAGTTGAATATAAACATAACATTTTTAATAAGGCTCCATTTATATGGAGTATATCATTTTTCGTATATTTTAATGGTTTTTATAGTAGTAATAATATCTAGGTCTTAATATAAAGTAGGGAGTATGGGCAATGATGATTTTTCAAGTTGCAAAAAATGAAATTGCAAAGTGTAAAGGATTAGGGTTTTTTCCTGAAATATATCTCATCTTTTAGCAATCATATCTTTGCGAAGAGTTATCTGATTCAGCAAATTGTTGGATCAACTTGTGCAAAATTTGAATAGATTTAAAATGAGTGGTCATATGCACAAATATGAGCAATATTAAGGGAGATATGACCCTGTGAAGTTAACCATTTGGAACAAGGATAGTGATAATTTTTCGAGTCGCAAAAAACAAAATTGCAAAGTGCGAAGGATTAGGGTTTTTTTCCCAAAAATATCTCATTTCTTAGGAGCCATATCTTTGTGAAGAGCTATCTGATTCAGATGATTCTTGGACTAGCTTGTGAATAATTTGAATAGCTTTAAAATGAGTGGTCATATGCAAAAATCTAAGCAATATTGAGGAAGATACAACCTTGTGAATTCAACCATTTGAACAAAGACAATGATGATTTTTCAAGTCACGAAATATGAAATTGTAAATATTTTCCACCTAGGGTTCGAACGATGGGAAGAGCAATGAAGGGCTAGGACTTCAGCGAGGCAAGACATTCTATATGGACAAAATTTTTTAGCTAAGTTCTTTTTTCCCTTTATTTATGTTAGAAATTGTGCATGAATTTTTTTTTAAGTTTTTATCAAATATTATATTTGCTATAGAACTTTCAGGTAAATTTCATTAGATTTTGAGTTTTAGTTTCCTTTCCATTGATCAATTTATAGGTAAATCCTTAGAATCATCCCTAGTGGTAGAGGTTAGTGAGTGCACCTTAGAGAGATCCTCATTGCTCCAAGATATGGAGTTTTTGGTAAATTTAATGGGTATCGGCCAGGGGCTTCAGCCTTGAGAAAATGGATTGATAGGAGTTGGAAGTCTATAGGAGTGATTCTATCATTTCTTCCCAAAGGTTTCTTCCTAACCATTTGTTGTTCTAGGGAAGAAAGAGAAATAATCCTAAAAGGGGATCCTTGGTTTATGGGAAGAGCAGGGCTCTTCCTTACCCGCTGGTATGAAGGCTTTTTACCTCAAAATGTAATTCTATCCCTTGTACTACTCTGGGTTAGGATGTTTGGGTTACCCATTGAATTTTTGGAAATATATACCTTCAAAGGCAATCGAAAACACTCTAGGATAATTCCTTGAGATTTCATACACAACAAAAGATGGATTTTTGGCTATTTATGCTCAAATTTTGGTCATGATTGATATAAGTAAAGTTTTACCAGAATCAATCATTCTTAAGTATGGGGATAAGATGTGGACCCAAACTATAGATTATCAAAACATATATTTTAGATGTAGAAGATGTCATGAGGTGGGGTATATTGAGAGATCATGCCCTAAGAAGAGCCTAGTATAATCATTTGTAGGAAATCGTAAGAGAAATTTACAAATCGTTATAGCTAAAGATGGTTTTCAACTTCCAAAAATAGATCTAGAAAAATAAAAGAAAATGAATAGTGGAGACCAATAAGGAAGGATATTGGAAGAAATTTCAATTTTTTTGAGGCTTTAGCCTATGAAGAAAAAGTAGATCAAAACTTAGAGGACACAGTACAACAATTTCAACATATTAGCAAGGAATCATCTATTCAATATGATCATAATTTAAGGAAGAACATTCTCGATGAACCTAAGGAATGTGTCTCATCAGATTTTGAAGACTCTCTTGAAGTACCATGCACCATTCAGGAGAAAATAATTGGTAAAGAAAATGTGTTTCAGCTTTAAGGAAATACCAAAAAATGAGCACGATAAGTCAAAAGCTTCTATAATAGAGCTAGGAGAGGATAAATATGTTGAAAAACAAAATTGTGAAAGAATATTGAGGAATAGAATAATAAGACCTACTCCTGATATAGGCAAGGCAAAAAGAGGAAAACCCTCAAATTATCAAGCAAGATCCAAGGAAGCAAGAGCTAACATAGAGAAAGGAACACAAACTAAGTTGGTTGAACTTCTCTTTACCAAACAATAAAATGATATTGGTAATACGCAAGAGGGGCCAAAAGCCCCTAATGAGACATGATTATCATCTCATGAAATATAAGGGGTGTTAATGCCCCCTCAAAGCATAGGTGTATTAGGGACCTATGTTTAAGTAATAAGCCTGATATTCTTTGTATCCAAGAAACTAAAATGACAAAGAAGAAGTTTCAAAAACTATGAAAGCAATTTGGGCAAGATGTGAATGGGATGCTATGGATTTTGAAGGAGCAATAGGGAGAATTCTAACTTGTTGGAATCCTTCTAGAACCTCTTGTGTAACCATTCATAAAACTAGGCATTGGATAGCCTCTTTAGTCACTTGCTACTTTGCAGATATTCGCTTCATCCTTATCAATGTGTATGGACCTACAACTCAGTCAGGTAGATTAGAAGTTTGGAGTGGGATTGAAGCCTTTATGAGAAGTAAAGACCAAGAAACCCATTTCATGATCATTGGATATTTTAATGCCATAACCAAGCTGAATGAAAAATTTGGAGGAATTAGGAAATTGACCCAAAGTATGAAAGATTTCTCAGCTTTTATTCAAAACAACAATCTATGGGAAGTTGAGTTTGAAGAAGACAACTATACTTGGACCAACAACAGGAGAGGCCAAAACCTAATAGCAAAAAAATTAGATAGATGCATTCTCTCAGATCATTGGCTAGATGAAGGAACTTGTGCTAAAATTAATACCTTAACAAGGATTGGTTCAAATCATTGGCCAATAAGAGTTAAAATGGTGGTAAGTGAATTCAAAAAATATCATATTTTAAATATGAGCAGATGTGGGAAGACCATCCTCAATTTGTTGATATGATAGCTCAAACATGGAATTCTTTAGGTAATGGTGGGTTGTATGCTCTTCCAAACCAAATTAAATCTATGACATCTAGATTAAAAGAATGGAACAAGAACACCTTTGGAAATATTTTTGAGAAGAAAGAAGAACTAAAAGATAAACTTTCAAAATTCCAAAAAGGTGATGAAAATAATACAAGCTCGGAGGAAAGGGAGTTGCTTAGTGAATATCATAATATTTTGAGTAAGGAAGAGAAATTCTGGAGATTAAAATCAAGACAGACTTGGTTAAAAGGAGATAAAAATACAAAGATTTTCATAGGATGGCTATAGTACAGAGATCATCTTCTAGAATTAGTAGAATTAAATCAATAGAAGGGGTTTGGATTGAAGATCAGAATGAAATTAGAAAAGAGGTAAAGTCATTTTATCATAATATTCTAGGTTTAGAGGAGACCGAAGTTCTTAATGATAAACTTCTTCAAGATGTTCCTTCAGTTATAACAAATGAAGACAATAGGAAACTTATGGAGCCTATTACTCTAGAAGAAGTTCATTTAGCTCTTTTCTCTTTTAATAAGGATAAATCCCCTGGTCCAGATGGGCTCTCTACAACTTTTTACCAACATAATTGGGATATAGTGAAGGATTATTTATTGGTGGTAGTGGAACAATCTAGGGTAAAACAATACATTCCTTATAAAATAAATGCAACTTATCTTACCCTAATTCCAAAAAAGAAGGATGTTGAATTGTTTGATTCTTTTAGACCCATAAGCCTATGTAATATGGCTTATAAGATTATTTTCAAAGTGATGGCGAATAGATTAAGGCTATTGTTAGACAAAATCATTTCAAAAGAGCAAGGAGGATTTGTGAAAGGGAGACAAATTCTGGATGGGATCATAGTAGCTCATGAAGTTATACATTCAGTAGATTCAAGAAAAGAGAAAGCTATGATCTTAAAACTTGATATGAATAAAGCCTATGATAGGGTTAGATGGGATTTTCTTTTTGTAGTTTTAGATAAGTTTGGTTTTGGGAAGAAATGGGTTAGATGGATTAAAGCTTGTGTCTCTACAGTTTCTTATTCAGTGTTGGTCAATGGGTTAGTGACAAAATATTTTAAAACCAAGAGAGGCCTTACACAAGGAGATCCTCCATCTCCTTATTTGTTCATTATTATGGCAGAAGTTTTGAGTAGAAACTTAAATAAGGATTACAAAGATGGGCTTATAAGTGGATTTAAGGTTAGTAATAACATCGATAACATCACCCATCAACAGTTTGTAGATGACACGACCCTTTTTGGAAAGGCAAGGATTAATGAGGCCAGAGCTTTGAATAAATTTTTAAAAGAGTACGAAAGAGCTTTAGGGCAAAAAATTAATAGGACTAAATCCAAAATTTACTTCCTTAACACTCTTACTAATATCAAAGCAAGAATTTGTAGGTTGCTTCAAATGGAGGAGGCAAATTTGCCAACAACTTATCTAGGGATGCCTTTATTTGAGGGGAGAATGAGGATGAATTTATGGAATCCAGTTATTAGTAAAGTTCAAAATAAACTTCCATCTTGGAAAGGTAGATGGTTATCATTAGCAGGAAGAGTGCAATTAATTAAGTCAGTCTTACAAGCTATTCCAAAATATTATGTCATTGAGTGACAATTCCTGGCTTAATGTGGGTGAGGGAAGAAAGCAGAGAGGGGAGGGCTCTGGTCCCTTCCCTGCTCCCCCTCCCCTGGATCTTGGATCCTGCCCAGTCTCTGGCTCAACCCAGGTCATCCCTTCCTGGGAGTGGTTGTTTGCAGATGATCTCCTGGGGGGAGATCCTTCTCCATTTTCTGCGCCCCTCCCAGCGGGCTCGGGCTTCCTTGGTTGTTCTGGTGGCCTGGTGCTTCCCAGGGATCCCTGTTTGTTTGGGGATCCCTTCCCTTTTTTCCCTCAGGCTTCCCCCTGGGGTTTTTTTGCAGGTTATTCGCATGGATCTGGTCCCCTGCGTTTCTCTGAGCGGTGGAGGTGATGGTTTAGGGTTTGACAGCTTCCTAGGGTCTCCCTTGAGGTCCTCACAGCTTTGGGGGTGGTCTGGGGGGGCCTCTTTCCTCCTTTGCTTGTGAATCCTCGACGGGATCCTGTGGCTGCTGTTCTTCCCGCATGGAGGCTTCTTCGTGTTGGTTCTGCTCCTTGGTGGACACCCTGGGCATCTGGTTTGGCCTTGGGGGGGCTTTCCTCTGCCTGGGCTGTTCCCATTCCCAGTCCCAGTTCCCTGAAGCTGCTTCTGTGCTTGGACGGGATCCTTGGTCCCTGCTGCTGGGTTCCTATGGTTTCTGCTGCATGTTTCTTTCTTGGGGGGGTCTGATCTATGCACGCAGACCTTAGATCCCACTTGTATGGCTCCTTGGGATCCTTTCCCTGTGACTGTTTTCCTCTTCCCGCTCGGGATTCCCAGCCCCTGGATCCCTGTTTCCTTAACCTGCTTTCCTTGTTGTTTTCCCAGGGCGGGATCCTCGTGGTGAAGTTGTCTGTGTGCTTCCCGCTGGGCCGGATCCTGGCTCTCGGCTTCTTGCTGGGCGGGATCCCCCTGTCGCTAGGCGGAATGGCTTCTCGCTGGGCGGGATCCTCTGGGCGGGATCCGCCTTTTCCGCTGGTTTTCCGTTGGGCGGGATCCTCCAAATCCGCTGGGCGGGATCCGCCAAATCCGCTGGTTTTCCCGTTGGGCGGGATTTTCACCTTTTTGTTGGTTTCCCGGATGGTGGGATTTTCCTGGTGAAGTTTTTTTGATGCTTTCCGCTGGGCGGGATCTTCTCTGAGGTGGGTTTTAGCTGCTTCCCGCTAGGCGGGTTTCTCTCTTTGGTGGTTTCTGACTGCTTCCCGCGAGGCGGGATTTTATTGTAACGGTTTTTCTATGATTCCTGCTGGGCGGGATCTTCTCGTTGGTGGTTTTCGGCTTCTCCCCGCTGGGCGGGTTCTGTTTTATTATTTAATTGTCTTTGGTGGGATCGTCTGCTATGTCAAAAAATTTTGTAATTCGGTCTGAGATGTGGTTTCCTGTCTCAACCTTGCAGCCCTAAAGGTGCTCTCCTTCTATTGTTATAAGGTTTTGGGATCCTCTTAAAAAACACGCTATGTATATAATGTTACTTACCAAAAAAAAAAAATATTATGTCATTGTATTCTTTGCCAAAATCAGTTGAAAAAAGTTTAATCTTTATTATGTGATCCTTTTTATGGTTAGGTTTACATGATAAAAGGAAATTTCCTTTAGTGAAATGGAGCAAGTTGTGTGATGATAAAACTAGGGGAGATCTTGGTTTAAGAGCTCTTACAAATGCAAACTTAGCTCTTATGAGAAATGTTATCTCAAGATAGTACAAAGAGAGTGAAAGACAATGGACAAGAATTCTTCTAAGTATTTTGATCCCAATTACCCAAGTTTAATATTTACTGCTTTCTCTCTTCCAAATGGTTCTGCTCTTTGGAATGGTTTAAAAAAATCTATTGATCTTATGATTAAAGGTTTAATATGGGTGGTGGGAACTGCAGAACAAATTTGTATTTGGATGGATACTTAGTGTGATAAAAAACCACTCAATTTAGATCCGGTTTTGAAACCTTGGATGAGATTGCTTTAAGACAAATACAATGATAGGGTTTCAAACATTTTATACAAGGATTGAGAAGGAAGATACAAATGGAAAGAAGATTTTTTTACAAGTATACAAGACATTGATGCTAGGAGGCAATTGAGTAGAAAGATAACAACTGTGATTATTCCGAGGGGTGCCAAGGATAAATTGATTTGAGAGTTGAATAGCTCAAGAGAATACACAACAAGAAGTGGATATAATGTACAACACCAACAAAATAATAATGTCACTAGAATATGAAGAGATATTTGGGATAGCCCAAGCATTCCTAAAGTAAAAATGTTTGTTTGGCTAGTAGGTCATAGAAGAACTTATCCTAGGATAACCATATGAAAATGGGTTCCAATGGTCTCTCTCAATGTGTTTTTGTAAAAATGAGGAGAGTGTACACCATCTCTTGGGTCATTGCTCAATAGTCTGGAATCTATGGCAATGGATTCCTAATATGTTTGATAAAGGCATGGTGATGAATGGCATATTTGAAGATTGGTTAAAGCAATGACATAGCACTTATAAAAATGAGGCTTTACAGACAATATGGGATAATCTCAAAAGATACAATACTTTGGCCTATATAGCTAGAAAGGAATAGAAGAATATTAAAAGGAAAGGAAAGCAGATTAGAGGTAATGAAAAAGAAGATTTGTTTAGCCATAGAGGAGTCTAAACCAACCCTATCAACTCACCCAATCCCTAATTTGGAAGCAAAGACTTTTGATATAAAATGGAATTATGATGTTGGGTACAAGAGAAGCAAAAATAAGGTAAAGAATATAAAGTGGAACCACCAGATGTGGAGTGGGTTAAATTGAATTTTGATGGAGCTTCTAAAGGAAATCCAGGACCAGGAGGAGGAATATTTAGAAATAATAGAGGAGAGATTTTGTCTCATTATGCTTTCAATTGTGGATTTAAGACAAATAATGAAGTTGAAGCTTGGGCAACTTTAGAAGGATTAAAAATATGTAAACAAATGAAATAGAATAGAGTATGGATGGAAGGTGATTCTCTCATAGTAATAAATGCAATTTTGAGGAAAGCAAAGGCTCCATGGAACATACAAGAGATAATATGGAAATCAAAATCTTGCTAAAGAGTTTGAAGAAATCAGGTTTACACATATATTAAGGGAAGGAAACAAATGTGCAAATAAGCTAGCCAATAGAGGGGTTTTGATTGAGGATCATGAAGTTAACATCTCCTTTCCATGGTTAGAGGAAGTAGAAAGTTTAGTTGAAGTTGACAAAAAATGTTGATTGCCTAAATCTATTAATGATTAAATTTTATTTTAATGTTTTTCATTGGTAATATCTGTTTTATTTTGTAACAATAATGTGTGTTCATTATAATTTTTGTGGTTGCACTTGTGTTTCAGGAAGGAAACTAGCAATCCATATTTGGTAAAGCAGACTATGATAGTGCGATGTTTTGGAAATATTACTCTACTAAGATGCAAGGCATAGATAGTAAAGGTGAAGTTTTGGCATTGTGAAGGCTGCTATAGGAAAATGTAAAAAAAAAATGCTAAATTATGGAATAATTGTATTCATACAAAGATTTGAAAAGATCCAAAAAATGAAAATAAAAAATTCAGACATTTTATGTAAAATGATGTAGGTTTGTAGCTATAGCATCTCAATTGAGATGAGAAGTGTATCTATTTGTAAACTCTCAAGCTCTAAAGAAGAGAGATGTAATTTGTTAAGGGTGGGGGACCAAGTACAACCCCTTATTATCAAGGGTATATATATATATCAATTTTTTTCAATGAATTTATACAGGTTTTTATGAAGGGTCTCGATCTCCTCATATTAAATAGGGTTTTAACCTTAAACATGTGAAAGAAAAGTGAAAACCCAAGCTTACTATCCATGCAACTTCAATAACCAGGTTAGTGATTTTTTCACTCACGTAGAAATTCATAAACAATCCTTTAACCTTTAAGATTAATTTAATGTGTAAAATACCAACTTAATGATTAAAATGTCTTTGCCGTTTGTTAAAAGCCAACGTCTTATATGTGTCAAATATCAAATTTCATTTTAAGAAAATTTTCTATCTCATAAATCAAAGCTTTTATTTTGATTCGATTGCCTTCTTATTTTTTCCGTTGTTCCGTTATGCACACTGTAACTTGATTTTTGACCAACAACCAGAATTTCGTCACAGGTTTGAAACTTAAAACCGTGTTTTATTGCTATATGTATTAAAAGAGATCTGTCAAATAAGGATATTGACTAGGCTTCAATCCAAAACATCACAATTACAATAATTAAATGAAAGAATGATAATAATTAAATGAAAAGCTTATAAATGTGTTTTAATGCAGTATATATTAAAATAAATCTGTCGAGGCTTCAACCCAAAATATCACAATGACAATAATCAAATGAAAGAGTGATAATAATTAAACGAAAAAGCCTAAAACCGAAGGTTGATTTTATTTGAAGCAACGTAGCTCCTAGATTATATATTAGATTATATACCGAAAGGAATATTGTTTAACTGATTATTTTCATAATATAACATATAAATTATATATTAAATTTAACTGATTATTTTCATAATATAACATATAACTTTCCAAAATTCAAAATTCAAACTTCAAACCAGTATTTGAGATTCCTAAATCTCAAAGTGTAAGCCTCTTAAGTTGTGCATCATATACATGCTCATTAGATCCTATATTTTAATTGCAGATATACATGCTCATTGGATGCATAAAATCACTAGAACCAACTGATGTCTACCTTTAAAAACTAGATACTCTAATTGTCCACTAGTACATTATCGTAGCCCATCTCTTGTTGCTAAACGTAAAAGCATTTTCAGTCCACAATCCCAATCCATTCCCCATGTTTGTAGCATGAATGCATTCATGTCCATAGCATTCGGGCCCATCTCTTGTTGCTAAACCAAAAAAGCATTTTCAGTCCACAATCCTAATCCATTCCCCCGTGTTTGTAGCATGATTAATGCATTCATGTCCCATAGCGTTCAGGCCCATCTCTTGTTGCTAAACACAAAAAGCATTTTCAGTCCACAATCCCAATCCATTCCACGTGTTTGTAGCATGAAACATAAGTTGAGAGGCTGGGACAATGACTCCAGAGAGGACCTTGACTCATTGCACGCTCTGCCGCCTCTGCCCCCACTAGAATAAGTGTCTGTAAATTACAGCTCATTGCAGAGAACAGTTGACAGGATAGGACATTTGACTGCAGAAAGAACTTGGACTCACTACCCCCTCTAGAATTAGTGTGAATGTAGATTTCAGTTCAGCTCATTTCAGGTCAAGTAGGTTTTGAGATTCAGAACATCCCACAAGCCCGATAACTTCAAACCGAGAATATAATCGTTGAACACAAGCTATTAGTCATCAGATGGCAAGTTCCAGTGGTTAAGAAGATGGATTAGTCATTACTTGCTTATTCTGTGCTCAAACCAACCGTGTATCTTTTACTTAATCTGACATAGGGCCATCATTAGAAGCAAGAATCATAATTATAGACAACTTACCTGGCAATTTATTTATTTTAAGGACTCTACAGCTTGTAGTCAGAGAAATCATAATCCAATCTGATGTAATCAAAGTCATCCTAAAGAGTGCATACAGTTCTAATCCCAATATTCCTGCATATTATTTTAATAGGCTCAAAAAAATGACCAGTCAATATTCCTGGCAGTAGAAGCAGTAACATGTGAGATGCTCCTTTTTTTTTTGGAAAGTAGCTGCTTTTGATATCTTGGAAAAGATAAAGGTACACATTTTGTGAGAACCAAAAAAAATAAGAGAGGAAAGGGGAAATACCATTCAATAAACATACTCCTGAAAGTGTATCTTATTGTGGAATTCAAAATCATAAATCATGTAGAGAAAAACAAAATTTATAAACAGACACCCTCTATGAACACTGTGATGCCAAACATTGAGGAATATATTGCTCCAAATTGCTTGGCCACTAGAATCAGGATGTATATGGAAATATATACCGTTCAAAAAAGTGAAAGGTCTCTCAAAATTTTTACAGCATCTGGCTCAATAATTTCCAGAAATTGCCTTCATTTGGTGAGAATCCTCAATGGAATACAAATGAGAAGATATGAATGAAGGCCTTGGATTTGGTATCAAGAAAAGAAACAAAAAACATTACTAGCTCCTTGCAGGCGGCTGAATTTCTTTTAAGCGCCTCACAACATGTTTCATAGAAGGCCTGTCTGAAAGTAATTCTATGGTACACTTGACAGCAAGGTGAAGTGTATCTATTAAATCATCATGTGGCGCTGAATCCCATAATCCAGGGATAAAAATCTCTCGAGCTCGACCCTCCTTAAGAAGCATCCATGCCCAGCCAACAATGTTGAAACCATTGCCATAACAAGAAAATGATGGATCCAGAGATCTCTTACCAGAAAGTAATTCCAGAAGCACCACTCCATAACTATAAACATCAGCCTTATCAGACACACGGCATGTTGTAGCATATTCTGGAGCAACATACCCAAATGTGCCAGCTACATCTGTAGTTGCATGTGTTTCAGAGACCTCCAAAAGCCTGGCCAGACCAAAGTCAGATAGATAAGCATTGAGGTCATTATCCAGTAAAATATTGCTAGGCTTGATATCCCGATGAAGTACACGAGGGACACAAAAATCATGTAGATAACTCAGAGCCTGGGCAATGTCCAAAGCAATCTTATGAAGTATGCGCCAATCAGCATTCCTATTAGCTCTCTCATGAATAAAGGTTTCTAAGTTGCCTCCTGGCAAATAGTTGTAGACAAGAAACATCTCTGATTCACTAGCATAGTAACCTATTAAGGTGACAAGATTTTGATGGCGTACAGTTCCAAGGGTTTTAACTTCTGTATGGAATTGTTGAACCCCCTGAAAGCGTCCTACGGAAAGTCTTTTCACTGCCACTATCAACCCTGGGGTCAACTCAGCCTTGTAGGTAGCCCCGAATCCACCATTACCAATTAAATTGCCAACACTGAAGCTTCCTGTAGCCCTGACCACATTCTCATAAGTTAGTTGAAACCCAATATTTGTAAAGGTGACAAGATCTTTTCTCGTAGAGGGATTGCGAGAAAATTTGACCAACCACCGTTTTCCAAAAACCAGAATCAGAACCAAGATTATAAGCACACAGACTATAGCACCAGCCGAAGTGATAGCTGCAATTTCAATAGAGTTAAGTCCACTTCGACCTCTAGTGTTGGTATTTAATGGAAGGGAGGGATGGGGATGAGGTGCAGTAGTTGGTGTCGATGATGTGAATGATGCAGAGGCACATGACTGAAGATACTTGTTACCTATATAATTTTCGCAAGACCCTAATTTCTTAAGCTCTGGGATTGTGCCAGACAAATTATTGAACGCCACATTCAGGTTTATGAGAGAAGTCAAATTTGCTAAGCCCGAAGGAATTTCCCCTGAAAGTTTGTTCTTGTCAAGAACAAGAATTTTAAGCTGTGTCAGATTTGCCAAATCCGGAGGAATTTTGCCTGTCAATGCATTTGATGAAAGGTCGAACACCACAAGCGAGGAAAGCTGGCCAAGCTCCCATGGAATTGCCCCTGTAAGATGATTTTTTGCCACAATGAGATCCTGAAGAGCCTTCAACTGTCCCAACTGAGGAGGCAGAGTTCCCTGCAAATCATTTGAGCTCATGTCAAGATACGCCAGGCTCACCAAGCTTCCAATCATTGGCGGTACTTGTCCTCTTATCCGATTACGTCCCACGTCAAATACCTTCAAACTTTTGCAGCTTAGCAGTCCTTTTGCAGTCAAGTCCCCTGAAATTTGATTCCCGCTCAAGTTCAGGGAAAAGCTCTGTAAACTATTGCAAGAAGCAAAAAGGCCACTCGTGATGTTTCCTGCAAGCTTGTTATCATTCATAAAAAATCCATAGGTTGGCTGCTCTTGCAACAACCCATTCCCAATGAGGGGTGCTGTCACTGGGCCAGTGAAATTGTTCCAACTCAAATCATGAAACACCCTCAGATCCCCCGATCCAATGTTTTCGAGCGTGCTGTCCGCCAAGGTACCGCAGTAAAATAGAGTGGAATAGAAGAACCCCAGGTCATCCTCACTCTGCGAAACATCCAGCATCCCCGAAGCGAACTGCCTTGAGGGAAACAGAGGTTGCCCCTGCTTCGAGCAACTAGAATTCCCAAAGGTCGGAACGGTGCCCGACAGCAGATTCATACTGACATTGAAGTAAACCATGCAGGAAACAGGAAGCTCACCTGGAACGCCGCCGCTAAGTTTGTTGGAGCTGAGGTCCAGGAAAAATAGACTCTTGCACTTGCCCAACCCTGCCGGAAACTGCCCGGCGATCGAATTCTGCCCCAGATTGAGCACCTGCAATTCCCTGCACTCCCCCCAGTAGTCAGGCAGGGTGCTGTTGGGGCTCGCCCTGGGGGCCCAAATGATCTTGATGCGGGGCAACCTCAAAACGCTAGCAGGAATGCCCTTGTCAAACAAATTGAATTCCCCTTTAACCCCGGGAGAATAAACCTCATCTCGCTCTAGCCCCGTCGCAGGCGCAAAATCCATCAAGTTCGTCAGCACCAGAACTGAAAGATTCCAACATTTCCCCAACTCGTGGGGGATCTGCCCCGTCAAACTGTTCCTGGAAACATCCAGAGTCTCCAGGCTCTGTAGCCTCCCAAGCTCCCGAGGAATGTGGCCTTCTAGAATGTTCGAGAACACCGAGAGCGACCGCAGCCGCCGGCAATTCCCCAGCTGCGGGGGTAACTCCCCCACCAACAGATTCCCTGAAAGCCTCAGGTGCTCCAAAGACCTGCAGCCCCTGACGAGCTCTACGGGTATCGGACCCGACAGCTGGTTGTACGAAAGCTCCAGAATCCTAAGCTCCGGCAGCCGTCCAAGGGTTCCAGGGACGGTGCCATTGAGCAAATTTCCGGCCAAAACTAGGGTTTGCAGTTTGAGGCATTTCCCGAGCTCCTCTGGGATTCCCCCTACTAGAGAATTAAAACCCAGGTTAAGCACATGTAGCGATGGCAAGCCGCCTATGGCAGCCGTAACCTCCCCGGTTAAAGAATTGCCCTGGAGTTCTAATATTTCCAGAAACTTCAACTTACCGATCTCGCGCGGGACGGCGCCGGTGAGCCCGTTGGACGGCAGAGACAGCACCCGCAGCTCCGTCAGGTTCCCCAGGGCTCCCGTGAGGCTACCGCTTAGGCTAGTGCAGGAGACCTTCTGGGCAGCGGTGAGGTTCGAGGGGCAGATTTCAGACACAGCCCCCCGGCCGCAATACGACCGCCCGCTGATGTTCAACGCCGTTACTCGCCCGGTAACCGGGCTGCAAGCGACGCCGGTCCACGAACACGGATCCAGATCACTCTCGTTCCAGTCCGAGGTCGGACCGGCGCCGGAGGGCGCATTTCCGGCGAGCGATTTCTTGAGCTCTAACAGCGCGACGCCGTCCGTCGTGAGGGAGCGACAGAGAGGAAGGCTGCCCAGGTAGAAACAGCAGCAGACGACGGAGAAAGAGAACAGAAGCTCGAATCCTGTCTGCCTACGGCACCGCCTGCGGCAGCAGCTTCTGTTAGGCTGTGGCATTGTTGTCGCCCCCATACATTTCATAGGAGCCGGCACCGCACTGTAAGATTTTAACGTAACTGAATTAGATCCTCTATTCCTTTGTGTTGTTTGTACGCAGTTGGGCAGCCGTTAAATACACTACAGGGTGTATAGGACCTGTCGTGTCTCGTGAAGGTTGAACTGGCGTTGGTAGGCGGGATTGCGTGTGGGGTGCGGTGAGATATTAACCAGGGTTAAGGGAGGCGGGGGTGAGGGGTTTGGAAGGGGATCCGAGTCTTCGGTCTACGAGGACTGAGGGGCGAAAGCGACCCGTTGGACGGAACGGAGACGCACGCCCTTTGTGTCTCGTGATGGCTGCTGCCGCGACGCGGGTCGGTCAATCAAATCTTGACGGTGGGGTAAAAGCCGCGGATATTTTCAGCGTAAGATTTTCTTCCGCGTGGTAGCTTTCAAGAAAAAAGGAGAATCATCCGGAATTTTAGTGGAGTTTATGTTCTATGTGTTGGTTGTGGGTGTTTGTTTTTCTATGGTGTACAAAAGGGATGATGGATTCACCGGCATCATGGATGGAAATTGGTGTCACCCTTCCTTTTGAAAGGTGAGTAGTCTTTATTACGTATTAGTATATGATATTGGGTTTATGTTATCGATTTTAGGGTACTTTAAGGGTCTTTTTAGTGTATTAATATGATGTTGGGTTTATATTATAGATATTTAAGTTTTAATTGTGAGAAGAATGATCTCAGTTGTACTTCAAAGTTGTATGCTTTTATCTTCTTTTTAAGGAATAAGTGTGACTTTTGTTCCTTTTTAACTTATTAGTATAGTGTTGAGTTTAGGTCAAATTCAAATTGGAATAAAATAGCTATGATCCAATTACATTCCAGCTGTATGTTTTGACTATTAAAATAAATTTTAAATATATTTTTTTAAGAATATAAGTGTGTATTTTTGGCCTACGGTTACATGGCTGGCCGAAGATACGAAGGATCTTATGTGTTCAAACATAGACTGGAGAAAATTATAAAATTGTGAATTACCCTTTGTTATGAATAAAGATAAATTAAGTATAGTAAATCAGAAAAAGTTTGTAAGATAGTGTAGTTGTTTAATGTGTTGAATTTTTTGTATAGAGTGTAGTTGTTTGCAGAGATATACTAGTTTAGATATGAAATGAAAGATTTTAATTATGTCCACGAGACCCAAATATTTTATGGGATTTTAAATATGGAAGTACAATTACTCAAATCATATCATATGATTTTTAATATCTTTGAGAAGGTTGTTCCTTCTCTTGCTGATTTGTGTTAGCAATTCTTCAACTTTTTTTATTTTATTGTCTTCAAATAAATCTGCCATTAAGTCATTCCCAAGTGTTTCTTTGTATTTGAAATGAAATGAAAGATTTTAATTACGTCCGTGAGACCCAAATATGGTCTATGGGACCTCAAATATGGAAGTACAATTACTCAAATCATATCGTATGATCTTTAATATCTTTGAGAAGGTTGTTCCTTCTCCTGCTGATTTGTGTTAGCAATTCCCCAACTTTTTTATTTTACTTGTCTTTAAATAAATCTGCCATAAACTCGTTCTCAAGTGTTTTTTTGTATTTGTCATGGATACCTGAAAAACTCGGGCATTTATAGATGAAGTGTTCCTCTCGTCTCTGCTGCCTCTGTCGTCGTATAGAGTACATATCCTTTCTTCCCATTGTTCTTTGGGCGTTGTCTATCTCCCTGTTTCACATCTAAGCCTATGAGAGCTAGTCCTTATCTGAGCAATAAGTATTTTTTCCTTCCACTTGATTTCAGCGCCTATATACGCTTTTTCCTTGTGGTCATACGCTGGGTTAAAATTTGCAATATAATATTGTCTTTTCCTTCTTGCATTTTTTTACATTCCACTTCTGAACTTTTCATTCACATAATTTTTATGTCTTTGTTGACATTTGGGCATTTATTTATGTTGATTTCCCAATGTTTCGTCCATTTCTGATTTTGTTTCATCCTATATATATATATATATATATATATATATATATATATATAAACTCCCAGAGTTATCAATTTCGAGGCGTCTATCTCAAAGTTATCAATTTCGAGGCGCCTATCTCATTTCTTGGGGGTGTGATAGATAAGTACTTTGAGATTGATAACTCTCGGCTTTTATAGATATATATATTTTATATATTTAAACAAGTATTAGAAAGTTTGGGCACTATTTTAGTTTAAATATTTTAAAGCCATTGTCACCCTTAATGTCGACGGATAATTTTCTTAATGTCAAATTTTTTAATAAAATATTAATATTGTTTACGACGTGGTTGACCTTCCTGGCTGCCATTGCCATTGTAGGATGCCTATGGGCGTAGTTAAATAATAAGGATTAAAGGTTTGTTGGTTTTTAATTTAATTTTTTAGAAAGTCGAGGGGTTTTATTGACTTGTTAAAATTTCATTAAAAAAAATATAAGCAAGATGTCATTTTAAAACAATTTAAAATAAAGTCTTTACCAAAATTTTAAAATTATTTACTATGGTTGGGATGATGTGAAAAAATAAGATAAAGTTCTTGGGGGACATCACATTGATTTGGTTTTGGTTTTTCATTTGAGAAATCTAGGTTCAAACAATAGTGAGTTGTATGAGTGTTTTTAAATATAAAATAAAATAAATTATGAAAATATTGAATGTAGAAGCGTAGTAGCATGATTATAGTTTTTAAATTAAATAGTCAAATTGAAATACATTTTTAATATAGATTTTAAGTTTAAACTAAAATTAAATATTTTATTAAAAATAAATTAATTGGTTAAATGTTATTGAAATCAATATCATCTATATTACATTTGCATTATATAGTAGTAAAACTCAGATCATTGATTATATAATGATTTTATATTAGTTTTGTAACTTTTACCTTTAACTATGGTGTTTTTTAAGTTTGACAGTTATACATGTATTGTTTGGTAAGATTTGAAAGTGGTGATATGACAATCTAGCTCTACAACCACATACTACAAGAATGGTATTGCCATATCATGGGCACATAGTCAACAATACTGAAGTGGAATAGGTTTGGTAAAAGTAGTCCCTGTTGTTTAAACCCTGCACTTGTTAGTTACTAAAAATAGTGTGGTTGTGACCAACTCTCCTATGTAACCAAAAAAAAAATTTACCACATCAAGGGCGCATAGCAGGATTATAAAATGGGTGTATAACCACATAATTATATTAGTTTAACAATTTTATTTATATATATTGCATTATAAGGTTTGAATTGGATTGCCTCTTAAAATTTATTTGAAGTATTTAGTTTATATATTCTAATTGGTTAAAGCGGCCTTATATCATTAATAAAATTTATTTGAAGTATTTAGTTTATATATTCTAATTAGTTAAAGCGCCCTTATATCATTAATCCATATTGGTATTTAAACAACTTGAAAATTAATTAGTTGCTTATGAAACTTAGCAACTAATTAGTTGCTTTTACTACTTCTCATGTTAACGATAAAGGAGGTGTTGCGCTTTCCATAGCCAAGTCTCTTTGTTATGCTATTCTAGACCATGGTGAAGACCCTGTTCATCCTTGTGTATGGGTTAGACTAGCTCTTAACTCTCGGGTTATTGGATTTTGTTCTATCTATGCCCCTAATGACCCTCCTAGTCATATTACCCTTTGGGAATGGTTAGTTGTTTCTCTCCCTCCTGCAGAATGGATCCTTGGAGGTGATTTTAATATGATTGAGAATCCTAGTGACAAAAGTTGGACTGGTAGTAGGCCCCTTTCTAATGTTGAATTTGGTAGTTGGTTGTTTTGTCGTAATCATTTAGGTGTGCATGACCCTCTCTTTGGTAAAGCTTCCTTTCATAGAGATAATTGGTTTATGTGGTCCAACTATCATCAAGGTTTTGCTAAGAAGTTTGTTCGTCTGGACAAATTTTACTTCAGTAATTATTTCCTGGATAAATTCTCTATCCATGAGCAAGTTCACGTCCTGGCGCACACTACTTTGTTTGATCACCTTCTTATATTTTCTTCTATCCAAACTTCCTCAATCTCTTAGAATTCCATGTCCCTTCCTTTCAAATTAAATGTGTCCCACCTTAACAATTCTGCCTGTTGTCGCCTTGTAGAGCATGTCTGGAATAGATTTCCTAGACCAACTGGTAATATTGGCTGGATCAAATGGTTTGAAACCGTGATTTCCAATACGGTTTCATCCCTTAGATGGTATGGGCGCTCTGTTGCCAAGAGGAAGAAGATTCAAGAGAGTCGCCTTCATAAGGAGATCTCTCATCTTCGCTCCATGCTTATGAAAGACCCTACTAACACTGTTATTCAATGTGATCTAGCTAATGTTGAAAATCAAGCTAGAGTTTACGAGTCTTACCGTGCTAGAGGGGCAAATGTTAGATCTCGCCTCAATTGGATCTCCCAGGGAGACAAGGGAACTAATTTTTTTTAACTACCTCAAACATAAGAATATTTCAGAAAGGATCATTGAGTTGGAGGACCCTTCAAGTCATTTTATTTTTGACTCTAAAGAGATCATGAATCGTTTTGTAGTTCATTTCTCTCAACTTTTTATAGCGGAGCCAAGGGATGAAATCCAATGTATCTTAATGGAATACGTGCAAGAACATATTCCCACCTTAGTTGATCCCATTATTCGAGATCAACTTGAATATCCTCTTTCTATGAATGATCTACAAACTACTCTTTTTTCTATGAAGAATGACAAAGCTCCTGGCTTGGATGGGCTTCCAGTGGAGTTTTATAAAAAAATTGGCATATTCTCTCCTCTGATCTTCATCACGTTTACCTGGAAGCTCTTCATAATAGTTCCCTTGGAGCTTATATCAATGCAGGGCTTATCAAGCTTATTCCTAAAGGTACGACCCGTAACCAAATCTCCAATTGGAGACCTATTACCCTCCTCAATGTTTCTTACAAGATCATAGCTAAAGCTATAGCTTTAAAAATCAAAATTGTTGCTCAAGCGATTGTTCACCCTGAACAATCTGCTTTTCTTAAAGGTCGTTATATTTTAGATAATCTTATGATGGCTTGGGAAACTTCGCAATGGGCTATCGATTCTAATCAAGATGCCCTCTTGGTTAAGTTAGATTTTGACAAAGCTTATGATAGAATCAGATGGGATTTTATTTTGAGTATGCTTTCTTGGCTTGGTTTTGGTCCAAAATTCTGTAATCAAATTGGTATGCTTTTTGGTGATGCTTCGGCTTGTGTTCAGGTTAATGGAGCTCTTTCCCCCTCCTTCCCTCTTCAATGGTCTATCAGACAAGGTTGCCCCCTTGCTCCTTTTTTGTATGTTTTGGTTGTCGATGCTCTTGGTTATCTTCTTCATAAGGCTCATTCTGATGGCCTCCTTTAGGGTATTAAGCTTCCTGGGGATAAACATGCTCTTAACTCTCATTTTGCTGATGATTCCCTTATTTTTCTTCAAAATACCCAACAAGAGGTGGAAACGGCTAAAGAGATTGTTCAACTATTTTGTGATGTCTCTGGTTCTCGTATTAACGATTCTAAAACTGAAGTCTTCTATACCTCTTCCTCTCCTCGTGGATGCAACTCCTTAATTGAGTGGAAGATCATCCCTCATGGTAAGATTGTGCATTATTTGGGAATTCCTTTTGGGATTAATATCTCTCCTAAGGATATGTGGAACTGGGTTATGGAAAGACTTCAAAAAAAATTAATGCTTGGCCAGCTCGGTTTCTTTCCTTAGCAGGAAGAATTCAAGTTGCGAATAAAATAATGGCAGCCTCTCATGTTTATTACTCCTCTTGTTGGATGGCCCCCAAGGTAGCCTATAATAAATTAACTCAGGCCATTCGTAAATTTTTATGGACTAAATGGGATGGAGAGGTTGGTATGACACCCATCTCTTGGAAACTTTGTACTCAACCTAAGGCTTTAGGAGGTCTAGGCATCATTGATCCTCTTACCCAGAGCAAAATTTTGGTTGCAAAATGGGTTGCGAGAGCCATTATTGGTGATGAAAATTGGAAACACCTATTTCGGTACAGAATCTCTCTAGCTACTCACAAAGGTAAATGGAAAGAAACCCCTTGGGAGGATAAGGTTCTTAATGCACCTTATTTTACAGTTAAAGGTTCTATTCCAGTTACCCAAAACTGGAAAGCTTGGCAATCAGTTTCTCATTTATTGGCTTGGAAGTTTGACTCCTTGAGACATGGTCTGAGCATCGGTCTTAACAGTCTTTGGTGGAATAAACTTATTCTCCATAATGATAAACCTTTAGCTTTATGCAATGCTATTCATGGGCTAGTTTTTTTGAAGAAAGGAATTAATAGAATTAGAGATATCTGGGATCCGGGTAGCTGCTCAATTCTTACCTGGAACCAGATCTACAATAATTGCTCCCTTCCCTCTAGGTTCAAAGAGTCTTATGGTTTAATTGTGGCTTCCATCCCTTGTGAGGTCCTTATGAAGTTGGGAACAACTGCCCATAATATTTGGAATGACTGGAGATGGCTTAATGGTCATAGAATCTCTTCCATTACTTCTAGTTGGTTATACAAAAATATTCTGTGTCCACCTTCTTTAGACTCTAAGCTCAATGTCAAGTGGCAAGTAAATTTTACCAATGCCCAATGGCAGTTTCTTGCTACTCAAATTTGGAAAGCTCCTATTGAATCAAAAACACAACTTCTTGGTTGGCGGATTTTGCATCAAAAATTGCCAACAACTGAAATTTTGGCTATGATTTTACACATTCCCCCTCAATGCAATTTTTGTAATGCTTTAGAAACTCTTATTCACTTGTTTTGGTTTTGTGGCATGGCTAAACAGTTTTGGGATATCTTCTACTCTTTTCTTTTTCCCTCTTTTGCTAGATCTTGGAAGCTTTCTCTGCTTGGTTTTTCTCAGCTGGATCAATGCCCCAAACTCTGGGATGTTTGTAGACTCATCCTTCTCAAGCACATTTGGAAGTACAGATGCAAAAAGGTGTTTACTGGATCTGCTCCTCCATGGGATATAGTTTTGGCAGACTTGACCTTTGATCTTTTGCTACATGTGGGACACATTCATTCCCAAGTCTATGGTCCTTCCAACACGCCTCGAGATGTTATTGACAGACTTCATCAACTTTCTCATATGATTCAAGATCTTCAAAAAGTCCAACAAGAAGCTAAGAAGAAGACAGTTAACAATGATAAGCAGGTTCAGGGTTTGATTACTTCTTTTTCTTCTCTGAAGACTGCAGAAGATAGCACGGAAGACATGCCTAGAATTTTTTCATATAACAGACTCTCCCATAGATGAATGTTGATATATGGTGTATTGCAACAAGATATAGCTATAGGCTTTTTGTTGATATTAGCTTCTATTCTTATGTATATTCAGTTATGGATGCTTTACTCCTGATCCACCTCATTTTGTTTTTTAGCTGGTGGATAGTATTAACACCAAAATATTGTAATGTTCCGGTTAATGATATAATATAATCTAGCTTTTTTTCAAAAAAAAAATTAGTTGCTTAAAGCAACCTTATATCTTTTAAAGAACTTGAAAATTAATTAGTTGCTTAAAGCAACCTTATATCATAACCACATATTGGCTATATCATAACCATATATTAGTATTGCAGGCATATTGGCAATTATGTATGTATGGCTTGAAAAGATTTGAACTTCAATCTAGAAGTGCAATAGCGTAATTATAATTTTTAAACAGATGTGTAAATATAAATAATCAAATTGAAATATATTTTTTAATATAGATTTTAAACTCCAACTAGATCAAATATTTTATTTTATTTTTAATATTTTAATAATTTTAATTTTAATTTTTTAAATGATATTGAAATTAGGATCATTTATATTACATTTGCATTATAAAAATAATTAATGTGGAAGTACAATAACATGAATATAGTTTTTAAATAGGCATTCAAATATAAATAATTAAATTAAAATACACTTTTAATATAAATTTTAAGCTCAAACTAAAACTAAATATTTTAATAAATTTTATTTTAATTGGTTAAATGTTATTGAAATCAGTATCATTTATATTACATTTGCATTATATGGTGGTAAAACTAAAGTCATTAATCATATAATGATATTATAATAATAGTTTTGCAGCCTTTGCCTCCACCACATAATGGTGTTTTACATTTGCATTATATAGTGGTAAAACTTAAGTCATTAATCATAATATTATAATAATAGTTTTGCAACCTCAAAAGTTATATGGAGATTGTACAAAGAGAGTCAAAGACAATGGGCAAGAATTCTTCTAAGTAAGTATGTTGATCTCAATGACCCAAGTTTAATATTTATTGCTTTCTCTCTATCAAATGGCTTTGCTCTTTGGAATAGTTTAAAAAAATCTATTGATCTTATGATTAAAGGTTTAATATGGGTGGTGGGAATTGGAGAAAAAATTCTATTTGGATGGATACTTGATGTGATAAAAAACCACTCAATTTAGATCTAATTTTAAACCTTAGATCATATCGCTTCAAGACAAATATGGTGATAGGGTTTCAAACATTTTGTACAAAGATCGGGAAGAAAGATACAAATGAAAAGAATATTTTTTACGAGTATACAAGACATTAATGCTAGGAGACATTTGAATAGAAAAATAACAACAATGATTATTCCAAGGGGAGCCAAAGATAAATTGATTTGGAAGTTGAATAGCTCAGGAGAATACACAACAAGAAGTGTATATAATGTACATCACCAACAAAATAATAATATCACTAGAATATGGAGAGATATTTGGGATAGCCCAAGCATTCCTAAAGTTAAAAATGTTTGTTTGGGTAGTAGGTCATAGAAGAATTTTATCCTGGGATAACCTTATGAAAAGAGGTTTACATGGCCTCTCTCAATGTATTTTTTTGTAAAAAGGAGAGTATAGATCATCTCTTGGGATATTGCTCAATAGTCTGGAATCTATGGCAATGGATTCTTAATATGTTTGGTAAATAAATGGTGATGAATAGCATAATTGAATATTATTTGAAGCAATGGCAGAGCACTTATAAAAGTGAGGCTTTATAGACAATATGGGATAATATTAAAAGATACAATACTTTGGACTGTATGGCTAGAAAGGAATAAAAGAATATTTAAAGGAAAGGAAAGCAGTTTAGAGGTAATGAAAAGGAAGATATGTTTAGCCATAAAGGAGTCTAAACCAACCCTATCAACTCACCTAGTCCCTAATCTGGAAGCAGAGAGCCTTGATAGATGGAGTCAAGTCATTAAATGAAATTATAATGTTGGGTACAAGAGAAGCAAAAAGAAGGCAAAGAATATAAAGTGGAAACCACCAGATGTGAAGTGGGTTATATTGAATTTTGATGGATCTTCTAAAGGAAATCTAGAACCAATAGGAGGAGGAATAAGTAGAAATATTAGATGAGAGATTTTGTCTCATTACGCTTTCAATAGTTGATTTAAGACAAATAATAAAGTTGAAGCTTGGGCAGCTTTAGAGGGGTTAAAAATATATAAACAAATAAAATGGAATAGAGTATGGGTGGAAGGTGATTCTCTCATATTAATAAATACAATTTTGAGGAAAGCAAAGAGTTTGAAGAAATTAAGTTTACACATACATTAAGGGAAGGTAACAAATATGCAGATAGGCTAGCCAATAGAAGGGTTTTAACCTATTGAAAAATATACATTTTAAGCTCAAACTAAAACCAAATATTAAAAAATAGTAATTAAATAGGTTAAATTGTTATTGAAATCAGTATCATCTTAATTGCATTTGCATTACACAATAGTAAAACTTAAGTCATTGACCATATAGTACTATTATAATAACTATTTTTTTCTTAAAGCTAAGATTAAATTATATCATTGATGAAACATTACAATGTTTTGGTGTTAACATTGTACACCAAGAAAAAAAATGAGGTGGATAAGGAGCAAAGCATCCATGATTGAATATACATAAGAATAAAAGCTAATAGCAACAAAAAGACTATAGCTAAATTTTGTTACAATACTCCTAATATCATCAAATGTCTGAGGGAGAGCCTGTCATCTGGTGACGTTCGAGACATGTCTATCATAATATCTTTTGAAGTCTTCAAGGAAGAAATAAAAGTAAGCAAAACTTGTGCTTGATCATCACCATTAACTGTCTTCTTATTAGTATCCTATTGAACCTTCTAGAGATCCCGAATCATGTGAAAAAACTAAGTTCATGGCGTGTCTATCATAATATCTTTTGAAATATTCAAAGAAGAAATAAAAATAAGCAAAACTTGTGCTTAATCATCACCATTAATCTTCTTATTAGTATTCTATTAAACCTTCTAGAGATCGGAATCATGTGAAAAAACTAATGAAGTTTGTCGACAGAGCCTTTGAAGTTTCAAAGGCATCCCACATGTAACAAAAGATCTAAGGTCAAGTCTACTAAAGCAAATGATGTTTTTGTTAGTTTGACAATTATATATGTATTGTTTGAAAAAAATTGAACATGGATGTGACCACACAATGATATTATAACCTAGCTCTATAACCACATACTACAATAATGGTATTGTAATATCGTGATCACATAGTGGTTTTTTTTAGATTTGGTTAGTGTGAGAACCCCTATGATGCACAGGACTGAGCGATCTCCTCCAACCATGACCCCTCGTAAAGCTAAGAGCTATGCTTATCAATAGGAAATTTAACACACAACCACCACACACCCACCTCCTCACACACTCGCCCATGCCACGGTTTTGAACCCGAAGAAAAGCCAAGGACATAATGGTTTTATAACATGGGTGTATCTTGGAGGAAAACATAACATGGATGTATGACCACATAGTGATATGCATGTATTAATCACAAAGTTTGAACTGGTTCATCTCCCTTAAAATTTGAAGTATATAGTTGATATATTTTTAATTGGTTGAAGTGTTCTTAATCACATATTGATATTTAAATAGCTTGAAAATTAATTGATTATATAAAATTGAAATGATTTACAATTTAATTGGTATTACAAACACCTAACAATATGCATGTATGACCCAGAAAGATTTGAACTCGATCTTACGAGAAATTTAAGATTTTTTCTTTTATGATTAGTGTTCTTATAAATATAAAAAGACAAATAGAATATTTAATTTTCAAAAAGTTTTATTTAATTTTAAATTAAAAATTAATTTAATATTTAAAAAAATAAATTAAATTTATTATATTTAAAAGATAAAATAATATATACTAAATAACATTAGCTCATTCAATTAATGAACAAGGTTCAAGTTAATATTTGCATAATATTTAAACTATTTTTTCAATGAATTTATACAAGTTTTTATGACGATCCCGGTCCCTTTATCTTTGAGTGGGGTTTGAACCTTAGACCTCTTAAAGAGAAGTCAAGATCCCCTCATATTGAGTGGGGTTTGAACCTTGAACTTCTCAAAGAGAGGTCAAAGCCCTTGCGTTGAAGCTTATAATACTTAAACTATTGTAATACCACTATGCGGGCACATAATCTAATATCATTAGACTTATTTCAGTCCCACATCATCAATTATAAATCATCAATTAATTATATATATATATATATATAAAGTATATATATATATATAAAAGTAACAAATATATAAAAGTGCAATGGTTCGGGCTTTGGTTCTTCTTCGAGAGGTCTAAGGTTCAAACCGCGGTGTGGGTGAGTGTGTGAGGGGTGGTTGTGTGGTGGCTTTGTGTTAAATTCTATATTAATAAGTATAGCTCTCAACTTTACGAGGGGTCATGGTTGGGAGGAGACTGCTCAACCATGTACGTTGGTCATAGGGGTTTCTCACAATAACCAAATTAAATTAAAAAAACGGTCCAAAGTTCAAATCGTGGCGTGCGTGAGTATGTGGGTGTGTTTAAAAAATATATATATATAAATAAATAAATAAATATAACAATATGCATGTATGACCCAAAAAGATTTGAACTCAATGTTTTCCTTAAAAGTCGAGAAATTTAAGTGGTTATATTAAAAAAAAAGTTCAAATGAAATGGGAACATTTAAATATGATTAGTGTTCTTATAAATATAAATCGACAAATAAGAATATTTAATTTTCAAAAAGTGTTATTTAATTTTAATTTAAAAATTAAGTTAATATTTAAAAAATAAATTAAATTTATTATATTTAAAAGATAAAATAATATATATTAACGGACATTAGCTCATTCAATTAATGAACAAGGTTCAAGTTAAAATCTTACAAATCAATATTTGTATAATATTTAAACTATTTTTTTAATGAGTTTACACAAGTTTTTATGATGATTTCGGTCCCCTTATGTTGAGTGGGGTTTGAACCTTAGACCTCTCAAAGAGAGGTCAAAGCCCTTACATTGAAGCTTATAATACTTAAATTATTGTAATATCACTATGCAATAATGTAATATCATTAGACCTATTTTAACTGACATTAGTTCATTCAATTTATGAACAAGGTTCAAGTTAAAATCTTACAAATCAATATTTGCATAATATTTAAACTATTTTTTTCAATGAGTTTACACATGTTTTTATGATGTTTCCGGTCTCCTTATGCTGAGTGGGGTTTGAACCTTAAACCTCTCAAAGAGAAATCAAGGTCCCCTTATACTGAGTGGGATTTGAACCTTGGACCTCTCAAAGAGAGGTCAAAGCCCTTACATTGAAGCTTATAATACTTAAACTATTATAATACCACTATGCGGGCATAATGTAATATCATTAGACCTATTTCAATCCCATATCATCAATTATAAAATTATAATTTATTTATTTATATATATAATTCATTAAAGTAATAAATATATAGATAGGTATTAACACAATCATGGAATGAAAATAATTTTAATGTGATGATGCCAGTGGCATATTCCATGATAGGAATTTTGTTCACGTTAATATCTATCTAACGTATTTGACACCAACATTAAATGAGAAATAATCACTATTAATATTAATGTATGATCAAATAATATTAATTCAATTGGTTAAATTGTTTTACTTATGAGGAGACAAAGGTTTGAATTTTGTCCAACTATGCATGTATGGATTTTAAGTTGTATCACATGATTAAATACGTTAACTTTCAAGAAGATATATTCAAGAAGATCTAGGTTTAAATATTAATATGCATAATTACTAGGCTATTAAGGCCGTTTCAATCCCATCTAATTAATTTTATAAAAAAAAAAGAAATAAATAAAAATTAGGAAATATAATTGAAAAAAATATGATATTGAAATAGAGTTAACTCCAACATAAATATAGCTAAATTTTGTTTGGTTATAAAAAACCATTTTTAACCTCTTTGTAGTTGGTATTTTATCATCATTGTTGAACTCATCTTAATTCATCCTTGTATAAAATTTATATTTAGGGAAAGCAAATCTAAAATCCTTAAGTGAACCAACATTAATAAGAGATCTTAATTCATGATCTATAGTTTGATTATTGAATTATCATCTCTTCCATAGTAAATATTTTCCTAGTATTTGTTAGATTTAGGAAACAAAGAGAATAAAAACTAACTTATTAGAAGGGAAAACATTTGATATTCTCAATTCTTTTAATATATATTAAATAAATGGTTTAATGGCATACTTCTTACAAAGTAAATGCAATAAAATTATTTGAGATAAGTGGTGGGAAGTGAAAAAATTGACACCTTAATCTAAAGTTTAAATTTTATGATCAAACTTTAATATTTTTTTCATGGGATTGAAAATCTGACGTATAAGAATGCTTGAGTGACAAATATCCTACTAAGTTCAATTTGCAATGAGGTTGTGATAATAGTATTTGTTATGATAGTCCTAGGGGGACAGTGCAATATCCAGGGTTTGGTTGTTTTTCAGGAGGTTCAAGGTTCAAACCGTGGTGTATGTGGCTATGTGTTAATCCCCTATTATAAGCTTAGCTCTTGGCCTTACGAGGGATCATGGATGGGATGGGAATGCTCAACCCTAAGCGTCGGTCGTAGGGGTTTCTCATACTAACCAAATTAAAATATATATACTATTTGTTATAATACTATTATGTAGTTCGTTTAATACTACTATGTGGTTCATAAAAATATCATAGTAACATGATTATGATAAAGATGAATCAAATGGTTAGAATGTTTTTCTCATGAAGATTCTATCATTTTCAATTGTCACAGTTGTTTTCATAGTACATTTTGTTGTAATATTATTATGTGGAGTAAGCAATTTCTTGAATTAGGCAACAAATATTTTAGAGAAAGTAACAAATATCAAGTCCTAGTGCAAGGAAATAAACAAGAAAAAAAACAAAAAAAACCATAGCAATTATCTAAAGCAAAAGTTGGATTTTCTAAAGCAGGCAACAAAGATCAAACTCTAGTAGAAAAATAGTAATTCTTTGAAAGCAATCAATGGATTTCAAACCCTAGCGCATGAAAGAAAAATAGCAATTTTTTTAAGGAGGTGGCATATTTTTTTAAAATATTTGAGATATCAAACCCTAGTGCAAGGAAGCAAGCGATGAATTTCTTCTGAGGCAAGTGGCAAATTTTTTGAAGCAAGTGAGGAGAGGGACATAAAACTGAGGGAAAAAGCAGGATTTATTGCTTTCAGATCTAGAGGATGCATTAACTTCACAGATTTGGTCGTTCAAATAGGTGATGAACTATGCAAGTTAGGATTTTACAGGAGGAAGATTGTAGGGCCTTGGAAGGGATTGTTGGATTTTGATGCACATGGAGGTCAAGTGTTCAAATTTAGCCACCTGTTGGATCAAATTCAGATTATCCAGGTGTTGTAGTGTTTACTTTTCTAGATGAAAGTAAAAGTTGTTTTTGGAGTTGTGTCTAGGATATTTTTTTTTAATATGAAGGTTCGAGTAGCCATTAAAGAAGAACAAGTTTTCAATTTGTTAAAACTTCATAGTACTTGTTGTTCGGGTAGGCAATGATCTATGTAGGTTAGGATATATGGATGGAGAACAACACTAGGATTTTATAGGCCCTAAAGCAAAACCCGGGGCTTGCTCATGAATGGACTATAAAAGAATAATCTATGCTAGAAGAGGGCCTTCAATAGTTTGCAAGAGAATCAAACATTTTGAAATATATTAAAATTGCTACACTTTTGCCTTAAAAAATAGTACAAGATGTTGCATTAAGGTGTAGATGGATGTCAAAGGTGTCTAAGGTTTCAACTTCAACAATGAAGAAGGGGTCAAGGGGATACAAAGAGGACAAGGAGAAGGATGGGTCACTACTACAACTACCATCACACCTATCAAATCCATCACACAACCCTTGGTTCCAGGTTGTATCACCAACAAGATGTAGCAACTCAATAGAGGGTTTGAAGGAGGTATTTGTAGGGGGTTTTTTGGTGAGTTCAGTACAAAAGAGAGCAATGGGTGAGGAGGAGGAAGTTGAGAAGAATAGACTAGGGTTGTGGCCACTGAGGATGGAGTCATCGTTGCACAACATGTATCTTAAACCTAAGGTTCTAAAGACATGGGCTAAGAGGATAAATTTTTAGAGTTTTTTCTAACAAGACTACCACCATGGTGAGTGAAGTAGAGGGACAAAGACAATGGGACTTTCTCTATCGAGGCTAGGTTTGCTAATGCAAACACTAATGGAGAGTCCCCCAACCTTGAGGCTCTAAGGAGAATGTAAGATTTTGAAAGGGAAGGAAGATTTAAGGGTTTTTGGAACAAGGTCATGAAGAAGAAGCAATGGACTATTTGATGGATCCTTATGAGGAGGTCTCCATATTTGATTATGGAAGGAAGTATAAAAGAAGGAAGTCTCCTTTCGAAGAGTTCAAGAATGGGCCTAAGTCGATGATAATTTTATAGGAGGACATGCAACTCTTGGATAAGAGTGATGATTGGGATATGTCCTCTTTAGAGCAAGTTCAAAATAGGCCACAACTCTCTGATCAGGGCTATGAGGGACAACACAAGAATTTGGAAGGAGAAAACCCAAAGAAGAATCCCTTGGAAGCATGTAAAAAGGCAACCAAGTGCATTCGAAGGAAGAGTAATAGAGCAAAATTAGTCCTAGGAGAAGATGTGAAAATGGGGGAAGTCATTGAACTCTTAGAGAAAATGCTTATTGGGAGGTTCTATGGGCATGCAATTTCTAAAAAATCCTTGGTAGACTGGATGGCCAGGGAATGGATGGAAGTCCTAGGGTATGTGCCTAGTTTTTTACTTCTGGTAAGAGGGTGGTTGTCATTTTAGTTCAAGACTAAGGAAGATGTGGTAAATATTTTGTCAGAGAAATGGTTTTGGGGGTCAGCTTTGTTAATTCTCAAACTATGGGACCCTTGTTTTGACCCTAGGACCACTCGAATACCTACTCACCCTGTATGGGTAAAGTTACCAAGGGTTGCCATTAGAATTTTGGTCTAGAGATGTTTTCCAAGCCATAGGCAACTGCATTGGTTCTTTCTTGGAGGTGGATAAGAGGTATCAGTCCTCATGCTTGAGGATAGTGGCCAGGATTCTTGTTGATGTGGATTGGAGAGATGGATTGGTGGGGGAAATTGTGTTGAAGTACAACAAAGGGATGCATGTACAAACCCTGGACTATATTGGTGTGCCTTTTAGGTGTGCATGTTGTCATAATTATGGGCATATTGCAAGGGACTGTTCTCTTATTTTTCAAGGAAGGTTTGGCATCGTAAGGAAGATAGAGGGGTCTTTAAGGGTGAGAATGAGATGCAATTTTTCCTTCAGGCACATAACTTACAGATTAATTATATTATTGAATCAATGCATAAGGAACACAAGCTAGAGAAATCAAGGAAAAAAATAGAAGATGCAAAGAAGGTGGAGATAAAACTTTTTGTGCCAGATCAAGTGATGGATTCAAAATCATCTCAGATTGAAGTAAGGCTAGGATTCTCAGAGCAAAAGTTGGATGTCATGCTCTTGGACCCAAATACAAGCTTTCAAAGCAAAACTATTGCCAAATCTCATTTCTCATATGGGATTATAGGTAATTCTCTTTTAAGTCCCTCAACTAACCAATGGCTAGATTTACTAGTCTATAAAACAAAGTCTCCCCTAGAAGAAGGTAAGGGTGGAGTTGAGGGGCAAGGAGGACCCTCAAATTCTTCTTCCTTGGAGGAAGTAGATCCAGACCTTGGTTTAGACTTTAGTAAGTTTTTTAGTAATGCTTCACAAGTAAATCACTTTGAATTTGCTTTCCCACTTCATTTTGCCTATGGTTAGGAAGGTTTTGTGTCCCTAGAAACCCATAGGTATCCCCTATGATCCCTAAAAGGAAGAATAAGACTAAGGGAAGAAGGAGTTGGGGGAGGCCTCAGTAAAGACATGGGGGATAGAAGTCTTGCTGGTAGGAGGGGCAAAAGATATTTTACTTCATTGGCTAAGAATAAAAGCCTCTATGAAGTTCAACAAGGCAAGCAATCATCCTTAAAGGGGATCCTTAGAGTAGGGATGATCCCAAACATAGTTAATCAATGAAAGTACTCTCCTTTAATATTCGAGGGATGGGTAGCTCAGCAAAAAAGTTGCTTTGTGTAGGTTGGTAGAAATTCATAATCCAAAGATTTTGCTAATTCAAGAGACAAAAGGGTTAGCTATGAAAGTGATGGAAGATCTTAGTAAATTGCTTAAAGGATGGGATTTTTTGGCCCTTGATGTTGTAGGGGCCTCAGGAGGAGTGGCCATAAGGTGGAAGGCAAATCAGTTTAGGCTAACCAAATTTGCATTGCTTGACTCAAGAGTAGGGACTAAATTCTTTTCAATGGAGCTCGAGGGAAAATAGTGATAATGGTGAACATTTATGGCCCCTATAAAGACAGGATGTAGTATTGGGATAAGCTTATGGATAAGAAGTTTTTAGAAGCTAATAATTTAATTTTAGGAGGTGATTTAAACTTAACTCTTTCTAGGAGTGAAGTGTGGGGTATTGCTACTAGAACTGATCCACTGGCTAATTACTTCATCCAAAAGTTTGAATCCAAGGGGTTGGTAGACCTGGCACCTATAAAGTCTATCCCAACTTGGAGAAACATGAGGACAGGAGTTGATAGAATTTCTAAGAGACTAGATAGATTCTTAGTAGTAGAGAGTTTGGTAAATGACACTTATAGATTAAAGTCTTGGGTTGAAGTTAGAGGAGACTTTGATCACTCCCCCATCATGCTTCTTATAGCAAAAGAGGAGAAAAAACCACATTGTCCTTTTAAATTCAATTTTGAGTGGCTAAAAGAGGATAGCTTTGTAACTCTAGTCAAATCAAAATGGGTGAAGTTTGATCCTAGTCTAAGAGAATCTACTAGTATTCAATTTGTAGCAAATCTAAAAAGGGTTAAGGCAATAGTGGTTTAGTGGGCCTATAAAAAGAAACTGATGGATGAGCAAAAACTGAGGGAGATTGAGGAGGAGCTTGCAGTGTTTCTAGCAGATGACTTTGAAAAATAATTGGATGAGGAAATAAGGCTTAAGTATAAAAGTTTGGAACAAGAGAAGAGAAGATTGTTGGCAGAGAGAGAAGCACGATGGAGGCTCAAAAGTAGAGCACTCTGGATTGCAAATGGGGATGAGAACACTAAATTTTTTCATAGCTTCACAAATCACAGAAAATAATAAAATACAATTTGGGAGCTACAAGGACAAGATGGAAGTAAAGTCTCCTCCTTTAAAGGAATAGCAGACATGGGAGTAAGGCATTTTGGTCAACTATACAAGGATCTTGGTCAAGTTAATATAGTTGAAATAGTCAGAATAACTTCTCTCTTTCCCAAATTTATAGATGAGGAAGCCAATGGTGAGTTGATTAAGGAAGTCTCAAAGGAGGAGCTCAAAGTTGTTTTAACCTCCTTCCAAAAAGATAAGAGTCCAAGACTTGACGGGTGGACTATGGAATTCTTTCTTGGGCTCTATGACCTTTTGGAGTCTAACCTACTCAAGGTTGTGGAGGAGTCTAGGCAAACAGGAAGGGTAAATGCAATCTTCAACTCTACCTTCATTGCTCTTATTTCAAAAAAGGACAATCCTTCTTCCTTTGATGATTTTAGGCCCATTTCTTTGTGTAACTGTGTGTACAAAATCATAGCAAAATTAATTGCATCAAGAATTAAAAGGTTCCTCTCTGCTTCTATATCTATTAAGCAATTCGGTTTCCTGCATGGTAGACAAATTCATGAAGCAATTGGTGTTGCTTAAGAAAGTCTTCATACCATAAAATCAAAGAAACTACCAACAATGGTGATGAAGTTGGATCTCTCCAAGGCTTTTGATAGAGTAAACTAGCTATATTTAAGAATGATACTTACTCATATTGGGTTCTGTGTGCAAATGGTGAACTAGATTATGGGATGTCTTTGTTCTATTTCTTTTGCAGTTTTGGTTAATGGGTCAATCTCTTAGTTCTTCAAAGCTTCTTAGGGGATAAGACAAGGTTTCCCCTTGTCACCACTATTATTTATTTTGGTATTTCATTTTATAAGCCAAGAGGGAAGGAGCACTAAAGGGAATTAGAATAGGTAGAATAGTGGAAGTCACCCATCTAATTTTGTAGATGATGTTCTTTTCATAGATGGAACAGTAAGAGTTATAGAGAAGTTAAAACAATCTTTAGATATTTTCTATCTATGCATATTAATGCACATAATTCAAGCATCTCTTTTAATTGTGTGGATCAAGATTAGACCATATTAATAGGTCAACTTTTCCTCTTTAATAGATTTGATCTTCAAGAGGGGTTTAAATATCTAGGGTTATTTTTGAAACCCAATGACTACACTAAACAAGACTAGAATTGGTTGATAAAAAGGTGGAAGGAAGAATTAATATATGGTGCAACAAATGACTCTCTTTGGGGGGAGATTGACTTTGGTCAAGTCTATGTTGGAGGTAATACCAGTATATTGGCAATCTTTGGCTCATATACCAAAAGGAGTTTTGGATAAAATTAGACAGTTAAGCTATAGATTTTTATGGATAAGGAAAAGGAAAGGGAAGGTATTCCCTTGGTTAAATGGCAATCCTTAGCCAAGCCCAAAGGAAATGGAGGATGGGGACTTAAGAACATCTTCCTATTTAGTAAGGCTCTAGCAGCAAAGTGTGTTTGGAAGATAATATCAAAGGAAAGCTTATGGAATAAGATCATACATGAAAATTATTTAGAGCCACTCATAGTTAAGGAGTGGATAAGGGCCCCAATGAAGCAAACCCATAATGTTTCAATCTATTGGAAGGCAATGATTCAAACATTTTATATTGTAGGTGATTGACTTGCCTAGAAAATAGGGGATGGTTCAAGGATAAGACTAGGCTTAGACCCTTGGATTGGTTGTGGTGATATGCATATACTACCAAATAATGTAATTCAAATCCTAAAAGCTCAAGTGATTGGAAATCTCACCCAAGCAGCTGAACCAAAATGTTTTACAAACTAGAGTGAGGGTGTTATGAAAATTTACTATCATTAACATAAATCATTCGCCAATATGCAAATATATCAAATCATCCATCCACAAATAATTATCCTTAATAATAATCCACACAATGAGATAGAGATAGATAATACCCTTAAGGTTGGGAAACAACAATAATACTCCTTAAGAAAGGAATAACTCTACAAGATCTCCCAAGATGAGAGTGCCACTTAAAAAGGGCAAAGTCCCATAAGCCACTTCATGGGCAAATATGATTACTTATGATTGATCTCCATGATGATTATAATGATAAATATCTCTTCTATATATATTCATTTTCTTATTCTATTTTTCAGTATTAGGAGAAGTCTACTTGATAGGTCTCGTCCCAAATCATCAGAAGTTTCAATAAATATAAGGTTTCGACAACAACAAAGGTAAACAGACAAATCATCCTTCCAAAGATCAATAAATCAGGGGCCTAGGAGTTTTTTGATGCGGCTAGACAAGGGGTCCTTAGATTTTGTGGAGCAAGAGGATTACTATATATTTTTGAATCTCATTAGTTTAAATTCAAGGCTGGACTAGGAGAAGGTTCTAATAATTATGTTGAAATCATGATACTCAAATTGTTGGTTCCATTGGCAAAATCAAAAGGAATTTTGTCTAATAGTGATCTTAATCGATTTGCCACCACTTTGAAGATAATCTTATATGCCATATTACATAGGATTATAGGTCTAAAAGAAGCAACTAATTATGGATCCTTCTTTTTTGGAATCAGGGTAAGATATATTACATTTATTTTATTAGATATGTATATAGTTTTTGGTTACATAGGAGACTTAGTCACAACCACACTAGTTTTTAGTAACTGACAAGCTCAAGGTTCAAACCATAGGGGTTGCTCCCACCAAACCTATTCCACCTCATTATTGTTGACCCGACATGAAGGGGACCACTAGTCGCTCAAGATTCATACCGTCATCGTCAGTCTAGCACGCACTCAGAGGATTCAGATCAGACTACTACCTTTGCAAACAGGTTGCTCCCGAAGTTTGAACCTGATTGTCTTATTAGTAAGTCCCTAGGCAACAAGTACTTACCAATCCACCTAACCCTTGGGGATGATTTTATAAGATATGTATTGTTTTACCCTAGATTGTTTAACTGTTACCAATAAAAAGTTCTTCATTATATCCAATTATATTGATAGAATAAATGTATACTTTCTTATAATATTAAATTATATATTTTATTAGTGAAATAAATTTAGTTAAAGGTAATTTTAGTGCTATGAATCTTCAAAATGATAAATTTTCAAATAAAAATAAATTATTACATTTAATTAATAAAATACAAATAATTAATAGATAAATATACTTATTTGTAGAAACATAAAATATAATAAAATGATATTATTATTCATAAAAATATATTTTTTTAAAACTATATTTATGAGTGATAAGATGTGGGTTTAATATAAAAAATATTAATAATAAAAAAACTATATTTATGACATAGTTTAGATAAGAGTTACAATAAATATTACTCACTAACACATGCAATCATATAGCTTATTCAATAACTACTATTACGATGTATTTGACTAATCATTTTTATTTTTTAAATTTTATGAAAAATATAGGTGATAGATACAACTATTTTAAATATGAGTTGTTTGGTTCTTTATAGTTATCTTCAATCCATATTGAACTTTATCCATACCATATTTGCACGAGTTTCAGCCATTTTATCGGTTTAATTATTTAGTTTATAATGACTTTATGTATGGAGTTACAATAATCTTATTAAAAATAATAATATATATATTATTTAAATGAAGTTGTGAGTTTAGGTCGAATGGTATTTGGTGTAATGGCAGTTGCCTGGTTATTATCATCCATATGGTTGTGAGGTCGATTTCTCTTGTGTTTGATCGAACGAACACTGGTATTTGTAAATATTTATAAACGATGTTCAATATTAAAAAAAAATTGTGAATTTAGGTGGTAAGTTAGATGTGAGTCTTTGAACGTTTTGGTGGAAAAAATACCTTATCTCTTTGTGTATTACCCGAAAAAATAATATTTTTTAAAATGTTTAAAAAAAAAATGAATATGGGAAATTGTTTGCTGTAATATTTTAGAGAAAACATGCATTTTCACTTCATATTATAATAGACATTAATTGCATAGTCATAATTGAAGCTTATTTACCCAGGTGTTGTAGGTGAGTTGGAGAGGAGAGGGCAATCTTTCAAGGGAGGTTCCAAGTTTGAAACTCCACCCTACCAAAAAAGTTGAATTAGGTATCCAAAATCCAATTGATAATGTTGGTGCGAGCAGGGCCGGGCGCGACTCCCGGGTGACTTTGACGGTGTAGAACCCCCGTGCAGAACCCCCTGGTCGTGGTCTCTTAGACCAAGCGGCCCCGCAAGGGGTTTTTCGCTTTAAAAAAAAAAAATTAAAGCTTGTTTGTGAACATTATAAAGACAACCAATATAAAATTATAAATTTAGTTTTATAAATAATAAAAAGTTATTTTTTAGTAAAATTTAGTATGGTTGTTTTGGTGAGGATAATATTTTTTATTGATAAATGTAGCTTTGGATTGGGAGGACACTGCTTAACCCTATGGGTCAGTTGGTCGTAGGGGTTTATCACACTACCTATTTAATTGTTTGTCTCGCAAACATTTATCAAGAAAAGACCTAAGTTTAAAACTTAGAAACATGCTTGTTGCAAAAGTAGTAGTTTGATTTGAATCCTCTAAGTACGCGTTAGAAGAATGACATAGTATGAACTCAAAGCGATCCATGGTCCCTTTCATAATGGGTCATCAACAATAAAGTGGTATAGGTTTGTTGGAAGCCGCCCATATAATTTAAACCTTATAATTAACAATTACTAAAAATAATACAAATATAATTAATTTTTTATATTAAAAAATAAAAAAGAATAATTTTTAGTATTAAAACTACATATATTTCATAGATGGATTTATCAATAAGTTTTAGATTCAACAATGTAATGTGGATGGATCCCGTAGATGGCTCGCAATAAATATCTTGAAACTCTATCCCTAGATCATGATTCTATTCCTTTGTTGATGTTGGCAAAGGTACATGTGTCTTTTATAGTATTTACACTAAGTTTTAGTTTGTTGAAATGTGTAGTATGATATTGTTAGGTTAAGGTAACAGTGTAAAAGTATTTATAAGTATCGTTAATGTAGTTTATGTGTAAATATATATGGAAGAATGTTTGAGTGTGTTTGTAAAGTAGTGATTTATTCCGAATCTTTAGAGTGTATGTTAGATTGACCATTACATGATCTTTTTTACGTCGGTTTATAAAATAACGAGGTGGTAAAGGCTGGTTGGAAGTAGCCCATGATTTGAGCCCCGCACTATGGAATTATTAAAAATAATGTGGATGTAATCAACTTTCCTATATATATCCAAAAAAAAAAATAGCCTGTAGACAAGCGTATATGTAACTTCGAATCCTTTAAGTGTGTGCTAGATAGGCGACGATAC